>OY294019.1:16985563-18238850 GCA_958510785.1 Exephanes ischioxanthus
GCCCCCTTGAGAAGGATAAAATTGACTCTCCGAAAGCGTAAGGTACAGCGTACCGAGCGATGTAACGTACCGGGCCGAAACGGCTGATTGATGTAATGCGATTTCCGGCGAATCACCGATCAAATTCGAAATGTCATTTTGCTGTCTTCGTCTCCCTGATACAGGCTTCACCATCTCGCGGTGACGGATGACGCTATAAATTGGTCGCCGGTACCACGCGAATTGCCATTCACCAGGCCTCTCCCCGGTCTCCGTTCCTCCCTCGTCTGTCCGACTGTCCTCCGTGACATTGCTCCGGAACGATCGCCTGTACACATAACATTCATATACGGCTAATGAAATCCCTGACGACGAGCTCTCGGCGTTGGTCAGTCAGTCGGTCATCCACTGTGACGATTGGCGATGCAACGAGAATACACCGGAGCAGGCTTGTACCCGGTAGCGGGTTTACGTCTCTGCGGAGAGTACCGTGTGTTCCCGTACAGCAGGCACTCTGCTGGTCGATACTCGTTGCCCCGTCCTCAATAAACGGGTGGTAAAATGTTTAACAACGATACGCGTGGCTCGGCTTACGATGAATAGCGATTTTTATTTCTCCGGTACATTCGCACTCTTTGAGGAGGGAGTCTCGGTGGGACAGGGTGGGGATAGGCGCTCTCGTAGGGGAGAGCGGGCCAAAATGGCACAGCGCGGCAAAACGGGATAATGAGACAAAAGGCAATTTTCCAATAACTTTTGAATGGTGGCGATGGTGGTCCGTGGGGCAAAACGAGGTTGAAAATCCGGATGTACCGTTGGGACAATATGGGGCATCCGAAAATTATTGGAAAATTGAGTTTTGCCCTCACTGTCCCTTTTTTGCCCCACTGTCCCATTTTGCCCCGCTCTTCCCTACGCGGTGAGCCGCGTGTGGGGCAGGCACGACTTTGCGCAGGAAGGGCTGATGCAACTCGATATCTCAGCTCAGATAATCGAACATTTCTCTTCGAAATACTCCGTGACGATACTTTTTTATTATATGTAGGGCAAATTAGGGTGAGATGGCCAGGCGGGTGAGATTACCGTAACAAACGAATGGTGCCGCCGCTTGCACAGTTTCTAGTAGGATACAATGTGGATACAATGCGATTGCACAAAAGATTTTAGGATTATACGTGCAAGGGTCAGTAGGAGCGGTGAATCCCTATTTCGAGGTAGCCGGAAGTTTCTCGAGCTATATTTCTTGCGCTCTGAGGACACACTAAATTATAATTTTGCTAGTAAATCAACATTGCACACCATAGTTGGCTCTTTCAAGAAACGTATTTCCTTTTGTTCCTTCCTAAATTTAAGCGGCGGCTATTTTTCCCAGAAAATAGATGATATGGCCACTTATTTTCCGGGAGATATGGCCACTTGTTTTTCTGGGGATATGGCCATGTCACCCGGCTATTGCGGGTGAAATGGTCCCGTCAGTGGTGGTGGGCCACTGTCCGCAATAGCAGGTGGTATGGCCAGTGAAACCATTTTTATCGTTTTAGTTTGGCATCTGAAACATTTGACAGAGACAATTACTGTTTTTCTGTAGGTTATTTAGACAACATAAAATGTAGTAAGACATGTTTTGTGCGATCCCGGTGCTTCTCTAGGCCTAATTGACTACCATTATTACTGTGGCCATGTCACCCGTAGTGTCTGGGTCAGACGGCCGATCGCAAATATTTATTTATAGAGCGACAATTAAATCACGCATCGAAAATATCGAAAGCTCTGAGCGAATTACTTTAGTTTGAAGTTTCTAGAGTTGGTTGCAATAAAGATTTCAAGTTTTTTTAATGGTAAACCTCCAATTTTCGTTGTTCAAAAAACCATGGCCAAGTCACCGCGACTTTCAGAATCGTTGAAGTCCAGACAAAATGTTGGTGCTTGTTTTTAAACTATCTAATCGACAAAGCCGACGAATTTACAACGAAGAAGACAATGCTTCGTACGACGCGACTCCATCGTAGAATCGCGCGGAAGTCCCTCGGTTTTCAGTAAATATTATTTCATCGAAATGTCCGGCAACCGACCCTCTACTTTTAGAGATATTGCGGCATGCACTATAACTGTGGCATGTAAAAAATTCAGCTGCCAATCAAATGGCGATAACAACGAGACTCCCTCCTTAATCCGAGCAGACGGTACACGACCGGATAGGCTGGCAACTTATCCGGTCGTGTACTGTACAACAGACAAATATCTATAAAGCCCTCCGCATATCGAGTGCCCCGAAGGAAAGAGTGACAGACCCGGGGGTTACCGAGATCGAAGCAATATCGCGGCACATCGGTGATTCGATGTGTATAACGACTCGACTGGCTGATACCCCATCGGCCAGGGAAATGGCGAGGAGGACGAGTCCGCAACCCACAGCTAAATCGTTCGCCTCGTGTTCCCTCATTCGTTCGCGGTGCGGTAAATCGAAGGGAACAGCCCGAGTGCGCACCGCAGAAACCAACGGTGTTCCGGTGGATTTTCACTGAAGCGAGAAGTTAGACGAAACGACATCGGCGAAAGAGAATGGTTTTCGTCGGGAGTTTGGTGAACATCGGGGCGTCCCGAGGGTGGCGAGGCGGAACACGGCGAAAGCTCACGTTCTCCCGGCAGGATCCGCGCCTTATACCGTCCCCTGTACCGAAATTCAACGGGAAATCGGCGCAATAAGCTGTGCAATAGTTAGCGAAAGATAGGGACCGAGTAAACGAGGCGAGTGTCTGGAATTTTAGTCTGCCGGGAAACTTTGGCTCGTCTCACCGGCGCGCGGTATTATTTTGGGTAGTTTGTTGTACTCCTATATCGCACTTGTTTCTTGTTGTTTGAGCCGATTTCAATTCTGCGATTAAGTGAACGTTCGGCTTATCAACGCCATATCAACGACAAATATCAGCGCAACGAAAAACCGATGTACGGTGAAAGTGTTCAATTTAACGCGTCACCGATACAAAAATACGGTTGAATCAACTGCAGATTCGGGCGGGGACGTTCAAATAAATATTTTGCTGGTACAGCTGCAAGATCGGTCAGTTAGACAATTTTCTTGATGATTTCACCAAATAATTTTTGAGGCATTAAAGTAGCCTGTTCGATCAACAAAATATTTATTTGAACGTCCCGACCCGAATCTTTAGTTGATTCAAGCGCATTTTTTTTATCGATGGGTCCACGTCTCGTTCATCTACGTGCCGACCGAAGTGCGCCATAGGGGAGATCGAGACAAAATGGCACAGCGGGGCAAAACGGGATAATGAGACAAAAAGCAATTTTCCAATAACTTTTGGATGATGGCGATGGTAATCCGTGGGGCAAAGCGCGGTTGAAAATGCGGATGTATCGTTGGGACGAAATGGGGCATCAAAAAATTATTGGTAAACTGAGTTTTTATCTCACCGTCCCATTTTTGCCCGACTGTCTCATTTTGCCCCGCTCTCCCCTATTCACCACATTCACCCTATATGGCGGTAAATTATAACTGCAAAAAAAGGAAAAAATGATGTAGTTATCGAAAGAATGTACGTACAACCTATTACGATAAAAATCGTCGAAGCGCGAGAGTGACTTCGTTGCGCGCTCCGTCGTGATCCGGAGCGCGAGCGTTACCTTTCACCCTAGTCGGTTATAGCCGTGCTGGCTCTTACTTCGCTCGTCTCTCGTTCTCTCGCGCATCTGGCTAGCACAGCACAAAGGGAGGCTGCTCTCGCTCTGCGACGGACAGCTGGAAGTGATGCTCGACGGGTTTTCCAACGATAGAAAGACAGAGCAAATAGAGGAGAGAAAACTAAGAGTCAGTGAAAAGAATAGGAACGCGAGCGGGCGAACGTTACCGGACCGCATAGTCTTGGGGAAAACTCGTAGCGGTCGTTAGAGCGAGACCTATAGTAAATACTTCTTTACCTCCGACAGCCGTCAGTTTCACGCTATTATTTCTTCCTCCCGAGGCAAGGAGGGAAACCCATCCCGAGCCATCCATTCGGTCGAGCGAGCACACCGCAAGACCATGGACCGGGCGATAGTCAGAACGTACAGTGGCATCAGCGACTTGCAGTCCCTTGCTCACCTGGAGAGGAGAGAAGACAAATCGCAGTTTCCCCAACTTGTTTTTCCTTCCCCGATCTCTTACCGTCGAAAGAGTTCGCGATTCCGTCCGTGTCCATCTGCCGCGGACTTGCAACGCCCCCCCCCCCCCCCCCCCCCATTTTACAATAGAATTTGCAACATTACGTAACGCTATTCTTCCGCTCGACAATAAAGTACTTACCGTATTCACGGTGCTGGCTCAATTCCATAAGGGCACGTCGACTGTACTCGGGAGCAGCCGTTATCCAGGTGTTGGACCAGCGAGGCGATAAGTTTGGTCTACCGAATAAGTAACTCTTTCCTCGGCAAGGTATTTCCGGACCGGAAGTCAAGAATCTATGAAATATACGAGTGAATGCCGTCGGCAAGCCTCTCCTTCTCGTTGGAACAGTGAAGTCCGCAAGCTCTGTTAGGTCAATCTTGGATATGAATTGGCTAGCTCTGTAAACTCCGCTGGACGTTTTGTCACTGTATCGCGAGTTTTCCCAAGGCCGGCCGAAGGTTAAGCTAAAATTGCAATACGCCATCGGAATATCTGTTCCACGGGGCCATTTCAGGATAGCAGGAAAAGCTCTTGTCCGCATGACGCGCTCGGCGCCGACTCTCGCCAAGTAGTTACATTCACAGCGTGACGTTTAATTAAGATAATGGCACGAGGTTCCGAAGGTAAACGTGCGCGAACGCAGCCAGAGGCGCGATTCCCGCTCGCTCGATTCTCTCGTCGAATCCATTCCCCGACATCGGAGTGGTATGAGAAAGTTACCGAGCGAAAAGGGAGATCAGCGGGAGCGAGAATCCCGGCTGTGTGCGGAGAGCACGTAACGCGCTTCGGGATTGACGTTATTGGCGAAACGTCCCGGGGCAAAGCCGCACCCGTGGCCGGGCTCTTGTCTTATTGACACGTGAGGAATACCCGGCGCGAATACCAGACCTACACCGCTCGAACGAGATCTTTCTGCACCGCTGATTGCTGCGACGCGCAAAGTATCCCATTGACAAACGCGGTAGAGAGCGGTCCGGGCTGCGCGAGCTTCTCCGTGAGTTCATTGTTCCATTCCTTATCAGCAGTGCTCGCAGATCCTTCGCTATCGGCGCAAGGTAGACGTCCCAGTGTCCGGACAAAGCGTCCGTGCAAGAAAGATGGAAACACGATTTTTCATGCATGTCCGGGGACTCGGGCTTCTCGCCTAGCTGTCCGGCCATTGGTACTTTTACCTCAATGGCCGAAGTCTTTCGAACACGTTTGAAAAATAACTTCAGACGAAAACAATGAGATGACCGGGGCGTCGGTAAGTAATCTTAATGAAGAACGAAAAATAATGGCGCTGAGTCAGACAGAATATGTAGTGTCATCTTCCTTTTTCCATCTTGCATAATTTCCCGTTTGTCCTTTATTATAACCGTATAATTAACAATCATAAAGTACCAAAAAAAAAAAAAAAACAAGAACACTGTTTCTCACGGAATTGCTTTTTTTCATAACACCAAATCCGACGCTTGCCCGCATTACCGCCGTATCTCCGCCTGCGCAGTTACATTTCCGCGCGAACCTTTCAGGAGATAAAACTAAGCGTCTGAATTTTATTTTCATTTTATCTTTTGTCACACAACGGATTTCCTGTACATCGTTGTCACGACGCGTCGTTGGAGAGACGAAGAGCTTTATTCCGGAGTATATTATACATTCACCAAGCTATTATGTTCCATGGCGAAGGATCGGTATTTCTTAATCATCTATTCTCACTCGTGAACGCACCATTAAAATTATCCAGGGAGGATGGAACTTTAAAGATGTTCTATTCACCGGTGTAGGTATAAAGCCTTCGCCGATCTCCGTTTTCTCGTTCTCCGTCTTTCGCTGTTCCCTCCCCACTTGCTCCCTCTTCCCGGAATTTATGTTACAAACTTCATTGCGGCGAACTTGTTCGCTCCTCGCACGACAACGCAAGAAACAGACAAAGCCGCGAGGGAGGAAGGCGAGGAAGGATATATTACGGACGTCGGCTTTCAACCAGCCTGCCAAGATGTATCTCCCTGCGTAGGTGGGTGTGTCGGTGGAACCCTCGATCCTCGGAAAGCAGGCCAGAAAGCGAGAATCCAGAGTTCGAACGAACAGTCGGCTGGCGCTGTTACCGCCTTCGCGAATTAGATGATGGCAATTTACATGTACACTCAGCGAAGTCGGCACTGGAAATGATGATACCGGTCTACACAAGTTTACTTCCCGAATATGCGATGTTCTTCATGCGCTACCATGTATTAGAAAACAGAGCTGGGCAAATACTTCGGGTACTTGAAGTACCCAGTACTGGATGGGATTTGGGCACATTTACATTTCTACCACTCACAACTCTACCGTACTCACATACGTCACATACGTCACATAACAACTCTATCACATAACAACTCTATCACATAACAACTCTACCACATAACAATTCTACCACATAACAACTCTACCACATAACAACTCTACCACATAACAACTCTACCACATAAAAACTCTACCACATAACAACTCTACCACATAACAATTCTACCACATAACAATTCTACCACATAACAACTCTACCACATTACAACTCTACCCCATAACAACTCTACCACATAACAACTGTACCGGATAACAACTCTACCGGACAACAACTCTACCACATAACAACTCTACCACATAACAACTGTACCGGATAACAACTCTACCGGACAACAACTCTACCACATAACAACTCTACCACATAAAAACTCTATCACATAACAACTCTACCACATAACAACTCTACCACATAACAACTTTACCACATAACAACTCTACCACATAACAATTCTACCACATAACAATTCTACCACATAACAACTCTACCACATTACAACTCTACCCCATAACAACTCTACCACATAACAACTGTACCGGATAACAACTCTACCGGACAACAACTCTACCACATAACAACTCTACCACATAACAACTGTACCGGATAACAACTCTACCGGACAACAACTCTACCACATAACAACTCTACCACATAAAAACTCTATCACATAACAACTCTACCACATAACAACTCTACCACATAACAACTTTACCACATAACAACTCTACCGGATGACAACTCTATCACATAACAACTCTACCGGATAACAACTCTACCACATAACAACTCTACCACATAACAATTCTACCACATAACAACTCTATCACATAACAACTCTACCGGATAACAACTCTACCACATAACAACTCTACCGGATAACAACTCTACCGCATAACAACCCTACCGCATAACAACTCTACCACATAACAACTCTACTACATAACAATTCTACCACATAACAACTCTACCATATAACAACTCTGCGGAATGTAAGGCTACAAGTATCACCCCCCATTCAAATTCAAAACCATTTAAATTTTAACGGTATGATCGATTGTCGTTAATTAAAATGCCAATCATCGTTGAAGGTGACATAGGATAAATACAAAAGGTTACCTTGCATCCCGTCTAGTCTTGTTTTCCGGTATAGTATTATTTAAATTCTGTAGTTTCATTTGAATTTGGATACAGTTTCATTTTGAAGCTAGTAGTATTTTTCTCTCATAGCCATTTTCTTGGACGCCTATATTCAGATAAAATTGTCATGTGGTAGAGTTGTTGGCTACTGGATTGCGTTGGTAGAGTTTTTTTCACACTGGTAGAAATTTTGGGTAGAGTTTTTGACCGGTCGAGTTGTTTGGATGGTGCTGTTTTATTGCAGGATTGTGAGACGTACAGATGTAAATGTACCGTGACTTGAGTACCGAAGTATAGGATAGGATCATTAATTGGGGGTCATTATTTCGGTTGGCGACCAATTCGCAGCCATTACCAACAAATTTTACCTCATCAAAAAGCGTATGGCCATATTACCCGGCATTACCAAGGATGAAAGGTGGCAGTTATCGTCCATTTGAGAAACGAACGATCGGTCCATCCACGAATCCCGATTCACTATCGACGGCCAAACTCGATTCCTTTTTTCCTTTTTTTTTTCATCTCGATAAACAGCGCGGTGTCTGATCACCGACAGTCGGACAGTCGAGTCAGTATTTTGATATCGGAAAATGATAGATCCCCTCATCGGACGAGTCCACCGTGTCACATCGTCCCACTGTCCAAAACAATCGATGCTAAAATGAAAAAAAAAAAAAAAAAAAACAGAAAGAAAAAGTTCGAAAAATGATGGGCGCTTCGACGGGAAAGAGATAAGAATCTAGTGCTTTTTCGGTGATGCTGTACAGCCCCGTCCGTAATCCTGATCAATTTCATTCTGAATTGTAGAGTTCGCGAACTCCCGCTCGCCGGGAATGATACATGGCAGCCGAGGGATAGGATGCTGCAGGGTGATCGGACGCACGTCCGGTACACGGCAAACGTACGCGTTACAGCCTCGGTGTATCTCTCCGCTCGTCTCCCAGCAGTTGTACGGTAGTCGTGGACACGCGGTTGTACAGCCAGAAGCGTATAGCTGCAACATAAACAGCGAGGTTGGATGCCCAAAATGGTTGCACGCAATCGAAACAATGACCCAATTGCGCTTTGCCGGAGTCGCGTACGTTTCTGGACCTCTCTCTTGCAACTCCTCGTCGTCCGCCTCCTCCAATTTCCATTTAACTCTGCCTGTCTGGCAAGCCCGATGTAATTCGACAGCAGGCCAGCCTCTCCCGGTTGCCTCGCCTATCCTGGATTCTACCCTACCCGTCATCGGGTTTCAGCCGGGTCAACACCGCCGACACACGACGGGAGAACGAGGCTACTTGTCGCGTTGCCGACTGGCCGCTCGGCTCTCCCCTGCATCCAGGATGCGCCCCCGCAACGCCCGCAGTGAATACTGCACGTACACTCTCCTATATCGCCACCACCTACCAGTCGTCGAGCAAACAATCCGAAATTTGACGTTGATCTCATCGTCCCATTTAAAAATATTTTGTCGCTATCTCTCCGAGATAGTGCAAACACCATCGGTGCAGTTGACACGGAAAAGACGACAAAAGATTCGAGGAGTAGCAAACATTGGTCCAACTTTCATTCCTGCCAATAACACACATCCGATCGCCACCTTAATCTCCCCCCGCTGCTCGGTACTCGCATTTGTCGGTGTATGCCTTTTGTACCTTCATTTTTGTTTGCTCTCTAATCTCCACTGGTCCGAGGGCATGTAAGAGGCTCTCGACCGTTCCATTGCTCGCGGATAAGTGTACTCCGGTAAAGAACAAGAGTAAAAACGTCAAGAGCGGAGAGAAGGATGACCGGCCCGAAGGGCATTCCAAACCGGAAGGCGATCTGGCTCTGAATGAGTCAATGTCCGGCTTGACACAGAGCGAGTGGACAGATGCCGTAGGGGGGGGGAGGAAGATGGAAGAAAATAAAGGCGAAGAGGATCGGGTGTATCCGAGAAGGACTCGAACAGTATACGTGACGGATAGTAGTTAACGTTTACCTACAACAGTGGCTAATCGATTCTGCACTGGCTGTACGCCCTGGCTCCAGCGCCCCGAGATATGGAGTGTCGGTGGGATCGGCCAAAGAAAAGTCACGCAAGTTGTTCTTGAGAAAACTTCCGAGTTGCCCAAAGAGCCATTAATGAATATGTTGGAGCGGAGGACTGCCGCGGGCTTCATAAACCTGCTCGGGAAGCATCGGCCCTTCGGCCCGAGACCGGCCCGGTGTACATCCTGATGAGAGCCCGGCGAGGAACAAAGGTCCCACCGATGCGAGCAACGTGTCGTCGGGCTGCCGTTGTATCTCCGTGTACATCGATACGACGCTCACCTCGAAACTTTGACAAACTCGTAATTGGCTATGCACGGATGCAAAAACTACCTGATATGCTCCGGGGCTGGGAATACCGGGCCAAGAACGGGCACTCCGTATGACAAAGGCCGTTCGGATAAAGCCGGAGCTACGGATCAACCGCGATCACCCGGAACAAATTAAACTTGTTATAATTATTCTGAGCATACGGGGAATATTGCGGTTCGGGAACAAAATAAAAAACCTCCGAACCTCAAAGCAACACCTCCGAACCGCAACGTAACAACATTGAATGTAAAAAAAATTAAGTGTGGCCGATAAAAGTAAAAACGATAATGAAGCCGATATCCTGCTACTTAAATTCCTGGGCTTAAATGGCCGGAGGACATACTACCTCAATTACGTTTAATTTCATCGTTTTTTTTTTTTTTTATAGTTCTGTTTTTATACATTCCGACACGAACCGCGGATTATTGGCCTCATAACTTTGAATCACGAAAATGCGACGTTGACAGCCGCACGATAAATCCTACCGCAAGCTTCGTTCCGCTCGTACGAGGAGTCCGGGAGACATCCGAGTCCATTTGGTATGACAGGGGTCGTTATACGCACGACACGAATAACGATTGCCCGCGGTGAGATGGACGGAGAAAAGGGCCCATTGTACACGTTGAAACTTCTCGCGACCCCCTCGGAAGCATATTCTCGTTCCGACAGCGAGCTTGAGACCGGTGCAGTCTCTCTCAGCTTCTCTGTTTCTCCTTCTCGCGGTATACACTCGCACGGCAACCGTACGTACTCCGAAGGAGTGTCTACATAAATTATTTAACTCCATACGAGCGGCGGCAACGGCGCTTCTCGTCAATTTAAATATCGGCGACATTAGGATAAAACAACAATTGTAACGTATTCAGCAAATGGAAATTAAGAAATAATACAGAGACAATATAACGCACGGGCGGGGAGGGAGGGGTGATTCTGAGGGGGTTCGAGGACATGTGTCAGTTCCATGACTCGAATCCATGAGTAAAAAAAACAAAAAAATTCATCGATCCAATGAAAAATATGAAAGTAAATCGTGTGGGGCAGCGATTATTTTTCGTAGGTCGTACACGGCTGTGAATCGTTCGGTGAGAAAATATTCGCCGATTCAACAAATATCTCTTGTCCACGAGCGTCCACGCTTTTTTTTTTATTTTCACAATTTTTCTCCAAATATCTAATAACAATTAATTAATAATAATTTTAACAACAAGTTAATTTAATATTGGTTAATAACAATTATCCGATAACATTTTTTTCTCCGAATAACTCTTGTCCACGAGTGTCGACACCTTTTTTTGCCTAAGAATATCGAGAAATAAATACAAAATTATGGACATATAGCGATCAAGAAATGTCCGTCGAATGTGCACTTCCTCCGCTTTTCACTGCGCAGTTCCTCCGGTGCATTTGTGACTCGCCGTCGCCGTGCCGCATTTCCTACGCGTACCCCGCTCGAAGCTTATCACCGGGCCCACCCCGTCGATATTATCTCGATCGTGTGCCACGCGCATCGAGAAAGCATTACCGCCCCATCGTCCCACCGGCGGCGTAAGCAGTCGTCGTTGAATCGTTATACGAGAGTTTCTCACAGAATCCTCCGCACAGCCCGCACCGACGACGTTCGCCGTACGTTCAACGGTATTTGCGCGTGGAATCGACTGCCACGCGAACAGAAACGACGTCGTCATTGGCGTTTCCCTGTATCGCAGTCTCCGGACCGTCTCGAAGATTCCGCAAGCTGCTGCACTGTCGGTAGCGTCGTCACTGTATCCTGAAAGCTCGTACGACAACTCTTTCTCGCTATATCGCCTCCACTTTTCCTCCGTTTCGCACCTTACTTCCCTCCACGATACGGACTCTCCACCGCGGCTCTATATTTCCACTATAATAATAATAATAAGAATAATAATAACACCAATACGGTACGGCAGAGCGTAGAAACGACTTAGCTCTGCATTCAACTCGTTCGCACGCCTCGCTCGCGCCTCCCCTATATTCATATTGCGGACTCGAGCTATAACCATCGGTTCGCTGTCTGGTTTGTGCACTTCCGCCTTTCCGACTCTCCGGCACGAGTCTCGCAAAAGCTCGGCACAATACTTTTCAAGGTCTCGTATAAATAGTGTCGGATAGAAATATCCCTATTCTATTTTCAAAGCGTACTTGCGCTCGTGAGCTCGCGTTAGTAAACTCTACACGTGGAGAATTACACATACGCGTGGCGTAAGCTATGCTACCGTAGGTATATGCTCCAATTCGCTCATACGTAATATTTACGTGCGCAATTTACGCGACGCTGAACGCCGATGGCGAGTCGGCGATACAGTGATCGGCGACTCAAGCGGCTGGGGGAAAAACAATTATTGGCATGATCTTTTCTCTCTCTGGCCGATGGAAGTGACGAACGAGATTGTCGGTGACCGGAGGGGTGGCCAGTGCGCGTATCCCGCTTGTACCCGACGAGTTTTTTTTTTCCACCTCTTCCGTACAGGCGAGCCGGTCGGGAGGGCAACCCATGGCTCGCTCGTGGGTTTAACCGACCGTGCGCTTATCAAATTATCACTCGAATAAATAATCAGTAATTATCGAGGGATTATCCGTTTTAGCGAAACCGCTTGAGGCTTCAATCCCTCGGGATTGATTTTTATATACATTTTCGAGCGCCACCTCGGGCCCTGATAAGGCCCTGACTAGGCCTTCTCAGGACCTTATCAGACGCCGATTTGACGCGCCGCAATGTATTTTTAATATATTTGAAAAATGCATTTTAATAAAGTTTTATGATATCCTAGGTGCGTTCTTACCCTTACCGAAAAGAACTATCGAAATCTACTGAAAAATAGTACTGGTAGTTAATCCAGTAGTCAGCTACTAATAAACAACTGAACTACTGTCCAGTGCTAAATTGGCTGACTACTGAAAACTGCTGGAAATCTGGAGTAGTTAACTACTGAACATTACTGTCTATTTTGAGTAATTAACTACTGAACAATACTGGGTATTTTGGGTAGTTAAGTACTGAACATCAATGGGTATTTTGAATAGTTAAATACCACTGAGTAGTCAACTACCGGGAATTGTTTGTAGTTTTCAGTAGTTCAACTTGTAAGTACTCAAAACTGATGCAGGAACCACTTCGTCTTCGGTAATAACTACTGACTTTTGACCAGTAACTACTAAGAAGTAGTGACTACATGTGCAATGCCAGTAGTCATTGCTGAACCTCCGGTAGTCACTGCTGGACGTCTAGTAGTTATTTTCGGTGAGGGTATAGAGCCGGTCTAACGTTGGCCCAACCGTATGAAAGGCCATGGATTGTCCGATCGCTGTTATTGTTAGTTTTTATATATACCTATATGCGGTTGTACGGCGAGTCTGACGTTGGCATCAACCATGACCGCCTGAGTTAGAAAGTCGACCCGACTCCGTTCGCCAATGTAGGTCCGACAACCAGTTAACGTCGGAATGATAACATCGGCCCAACATTATCAATCGGCGTCGATACAATAACAGCTACCGATTTCCAGCCAACGTTGAATCCAAATATTAATAAGCAATAAAAAAAAGTCCCCCAAATGCTTTCATCATTCTACAATTGCTTTTTTTTATTTACATTTTCATCAATGACGTCGACGAAACTAACAAAGGAAATAAAGGTATTTGGAATAACAAAAAATCATTCAGCAATCGCCCAAATTGAAAAGAAAATCTCAATGAATATTTTGTGTTGAACATTGGCGGAACATTGATAGCATGAACTGGGCCAAATGTGTTCGCCACCGTGAGCGAACTTCCACTCGATACCGCCGAACACGCATCATTACGATGATACGCCAGCGCCGGCTCAACTCTAACAGGCAGCGTCTTGCCAATTATCGAGTCCACGTCGGAGTGGCGATAAATCGACAGATAACCCAATGCTGGGCTTTGGTCGTGATCCGATTATCGGCTGGCAACCTGCTGCCGAATGAGAACCAATCGTCGGCCCTACTCCGAGGCTCGGCCAACCGCACCTGGGATATTTGTAAATAAACATTTATTTTTAATATATTAAAAGCACCCCTTTCCCGTCGTTCCGTCATATTCGCCCCTCGGTCGTTTATACCCCTTGCGATCCGGGGTGAATCTCGCTGCAGGCTCGCCTCCTCGAGTGGCCATTCAAGGGCGGTGTGCAAGGGGTGGATGCGATCGGGGCTCCGGACCTTCGGCGCGTCCGCAGCACGCGTCGCGTGTACCACTCTGTGCGTCGTGCCTGAAACTGGCGTCTATGATCCTTACGTACGCGAGATCCCCTCGGAATTAGCATTCTATACGGGCTGCTGTCCGGACATCGTGCCCGTATTCCCGGCGACCCCGCGAACGCGCATCGCGACCGGACCGATCTCAAATTGGCTTAATGGGAGGCGACGAATGGCTTCGTGACCGAGAACGTGTGCGCCTGCAGCAGCCCTGTGCATAGCACACATACAGATTGTATGTATAATAGCTATGTAACTATGCGTCCCGACGCACGCAGTTCCCATGAGCCCGTCGCGATAAATGTACCGGGTAGATTGTACGATCCACCGTGGAATCTCCTTCTGGACCTCTCACTTATTCCCACCGACAACCACCCTCCGCACCCCAATGTGCTCCTCTCCAGATTCCCTTTACTTGCACGACTATTGTGCTTATTACCGGCCATTCGGCCAGACAACAGTTATAGATCGCTAGCGGCAGTGTTAATTTTTTTTTTTTGTCGTTAATATGGACCGGTCCTGGGATAATTGATCCAAGTGCAAAATGCACCACCATTAGCTTCAACCTTCGCCAGCACTGTGCATACTATACACAGAGATTGTATGTTTAATAGGCATGTAAATATGCGTCCCGACGCACGCAGTCTCCATGAGCCCGTCGCGATAAATGTACCGGGCAGATTGTACGATCCACCGTGGAATCTCCTTCTGGACCTCTCACTTATTCACACCGACAACCACCCTTCGTTTCCCAACGTGCTCCACCATTCGGCCAGACAACAGTTCTAGATCGCTAGCCGTAGAGTTAATTTTTTTTTTTTGGTTGTGAATATGGACCGGTCCCTAGATAATTGATCGACGTACCAAATTCACCACCCGTACCTTCAACCTTAACCAGCACTGTGCATACCATAGATAGATCAGTTTATTGGGGCCTGGGATAAATCCCCTAAGGACCAAGCATTACAGATAGGCGGTATATAAAATATAGGAAAGCATAGGATAGAATAGAACAGAATAATTTACAATTACAATACAAGGGTAGTAATAATAAGAACAAAGTAGAAAGAAAAGAAAAAGCATTGAAAGGTTAAGAACGCTTAATAATTAATTAAAGTATTGTCGCTACCACACTCCACAACATCCTGCTCAAGGATACATACAGATTGTATGTAGGTACACTGAGAGAAGGATCTAGTAAAAACCGGTTTCCCCTACGAAAAATTCGTATAAATCTGGTACTCCCTACCATAGGTAGCGCCCTAGTTGCCTACTATCATGTGCTATGGTAATATCTGTCAAGCGACATCGTCATACATACTAGATCCTTCTATCACTGTATAATAGGCATGTAAATATGCGTCCCGACGCACGCAGTCTCCATGAGCCCGTCGCGATAAATGTACCGGGCAGATTGTACAATCCACCGTGGATTCTCCGTCTGGACCTCTCACTTATTCCCACCGACAACCACCCTTCGTTTCCCAACGTGCGCCACCCAGCGTCCCTTTGCTTGATTATCGTGCTAATTACCGGCCATTCGGTCAGACAACAGTTCCAGATCGCCACCCGCAGTGTTACTTTTTTGGTGGTGAATATGGACCAGTCCATGGATAATTTATCCACGTGCCAAATTCACCACCCTATATGAACATTCTAAAAAAAAAAATAATGTATTTGAATCACGAGCCCCAACGGAACCGATTTGGTGATTCGGGGGATGAATAGGCTCGAACTTCGACCAGATGTCGTTAAACGCGTCAACGTTTTTCGAGCATAACGTCGCGCAAGATACCTCGCTGTGGCTCGTGCGGGTCTCTCGTGGCTGGCGAAGTGGCGTAATGTAGCACGATTAATGTGTTACGCGCCGTGCGAGCGGTACGCGAGACTGGGGGACTACTAATTACCCCTGGTGTAATTAGATCGCCGCACGACCCTTCCCCCCCCCTCTCCGCGGAGGCTCGTCCCTCCGGGCTTTCGAATCTGTGCCACGCACGAGGGGCTTGTTTGCAGGCGATCGGACGCGAAATTCTCGACGTTTCGTTTTAATCTTAGACTCATCAATCAGTCGATAAAGAAGACGGTTCATTCCCTCGCAGCCTCAGGTATTTACCAATACATCTGCACGCTCATTCAATTCGGTTTCCATTCACTGTTCATACTCAAGTTATAATTGGATTGCGCAGCGAACGGGGAAGAACCCGATCGTGAATAGCTCTGACCATTTATAGAATATCGTATTTAAATTTTTTTTTTTTTTTTTTCAATGCGCATCCGGTGGCAGTTTCTTTCACCGGAGACACAGACGGCCCCTTTCTCGTTTCATCTTCGAGCCATTTTCACTCACGTGCTTCTCGTTTACGCCCCGCTCGCGCAACCCTAATTAGAAGAGTCTCCTCGGCTCTCGGGACAGGCAACACAAACCCTGTCTTTGACACGCCTCGGAACGACCTATTACGAGAAGCTTCGTGCAAGAATTATGGCGGAAACGAAAATAGAAGACGACCGAAGAGAACATTATTTTCGTAGAAAGGCAGCAGGTGAACCGGCGAGTTTCACGAGCGCAAAACGTTTCCCCCTATAAAATTGCGTCATTTGCAAGGTGGAACCGAGACATCGACGGGACCGGCAATTATTCACTTCGCTGGCACGACAGTCGTTGAGAGGACGCCTTTATCGGATACTTTTTTCAATATCACTCGACTTCCGGTGCGAATAATAAACAGGAAAATATCAGAGACTGTATCCAAGCTTCTATCATCATAATACCTTGCGCTGTATATATATATATATATAAATATATATATATATATATATATATTCCGGTCTCCCGTCCCTCTCGGCACGTTGGGGGAGTGCACCGAGCGGAAATAGGTAAGGCAACTCCGAGGGATTGTCGGTGAGTTCGAGTGTTACGTCGCCGCTCCGCTTCATCCCTTCGAGAAAGGTAGTCGCGCTGGCGAAGGGATGTTTCAGAGCTCGGGCGCGAGAGAATCGAAAGCAAAAGGGGTGAAAAAGCGTGGAACGGAAAAGAGCCTAAGGGTAAGGAAGGAACTGTATCTGCGTGTGTGTATATATATATATATATATATACATATATTCGCAGCAGCAGTGTGGTTGTGAGAGACGTGTGATGAGCGCGTCCCACCCTTTCGCTCGTCGTCGAAGCATTCCCGGGCGTTGGGGGTAGAACTTGTAAACACAGCTCTTCATTTTTTTTTTTTTTTTTTTTTTTTAAGGGATTGATCGATGGCGCCGAGAGCCGGCTCTTCGCGTTTACTTGTTCCCTTTCCCGCCGTGTCTCTCTCCATCTCCGTAAGCGGGAGCATCAGCAGCAGCATCAACTTCATTTTTTGAATTAATAATCTCTCACTCCGAATAACGCGACCCCTCGAACTTTTAATGAAACATCGTATGAAAGGAAAGGGTACGGATGCACCGGACTGGATTTTGATGCGGATCACTCAAATTAGCCGAATCTGTAAGGGCGCTTTCTCGTATACTCCAAACGTTGACGAGAGACGTCGCCATTATTCTGTACGGTTCGAAGCCCGCGTTGTACCGCGCGCGCGTGAAATGTTCGATTGAATGAATTCGAGGTACACATCCATCCTCTATTTTTCGCGATGTTTCATGAGGGCGTTCTTTTTTTTTTTTTTTTTTTTTACCCGGGCAACAAATGTCGCATCGAAAGCGCTCTGGGCGGAGCGGGAGTGGAGGGGGAATGTACTGCAGTTAAGATATCAAATTCGAAATGTATATATCTCTCACGATCTCGAGATCGTCGAGATGTAATATGCATCCGGCGTTTTCAACAGCTGATACTGCCTCCTCGTAGTTTATACCACCGTCGTCTCACCTGGCGCCCTTTTATTGTTTAACTTGCCGGGCTCGTTCGGGCCCCGTAACCAGCGGCAACTGTCGTCGTCACGATTTGTACTCAACCTTTTTATTGGATCGTTACCCGAAAGAAATGGCGCTAGGAGACGAGGAGAGGGTTCTCTTGCAACGCCGCCTCGCCGTACCGGAAGCTGCGGCTCTCGGATGTACGGTCGATCACCAGCAGCGGCTGCATATACTTGTAGTACAGTAGACAACCGCGTAAGTTGCATGCACGTATGTATGTATGTATGTATGTATGTATGTATGTATGTATGTATGTATGTATGTATGTATGTATGTACACTGAAAAAAAATTCGCTTGCGGGCTGCCGAAGAAATTTTTTTTTGTAACACGTGCACGAAAAGTCCCGCTTTTCGTGCCTGTAAAGTGTGTCGGAAGTGGCGCTTTCTAGCAGAGGATGCGCGAAAAATGCTGTAGATACTATTTTTACACGCCAGTTTGTTTTCCGCACACTTTTTTCACACGCTAGTTCCTTTTGCGCTGACTTATCTGTCACTGTAGTTATTTTTCCGAACGCACTTTACAGGCACGAAAAGCGGGAATATTCGTGCACTTGTCACTAAAAGTAGTATGCGATACTTGTACGAAAAAGCGGTCTCCCGACGGCGGTTGGGAAGTAGGCGGCACTCGCCTCCTCTCGAGCTACAAACGTCACTCGGCTTCGCCTCGTGCCGTTGTAGCTCTCGATCCGGCTCGTGCAGCCAACTTCACAACCTTCGTCGAAAGACCGCTTTTCCGTACTAGTATCGCAAAGTACTATTTTGTTTCAATTCTACTTTCAGTTCTCACAATTCCATATGACATTCGAACAACGACGGTAAAACTGTCAAGGTGACATGTTATTGTTTTAATCCCGTATGAAATTGTAAGAATTGGAAGTAGAATTCGAACATTTGTTTTTCTTTGGCAGCTCGCGAGTAAATTGTACTTGAGTCATTGATATATATATATATTTTTTTTTTTCAGTGTATGGTTTTATTCATTCCGGGTACGAATGTTGCTTAAAAACTAACTTATAAAGTAAGATATCGTTTCTTAATCCATAAGATTGCGCTGGTTTCACTCTTACCGCCTACATTACTTGGTATATAGTTTCATTCTATACATTCCTATATCTATATTAATTTTATTTTAGGAATTATTTCGACTTAATTTTTTCATGTACACATGCTATTCATTCAGCGAGAAGGCTCTCAGTTCAAGTGCGTTGACTACGTAGTGGTAAATGTCGTTCATTTGGCTTAGGTTTCTTATTATTAGTAGGCTTGCAAGTGCTTCATCGCTTGGCCGTTCTTTTGCGGAGGTATATTTATCGATAAAGTGCGCCCTGGTGAGTTCGTAGAACGGGCAGTGAAAGTTTTACCAAGCTTATAAGACATGCAGATAAGTTTTACCAAGTTCTTGAATATGAGCGGCCGATTTTAATGGAACTGCATTTTTTTATTCATTCGGCTACGGCGACCATTTCCACGATGTGGGTGCGGGGACGAAAGCGTTAGGTAAACACTTTTATTTACGTTTCGGTCCTGTGTGTGGACCCTCTACTGAATTTTATTTCCTACGAGTAACAATTACATTTTTATTATTCCATTATTCTGTTTTAGTCTCTTAAGTCTATTTTGATAACTTAATTTTTATGGTGAAGCTGCAATATTATAGAGGTATACTTTTATAGTCGGCTCTAAATTAGCCTCCGCGTTTGACTTACGGTTGAACTATGTCCTTTTTGTTTTTGTTATCGATGGAAGCCTCTGCGACGATAAGTAATTTCCTAGGTTCTCTCTCTCTCTCTCTCTCTCTCTCTCGAGCGCTTCCTCGATAATAATAAGTTTTACCGACCAGGTAAGTTGGACAAAGCAGCGCGGATAAGTTGGATCGGCCTTTTCTGGGAGTCCGTCTACCTGCATGGCAGGGAAACGAAGTACCTCTTCCATTTTGTTACCTGCCTATCAAATCGTTCCTGCTCCAAGTTTTTGTACGGGAAGGGAGAGTGGGCAGGCACTAAGATAGGTAGTGGGAATCCAACTTATTCAGTTGTGCCTAATTGGCTTGGTTTCCGAGCATGCAACTTACGCGGTCGTTTTCTGTTGGCATATAAATACGTGAGGGAGATGAGGCAAAACGGACACATCGACTAAAAATCGGTATTGCGAGCAAAAAGGGCACGGTCTTAACTTTCTTAGAAACGACTTCTTTCAGTTTTCTGATGTTCCTTACATAAGAAAATTGTGAAAAATAAGTTAAATTGTTTATGTAAATAAACAAAAAAAATTAAAATTTTGATCGTATCGGAATTTTTAAAATCAATTGTTCAAAACTTTATAAAAAAAAAAACGTTGAGCCAATTCCTTTTTTTAAAGATTTTTTATCTAATTATTTGTTCGAATGATTTTTTATTAAATCTATTTTTCAAATTTTGACCACGCCCTTCGTTTTTAGGTTGAAACAAGGTTCGCATTGTTACCGTGTTGATAGGTTCCATGGTTTCCATCTGTAAGGATTGCCACTGTGTAAGAAGCAACCTCTAATAGCATCCGTTCAAAGTTAGAATTTCTTCAGTTTTCAACCACGCGCTGGCGTCTTTCCGTGAGCCTTGCGAACTTCGTTACGCACAGCGCACTGCTTACGACTTTGTTCATGCTCGCGTGCGGATGAAGTGGTTGCTTCTATTATTTATTTACAATAGTTGAGGAAACACGTGAAAAATCTACCCTAGAACTACGAACAGACGATCATGGAGTAACGTTGTCATGGTGACGCGATGAACTCTGTTGTCGATGGAGCAAAGAATTATACCGAAGCATAACAATAATTCACCGTTCCTCGAACGGCGCGACAGACGAAAGTACATAAGTTCAAGGAAAATTTACTTGGAAGGAGTACTACAAAATTATAGCTGTGTAAAAATAACAGCGAAGAGTTCGTAACTTCATTCCATACCATTCATTAAAATTTGCCTTGGGTTTTAATTCTCACAAAGTTTCGTGAAGATGGTAATGACGACAAATAAGTCGAGCAGATAGAATTGTACTATTATAAAGGATTTCTTCTATACAAACAATATTCGTTTATCTGTCCGTTTCCTTGCGTTATTTTTTTATTAAAAAAAATCCTCGGTATATCATGAAAAATCAATGAAGACAACATTATAATTGTTAGAGTTGGTGCCCGTTTTGCCCCGAATTTTTTTTTTTTTTTCGGGGTGCTTGTGTTGCCCCCCTGTCCGTTTTGCCCCCGTCGCCTTATAGAGTAAAAGCGGTGAGTATGGCCCGGTCCATAAATCATGGATTCAAGTGCTGGCCGAGGTGGGCCATTTTCCCCACTTTTATCTCTACAATATAAATATAGTTACTGCAACGTGAATTCTGGAAGCAACAGCGACAGTGGCGGAGCAAAAGCGATGGTCCAATGCCTCACGGCGAGGAAGGTGTCACCATTTATACGTGCCGTCATTTTTCACGACGTCCATCCCCATACCGCGAAATTTATTCTTCCCGAACGGCGCTCTCTCCCGAGCCCTCGCGTAGCTATTGGCCGGAGCGAAGAAGCACGAGGACAATCGTCAGTCTCTCCCTCTCTTCTGGCACTCTCGCAGAGTACAAAACTGCGGGGGCTGAAGAAGAATAAAATAATAATAATAATAATTCAAGAACTGGGAATGTCATGAGATGAAAAAGTAGCACGATGGTCGCTCAATGAAATGTGGTAATTTACTTTTACATGCCCACCGTTTTTTTAAACGAGAAGTGCAGCAGCAACATTTTTTCGGAAGTTTGTCCAAAACAACAACTTTTTTGTCTCAAGCATTTTTTTATGTAGGGGAGACCGGGGACAAAAGTAACAAAAATCCTTTTTTATTTTTTTACCAACAAACCCGAGAGTCTAACGATTCGGCATCCAACGGTGTACCATTAACCTAGTCTTACGTATTTAGTTAAAAAATTTCAAGCAGAAAGTAGCACGGAATTCCGAACACCGCCCCTTCAAACACAAACGAAATCGGGTAAGAATTTGGGCCGCGGTGGGGTCGATTGTAACGGGTAATGGGGTCATTTGTAACATTCTCCTGCACCAATGAAATCCTTCGCCGACCGCTATTAAGAAATGGAACGGGAGTGCATTATCACCGAAAAATTTTAATTTAAATTAAAAAAATTAAAAATGTATTAGCCGGCTAAGCTGTTTCGCCGGCTGAGCCATTTCAGCCGGCCTAACTATACAGCCCTACTATAAATGTTATAGTCTACAATTGGTTGGTTATAAATTATAAGAGCGTCGTTCGCTGATTGCTTAATATGTAAGAATAAAATAAATATAACATATTGGTATTAGTATTGGAAAAAATTAATTATTGTTGGTACAATTGACCCGGATCGACTGTTACAATCAACCGCACACATGATTATTAGCAAAGTTATTATGGCATCGGTTAATATCAATCTGAAACGGATCGTCTCAGCGATCAAAATGGTCCGCAAAAATGTACCTGTCAACTCCTCGTGCTTCTTTGCACTAATATTTTGTATTGTGTTGCCTAGCTGACGCGATCCGCACAGCCGAAAAATCACTTCTGCACTCGCGAATCACATTTGGTTTCGGCGAATTGGTATTTTTGAAAACTCAGCTATGAGGTGATTGCATGGCCATAAGGTGATGTCTATAATGTTGCTCACTTCATTTACGTTGCGTCCGATCATGCGCAGCGTTGCACGGCCGCTTGTTACAATTGACCCGTGTTACTTTTGTCCCTGGTCTCCATAGCTTCCTTTCCTATACTCGGTGCTTGGAGTAAAGAGTCCCCATTCAAGTAACTGTTTAACGACTCCTGGCAGTGTTTCCGAACACTATTGGAATTTTCGCCATAAGCTTGCCGGTGCGCGACATTGTATCTCCGACGCAGGCTGGTGTGTCTTTCCGTCGCCAGCACTCTCAATCCTGGTTTCGTCACGGAAACACCGTTTTCGTGCAGTTACTCCTTGCTGCAATAACGCAAGATACGCAAAAAAAAAGGACCCAAGTATATATTCTTATTAATATTTTAATTGTGAAAAACTCATAACTGTCACATCATATTGTGCGACGAACTACTGCTGTGCAGGCAGACGAATACGCAGGGTTTGCTACGATACGGGCGGACACAGACTGACGGGTTACTATTATGTAATAAAACTTTGTATTTGAATAAATGATGAATATTGCAATAAAAATGCTGTATGCAAATTTTTATTCAACAGTCATTGTCTTTCTTTATATTGACTTCCTTTATCCAATATCGTTTTTTTTTTGCGCTGTGTTGCATTGCATTGCAGTAATTTTATATCGCTCGCAATACACCGAATCGGATAGCTGAATAATAAGCACAATCCATTATTGTGGCTTCTATTAAACGACGTTACGGCCGGGGCATATTAAAGTAGTGTAACAATTTCAGACACGCTGTTGGTTATACTTGATACACCCCGTTTTAGGCTGCTATGGCGTGAATAGTTGATTCCCATCAGTATGGCGATATTTCCGATCCTTTTTCGTGGGCGCAGATAAATTCACTTTCGATATGAGGCATTCCATCCCGATTTGTACGGTCAGCCCCTAAAAAGTCGACCCCTAAACGAATTGTAACTTCGTCACAATTCGTTACTATTCAGAATGAATTTATTTTTCAGAGTTTTTGGGTCGCTTCTTTTTGGGACATGCCGAATTCGTACTTATATTCTCAAACCCCTGTGTCTTAAAAATTATTGGATAGGTGTATAGATGTGAACGATTTTTGGACATTTTGGAAACATTTCGAGAATTCTTGATAATTCCACAATATCGATAATTAAACTATTTAATTCCTTCAGTTCGCATAGCAAGAAGTGTCCGTCGCGAGTAGAAATAGTAGTTACAATTCATGGTGTTCTTGACACACTATCTGTTACTAGCGGTCATGTTGGCTCGGGTTCGCATGGATATCGTAAATTAACTTGACTTTTATCTCCACTATAGTAAGAACTCTCTAGTACGAGCTTCCAAAAAGGGGTGGGTCAGCTTCCCCGATAGAGCGTTCCCACTCCCCTATTCCGTGATGGTCAGCTTCACCGAACGGGAGTCTCAACTGGAGGGGAAAAAACATCCGAACCAACAAACAAACAAACAAATCCACAGTTTTCCAAAATATATATGAGATGGGAGTGATTTAGGAATTTCGAAATCCGCTCCGATGTGTGTAAGTGTATATGAGATTTAGGATTTTCGACTTCCACTTCCATATGCTATGAAAGCCGTGATCTCGTGAATATAGCATACTGGCAGGTGTGTTGGCTCGCGCGCACCGCGCGCTTGCATAAATTTCGTAAATGACCCTTGCTTTTATCTCTACTACCATAAGAAGTCTTTAAGCTTAAAAAAAAGTGGTGGGGTCAGCTTCACCCCAGCTGGGCAGGGAGGGAGAGTGGGACAAACATCCAAACCAACAAATCCACAGTTTTCCAAAATATATAGGGGAAACCGGGGCTAAACGGGGACGCTATGCAATAAAACCTCGTACAATGATACCGAAAGCATAGATCCATTGTTTTTCACACCAAAATTGTATTGCGACCGGTTTTGAAGGGTTAAAAAAAAAACCTTCTGGGGTAGAACGGGGTAAATGTCCTCATTTTGCCCCACGTCCCCGTTTTGCCTCGGTTTCCGTGTAGACCGGGACAAAACGAGGACGCTAAGCAATAAAACCTGCTAAAACGATACCGAAAGCATAGATCCATTGTTTTTCACACCAAAATTGTATTGGCACTGGTTTTGAAAGGATATTTAAAAAAACCATCTGGGGCAAAACGGGGTACATGTCCCCATTTTGCCCCATGTCCCCGTTTTGCCCCGGCTTCCCCTATTGATATTTAATGATGAGTATCAGAGGATCTTACAGACTCAGGAAACTAATCGTTCGATGACGAATGCATGTGTTGTGTCAGTGTTGAAGTATCAATTTCTGACCACGGAAACTGACGCAATTCGAACACAACCATCTATGGAATCGTCAACAGAAGATGAGTTTCTGACAGCTGAATCGGGGTCTCCATTCTACGCTGGATCAGTTGCAGCGATTGCGGAGTTATCGGAAGCTGCGTTTAAGGTGCCCTTCTCAATAATTTACCTTCGTGGCCTTCAAGTCTTGAAACTCTCGAAAACTTAAGTCAGCCTCTTAGTTTGATTTCTATTCGAATCGATGAAGAGAATGCAAACGAACCGGAAACCGGTTGATGTTCTACCTTGCCCGGCAAATGGTCTCCAGTCTGCTGGAGCCCTAAAGCTCACTGCTCTTCCATGACACCTAAAATCGCGCCAATCTGTAGAGCACTTTGATCTTACATGGATTGTATGATCGTATGATTTTCAACCTCCATCGTCCTCGGAGGTAGATGAGCCTCGTCGAATTCGTCGTACTTGCAGTACACCGTCGTACAGGAATGATTATTAAGAGAGATGACCGGAGCTGTGAGAACGCGCTCGAAAAAAAGTCATCGAAAGAAGATGGCCGGAGCTTTTCTGCGAGGGGTTATCCTCAGAATCGTCAGATTCATGGATAATATGTCATATATGTAATCGATGGACGCACACTGATTTTTGTTAGTAATTATTGGCAGTAATTATTGGCAGTAATTATTGGCAGTAATTATTGGCAGTAATTATTGGCAGTAATTATTGGCAGTAATTATTGGCCGTAATTATTGGCCGTAATTAATGGCAGTAATTATTGGCAGTAATTATTGGCAGTAATTATTGGCAGTAATTATTGGCAGTAATTATTGGCAGTAATTATTGGCAGTAATTATTGGCAGTAATTATTAGCAGTAATTATTAGCAATAATTATTAGCAGCAATTATTAGCAGCAATTATTAGCAGCAATATTAGCAGCAATTGTTAGCAGCAATTGTTAGCAGCAATTGTTAGCAGCAATTGTTAGCAGCAATTATTAGCAGCAATTATTAGCAGCAATTATTAGCAGCAATTATTAGCAGCAATTATTAGCAGCAATTATTAGCAGCAATTATTAGCAGCAATTATTAGCAGCAATTATTAGCAGCAATTATTAGCAGCAATTATTAGCAGCAATTATTAGCAGCAATTATTAGCAGCAATTATTAGCAGCAATTATTAGCAGCAATTATTAGCAGCAATTATTAGCAGCAATTATTAGCAGCAATTATTAGCAGCAATTATTAGCAGCAATTATTAGCAGCAATTATTAGCAGCAATTATTAGCAGCAATTATTAGCAGCAATTATTAGCAGCAATTATTAGCAGCAATTATTAGCAGCAATTATTAGCAGCAATTATTAGCAGCAATTATTAGCAGCAATTATTAGCAGCAATTATTAGCAGCAATTATTAGCAGCAATTATTTAACAACAATGAACAATTATATGTTCACGCTTCCATGCATTCATACTATGCATGCATGGAAGCATGCATCTCACTATGCGTGAGATCATTTTGGGATACCCCATTTTTCCCCTGCACATAACTGTGTGCAAAGCCGAGCGTGACGAGCGAAGGGACGGAATGAGAATCCGTGACACCGACGGCTCACCCTGCAGTCAGATCGTGTTTCGAAGGCATGAAATTGGAGTTTCCATCATTATTCGAGGAATAATGGTGGATCGGAGAATTTAATTCGGGGCCACCGGAAGAAAGACGAGCGGATCGGATTCCGTTTAACCCGGCGAGAGCATAGCGATTGCAGTTCTGCAATTTGAATATTTGATACATTCGGTAAAGAATCAGATGCACGGATCCTCAGCTATCCGATTCGTTCGCCGTTAAAACGAACGACGGTCTACCGTCGCCCGCTGTTCGTTTTAATATTTGAGGCAGCGAGAACCACTCGTATCGCGCCAAATTATAGGTTGGACTCGAGGAATTCCTCAACTGCATTAGCAAAACCTTCCATTACTCGATATAAGCGTGGAAACCGGTGGCGCGTCCCGCCCTTGCCACGCTCTAGTTGCAACGAGCATCGTTGTTACAACTTCTGTTGTAGACGCTGTATGAAGAGATTTTTTTATTTTATATTTTTTTTTTATGATCCCTCGCTGACGTGGTCTCGCGGCGGCTCTTCTGGATTTTGATTGATCGATGATACAATAGCATTACCGAACGGAACGGCGCAGGGTTGTCCCGCTGATAACGCCGTTCGCCGATCCATCTGCGGGTACCGATGATCGAACTCTTAATCGGATAGCAGCCGACGCAGAGATAAAGCGTGGGACGCCGGATGATCGATGCGCCCGGAAAATATCGGCTACCGTCATCGAAGGAATAATGCTTCGATAGACAGTGCCTCGTCGAGTCGGCTGATTTCGGCGAATCTACGAATGTTCCCGGGAATTATGTGGATTCGGTGTTGAAAACTTTCTGACGTAGCCGCGAGATGAAAATCTACGTCAACGAGCGATATCTCAGCAAACCGTAAGATTTTTCATTCGCAGGGCTCGGCGCCTAAACGCCGGAAGGTTGAATGACAATCGCTCTCCAGGCTCGCTTTTTCAGTTTTCGCGTCTGGAATCTCAGTGACACTCCGGCTTCGTTACTTCGGCAAAGGACGAGTGATGGCATATAAAAACGATAAGTGAGCTGCGTCGAGGAGGCGAGAAGGGGATGCAAAGGAAACTAATTTTCCGTGCGAGATTGCCGGGAATTTTGTCCCAGCGAAGGTTGCTTCTACACGCCGATGTTATTTCACGACCGGTTGATTATACGAGCTTCCTCATTATCCCCGACTTTTCCCAAGCGGCGGACCGTCGAGCAACCGGCCGGACCTCTTGGGCCGTGTGGACTTCTCTCCGTTAACTCTCTCGCTGCAGGGGTAGTTCAATCGTCGAAAAAAAAAAAAAAAAATCAATTGCCCGAATAAATAACTGAGGTCTTCGATGATGGGTTCATCGAGAGGCGAATAAGTTCATCGCCGGGCAGCCCAATCGCGAAACGAACGAACATTCCTGACGGGCTTTCTTGACAGGATATTCAACGATCGACCGTCTAATCTGTCTCGAGTGGCGAACCAGGTCACCGAGGTATAACGATGAATAATTCCCGAAGAGTTTGCATCGGCTGCGAGCATCGACCACTCACATTCGCCGCCACATAAATACAGTTGCTCGAAACTCTCGCTCGTTCCCGCGCCGATCCACGATTCAAGATTCACGACACCGCGGTGGAAATATTTTATCTACAAATAATCCCGTTCGACTCGAGATATCTCGCATTCGACGGGTCTTGGAGATGAAGAAATTCATCGGGATGCTATTTGTCCCTGGCATACTTGTCCCGAGTAATTTAACCGGGGTATGCGAGGGACAGCGAGAGCGAGGAAGCCGGCCGGAGACGAAGAGAGATCCGGTGGGGCTGCAGTGCTTCGAACAACATTATTAATCGAATAGCGAAAGTCGCGCCGGTTCGGAGCGAGGCTGAAGAGGCGACCGAGCGATCCAGCGGGAAGATTGAAGCGGACGGGCACAGAGAATAGCTAAAGCTCGAAGCTGAACAACCACGAGAGAGAATCAATCTGCAGCGTCGACACTCGGAGCGTGCACTGACATAGAGGCGGAGGGACAGGTCGGGCTAAAACGTTGATGCAGGGGATCTCGTCTCGCTCGTTGCGGAAATGCACCGAGTAATTACGGAGCCCCATTGTAACCGGGCGAAGGGGCCGCGAGCGACGTTCGATCAAGGGTTGGCTCCCGCCACGGGGAATCCCAACGATCGAGAGGACGCCCGACGGCCACGGCGAATTCCCAAAAGCCGTATCACCGGTTTCACCTACGAAAGAGCCGCGTACGAAAAATTGACAATGCCGACGGAAGAAACGACCGGTCGTCATCGAACCGCCCGCTATGTCCCCAACCGATCGATGGTCCACAAGGCATTCCTTAGGAATAACGCCTCCGCGCCCCAAATACTCGCCAACTCGGTATTCGCATCTCTCGCTTCGAGGACTCTATCGACGCTCGCAGAAATCGATAACGTCATAAATATTTCTCCGAGCCGTGGCTGAATCGACGGTACGAAAGAAACAATACCGGGCGGCTCGCCGGAAAACCCTCTCTCGCTCGCAGACCTCACCGGGCGATACGATGCGGGCAAGATAGACGTTCTTAATGGAAGTCTATTCCCAATGTCGGGTTTGAAACAGGCGTCTTCGCAGCCGCCGAGCATGGCGTCGTGCGCACGGATACATTATGTACTGGAGAGCAGAACAGAAAGGGTTCCCGAGTAATACCGGACTGCAGAACGTGATATTGTTTGGCATAAACAGGGTGTGTTTACTACGATACGTATAGCAACGCCAGCGAGCAAAGCATAGCGGATGTGGAGCGTCACTTCCCGGGGGGAAAAGCGGATGCCGCTCTCAATGAACGTCAGCCGCATCGGAGATACCGAGAGAGCTTGATGTCGTTGATGGCAGACGGTGGAGAGCCAAAGAGTCGGTGCGAGGACCTCGTGTTCCACGAAGGAAGCGTTGAGTGGAGAGCTCGCGGATGGGAGTCGAACGAACCGGGGGAAACGTAGCAACCGTGAGAATCTTCTCGAGCATCTGCATTGTTATCGGGAAAGAGACAAACGCCGGACTGAAATTCCATTTCGCTCGTGGATTGCGTTTCCCGACCGCACGCTAGCGCGTTGATTCGCGACGTCGACGTCGCGGGTTACCCGACTTTCCTGCGCTGCTGCCATCACCGTCGTTCGACCTCTCCCCCCCCCCCCCCCCCCCCCCCCCGCCCCCCCTCGACCATTCTCACCCGACTTCCTCGCGATCGACCCACTATCGCTAGATTGAACACGATTCTCCACAATGCCACCGATACGTACAGTTATAACGGGAGACGGCGAGACGATACGAACGAATTTTGTTGAATCAAGACGGTTCGTCGGCGTGTCGGGGACTTCGTGGCCTCATGGAAGACATTGGGTTTCGAGATTGCTGCGAATTAATGATAAGTAAATTTATCATTACATTTGGGATGTACTATTGGAGAGAGTAGACATTTCGGAGCGTTATGTAGGGCATAACTTATCGTAGCTTATCAGGCATTTCCGGACCTCACCAGGGCCCGAGGTGCCTCCAAAAATGTTCGATCTCGCGCGGACGATTTTTTTACACAAATAGCATTTTGACCTGACGGAATTTTATAGGAGTCTCATTTTTATTTTCATCGCTCTACGATCGAAGTCAAATCCATGTGTAGATATAAAGAAACAGTTTTTTTTTATACGGTATATTAAATACCAATATTCGAAAACGCTCAATCTGCCATTGAATTGAATAATGCAAAAGCACGGAGGAAATTTCAATCACCGGTGATTCGTTTTTGGATGCTGGTGAATGAAATGAAATTCCGATAATTTTAACCGCACCTTTGATACGAGAATTTATATTAAATTCCGATTCGGACATTCTCTAAAGTGGAGTTGTACCCGGAGAGAGAAATATAGGAAAAAATCATGTATTTAGTGCAGCAGTTGAGGTATTCTGGCCCGTCGCTGTCGACTCGATTCAACAATGGCTGTGCTTTTGGAACGATGCAACGATGATTCTCATAAGGTTTTTGTGTACATGTCAATTTACGTCGCACTCATGAGATTTTTGTTTGTCGACCGATGATGTCGAGACCCAATTGCAGTCGTTTCGTACACCGATAGAGTTCGACATTCCGGTCCAATACCGCACGTAACATGTATTTGTGATGAAAAAATAAATCTCTAATTAGTCGATTGATCAGTCGTTTGTGCAGTCGAACTTGTCAGCGTCGTGCCATTGCACGATCGACACGTCGAGCCTTGACGTAGCGTACGAAAAAAAAAAAAAAGAAAAAGTAACGGTTTAATAACAACATCGAGCTTTTGTGACATGCCAGACCGAATTTCAAAACGCACGCGTGTTCGTATAATCGGGAATCACGAACGTCTGCGTGTGCGTGCGCCCGTGCGAGCCTTTTATTACGCGATTGGTCTCAACGTCGAAATCCATTTGCCACGGTTGCAACCTCCTCCCAGTTCCAATATGAATAGGTGCCGTAGCCGTGCCTCGGACCCGCGCCACTTCCGGTCCCGCGGTATGGAACGATATTTGCGCGACGTCACGGCCGCGCTGCAGAGGGCGAGAGAGATTTTTTTAAAACGTTTCCTATTGATATTGACGTAAATATAACGAGGGCCGCTGATGCTCGAAAATTGTAAACGTTGCCTCTTTTCATCAAATTTTCTACGGGCGCACAATGCCCGTCCATCCAGTTATCGCCGTTGCGTGACTAATCTCCTATGGATAAAACGCATCGCCGGACACTGAATATTTCACGAGAGCGTGCGACCGTTCCACAAAGTGCCTATCTAACTGGATTTCCTTTAAATGGAATACAATTTCATTAACGTCGTTCAATACCACATGTGCGCACGAAATTGTTTCATACATAACAAACGTACGTGATGCCCTGTTCACTCATTACACAGAATTCTCTGTAAAGTTATCAGAGAACAGTTTCCACATATGTACATATGTATCACATGATTTATCACTCAGCGCTTTGATATACAAATAATAATTTGCTTATTCGTAATTAAACTGAGATAAATAGTATTTGTATGTATATGTATATGTATATGTATATGTATATGTATATGTATATGTATATGTATATGTATATGTATATGTATATGTATATGTATATGTATATGTATATGTATATGTATATGTATATATAGACACGCCTATATATATATAAATACATTTGCTAGGATGTAGTAAATAACAACTGAACCGAAGAGGCCTTATCAAATCGAAATTGTACATGCAAATGCACACCGATGAGTTTCGAACTGTATTATACTATATACATGTGTATAGTATAATAATAACCGACAATGAAGAGGAAAATCAAGTTTGCGTAGCGCCAGGTGATAGAGAAACGAGAGAAACTACCCTCGTCCAGATTGACGATACAACGTTTCGACTACGAAGTGCATCGTTTGACCCGACGCGTAACCGAGTTACTAATCCTATCGAGCGTGGATGCAGAAGAGCGCGGCGCCGCAGGGAGAGAGAAAGTGAGGCGTCAAAGCTCACGTATACACGCGTCATAGTGGTAGCTTGAATTTTGATGACCTCGTCGTTACACGAATTGATTGGGTCCATTGAGGCCGAAAGCTAACATCGCCCCCCGTCCATTGATCCTCGGGTCCATGAATTCCCTCATTGGAAACTTTTATTAGGTATTTCGGATGCAAAATCTCCATGACTATGCGCGACTCTTGACTCTTTCGCGCTACGGTCGAGGGCATCCTCGTGCACCGGCATTTCTCTACCGCACGCTTACCCTCTCATCGATTAGTATGGACCAAGCAGTCGCTACCTTCGCCCTCACAATTTCATTATTCCACCACGGTAACCACTTTTGTTAATCGCTCATACATGCACGGAATACCGTTCCTCCCTAATAAGAGACACCGGCCAGCACATTCGGGCAGCTCCATCGTTATCTCGGAAAGACGTTTTCCTTTTTTTTTTTCGATACCATTAATTTTCTTTTTTCTTAGGTAATCTTCCGTACATCGAGAGGCAGATTTGACCCGCAACGAGTCGCTGGGGCCACATTGGTCGGAGGTTGGTAATTCGCGAAAAAAAAAAAAAATTAACATACCCGATAATTGTGGAACCGATGAAGAAGGAATATCGATCGGTCGGGCCCCCGGCCGTGCGGCGTTTGCTGCCGGTGGCGGCTAATTAAGGGTGGAGTGTTGTTTCATTTATAGCCTCGGGAAAGGAGGCATAGAGAGGAAGGTGAAAGACTCTGTGGGGTGAGTAAAAGGGAGTCAAAGTGCAGAAGGAAACAAAAAGAAAACGAAGATCGAATCACGAACCCGGGGCAAATGCTCGGGTGCTGAAGCTGCCGAGTTGCTTCTCTCATCCTCCTCGTGACCTGCACGATAGGGTGATGGTTGGGTAAAAGTGGGAGGGATATTTCTATCCGTAAGTACGGGACTTAGCAGGCAACCGCGTTTCCGGGTCTTCCCAACGAGGGCTCCAGCGATGTTTTCTTCCGGCATGTTTCTCCACCGCGGTACAAAAGTCCCCATCGGATAATCGACTTCCCGAGAGTGTGTAGCTTCATCCGAGAAATCTAATTTTTTATACGGCCGGCGACGTCAGCAATGAAAATGTCTGTAATAAATCGCCCCTTTCCTCATTCAGCCGGCAATTCCAAACTCAATTTTCCGTCCCGTAAGGGTAAGGAAGTGGCGACACACCGTCCGGTTACCATTTGCCGCTACCTCCGCTGTGGGAAAAAAGATGACAAAAAATGCGGACGTTTAGTTTCAGCTCGTCCCTAACGGAACTGCGGTGACCGTCCGCAGACTTCAAATACAGTAGAACCCCGATTAAGGGCATGCTGGAGCTGTTTCTTTTTCCTTTTTTAACCTGCTTCACCTGATTTACCGACGGACCCAGACAATTTTTCAGTTCCGACTTAGCATTGTTAATATGGTAGACATATGCGTCAAATCATGCAGGATTATGATATTGACAATTTGTCTGAACATAAGAAAATGCAATTTGTTTATAATTGCATTTTTATAATTGCATTTTCTTATATAAGTCAATAATGGCTAATTATTGACACAACTTTGATCTCGTCCATCTCGAAATCTGTATGGAGAAAAAATTATTAGAAATTCTTTTAAAAAAAGCCTCATTCATTGCTTTATAACACTTGTGATTTTTATTCCCAAAGGTAGAAAAGTCGCCGTGTGACCTATTCGCTCAAGGCCTGACAAAGGCCCGATGAGGTCTCGTCAGAGGGTCTTGTACCGATCTGCGGTCCCACTCTCATCAACCGATATCGAGGAAGTGAAATTGCGGCGGGTTGACAATGAGATTCGCAGTCAAAAATTTCGCTCTATCCTCCGGATGCACGTTCCGCACCGGGCATCTTCGGAGACTCGACTCCGGGTTCTCATAGCATCGGGTGCAGATACTTCCTCGTCCTCCGCGTCCCACCGGCTCTTATAGCGAATTCTTTTACCGGATTGTCGATCGATCGGTGTCGGGAAAAGCCTTGCGCGGAAGGGCAACGAGACTAATTCAAAGTCGGAAATGTCGTGCCCCGACATAGCAAGCCCTCCGACCGATCCAAGGAATGTGTTTATTACATAGTTCTCGGGGGTAGGGGGAGGGGGAGGTATCGCTCCGGCGCCACAGGAGGACCAACCAGCGGCTTCGGAGCGGGATCGAAACCGGATCGGGGAACCCATACCCATTCGGATGATCGGGGCAACACGCATTGCGCCGCGTTCTGCCCATTCAGGAATTCCTCATCAGCCCCAATGATTATTGGATAATCATAACGGGGTTGGAGGAATGAGGATAGGGGAACACGTCCGCGCGACACCGGCACGCCGGGCTGATACGATTGTTCGGGGCAATGCTACGTACAACGACTGCGCTGCCGATCCGCCGTCCATGTTCGCCAATTTTTCGCCGCATCGCGCGACGAGGGAACACATTGAAAATAATCGACAATCGATAATTACGCGGTGTCGAAAATTCCCGACGATTTTTTTAAATTTTTTGTTTGACGCTTCTCTCTCTCGTTCTCACGGCCGAATTCCGTTGAGCGGGACGCAAAAAGATTGGTCGGGGGTTCCGATAAAACCGCGAGAATCCGCGTGTCGCTCGACCGATATTTTTCCGGCTCGGTGGAGGTGCGAACGTGCTATCACTGACAGTGATTCAAAGGCTGCAGGCTACCGACGCCATTAGGGCCATCGAAATGACTAAACGATGGACTTTACTGTTCGGTAATTTACCTTCGCCGTTTCCACGGGGGGTTTAATGGTTAGCCACACTCGGCGCATTGCTAATTGTCTCTCATCCGCGAATATTCATTAGCGATGATTAACAACGAGGCCTTTCCATGTATGTTTGTCTTTCTGTATGTGTGTGTGTGTGTGTGTGCGTGTGTGTGCGTGTGTGTGCGTGTGTACGAGTATGCTATATATATATGTTGGTGAGAGAGTCGCGCGGCTCTCGGGCTTCTATGGTTCGTGCGGCTCGACCGGGTTCTCACCGCCGACTATAATATGGGTTAGCGTGCGTACGGGACAATCTGCATACCGACGGCGCGGCTTACGGCCCTCGGCTGGATGCGAGGTCGACGCGACATTCGTAATAACATTTCCGTTTTAATAACTAAATAACAATAATAATGTAATAACGTTTCCGTTATCACGCAGACCTCGAACTGTCAAGTCCATTGCTGTTGCGAAAAATGAATTTAAAAAAACCATTTTTTTTTTTTTTTTCAATGTTAGAATTTTTTATTTTCCCACGGAAAGCTCTTTCATGAAAGAAAATTTGCACTGTTCTTGGAACAACTCGCAACATTGAAAAGAATGTTCGTTACCGTTTTAGTTACCGACCGGGTAGCATCAGCTCACCTAATCATTGCGAATAATGTTCACTTCGCATAAGTTCCAGAGAAATGAGAGGGAATTGCAAACACTTTAGGATGGTATAAAAATCTGAAAATAATCAAGCGTATTAAAGGTGCTGAAGAGATTAATTTTGCATTATAATAAATTCAAAATGTTATCAATAAATTGATGAAAAATAAAATTATTCAACAAATCTTCCGGAAACCTAACTTTTTTTTTATGTAAATGATCCGTTCATTTTTCTGAAGACGTATGCATTTTTTCAGATTTTTTAATTGGCTTTGAATTTTGTGACTTTATACACATTTTTCCCACATAAAAAAAAATTCAAAGTGCATGAAGTGAGTGAACGAATCATTTTCATAAAAAAAGTTAGGTTTCCGGGCGATTTGTTGAACAATCTTATTTCTCATCAATTTGTTAATAACATTTTGAAATTATTATTATTATGCCAAATTAATCTTTTCAGCACCTTTAATACGCTTGATTCTTTTCAGATTTCTGAACCATCCATAAGTGTTTGCAATTCCCTCTCAATTCTCTGATACTTATGCGCAGTGAACGCTATTCGCAGGCACAACCTTAAAAGCGCGGAGCCGCGCAATCGGAGAGTATTCGTTAAAACTCGATTTTTTGAACATTTTGAAATTATTATTATTATGCCAAATTAATCTTTTCAGCACCTTTAATACGCTTGATTCTTTTCAGATTTCTGAACCATCCATAAGTGTTTGCAATTCCCTCTCAATTCTCTGATACTTATGCGCAGTGAACGCTATTCGCAGGCACAACCTTAAAAGCGCGGAGCCGCGCAATCGGAGAGTATTCGTTAAAACTCGATTTAATTGAAAGTCCACTTTCCAACTAAGATGTTGAGGTTTCTCGGTCCGCAGAGTTCTCCTCCGCATCTGTTTGCGATCGCAGGGCTTCGACGAGTTGGGTACATCAAGTAAACTTACCCGTTTCCGAGTTTCCCAACAGCATCGTGTCCGAGTAAAATTTCATATGTATTCATGGCATTTTTAGTACATGCACGCGTATGCGGAGTTAACAGGTTTGCCAATGGCGTGGGCGCCGTCCCGAGAATGCGCTATGCAGCGCGGGATAAAGTTTGTAGGGCACTTGAACGTCGATAACCATTTACATGCTTTTGTGGTGTTGCTGCCGCTGCGGCTGCAAATGCTGCTTCTACTTCTACATTACAAGAGTAAAGTGGTCGGTACACTCAATCCGACCACTCGAGCTCGTATCGTAAGTAGTTACGCCGAAGAAATGGGCTGCTGCACGCTGCCATTACCTACTACCCTGTCGTGCCTGACCGAGGGAGAACACGACACACCACATTTACCTATGTCACGTCTTGTCTCTCCCTCCGATTCTCATTCCGTTTCTCTCGCGGAGTCTCGTGGGCATCTATCGCGAAAATAAAACCTATACGACTATGGGAGCTCGATTGTTTATGGGAGACCATGCGAACATTGGGACCGTCCGCGAATTGCCTTAAGGTAGCTATGTCGCTTCCCGCTCATCTCGCATAAGTTATCGAAAAGTAAGCGAATATTGCAAGTACTTCTCGATGATATAAAAATCTGAAAAAATTCATGCAGATTAAAGGTACTGAAGAGATTAATTTTGCACAATAATAATTCCAAAATGTTATTAACAAATTAATCAAAAAATTAATTGATTAACAAATTGCCCGGCAAAACAACCATTTTTTCTATGAAAATGATTCATTTATTTTTCTGAACACGTATGAATTTTTTCAGATTTTTCAATTAGTTTTAATTTTTGTGTTTATTCAGACATTTTTTCCAAATAAAAAAATTAAAAAATCAAAGCTACCTTAAGGTTCGCATTGGCGATCCAGAAAAAAGAATTAGAAAAAAACGAATACGAACGGGCAAATATCTGGCACGAGAAATTTCTTCATTTACGCGGGTCGCTGTAAATGCATTGTGTCCGGAATCTCGAGGTCTCGGGGATGCACGATGGACGATCGATGATTTCCAGGAATGGAAATTAAAGCCTGAGCTTGGATCGAATTGAAGTGAGGGACAGGATTTTTTTTTTTTTTAGGGTTTGTGCGGAAAACCGGACGAGCCTGCGTCTCTTCGTCTGATTCTCTGTCCGTTTGTCTCGCGTATTCTCACAGGCGTTTATCCCGCAAATAAAACCGATACGGCTGCGGGGGCTCGATTGTTTATGGGAGTCCATGCGAATATTAGGGCTTGCGCGAATTGCCTTTGGGTTCGCATTGGCGAGCCGGCGAAAAAATAAAAATACGAACGGGCAAATATCTCGAATACCTACACGAGAAATTTCTTCGTTCACGTGGGTCGCTGTAAATTTATTGGGTCCGGAATCTCGCAGTCTCCCGAGGATATATGCACGAGCGAACTGAAAGCAGCGAATAAAAGAAAAAAAAGAAAAACAGGATGAAAAGAAAAAATATCGATGCACTTGTGCTGCAGTCGGCAGCGTGACCGGCACATGCCATTCGGAGAACGGAATGCTCGCTGCGTCACGGAGGCGTAGAATGCATGGAACTGTTGGAAAATCACTGGCAGACGGCTGGACCAGCGCTGCCCGGAGATGACGCGTTTCGCAAAAGCTACGACGCACTACCGACGATTCTGACTGCTATCAAATTTTATTTTACATCGCATCTTTATAGGGAAATCGCCATATAAAAAGCCTTTATATAATAATAAAGGTTGTGAGGTCCGGAGAAAATAGCCAAGTAAATTGTAAAAATAAAGCTCGGTGAAGCATGAATTTTCCGAGCCTCGAGGGAAATCATTATGCGCACTTCTGGATCGAGAATTAAGCGTTCACCGGTGAAAGATATGTTAAGTTTTTTTTTTCTGGAGAAACAAATAATGCTCTGTTATACGAGTTGGTTTCTCAAAAAAAATATTTATAGGTTCGCGCTACAAATTAATCAGTTGTAAACCTATCAACCATCCAGGCCAACCAATTATACGATATAGACGACCAATTTCTTCTGTATCGAGATTTAGCGTTCACCGCTGAAACATACATTCCATTTTTTTTTTTTTTCAAGTGAAACAAATTATGTTTCTTATACGCGTTGGTTTAAAAAAAAACTTTATTGGTTCACGCTACAAATTAATAAGTTGCAAACCTATCAGTTGCAACCATCCAGGCCAACGAATTGTACGATGTAGACGACCATTTCTTCTGGATCGAGAATTAAGCGTTCACCGGTGAAACATACATTCAATTTTTTTTCCAAGAGAAACAAATTATGCTCTCTTATCCGCGTTGGTTTCTCAAAGAAAAAAACATTATTGGTTCACGGTACAAATTAATCAGTTGCAAACCTATCAACCGTCCAGGCCAACCAATTATACGATATAGACGACCAATTTCTTCTGGATCGAGAATTAAACGTTCACCGGTGAACCATACATTCCATTTTTTTTTTCAAGAGAAGCAAATGATGTTCTCTTATACGCGTTGGTCTCTCAAAAAAAAACATTATTGGTTCACGGTACAAATTAATCAGTTGCAAACCTATCAACCGTCCAGGCCAACCAATTATACGATATAGACGACCAATTTCTTGTCCGGCGCAGAAATTGGCTGTGGCCACGAAGCCCTTTTTCCATGCACTGTGCGTGCCCGGGAAAACTGTCAAAGAAGCAGAAGAACAAATAGAAGTGAGCAGACTTCAGCGCCAAAGGAACAGTCGCAGCCCGCAGGAGCAGCCGTGAAACGTCACTCTAGAGTGTCGAGCGGGCACTTTATTCCGCGCCGCTTCGCTAAGTGAAACCTCCCTTGGCGAGTCTATTTTCATTATTTCATTATTATCATTATTAATGGGTAGCAGCTACTCCAGCTCCGGCGTGCCCGGTCGACGCGACCAAAGAAGCTCGCCAGGCGGTTTGATTCTCCATCGCTTCTCCGTACCTTCTCCGAAAATCCACGCTTCTTTAAAAGTAAAAAATCCAAATGAGAGTGGAGTCTGCCGGTGAAGTCGGGGAAAATGTAAACAGGACCGATGAGTTTTCTACGCAGAAGCTATTTCATTTTTGCCGCAAAGGTGGGGAGCGAGAGTTTCCAGTTAGATGCGGGGAAACCGAAAGCAACCCACGCAGAATCATAAATGCATTCGCCGTGAGCATCTTCCGGTACTCTCCATTAAAACACGCGAACAACTTGCGCATACGATCGGGCCGGTTGCGATGCGAGTCTCGCATTCATGATACACCAACTTTTAATCGAATCCTTCCATGTGCTCAGTTCGCACCGTGCACACGTCGATAGAGCAAGAGCCCGAGAGCAAAAGCTCCGTCCAGTATTTATTTCCAGCCACCTGGACTCCCCGCTCGAGCTTTCTCTGCATATCTACCCCTGCGTTTCACTCGCGTTCCTGCTCCCGATCGTGAGTGAATTTATTTAATTCACTGAATCACGCGACGGTTGTTACAGACCCGCGGAGCCGAAACTCCGTTGCAGAGGCACCGTTCGGATAAATATTGTTTTCTTTTATTTTTGTTTATTTTTGTTTATTTTTGTTTATTTTTGTTTATTTTTGTTTATTTTTGTTTATTTTTGTTTATTTTTGTTTATTTTTGTTTATTTTTGTTTATTTTTGTTTATTTTTGTTTATTTTTGTTTATTTTTTTTCATTTTTGTTTTTTAGCAGTTTCGAACTGCTACTGACCACTGGAACATGACCAGTGATCGACATTCCTGTTCGAAGCTGGGAAATGAAAAGCAGCTTTTCAACTGTGACATTGTTAAATCGATAGATATTGTTTTCTTCTTTTTTTTGTATTTTTTATAATTTTTTTAGTTTATTTTTTAAGTTTCTGGTTGGGCGAATAGAATAGCGAAATGGAGCAGCTTCCTGTTCGCAGCTGGTGAATTATAAAGCAGCTATTTAACTACGTTAATTGCCCATGTGAAATCGTTAAATCCATAAATATTGTTTTAATTTTTTTGCATTTTTCATTATTATTCTTTTTTATGCTGCCGGTTGCGTGAATAGAACAGCGAAACGGGGTAGCTTCGAACATTGGGCTATGTGTTCGACATTCATGTTCGAAGCTGGTGAATTTTAAAGCAGCTATTCAACTATGTTAATCGCCCGCGCGAAATCGTAACTACCGAGCTTTGCGATTTCATCATAAAGGATGATAAACTCTTCAATTCGGCGGTAATTCTAGGAGAGCCGCAGAGAGCAGCTTGCTCGACGCACTTTGTGCACCAAATCCACCCTAACTACTGCGAGCCCCCCCCCCCCCCCACCTTTCTAGCTTTGATGCAACCGCAACCGTTTATTCGCGGAAATATAGAGATTAGTTACGGACTTTGGGAAGGCTTTAACCAAGCTGCGGTTTTCAATGGCACAATTGTATTCGAGGAGGATGTATCGTTGCCATCGCCATTAGATTGGCATCTGATTTTTTTACATAATACAGTTATAGTGCACAGTTATACCTGTACAGGTAGGGTAGACGGGGGCAAAACGGGGACGCTAAGCAATAAAACCTGCTACAACGATACCGAAAACATAGATCCATTGTTTTTCACACGAAAATTATATTGGCACCAGTTTTGAAAGAATATTAAAGAAAAACTATCTGGGGCTAAACGGGGTACCCTTCGATTTGTCTTGCGGCAAGTTTCGTTAGCTTCATTATTACCCTGTTTTGCCCCACGTCGATATGACATTTCATATCCCCATTTTGCCCCATGACCTCGTTTTTCCCCGGTTTCCTCTACAACTGTTGCACTATACCTGTTGTATACAGTAGACAAAACGCGCAAGTTATTATTATTATTATTATTATTATTATTATTATTATTATTATTATTATTATTATTATTATTATTATTATTATTATTATTATTATTATTATTATTATTATTATTATTATTATTATTATTATTATTATTATTATTATTATTATTATTATTATTATTATTATTATTTACAGACAGGAAGTATAAACTCATCTAATTTGCTTCAAAAATATATAGTATCTGATATCACATATACATATGAGAGTCGAGTTAATGGATTTAGAAAAATATTGACATGTTTGTGCTAATTTTCGAAAAGGTACATGTTCAATTTTTTCAAAGAATAATTCATAATTTTTGCTTGTTTTTGATGTATTACGGCTCATTCACTTCCTTGAAAGATGCTCTTCGAATCCACCGTCCAGATATTCGACGGTATTTTCCGTTTAAAAATGACAGCCGTATGTTTGTGAAGGAATTTCGTCGATCGATAAACAAAAGGCTGCCATTTTTAAACGGAAAATTCTATCGAATATCTACATGGTGAATTCGTAGAGCATCTTTCCAGAAAAAGAATAACTCCCAATACATTAAAGTCGGGGAAAAATTACGGATTATTCTTTGAAGAAACTTAACGAATTTATACCTCTTCGAAAATTAGCACAAATCTCTCAATATTTTTGCAAATCCATTCTAATCAATGTTTATCTAGATCAAGGACATCTGCTGTAATACAAATAACCATCCACTTACATAGATTCGCAAAAGTTTGTATAAACGACTTCAAAAATGTAGCACTTATTTGACTACTTTGAAGCTCTCTTCAACCTCTAAGTAAACCCTCTGCTCGAGATTTTTTTTTTTTTTCCTTCGAAAGAAAAACACCCGAACGTCGTCGAGTCTGGAGACCGTCAATCATGTTCCCGGAGTAACCAAACACTGTCAAAATTTTTTTGAGTCTGGAGGCTTGAGGAAAAAAAAAAAATTAATGGGATGGTCCATTCCCCGTCGGCCGGGTGCCGGCTGCGCTTTGATCCGTTCGCCGTCTCCTCAGCAGGTGCCTCCCCCACCTCCGTGTCCAACGGTGAAGAGACCATCAGCCCCGCCGACACGTTCACCCGCTTGTCCACCGCCAGTGTCGAGGGTCGTGCCACCCTGTGCTCCGGTCCTCCAGGCCGCTGTAAAATCTGTATGCGGCGGTCGGAGACTCCTGTTCTCCCTCTTCGTCCTCTTGCTGATCATGGCCGGTATTTACTGGCTATCCGTGACCAACCGACCACCGAGCCCGGCTAACGAGCCACCGGAGCCGGCACCCGCAGCCTCGTCGAGCGGGCAACGGGGCTCGGAAATCGAGAGCTTATCGGCGTGAATAATCGAAGATTTTTACATTTTTTTATTCAATTTTTTATTTAATTTTTTTATTTAATTTTTTTATTTAATTTTTTTATTTAATTTTTTCATTTAATTTTTTCATTTAATTTTTTCATTTAATTTTTTCATTTAATTTTTCCATTTAATTTTTTTATTTAAAATGGTGCCAATTGTTTCCAAGCGATAGATGAATAATTACTACAGACCAATAAGCTGCCTCGTCAGCGTGCCATTGTCGGATATTAAATTCTTTTTTAAACTCGAACCAGTCACGGTCCGCTTTACTTGCCGAAGTTAATCCACGTTTCGAGGCGGAGACCGGACAACTTTATTCGCAGGGTCGAGACCCCTTTCGCGAGTCCACATCTCCGATGCAAATTAGTTTCTCCAGTTTCCAAACAAGATTGCCGGGCCGGTCATTCATGGGCAACGCGACGAAGTTGCCGCCCGAGGAGAGGTGAGAAGTGAGTAAACCGATGGAGAAGAGGCGACCGTCGGAATTTCAATGGATGGAAGGAGACTCGAAGATCTAATTTTATCGGCTCCGATGAACACTTCCGGCGAGGCTCGCGGAGGAGCTTCGGTAAAAATTGCGGCCCTTGCACCGCCCGCTGAAAGTCGCCCGATGCTCCGGTCAACGGTTAATACCGACGAGTCTGCGAAATATATTTTTCAATAATTTTATTTGTCAGCTCCGAGGTACACGGACAGATGTTTCCTGGCGGCGTCTTCGCTCGAGAGATCGTCGCGAAGAATGTCCGCCAGGTCGACGGCGATCGAGCAGTAGCGCAAACCATTCCATCCGACGATTTTGACGTCCACCGGCTTGCCGCTGTCGTACCTGAAGAACAAACGCCCTTCGGAATTCAGATTACCGTGGCAAATTGTACGAAGGGCCGCGTTCTCCTCGAGCTCGATACCCGTCGCGCCTGGATATCCCAGTTTTCTCAGAATGTCCAGTACTCTGCAATGCAATTCACATAGTTGATGCGAAATTAGTATATTATGCCACAAGGGAGGAAAGTGCGTCCTTTTGCCGGGTGTGAAGTTTGATGACCGAGCGAAGCAAGGGCAGAAATTCACACGAGATGATAATGTACTTCCTTCCGAGTGGCGCACGCTAATTTTTTCCCGACTACGCTAAAAAGTGGCCGATTCTTGACGAGCGGGAGGAAAAGTAATTTAGCGGAAGGAAAAGTAATTTAGTGGGAGAAAAAGTGAAACTTTTCCTCCCGCTAAATTACTTTTCCACCAGCCAAATTACTTTTCCACCAGCTAAATTACTTTTCTTCCAGCTAAATTACTTTTCCTCCCGCTAAATTACTTTTCCTCCAGCTAAATTACTTTTCCTCCAGCTAAATTACTTTTCCTACAGCTAAATTACTTTTCCTACAGCTAAATTACTTTTCCTCCAGCTAAATTACTTTTCCTCCAGCTAAATTACTTTTCCTCCAGCTAAATTACTTTTCCTCCAGCTAAATTACTTTTCCTCCAGCTAAATTACTTTTCCTCCAGCTAAATTACTTTTCCTCCAGCTAAATTACTTTTCCTCCTGCTCGTCAAGAATCGGCCACCTTCTACCCCCGTTGCAGGCATGAAATGGGGCCTTTTTTGCGTCGTCGGAAAAAATAGTCATTTGTGATACAAGTGCGAAAAAGCGAACTTTATACGCACGCTGTGAAGTGATTCACGTCACAGTCGGCTTAAGATGTTCGCTGCACCGCAATAGTACCGCATAATATTTTTCGTAACGAATGCAGGAGAAGTGCTACTTCGTGCCTGATGATTGTGACGCTGTGCAGCGAGGCCTACTGCGCATGCGCCGTACTTATTACGCATGCTTCAGCGTGCGTAAAGTAAGATCGGACCGATGTACACATGCGCCGAGTATTTGCAGTATACTTCGCTGTAAAGCGCCACTTTCGCCACTCTCGGCAAGCACGAAAAGTAGCACTTTTCATGCATGACTTACATAATAGTAATTTACGATACTAGTGCGATAAAAGCTTTTTCTGACGAGTGGTGACAATCACACGACTTAAGAAAGTTTTTCGGACGAGTATCATATCAAGTTTTACTTCACACTGCCGAGGCGTTCATTGAAAAAAAAAAATATCAATGACTCAAGTAAAATTCTCTTGCGGGCTGCCAATGAAAAATAATAGTTATATCAATTGTTACAATTCCATACGGGATTGAAACATCAACATGTCATCTTGACAATCTTGCCGTTGTCGTTGCAATATCATATAGAAGTGTAAGAATTGAAATGAAACAAATATTTCCTTTACCGGCCGCAAGCGATTTTCTTTTTCAATATGCTTAAAACTGCCCTTTTCGCACGGGGTGACCCAAAATGTTATATTGTTTGCCCGATAATCTCGGGGATGAACGAGACTGTGGGCGATTTGCTAATCGGGTTACCTATTCGTCGCCTCCGATCCAAGATCCTCCGAAGATATTTGTCCGTCTAATCTCGTGTCGATTAGCTTCGCGTAGAACTCTCTAAACGAATTAAAGTTCGTAGCTTTTAGTCGGAAGCCTCTTTCGTGAAACCTTCCAATCGCTCTCAGAGACAACTCCAAGTGATCCTCATCCAATTTGCTATCAACCCCGAGGTATCCCTGAGCCTCAAGGTCTTCGAGTACGATGACCGGTCTGCCGTATCGACCCATGTCGGCAACGTAGCACTTCGGATAAAAGTCCAAGTCGTATTTCTTCGCGATTTTACTGTAGAACATCTCCTCGTTGAGGAATCCATCGTAGGCCTTGCCGTCGTCCTCGCCGAAAGGCAACGTTTTTATCAAAAGCTGTAGGGAGCTCGGTTCGCCGGAAAAATTGAGGAGCAACGTTGCTCGGTAATACTCCGCGGAATCGTTTTCGCTCTTCGCCGATCTCGCCGGTTCAACGACCGCCGAATCGAATTCCACGAACTCCCTTGATCCGGTCTCGCAGAAGCAACGATTATGAACGGCTTCGGGCAACAGCTCGGTCTTTATAAACTCGATATCGTCCTCCCGACGGTTCTCCATATCGAGTAACTTGATCGGGCGTTTCAAGATGAAATCCACTTGCCGGAGACGGCCAGGTGCAATCTGCATCCAAATTAAATCGTCAGTCGGTACGATCGGGGCAACGCAAAACGTTAATTAAAAACGATTCGTATTATAAAAATAATTATAATAAAATAGTTAAAGATACATAATTAAAAAATAACGCGATAATTGAAACGTATTAATTGTTATTATCACCACCGATATTTATATGATTACCGATAATATATACCAATTCGTATGATTACTGATAATAATTATGAATTCATATGATTACTGATAATGATTACCAATTCATATGATTGCCGATAATGATTACCAATTCTCATGATTACCGACAACGATTTTGAGTTCTTATGATTACTGTGACGTCGCGGTTGACTACTTAACGTTGATTTATTTTATTCGAGTAGCCAACTCGGCTACAGAACGCGGTTTTAGGAAGGAGAGACTCGGTTTACACTTGGTGAACTGCCCGAACCGTTTATTAAAAGTACAAACTGGCAGAGTGACGTTGTCGTACAGAACTTCGGTGACTTACTAACTGACTAGCCTAGAAGAGGGTGGTTCTCATAGGCTCGTCCGTGAGAAAGCGTGGTCAGTGGGGAGAGAATTTGGGAGTCGGAGTGTTCTGCAAAAGGCAGGTGTTGTGGAAGATGCTGATATCAGCTGTCTAAGATTTTTGTAAGGTCAGTCGGTATTGTGACGGCCCTGCATTGCATATAAGAGGACGATTCGAATGAGAGAAATATATAGGTGACATTAGCGCAGTGGTTAGCGCTCTTACTCAGTAACCGATTAATCCGGGTTCGAATCCCGGTGATCACGATATGTTTTCTCTCTTCGATACTTCGCCCGTCCATCTGCAATATCAATATCTACAAGTCCCCAAACTCTCCGCTCGATCATTGCAGTATTGAGAGAAGCGGCGTAGCCTGCTTGGACATAGGTTTACGTAATGTACAGGCAGATCTGTGGGAAATAGAAAATAGGCATTGTTAGGCCTTCCGGAAAAAGGGTAGGATGCACGTGGACGTCCTTTCGGAAAGGTTCCGCGGCGGGAGTCGGAGAGCGGATCGTGTCGTTAATTGCAAGAGCGAGAGGAAAGAATGGTACGCACAGCGAAAAGGTGATACTCGGGCTTGACCATCGTTACATTACCGATAATGATTACCAATAAATATTAACTATTCATAATGTCATCATTCATAACGAGTTCCAGTCGATAGTAAATAACCGATTAATTATCATAATGATTACCGATAATAATGATTATCAATCAGGCGAAACATCCGTAACCGATTAATGAATCGGTTAAGGATTTTCCGTCTGATTGGAGAATTCATTTTATCGCTCACGATCGTTCTGCGACGGATCGTCGTTAGATCGAGCGTCGCACTGTGAATACTGATTTGGACGTAAACCGATAATAGATCGACCGTTATTCTGAAAATACTAAAACATTATTATAAAAATAATGATAAAAAATAACGTGATAATTGAAAATATTAATCATTAATAGGTTACGGATTTTCCGTCCTATTAGAGTCTAATCTTATCGCTCCCGACGCTTCTGCGACAGATCGTCGATAAGATCGACCATCGTGCCGTGAATAGGGAAGAGCGGGGCAAAACGGGACAGACAATCCGTATGCATCGATGAGGCAAAATGGGACGTTCTAAAATTATTGGAAAATTGCCTTTCTTAAAAAGAAATTTTAGCATCCCGATTGTCTGTCCCGTTTTACCCCACAGTTCCATTTTGCCCCGCTCCCCTATAAGGATTTGGACGTACACGTTTAATAATAGATCGACCGTCATTCTAAAAATACCGATTCGGATAAGCCCCATTATGGTGAACAACGATTTTATTGAGTGCACACATACCTTCGTTACTGAACGTCTAGAATTATATATTGAAGCGACGAGTGGCCAACGAAGCTCTTAGTGTATCGTTCGCAGGGAGACTGATACGCGTCACACACGCCAGTTACGCTATCAATGAGCTCGCATTACCAAGGCGCCGTCCTCCCACGACGGCCACAGAGTTGAGACCTCGAGCAGCTGTATCGTATCGCACATGGCCCTACTACCGACAAGTGTCGCCGCTGTACAGACTCCGACACAGATGACTAAGCGAAAGCGACGAAACTTCGAACGCAATCTTCTTCCCGCTACTCACCAAAATCATCCGAGAGGGGGGGATGCGTCATATGCAAGGCATATTCTGCTGAGAAAAGCGTTTTTTTTTTTAGACTGTCACGAGTAGATTTTTTTTTAGTAATAAAAAAAATTTATTTAAATTAACTTAATAAACTAAACTGGTGAAAGCATTGATCTGAAAATATCTGAAATTTATTTAAAAATTATAAAGTCCATGTCGATTGGGCACTCACATCGACATGGACATCATCTCATATAAGAGATTCTCATATAATTACTCGCAGATACTCGCAGATACTCGCAGATACTCACAGATACTCACAGGCAATCACGGATCCTCTCAGATACTCACAGATACTCACGCGATTACTCACAGATATTCACAGATCCTCACGCGAATACTCACAGATACTCACAGATACTCACGGATCCACTGAGATACTCACCGATACTCACAGACACTCACGGATATTCATGGATACTCATAGATACTCACGCGAGTACTCACAGATACTCACAGATACTCACGGATATTCATGGATACTCATAGATACTCACAGAAAATCACAGATACTCACAGGTACTCACAGACACTCACAGAAACTCACAGATACTCACAGCCACTCACGGATACTCACGGATACTCACAGATGCTCACGCGAATACTCACAGATACTCACGCGAATACTCACAAATACACGGATACTCACAGGTACTCACGCGAATACTCACAAATGCACAGATACTCACAGGTACTCACAAATACTGACACGGGTACTCATAGGTACTCACAAATAGTCACACGGGTACTCGCAGCTACTCACAAATACTCACACGGATATTCACAGATACTCACAAAGGCACTCACACATACTACGAGCGCGCGTCCCAAAATAACGGCCAGTTTATTTAACAATCTCTGAACTATTATCAAAGACCAGACCCGTTGTACTAATCGCAGAAATAAAAGAGCCTACCCATCGCGATCTTCAATTTTCCCAATCGCACTCCCTCTCGTCACGGCCGCATCGCGTCAACCACAAAATTCAAAATCTCAAGTCTGAAAACAATCCCAAATACAATATCTCGGCCAAACCCAGCGATAAAATTATCAGTGCCCAAATGACCAGCGTTTCCCCGATGAAATGAGGCCGAGCGACAAGTGTAACGTTTGCATAAATCCCCATAAAATAATCGAACCAACGATAATAAATAAAAAAAAAAAAAAAATTAACGATAAACTATAAACCGCAGGCTGGTCTCAATCTCACGTCAACTCGTTATCGCATATAGCACCAATGTATCACAACGTTCTCGCCCAGACGAGTCAGATTAATTTTCTTCAGCAGCAGCAATCGAACAACCAGCAGCAACCGATGCCATCGCAACAGTATTACTGCTATCCCGCTAATCAGCAAGGTAAAACATATCCCTGTTCACGTGGTAATCCAGTTCAGTCTTTAAAAAAAATCCCCCGAAACCAAAAAACGTAATTCAGTTTTCTTTAAAAAAATATATATATCCCCTAAAACTACCCAGATAGAAAAGCGCCACGAAAAGTAGCAGTTGGTGCAATAATTGCGACATGTGCTCCACATGTCGCAATTAATACAGTTTAGTCTTAAAAATAAAAATAATAAATTCCCCCTGAACCAAAATCCGTTGTCTCCTCAGGAGGCTACCCGCAAAATCAATACGGTCAATCCTATCAGCAAGACCCGTACGGTGTAAACCAACCGCAGCCGCAGCAGCAGCAGCAGATACCAAGATCGGGGGTAGGAAATATTGGTCAGTCGATAGGTCACCAAGCTTACAACGCGCCATCAATAATGCAGACACAAATCCCCGGTTACGGATCCTTGCCGGCTCATATCCTCGACCAGATACGCTCGTACATCGGTACACCGGGACCGATATTCATTCTACCGAACAGCTGTCCGACTCCCGTGAACGTTCCGCAAGCTCCCGCCCAACCGGGTCAGGGTTGTCCCGGACTAGGAATAAATTGTCCCCCTGCGCCGCTCTACTGCCCAACGAGTTCCTGCTATCCCTATCCAATGGCGATGCCCCTCGTGAATCCTTTCGCTCCGCAGCATCCGCCGAAGGAAACCACCAAGAACTGCGGCTGTTGCTCGAGAAGAGGAAACCCCAACTTCGAGAACCATATGATCGCCGCTTCGACGAACTACATGAGCAACGACGATGACGATCATCGATGCCAGCCCGGTAGCGACGACACAGTCTGCACGAGAAGAAACTGTCCGTCGTCGATAAATCTCCAAGCCCTCGCCTCCCAGCTCCTCGCCATCCAGGGCATAATATCCTGCGCAGCGACGAGGCTCGTCCTTCGCAAGGTCGCCGGCTCGAACGTGACAACGACGATCGACGAGACGATCGAGCGCGCCAAGAGATCCCTCAGCGGTCTCAGCCAGGAGCAGCTCCTTGCGGAAACGAGGCACGCTCGGCAGGTCAACGCTCTCATTAATCTCCACATGACCGCGAATCCACCGCCGAACGTCCTGCCGATACTGACGACTCTCCAGCTCAAGGTCAATCTGCTGAAGGCTCACGTGGACTCGTCGATAAATCGGCGGCTGAGCGAGAGTCAGGGAATCGACGGGGCGGTTGGCAACCGGGACATCGACCCGGTCATCATGGCTACGAAGTCCGATGAGGAGCTGAGAGACCTGTTGGGTACCCTCAGGGAGAAGGAGTGCGAGGAGCGGGTCAACGTGAACTTCGCGCCTTATCAGTCACAGCGGCTCATCGCCGAGAGCCGTCTGAGCAACGTGCAGAAGAAGATATCCCAGGTGGAGGCGGAGATGGAGAGGCGAAGGGGCGCTGCTCTGCCGCGTTCGCCGGTAGCTCAGCAGTTCTCCGATCCTGGCTGGTACGGCTACACCGGCGACATCAGCAACACCAGCTCCCTCGCCGCCGGTGCCGGGGCCCAGCGATCGACGGGGAACCACCAGTCGCCCGATCCCTTTCGCATCCAGGTGCGAAGTCCGAAGCGCCTCAATCTTCAGCCGCACGTCGGAAGCCCCGAGACGACGTACGAGACCAGGAGGAAACCGGCTCGGCGGCCGCCGCGGTCTAGGAAGGAGAGCGACGATGACGAGTGCGACGAGAGCCCGAAGAACTCGGCTCGCGAGGCCAGCAACGAGACTCGCCGGTGCGGCTGCGACAAATCCTCGGAGGACGAGAGCGCCGATGAGGGTAAAAAAAAACTCGGCGGAAAAATACACGTGGGAGGAAATCTCGTCAGTATGAGCGAAGTCGATGATCGAGCGGGTGTCTCGATAATAAAATTGTCGCCGAACGTCGTCATCGTCATCGACCGGAACGGCGGGGAAGTTGGGAGGAGGGTCGGGGCGGTAGCGAGGGAGGCGAAGAATGACGACGGAACGGAGAAGCTTGACGTGGTCTCGAGGGAATCGAACGACGAGATGGAAAGGAAGAAGCTAGCGGACGAAGAATCAGAGTCGAAGAGTCGCGCTTCCCTGGAAGCGACGGGAGGCGAGAGATCGTCTTCGACCGAGAAAGCGGGGAGGTTCAAGCGGCTGAAGAAGAAGGACAAGGTCGGAGATCGGACTTCCGGTCCGGCTCCGGCGGCTCTGGTAGCGCGAGTCGAGGAGAGAGCGGACGAGCGGGCCGGGGATAAGTTCGGTTCGAAGTCCACCGAAGAGAGTCGTGAGAGCGAGCGGTCGACCGAAGAAAATCACGGGACCGCCGGCGTTTCCGAAAACAGGAAACGCGAACTTCTCAGAGAAGAGACCGTTCGCATGATCACGAAAATCGACTACGAACCATCGGCCTTCGGGGCTTATCTCGGTACCGGCGATCCCCCTGAGAAGGACCGAGTCATCGATGAGCGCTACGAAGGATCCTTCACCGAGGACTCGCTCAAGAGCACCAGCACCGAGAGCACCGCTGATCGAACGCCCGAGTCGATCTCCCTGCGCGTCGAGGATTACGAGGTGGCGATTCGCGGTGCGACCGTACTTCCTGAGAATTCGAAGGAAAATGCCGAAAAGCCCCTCAACGAGAAGGTGCGGATGGGAGGGGCGATAATTCGAGAAGCTGAAAGAACTGGCGACGAGGAAAACGGTCCAAGGGAAAAGAGAATCGCTGAGGAGACGGGTTGCTCGGGCGGAAATCAACGATCGAAGGCCAGTCGTAAGTCAATCGGAGAAACGAAAGGTTGAAGTCAATTTTGTAAAACTTTAAACGGTTCGGTGATAATGGAGGAAAGCGATCTGCTACCGACTCTGGTATTTCATGCATCCTCGTGGACCCAAAATTGTAATTCCATTTTTTTTTGTAATTTTATTTTATATATTGAAGCTGTTCAAAGTAAATAGGATTCGACCGCGAAACTGATGGAAGGAGTGGAATTCTATTTTCGTTGGACTGTAAAGCTTCAACAGACCTGAAAAAGCGTCACTTTTTTATCACCAACTGAGCTCGTTGTCACTTTGCTTTAATGGTGCTTTTATCAGTGATGCTTTTTTTTTAATCCCACCATAACCGACACCTTCGTCGGTAACGTTATGGTTATGAGTAGCGATAAACGTGAAATGGGTTTCCCGCGAATGTAAGAGGAAAACATCACCTCCGAATAATTATGGGAAAGGACTCGGGGACGGACGAGAGATCAAGGAGGAAGAAACGGAAGAAACGCAAGAAGATTAACTTCATTGTCTTTTTCTTTTTTTTTTTTTTATAAGGTTCTGAAGTTTCAATGTTCAACGTAAATAGGATCCCAGCGTGAAACTGATGGACGCAGGGGAATTCTATTTACGTTGGAGGCGAAATTTCAGCACCCTTAAAAAAAAAAAAAGTTTCATCACATTTTTTTTTACCATCTATACTGAGCTCGGTTTAGGTGAGAGGAAGCTAGTGTCACATTTCCTTGAGGTAGTCCTTGCGAATAGTTCTTCACTTCGCATAAGTTTCAGAGAAATGCGAGGGAATTGCAAACACTTCTCGATGGTATACAAATCCGAAAAGAATGAAGCATACTAAAGATGCTGAAAAGAATAATTTTGCAGAATAATAATTCCAAAATGTTATTAACGAATTGATGAAAAATAAAATTGTTCAACAAATCTCCTGGAAGCATACATTTTTTTATTTAATGGAAATTATCTGTTCATTTTTCTGAATACGTATGAATTTTTTCAGATCTTTAAATTCACTTTGAATTTAGTGACTACACGTTTTTCCCATATAAAAAAAAATTCAAAGTGAATTTAAAGATCTGAAAAAATTCATACGTATGCAGAAAAGTAAACGAAGCACTTTCGTAAAAAAAAACGTTAGGTTTCCGGGAGATTTGTCGAACAATGTTATTTTTCATCAAATTGTTATTAACATTTTGGAATTATTATTGTGCAAAATCAATCTTTTCAGCACCTTTGATATGCTCGATTTTTTAAAGATTTTTATACCATTCCGAAGAGTTTGCAATTCCCTCTCATTTCTCTGAAACTTATGCGAAGTGAACACTATTCGCAAGGACTACATTAATTCAGCTTTTAACAGTGACATTTTTTAAAAATCCCATCATAACCAAACCTTCACGAGTAACATTATGAGTAGCAATAAACGTAAAACGCTTTCCCGGAAAATATGAGAGGAAAACAATTTCCATAATGATGGGAAAGAAGGACTCTGTTACGGACGAGAGAATAAGGAAGAAGAAATGGAGGATTAACTTATTAATTTTTTTTTAAGATTCTGAAGCTTCGTCCTTCGAAGTAAATAGGATTCCACGGTGAGCCTGATCGACTCACTGGAATTCTATTTACATAAAAAGCATCCATTTCTTACCACCAAAAAACTAGGCTCGGCTTGGGCGAGAGGAAGTGTCTCACATTCCCTTGATCTGGCTTTTAGCAGTGATGTTTTTTTTTTCATCCCACCGTAACCGAACCTCGTGGCAAACGTTAAGAGTAGGGACAAACACGAAAAGCCTTCCCGGCGAATATAACAGGAAAACATAATCTCCAGATAATGACGAGAAAGGACTCGGTCACGGACGCGAGAGCAAGGACGAGGAAACGGAGGAGGATCTGACTTCCGGTGACCTCTCGACCATCGGCAATTACGTTGAGTCATTTGGCTCCATAATCGGCAAGATCGCGACACTGAAGCTCCGTCGAGTTGGCGAAAGTTCGCACTCGTTGTTCGGCGAGTCTTCGACGGACAGTCCGAACGGTACGAATCCGAGTGTCGGAGAGAGCGAGGCGAGCAGCGGCACGGGACGAGGTAACTCGAGTCCGAACGAAGAAGACACGAGGAAGGAGATCGGCAGGTGGAGGTACATAAAATTCGCTGAGGTCGAGGAGAGCATACCGAACACCAGCACCGGTGACGATAGCTCGAATCCCGAAAGCTCGACGTTTATTCTGCCGAGAATCAAGCACTCGGTTATCGAGGACAAGACCAAGGGAGAGAAGTACGTTGTGATCGAAGAGCCCAGCGAGGAGAGGAGTCGCGGACTGGGCGAGCCTTACAGAACCGGAAGGAGTCTCGTGATAAGAAGTCGCCTTAAGAGCGCGCAGTCGAGCTCGAGCGAAAAATCCGGCCCGTTCACCCTGGTGAAGAGCCCGAAGCACAGAGACAAAAATTGTCTACCGTTGCGCATCGCGTCCTCGAAGTCGTCGGAGAAAAATCGATGCAAGAACAGTCACGAGCTGAAGAGCAGCGACAAGTTCTGGATCAGGCCCGATGGCCCCGAAACCGGCGAGGAGGCGAGCGTCGAAGAGACCGAAAATCCTGAGCCCCAGTCGACTCACGGCGAAAGATGCAGATCGGTCGCTAACGAGAACGACTCTCCTAACGAGGCACGAAGCCCCCCCGATTCCGCTGTCTCCGTCGTCGATGAGCGAGTCGTCGAAGTCCACGATTACTCTAAGACCAGAATATCTTCACGGCCGGTAACTGTTGAGAATACAGAACACATTGCTTAGTTCAATCGCATTATATATTTGTCGTAATTTGATTTTTTTTTTTTTTTTCAATATATATATTAAATTTCTTACGAGCTAGTGGATTGGTTACAATTAAAACAAATGAAAAATATAGTTAAAGAATTCACGACGTCGTTCGCTATCCGTCGATACATCTCTGAGCCGCAAATTTAAATATGCGAGGAGTCGCCGTTTGATATGTATAAGAGTTATACATTTGTGCGATTTTTTTTTTTTTTTTTTTTATACCAGGGGCACAAAAACGCGTAATCGAGTTTCACAGCTGCAATCACTCGAGAAAATGAAAAAAATTTACATCGGGGAATCGAGAATTTGCGTCGTGCCCTTGGTAAGCATTTGCCATTGCCGGATGCTGGGATTAACGGTGTAAAAATTAATTCGACCCACTAGTTACTACGGTCCGCGGAGCATCATTCGTAATCGTATAACGAGGTATCAAAGTGTAAATAGGTCACGTACTTACATACGTACGTGTAACACGCTCGGGGCGACTCCTATCGAACCATCTTTGCAGCGAGGAGTGTCCCGTGCGGTCGCGTGAAATTTTTCAAAAAACCGCGTACCGAAAGGGAGAGACTTGCACACTTTTTTCATTCTCCTTACGAAGCGCTTCGTTTATTCCTCGTTAAGGTCTTTTTTTTTTCTCGAATGCTCACGTTCGTCCCCGTATCTACAAATTTGCGGCCACGCCTCGTTCTTCGAGTGGGCAATTTCTGCGATCGCTTGGACAACAAAAAAAAAGAAGAACGTTTCTCCGGACATACCGACCAAGTTGGAATTCCGTTCGGTCAGAAATACGAAGATCCGGCGCACCGCCGTCCAAAGATCGTTCGACAAAAAGTTTAATATAATTATGAACATTCGCTTTAGTTAAATCTCTAATCATTTTCAACGTCTCTCGTGGGATTATTATTTCCCTTTTTAGGCAACTATTTACAGGTATATTTACAGTTACATTTACACGGCTAAGAATATAGTCGAATATTCCGAGACACATTTAAAATTATTGTACGATTACTGTTTTTTTTTTCAATAATTTAGTCATTCTTAACTCTATCTACGATAAATCTTTGAATAAAAAAAAAATTAAACCTCTATCCAAGATGTCTTATTATAGCGTCACCAGATGTCAGATCTACGGGGATGAATATCCATTCGGTACGTCGATGATCTTATAGTCGCTCGGCGTAGTGACAACTGTATGAGGACCATTAAAACGAAATGATGTTCATGAAATATACACTTAAATTTAACGCGTCGAGTTGAGGGATCGTTGAAAAATCTACTGGTCGTAGCAACTCTAGACTCTAATCGTGTTGTGCTCAACTCCCTTTTAAGTTAAAAATTTGTGCCTCGTAACGTACTCGAGTGGAAGGTTTTCTAGTCTGTTGTGTATTTATATTACGAATCAATCGATAAATAAAAAAAAACGACCGTCCAGGTCCCAATTGTTTCAGAGCTTTGGCTTCTCGTCGAGACATTTACAATTATAGTATAGTTGTGATTCTCAGTTGATCGCAAATGACGCTACCGTCAATGATCGTTTGATTAATAGGGACGACCGCAATTGCTTTTATCTCAAACAGATTCGGTTGAACAAAGGCACAATCGACATAGGTAACATTTGTGGAATATATTGTCATATACAAATTTAAAAACAAAACTGTGTCCACATCACCATCGTTAATCATGATAATAACCTAAACTCAACAAATAAAAAATAAATACAAGCAACGCGACTCGTATTTTTTTTCCACTGTACAACCAAATTTTCTATGCCTTCGAATCGAGAGTATTAGGAGCCACTACTGTCGCCTCGAAATTTAAGAACACAAAAGAAACGTGATTGTTTTTTTTTCTTTTTTTTCTAGCCCCGCAAACTAATACCAGCTGCCCTGTTCCATTGGCAATGATTCTACCGTATGAAATAAGTATCCTTGCTTAATTCGCACATTTGGTGTACTCAACCTTGAGCAGTCCGAGTTTGACCTGTATATCGTGAAATGATGGTCTCTTTTCAGGCTGCAAGTCCCACGCCTATCCAGTCCACATAGAGAATGGAAAGAAAAGCGTAAGTTAGACATTTGGTAAAGATTGGATATTTTTGTGACTCGTGCATGAAAAGTGCTACTTTTCGTGCCTGCCAAGACTGGCGAAAGTGGCGTTTTACAACCAAGTGTAGTATAAATACTCGGCGCACGCGCACACCGATCCGATCTTACTGTACGCACGCTTTACTGAGCGTAAATGACTTTTTGTAACTCATGCATGAAAAGTGCTGCCTTATGCGGGGGCCGGGCGCGACATAAAGTGGTGGTTTTCGAGAAGGCGTTACATAAATGCTGGAAGCGTGTCGTAATAGTAATTTACGATACTAAGGTAAACGGCCCAGTTTCCGTCGCTGTCCCAGTTACCGCCATTAATTTAGTACGATACTCGTGCGAAAAACATTTTCTCAACTCGTGTGATTAGAACACTCGCCTCCGGCTCGTGCTGCAAACTCACGCTCGTCAGAAAAACGTTTTTTGCCCTAGTATCGTAAAGTACAATTACGCACGCTTCAGCGTGCGTTAAGTACGGCGCATCCGCAGCAGGTCTTACTGTACAGCGCCACAATCAGCAGGCAGGTAGTACTTCTCCTGCATTCGTTACAAAAAATATTATGCGATACTAGCGCGGATATAGCGAACATTATACGCGGACTGTAAAGTGAGTCGCACTGCGCAGCGTGCGTATAAAGTTCGCTTTACAACACTTGCATCGTAAATCACTATTTGCAAAGCAGATTCGCGAGAACGCGAGCCTCATACCTGCTTCATAATGTCGTAAACTTCGGACGGGCATCCATCGGGTGGTTCCATTTTATATCCTTTTTCCACGCATTTCACAACGTCCGCCAGTGGCTGCAATTCGTTCAACTCGGTAAAATACAGAAATGCTCGAATACACTGTTGCGTGAAGTAAATTTTATATCCGAGAATACTCACGATCCTAGGATAGGGCACACGACCGAACGAATAAATCTCCCACAGTAGAATGCCGAAGCTCCACATGTCGGACTTGTTGGAAAATTTCTGTGAACAGACGGAAAATCGTACGATTTTAGTGTCGCGGCATAAACGTTAAACAGCAATCCCGCAACGGTCGTTACAACTGTGCATTTGTGATTACATTTTGCTTGAGAGCTTCGGGCGCGGTCCACTTGATGGGCAATTTGCCACCGTCGAGCGAAAAATTCTCATCCCTCGCCAGTCCAAAGTCCGACACCTTCGCCGAGTTGTCCTCAGCTACGAGAACGTTTCTTGCTGCGAGATCCCGATGAACTACGTGCCTTGACTCCAGATACGCCATTCCGGCACAAGTGTCACTGATTACGAATTCAATTGATTAGACGACAAATTATTCAAATTTCAAAATAACGCTCGAACGATCGAAACACCACCAAACAATCCTTGCAGCATTAGCAGAACAGTAACTCAAATGTATATTGAAAAGCGTACATTGTCTCAGTATAACTGAAACGCTCGGGTTCATTCCTTTCATATTACAATTTACTCACTATGCGAAGTTGATCTGATCCTTTTTGGTAACGTGCAATCTCCCTCTAGATCTCAGATAATCCACCAGGGATCCTTTACTCATATACTCCGTAACCAGGTACATATGTTGATTGTTGAATACGAGACCGAGCAGTTTAACAAGATTGTCGTGTATCAACGAGGTCATTAAGCTCGCCTCGGCAAGAAACCTTTGGGCCGCTTCACTATTGTCTTTTAACATCTTAACGGCAACCCTCTCGCCCCGATACACACCGAGAAGTACGTCGCCGAATTCTCCTTTTCCTATGCACTCTCGAAGCTCGAGCTCGTGCGTCTGAATTACCCATCCAGCCTCCACGAACGCTTTCGGATCGACGCAGAAATCTTGCTTTCCCTGTTTCGGCAACGACTTGGTCAGCTGCGTGCAAAGACCGTCGGCGTCTTGTTCGTAGTGCTCGACGAGCAACGCGAGATTCTCGAAGAATTCCTCGTCGTCTATCGTCAATTGATTGTTCTTATATTTAACTCTGTAGTGCTGCACGCGACCTTGGTAACAAACGCACAGCGTGTAATCACCGGGGAAGTTTGTCGATTCCCTGACTAGAAAGAGGCCGTCTTCCCTCGGCCGCAACAGTCTCTCGGCCGTTTCTCTCGATATTTTACCATGAAACCAACTGAAAAACGAATACCAGTTTTAGATCTCAAGAATTGAAAATTAAAAATTATTATTGTTGTACATTATTTATATATTATTTATTGTACATAACTTGTATAATAAAATTGATATAGATACATTATTATTATTATTATTTTATGTGCATAGGATCGATGAGACTATACATACGGCATGGCATTCAGCTTGACTTCGTGTCTCGGATTGGCCGATAGCGCTGTCGTATTTCCGGGATTGGTAACGACGTTCGGAGTGAGAATTACAGGTGCCGGTACCGGATTTATGTGGGTCATTACGTTCTGCGATGTCACACCGGCGTGACTCGACATTATCGGGGATACGGGATGGGGCAGCATGTTCGAACCAATTAGATTCGTGGGAATGGAGTGTTGAGTTGTGTTTTGTATTAGGGAATGGGACGTTACGTTCGAGGGAATGGTGGTGTGGTGATTTTGATTGCCGTCGAGCTTTCCCTGTCGCGCTGGCACTGAGACATTCGGGTAGCAACCACCCGCATTGTGATACGTGGGCATTACTGCAGCTCTTCCCTCCTAGGTAGACTCTCTTTGTCAATCTGCAAAAATAAATGAAATAACAAAGTCAAAATCAAAAGATATTTCGTTGGTATTTCGAGTACACAAAAAAAAAAAAAACAACGGAAAATGCCTGTCTTAATGAAATTCGGTAAAAAGTACTCCTCATTGCAAATATCAAAAAGATACCGTTGAAGAAAAAAAATTTAACGGTGCCAGTAATAATTTTGCCGATATTAATTTTGCTTATAGAAGATTTTTGTGGGTATCTCAGGTACGCAAGAAAAATAATAGAAAATTCATTATTTTTATACAACTCGAGAAAAATTACGCTTTATAGCAACTATCAAACAGGTACCTTTGAAGTACAAAAATTTAACGGTGCCATTAATACATTTTCCCGATAATAATTTTGTTTATAGATTTTTTGATTATAGAAGATATTTCGTTACTTTCTCAGGTACACAAAAAAAAAACAACAAAAAATGAATTGTTTTTATAAGACTCGGTAAAAACGACTCATTGCAAATATCAAAAAGGTACCGTCGAAGCACGAAGATTTAACGGTGCCGATAACAGTTTTTCCCGATAACAATATTGTTTTCCGTTGCGGCATAGAAGTAAACCGTAAAAGGCCATCGATGAGTTATTATTTTCGAGCCGAGCTATCGGAACAGCGTGCAACAGGTGCGTTGCGGAACCTTTTACGGAATCGCAAGATAAATAAGGAAACCATAACGACATCCACGCTGAACTTGCTCCGCTTCTAAGCTCGCTGTTGAATCGTCGAGCGTGACGAGCGTTGCCTGAACCCAGAGAGCAAATCCATTGCACGAACAAATATTGAATAATTCAAACGGAGTTTATCCTTGGTTCGTTGCCGTCTGTTAAGACGACGAGTGTGCCCGCGGTGGTAAACGAAAATATCTATACGGCGAGCTCGGACCGAACATACTAATATGTGAATTAGCGTTACGTAAAAACAAGTATGTATGGCAGGCTTTATCGGAACCCTTATTGGTAAATCGGATGTGTATCCGTCTAACAGCGAAATCCGAGACTTTTAAGATAGTCCTTGCGAATAGTGTTCACTTCGCATAAGTTTCAGAGAAATGAGAGGGAGTTGCAAACCCTTCTGGATTGAATAAAAATCTGAAAAAAAAATCAAGCATATTAAAGGTGCTGAAAATATTAATTTTGCGTAATATTAATTCCATAATGTTATTAACAAATTGACGAGAAAAAAATTTGTTCAACAAATCTCTCGGAAACCTAAGTTTTCTTTTCATGAAAATGATTCGTTCACTTTTCTGAATACGTACGAATTTTTTCAGATTTTTTAATTCACTTAGAGATTTTTATTTTGTATAGGAAAAATGTGTAGAAAGTCTCAAAATTCAAAGTGAATTGAAAAATCTGAAAAAAATTCATACGTATTCAGAAAAATGAACGAATCATTTTCATAACAAAAAAAGTTAGGTTTCCGGAAGATTTGTCGAACAATTTAATGTTTCATCGATTTGTTAATAACATTTTGGATTTGTTATTATGCAAAGTTAATCTTTTCAGCACCTTTAATGTGCCTAATTCTTTTCGGGTTTTTATACCATCGAAAAGTGTTTGGAATTCCCTGTCACTTCTTTGAAACTTATGCGAAGTGAACACTATTCGGAGGGACTGCCTTGAAGATCAAACGAGTGGACATGCGCTAATAGGACATCCGGACCGGTCGCAGGGACGAAGAATCATCAGGATTCCCGTCGAGGGGCCGAGGAACCTTGGCATTCGTCAAAACTCCTCGACGAAGCCTCGGCCAATGATTGAGCATCGCGTGCACCAGACGTAAATTATTCCGTGTCCTCCGAACGGAAAGTGCGAAGGCACTCGAGGTTTTACGGCACGGCGGATACGTTCGTTTTCGACGTTTTACATCACGCAGTACCGAAACTCATACACTGAAAAAAAACTCGCTTGCGAGCTGCAAAAGATTTTTTTTTTAATTTCAATTCTCCTATCAATTCTTACAATTCCATATATAAACAACGAGGGCGGGACTGTTAAGGCGATATGTTATCGCTTCAATCCCGTAGCGAATTGTAAGAATTGAAGTACAATTGAAATAACTTTTTTTTTTTTTTTTTGCACCCCGCTTGCGGATTTCACTTGAGTCATCGATATTTTTTTCAGCATTAAGTAAATAGAAAAACGCTAATTCTGCGTCAAATTTCATTACACCAATGCGCAAAAAAATCGCCCGAGAGTTTACCATGTACGGAAACATCCGTCGTTGCATCGCCGAGTCGTACATGCGCGAGACAATGCGTGGTCGCATAATTTGTAAACGAAACCGGTGACATCGATAGCTTCATCCGAAGCTGCCACCAATTACCGAGACTCGACAAGCTATTTTACTATTCGACAGTAAAGCGAGCCGTTGCGCGACAATGTTTTTTTTTTCTCTGCTCTAAGGTCGTTTCCATATCGAATTCCGCGCGGCCAAGCAGATTTTTCTCAAAACCTCTTAACGAAGCGTATTTGACTCTCGAGTTACCACGAAACTCGGGATTCCCATTGAAAACGAACAAGCATCGAGTGAATCCAAACGCCAGAGACTCCGGGACGTCGAGCGCTGAATTACGTTGTGAATTTATTTTTGTTATTCCACCTCCCACGCGAAGCCAGCAATTTCGTCCTTGCCATACAATTGCGCTGCGGTTTATGAATCATGGCTGTTCTACGAATTGCTCTCGGAGAGAAAACACCAGATCTCTGATACAACGCAGAACTGTGTTATTTTTTCTTCTTCTTTTTTTCTCTTCTATCTCTACGCAGCTCGTACTGGCGCTCCCTTCGTCGTTCATTAATAGCTTGAAACTGTAACGACTTTTTGCCCCGTTCGTTCGTTAGCTCGGTGTTTTCATGAACGAATTCGATGAAGAGGACTCTTTGATAGAAAAATTGCGTCACTAGTCGAGAATCCCCTCGATGTAATTCTTCAACCTCCCGTTGATGAAGTGTCGGACGTTACGAGCAATCGAAGCTCCGCAATGCGATATTCGATGCTGGGCCGATGAAATCCGCGAACGTCCGTTTGTTCCTGTGCGAAGTATTTGGGATGACTGTAAAAAAAAAATGTTAATTTAATGTACCGGCCTGGAAGTTTCTATGCAAAAATTGGTGCATCAAATTTAATGTACTATTATGACGAAAAATGAATGTACTTTTTCATTGAAATTAAAGTAAATTATTAAGAATAAAGTGGTCTCCGTGCTTTTAATACACTGAACATTCATTTTTCATCACAATTGTACATGAAATTTAATATACCAATTTTTGCATAAAACCTTCCATTTCCGGTACATTAAACTTCATACCAATTTTTTATATATATTTTTTTCGAGTGTATAGTGAGTATTTGGTATATTTGCATTTTGAAGTATTTAGTGTGAGAAGCGTTGGTATAATGCGCAGAACTATTTCTTCTTCTACCTCTCTTCCGTCTCTACGTAGCTCGTACTGGCTCTCCCGTAGTCATTAATTAATGAGTCAGACAGTACTGACTTTTTCTCACATTAATTTATTAGCTCGGTGTTTTCATGAACGAGTTCGATGAAGAGGGCTCTCTCATAGAAAACTTGAGTCACTAATCGAGCGTCGTCTTCGTGTGATTCTTCAACCTCCCATCGACGAGGTGTCGAACGCTTCGAGCAAACGAAGCTCGGCAATGCGATATTCGACGCCAGACTGATGCAATCCGCGAAAGTGCGTCCGTTCGTCCATGTGGGAATTATTTGGTACAGCGAGAATTTGGTGTATTTGGATTTTTAAGTATTTTGAGATATGTAGTGTGCGAAAAGTTGGTATACTACAGAGAAATGTCTTTTTTTCCTTCATCTTTTCTATCTCTGCATAGCTCGTGCCGGCCCTCTGTTCGTCACACTGTTAAAAAAAATTGTAAATTTAATAATACCGGACCGAAAGTTTTTATGCAAAAACTTGTACGATAAATTTAATGTACACTTGTGATGAAAAATTAATGGACTTTTATAGTGAAATTAAAGTATATTATTTAAATTAAAGTACTGTTACAATGAAATTAAAGTAAACGATCAAAAGTAAAGCTTTTCTGAAGTTTCTAACATATTCCATGTTAATGTTTCATCACAATTGTACGACAAATATAGATACCAGTTTATCCATAAAAACTTCCAGTACCAGTACATTAAATTTGATATGATTTCTTTTTTTTTACACTGCATTAATAAATTAGCAAGAAGCAGTAACGACTTTTTGCTCCACTATCCATCAGCTCGGTCTTTCCATGACAGTTTTCGACGAAGAGGACTCTTCATCAAAAAATTGAGTCACTAATCGAGCGTCGTCTTCGTGTGATTCTTCAACCTCCCATCGACGAGTTGTCGAACGCCTCGAGCAGCCGAAGCTCGGCAATGCGACATTCGACGCCAGGCTGATGAAATCCGCGAAAGCGTGTCCGTGTCTCCGTGTGCAAAGTATTTGGTACAGCGTGGGCATGGCACGTATTCGGCTCGCACACCGTCCGGGCATTACCGCCCATCGTACTTGTGCAAGTATAAATGAAGGGCTTGTCCGATTGTCGTGATTACTCGGAAATAGCGGCGACGCGACCGCGTCTACCACGCTCAGCGGCTCGACGCATTAATCAAGTGCCGCTGCCGTTCGCCGCGGCTGCACTCGGAAAATTTACAACAGAGATTCCACACCTCCGACGAGCTGTGTGCACTCTTAACAGTACACGTTACTGTACCGTGACCCGTGTGAGTCGTGCGTTTTCCATCTGGTCTGGCAAATACCGGACGGTTACTTTGCCCTCCCCGTCCGACGTGGCCGGACACGGCACTTTACTCTCGCGCCAGATCCAACCTGCCGTTTTTTTCGTTCAAAACGAAATAATGGCGATCCACCTTGATGAACAATAAAAATTATCATTAATTCCGTGGCCAGCCGTTTATCGCTCCGACCCGAACGTCGCAGCGTCTACTCGAGCCGGAGAGAAAAACGCGAAAAGCCCATTCATGTTCGCATCGCGCAGAACAAGGGGGGTTCAACGACTCGGCGAGATCTTCGAGATAACTTTTTATTCGACGCTCGAGAGAACACCATGGCTCGCTCTCACTCGAATTATCAGTACGCGATTTTGAGAGAGCGCCGCGAGAGTGCACAAGCAATGCCGGTCAACGAAAATACGGTCGTAAACTTTATCCGAGTATGATTCATATAATTATTCAGCGAAAAAAAAACAGGTCTTTTCTTTATCAGGAGAAAAGAGTTGTGTAGAAATGGCTTGGAATTTTTTATACGATTTTCTTATCTGCCGACACAAAAAATTAAACGGTCTTCACGTCTGATATCCCCGAAGCCCTCTGTATAAGCGACTTAGTAAAGATTTGATTCTTTTCTATCTACGTCGACGGAAATTACGTTGAACGAATAACAGAAGAATTAAAAAAAAAAAATGCTCGTAAATCAGTGTTTTGGATTTTGCAACGAACGCGAGCAGGCGTGAGATTTTTCGAGTCGTGAACATTGCAATGAGGTCCCAATGGAGAAGTCGCGTGGTATTTTTCAGACAATTTCGTTCTCTACCGACACAAAAAATTAAACGCTTTTTAATGCCTGGTATCGTCGAACGCCTCTCGATAAGTGACTTAGAAAAGATGTCTTTCTTTTCTATCTATATAGACGAAGCTTACGTTAAATGAATAACAGAACATATAAAAAAATTTTAATGCTCGTAAATCATTGTTTTGAATTTTCCAACGAACGCGACCAGGCGTGATATTTTTCGAGTCATTAACATTGGCAGTGAGGTCGAAATGAAGAAATAGCGTAGGATTTTTAGACGACTTTTTTTTCTCTGCAGACACAAAAAATTGAATGCTTTTCAGGGCCGATATCGTCGAACTCCTCTCGATAAGCGACCTACTAAACAGGTGTTTCTCTTCCGTCTACGTCGACGAAACGTACGTTAAATGAATAACAGAATTTTTTTTTAATGCTCGTACATCAGAATTTTGAATTTGAGATTTTTCGGGTCATTAACATTGCAACGAGGGTCGCAATGTAGAAATCGCGTAGAATTTTTCAGACAATTTTGTTCTCTTCCGAAACAAAAAATTAAACGCTTTTCATGCCTGGTATCGTCGAAGCCCTGTCGATAAGTGAGACAGTAAAGATGTCTTTCTTTTCTATCGATATCGACGAAGCTTACGTTGAATGAACAACGGAATAAATTCAAAATTAAAACAATGCTCGTAAATCAGTGTGTTGAAATTTCCAACGGAGGCGATCAAGCGTGAGATTTTTAGTCATTAACATTGCAGTGAGGTTCGCTCGGTATTTATTTATGAAAAAAAAAAGAAGTCGGTACCGTAGGTATGATACCTCGTGTAGTGCAACCCGGCCAGCTGACTGGTCACGAGTGAGGGCTCGCCTCGGTTCCTCGGCCAAATATCTCGGATCCCCGACGTTTCTTTTAGCGTCTCCGTGCCCGAGGACGAACAGTGGGAGGGAAAGGTATATAACTCTCTCTCACACACACACACCCCTCCGACTGCCGCTCCGTGCGGAGACTGCGCTCCGTTTGCCAGGGTAGACGACACTGTTCTCTCGATTACTGCTCGTAAACGAAAGTACGTCGTCACGTTTTAGATTTCGCGAGGAGAACAGCTCCTCGTCGCGACGTAACGAACCCTTCGATGAGAAATACACCGATGAATCAGGCAACCGACCAGTTACACCGGTTTTGTTGTTGTTGTTGTTGTTTTTCGGATGTTTACCTAGATCTCAGATCCGCAGTCCATCCTCCGCTGGCATCTTTTTCTCTCTGAAACATAAAAATAAAATTGTTTTCAACATGGGAATTTAAAAAATTTTAATAAAAAATAACATTTTATTCATCTCCCCTTCGGTTCTGCATAATGGTCGTGAACACGTGTAACGCCCGTGAAGTCTCGGAGTTGAGGAATCTCGCTCGAAAGCATACCACGAATGCCCGGAGACTCGGCCGTACATATGCCGGCACGTGTGCCGAGTACTCGAGATCAGCGACATTCCTCGCCCGTGGACGAGACGAGATCGCGACCATCGCCGGAACGAGTGGCGACCCCGGACCAGTCGCAAACGAATCCCGGAAAAATACCCTCTATAATAAATGTCACCGGAAAACATACCCCCCCCCCCCCCCACACACGCACACGGGTGGTATTTTTTCCAAGTGGTATTTTTCCCGGGGAAGTTTATTCCAAGTGGTATTTTTTCCAAGTGGTATTTTTTCCAAGTGGTATTTTTTCCAAGTGGTATTTTTTCCAAGTGGTATTTTTTCCAGGGGATACTTTTTCCAGGGAATATTTTTTCCAGGGGATATTTTTCCAGGGGATATTTTTTCCAGGGGATATTTTTTCCAGGGGATATTTTTTCCAGGGGATATTTTTTCCAGGGATATTTTTTCCAGGGGATATTTTTTCCGGGGATATTTTTTCCAGGGGATATTTTTTCCGAGGATATTTTTTCCAGGGGATATTTTTTCCGCCTACAGCGGAAAACACGGAGCCTTCAATCCGACGGGAAAGACGGCTCGCGGACATCGTGGAAGATCCTTCTGTACAGGCGCTCGGGAAATATCCAAGTCCTCCCGACATCGAAGACGCACCGCGGTGCGAACCCGGCCAATCAGCGATTGACTAATTATCGTATATTACATATACATACATAGTTTACGATGCCCGGGAGGGCTGCTCCGTTGCTACCGGCTGCTGTTACAAAGGTGGCGAATATAATTCAGTCGTCTCGTCTAATTATTCTCGGAAAGCTACGAGGCCCGTCCCAGGCTCCCATGCGCGCGCAGCTACGTACCGTGCGCGTGTAACCTCGAGCCGGGCGAAAAGACTTCCGGCTCGGGCGGGTAAATTCTCACGATACAGTTTTCGTAATTACGTACGAACTTCGAAGGATTGCCTGCCCGGGCCTCGGGGACCGAGAAACCGCGGCGAACTTCCGGGGGCGGCGCATCGATTTGTAAATATAGATTCACGGGAGCGAAGGCCGGGCACGTTTTGCCGACGGTCTCGCGAAATGTTGTCGTCCGCTCGAGAGAAATAAAAACAACACGGTGCTACATTGGATTGACGTTAAGGGGAGGCTAAATACGCATTAGTGCGAGAGAGACGGAGTTGAGTTTTTTAATGCACTTTTCTTCGAAACGATTCTATAAAATTAATGCGTTTTTTGTTTTGTAAAATCGTTTCGGAGTAAAATGAATTACAAGTATTTTGAAGTTATGTTGATCTTTAGCACCGCCTTAGGGCGAGGCTTAACAGGTATGAGTGCGAGAGAGACAAGAGTCGAATTTTCAAATCCATTTTTCTCCGAAACCATTTTATAAAATTCATGCGTTTTTTATTTTGTAAAATCGTTTCGGAGAAAAATGGATTAAAAGTATTTTGAGGTTATGTTGATCTTTAGCACCGCCTTAAGGGGAGGCTAAACACGTATAAGTGCGAGAGAGACAGAGTTGAATTTCTGAATCCATTTTTCTCCAAAACGATTCTGTAAAATGAAAAACTAATTGCGGAGCTCACTGCGTTAATCAAATGTGTAGCCCTGCAATTAGTGTTTTTTTATTGATTTTTATAGATAAATGTTTATTGCTTCCCCAGGGATCACAAATGTGTCATAGCAAAGAAGGGGGGGGGGGGGACATTAAACATAAGACTATTTACAAAAATAGTCTTCGTTTTTTTTATTATATAACACCGTTTCGGAGAAAAATACATTGAAAATATTTTGAGGTTATGTTGATCTTTAACCCCACCTTAAGGGGAGGCTAAATACGTATGAATGCGAGAGAGACAGAGTCGAATTTTTTAAATCCATTTTTCTCCGAAACGATTCTATAAAATGAAAAACTAATTGCCGGAGCTCACTGCGTTAATCAAATGTGTCGCCCTGCAATTAGTGTTTTTTTATTGTTTTTTTATAGATAGATAGAAGTTTATTGCTTCCCCAGGGATTACAAATCTGTCATAGCAAAGAAGGGCGGGGGGGGGCAACATTAAACATGAGACTATTTACAAAAATGGTCTTCGTTTTTTTAAATTATATAACACCGTTTCGGAGAAAAATACATTGAAAATATTTTGAGGTTATGTTGATATTCAGCCCCACCTTAAGGTGAAGTGAAACACGTTCTCTGTCGCCCTCTCTCGCTCTACCGTGAGACCAATGGTACTATCTTTCTCACACTTCTGGCTCCGTCACGTGACTTTCACTTCACCTTAAGAAGCGCTTCACACTGGTCAAATGAGTCCTACATTTTTAAAGTTTTTTATACAAACTTTTACGCATCCATTCAGTATAGTGGATGATTATTTGCGTTACAGCGGATGTCCCTGACGTAGAAAAATATGAATTGCAATGGATTTGCAAAAATATTAACTGGTTTTTGTAATTTTCGAAAATGTACGTATTCGTTCAGTTTTTTCAAAGAATAATCCGTAATTTCTGCTCGTTTTGCTTCCTCGTAGAGAAAGATTTGTTATGGTAAAAAAAAAATTCGGGATTTTTTTATGTATCACGGCTCATTCTCTTCCTTGAAAGATGCTCTACGAATTTACCGTCTAGACATTCGATAGTATTTTCCGTTTAAAAATGACAACCTTTTGTTTATCCATCGATGAAATTCCTTCACAAAGAAACAGCTATCATTTTGAATAATTATCTTTTCGAAAATTAGCCCAAACCAGTGGATATTTTTGCAAATCCATTGCAATTAATGTTTTTCTAGATTAAGGACATCTGCTTTAATGCAATAGTCATTTTTATGACAAGGACGTGGACAGGGAGTCTCGACAAGTGTGAAAATGAAAATGCGGCATTCACACGAGTCAGTGCTCTCCTTTCTACGCCCCTGCCATTCACATAATTTTTCCTAACAAATTCACGAAAATCAGGTTTTTCGTTTTCGCGCAAAAGTGGGCGCAGAAAGGCACTTTCTCGCACTAGTGCGAGAAAAATACCATATTGCGTTTCTACGCATGCGCAGTATTTTTCTCGCACCCGATGCGAAAAAGTGCCCTTCTACGCTCACTTCCCAAGAACCGAAAGCGGGATTTTACGCGCATTAGGAAAATAACCATCCACTAAATTCAATAGATGCGTAAAAGTGTGTGAGACGAATTTTGAAAATGTAGCTCTCATGCGACTAGTGTGGAGCGCTCCAATCTTCTTAAGGTAGTCCTTGTGAATGGTGTTCACTTCGCATAAGTTTTAGAGAAACGAGGGGGAATCGCAAACACTTCTGGATGGTCTAAAAATCCGTAAGATCAAGCATATTAAACGTGCTGAAAGAATTAATTTTGCATAATAATAATGGCAAAATGTTTTGAACAAATTGATGAAAAATTTAATTGTTCAACAAATCTCCTGGAAACCTAACTTTTTTTATAGGAAAATGATTCCTTCAATTTTCTGAATACGTATGAATTTTTTCAAATTTTTAATGCACTTTCAATTTTGTGACTTTCTACACATTTTTCCCATGTAAGAAAAAAAAAATTAAAATAAATTTATCATCAATTTGTCAATAACATTTTGAAATCATTATAATACAAAATTAATCTTTTCAGCACCTTTAACATGCTTGATTTTTTTCAGATTTTTATACCGTCCAAGAAGTGTTTGCAATTCCCACTCATTTATCTGAAACTTATGCGAAGTGAACACCATTCGCAAGGACTACCTTAAATGACCGTGTACTCGTAACGAGTTCGCGAGCTGACCGCTGTGCAGAGACAGAGCATCGCCGTTTGTTTATTTTCCGGGCGTGCGGTCGATGATTCATCAATCGTATTATGAAATCGGCGAGAGCGAGATTATCGCACGGGAAGTACCGGCGTTCGGTGAGTTATTGAAACAAGTGCCGACGATAATTGGACGCGAACAGATTGACGACGGTAACGACAAATAAAACGATAGACACAATCGACTTTCCGGCGATCGACGAGATCCGAGATTTCATTGTCGGTAGAGAGTCGTGTCTGGTGGACGGCGAAGGTTGGACGTTACGAGCTGTTTTTAGGCTTCGCCGGTTATTTATAATGTCCAAGGCAACGCCGACTATAGTTGAGCATGAGCCATCCTCTATTACGTATTTAGCATATTTATGCCGATGCAGGCGAGGAGAGTCCCATTGAGATTAATGAATGCAAAAAAAAAGCACTCGCCGACAGGGTCGTTTCATTAACGAGCGAGAATAGCGAAGACGTAATGTTGCTGAGCAAGTTGAATTTGTATATTTGCGTTGAACGACCGGTGGACCAAACATCAATCGTGCTCGAGTATTCGTGTACAGAGATGTCTGGCAATAGTACGAAGGAGGAACAAGAGACCACATGATTTCTATGATTCGATGACTCTCCTCCTACTCGAAGAGTCCCACGATTACTCCAAAGCAGATTACGAGTCACTGAACTATTTTACTTCACTCCATGTGAAAATTACAGTTTTACACATGCTTTGTGTGCCTGAAACTACCATTTTCACACCTTGTGAAGTAAAATTTGGTGTGATAGTTGTGTGAAAAACTTTTTCTTAGCTCGTATGATTGCAACATGTTGGTTCGGCTCGTGCTGTAAACTCAGCTTTCAGATAAAGTTTTATCACACTTGTGTCGTAAATGACTATTACTTCACTCTGTGTGAAAATTGCAGTTTTACAAAGTAAAATTTGGTACGATAGTTGTGTGAAAAACTTTTTCTTAACTCATGTGATTGCAACATGTTGGTTCGACTCGTGCTGCAAACTCACATTCAACAGGAAAAGCTTTATCGCACTAGTATCGTAAATTGCTATTACTTCACTCTGTATGAAAATTGCAGTTTTACAAAGTAAAATTTGGTGCGATAGTCGTGCAAAAAACTTTTTCTTAACTCGTATGATTGCAACATGTTGGTTCGGCTCGTGCTGTAAACTCACTTTTGTCAGAAAAAGTTTCATCGCACTAGTATCATAAATTACTATTTTAGCATCTGCTTTTATGCTTTTCTCTGTTATTCGCTACTTATTTTATGTATTCTTTCTTTTTCGCCTTGTATCATCCGGCGTTCCGGCGTTTTTCATCAACTCGTAATTGGGCTCAGTTCCTTTTCATATAAACAAATAAATAAATAAGCTCTCTGTCTGTCAACGATACATGCGTTGATCCCAGATGGTCGTACAGTCAAGTCAGCCCGAGCACTCTTCGGATGTGCCCCTTCACAGAGAAACAACACGAAAGTTTTTTCGCGATCGCACGAAATTCCGATATTTCGCAGGTACGTGAATTTCCGGTGTTTCGGTGCGAGCGAATCCGCAGCTAAGACGTCGATGTTGTCAACGTGTGCGTGTGTCGGTTGCAGAGTCTCCTAAAGCGTAACTGCGCCTTGCGAAAAGTAAAAATGATTCTGGAACAGTTCCAGAGATTAAAATACTTGGGCCGAGCGCGGTCGGTAAGTTTTCCCGAGACAACAAAAATTTCGGATCGATCGTCGATGAGCTCGGTGACAAACCTGACGCGTTTCGCCGTCCGCCCCGAAGGAACATGCACGAAAACTGACGCGGTTATGAATTTTAAAGTACAACCGCATTGATAGAACTTCGCTAACAACTGTCGAACTTACGGTTTCATGAACTTGGATGTAATATTTTCCAACTGCCGGCGACGAGCTTCCGCTATAATATCCGATCGGTCACTCCGCCGTAACACTCGGAATGTGTGTTGTGTTAACAACAAAAAACTGCACGGAAGGACGACACAAACACAACACCTCGGAGGAACGTCACACACTCATCGCGGTCAGGCGGCCATTTTGCTACACAACACCACAGCCGGGAAGCCTTCTCCGCAGCCAGCCACTCGGGAGGACGCGCCTCTTGGTGGGAGTGATGTATTCTACGATTGTTTCCGATCCTTTCCGATACAACGTTCGTCGTGCCATTGGCTACTTGTTTTTTCTTTTTACTCCACGATGGGCGAGTTTCTATGTCAGCTGCAAGAGCAACGCATGTGAAAAATTAACTCATTTCGGAGAGTACTTAAAAAAATTAACTCATTTCGGGGAATATTAAAAAATGTACGATAACTTGTCGTTGGAAAATGATCAGAGGCTACCATGATCAGAGGGTACTATCAGAGGTGGGCAATACTTCGAGTACGTACTTGATTTACACAAGTACTTTTTAGTACTCCAAGTACTTTTTGTACGATTTCGAGTACCTAGTACATACAGGTACTTTTTGAGTGCGCGTCACTTCCGGTTTGAAAATTTTATTTTTCGACCGGCAGTAATGTATTTCCGGTGTGACCTCTCTTCCCGTCGAAATTTTTTGAAAAATGTAATACACGACCGCGCTTCTCCCAACCGCATAATTCCGAACGACCGCGTATTTCCGAAAATGACGACCGCGTAAGTCGAATTCGGCCCCTTCTCAAGGTCCGTTACCTGCTTGGTGGGCAAACAAACGACGCCTTCCCTTTTGCTACCTGCGAATGAAATGGTCGCTGGTGCAAATCCAATAAAGAGAGAATGCGGCGGCAAGCTCGATATGAGACAAAGATCGATGAATTCTCCCTCCTCTACATTTTCTCATATTCAAGCATCGAACATATTCCGTCATTTTACCATAAAGGAGAATCTGTCCCGTCCGATAGCCTCAATATGCTCCAATTTTTATTATTGATCAATTTTTTCCTCTGATAAGAAGCTTATTTATTCCGAACGAAGCGATGCGATCACACTTCGTTGCTTCGTGTCGACTTTTTCTGTGTCCACCTGATATACTGCCGTTTTTGTTACCGTCTCACCTTGCCTTAATACGTCCGTGGACGGTTTGAGAAGGAGCCTTTTCGTTTACCGCGCGATCGAGATGGCGCTCGCGTTCGACGGATTTTAAACCGAAAAAGACGTTACATTATTTACACCAGGCGTATGAGGGACGGCAGTGAATCGAGTGAGTGCGGAGGCCGCTGCGACGTATCTCGGGATAAATTTTTTGGATTAATTATGCCAATTCCCGGGAATTAGCTTGCGTTTTAAAGTCATTTTGTTTGTTTGTTTGTTTGTTGTAGTCGTAGTTGTCACTGAAAGAGTCTAAACCGTGAATTTCCGGAGTAGTGTCGTTTTGTGATTCGCGTGTGTCGAATGGCATAGTGGTTAAGACAGGTCCGAGCGTGCATCGGCATTATTTTCGTAACATTCGCCCGCCATAAACGTATTTGAGCTTCGATATAATCGGTGAGTCGAAGGCATTGCGCGGACAGCGAACTTTATCACGCAATCTCGACGATTCTTAAGCGTTCTTCGAAACAGAAAAAAAATATTTTTTTTTCCTTTACGAGCGATAGACGCGAGGCCGAAAAACACGATTTTTTTAGTTCTCTGTTCGAAAAAAAATTTATTTCTCGCTTCTCTATTCGTCTGTATTTGTTTGGCACAGGGTTTGCCCTTGGGCCAAAGAATCTACCCGATAATATATATAAATTAACAAATTCGTACACAACCGTATGTGTAACATAATTCGGACGTAAGCTCTTGACGAGCCTTAATCTTTAAAAAAAAAAAAAATAATCATTAAATCGTAGGAATAAATGTAACCTTTAAACATTTTTTACAAAATTCTCAAACGAATGTATTTCGTGTTTCTGTATTCATTTGTATTTGTTTGTCATATCATTTGCCCCTCACTCACAAAATATTAAATACAACTTGTGCTCAAGACTCAACCGGATAAAAATGATAAAATGATAATATTTTATCATGTGTAAATGATAAAATTCCGTTATAATTTATAACTTGTAAAGAATCATCAATAACCCAATTTTCTAAATTGAGTTATTAATTTTTTAAAAACCCAATTTTCTGTTCTCTCCATTCACAAAAAAAGATTTACTTATTGGTTTCTGTATTTGTTTGTATTTCTTTGACGTAGCATTTTTTCCTCGCACACAAAATATAGAATACACGTCGCGCTCAAGAATCGACCCAATAACATATGTAAATGATAAAATTTGTATGTAATCGTCTTTAATGCATTGACACCCTAAATCTTTACAAATATATATATGTATATATAAAATTACGATATATATTGTATAGAAAATCTGTGTCATAATCTATTTATGTTTGTAGGTTTCATGATGAGCAGCTGGTCGAAGGACATGATATTGAAGAGAATAATAACCGACTTAACAGAGATCGATAACCGAGCGACCGAAGTAAAAAATAATGGGGACGAATTTCGGAAAGAATTTAGCGATTACCTGTCGACTTTGCTGGAGCAGATACCGAGCGCGTTGTCCGGTCCGTTGATTCTGAAGACGCCCAAAGTGCCGAGAAAGAGGGTCAAGCGTATCGAGACGATACCGGAGGACGACATTGCGGAGAATGATTCGAAGGCTTCGGACACCCTCGTGGAGCAGACGGGGGTGGAGGATCACGAGGACGACGAGGATGTGGTCGCTCCGAGAGCGTCCAGAAGGGCGGCGTCGCTGAAGGCTTCCAGCAACATCAAGAAGCAACAGAGCGTGAGGCTGAATTTGAAGATACGTCGGCCCTCCGCGGACGAGGAAGAAGAACCGGTCCAAAAGCCGGTGCGAGCGAGTCGAGCGAAGAGAACGATATCCGTGGCTGGGAGCTCGGACGAGGAGGAGGCGAAGCGACCGACGAAGAAGCACAGCAATTCTACGAGGAGAACGGAGAAAAACGACGCTACTATAGTCGTCGCGAAAACGGAGCCGAACACGACCTACACCGCCGTGAAGGACGAGGTGATCGGTCGGTCGAACCGTTCGTCGCGCAGCAAGCGCCCGCGCGAGGAGTCCGTCGAAATGGGTTCGCGAGGTTCGTCGAAAAACGTCCGCGAACCAGCGGCGAAAAAGGCGAACATCGTCAACGAGACGATGCACGTTCCCGAGGCCGATCTAACGGTCGAGCCGTCGATGTACGAGGACGCCGTCGGCAAATCGATTCCGATGAACTCGACGATGAATCCCAACAGCACAGTGACGTTCGACAGAAAGATGATGAACGTCACGGTAGTTTTGGAGTCGATGCAAATGCCGATGAGAATAAACGAGACGGTGACGGTGAAGAAATCGGCGAGCACCGCTCGAACCTCCGAAGGGGACACGCTGGTGAACGAGGAGCCGCCGGCGAAGAAAGCCTACCAGAGATCGCCGCTAGTCGCGAAGACGGCGCTGCAGTCGAAGACCGACCTGCAGGACAGGATGAAGGCGTTGAAGGAGACTATGGCGAACAAGGAGTTCAATGCGCTGATAACGGACGACGATTCGTCGCCGGAACGGAAGGAGGAGAAGAAAGCCAAGCGAATCGACAAACCCGAAGTCAAGACGAAGCAACGAGTAACACGCTCGAGTTTGCTGAGCGAGGACGACGCGGTCGCACCGACTCCCAAGAAAACGGTATTGCGAGATGTAAACGGCGTGAAAACCGGTAAAAATCCGTACAAGACGAACACACTGTTCAGTCCGTACACGACGGACTCGGTGAAGAAACGCGTCGAAGCGTTCGAGCAGGCCCAAATGAACAGCCCGAAGAGCGTCGACGTCGATGCACCGACGAGAGTGACGAGAACGAAGACGCGAGCGATGGCGGCTGCGGCGGCCGACATGAATCAACTTGAAAAATCGATCGCTCAGAAAGCGACTCGCAAATCGCTCGCTAAGGCTATGAAGATCGCGCTGATGAAGGAAATGCGAGAGGTCGAAGAGAGGAAGGAGGTGGGTCGGAGTATCAAGATTTAATTTTTTTTTTTTATGTATGTTACTGCACAATGCGCCTATCCGAGTTTTCAGGTAGCAAAAAGACATCTACGAAAAAACTGATTTAAATGGGTTACATATATCCGTCCGGGTGGTAACTGTAAGATATCCCTAGCGGGTTGCCCGACCAATGTTTCCACAGAAGAAACGATAGTCGTGAGGGTGCATTTTTTTTCGACCGTTCAAAAGCAGACATTTCGACCACGGAAATAACCAAGAACCGTCAATGCTCACAGGATCTGCAAGGCCGAAATAGTCTGATCATTTTTTTCATTTTCGACCACTCCGAAGTCGCTGGAACTGCTTTTTCTAAGTTTTTTTTCTAAATTTTCATCACCATATGATTTACCTTTGATTGATTACTTTTTCTTGCCAACCATATAAGTGGTTTCGTCCATTCACTGGTGCGCTCACGATATTTCGAACTTGGAGGGTGAGACTTGAGGATTCTCGGTCGTTTCCGTGCTCGAAATTGTCCACCTCCACGACTATCATTTCTTCGGTCGAAACGCCGGTCGTTTAAAAAAATAACGACGATCGTGCAACCTGCTAGGATCCTACGTTCGAATGTTAACTTTTTGGATGGGTGGTAACTTTCGGGTATCTTCCAGACGGATATTGCGATCACTTGTTGATGACTGATTTTTTTGTGCTAACCGCTCTGACGACTGTTGTAATTCTTCGAACTAAACCTTGTGATTCTATCGCTTTCTCTATCGTATGCTTACATTTGATTTTTCTAGAATAACACTATAAACTCGGCACAGAAACCCACTAGGCTATTGGCTACCAACGACAAATTGATACAGAAACAGCAGCAAAGAACTACGCCGGTCGGCAAGAGTCGACTACAAATGCCTATGTCCGTTAATCGCATCCAGCACACTCCCGCGGGTATTCAAATCGTCAACGTAAGAAACCGTTATTGATACTCCAATTTCTCGCATGGCCGTCTTTCACATTACGCTTCGAAGCCAACATTTATCACTCCATTGACAATTTTCGTGTGGAAATTAAGGAACGATAACTAAACGTTTATTTTATTTTATTTTTTTTAGCAAAACAAAGCTCAGACTGTATCGAGATCGAACATCGTCACGTCGGTCGATAGTTTTCTTCCAACGAAAACTCTCACCAAAGCGCCTTCGACCGATAATCTCACTGAGAAGAAGAGAAAAATAAACGACGAGGACGCCCGACGAAAGAGGGACGAAGCGCTTAAGGCTAAAACCGAAGAGAAGAAAAGGTACTTCGTTACACTCGATGCGAAAATTGCTGTTTTACGCACCCGTCGCGGGCGCAAAACTCTCATTTTCATACCTTCTGAAGTAAAATTTGGTACGATACTCATGCGAAAAACTCTTCCTGTGTCCGTGTGGTTGCAGCAGTCGTCAGAAAAAGTTTTATCGCACTAGTATCGTAATTACTATTATTTCACTCGGTGCGAAAGTGGGAGTTTGGCGCACGCTTTGCGTGCGTAAAACCAACATTTCCACACCCTGCGGTTTGTGCGATACTCGTACAAAAAACTTTTTCTTAACTCGTGTGACTGCAACACTCATCTCGTGTCGCAAACTGGCACACAGCAGAAAAAGTTTTTTTTAGTACTAATATCGTAATGTACCATTCGCGTTGCAACGGGATGCGATATAATCTATGACTTTCGAGACTATTCCTCACATCGATGTCATTGTTTTATAGAAAGCGAGAAGAGAAAGAACTGAGGAACAAATTAGCGAGGGAAGCGAACGAGAAGCTCGACATGGAGAAGAGACTGAAGGTCGAGAAGGAACGAGAGGAGAAGGCGAGGGCTGCTCAGTGGCTGCAAGAGAAGCAACGGGAAGAGGCCGAGAGGAAGAGACTCATTCAATTACAGCGGGCGCAGGTTTGTCGATGCAACATTTTCAACTTATGTTATGCGGGCTGTTGTTGAGTGAGCAACGCTTGATCCTTTCACAGGAGAAGGAGGAGAGGCGAAGACAGGAGGAGCAACTGAGATTGCAGCGTTTGCAAGAGCAGGAGGAAGCGGAGAGACAACTCGCCGAACAGAAGCGTCGCGAACAGGAGGCTGAACGTCGAAGGCAAGCGGAAGCGAGAGCCCAGCACCTGGCAGCTTCCGAAGCTGCCAGAATGAAAGCTCAAATGATTGCGAAGGTGAAAATCTGACGAGATAAATTTTTTTTGATACGAATAAACTTTTTGTAATACGTGCACAAAAATTCCCACTCTACATGCCTGTAACGTGTGGCTAAAGTCGCGCTTTTTTAGTAAAGTGTGCGAGAAAAATACTGCGCATGCGCAGATCACACTAGTTAACTTTTTGAACACTCTCTCCACTTTGTGCACACATTTTTAACACTAGCTACTAGTTCGCACACATTTTTAACACTAGCTACTGTTTCGCACACATTTTTTAACACACTTATTTTTCGCCCGCTTTCATCATGCTGCAGGCATAAAAAGTGGGAGTTTTTGTGTACTTGCTATAAAAAGTGGCATGCGATATTTGTACGAAAAAGCGGTCTCCCAGTCGCACAGACAGCTCTCGCCTTCGGTCCGTGCTGCTTTGGGACTCGCTTGCGGGCTCGTGTGGCCAACTTCACAACCTTCGTCGAAAAACTGCTTTTTTCCTAGTATCGCAAGGTACTATTATTTGACTAAATATGTGATATTACAAAATCCAAAGGCGACTGGTCTTGCGTACTAAACGATCTACAAAGGCCTTGGCTCGTCGTGCTCGATCGCAAACAATAACCCTGAAGATATCGGCATAACGTCAAATTTCATTTTTGGCAAGTCTCTATCGATGCACTGCTTTAGGAAGAAAAAAAATATTGATCACTTATAGAACACTTTTATCACTTCCAGTGAAACGTCCTAGAGCGAAGTTTGTGCAATGCAAAACACAGCCTTTATAACTCGATGAAATTTAGTCTCATGTAGATATTTTTAGGGTAATCGCAACCATAGAGGATAAAGCTAACGTGAATTAAATTAAGGGACTGAACAACCAATGCGCATTTACTCTCGCAGCGCCCTGTTTTTTTTTTTTTTTTTTTTTTTTTTTACAAACGTATCCATTTATTCATTCACTTTTGTATAACAACTGTTGAATTTCAGGCGAAGCAAGCCAACAACAAAAATGCTCAGGGCCCGACTAGTTACAAGCTAGACAGCGAACCCGATGATGATGATTCCGACGATGAAGCAAGACCTAAGAATCCTATTCCTTATTGGGCACAACGTAAGATTCGTTTTTTTTTTTTTTTTAGATGAATACCGAAACAATTCAGTCCGCGATCGGCAATACTTCGATGGTCTTCTTAATCTTTTTTTCAGCGAGCGTTCGAAAGACTCAATTGAAGATAAACAACTTCATACCAATGCCAGTTGTGTGCGCATTTTTCGGAGCGCAGAAGTGCACACCAGATTTGACAGAGCTGTTCAAAGGTATAAAGAAGGAACGCCTGCAACGAACATCGAGCGCAATTTGGAAAACACCGCCTCGCTATTCGATGATGATGAACGAGAATTGTGAATGAAAGAGTCACATTGTCACTGCGAGGTACACGCAATGTCAGAATTTAATATATTCAAAATTCGAGTATCGCGACACGGTAAGCGAAACGATTTTCGTTACCCGACCCGATTTAATTTTTGTCACCGTGTTAAAAAAAAAAAAACAAAATGTTTTGTCTATTTAACTGCAACTACGCCCAGCGTGAAGAAGGTTCACGTTCGTAATTGAGTATTCTCGTTCCCCTATGCATCGATATGAATCCTAGTATAAAAATACTTTTTATCACACTAATTTTTTTATTTTTATAATATCCGACGTGACAATAATTATAAATGTTCATTTTCTCAACGCTGAGTTGTCTTACACGCGTTCAAGTAATTTCACGAATAAACACTTGTAATTTTTACAGAATCGTACGATCTTGGCGCGTCGATGGTATTCCCTCGACAATGGTAGAACTCCTCTTGAGGCCGAACTCCCCGGACTTATCCTTCCGAACAGTAGACGCAATTTTCTTTAGTTTCTTGACGGCGCTGAACACAAAATACGAATATCCATACGTTTCGTAATCATGACAATAACTGACATCTTTCGCGATGCTTTCAAATGCACACCGTTCAAACTTATATACGTGCACCGTAACACGATTGAATCGTACACTTCACAAAATGGAGCACGGTGTTCCGGCGTACACGACGAGTTTGTAATGAACTACTTTTTAACACCCAAAAAATCGTACATCGCAAACTTGCTACATAAATTTAAATCAGGCTTACCGTGCAAACACTGTCTGCTGCTCGCACGGTAACCTGCTGTGAAGTCCATGTAGCCTGCATAGCAGCAGTTCCTCGTAAACTTTTTTAAAAAGTTGTAAATTTTATGTGCCGGACTGGAAGTTTTTGTAGAAACACTGGCACATTAAATTTAATGTACCATTGCGATAAAAAGTTCATATATTTTTTCATTGACATAAAAGTAAATTATTAAAAATAGAGTATTTCCAATGTTTTTTATACACTGAACATAATTTTTTCATCGCATTTGTACATTAAATTTAATATACCAGTTTTTCCATAAAATCTTCCAGTCCGGTACATTCAATTCCATACGATTTTTTTCTCTGCAGTGTAGTAAAAAGACATGTGGCTTGAAAAAAGTGATCTAAATGGGTTACATATGTCCGTCCGGATGGTAGCTGTAAGCTACCATGTGTCGGAAAGTTGACTTTTTGGATGAGTGGTAACTTTCGGATACCGTCTAGACGGACATTGGAACCCATTGAGATCACTTATTGATACATTATATATTTTTTTTTGTGATACCTGGGTTGGTTATCATGAGCGGCAGTTTCAACCACCCCCTTTCCGCCCTCAATATCTGTGACAAATTTCACGTTTTCTCTTTTAAAGTTGTTATGTTGCGCGATTGTTATAAAATAATATTGTGAAATTATCAATGTGCTCATTAAAAATGTGACCGCTTTCAGAAGTGTAGCAAATTTGCTGTTTTTGAGGTGTTAAAAAATTCGTTTGTTACAAATTAGTCGTGTACGCTTGAACGCCGTGATCCATTTTTGTAAAGTGTACGATTTAGTTATGTTACGGTGAACGTGTGTACATTTTAACGGTGTATGTTCGAAGACGCCTCCATCTCTATGTTTGTTCGACACTTACAGCATCACACTCCGCACCGTACCCTGTTTCTGCAGAATAGCTGGTTTAGCCGGGATCTCGATGGTTTTCAGGTCGCCGGTTGTCAAGTGGGAATACACCGGTATCTGATCGACGCACAAGAGTAAAATTTGGGACACCCACGAGGGCGTTGCACGCGCCGAAAAATCAGGAATATCCGACAACTCACGTATGCAAGAGAATTGTCGAGAATCGGCGTCTCATCGTAGGCTTTCGTTTTCGACGATAGTTCGTAAGATTGTCCGAGGATGGGAGCAGCGAGTCGTGTTCCGTACAGAAAGCTCCGTTCAGTTTCCGGAACTTCGATCGTTGAGTCAAGCTCGTCGGTTTTATCTTCAGTGCTCTCTTCGGTCGAGCCTCCTCTCAGAACCTGTACGCGCGTATGGCAGTGATTCAGGATTTTTTTTAAATCCACTCCGATGTGTTGTATGGGATTTAGGATTTTCGAAATCAACTCCGATGTGCTATAGGGATTTAAGATTTTCGAAATCCACTTTGATGTGCTATATGGGAGTTAGGATTTTCGAAATCCACTCTGATGTGCTATATGGCATTTAGGATTTTTGAAATCCACTTTAATATGCTATGAAAGCCGAAGTCTCGAGAATATAGCGTATGGGAGTGATTTAGGATTTTCGAAATCCACTCCGATGTGCTATAGAGATTTAAGATTTTCAAAATCCACTCCGATGTGCTATATGGGAGTTAGGATTTTCGAAATCCACTCTGATGTGCTATATGGCATTTAGGATTTTCGAAATCCACTCTTATATGCTATGAAAGCCGAAGTCTCGAGAATATAGCGTATGAGAGTGATTTAGAATTTTCGAAATCACTATGCCACTCGAAATCCACTGTGATGTGCTATGTGGGATTTAGGATTTTCGGAAAACACTTCCAGATATAAGAAAGCCCATAGGCTTTCTTAGATCTGGAAGCTTGATCTAAAGATCCGGATGCTTTACCACTCGACACCTTCTGCTGATATTACTCGCAGTTACCTTCAGAGTGGTGAAGCTGGCGATCCGCCTGATGTCTGGTGGGATCCGGTAATTCGTGAAATATGAATGCGCCGGGCTATCCGGTAATATCCTTGACCAGGGCCTGAAAGTGCCGAGCGTCACGAGGTATCTTCCACCCAGCGTCCACAGACGAACAGAGTGATCGGCGCTGCCGCTGCAACAATATGATGGTGGCTACGGTCAGGGAAAACCAGGAAAAGTCAGGGGAAAAAAACTTGTTCCGAGAATCAGAAAAGTAAGGGGATTTCAAAATTGGCCCGAGAAAAATTACATTGTCGCTGAACCTTCTACAATAAATAAATAAAAAGTACATAAAAGGAAACCTTGAAAAAAACGAGAAAATTTGAAAAAAAAAAAAAACATTAATACAATAATTCGGCATTTCCATTTCCATCATTTTTTTTTTTTTCAAATGGAAGTCGTTAGAAGTTTGGTCAGGGAAAATTGTAATTTTTCCATGATCAATTGGTAAATTGGTATCAAGTGATTGGTAAACTGTGAATTGGTCAGGTAAAAGTCAGGGGATTTTTTTCCGGGGAAAAAAACGGCCACGATAAATTCTTCGGCACTCTTGTCGAATCGTGGAAACTGTCGACGTACCTGACAATTATACGGGCATTGGGTATATATTGAAGACTCTTGACAGCCTCTGTGTGCCCTCGGATCGAAGACAGCAACATCGGCATTGGCTGAGCTTGCACCGATCTCTTAACACGCCCGTTTATACGATCATGCCACAGAAAGGGAAATTCCAATCTTAGCAGAGGCACCGACACCCTCGGCGGATTCGGCAGAGCGTAATTTTTCACGAGCCACACTTTTATGTAACCGGCAGCGTGACCTAAAAGTCCAAGACGATTAATTCGTCGAAATTGCGAAATGAGATTGCAAGAAAAATAAATCTTGGACCGGTTATGAGATATTCATTGCTATATGGGATTGAGGATTTTCGGATTCTACTACTTCCATACGCTATAAAAGCCGAAATGTCGAGAATATAGCGAATTGGAGTGATTTAGGATTTTCGAAATCAACTCCGATGTGCTATATGGGATTTAGGATATTTGATGAGATTGGAAAAAAATAAAATAAATCCTGGACCGGTTATGAGATATTCATTGCCCGGTATGCTATATGGGATTAAGGATTTTCGAATTCCACTACTCCCATACGCTATAAAAGCCGAAATGTCGAGAATATAGCGTATGAGAGTGATTTAGCATTTTCGAAATCCACTCCGATGATGCTATATGGGATTTAGGATTTTCGATGAGATTGTAAAAAAAATAAAATAAATCCTGGACCGGTTATGAGATATTCATTGCCCGGTATGCTATATGGGATTAAGGATTTTCGAATTCTACCACATCCATATGCTATAAAAGCCGAAATGTCGAGAATATAGCTTATGGGAGTGATTTAGCTTTTTCGAAATCGACTCCGATGTGCTATATGGAATTTAGGATTTGCGATGAGATTGGAAAAAAAAAAATCCTGGACCGGTTATGACATATTCATTGCCTGGTATGCTATATGGGATTTAGGATTTTCGATGAGCTCCGAAAAAAATAAAATAAATCCTGGATCGGTTATTATCCGATTTAGAAATCCACTCCGATGTGCTATATGGGATTTAGGATATTCGATGAGATTGTAAAAAAATAAAATAAATCCTGGATCGGTTGTGAGATATTCATTGCCCGGTATGCTATATGGGATTAAGGATTTTCGAATTCCACCACTTCCATATGCTATAAAAGCCGAAATGTCGAGAATATAGCGTATGGGAGTGATTTAGAATTTTCGAAATCCACTCCGATGTGCTATATGGGATTTAGGATATTCGATGAGATTGGAAAAAAATTAAATAAATGCTGGACCGGTTATGAGATATTCATTGTCCGGATCGGTGGCCAGCGACAGAGCGCAATCTCCACGCGTGTGAATTGCTGAGAAAGCGATGAGAAAGCCTGCGGCGACGTGATGAGTCCAGACTTGTATCAATCCAGAATCCAAGGAAACGAGCAGGCTGCCGACGTCCGGAGCCGTTTGCCGAGAAGCCAAGAAAATAATCGCCCTCACGGCGACCGTTCTCGTGATTCCGAGTGCCGATTCCTGGACGACGGAAGCGTCGTTCCGAAGAATAGCGGACGGGGTTGGTCCGCCACTTCTGCCGGAAGTGCGCTTTCTCGCGGCAATGCGCTTGAGGCCCTTAGTAGGCTGCGCTTGAAATTTATCTCTGGCGTCTTTCTTGTACACAATCGTGTAGCTGTGCGAACGGAGGGATTGAAATGGCAATTATTAGTATTTTTTTATCTGAGAGTAAAAACAGCAATTCCAATATCGCACCGTCGCTTCGGATCGCTGCCTTGATATCTTCTGTAAGGCTGTCCGGTCTCGAGACGCCAAAGAACGATCTCACCGTTGTAAGAACCGGTGGCCAAAACTTGGGGATACATAACGGCAGCGCAGAGCACGTCCTCGGTGTGTCTCGTTTCCCAATTCTTCTTGTGTATTCCCGTTTCCGCGTCGGCGAATTCTGTCACGTGACGATTCCATCCGGCGCAGAGGATTCTGTTCTTCAGCCATATGACGCTCGTTATCTCGCTGTTCGAATTGAAGAGATTTTTTTTTTTTTTTAAGTCCTGGCTCGGACTTGCGGCTTGAAAATTAAGGTAGGCCTTGCGAATAGTGTTCACTTCGCATTAGTTTCAGAGAAACGAGAGGGAATTGCAAACACTTCTCGATGGTATAAAAATCTGAATATTAAATGCGACGAAAAGATTAATTTTGCATAACAATAATTCCAAAGTGTTATAACAAATTGATGAAAAATAAAAATGTTCAACGAACATCCCGGAAACCTAACTTTTTTATTGAAAATAATTCGTTCACTTTTCTGAGTACGCATGAATTTTTTCAGATTTTTAAATTCACTTTGAACTCTGTGACTTTCCACAAATTTCCCCCATATAAAAGAAATTCAAAGTGAATTTAAAAATCTGAAAAATTCATACGTATTCAGAAAAGTAAACGAATCATTGTCATTTTTAGAAAAGTTAGGTTTTCGGGAGATTTGTTGAACAATTTTATTTTTCATCAATTTGTTAATAACATTTTGGAATTATTATTATGCAAGGGCTGAAGGACTTAGGTCGATGGCCTATTGGCAATAGAAATAGCATTATGAAGTGTAAATAATCGTCGAAATGTACCAGCATCCATACCGTGTAATATATTGTCAATGAATACATTTACTACTACTATTATGCAATATAATTTTTATCAGCACCTTTAATATGCTTGATTTTTCCGGATTTTCATACCGTCGAAAGTGTTTGCAATTCCCTCTCATTTCTCTGAAACTTATGCGAAGTGAACAATATTTCGCAAGGAGTGCCTTAAATGCAGGTCTGGGCGTCACCAGTTGTCCTCGATAGCCATGTTTCTTATGCATGTTCCGGTATTGAAGTTCCACATTTTTAGCGAGCCGTCCCTCGCCCCAGTCAGCAGAAGCTGCTCCGAATTGTCGAAGCACGCCGCTGTTATCTCGATTCCGACGCATTGGCCGAAGAGCAAGTGGCTGTGCGCGTTCTTTACCAAATGGAAACGACGTCCGAGCCAGGGTTCCCAGACTATTATGCAAGAGTCCAGACCGGTCGTGACTATCTATGCGCGTGAAATATTCTTTTATGTCACTCGCGTCCAAAAATGCCAGTTTTAATGGGAGTTTTACTCGCGAGTTTTTAATACTCGCGCGAAATTTCTTTTTTTTCTTAACTCGTGCAATTGCAACACTTGCCTTCAGCTCGCGCCGCAAGCTCACACGCGTTAGAAAAGTTTTATCGCCCTAGTATCGTAATGTACTATTTTCTAACGCACGTACGTAAAATCCCGCTTTACGTTCCTGCGAAGTGAGCGCAGAAAGGCACTTTTTCGAATCGCGTGCGAGAAAAGTACTGCGCATGCGTACAAACGTAGTATGGTATTTTTTTCTCACTAGTGCGAGAAAGTGCCTTTTTGCGCACACTTTCCATGGAAACCGTGATTTTTCGTGAACTTGTTAACAAAAATTATGTGAATGGCATGGGCGAAGAAAAGAGAGTTCTGACTCATGTGAATGCCGCATTTTCATTATCACACTCGTCGAGAACTCCCTTTCTGCTCCCTTGCCATACAAACAACTATTGTCATTGCCGTTCCGCGATCGCTTATCGAACTTCGGAGGCGTACCACTTTGAACAGTGAATTGTAAAGAACGCAGGAAACCGGCTGAGCGTGGGTAAATCCATCGGACGATTCTTCGTCTATAACTTTTTCGCAAACGATAACGGCGATCATCATGCTGGCTATTATCATCTTGTGCGTCACGGAGTTGTAAATAATCGACATCTCCGTGTGTTCGCCCAACTCGCTCGGAAGGTGGTTGTACGTCTGCGCAGGGAAAATTACGTATGTGTTTATCGATAGTAACATATGGAACGAACGTCGAAAAATCGTGTTATCACAGATAACTACTTGAATACACGTTTGACCTCCGACATCCCAGACCTTGATGCATCGATCCTTCGAGACTGTGTAAAGTCGTTTGCCAGCATTTTGCACGACGATCACGCAAATCGCTGCGTGATGACCGCGCAAGGTCATAATCGCTTTGTCGGTAACGAAGGGATTCCATATACGAATCGTGCAATCCGGACCACCGGTTATCAACAACTGATTGTCTGCCCAATTTCCAAAGCTTATAGAGTCAACCTTATAGTCGACTTAAAAAAAACCTTATAGTCGACTTAAAAAAAACCTTAAAGTCGACTTAAAAAATCCTTATAGTCGACTCAAAAAAAACCTTATAGTCGACTTAATAAAACCTTATAGGATGAATCGGCTAATGAATGGACAGTTAAGCAGACGAAAAAGCCCGTGAATAGAATTTTGTATGCACGTGCTCTTATGGAAAGTGTCCATTCACTGGTCCTGTCCAATCATTGGCTGGTTTACCATAGTCGACTTAAAAAAAGATTGAAAAAAAAAACGTTTCTTACCCTCGCAGAAGGTAAAACACGATATTCCCTTCGGCACGCTGAATTTGTAAATCATTTTCGTTCCCGTTGGATCACTCACGAGGAGGGAACACTTGCTGCACTTGCTGCACGAAACAAAAGCTCTCAGGGTGTCGTAGTAAGCAACCTGGCTCACCCAGTTCCGATGAACGTTCCTGAACTCCGTGACCTTCAATCCCCTCAATTCACCCTGCAATTAATTTCTGTCGTTAGACTTTCGTTGATGAGGCAATGGTTTTGTTTTTTTTCAGCAACTTTAACGACGGCCTCGTATCGACTGTGAGAAATATCTTGATTGGGCGTGTGCTTGAAGGGTCCTTTCTCAACGGAGCTGAAGGACATGACGATAACGGATCCGTTCATATCGCCGAGAATTATGTAGGACTCGTCCCTTATGTTGACGCTGAAGTGGTAACTCATACGCACGACCGCACACTCGAAGCTCGATATCTGAGATTTAATGTTCGGTTGATTTTTCGGCTACCGCTTTATGATTTTTAAAAAGTGACGTTTCTCATCTGCAACCATATAGCACGGAATATTTTGAAAACATTTCGGAAATATTTTTACATCTTTCAAATGTACCGATATATTTCTTAAATAAATGGAACTAATATTTTGAGCTATTCTCCCGAAATATTACAACGAAACATTTCCGACACATTTCAGAAATATTTACAATATTTCAAATCTTAGAAAATATTTCTGAAGTATATGGAAATCATATTTTGAAGTATTCTATCAAAATATTTCAACGAAAGATTTCTAAAATATTTCAGGAATCTTCTTAATCTTTTATACATCTGAAATATTTTTGAAACGGTGAAAAAATATTTTGAAAGTGAATAATAACAGGTGTGTATTGAACTATGTTCAGAAGGAACGAAACATGCAAAATGCTATGGTTCTTGAATATATTTTAATTCCGTTCGACTATTTAATGTGTCATAAATAATGAACAATATCTACAGCACCGAAATATTGATAATTTCTTGAATGTTTCAGAAAGATATCTCATAAATATTTTACCAACATTTAAAAATATTTTTGAAATGTTTTAAAAACATTTTTGCGAAATATTTTCAAAAGTATTTCAGAAATATTTAGTAATAATATTGGTAAAATTTTTTCAATAATAAAAAAAAAAAAATTCGAAACGTTTCAGAAATATTTCCGTGCTATGTGAGCGAGTGTGCTACCGAAACTAATTTACGGTACCATAACTCGAAGATCAAATTTTTTAGCCACCGTATCGTAAAATCGAAGATCTCTTTCCGTCGAGCTCGTACACACGATCTGCACGTCGGGCATTGCAATGAAATCCGTGATGGTTGTCGGACGCACTCTTCGATACGCTACACGATTTAATGAACGGTGAATGCGGCAACCGGTTGGATGGATTAAACGGAAGTACCTACGGGATACGGATTGCACGCTGCGCTCATACACAAGATCCAGTGACCAATAATTTATAAATCCATCCTTGCTGGCCGTCATGTAACACCCTTTCAGAAAACTCGATGTTCTGTCCTATTAAAAATCCATACATGTGGCGCACCATACTCTCATTTATGTTCTGAATTTTTCGACCTGAAATGAAGTATTTCCGAAATGACGTCACTTCCGGTCGAAAAATGAAATGTTCAAACAGGAAGTGATGTATTTCCGATATGACGTCACCTCCAGTCGAAAAATAAGATTTTCAAACCGGAAGTAACGTATTTCCGGTATAACGTCACGTCCAGTCGAAAAATGAAATTTTCGAACCCGAAGTGACGTATTTCCGGTATGACGTCACTTCCGGTCGAATAATAAGATTTTCACACCAGAAGTGATGTATTTCTGGAATGATATCACTGCCGGTCGAAAAAATGAGATTTCCAAACCGGAAGTAAAGTATTTCCGGTATAACGTGATTTCCAGTCGGAAAATGACATTTTCAAACCGGAAGTGTCGTGATTCCAGTAAATCTCTGGAAATCTACGTTTCCGGTAAACCTCCGGAAATCTACGTTTCCGGTAAACCTCCGGAAATCTACGTTTCCGGTAAACCTCCAGAAATCTACGCTTCCGGTGAATCTCCGGAAATCTCCGGAAATCTGCGTTTCCGGTAAATCTCTGGAAATCTACGTTTCCACGTAGCGCCCGAACCGAACAACTTGCTAGTCGGATATAAAAAAGCTCTGTCGTACCGGGAGTACTTCCGGACAAAAGAGAATCCTGGATATGGGACTACGATGGTGGGTTCTCAGCATAAGGGGCAGTCCAGTCAACGGGGATTCCAAGGCTTGCCACTTCAAGCCTATGTCCTTCTCTTGAAATTCCAGCAATACATAAGACACCAATTCGTCCCAAGTGACGAAGCCATTTCGGTTAAAATTTATCTGAAAAATGTGTCTGTCTCGTAAGAAGGAAAACTAATACAACAGGATCGAGGAGTTGTACCGGAGCCCGTTACCTTCTCGAATAAAATATGTCTTTCTTCGGGGTCCATACGAATATTTAATATGTTCTCAAAGGCTGTTTGCAACTGGCTTTCGTCCATTCGTTCATTCTCCGCGGCCTTAAGAAATTCGTATCGAAATTAATCATTTTCCTTCAGTCACGCCAAACGTTCTCACCTCGAAAGCTTCGTGAAGTTTTTCCAGTGTCTCCTCGGTGCACTGTTCCTCGATATTTTTCTTACCGAAGAACTCGTCGAATTTACGTTGAATGCTGTTGTAAACGACATGAACAAAAATATTGGGGAAACCGCGCATATAAATTAATTTTATGGTAACAAAAAAGATTGTTCATCAACCTGGAACGGCCATCGCTTATGGAACCCATTGTGCCTTAATTGATTACTCCATGTATGTAAAAAAAATGGTCGACGTAATTTTGAAAGATGCCTAAAAATGCCGTAAGGAGAGAAGCTCTTTTCCCTCACTGAGAAAACAAACGAACGCGTTGGACTAGAATGTACAGCTGAGCCCACGTAGGCACGGACTTCGCAGCGACGATGTCGAGGTAGAAAATAATCGATATTTTCCTACGAGAATTAACAGGTTAAAAAACACCCCCTGGCTCGAGTTGACCAGCTGTTCACTTCTGTCCCTAACGTCGGTCGATGTCGACGCTCCGTCAGCATCGATGGAACTTTTTACGGCTCTGAGTTTGTTCAATAAACGCAAGTACGAGGAATGCACCGCCGTATGCACGAGTCTGTTAAGGAAGAGTCCGCTGGACCAGGTGAGTCGAAATCGACGAACACCCCCTTAACTCTGCTATACCAATACTGTACTATATCGATATACTGTACTGGTACCAATATACTATACTGGTACGAATATACTGTACAGGAACCAATATACACTGAAAAAAAAAAATCGCTTGCGGGCTGCCGAAGAAAAAAATGTTTGTTTCAATTCTACTTTCAATTCCTACAATTCCATATGATATTGAAACAACGACAGCAAGACTGTCAAGGTGACATGCTATCGTTTCAATCCGGTATGAAATTGTACGAATTCAGAGTAGAATTGAAACGACTTTTTTACTTCATTGGCAGCCCGCAAGCAAATTTTACGTGATTCAATGATATTTCTTTTCGTGTGTACTATACAGGTACTAATATACTGTACTGGTACCAATATACTGTACTGGTACCAATGTACTATACAGGTACTAATATACTGTACTGGTACCAATATACTATACAGGTACTAATATACTGTACTGGTACCAATATACTGTACTGGTATCAATATACTGTACTGGTATCAATATACTGTACTGGTATCAATATACTGTACTGGTACCAATATACTATACAGGCACTAATATACTGTACTGGTACCAATATACTATACAGGTACTAATATATTGTACTGGTACCAATATACTGTACTGGTACCAATATACTGTACCGGTATCAATATACTGTACTAGTACCAATATGCTGTACTGATACCAATGTACTAATATACTGTACTGGTACCAATATACTGTACAGGTACTAATATACTGTACTGGTACCAATATACTGTACTGGTATCAATATACTGTACTGGTACCAATATGCTGTACTGGTACCAATATACTGTACTGGTACCAATATACTGCACTGGTACCAATATACTGTACTCGTACCAATATGCTGTACTGGTACCAATATAATGTACAGGTACCAACATACTGTACTGATACCAATGTACTGTACCAATACTAATATAAATTTTTACTTTAAGACTGTTTGCTTGCTTTCCACTGCCTGCGTTGCTACTGTACTATCATTATTAACACTATTATTAATCTTACGATCGTTTGCTTATTATTCACTGGCTGCATTGCCTGGTACTTAGGGGATTTATATCAGGATTTAACAAACTCTTGTCTATCTATCCATCTATCTATCGAAATTGTAATCGAAAACTTGTGTATGTTGCTTTGTTGTTGCAGGCCGTGTGGGTGTTGAAAATGCGAGCGTTGACGATGCAACTTTACATCGACGATATCGAGAGCGAAGAGGAGGGCATAGCGGAGAGCTTGTTGGACAGTTACACGATTGCCTCGATGCCGAGGCCGGGGACATCGCTAAAGAATCCCGGCACGGCGATAGCCGGTCAAGGATTCAGGCCGAAAACTCAGTCGGGCAGACCAGTGACCGGAGTGGTGCGACCGGCCACGCAATCGGCAACTGCGCAGACCGTCGAGCAAGCCCTCAGGACACCGAGGACCGCCATGACCGCAAGACCCATTACCGCGATAACAGGAAGGAGTGTGAGGTGAATTTTAATCGATTCACGGATATACGGAGACATTTTTTTTTTTATTTTTTTTGGGACGATAATTATTTTTTTAATTGAGAATTAATTTAACTCGCTTCCCAGGTTGGGTACCGCGTCTATGCTATCGGAGCCTGACGGTCCGTTTATTCAGCTATCGAGATTAAACGTAGCGAAATACGCCAATAAGCCCGGAGTCGCAAAGCCGCTGTTCGAGTACATTTACTATCACGAGCATGACGTCAGATGCGTGAGTATCGGGACGATTAAGAGAGGGCTTCATTTTAATTTTTTGATTCAAATAGTTTTTTATCAAGCACCCTAGCAGCATTAGCAATCGTAAAAATTACGGTAAATTCAAGTCGCTTTTTATATTCGTGATAATAACCACAAATATATCCGTATTTTAACTTCCGTGCTTGCGCGCGCAAGAGCTTGCGTTGCCTGCGCTTGCAATTGGTCGTTTCTTTGGTCGAGTAATCCAGGTAGCACAGAAAAATTAGTTACCACAAAGTAATCTCAATGGGTTCCATATGTCCGTCTGGAGGCTATCTGAAAAGTCCACCCATCCAAAAAGTTAACTTTTGGACATAGAATCGCTTATACTTACCGTCCGCGTGGACTTATGTAACCCACTTCGATAACTTTTCATACCGCATGTCTTTTGCTACACTCTAAAAAAAAATCCGTATGAAAGTTACCAGAAAGTTACGTGGAAGTTTTTATTGCAAAAACTGGTGTATTTAATTTCATGTACAATTGTGATGAAAAATTAATGTTCAGGGTATTAAAAACATTGGAAATACTTTATTATCAATAATTTACTTTAATGTTACTACAAAAGTACATACATTTTTTATCTCTTTTTCATATCTTTTCACTACATGGGAACCGAAAAAATAGTCGCAGCATTAACCGCGCATACCCGGAAGTTGAAATACGATTATTTTTCGGTTATTTCTATGAGTAAAAAGTCACCTGAAACTACCGTATTTTTTCGGTTATTCTCTAGATATTAATAATAAAAAAAACAACGGTTACTGAAGTTGCTAGGGCAATTACTCTACACATAGAAAAAAAAATCGAAGATACAGAGATATTTTCTGCTCCAGGCGCTAGATCTTGCTGTGCAAGCGACGCAAGCATGCCAGTACAAAGACTGGTGGTGGAAGGTCCAATTGGGAAAGTGTTATTACACACTCGGACTGGTCAGAGAGGCTGAGCAGCAGTTCAAATCGGCGCTGAAGGATTGCAAGAGCATAGAGACCGTTCTACGATTGATAAGGGTCTACATAAGACTGGATCAGCCGCTGGCCGCTTTGGATCTTTGCAAGAGAGGGCTAGAATTGTTTCCCAGCGACGTCACCGTGCTCGTCGAAATGGCGCGGGTGTTCGAGGGACTGAACAGCGTACCGATGTCCGTTAAATATTACAAAATCGTGGTGCAAGAGGACGCCTCGAATACCGAAGCGATCGCCAGTATCGGTATGCATCATTTTTACAATGATCAACCCGAATTGGCCCTGCGTTATTACCGGTAATATAGGATATACTGTCCAGCGGAACTGGCGCAACCGCGGATTCGAAGTTTCATCGTAGTCGCAGTCGCACTAACCGTTGTCTAGGGGTGGGTTCGATTCCCGGCGCGAGGTGTTTTCTTCGCACACCTCTGCGAGTCCCTTCCGGTCCTGTCCTTGCCCATCTCTGTTACTGAGTTTCCACCGGAACTGAGAACGGACTGAAACGAGTTTGAACTAGTGGCAAAATTCTAGTTAATTCGAAACTTTTTAGTCAAGACCCAATCCATCGTTGCTACTAAATTCACCAACTGAAATTCCCTGACTTTTCCCGGTTTTCCAGAGTAAAAATTTAATTTTTCCAGTCAATCGATCAGCGTAGGAAAGAACGATTAAAAATAACATAAAACGTAATAAATAATGATTATTAATGTATTAAACTCAGCGCACAATATTAAAAGTTTCCAACGAAATTAATATCACGACACAGTCATATATATGCTGCATAGAGTCGATAAGTTTGGTGAAACGAAAAGTGTAGACATCGTGCAGCACGGAATTGAACGAAAAACATCAGATTCGAAAAAATGTCCAGGGTTAAAAAAAAATGTTATGACTTTTCTCTGACTTTTTCAGGTCCCAAGAAATCCCCTGACTTTTCCCGGTTTTCCAGGTTTTCCAGGTCCGGGGCAATCATGCAATTCCCATAAGTAAATGTTGAGTCTAATAGAATGTTTCCACTAGTTCAGAGTAGATCTCGGCCCGATCTCACTCACGGTGGAAACTCGGTATATGGGTGCGCTCTTGAATGCAGAACGAACTGCTAGTGGGTTTTTTTTTTTTTTTTTAATGCCAACGGTACATCCGATTCTTTTCGCGAGATACATTTTTATAACAATAGAACACTTATCAGAGTAGATACGAGTCAAAACCGGAGCTGGGCAGTACTTGAAGTGCAAATGTATTTTTTAGTACTTCAAGTACTTTTTTATGATTTCAAGTACCAAGTACACGCTCACATTACGGATACTCGATGAGTAGCATAACATCCTGTTTCTATTAATGTATGATTATCCGTCAGTTTTCCGTAAACGTGTTTTTTAATACAATAAAATCGTTTTTTAATACAATAAAACGAGAATTCGTTTTATTGTATAAAAAAAAAAACGAGAATCGACGAGAAAGGATCCTTTTAGTTTTTTTATGGATTTTTTATTCAATATAAAAAAATCAAGAATATATTGAAAATAGCCTCAAAACGCCATATTCCGAAAATTTCAGTTAGCGATTTTTACAATGGGCAAGCTATATGCAAATTCTGCATATAGAGGTGCGCACCTTTTTTTTAAGCCTGGATAACGTTGAACGCTACAAACTGAATTACGAACAGTACCTGGGAAATACTTCAAGTCCTATTGTGATACTTTGTACTTTGTATTTTAAGTATTTTTTGGTAACTTGCCCAGCTCTGGTCAAAACTAAACCCTCAACTGAGAGCAGTCTGGAATGTACGAGCGCCTATTTCGGCTGCGTATACATATGGATACATCTCGAATATTCCTGAATTTAGCCGAACAGAGCAACACTGCATTCAAAAACGCATCCTATGTGAAAAACCCCTCCGCTTTTCTATTGACAAATATTTGGCGTGAGTGGAAAAAATGTTGATGAAATTAGAATTCAATTGTGAGTGAAATTGTAATTCAATTGTGAAAAAAAAGGTTGCCTAGAAATGCATCTGCGAGTTTCGCGACTATGACGAGACTCCGAGTTACTGCAATGAGACCGATCGCTTTGTGCAGACTTTGACCTTTATGTAACACTGATTTAATGGACTCGAGCGATCGACATGCAACGACACACTATTTTAAAAAATGGTAAATTTAATGTACCGTACTGGAAGTTTTTGTACACAAACTGACACATTACATTTAATGTACAATTGTCATGAAAAATGAATGGATTTTTAAAGTGAAATTAAGTTAAATTATTGGAATTAAAGTTCTTTTATAGTAAAATTAACGTAAATGATTAAAAGTAAAGTATTTCCAGTTTTTAATATTCTGTACGTTAATTTTTCATCGCAATTGTACATGAAATTTAATATACTAGTTTGTGCATAAAAACTTCCAGTACGAGTACATTAAATTTCGTATGAATTTTTTTACGCTGCAAGTTAAATAAATAAGACTATACAATGATGATTGCAAGGGTCGGAGGAAAGACGACGATAAAGTAAAGATTATACCCGAGCATAGAGCAAGTCAACATTTTGCACATTATATTTGTCAAATGCTGTGACCGATGGGAAAATTCATTTCTTTGATTTGCACATTGTGCATCAGTGAATTTGAAGTCTGCCGACGGTCGCCCCAGTTCCGTTGGGCTCGTCCGCGACGAGCGGACGAGCCTAACGATCATTAATCGTTATAACGATTAATGATCGACATTAATCGGATAACGATCGTTAATCGACATTAATCGGATAACGATCGTTAATCGAGCCCATCTAAAGCACATCGTTTAATTGCCGCAGGAGACTTCTTCAGATGGGCGTCTACAATGCCGAACTGCTGAACAATCTTGGCCTGTGTTGTTTTTACGCGCAACAGTACGATCATACGATATCCTGCTTCGAGAGAGCCCTCAGCCTCTCGACCGAGGAGAATATAGCTGAAGTATGGTACAACATTTCGCACATCGCGATTGTGAGTAACCGAGTTACGATTGCGTAGACACAAAGTCGTAGAGACGAACACTGTAAAAAAAATTCGTATGATATTTAATTTTCCGGACTGGAAGTTTTTATGCAAAAACTGGTATATTGAATTTCATGTAAAATTGTCACGAAAAATTAATGTTCAGTGCATTGAAAACATTGGAAATACTTTATTTTTAATAATTTACTTTAATTTCGATGAAAAAGTATATTAATTTTCCAGCACGATTGTACATTAAATTGAACGTTCCAGTTTTTGCATGAAAACTTCCAGTCCGGTGCATTAAATTTACAATTTATTTCTAAAACAGTGCCTTGGTGATCTGGTGATGGCAGAGGAATGCCTTCGTTTGTCCACTGCGGCCGACAATAGACACGCCAATTCGTACAACAATCTTGGAGTACTGGAGATGAAGAAGGGCAACGTTACTGCGGCTCGGACGTATTTTCACGCCGCTGCCGGCATCGCCGGTTACATGTACGAGCCGCACTTCAACAGTGCCAATCTGGCTTACGAGGTCGGTGATTTACAGACGAGTTACATCGCGGTACAAAAATCTCTGAACGCCTATCCCGGTCACTGCGACAGTAAAGAGCTCTTCAGGAAGTTGGAGCAGTATTTCTTTCACATGTAAGATCCGGTGTCGACGGAAAAAACTTTCCACCGCGGACTTTTCTTTAAGGATGTTCACACATACATTCCCAACCAAAAATTTAATCAAAATAAAAGTTTCTGTACTTTGCGATTTGCCAAAGATCTGAAAAAAAAAAACTCATCTGCATTAATGATGTCAAGACCTTCGACTTTGCATAATAATAATGCCAAAAAGTTATTAAAAAAATTAATTGTTTAAAAAAAGAACCATCAAAACCTTTTAGTTTCTCGTAGTAAATGAATTTCTTGATTTTTTAGAATTCATATGAATTTTTTCAGAATTTTCTGATATAACAAAAAAACAATTCGATTATTTAAAAAATCGATGCAAAAGCACGAATTCGGATATTTATTCCGAATCACTATTCCACAGTACACAAAAAGGTTCAAGGCGATTGGGCGAACAGTTCCGTATTTGTATCGTTTAAAATAATTTCAAAACTTAAGTTTCAAACATGTAAGAAAATTCTGAAAAAATTAATTTAGCTTCCAGAAAATCAACGAATTCTCCTATCCCTACCACTGCTACAATAAAGAGCTTTCGAGGAAGTTGGAGCAGTACTTCTTTCGCATGTCAGATACGTTATCGACGGAAAAAAACATTCCGCCGCGTACTTTTTCATTACACGATTTTCTTTAATATCGTCTATACATAAATATTATATACAATGTACATGAATACCAAAAATGAATGCGATTGCGTATCCGCCGTCTTAAGAACTTCACTGTTAATCGGTGTAAATACTGGCTACATGGCTTGATGAAAAAAATCTACTAAACGCGTTTAATTGTAAAAAAAAAAATGTTTCACAGATTTGCCGGCAAATGAATTGCGACATTTTATAATTCTCCGTCGCTAATCGACAATTGGAATGCGAACAAGAAGTTCGTATTGCATCTTCGTTTGGGAAGAGATCTGTATATCGTTTGTTAGGACGAGTTAAGTGAAAAATGTGTTTTAACGAGTATTCGACGACAAAAATGTCGAACTCTCACTCGCACAGATTGTTGTTTGTCACTCCGAATTTGAATAAAAATTATTGTTTAGTTTGTGCAAGCATTTCATTTTTTTATAGGTATTTTACAGTCCCATGACGAAGTCCCGATAGGTTTCATGTTGTGTGAGATATAACTAGCCACGAGATTACGAAGTAAAACAAGAAGATCGGATACACCGCCAATGCTTTTTTCCCCGGTGGTTGACTGTCTCCCAGAAACGCCATAGAGGCTGAAAAAAAAATGTTTTTCGTTAAATCCTCGTTAATTCCACCGAGCTGTTTGACAAACTTACCGTAAGTCGCCCACGCGAATCCGACTATTGCAATTATGAATCTGATTACGAAAAGGAACGTTGTTTGCTCCACTATCAATATTATTCTACAGATAATTAGTGCAATAGTAGTTGGCAGCAGACAGTATCCTAGGACGCATACACTTTGGAAGAAAGATCTGTAACAGCAACAGGAGTACAAAAAATCAATTGATGTTCCCACTTTAAGTAGAAAAATTACTTTTTTTTTTTAAATCTTGAATCCACTTACATATTGCCACCCAGAAGTTTTGAGTTCAAAGTTACAATCATGGAGCCTATCCATACTATCACGAATACTTCCGCGAATTCTGGTCCGCCGTCATTTGAATTGTCCGCCGTAGCCGAAGACCCCTGCAGAGTCCTGGATAACCAATTTGTGGATAAATAATCCGTAAAATAAAAACCCGCGAAGGTATTACAAAAATCAACCGTGGGTCTTACATTGCCATAAATGTGCAGAGTACCAATGGTCCCCAGAGATCCCCTGCAACATGCAAACACAGAGCAGCGTGCATTATTATAAATGCCAGTGTTACTCGCTTGATAACGCGGTCGTTCGTACTTACACTCCTTCAACAGACTTTTTTTCTCGTTTGGATATATAACATGGTAGAACTTTTTGCCGACTGCTCTGACGTCCCTCAGCTGTATTAAAAATCAATTGGAATTAAATCAATTGACTGATTAAAATGATTTTTTAATCAATTGGCATTAAATAAAGTGGCTAATTAAAATAATTGTTTAATTGGTCAATCGACCAATAAAAATAATTGTTTGATTGGTCAATCGACCAGTAAAAATAATTGTTTAATTGGTCAATCAACCAATAAAAATAATTGTTTAATTGTTTAATTGGTCAATCAACCAATTAAAATAATTGTGTAATTGGTCAATTGGCCAATAAAAATAATTGTTTGATTGGTCAATCGACCAATTAAAATAATTGTTTAATTGTTCAAACGGCCAATAAAAATAATTGTTTAATTGGTCTATCGGCCAATAAAAATGATTGTTTAATTGGTCAATAGGCCAATTAAAATATTTGTTCAATTGGTTAATTGGTCAATTAAAATAATTGTTTAATTGGTTAATTGACCAATTAAAATAATTGTTTAATTGATCAATTGGCCAATTAAAACAATTGTTTAATTGGTCAACAAGCCAATAAAAATAATTGTTTGATTGGTCAATCGGCCAATAAAAATAATTGTTTGATTGGTCAATCGGCCAATAAAAATAATTGTTTAATTAGTCAAATGGCCAATAAAAATGATTGTTTAATTGGTCAATAGACCAATTAAAATAATTGTTTAATTGGTTAATTGGTCAATCAGCTGTATTAATAAATACGGATTTGTGCCTCATCAAAGTAAGCCTTATTTTTTCTCGCAACCAACTTACAATCGTGTCCCTGATAGGCTCGTCAAGAGTGTTGAAGTCGGGTTCTCCAAGATTGGCTTTTTGTTTGGACGGGCCGACAGTCATCTCTCCCTCAACGCTTTGAGGGTCGACGTTGTACATTGCATCGTCGTACATCTAAAAAATATGAATAATTATTTTTCGAGACTATACGGATTGCCTCCGATATTCCAGCCGTGCATGAAGGTCGGAGATTTCATAAATTGGAAGCAGAAAACAGTGAATCAATACAACAAATATTGGTACAAATGATTAAATCAATTTAAAAGCAAAAGCGTTTAAATTGATTTAAAGACCGATACATATATTTTTATGCGATACTATATTATATAGAAGCAGATCAATAAGTGGACACTTAAATTCTGTAACTTAAATAACAATAATATCATTGTTCATTTATTTATTCGTTTATTTATTTATGGGGCACACCATTTTACAAATACAATACAGGTAGAAAGAGAATAGTGAAATTGCATTTAGTACAGCGTACTCCAGATAAATGAAATTAGAAGAACACAGTAGATTAAAATAGAATAATCAAGTGTCGATGGAAGAGCGGTTTGGGAAGAGATTTAATAGTTATTCGTAGAACAATAATAATAATAATAATAAAATAGTGGACTGAGAAATTGAGGGGACGGGAACACATAGAAAGGACGTGTTGAGAAGGACTGGAAGGTGAAGTGCATACATCGAGCTTTGCCCCCTGCATCGTTACGGATATTTATTACACGAATAACACTTATGCGTATTAATATGTATTAATATGGACAATTATTTTGGCAGACGATGCTGGATTGCCTCCGACATTCCAGCCGTGTATCAAGGTGAGAGGTTTCGTAATTTAGAAGTAGAGGACAGCAAACTGATATGACTCGAATATTCATATAACAAATATTGATACAAAAAATATCGGGATGAGAGATTGAACGAACGGGGACGCATGGAAAAGACATGGTAAGGAGGTAAAGTACATACGGCGAGCTTTGCGTCTGGCATCGTTACGGATATTTATTACACGAATAATACTTACACGTATTAACACTTATTAATACGGATAATTATTTCCGAAGATCTTAATGGATTGCCTCCGATATTGCAGTCGCGCATTAAGGTTAAAAGTTTCGTAATTTCGAAACAGAGGACACTGAATTGAGGTAACAAATGTTGGTACGAAAAATACCGGGAATACGGATCGAAAGAACGAGGAGGCGAGTGAAAGATATGGCAAGAAGAAATCTGACGTTGAAGTACATACATCGAGCTTTGCCTCCTGCATCGTTGCCATGATTGTTGACTTTGTTTCTGAGTCGGTAACTCTTGATAGGGAGTGTCGGTGTGCCGTAATTATGTCAGGCACCGGTGAATCTTTTTTTTTTTTTTCTTTCTCAGAGCGAACTGCAGATTCCGCTGAGGACTTTATTTCTAATTACAGATTCGTGTCGTTTATGAGTGCGAGAAGGAATGGAGTGGCTACCGCGGTTGGCCCAACATAGTCCGGTACAAAATAAGTCGGAGTTTTCGGTGCTATCGCCTTAAACACCAACGATATTATCGGAGCGATCCTCTGAAGTAACAAAGTGTCACTGTAGTCGTTGCGGACTCGCGGGTTTCTCGTGATATTTACAATTTAACTAAATCCTTCGTCATTTTGACAGCGATTTCTACTCTGATCCGCGACAACTATGTGGCCAGATGGCGCGATTTTCAAGATGGCCGCACGTAGAAGCACGCATGTCGCGTAATTTAGCAGAGAGTCGCATCGACGAAACGTCCTCGAAGATCGGAGAGAGCATCGTCGGTTAAACCGGTGTGCTGTTTGCAGAAACGGCAGTCAGCACGCAGGTACGATTAATCCCCGGGCGTTTCTTGTGTAAATACATGGATGACAATGTTGACACCGCAATCGTTGATTTTTCTGGCATTCGTGTCAATTTTACCACGTGTTGCGCATGCGCAAGAGCCGTCGTCCGAAACTTCGTCGGAGCCAATCGGCGAGAGGAACGACGGCGGCGCCACAATCGAAAGTCGCATCGATGAAGGCCTGTGTATCCTTTTTTTTTATTGTTGCCGTTGTTCAATTCGAAACAATGAGAATCGTTTCTTATCGTGCCGCAATTTTCCTGAACACCAAGTAGTCATGCAATTATTCGTGAGACGTCGGAAAGAACATCTCGATGCCGTGAAGAATATTCGCCGAATGGCGAGCTACGAGAAACAATACAAAATGGTATCGATAGTCGCTGAGAACGCATTGAATATAATCGAATCGAGCCGCAACTTGATTGAAGGCGCCAAATTTTCACCCGCAGATAGCACACCATTGCGGAACGCAACAATTAGAGATGGTGAGATGCTATAGTTACATGTTTTCTTTTTATTAAGAAAGTATACAAAGTACAGTAGAACCTCGCTTATCCGACCTTCGATTGACCGAGCCCTCCGCGTTATCCGAATCACCCAACTCATCCGAGCCCTCCGCGTTAACCGAGATGTACGCTCGGCTAATACGAAAAACTCGGATAAAACGGATAAAGCAGCAATGCCCACGCGCGGACCAGTCCGTAAAGACAACTTTATTGCATACGCGCTTAAACTTGTACAAGTTTACTTTATATTGCGAGCTGCAAATACAACAGTTCTGACTTATTTAGAGTCAATGGTTTAAAGGGATTTATGTTCATATGAAGTTAATGTTAATTAACGAATTTATATAAGTATACTTAAAAATTAACTGAATTAACTAATAAAGTTAATGTTTATAAGAAGTGGTGTTATTTAAAAAAATATACAATAGTAATATAACTTTGAATTGAGTACCCAGATAGACAAGCGTCATGAAAAGTAGCAATATTGGCGCGATATTTGCTACATGTGCGGCACATGTCGCAATTATTGCGCCAACTGCTACTTTACGTGCCGCTTGTCTATCAGGGTATGTTATGAGTGTTATCCGAGATTCCACTTATCCGATGTACGCTCTCCCCACATTAGGTCGGATAAACGGGGTTCTACGGTATAGTTATATATCTTCGATCGGTACCTCAGCAGCTGAAGTAACCGTTGTTTTTAAAAAAGAATAACCGTAGAATAAACGAAAAAATTACGATAGTTCCAGGTCACTTTTTACAGCGTAGAAATAACCCAAGCAATAATCGGCATGCGCGGTTATTGCTGTGGTTATTTCTTTTTTTTTTGTTAGTCAAACAAAAAAAACAATCGTTCGCAAGCACAGGCAGCGTGAGCTCCCGCACGCGCATGCGCAGAATTTTAAATATGGATATTTTTGCTGTTATTTTAACGGTATAAAAAAGTATGCTGAAATGAACCGTAATATTCTCGGTTATTTTTACGGCTGCAGAAGTTGCTAGAATGCGGATGCACGCGACAACTTTATCCGTATTCATGGATTATTAATGTTATTGACTTTATTATTATGATTATTCAGCAGTTTCGACGATACTGGAAAATTGCGCGTTGTTCGGCGACGTCGTGCTGCAACTGCCGGACATAACGCACAGGGTTATTAAGAGCCAGAAAACGTGGAACTCCACGATCCAGTGGAGTCTCAACTTTGTAAACGAATCGAGACATCTTCTGGACGAACCGACTCTCGCCATGTTCGATTTAGTCCGTCAGGAACTGAACATCACACCCAGAGATCCAATGTACAAAAATCCCTACCGGTCTGGCAACAATAAGAAGACTACGACGAATAACGATAAAAGAAAGCATAAGAAAATCACGAAAGAATATAAAAGTGGCAAAGGGCCCCGATTGGTAAATATCGAACTATGATAGAGAATTGTACAATTAAGAATCTATTTTTTCACACCAAACCACGAATGATCTCTGTTCAAGTTCCTTCAGCGATTTTGTCTCGTATTATAGAGTTGAGATCGTCGCCATTGTCGTGGCACGCTGTATTGGTGATTAAGCCACAATAAACTGTGCCAGAAAGAAAACATTCTGAACACGATTTCATAAAAATCTCGAATTCTTTTTTTTTCACCAAAACAAACCTTCTTCTATGAGGAAGCAAAAAAACGACTGAACGGTTTTGTATTATAGAGATGCGATGGTAACACTTATCGTGGCATGCTGTATCGGAACAGAACATAAACTATGTCAAAAAAAAAAAAAAAAATCTGAATATGCTTTCATTAAAATCACGAATTCTTTTTTTTCACCAAAAGAAACCTTCTTCTATGAGGAAGCAAAAAAATGACTGAACGGTCTTGCATCAACAGATGAAATGGTCACCATTATTGTGGCACGATGTATCGGCGATTAAGCGAAAATAAATTGTGCCAAAAAGAAAACATTCTGCACACGATTTCATTGAAATCTCGAATTCTTTTTCTCACCAAAACAAACCTTCTATGAGGAAGCAAAAAAAAAACGATTGAACGGTCTTGTATTATAGAGATGAGATCGTCAAAATTATCGTGGCACGCTGTATCGGCGATTGAGAGAAAATAAACTGTGTCAAAAAAAAAAAACTGACTGAACGGGTTTCCGACTACTTTGGCCGAAAGTGTGAGTGCGGCCGGTTTCTCCGGTTCTAACGTGCTGAGGTCCTTCCATGGACCACGATCATGGAAGGACGATGCCGCGTTTGTTACAGATCCGTCGAAGGAAACCCATATTTTCACTCCCCGAGCAAACGTCATCGACGTAAGAGACGAGCATACAGATCGGCAAACCCACCGAAGCAGCCGACACCGAGGTTCGAAAGGTTTTCCAACTTTCACACTGGAACAATAAATAACTGACTACTGTAACTTAAAAAAAAGGCACCGACCTCGATAACGCGGCTCCACCGATGAATAACGCCGCTCGAGAATTAATTAAAAAACCGAGACCAGCTAAAGATGCTTCGAACTCATTGACCTAGAAACGTTCTACAAAGTTCACCCGCGAGGACTTTCACATTTTCTCTCGATTCCAAGGTCACCGTGGCCGGTCCGAAGGCGTCGTCGAAATATGAATTTTGTATCTAAACGCCTATTTCATAGAAAAAAAAAAAACAAAAAAAAAAATCGCCGGCGAATTTAACGACGAAACGGTACCAGGGAGAGGGCGAACGCGCGCTCGACTATTGGAGGCAAATAAAGGAAATTTTCTCCGCCGTTGAGATCGGTGGTAGAAAGTCGTCGGCCAATAGGATTAACAGTTTGTTGCCTCAAGTTTCAGATGCTGCTGGAGTGGAAGAACACAAGAGTAGGAGCAGGAGGAGGCGGAGAAGGAAGGAGGAGAAGAAGAAGCTGAGAAGGACACATCGTGTCCAAGAGACTCTTTCCGGCCGAGCCTGTGCAGTTTCGTGAGAGCTGCCGTTCCCATTGCAAGCGAGGCAGATGATACGTTCTACGTTCGTGGTCTCTTTCGAAAAGTAAAGGCCACACATAGTGTGTGTGTGTGTGTGTGCTGTGCGTGTCGAGCTCGCACGCCGTACCGGGTTTGCGCCTTTGAGATTTCCCCGAAGGCATTAGTAGTTGATATGAAGTTGTACGGGACGGTGATCGTCTGCGCCGCGTTGACGGTTCTCGCAGGTAGGGCAGCACCGACAGCTCCAAGCTTTGACTTTCGATGGTCGCTTCGGATTATTGTGATTTTCGTATCGCTGTAATCTCGTCGTGAATCAAGAACGCTTCGTGATTTTTTCTTTAGGATTTATGTACTTTATGTTTTATAACGGGCAATTGCAGAGGGCTTGGATCCATGTAAATTGGATAACGTTTCCGTTCGTTTTCATCCGTGAAAACTATAGCTTTGAAAATCGAGAGTGAAAAGCCGTTGCGTGGTCGTCTCGTGACAATGGTTACGATTTTTTAAAACTCGCATCGAATTAACAACGCTCATGATTTTTTTAACTCATCGCATCGAATTAACAACGCTTATGATTTTTTTAACTCGATGCATCGAATTAACAACGCGTACGATTTTTTAAACTCGTTGCATCGAATTAACAACGCTTATGATTTTTTTAACTCGAAGCATCAAATTAACAACGCGTACGATTTTTTAAACTCGTTGCATCGAATTGGAGACGCTTGTGATTTTTTTCTCATCTCATCGCGAATAGAGGACGACTTGTGTACTTAATATTTTCTAACCGCAAATGCAAAGCACTCGGACCGATCCATGCACAAGGGATAACGTTTCCGTTCGTTTCCATCCGCGAAATAGATAGTTAAAAAAAATTCGACAGTGAACAGCCGTTGCGTGGTCTACTCGTGATCATTTTTTTTTCTCATTGCGTTCAAACTCGTTCGACGATATTGAGTGCATGTGATTGCTACGAAAAATCACATTACATTGAAAATAATACCCGCACCCAGAAAAATAATTTATTCGACGGGCGCCCTGCAAAAAATATTTCTTCCATTTAAACAAATATTTATTCCATTTAAATAAATATTTCTTCCATTTAAACAAATATTTATTCCATTTAAACAAATATTTATTTCATTTAATAAAATATTTTTTACTTTAAATAAATATTTATTTGCCGGTTACCCGTAAAATACGTGATTTTTCTGGGTGCATCGGCTCGTCGTCGAAACGCCCGAGCGTTGTTTCCCTCGAATTGAGAAATTTCTCGAATCGGTGTCGCTCATACTCGGAGCGTTTCTTCACCGAACCGGGTGAAACGCGCGCAGTGCCTATCCTCGGACGAGTGATTTGGGCATCCGTGAAATGCCAGCGAATTGTTCGAATTATAAACGCCATTGACGTGGAAACTGGCTCTCGGCAGTTGCGTATTTATATAAGCAGATCGTACGGATTTGTGCAGCTGAGATTAGAGCGCTCGAGCTCGAGCGGCTCGTGCCGAGCGCGAAAACTTACTATACCGTGGCGCTGCCATTGGGAATGTTGTTTCCCAGGCACAATTCGCCTTCTGGAACACGCCGTGGCGCCTTCACTTTCCAACTTCATCGCTAAACGCCGAACGGCTTTTAAAGCTCACGGCTCGACAATCGATCTTATCGAAAATCGCAAGCAACGTCTACCGTTAATAGAAATTACAATGATAATAATAATAATAATAATACGCCCGAAGCTTTCGGCCATTGCCGGTCGTCCGGTTTAGTATTGTAAGGTCACTTACGAATTACAATTATCGCTTACTTTCACTTATACTCCCGGCAGACGCGAGCGTCCCTCGGCAGCGCTCGAGCTATTAACCGTTATGCCGTATATTTATCGTTACGGAGAGCGAAGCCTTCGTGATACTTCCTACAAATGTTGCCGAGTATTATGGCATAAATGAGAGGTGGCTTTTGTCGCTAGAGACGGTGGTGTGATCGAAGATCGTCCACGGTCGGGTAGGTTTTTTTTTTTTTTATTTCGATAGCCAATCGAATCACGTTTCTCGTGCGCTCGGGTTCGGGATAAATCGGAAAACCGAGCGGCGTACGATTCGATGGATCGATTAGCATATGGGTGTGTTCAGAAAGGGGAATGAGCATCGATCTTATAGTCGTCTGAGGTGCTTTCGATTTGGCTTTTTCGTTATTGTAACGTGAGTGCGCATGCCCATGGTCGTTTTCTTTTTGCTTACTCGTACAGGAAGAGTTGTTTTGCTAAAAAAAAATGTCGAGATTGTAATGAAAATCTTAGAACGTTCTAAAACATCGAAACGTCATATTGTAACAATTCATACCAGAGGCCCTTTAAATTTGGCGTTTTTCGTTATTGCAATTCGTTATTTTTCGTTATTGCGCATTCACGTTATGACAATGAAAAACGTTAAATCGAAAGTCCTCACAAAAAGATCGTGCGCGTGCGCAGTAACGTTATACCGAAATACGCCAAATTGAAAGCACCTCAGAAAAACAATCGTGCGCATGCGCAGTGATGTTATAACGAAAAACGCCAAATCGAATACACCTCGGAAAACGGCCGTCCGTATGAGAAGTGACGTTATAACGATAAACGCGAAATCGAAATCACCCCAGGAACGATCGTGCGCATGCGCAGTAACATTATCACGACAAACGCGAAATCGAAAGCATCTCAGAAAACGATCGTGCGCATGCGCATTAGCGTTATAGCGAAATACGCCAAATCGAAAACACCTCAGAAAACGATCGCGCGCATGCGCAGTAACATTATCACGATAAACGCGAAATCGAAAGCATCACATAAAACGATCGTGCGCATGCGCAGTAGCGTTATAGCGAAATACGCCAAATCGAAAACACCTCAGAATACGATCGTGCGCATGCGCAGTAACGTTATATCGATAAACGCCAGATCGAAAGCAACTCTGTTCGACGCCTCGCAGGTCCTTCGTCGACGTGACTTTGTCCACGAGAGTTAAACGACATTATGAAACGTATCGCCTGCTTTTTTAAAGTTCTTCCAGCTACGATGAGGATACATTTATAGACAGGATACGTAAAAATTGTCAACGATCGGTTCACCCGTCGAGTCGACGTGCCCGGAGGCTGATACGCGTACGCGTGGACGCCTGACCGTTCGTTCGGTTGGAATGTATCGTTCCACGCGCTTTCTCAAGTCTCTTTTTTTCTGGGACCGTCACTCGGGAATTTCTCTCGTTTATTTTCTAAAAGCCAATCGCCCGCTTCACCGGCGCCTCTTCCTAACTGTATTTTCATCGCTGCCCGGACGGTAATGCAGAATTCTTTTTTTTTATATTTTGTCGCCACTATGAATGATTGAGAAAAAAAAAAATACGGTGAACCGTCGCGGGATTAGCAATTTGTTGTCGCGATGAGCACTATCCGATGAACAGGATATTCGAATGTCCAGCCAACCTTGACATTTCGTCGGCAACTCCGCGAATTGCGCTTCGAGAATCAATTTCACGCTTGCCTTAGGATAAGCTCTGTTGAAACGACATATAAATAGATATAGATATAGATACAGATATAGATAAAGAATATATATAGATATATGTATACGTTGATGTATTGAAAGAGAAGGCGGTGCTATAATTTATTCCCGTACCAATAACTAACGATATTTCCACAGAGCTGGAATATCGGAGGCTCCGCCGTACACTGAATATTGTGTCATTGGAGACTTTCGTAATCCATATTTATTATCGTTTCAGTAAACTCGCAGAAGAGCAAAGACGAAAAGAAGGATGAACAATTCATCTGTCCGGAGGGACAGGGAAACGGCAATTTTGCCGATCCCGCAACATGCAGGAGATTCTACCAGGTACACGACCGGAAGAACAGTCCTTTCCTTTTGAACGCGTTATCCTAGGGGTGTTCTATCTTTTCACGAAATGTGTTTGCGTTTAACATTCCAGTGCGTCGACGGATATCCCTACTTGAACAGATGCCCATCGGGATTGCATTTCGACGATATTAGCAAATTTTGCACCTTCAAGAATGAAGCTCGTTGCGGCCCAATTCCAACGAGTAAGCATTCATCCATTCCGAAAAATAATAATAGAATAATTATCTCAAGGAAATGTTATAACTTTTTTTTTTCAGAAAAAAATGCCTGATATTTTCTCGTAGGGAAAGCATTTTTTTACATTAACTTTTTTATCGAGATTTTAATGAAAACATCTTTAGAATGTTCAAAGGAATCGGCAAATCATATTTAGAAAAACATCTGGACGTGTGTGCGTGTGTGTCTCAGCCAGGAAAATTGAAACTTTTATAACTTGAGAACAGCTTGCGTTGTCAATCTGAAATTCTAAGGAAGATAGAGGGATCGATTCTCAATATTTTGTAAAATTTTTAGGAAAATGCTTTCGGTGATAAAAATTTTTCGCCGAACTTGCTAAAAAAAGGGACCTTTGCTAACAAAAAAGTTTGTGCGCACGCTAGCTCTTAATTTTTGTAGCTATCGCCCTAAAAAGTTGTACACAAGGGACCATTATCGACCGCTGACTCCTATTTAATTTGGCGAGGATCGACCGAACGGTTTAAAATTTGAGATTTTGAATTTTTTTGAATTTCACGACAACTTAGCATTTTCTTTCTGACACGAGATTCTGTATTTGCATACAGAAACTCGGATCAGAAAGAGAATACTAACTTGTCGTGAAATTCAAAAAAATTCAAGACCTCATAAATATTGAGCTAAGGCAACGCTTCCTCTGCGAGGAAGCCAAGTAACCACGGAAAATGATTTTTCATAGAAGCTTTCTACGCAAAAGTAAATTAGGAAGCTTTGTAAAAATCTTGATTTTTCACGCGTTTTTTTTAGCACCTGCTCCAATCACTGAAGCGCCTACGGATTTGGCGGAGAGATGCGACACAGGCAATTGCGAGCTTCCGTATTGCTTCTGTTCCCGAGACGGTACCATAATCCCCGGTGGACTCAACCCGAACGAGGTAAGCAATACGATCGCACCGTACGCGGATCGATCGCTCTACAACAAATTAAGGGGAAGTGAAACAGCTGTGCGTGCGAGAGAGATAGTTGCAATTTGCGAATTAACTTTATTCAATGGTGCAAATTTTTTTGAGAAAAAAAATTAATTCGGATCAGATGCGAAATTACCGTGCGCATCCGGCTCGAATTTTCTTTTTCCTAAAAAAAATTAGCACCCTTGAGAAAGGTTCATTACAGTTTTCATTACCGACCGCGATATTTCACTTCCCCTTAAGAGCATGTGAATCCCTATGGAGTGCGAAAGAGATAGCATCAGTGGCGCTCTCTGTTTCACATGCTTTTAATGCCATGTGAAAGATGTACCACGTGACATATGAGTGAGAGAGAGATAGATGCATTTTCCGAATCAATGCCATTTAAAACCGGTTTCGGATACAATTAAAGCATCATCGGACGCGGTATTAAATTGTACATCCGCTAATGCTTTGCTTTTTCCCGAAAAGTCTACGGTCTTTGAGTCGCATTTATTACAGACTTTGGTTACCGACTGGGTCGTTTAACATGTCCTCAACAAACCTGTAACAATCTCATTTTCAGACTCCGCAAATGATACTGCTGACCTTCGACGGAGCGATAAATCACAACAACTTCGATCATTATCAAAAAATCTTCGACAAGGATCGTCTCAATCCAAACAATTGTCCTCTGAAGGGAACCTTCTTCATATCACACGAGTACTGCAACTACAACATGGTTCAGAGCTTCGCTCACGACGGGCACGAGATCGCAACGGAGACTATCTCGTAAGTTGCGTCGATCGAGCGGATCGTCAACGAGACTCACGAGATGCAATGTTGCTTTTGCTTCCTCATAAAAGAAGCTATGTTTTCGAAAAAAAAAAAATCGCCATTTTAGCGTCAGAGTACTTAAAATGGTCCAAAAAGTCGAGAAATGCGATTTTTAGCTGGCTTCAGGATGCGTGTGTGTGTGTGTGTGTGTCTGGCAGTTTGCATAGTTCAAAACGACTACACTCGGAAACTGTTTGATAGCGAGTTGAAATTTGGTACACTAGTAGAGTGGTCACGTCTTTCCCTCGGTGCATTTTTCATGTCGGTTGAACTTGGTTCGAGATTTCATGCGATTTTGAAATTTTTGAAGTAAGGTCGTCGTAGCTCTAACGTATATACTTTTTGAACTATCACCTTAAAATTGCATACACTTAAAAAAAATATCAATGACTCAAGTAAAATTCGCTTGCAGACTGTAAAAAAAATTGTTATTTTAATTCTACTTTCAATTCTTACGACTCCATACGGAATTGAAACGATAACATGTCACCTAGACAGTTTTGCTGTCGTTATTTAAATATCATATGGAATTGTAAGAATTAAAACTAGAATTGAAATTTAAAAAAAAAAAATTTGGCAGCCCGTAAGCGAGTTTTTTTGTCAATGTACAAATATAATACTGCGATCAAAGATCTTTGGTAATGAATTTGACCGAAATCTATCGAAGCGTCAAATTTGATGGAATTTTGATTTCTTTTTTTAATTATTAAAAATTGTCTAATTTTTCCTTCTCCTCCAAGGCTCCAGAAGGGTCTGGAAGACAAGGGCTACGAAGAGTGGCTCGGCGAGATGATTGGCATGCGGGAGATTCTGAAACACTTCAGCAACATAACGAGCAGTGAAATCGTCGGCATGCGAGCGCCGTACTTGAAGCCCGGACGCAACACGCAGTACAAAGTTATCGAAGATTTCGGATACATATACGACAGTAGCATCGGCATATCGCCCCTGAAAATTCCGATCTGGCCTTACACACTGGACTACAAAATTCCCCACGAGTGCAAAGCTGGCACCTGCCCGACCAAGTCGTTCCCGGGTAAAGAAATTCGTTTTTCTACCTCGATTCGCGCTCACATGCAAGAATCCCCGATAATCGATGTTTTAATTGAAGGTGTTTGGGAACTGCCACTAAACGCTCACTACGTCGAAAGTTACGAGGGAGGTCACTGTCCCTATTTGGATCAATGCGTTCTACACAATCACGATCCCGAGGAAGTATTCGAGTGGCTGAGGGAAGATTTCAATCGCTATTACGAACAGAATCGTGCACCGTACATGATGCCCTTCCACACGAATTGGTTCCAGATCAAAGAGCTCGAGAGGGGTCTCGCTAAATTCCTCGACTGGGCGGTCACGTTGTACGTATACCTATGTAGCACGAAATATTTTGAAATCATTTTAGAAGTACCTTCAATCTTTCAAATCTTACGAAATCTTTCTGAATTACATGAAAATAATATTTCGGAATATTCAGAAAGATACTTAATATTTCCACACATCCGAAATATTTCTGAAGCATCGTGATAAAATATTTTGAAATATTTTTAAGTTCATGATTCACTGAAATATTTCTACGAGTGTTTCCGTGTTTATGCAGGTGCGTGTATGCAAATTGCACTGGTCATTTAATCTTTCACGATTCGCTGAAATGTTTTAAAAACATTTCAGAAACATTTCAATGTAAGATTTATGAGCGGGCAAAAAATCTTTTTTAATATTGGTAAAATATTTTCAATATTTCAAAATAATTTTTTTTTTTCGACCTTGCGAAAGTATTTTCGTGCTATGTGCTCAGATTTACCGATCGTCAAATTTACTTGAAGACTTGTGGATTTGATTTTTTGTAATTTTTTTTTCTCTGCGTCACAGACCCGACGTGTACTTCGTCACGGCGACGCAAGCTCTGACCTGGATGACCGATCCGACGCCGCTAAAATCTCTGGCCACTTACGAGGGCTGGTCTTGCAAAACCAAGGACAATGTTCCCGGACCGTCTTGCAACAATGCCAACAAGTGCGCCCTCGACTTCAGGCCTGCCGAATCGAACCACACGAGTACCCGGTAAAATTGATGAAAAATTAAAACACAGTGTATTGACCAAAGTAATTCGCCCCTAACGAAATACGATTCTCGCAGGTATCTGGAGACGTGTAGGGAGTGTCCCAACAAGTATCCCTGGCTCGGAGACGCGAAGGGAACTGGACTATTCAACGATAACTATAATCCCGAGAAGAAATGATTTAGGTCTTCTCCACACATGACAAATTCCGCGTGCTCCGGAGTACGCGAGATCACTAGACAGAGCCAACGAAAATTCCGTCCCGTTTACAATCATAAGCTCAGCTTAAATAGTATTTTTATATTATTTTTAGCAAATAAGTTGTCCCCCTTTGGCTAGAATAATATCGTTTCGTCTACGTGCATTTATATAGTACAGTCATTTGTGTGACTACGATCTGAACATTTGTGTTATGATGAGTGACTGCTGCGTCGATGATATTTAAATATCACCGGTCTCCAAAGTGTGTGAATAAATAATTATTGCATTACTTTCTTTCAACGAATATTCGAATACTGCTTGAATTTTTTACTCCACCCCCCCAAAGGCAAAAGAGCATGGCTCCCTCACACAGGAAGCTATGCTCTGAATTTTTATAAGTGAGGAAGCCATGTGCAAATTACTTTGCACCTTTTTTCGTAACATGAAAACTTTGTATATCTTATGAAATTTACCGCAAAATTTAATATCGAAAATTGCTAACTGCAATTTGCATAATTCGTAATTGTGAGGCTAGTTTTAATTTCTTCTTCACCGCATACAAAACTCAACCAAAAAAACATTGAAATGATTGACTAAAGTCAATCATTTTTTACTCTCGGCATTATATATAATTCAGAAACTCTTATCTGGAGCAAAAACATTTTTTTTTTCCAAAAAATTTAAATATATCAAAATTTCATACAATTTAAACGATTAATCTATTCGTTTCCAAATTTAATACCAAAAATTGTGCAATGTCAGTCCATTCCTATGCCAAATTTAAGCGCGACACTTTAATGTTTACTCGAATTGTATCGTTTTTAATCATTTAAAAAAAAAATCAAAATTCTATAAAATCGGACCATAGGGATAGATTTCGACTAAATTCAATACCAAAAGTGAAACCCTTCGATCTTTACCTTTGATCGAAGGATCAAAATATTGTATTCGTCTGCAGTTTTAGGACAATAGCTGAAAATTGATGCCCTTTAGAGCTGTCGCAGAGAATTTTTAAAAAATCCAAAGTCGTGTAAATTCTCCAATTGGGCTTCAATCTTTATGAAAATTGCCCTTAACGAAGCGACGTGACCACTCCATCAATGTACCAAATGTCAATTCATTGTCTCAAGGCGATTCGGAGTTATAGCTGTCGAACTATCCAAATCTGTCGCACACACATACATCTGAACACCAGCTAAAAATTGCATTTCTCCATGTTTTAGACTACTTTAATTAGTCTGACATTAAAATCTCGATTTTTTTTCCCACAAAAACAGCTTTCTCTATGAGGAAGCAAAAATAAAAATTATTGTTGGAAAAAAAGAAAATGTATATATACATGTACCGTTTTACCATGTTTAAATAACCATGTATTTGTCTCAGGACGCATGTACAGGGGGTGTCCGTCTAACATTCTCCGTCCCTTCTCGCCGTCGTTTGTGCAAGATGGGAAACCGATTTAATGATCTCTAACAATAATTTAACATCTAACGGATTGGAACCCAAGGTTCGAAGAGCTGTCCCCACTTTTTGCGGTCTGTAAAGATAGAATTGGGATAATTAGAACGAAACTAAACGAATAGAACACTTGTCAATGTCAAGGCCGCGGAGTACCTGGAGGAGGAAAGTCTTCCGGATGGCGTCGAATGTAATCGCGATACAGGGCGTCTCTACGGGCGAGCACAAACTTTTCACGCTCTGTCATAAAATGTCCTATTCCGAATCCAATCGTACCGCCGAGGAAGTGACGCTGAATACCTTGAAGAAAATAAATGCCATTATTGAAAACGTCGTTTGTTGCATAATGCCGAAAGGAGGTTATGTATTGTTTTATCAAAGATATCTTTGACCAAGAGGTTTTGCTGTCTTTGGTCATGTTTGGCATTCGGACGAGTAACCGTCGATCAGACGACTTACGACAATCGTCGCGAAATGGGAATGATATATGTAAATTGAATGCCATACCAGCCCTGAGCGGTCGTTTGAGCCAATAATTCATCATCATAGGAACCGCAATTCCCGTTAATGTCGCACAAATGTACGCCCAATTTTTTGCCAGCAGATTCTGTTCATATTCGGGCTCGCGTGTTAATAATTTAAGTGCCCACGAAATGTCGGTCTCCGGAGCACCCATCGCGAGCAGACACTTTCTACTTTAAGAAATGAATGATTTTTTTTACTTCATGCACTGCACTCAAACGTTGTTTGGCCGTGGATCTGTTAGTTTAGCCGAGTCGAAGCTCTGAGAGAGCGTAGAGTCGCGGCAGACGTCAGATGGGCAACGCGCGTCTCCAGTTGCTTTCGAATTGTAGAGGGCGAGTTTCAATATTAGCTGCAAGATCTGCAAGTTGTGCATGTGTTCACGAGGAGGAGGCGGCTGCCCCGAGGCAATGTAGTTTATGATGTTGTCACCGGAAACTAGCATCTCATTTTTGCGACCGGAAGTGACGTCATACGAGAAATACTTCACTTCCATTTTAAAAATGTCAATTTACGATCGGAAGTACGTCACTTCCGGTTTCATAATTTTATTTTTTATCTGGAAGTACATCATACCGGAAACATGGTTTCGGATTGAAAATTTAGTTTCTCGAACGGAAGTGCGTTACTTCCGATTTTCAAGATTTTCAAAACAGAAGTAACGCAATTTCCCGTATGACGAGGAATGCATTAAAAATTAAAAAATTCATTACTCTGGTGTGAATTCATGATTTTGGCATTATTAACTATCAGGCTTTAGTGCGTGTAAGCGAAAATCACTTATTGAAGAGAAACCGACATTATAAAAGTGGGATGTTCCTTTATACGAAAGAATAATATATCATCTGATTATATAGAGGGGATTTAAAATGTCACCCTGGATCGTTTTATTGGTGCAACCGTTATAAAACAGTTGGGTATCTATAGTCAATAATACTACAATATACACTCACTTTAATGCTATTGCGATATACATGTTATCATGTACCTACGTACACGTAAACCGTGTATAATAGTATGAACGCAAACGCAATTTACGCGTATATACTTTCATTATTGTAACTTAATACTTCGGAGGAAAAACGATTATCGATCAAAAGACATTACCATTCTATTGTATAATAATGATTGCTGCGGAGATTTAATATCACAATGTACTGCACAAAACATTCAAGGCGATGGGATTATCTATTTTAATAAATTAACAAAGTCCCGTCAGGACACTCGTTATGTATAAAAATATAGTACACTTATGTCGTTCCATAATAATTAGCGCCTTACGCTCTTGGTAGCTGCGTTGTCTCTTTTTTCCGCCCCCACGTCCTCATGCCCGACTCAATAAAAGATTAGGATTGAGTGTATGGCTACCCGTCGAAATAAATGGCATGATTGACAACAAAATTGCACCCTTCTATCTATAAAGCACTCGCTAAAAGCATCTACTCGGCGATTTTTCATAAATAAGATTGGAGGTATGCTCGAGAAGATCGACTGCTATTAGGTACGAGGTAAAGGTCGTCGCGAGCCTAGTTTCTAAAATCGAACGGTCTTACTCCACTTGATAGTATTTGAAAAAAATCAATGATTTTTTTTTCAAAATTATCCTTGCATCGGCAACAATAACATAGCAAATACTTCAGTCTCCACAAAATAATAATATCAAAATATACGAATGCAATATAAATTCGCCTATTGGATTCCTGCGTATAACGTCCGATCAATAATATTATTTGTAACTATCGGATTGTGCTTTGGTTTTCGTCGGTGTTTACATCAGCGAGACGTCCGGAAGCTGTCCAAACTCGCGCAGCTGGCCTGAAAAATAATTGTACACGATAAGATTATCGTAATTTTCAGTTCGACAGAACTACGAACCTCATACATTCGTGCGGCATAACGTTGGCCTGATACCACAGGAACATTCCTAAAATAATACTCCAAGTTCGCAGTGGGCACAAGACGACCGCGAGGGTGCCGTACGCCAGCCAGAAGAAATACACCATCGACGATTGCATCGTTATGAGTAATATGAATGGTAGATGCCTCCAGAGCAAGCGAAACATGGTAGGCGGTTTGCGTGGCGGTTTTTCAATCGCTTCGAGCCTGCCACGTAATTCGTAAGATTATGAAATACAAGTGTAGAGTAACATTTCATATTTCCATACCGTCGATCGACGTGATGCGCCAGAATCATCATTAACGGTAGATGGAAAGAAAACAACTGGAAGAATCCGTAGGCGTACGTGAAGGAACCCGGCAGGTAAACGTTTCCGATAAACATACCCCAGGCGAAAACCACCCCCGTTTGATTTTCAATCACCTCACCGACAGACCATGGACCTTGACAAACCGAAAAATACATAGGGTTAGCCTCTCAGCGGACGATTTTGTTGATTTAAGGTTGATTTAGGTAGTTATCGCGTGGCACGCTAGTCAAATCAGTCCTACATTTTTACAATTGTTTATCCAAAATTGTATGCATTTATCGACAGTAAAGGAGGTTTATTTGTATTATTGCATGTGTCCTCAGTTAAAGAAATATTAATCACAATGGTTTTGGAAGGACAACGACTGGTAAATGCAAATTTCCATGATAGTACATTTTTGTTGCGTTTTTTCAAAGTGAAGTCCATATTTTTTTACCGATTTTAATGTACCATGGTTCAAATTGTTTCTTACACTTTGCTCTACGAATTCACCAAGTTTGACAAATACGACCGATTGCTTAACCGGTGCATTTTTTTCCCATAAACAAACTGCCGTCATTTTTGAACGGCTAAAACTATTTAAAAAATCCACTCGGTGAACTCGTAGAGCAATGTTTGAGGAACAAACTGAGCCATGATACATTGAAATTGGTTGAAACATAAGGATCCTTCTTTGAAAAACTGAACGAAAAAGTATCGTCATGGAAATTTGCATTTATTAGTTTGTGTTTTTGCAAAAAAATCGTTAGGTATAGTTTCCTTGTTTGAGGATCCATGTAGTAATAAAAATTGACTTCCGTTACTGTTAATAAATGCCCAACAATTTGGATAAACAATTGTGGAAAATTTAACAGCCGTTTAACTAGTGTTCCATGCCATAGCTACCTTAAGGCACTGGCATAAGAATTTGATAAAAAGAACAGGTCGATTTTGCACTTTTTTTTTGCTCCCGGTTATTAGAAGCACAAGACCGGGTTTTATACACAGTTACTACCAGGAGTTATGAAGTTTCAGATTTTTTTCTTTTTGCAGAAAAATATCCGTTAACAACGGACTTATTAACATTTAACAATTCATAATGAACATCGTATATCAAAATCTATTCGTCCGTATGAGTTGATATTTGAACAAACCCTTGATTACAACATATTCTATCTAATGACCGAATAATTTAAAAAATGTTCATTTATTTGTTAATAACAATGGATTAAGGTAGTTTATTTCGTCGAAATAAAAATAAACAACCTTAATCGTTTATTATGAACAAACAGATGAACATTTTATTAAATCATTCCGTTATTAGATAGAAAATTTTGCAATCAACGATTTGTCCAAATTTCAACTCAATCCGACGAATAGATTTTGAGATTCGATGCCCGATTCTTAATTTGCAAATTGGTAATAAGTCCGTTGTTAATTCATATTTTTCAATAAAAATAAAAACTCAAACTTCATAAGACCTTATACTAACTATGTGTAAAAATCCGATTTTGTCCTTCCAATACCCGCATAAAAAAATGCTGAAAATCGACCTGTTTTTTGGATCGAATATTTACGTCAGTGCCTCAAGGAGTACAATTAATCATTCTTCACTCACCGACCGTGAGGTACAGAGCGTAGAATACCAATGGGAAGAACAAACGATCGATCGTCGAGAGAATCCACAGCTTCCGTATCCACCAGCCGAAGATCGGCATTCGAAGTCTCGGACGCTTCATCCTGTTTCTTTCGCAGAGTACATGGAAAACGCGTAATACGCACAACGGTACTACTAATATCAGGAGGATCGTGCCGAAAAACAGCTGAAACTGTAAGCGCCAATTACCCACTCGATATATCCACGAGGATCGAACAATAGATCATGTAACTTACGATCGTGCTGGCGTTAGACATGAGAAGTAGTCTGGGTAACACGCGGAAGGACAATTGTGTGCCATCCAGAGTGAACGGTTGCGATATTTCCTTTTCTCTGGCATTGTCGTCGATCACACGAGCCTAAAACCCAACGAGAATATTCTCAAATGACGTTCAACGAAATAAAAATTGTGTTCGCACGATTAATCGAAAAGGTCGCTCGAACTATCGATCGGCAACTTTGCCGGTAACGTTACTGAACTCGAATATTATGAATTCCGCTCGTATATTCCGACGGATTCCATCTAACCGCGTAGAGCGGTCCTTTTACGTGATAGCAGTCCCGCCAAGGCCCGTCGTCTATTTGTATCTTAACGGATATTATCGGGGCCAGGGAGAACGCGAGTACTCTGAAAAAATATACTCGTGAGCATAGTAAATTTATCGAGCATTCTATTTTCCGTCGTTGACTAACAGACTAACAAAAAAAAAATCTTTTCTGATAACGATAAAGCTTTATATGCTGCAATTACCTGATGTGCGTGGATTCAACGATAGACTGTGAATTCTCTTTTTGAGGCATCGCGTATAGAGCGTGTTTTGGATTGGTGACTAATACCACGGGCCACTCTCGGTGCTTTATGTCAGTGAACGAGAATTGGCCATGGTCTATTACAGCGAGACGATACCTGATAATTATGCGTGGGTCAGAGGCGTCTCTACTCGGAAAAAGGTTCACAAGCTCGATAATAACAGTAAAGTAAATTTATCGTTCATGCGCGGAGGCCGGTCTGTTCAGCGGACGCGACGTTATTGGTACGTGAGGTCCGTTCTCCGTCAGCTCGTCCACTCTTTTCTTGACCCTCTTGGATCTGTTCCATTACTCGCCGAATTGCAGTACTTGAAGGTACTCTGTGAATTTTTTCAGATTTTCTTTATTGACTTCGTTCGGAAATGAATTTTTTTTTACTGTAATATCTTACACGAAAGAGCTCGGACAAATAACACTGCCAGAACAAAAAAATGAGTTTCTTCATAAACTATTGAATGAAATATGTGTTATATATTTTATTGTATCAGATAGTATATCAGATAGTGTATGAAAACACTAAACTTTTTTGTTGTGACATTTTTTTTGTTCGAGCTCTCTCGTTCAAGATATACGATTGAAAAATAGTACATTACGATACTAGTGCGATAAAACTTTTTCCGACGAGTGCGAGTTCGCAGCATGAGTCGAAGCTGAGTGTTGCAATCACACGAGTTAAGATAAGGTTTTTCGCATGCGTTTTTATCTCACATTTTATCTCACAAGGTGTGACATGAGGGTTTTACGCGAAGCGTGCGTAAAACTGCCATTTCCCCACCGAGTGGCATAAAATTCATTTCCAAGTCGATTAAAAGATCTGATGGAATTCACAAACACTGCCATTTGGTCAATTATAGAGCGTTTCCGAGAGGCTTAAGAAAAAAAAAAGTGATCGATATGGTGGAGAATGTCTCACGTATTTTACAAAGCGCGCGAATGCGATGATGGATCGTAGATCCCGTTGTAAAAAAAAAATCCCTTACAGTATGCTTTTTGCGTGTCAAAGCTTAACAAGAATAGCGCCGAGATAGAGTTAATAGATGCTTCCGGTTTTTCTCCCTATCGCAAGTGCACCTCCCTTTACTCACATTCTGTTATCCTTCCAATCTCCCAATTCGAGCTCGAGAAAGCCGGCTTGTTGCAGAGTGTACATGTTCGGCACGAGTCCGCCGAGCATGTGATAATGCCCGCACATGTACACCATGCTCTCCTTGTATCGTCCTGCGGGGATTCGACCGAACAAACGCTCCGTATCAATGACCCGTTAATTACGGAGCGGTGTAGAACAATTAATGACGAGAACGTGGCGTACCCATTAGACTCCGCACGCCCTCGTCGCACTGCGCTATTATGCAGGAGGATGGATAGTGACCAAACCAGAATATGTAGTCGCTCTTTTTTCGTCGCGATTCCTCGACGAGGCGATGAATCTTCTCGATCTCCCTGGCGTCGAGCGCACCGACGAAATTGAACGGGCGTCTCGGTCCAGGTTGCAGACACGCGTCGATCGCAACGAACGAGTACTTCTCCGGACCGACGGTGATCCGGCGCATGTACGATCGCGGATGCTTCTTCCCTTGGATCGAGTAGTTGGAATAAAAATTGTCCGTCGAGTTTATGTGGAGGACATTGAAGTTGTCTGAAACATGTTTATCTTGCATTAAATAATCATAAAATCGAAAAATAATCGTAATTATCAACTTCATCATAACTTATTATTTACTATTATTATGTAATTTATTATTTATTGTTATTATGTAATTTATTATTTATTATTATTATGTAATTTATTACAGAGGTGGGCAGCTCTTGAAGTACACAACTATTTTTTTTACGACTTCAAGTACTATATACAAGTACTTTTTGAGTACGTCACTTCTGGTCGAAAAATGCGATTTTCAAACCAGAGGTGACGTTTGCCCCAGATGAAGTCAGTTCGTCAATTTCAGTTCGCGATTTTCTGCAACAAATTTTCGGGTAAATTTTGACCATTTAAATTTTATGAGATGTAGACTCATGAACGTAATTGCGAAAAGTATTTGAAAAAGATACTTGTGAAGTACTTCAAGTACAAAAAGTACCCGCGATACTTTGTACAGTAGAACCCCATTTACCCGACCTAATGTGGGGAGAGCGTACATCGGATAAGTGGAATCTCGGATAACACGGATAACATACCCTGATAGACAAGCGGCACGAAAAGTAGCAGTTGGCGCATTAATTGCGACATGTGCCGCACATGTAGCAAATATCGCGCCAATATTGCTACATTTCATGACGCTTGTCTCTCTGAAGGGAGGTACTCAATTCAAAGTTATATTACTATTGTATATTTTTTTAAATAACACCACTTCATATAAACATTAACTTCATTAGTTAATTCAGTTAATTTTTAAGTATATTTATAAATTCGTCAATTAACATTAACTTCATATAAACATAAATCCCTTTAAACCATTGACTCTAGAGTCAGAACTGTTGTATTTGCAGCTTGCAATATGAATTGGATGAGATGGGTGATTCGGATAACGTGGAGGCTCGGTTAATCGAAGGTCAGATAAGCGAGGTTCTACTGTACTTTGTACTTGACGTTTTTTGGTACTTTGCCCAGCCCCGATTTATTATACTGGGCTCTAAATTAGGATTTCAACTGTTGCAACTGTAACTTTTTACATGTTTACTGTTACAACTGTAATTTACGACTGTAAACTGGTTGTAAAAGAAAAAATCCATGAGATAAATTTTTTTTTTAATTTTGAAAAGTAGTAATGATCGAAAAGCGAGTGACCGCCGGATGAGTCCCTTCGGCCGATGTCCCTCACCGTGATTCCCTCGAACGTCCAGCCATATAGTCTTCTTCGTGACTTCGCTCTCGTCGAGCACTTGCTTGTAGTGTTTCCATTCCGATAATATCTGCCTGGAGCCCATGCCATCTTTCGTTTTGGAGTCCGTCAGATCACCTGTTGATATGACATTGCAACAAGCAAATTATGCGCCTCAAAGAAACATCTTCGAGCTATGAATTCATCCGTCGGACTTGCCTGAAGCAATTACGACGGAAGGCGCCAGGGCGCTCACCGTCACGTCGCAGAATTCTTTCAGCTCCGTTATCCTGGATGGTTCCTTGAAGATACTGATGTGTATGTCCGATATCTGCATTAAAATTTAAAAAAAAATTAGGATACATTAGAACCGAATGATAATATTGTTATTATTATTTAGGTTCCTACGCTACGCATAGTCAACAAATTTGAGAACTCTCAATCTATCAATCTTTACATTAAAGAGTTGATTCTAATGTGTATTTCTATTGTAAGTTTGTATTATATTCAATAGACTATTTACTTGTGTAAAAGGGCACTTGCATGAGTAAATAAATAAATAAATAAGTGCTTTTTTTTTGTCATCGAACTTGAAGAAATCATATCTGGATTAAAAAAAATAAAAAATTGTGGTACATGAGAATAGAATGATCGTTCCGCTGTGACAATGCTAATGAGTAAGATTATTATTTTTCGGATCCTACACTGCACCCAGTCAACAATAATCATCGGATTTAATAAATGAATGAATCATTTTTTTTATTTTATTTTTTTTGAACTTACTTGAAGAAACCACATGAGACGATCGGTGGAGTCGCCGATCTCGTACTTTCTTGGCTGCGTCCACAGCGGCGACGAGTTGTTTGGGCCATTGTGCAGCTGTTTGTCGACGTCCGCGGGTGAATTTACATTTATGAGATTCGCGACGTTCGCCACGAGAACGGATAGCATCAGTACGAATACCAGGAAGACCAAAGTGGATTTAGCTATTCTCATTTCCAGATGATGACAGGCTTTGAATTATGATTTGGAGAAATGATTCGAAATTATCAATCCGGAACACGTGTTGTATCCCCGATATTACACGTCTAGCACTCTTATCAAAAGAATTGTGTATATATATATATTTATTTTAATATGTAGTAATTTCGTCACTTGAGTTGCACTTGCTCAGGTTCGAGCAACGAGCAAGTGCATCGAGATCGCGAGAGTGCACAGTCCCAGTCGGCTGATTGAATCAAGTCCAATTCCAGACCGTACGATGCGAGACGCCGTTGTCAACAGGCATAATAACCGCGTTTTACATGTCTGATTACGCGTGCAAATTTTTTTCTCTCCCCCGATAATTACAACTTGTCGGTACGCTGTACCAGACGTGCGGGTTCGAGCAGCTCTTACGAACCACTGACGAGGAAACCAAAACAAAAAAGAACATAGTAAGAGACACCGAGAATGGTCGTCTTTGCGCATGGCGAACAATACATGTATATTACATATCGGTCGGTGCGGGCTTTGTGTTGTATATACAAAAACTACCCAGATAGAAAAACGTGCCGTCAAACGGGTATTTTACCATTGGTACCGCCACCGTTCCGTCTCCGTGCCGTCACTTTTCTATCTGGGTAAGAGAAAAAACCATGACACGATCGTCGACGCATATGACACGCGTATGAAGTGGACGTCACATTGCAATTGACACTGCATGATGACTCGGGTTGACCCTAAATGATTTTATGCACTTTTGTTTATGTAGTTTATGTACAGCGAGATTACAGATGGGCACCGACTTTGTGACCGGTCATTTTTGTTTGTCAATGAAATGTCACGTGACACCGTCAATTCACCGGTCCCGAAATGACCGCATTGTTACAACAGCGACATTAACGCGAGGTGAAACATGTACCACGTGACATATGAGTGCAGGAGAGATAGTTGCATTTTTGGAATCAATGCCATGTGAAAATGGTTGATATTTTGGGTAAAAGCGAAATATCATCGGACGCGGTATCGAATTCTACATCCGTTAATACTTTGCTTTTTCGAAAAATGTCTACCATCTCCGAATGGCGTTCATTACAGTTTTTGTTACCGACTGAGTCTGTTTCACCTAGCCTTAAGGGGAAGTGAAATATCGCGGTCGGTAATGAAAACTGTAATGAACCTTTCTCAAGGGTGCTAATTTTTTTGAGGAAGAAGCAAATTCAAACCGGATGCACACGGTAATTTCGCATCCGGTTTGAATTAATCTTTTTCTCAAAAAAATTAGCACCATTCAATAAAGTTAATTTGAAAATTTCCACTATCTCTCTCACACTCATGGGGCCGTCACGTGACTTTCACTTAACCTTAAGAGAATGTGCAATACCACGGTCGTCAATGAAAACTGTAATCAACTTTCTTCACGTAACGCCCGTATCCAAGGTCAAATAGAAAACTCCGTTAGAATGTCCGTGAAAAAGGTTGATTACAGTTTTTGAGACCAACTGGGGACGGGAGGGGGGGGGGGGGGGGGGAAGGGATTTCACAATGCTCTCAATCAGAAAAAGAAGAATTTTGTATGGATTTTATAATATTTTTTCGTTGATGAAAGAATTGTTAAAAAAATAAACATATAAATAATTACGAAATCAAATGAAGAAGAAAAATTCGGTTGAAATCAACCTAGCCCAGATAGACAAAAGACGGCACGGCAACGGAACGGTGGTGGTACCAATGGTACGATACCCGTTTGACGGCACGTTTTTCTATCTGAGAGAATTCTAAAAAGTTGACCAAATTTGTGACAAAAAAAATGACGTTCAAGTTTCAACTACATAGATGGTTTTTCGCTGTTTTAACCATATTTGTGACCCCGAACAAGAATGACGATCGTGTGGCACGACAAACATTTTTCTGCTCTCAAAAAAGGCGGTCGATCAACGGTAAGTTTTCGGTCAATTGACGCTTGCAAAAAATGACCGTCACGGCGAATCTCTGCGCAAGATCGAGCCGGGGTTCCGCAAATGCTTCGAGAGACATTCGATAATGCAATTGGGGACGCGTTTCAATAATGTCTGCAGGCACGATCCGCCGCGAGCTTTCGCAGCTGACATTGAAATTCACCATCCATATAAAATGCAACTTCGCCGATAGACGTGAGAGCGCCGACGCAAAGATTTGCACCTGCAGCTGTACAAATATACTCGGCCCGTCGGTGGGCCTACTCCAGTTTCCCGTTAGCTGGCGATAGTCGATGAGACGATGCCGCGGGAGATCGTCTAGCCTCTCACCGTTATTATATATTCTCACGTACAAAACACGGAGCGTAAAAACTATCGACGTCCTACCTTCAATCGTGTAATAAAAACAGTGGGCTCGCGCTCAGACGGTCGGTAGGTAAAACATCCTTTCGAATCTGGGCCGAATAGGAACGTTGCGATAGAATGCAATTTAGGTTGAGGCGAGCCGATGAACGGTAAAAAGGGGTTAAGGAATTCGGAAGTGACACTGCGTGAGCGGCATAATGCTGCTGACTGCGGAATAGACCGCACACCTACACTGTGTTGCACACAGTTCGATCTGCCGAGATGTGCGTGAAGTTGTGCGACCGACAGTGAGAGACACTCGGCTATTTTTTGATAATTCACAACCGATAACTACAGTAGATACATTGAATTCGGCGAAACTTCTGATAAGTCCGTTGGTTAAAAGATCGTCCACTGTGCGTGTCCGCGCGTTTGTTTCCAAGGTTAAACTTTATATTTATTTCACTTGTCTTTCGATCTTGGGTGTCACGAAGTGGATTATCGAATATCCTTCGTGACACCGAACACCGAGGTGTTCGATGTCTCGAACTATTTTTAAATCGCCGAGTAGACATTGGTCTGTCGATCGGGGAATAGTCCTATCGAAATAACGCAAGAGTTATCTCCTGCATTTACCAAGTTTCGTTATCAGCGCGATCGCGGTTCATCGATGTAGTTAAGGCAATGTTGGTGCTTTGAAATTATTCGTGCAGATTCGCAGAACTGTGGGAGCGATTTTTTGTTTTCGATTTTATTGCATCCAGAGCTATTTTTCCTGTTAGACGAAAGTAAATAAAGGCGAAATAAAGTCTGATAGACGAAATGAGGTTTTTCTGCACAAACACTTGTGAAGCGATAGTCACTAACAATGTTTTTTTTTTTTTTTTAGACATGGAATCCACGGCTCTGGAGGAGAAGATCAACAAGATCCGCCTTCGGAACGAAGAGATCAAGAGAAGACACGAGGTAGCGACCAGCCGTTGCTCACTTTTCTTAAGGGGACGCAAAACATGTACGAGGGCGAGGAAAACAGCATTCAAATTTTTAATTCGTTTTTCTCCTAAAATATTCTATAAAATGAAAAACAAATTGAAGAGCGCACTGCTTTAATAAAATACGTAGTGAGTACCGCAATTCGTTTTTATTTTATCAAACCGTTTCGGAGAAAAATGCATTCAGAATATTTTGAGGGTACATTGATCTTTAGCCCTACCTTAAGGTTGTATAGGCGCGAGGTATAGTCTGCGAAGCTGTACGGCCAGTGTAGCGGTGTGCGGTAAGCGGGGCACGCGCAAATCGTCAGAAAGATAAACACTGAGCTTGCATGAACAAAAAAAGGATGCGCGCCAAACATTTCCCATTTACCTAATGTTTTACAAAGATTTAATCGTTGATCTATCGTTTTTATATGATCATTCGGTACAGTGGATTCTAATAAACAAGTGGCACTGAAAAAAAATGTTGATATCTAATCCAATGCAATCGAAGCAGAATCAACAAATATATTTAAAAATACAATTTAAAAAAAAATTGAAAATTTGAATCGATTTATATATTTTAACGTGAAGAGCAATATATAGAAGCAGATGTAAAAAGTGAAAACTTGTTTTCTGTAAATAATAATAAAAAAAATAATAATCCCGAAATATTCAAGATCCCGAGTTGAAGCTGTTGTAATATAAATCGTGCCTGTGGCAGTCGTTTAAGGTAGTCCTAGCGGACAGCCTGAGCCCACATGAGTTCAGAGAGAATTGCGAACACTTCTCGATGGGATAAAAATTCGAAAAAAATCAAGCATATGGAAGGTGCTGAAAAGATTGATTTTACATAATAATAACTCCAAAATATTATTAACAAATGCATAAAAAAAAAATTGTTCAACAAATTCCCTGGCAACTTAACTTTTTGTTCATATAAAAACAATTTGTTAATCTTTTTGAATACGTATGAATTTTTTCAGAATTTTATCTATTTTTTGAAAATCACGTTTTTTTATTAACTAAAAACGCAATTTTCAAAAATTAGACAAAATTCTGAAAAAATTCACACGTATTCAAAAAGATTAACTTATTGTTTTTATATGAACAAAAAGTTAAGTTGCCGCAAGATTTGTTGAACAATTTTTTTTTCATTCATTTGTTAATAACATTCTGGAATTATTATTATGCAAAATCAATCTTTTCAGTACCTTCCATATGATTGATTTTTTTCAGATTTTTATCTCATCGCGAAGTATTCGCAATTCCACTCTCAATTCGCGCTGAACTCACGTGGGCTCAGGCTGTCCGCAAGGACTACCTTAATATTCGGATGTTTTAAGTTAATTTACTCTTCGAAAAAGTTGTTGATTCAACCTGAAATTTTGCACATCGGAAATCACGGTGCCTAACAGCGATATGTCGAAAAGAGAAGTTGTTATCTAACAATGTGCCTGGCCCTCGTACATCCTTAACTGGTGATACTGATCGATTTTCTGCATTGCCGTAGGAGGTAGAAGCGGACAAGAAAAATGCGGCGAAATTGGACGCCCTGATAGAGCCAGTCCCCACGGAGGATTGGCCGGAGCGAAAGGAACCTCCAGAATTCTCCGCTTCGGCCCCGAAGCAGACAAACAAGTCGAAGCATTCGAGCAGGAAGCACGGCGACCAAGGGACTCAGTACTACGCCGGCAGCGGAGACGGAAAAAAGGCTCATGGCTTTGCGGACGGTCAGGGTCCACCGCCCGACCCGAAGTACAATTTCCTGGCTGATTCGGAACGCGAGGAGTACGGCGAACAAATACCCAAAGATTCGGAGAGAAACAGGGGTAGGAATAAGCTGACCCGCGGAGGATTCAGGAGAAGGGGCAGTGGCAGAGACTGGCACGCAAAGGTGTGGAATTTTTTGCCACTCTGTTATTTCTCTGTTATCCTTAATACTGAATTATCAAGAGACACGGAAGTTTCTCGACGCCAAGTTAAAAAAAGATAGCTATACAGACAGCGAGACAGACCGTGTAGTTATACGCCAAAGTGGCGTTTTTCAGGGTCTTGAAAAATTTCAAATTGAAAAAAACCATTTTTATGCTCTTTGATGGATACTTTTAGCAGAGATATCATAAAAGCTTCCCAAAAAACCTATGTATGTTATACACTATACTAGCAGGTTGATGGGCCATAGGCGTTTTGCGGCCTCTCTGAGGGCTGTGGAATTTAGAATCCGGAATTACGTTCCTTCCGGTTTGAACATCTCATTTTTCACCCGGTAATGACCTCACACCGAAAATACCATCAGTTCCAGTTTGAAAATCTCATTTGTCGTCTGGAAGTGACGTCAGACCTGAAATAAGTCACTTCTGGTTTGAATATCTCATTTTTTGACGGGAGGTGACGTCATACCAGAAAAACGTCGCTTCGCGTTTAAAAATCTCAATTTTCGACTGGAAGTGACGTTACATTGGAAATACGTCACTACCGTATATTTTTGTAACTCCCAAAAATATATATAGGATTAAGTAGCGGTATTGATGCTGTTATTTGATGCAGGAACAATGGGGCCAGCAGGCAAATCCGGGAGATATGACGGTGCCCGAATACGAGGCTTGGAGGGCCGAGAGAAATCGTATCGATGAGGCGCGTATCAGCAGGCAGCGAACGGCCGAAGGAAACTGGCGCCGGGAATGGGACAACGATAAAGTACATCTCGTCGACGACGTCTCAAAGCGAGACAATCGCGTTACGCTGGGTGATGTTGTGAGTCGACAAGAGCACGGCGAAAATGATAAACACTATCGCTCCCCACGCATGGCTCCGAGAAACTTGAATTACGGTGGTCATCGGGAACCTTATCATGCGTCTGCCGCTGTTCCCGAGGCGAACAAGAATCATGGCTCTGCAAGTGACCCCGAAAAGAGGGTCGTTATTGCGACCGACAAGAGTATCAAAGTTTCGGTTAATCACGGAACCACACCGCCAAAACCGTCCGTTATGAGTGTCAAAGGTACGTTAAACTTATGATTGCTTTATTCCCATTTTACGAATTGATTATCAGCAGTACGCTGTCTAAAAAAAACCGTTCATTTAATTTTTGACTTCGCACCCCATGAAACCGTAGCTCATATCATACTATGGAAAATTATAGAAGGGGAATGCTGTGCGATTTTCCAGGGAGGTGGCGCGATGGATTTTTGTATTTCCCATTTGATTAACACATAAGAAGTCGATGATTCCAGTTTACACGGGTTTCCAATTTTCGTATACAATGGACGGGTATAAAAATAGTGGCATCGTAAGGTAAAAGTACCAATGGCCGGACACCTAAGAGAGCAGTCCCAGTCCTGGAACATGCATGAAAAATCATATTTCCGTCTCTCTTACACGCTTTGTCCGGCCACTGGGACATGTCCGGGCATTGGGACGTTGTATAGTTTGTTCAATTTTCTTCGAATCAGCGTGTTACGGAACATTTCAATTTTCAATGCAAAGTAGTCGAGTTTCGTCTCAAATTAATGTGCACAATTTGCGTTCTTTGGTAATAACTTTGCTACCGTCAATTTCACCGCGATAATAGTTATCATCATGTGGACCAATCATGAAGAGAATAAGTTTATCTACAAAACTACAAAAAAATCATTGCGGTACGATAAATAAATAAATAAAACAAAGATATATAAACAAAAATTGAGAAAATTAAAGTTTATTAAAGTGTGACTGCGACGTTACGTTATTAAAGGAAATTAAGGTTTATTAAAGTTTGACTTCGAAGTTACGTCTTGGCAAAGCGATTACTCTCCGCCGTATAAGACGTTTCTAGTTGATCTAATCACACAAATCCGTCGGATATAAATCACACAAATCAGTCGCATATACATTGATCCCATAGTTTTTAGTACATGTTAAAAAAATTTGGTTCACCATTTTATGAAGTCATAGTTTACACCATAACCGACGCAAAGGGTTCCGGTTTCTGTATTCGCCGTTCGATCAACATGTAATAAAATTTCGTACTAGTCATTCGTTTATCCGGTATTATTATTCAATGATACGGGTCCATATACTTAATTGAGTTTAGAATTATTATTTTATATTATTACCGCAGTTTTTACGTACGACGTCGGTTTTACATATATCATACATGGAATACGTATTATTCTTCCGCGGAAACTCAACAATGTCAGTATAATTGTTAATCTAATTTAATTTTTTTTCAAACTAAGACATTCTAATCAGCCGTCTCAATTTTTGTTCTCAATTCGCAGTAAGTTCGACGACCATCGCGGGTACTGGACGGGTCGGTCCTCGGCAGAGACCGCGAGTTATGTACAGCAGCCAATCGGAAGCCGAGGTCCCGATTCAGGAGAGACCGACCTTCACGAGGCACAAGTCTGCCGACGAAAAAATTAAAGCTAGACAAACCGATCAAGCGCACAAGGCCGTCTCGCCGAAGAGTCCTCATCCCCAACGGCACAGGGACGGCGACGCTAAATCCCCTTATCCGCAGAGAAGAGACAACGAAAGGGCCGACGGAACGGGCAAACCTTTTAAGAAAGATGCTCAGAAATCGCCGTATCCGCAGAGACGTGGCAACTCGTCCAATTATCCTCCAAAATCGCCGCGTGTCCATAGAAGATCGACCGAGTCGTTTAAGCAAAGACACAACAGCGAGAACAGTAACGCGACGTCCGTCCGTGGTGCGTCTGATGCCGAGGGTGCGAACGCGGTCCGGCCTAAATCCCTGGATTTTTCCACCGCTGTTGACGACGATAAATCTAACGAGTCGCTCAACCACTACGACAAAACCGATAGCGGTCCGCTGAAACCTGAAACACCGGCAACTCCGTTAGTCGAGCCGGTTTTCGAATCTGCGAACAATTCTAAGGAAAACGATAGCGTCGAGGAGCCGGCGCGCCGGGAATCCGCAAGCCCGGAAATCGAATCAGCTCTGGAAACTGAACGAGTCGCACAATGTGCGGGAGGCACGAAAGACGAATGCTCGGATAACTTGTACGGGGAAGCGAGCGGTACTCAAGGAGCGAAGAGTGCGGTTGATTCTGCACCGACAAACGATAACGATGTCGAATCGAAGGATAGTGAAGCGATAAATTGCAGCGCCGACAGTGGGCTCACGAGTAACGATAGTGGATTTATCGAGCAGCCGAGCAACGACAGTATTCACAACGTCTCCGAGAGCGAAACTCTGGAAACCAGCGGCATCGCCGACACTTCGTCGGAATCCGTTGATTCCGGTAGTCAGATAGCGGAAGATCGCTCGGTTATTGACAGTCTTGCAGCTGAGGTAAAAGTGCTAGATGCACTGATAAGCGGTACTTCTGAAGCGTCATCGAGTAACTTGGAAATAAGATTGGAGCCCGAGACAGTTCTCGCCGCCAGCTCCGAGGAGGAAAAATCGAAGGATCCGACGATTGATTCCAACATTGCGGCATCGGCCGAATCGATATCGCAGGCGAAGGATGCCGAGACTCCGGCCAGGGTCTCCGAAGGGGCTGGCAACAAATCTCACGATATGGCGAATGAAGTTGGGAATACCGAATCGATTCAAGTGGTATCAAAAGAGACGGTTTCGAGTAGCCTTGACGGAGAGGCTGATGTGTCGAGAGATGCCGGTAACTCGTCTTTTGCTCAATTGGAATCGCTTGCCGAGACTCCGGCCATCGTTCCCGAAGGGGCCGATAGCAAATCGCACGGTACGGCGAATGAAATTGCGAATACCGAATCGATTAAAGTTGAATCAAAAGAGACGGATTTGAGAAGCCTTCGCGGAGAAGCTGACGCGACGAAAGATGCCGATAACTCGTCATCTGCTCAATTGGAATCGCCTGCCGAACGGGCTGAAATGCCGACGAGTCCCCACGATAAGCTTGCCGAGACTCCGGCCATCGTTCCCGAAGGGGCCGATAGCAAATCTCACGAGACGGCGAATGAATTTGCGGATACCGAATCGATTACAGTCGAATCAAAAAAGATGGATTCGAGTAGCGTTCGAGGAGAGGTTGATGCGACGAGAGATGCCGGTAGCTCGTCTTCTGCTCAATTGGAAACGAATACCGAAGGGGCTCAAACGCCGACGGGTCTCCACAGTGAGCCTGCCGGCAATCCGCAAGATGCGGCAAACGACAATGTGGGCAAGTCATCGGCTCGATCTGAACTGCAAGACACAGTTGCTGCAACTACGGAAAAGTTCATCGAGGCTATCGAGAATTCGCAGGAGACGAAAATTACATCGAATGACGAATCCAAAAACGCGAATGATATCGTCGAGGAAAATACTGTACTCGCGGAAGCGTCAAGCTCAACTGCTATCGAGAAACATTGAGCATTCAATGGAGAGCGGAACCAGCTCGAGAGCAACATTTTTCGGATCGAGTAGATCGCGAAACTGGTCCGTCGTTCTGATCGATTCGCGAGGCCACAAAGATAAATAATGTGATTCACGAGATAAATGATATATAAGATATCTATGCTATTTAGATATCGAAGGGTGCAAAGGGCATTTATTTTTTTAACGAACAAGTAAAGTCCGAGCCCTCCGAGTCTAATGTTTTAAAATATATATGATGTTACGTTACTCTATTTAGAAGCAAACCGTAAAGCATCCAGGTATGCAAATACTTGACATTTTTTGTAGCAATTATATATGCCGACCGCGATCGTGCAACCTGTGGCACACAGTGCAGAGCAATCTGTGTATATCCTAGTTTGCGTCGATGCTGAGTTTACGTATATATCGTGTGACATATATACGATATGTTACGTATATATCGTATATATCGTGTATATTACGTATATATCGTATATATCGTGTATATTACGTATATATCGTGTAACATGCTTATGTTATTCAATCGATGTGTCATCGATAAAGTTATCGACTAAACAATTAGATGATATTTTTGTATCATGCAAATATTTTTACAAGTTTTAAATGGCAGCTCGAATCGTTCCAACGGAGAGTAATCGTTTACAATTGGCAAACCAAAATCGGTTTGCCAGATAGCGTCTCATTGATCTTTTTATTATTTTACAAGTTATACACTTTTTATTTACAAACACATATATTTGATTTTAATTAATACTATAATTTATTACTGTTTGCCTCGTTAATACAATTTATATATAACGATTGTGTACTATGGGTTTTTCTTTATATCGAGATAAATTGTGATAGCTTCGTTTTGTCGCTGAAATTTGTTTCTTATTGGCGGCGCCATAGATTTTTTTATATACTGTATTCTGATTTCGGCAGAGATCTACGAGTCTCTTCCATCTCTGCATTACTTTCCTCGGAAAATTACTTGACTATCGTCGGTGATATAAATCCTAACGGCTCCATAGTGTTCGTTATACGGAGCCATAGTTTTGCATTTTGCAAATCGTGCTATCGTCATCGATAATAAAAATACAGCGATCATTGAACAGTGCAATTTTTCTAACCGAAAGCGATGATCCTTCTCACCTTCAACGTTTGTCTCGTATGGGTTTACCAGATACTGTCTCATTGATCTTTTCGTTACTTTACAAGTTATACACTTTTTATTTACAAACAAGTATATTTATTTTGCATTAATACTATAATCTATTATTGTTTGCCTAGTTAATACAATTTATATGCAACGATTACGCATGGCTTTATTTATATTGAGATAAATTACAAGATGTTGATCGTAACTTCGTTTTGTCGTTGAAATTTGTTTCTTACTGGCGGCGCCATACTTTTTTTTTATATACGGTATTCTGATTTCGACAGAGATCGAAGATTCTCTTCTATCCCTGCGTTACTTTCCTCGGAAGATTCCTTAGCCATCGTGTCCGACGCCGTCGATAGTAGCGTCAGCGATACCAATCCTAACAGCTCCTTAGTGTTCGTTATAAGGAGCCATAGTTCTGCATTTTGCAAATCGTGCTATCGTCGTCGAAAATAAAAATACAGCTATCAATGAAGCGTGATTTTTTTCTAACTGAAAGCGACGATCCCTTCATACCTTCACCGTTTGTCCAGAATAGATTTGCCAGGTACTGTCTCATTGATCTTTTTCGGAGCTGGGCGGTACTTAAAGTAGTACTTATTTGGTACTCTAATTCCGATAACTTAAGTACAGGTTTAGTTAAAGTACTGCCATTTTTCCAAGTACTTAAAGTACATATGTACTTTAAATACTATTGTACTTAAAATACATATGTTCTTTAAATACTACTGAACTTGAAGTACCGGAACTACTTGAATTATACTGCAATTAAAGTTCTTTTTCATAACTTCAAGTATTTTTTTCAAGTGACGTTACTTGCGGTTTGAAAATGCCATTTTCAAACCGCACGACCGGAAGTGACGTTTCACCTAGATGATGTCATTTCTGGTCTAAAAAAATGAGATTTTCAAACCGGAAGTGACGATACGCCTAGATGACTTCACTTTGCAAATTTTAGTAAGTGATTTTCTGCAATCAATTTTGCGGTAAGTATTGACGGTTTTAATTTTATTAGATGTAGACATTTTTTTATGTTACGAAAAATTGTGTACTACGCCTTGTACTGCTGTTATATTTACGTAATTAATTTGTTTTATTAAGTATTATTTCTCACTAAATTATGTTCCCACGCTTGATCGGTCCCCCGATCAAGTTATTTTGTTATTTTTATTTCTCTCGAATCAAAATCACGCCATCGGACGGTACACATCGACTTATATTTTAATTCTCGGTATTCCCACTTTCAAGATTTCCGATACTCGCGCGTGGCGTGTGAACTCAGGGCCGCTTCACGGCGATCAGTTCTACCGAAATTGATCGGTCCACGTTCATCGTCCAAGTGGCTCACAAGTCTAACCCTTCAAGTCGACGAGCTGGTCTTCAACCAGTCTCTCTTTACGCGAAATCCTTATATTATATCTTCTTATATTATATCTTTTTATACTATATTATATCGAGTCTATCTTCGTTGTTTTCAAAGTTTAATCATCATTCTCTTTCAACCATTGTCGTATCACAGATTCACGTCGCTTAAATTTAATTTAAACCCATTTTAATAAATCTGCCATGACCTCAGGAACAGAATATTCATTCCAATTGGAGAAGGGTCCCGATTTTAATTATTGTGTAGCGTACATGTCTTCCGTTGTAACGGCCTCTGAGATTTCGTGATCAGAGATCGAACATGTTTCATAATAATACCTCTGAATCGCCGCGAACAAGTCATTCACATCCCTCGAATCGCCGAATCGAAATATCAACTATTTAGAGTAAACTAGGGACAATGACGCGCACTGCCGCGCGCGAGCGGAAATTTGTTAGTGCTGCAGTGCTCCGTTTGCCCAAGATCTCTAAATTAGTAATTTGATAAGGAAACTACGGATAAGGGATAAGGGATCATCTGTCCATCGATCTACTGAACTTGCGAATTGAAAGGTCACCCATCTAACTACCGAACTCTCGATTTGAACGATCACCTATCCATTTACTGAACTCTCGATTTGAACATTTTCACTCATCCAACTACTGGACGTTCGATTCGTACGGTCACCCATCCATCTACTGGACTCCCTACTTGAACGGTCACCCATTCATCTTCCGAACTCTCGATCTGAATGGTCACCTATCCATCTATTGAACTTTCGATTTGAACATTCAGCCATGGAACTACCATTTTGAAAGTGGAAAAACAAGAAGGGTACCCTTACAATTTTTCGACAAAAATGGTATTTTTACAAAAAATTTTTTTAGAATTTTTTCGTTAATGAAATCGGTTGGTAAATATGCCACTTGCGAACAATGGCGAAGGTTTTAATTCGATATCTCGAAATTTTTTTAAAAAAAGTGCAGTTTCGCAAAATTTAACATAGGATTCCCTATGCTGAAAATGGTCAATTTTTAAAATTTCGAAAAAAATACAAGTTGCATGTGTTTTGAGCCGGAAATGGGCCACTTGAAGCCAATGGACACGGTAAGAAATCGATATCTCGAAAAAAAATATTTGGCCATTTCAAAAGTGGAAAAATGAGAAGGGGGTACCCTTGCCATTTTTCGACAAAAATGGTATTTTTACAAAAAAATTTTTTAGAATTTTTTCGTTAATGAAATCGGTTGGTAAATATGCCACTTGAAAACAATGGCGAAGGTTTTAATTCGATATCTCGAAATTTTTTGAAAAAAAGTGCCGTTTCGCAAAATTTAACATAGGATTCCCTATGCTGAAAATGGTCAATTTTTAAAATTTCGAAAAAAATACAAGTTGCATGTGTTTTGAGCCGGAAATGGGCCACTTGAAGCCAATGGACATGGTAAGAAATCGATATCTCGAAAAAAAATATTTGGCCATTTCAAAAGTGGAAAAATGAGAAGGGGGTACCCTTACCATTTTTCGACAAAAATGGTATTTTTACAAAAAAATTTTTTAGAATTTTTTCGTTAATGAAATCGGTTGGTAAATATGCCACTTGAAAACAATGGCGAAGGTTTTAATTCGATATCTCGAAATTTTTTGAAAAAAAGTGCCGTTTCGCAAAATTTAACATAGGATTCCCTATGCTGAAAATGGTCAATTTTTAAAATTTCGAAAAAAATACAAGTAGCATGTGTTTTGAGCCGGAAATGGGCCACTTGAAGCCAATGGACATGGTAAGAAATCGATATCTCGAAAAAAAATATTTGGCCATTTCAAAAGTGGAAAAATGCGAAGGGGGTACCCTTACCATTTTTCGACTTTCAAAATGGCCAAATATTCTTTTTCGAGATATCGATTTCTTACCATGTCCATTGGCTTCAAGTGGCCCATTTCCGGCTCAAAACACATGCAACTTGTATTTTTTTCGAAATTTTAAAAATTGACCATTTTCAGCATAGGGAATCCTATGTTAAATTTTGCGAAACGGCACTTTTTTTCAAAAAATTTCGAGATATCGAATTAAAACCTTCGCCATTGTTTTCAAGTGGCATATTTACCAACCGATTTCATTAACGAAAAAATTCTAAAAAATTTTTTTGTAGAAATACCATTTTTGTCGAAAAATGGTAAGGGTACCCCCTTCTCATTTTTCCACTTTTGAAATGGCCAAATATTTTTTTTCGAGATATCGATTTCTTACCATGTCCATTGGCTTCAAGTGGCCCATTTCCGGCTCAAAACACATGCAACTTGTATTTTTTTCGAAATTTTAAAAATTGACCATTTTCAGCATAGGGAATCCTATGTTAAATTTTGCGAAACGGCACTTTTTTTCAAAAAATTTCGAGATATCGAATTAAAACCTTCGCCATTGTTTTCAAGTGGCATATTTACCAACCGATTTCATTAACGAAAAAATTCTAAAAAATTTTTTTGTAAAAATACCATTTTTGTCGAAAAATGGCAAGGGTACCCCCTTCTCATTTTTCCACTTTCGAAATGGCCAAATATTCTTTTTCGAGATATCGATTTCTTACCATGTCCATTGGCTTCAAGTGGCCCATTTCCGGCTCAAAACACATGCAACTTGTATTTTTTTCGAAATTTTAAAAATTGACCATTTTCAGCATAGGGAATCCTATGTTAAATTTTGCGAAACGGCACTTTTTTTCAAAAAATTTCGAGATATCGAATTAAAACCTTCGCCATTGTTTTCAAGTGGCATATTTACCAACCGATTTCATTAACGAAAAAATTCTAAAAAATTTTTTTGTAGAAATACCATTTTTGTCGAAAAATGGTAAGGGTACCCCCTTCTCATTTTTCCACATTTGAAATGGCCAAATATTTTTTTTCGAGATATCGATTTCTTACCGTGTCCATTGGCTTCAAGTGGCCCATTTCCGGCTCAAAACACATGCTACTTGTATTTTTTTCGAAATTTTAAAAATTGACCATTTTCAGCATAGGGAATCCTATGTTAAATTTTGCGAAACGGCACTTTTTTTCAAAAAATTTCGAGATATCGAATTAAAACCTTCGCCATTGTTTTCAAGTGGCATATTTACCAACCGATTTCATTAACGAAAAAATTCTAAAAAATTTTTTTGTAAAAATACCATTTTTGTCGAAAAATGGTAAGGGTACCCCCTTCTCATTTTTCCACTTTCGAAATGGCCAAATATTTTTTTTCGAGATATCGATTTCTTACCATGTCCATTGGCTTCAAGTCGCCCATTTCCGGCTCAAAACACATGCTACTTGTATTTTTTTCGAAATTTTAAAAATTGACCATTTTCAGCATAGGGAATCCTATGTTAAATTTTGCGAAACGGCACTTTTTTTCAAAAAATTTCGAGATATCGAATTAAAACCTTCGCCATTGTTTTCAAGTGGCATATTTACCAACCGATTTCATTAACGAAAAAATTCTAAAAAATTTTTTTGTAGAAATACCATTTTTGTCGAAAAATGGTAAGGGTACCCCCTTCTCATTTTTCCACTTTTGAAATGGCCAAATATTTTTTTTCGAGATATCGATTTCTTACCATGTCCATTGGCTTCAAGTGGCCCATTTCCGGCTCAAAACACATGCAACTTGTATTTTTTTCGAAATTCTAAAAATTGACCATTTTCAGCATAGGGAATCCTATGTTAAATTTTGCGAAACGGCACTTTTTTTCAAAAAATTTCGAGATATCGAATTAAAACCTTCGCCATTGTTTTCAAGTGGCATATTTACCAACCGATTTCATTAACGAAAAAATTCTAAAAAATTTTTTTGTAAAAATACCATTTTTGTCGAAAAATGGTAAGGGTACCCCCTTCTCATTTTTCCACTTTTGAAATGGCCAAATATTCTTTTTCGAGATATCGATTTCTTACCATGTCCATTGGCTTCAAGTGGCCCATTTCCGGCTCAAAACACATGCAACTTGTATTTTTTTCGAAATTTTAAAAATTGACCATTTTCAGCATAGGGAATCCTATGTTAAATTTTGCGAAACGGCACTTTTTTTCAAAAAATTTCGAGATATCGAATTAAAACCTTCGCCATTGTTTTCAAGTGGCATATTTACCAACCGATTTCATTAACGAAAAAATTCTAAAAAATTTTTTTGTAGAAATACCATTTTTGTCGAAAAATGGTAAGGGTACCCCCTTCTCATTTTTCCACTTTTGAAATGGCCAAATATTTTTTTTCGAGATATCGATTTCTTACCGTGTCCATTGGCTTCAAGTGGCCCATTTCCGGCTCAAAACACATGCTACTTGTATTTTTTTCGAAATTTTAAAAATTGACCATTTTCAGCATAGGGAATCCTATGTTAAATTTTGCGAAACGGCACTTTTTTTCAAAAAATTTCGAGATATCGAATTAAAACCTTCGCCATTGTTTTCAAGTGGCATATTTACCAACCGATTTCATTAACGAAAAAATTCTAAAAAATTTTTTTGTAAAAATACCATTTTTGTCGAAAAATGGTAAGGGTACCCCCTTCTCATTTTTCCACTTTCGAAATGGCCAAATATTTTTTTTCGAGATATCGATTTCTTACCATGTCCATTGGCTTCAAGTGGCCCATTTCCGGCTCAAAACACATGCTACTTGTATTTTTTTCGAAATTTTAAAAATTGACCATTTTCAGCATAGGGAATCCTATGTTAAATTTTGCGAAACGGCACTTTTTTTCAAAAAATTTCGAGATATCGAATTAAAACCTTCGCCATTGTTTTCAAGTGGCATATTTACCAACCGATTTCATTAACGAAAAAATTCTAAAAAATTTTTTTGTAGAAATACCATTTTTGTCGAAAAATGGTAAGGGTACCCCCTTCTCATTTTTCCACTTTTGAAATGGCCAAATATTTTTTTTCGAGATATCGATTTCTTACCATGTCCATTGGCTTCAAGTGGCCCATTTCCGGCTCAAAACACATGCAACTTGTATTTTTTTCGAAATTTTAAAAATTGACCATTTTCAGCATAGGGAATCCTATGTTAAATTTTGCGAAACGGCACTTTTTTTCAAAAAATTTCGAGATATCGAATTAAAACCTTCGCCATTGTTTTCAAGTGGCATATTTACCAACCGATTTCATTAACGAAAAAATTCTAAAAAATTTTTTTGTAAAAATACCATTTTTGTCGAAAAATGGTAAGGGTACCCCCTTCTCATTTTTCCACTTTCGAAATGGCCAAATATTTTTTTTCGAGATATCGATTTCTTACCATGTCTATTGGCTTCAAGTGGCCCATTTCCGGCTCAAAACACATGCTACTTGTATTTTTTTCGAAATTTTAAAAATTGACCATTTTCAGCATAGGGAATCCTATGTTAAATTTTGCGAAACGGCACTTTTTTTCAAAAAATTTCGAAATATCGAATTAAAACCTTCGCCATTGTTTTCAAGTGGCATATTTACCAACCGATTTCACTAACGAAAAAATTCTAAAAAATTTTTTTGTAAAAATACCATTTTTGTCGAAAAATGGTAAGGGTACCCCCTTCTCATTTTTCCACTTTCGAAATGGCCAAATATTCTTTTTCGAGATATCGATTTCTTACCATGTCCATTGGCTTCAAGTGGCCCATTTCCGGCTCAAAACACATGCAACTTGTATTTTTTTCGAAATTTTAAAAATTGACCATTTTCAGCATTGGGAATCCTATGTTAAATTTTGCGAAACGGCACTTTTTTTCAAAAAATTTCGAGATATCGAATTAAAACCTTCGCCATTGTTTTCAAGTGGCATATTTACCAACCGATTTCATTAACGAAAAAATTCTAAAAAATTTTTTTGTAAAAATACCATTTTTGTCGAAAAATGGTAAGGGTACCCCCTTCTCATTTTTCCACTTTCGAAATGGCCAAATATTTTTTTTCGAGATATCGATTTCTTACCATGTCCATTGGCTTCAAGTGGCCCATTTCCGGCTCAAAACACATGCTACTTGTATTTTTTTCGAAATTTTAAAAATTGACCATTTTCAGCATAGGGAATCCTATGTTAAATTTTGCGAAACGGCACTTTTTTTCAAAAAATTTCGAGATATCGAATTAAAACCTTCGCCATTGTTTTCAAGTGGCATATTTACCAACCGATTTCATTAACGAAAAAATTCTAAAAAATTTTTTTGTAAAAATACCATTTTTGTCGAAAAATAGTAAGCCCATGGTACCCTTACAATTTTTCGACAAAAATGGTATTTTTACAAAAAATTTTTTTAGAATTTTTTCGTTAATGAAATCGGTTGGTAAATATGCCACTTGAAAACAATGGCGAAGGTTTTAATTCGATATCTCGAAATTTTTTGAAAAAAAGTGCCGTTTCGCAAAATTTAACATAGGATTCCCTATGCTGAAAATGGTCAATTTTTAAAATTTCGAAAAAAATACAAGTCGCATGTGTTTTGAGCCGGAAATGGGCCACTTGAAGCCAATGGACATGGTAAGAAATCAATATCTCGAAAAAAAATATTTGGCCATTTCGAAAGTGGAAAAATGAGAAGGGGGTACCCTTACCATTTTTCGACAAAAATGGTATTTTTACAAAAAAATTTTTTAGAATTTTTTCGTTAATGAAATCGGTTGGTAAATATGCCACTTGAAAACAATGGCGAAGGTTTTAATTCGATATCTCGAAATTTTTTGAAAAAAAGTGCCGTTTCGCAAAATTTAACATAGGATTCCCTATGCTGAAAATGGTCAATTTTTAAAATTTCGAAAAAAATACAAGTAGCATGTGTTTTGAGCCGGAAATGGGCCACTTGAAGCCAATGGACACGGTAAGAAATCGATATCTCGAAAAAAAATATTTGGCCATTTCAAAAGTGGAAAAATGAGAAGGGGGTACCCTTACCATTTTTCGACAAAAATGGTATTTCTACAAAAAAATTTTTTAGAATTTTTTCGTTAATGAAATCGGTTGGTAAATATGCCACTTGAAAACAATGGCGGAGGTTTTAATTCGATATCTCGAAATTTTTTGAAAAAAAGTGCCGTTTCGCAAAATTTAACATAGGATTCCCTATGCTGAAAATGGTCAATTTTTAAAATTTCGAAAAAAATACAAGTTGCATGTGTTTTGAGCCGGAAATGGGCCACTTGAAGCCAATGGACATGGTAAGAAATCGATATCTCGAAAAAAAATATTTGGCCATTTTGAAAGTCGAAAAATGGTAAGGGTACCCCCTTCTCATTTTTCCACTTTCGAAATGGCCAAATATTTTTTTTCGAGATATCGATTTCTTACCATGTCCATTGGCTTCAAGTGGCCCATTTCCGGCTCAAAACACATGCTACTTGTATTTTTTTCGAAATTTTAAAAATTGACCATTTTCAGCATAGGGAATCCTATGTTAAATTTTGCGAAACGGCACTTTTTTTCAAAAAATTTCGAGATATCGAATTAAAACCTTCGCCATTGTTTTCAAGTGGCATATTTACCAACCGATTTCATTAACGAAAAAATTCTAAAAAATTTTTTTGTAAAAATACCATTTTTGTCGAAAAATGGTAAGGGTACCCCCTTCTCATTTTTCCACTTTCGAAATGGCCAAATATTTTTTTTCGAGATATCGATTTCTTACCATGTCCATTGGCTTCAAGTGGCCCATTTCCGGCTCAAAACACATGCTACTTGTATTTTTTTCGAAATTTTAAAAATTGACCATTTTCAGCATAGGGAATCCTATGTTAAATTTTGCGAAACGGCACTTTTTTTCAAAAAATTTCGAGATATCGAATTAAAACCTTCGCCATTGTTTTCAAGTGGCATATTTACCAACCGATTTCATTAACGAAAAAATTCTAAAAAATTTTTTTGTAGAAATACCATTTTTGTCGAAAAATGGTAAGGGTACCCCCTTCTCATTTTTCCACTTTTGAAATGGCCAAATATTTTTTTTCGAGATATCGATTTCTTACCATGTCCATTGGCTTCAAGTGGCCCATTTCCGGCTCAAAACACATGCAACTTGTATTTTTTTCGAAATTTTAAAAATTGACCATTTTCAGCATAGGGAATCCTATGTTAAATTTTGCGAAACGGCACTTTTTTTCAAAAAATTTCGAGATATCGAATTAAAACCTTCGCCATTGTTTTCAAGTGGCATATTTACCAACCGATTTCATTAACGAAAAAATTCTAAAAAATTTTTTTGTAAAAATACCATTTTTGTCGAAAAATGGTAAGGGTACCCCCTTCTCATTTTTCCACTTTCGAAATGGCCAAATATTTTTTTTCGAGATATCGATTTCTTACCATGTCTATTGGCTTCAAGTGGCCCATTTCCGGCTCAAAACACATGCTACTTGTATTTTTTTCGAAATTTTAAAAATTGACCATTTTCAGCATAGGGAATCCTATGTTAAATTTTGCGAAACGGCACTTTTTTTCAAAAAATTTCGAAATATCGAATTAAAACCTTCGCCATTGTTTTCAAGTGGCATATTTACCAACCGATTTCACTAACGAAAAAATTCTAAAAAATTTTTTTGTAAAAATACCATTTTTGTCGAAAAATGGTAAGGGTACCCCCTTCTCATTTTTCCACTTTCGAAATGGCCAAATATTCTTTTTCGAGATATCGATTTCTTACCATGTCCATTGGCTTCAAGTGGCCCATTTCCGGCTCAAAACACATGCAACTTGTATTTTTTTCGAAATTTTAAAAATTGACCATTTTCAGCATAGGGAATCCTATGTTAAATTTTGCGAAACGGCACTTTTTTTCAAAAAATTTCAAGATATCGAATTAAAACCTTCGCCATTGTTTTCAAGTGGCATATTTACCAACCGATTTCATTAACGAAAAAATTCTAAAAAATTTTTTTGTAAAAATACCATTTTTGTCGAAAAATGGTAAGGGTACCCCCTTCTCATTTTTCCACTTTCGAAATGGCCAAATATTTTTTTTCGAGATATCGATTTCTTACCATGTCCATTGGCTTCAAGTGGCCCATTTCCGGCTCAAAACACATGCTACTTGTATTTTTTTCGAAATTTTAAAAATTGACCATTTTCAGCATAGGGAATCCTATGTTAAATTTTGCGAAACGGCACTTTTTTTCAAAAAATTTCGAGATATCGAATTAAAACCTTCGCCATTGTTTTCAAGTGGCATATTTACCAACCGATTTCATTAACGAAAAAATTCTAAAAAATTTTTTTGTAAAAATACCATTTTTGTCGAAAAATAGTAAGCCCATGGTACCCTTACAATTTTTCGACAAAAATGGTATTTTTACAAAAAATTTTTTTAGAATTTTTTCGTTAATGAAATCGGTTGGTAAATATGCCACTTGAAAACAATGGCGAAGGTTTTAATTCGATATCTCGAAATTTTTTGAAAAAAAGTGCCGTTTCGCAAAATTTAACATAGGATTCCCTATGCTGAAAATGGTCAATTTTTAAAATTTCGAAAAAAATACAAGTCGCATGTGTTTTGAGCCGGAAATGGGCCACTTGAAGCCAATGGACATGGTAAGAAATCAATATCTCGAAAAAAAATATTTGGCCATTTCGAAAGTGGAAAAATGAGAAGGGGGTACCCTTACCATTTTTCGACAAAAATGGTATTTTTACAAAAAAATTTTTTAGAATTTTTTCGTTAATGAAATCGGTTGGTAAATATGCCACTTGAAAACAATGGCGAAGGTTTTAATTCGATATCTCGAAATTTTTTGAAAAAAAGTGCCGTTTCGCAAAATTTAACATAGGATTCCCTATGCTGAAAATGGTCAATTTTTAAAATTTCGAAAAAAATACAAGTAGCATGTGTTTTGAGCCGGAAATGGGCCACTTGAAGCCAATGGACACGGTAAGAAATCGATATCTCGAAAAAAAATATTTGGCCATTTCAAAAGTGGAAAAATGAGAAGGGGGTACCCTTACCATTTTTCGACAAAAATGGTATTTCTACAAAAAAATTTTTTAGAATTTTTTCGTTAATGAAATCGGTTGGTAAATATGCCACTTGAAAACAATGGCGGAGGTTTTAATTCGATATCTCGAAATTTTTTGAAAAAAAGTGCCGTTTCGCAAAATTTAACATAGGATTCCCTATGCTGAAAATGGTCAATTTTTAAAATTTCGAAAAAAATACAAGTTGCATGTGTTTTGAGCCGGAAATGGGCCACTTGAAGCCAATGGACATGGTAAGAAATCGATATCTCGAAAAAAAATATTTGGCCATTTTGAAAGTCGAAAAATGGTAAGGGTACCCCCTTCGCATTTTTCCACTTTTGAAATGGCCAAATATTTTTTTTCGAGATATCGATTTCTTACCATGTCCATTGGCTTCAAGTGGCCCATTTCCGGCTCAAAACACATGCTACTTGTATTTTTTTCGAAATTTTAAAAATTGATCATTTTCAGCATAGGGAATCCTATGTTAAATTTTGCGAAACGGCACTTTTTTTCAAAAAATTTCGAAATATCGAATTAAAACCTTCGCCATTGTTTTCAAGTGGCATATTTACCAACCGATTTCACTAACGAAAAAATTCTAAAAAATTTTTTTGTAAAAATACCATTTTTGTCGAAAAATGGTAAGGGTACCCCCTTCTCATTTTTCCACTTTCGAAATGGCCAAATATTCTTTTTCGAGATATCGATTTCTTACCATGTCCATTGGCTTCAAGTGGCCCATTTCCGGCTCAAAACACATGCAACTTGTATTTTTTTCGAAATTTTAAAAATTGACCATTTTCAGCATTGGGAATCCTATGTTAAATTTTGCGAAACGGCACTTTTTTTCAAAAAATTTCGAGATATCGAATTAAAACCTTCGCCATTGTTTTCAAGTGGCATATTTACCAACCGATTTCATTAACGAAAAAATTCTAAAAAATTTTTTTGTAAAAATACCATTTTTGTCGAAAAATGGTAAGGGTACCCCCTTCTCATTTTTCCACTTTCGAAATGGCCAAATATTTTTTTTCGAGATATCGATTTCTTACCATGTCCATTGGCTTCAAGTGGCCCATTTCCGGCTCAAAACACATGCTACTTGTATTTTTTTCGAAATTTTAAAAATTGACCATTTTCAGCATAGGGAATCCTATGTTAAATTTTGCGAAACGGCACTTTTTTTCAAAAAATTTCGAGATATCGAATTAAAACCTTCGCCATTGTTTTCAAGTGGCATATTTACCAACCGATTTCATTAACGAAAAAATTCTAAAAAATTTTTTTGTAAAAATACCATTTTTGTCGAAAAATGGTAAGGGTACCCCCTTCTCATTTTTCCACTTTCGAAATGGCCAAATATTTTTTTTCGAGATATCGATTTCTTACCATGTCCATTGGCTTCAAGTGGCCCATTTCCGGCTCAAAACACATGCTACTTGTATTTTTTTCGAAATTTTAAAAATTGACAATTTTCAGCATAGGGAATCCTATGTTAAATTTTGCGAAACGGCACTTTTTTTCAAAAAATTTCGAGATATCGAATTAAAACCTTCGCCATTGTTTTCAAGTGGCATATTTACCAACCGATTTCATTAACGAAAAAATTCTAAAAAATTTGTTTGTAAAAATACCATTTTTGTCGAAAAATGGTAAGGGTACCCCCTTCTCATTTTTCCACTTTCGAAATGGCCAAATATTTTTTTTCGAGATATTGATTTCTTACCATGTCCATTGGCTTCAAGTGGCCCATTTCCGGCTCAAAACACATGCGACTTGTATTTTTTTCGAAATTTTAAAAATTGACCATTTTCAGCATAGGGAATCCTATGTTAAATTTTGCGAAACGGCACTTTTTTTCAAAAAATTTCGAGATATCGAATTAAAACCTTCGCCATTGTTTTCAAGTGGCATATTTACCAACCGATTTCATTAACGAAAAAATTCTAAAAAAATTTTTTGTAAAAATACCATTTTTGTCGAAAAATTGTAAGGGTACCATGGGCTTACTATTTTTCGACAAAAATGGTATTTTTACAAAAAAATTTTTTAGAATTTTTTCGTTAATGAAATCGGTTGGTAAATATGCCACTTGAAAACAATGGCGAAGGTTTTAATTCGATATCTCGAAATTTTTTGAAAAAAAGTGCCGTTTCGCAAAATTTAACATAGGATTCCCTATGCTGAAAATGGTCAATTTTTAAAATTTCGAAAAAAATACAAGTAGCATGTGTTTTGAGCCGGAAATGGGCCACTTGAAGCCAATGGACATGGTAAGAAATCGATATCTCGAAAAAAAATATTTGGCCATTTCGAAAGTGGAAAAATGAGAAGGGGGTACCCTTACCATTTTTGGACAAAAATGGTATTTTTACAAAAAAATTTTTTAGAATTTTTTCGTTAATGAAATCGGTTGGTAAATATGCCACTTGAAAACAATGGCGAAGGTTTTAATTCGATATCTCGAAATTTTTTGAAAAAAAGTGCCGTTTCGCAAAATTTAACATAGGATTCCCTATGCTGAAAATGGTCAATTTTTAAAATTTCGAAAAAAATACAAGTTGCATGTGTTTTGAGCCGGAAATGGGCCACTTGAAGCCAATGGACATGGTAAGAAATCGATATCTCGAAAAAGAATATTTGGCCATTTCGAAAGTGGAAAAATGAGAAGGGGGTACCCTTACCATTTTTCGACAAAAATGGTATTTTTACAAAAAAATTTTTTAGAATTTTTTCGTTAGTGAAATCGGTTGGTAAATATGCCACTTGAAAACAATGGCGAAGGTTTTAATTCGATATTTCGAAATTTTTTGAAAAAAAGTGCCGTTTCGCAAAATTTAACATAGGATTCCCTATGCTGAAAATGGTCAATTTTTAAAATTTCGAAAAAAATACAAGTAGCATGTGTTTTGAGCCGGAAATGGGCCACTTGAAGCCAATAGACATGGTAAGAAATCGATATCTCGAAAAAAAATATTTGGCCATTTCGAAAGTGGAAAAATGAGAAGGGGGTACCCTTACCATTTTTCGACGAAAATGGTATTTTTACAAAAAAATTTTTTAGAATTTTTTCGTTAATGAAATCGGTTGGTAAATATGCCACTTGAAAACAATGGCGAAGGTTTTAATTCGATATCTCGAAATTTTTTGAAAAAAAGTGCCGTTTCGCAAAATTTAACATAGGATTCCCTATGCTGAAAATGGTCAATTTTTAAAATTTCGAAAAAAATACAAGTAGCATGTGTTTTGAGCCGGAAATGGGCCACTTGAAGCCAATGGACATGGTAAGAAATCGATATCTCGAAAAAAAATATTTGGCCATTTCGAAAGTGGAAAAATGAGAAGGGGGTACCCTTACCATTTTTCGACAAAAATGGTATTTTTACAAAAAAATTTTTTAGAATTTTTTCGTTAATGAAATCGGTTGGTAAATATGCCACTTGAAAACAATGGCGAAGGTTTTAATTCGATATCTCGAAATTTTTTGAAAAAAAGTGCCGTTTCGCAAAATTTAACATAGGATTCCCTATGCTGACAATGGTCAATTTTTAAAATTTCGAAAAAAATACAAGTAGCATGTGTTTTGAGCCGGAAATGGGCCACTTGAAGCCAATGGACATGGTAAGAAATCGATATCTCGAAAAAAAATATTTGGCCATTTCGAAAGTGGAAAAATGAGAAGGGGGTACCCTTACCATTTTTCGACAAAAATGGTATTTTTACAAAAAAATTTTTTAGAATTTTTTCGTTAATGAAATCGGTTGGTAAATATGCCACTTGAAAACAATGGCGAAGGTTTTAATTCGATATCTCGAAATTTTTTGAAAAAAAGTGCCGTTTCGCAAAATTTAACATAGGATTCCCTATGCTGAAAATGGTCAATTTTTAAAATTTCGAAAAAAATACAAGTCGCATGTGTTTTGAGCCGGAAATGGGCCACTTGAAGCCAATGGACATGGTAAGAAATCGATATCTCGAAAAAAAATATTTGGCCATTTCGAAAGTGGAAAAATGAGAAGGGGGTACCCTTACCATTTTTCGACAAAAATGGTATTTTTACAAAAAAATTTTTTAGAATTTTTTCGTTAATGAAATCGGTTGGTAAATATGCCACTTGAAAACAATGGCGAAGGTTTTAATTCGATATCTCGAAATTTTTTGAAAAAAAGTGCCGTTTCGCAAAATTTAACATAGGATTCCCTATGCTGAAAATGGTCAATTTTTAAAATTTCGAAAAAAATACAAGTAGCATGTGTTTTGAGCCGGAAATGGGCCACTTGAAGCCAATGGACACGGTAAGAAATCGATATCTCGAAAAAAAATATTTGGCCATTTCAAAAGTGGAAAAATGAGAAGGGGGTACCCTTACCATTTTTCGACAAAAATGGTATTTTTACAAAAAAATTTTTTAGAATTTTTTCGTTAATGAAATCGGTTGGTAAATATGCCACTTGAAAACAATGGCGAAGGTTTTAATTCGATATCTCGAAATTTTTTGAAAAAAAGTGCCGTTTCGCAAAATTTAACATAGGATTCCCTATGCTGAAAATGGTCAATTTTTAAAATTTCGAAAAAAATACAAGTAGCATGTGTTTTGAGCCGGAAATGGGCCACTTGAAGCCAATGGACATGGTAAGAAATCGATATCTCGAAAAAAAATATTTGGCCATTTCAAAAGTGGAAAAATGCGAAGGGGGTACCCTTACCATTTTTCGACTTTCAAAATGGCCAAATATTCTTTTTCGAGATATCGATTTCTTACCATGTCCATTGGCTTCAAGTGGCCCATTTCCGGCTCAAAACACATGCAACTTGTATTTTTTTCGAAATTTTAAAAATTGACCATTTTCAGCATAGGGAATCCTATGTTAAATTTTGCGAAACGGCACTTTTTTTCAAAAAATTTCGAGATATCGAATTAAAACCTTCGCCATTGTTTTCAAGTGGCATATTTACCAACCGATTTCATTAACGAAAAAATTCTAAAAAATTTTTTTGTAGAAATACCATTTTTGTCGAAAAATGGTAAGGGTACCCCCTTCTCATTTTTCCACTTTTGAAATGGCCAAATATTTTTTTTCGAGATATCGATTTCTTACCATGTCCATTGGCTTCAAGTGGCCCATTTCCGGCTCAAAACACATGCAACTTGTATTTTTTTCGAAATTTTAAAAATTGACCATTTTCAGCATAGGGAATCCTATGTTAAATTTTGCGAAACGGCACTTTTTTTCAAAAAATTTCGAGATATCGAATTAAAACCTTCGCCATTGTTTTCAAGTGGCATATTTACCAACCGATTTCATTAACGAAAAAATTCTAAAAAATTTTTTTGTAAAAATACCATTTTTGTCGAAAAATGGCAAGGGTACCCCCTTCTCATTTTTCCACTTTCGAAATGGCCAAATATTCTTTTTCGAGATATCGATTTCTTACCATGTCCATTGGCTTCAAGTGGCCCATTTCCGGCTCAAAACACATGCAACTTGTATTTTTTTCGAAATTTTAAAAATTGACCATTTTCAGCATAGGGAATCCTATGTTAAATTTTGCGAAACGGCACTTTTTTTCAAAAAATTTCGAGATATCGAATTAAAACCTTCGCCATTGTTTTCAAGTGGCATATTTACCAACCGATTTCATTAACGAAAAAATTCTAAAAAATTTTTTTGTAGAAATACCATTTTTGTCGAAAAATGGTAAGGGTACCCCCTTCTCATTTTTCCACATTTGAAATGGCCAAATATTTTTTTTCGAGATATCGATTTCTTACCGTGTCCATTGGCTTCAAGTGGCCCATTTCCGGCTCAAAACACATGCTACTTGTATTTTTTTCGAAATTTTAAAAATTGACCATTTTCAGCATAGGGAATCCTATGTTAAATTTTGCGAAACGGCACTTTTTTTCAAAAAATTTCGAGATATCGAATTAAAACCTTCGCCATTGTTTTCAAGTGGCATATTTACCAACCGATTTCATTAACGAAAAAATTCTAAAAAATTTTTTTGTAAAAATACCATTTTTGTCGAAAAATGGTAAGGGTACCCCCTTCTCATTTTTCCACTTTCGAAATGGCCAAATATTTTTTTTCGAGATATCGATTTCTTACCATGTCCATTGGCTTCAAGTCGCCCATTTCCGGCTCAAAACACATGCTACTTGTATTTTTTTCGAAATTTTAAAAATTGACCATTTTCAGCATAGGGAATCCTATGTTAAATTTTGCGAAACGGCACTTTTTTTCAAAAAATTTCGAGATATCGAATTAAAACCTTCGCCATTGTTTTCAAGTGGCATATTTACCAACCGATTTCATTAACGAAAAAATTCTAAAAAATTTTTTTGTAGAAATACCATTTTTGTCGAAAAATGGTAAGGGTACCCCCTTCTCATTTTTCCACTTTTGAAATGGCCAAATATTTTTTTTCGAGATATCGATTTCTTACCATGTCCATTGGCTTCAAGTGGCCCATTTCCGGCTCAAAACACATGCAACTTGTATTTTTTTCGAAATTCTAAAAATTGACCATTTTCAGCATAGGGAATCCTATGTTAAATTTTGCGAAACGGCACTTTTTTTCAAAAAATTTCGAGATATCGAATTAAAACCTTCGCCATTGTTTTCAAGTGGCATATTTACCAACCGATTTCATTAACGAAAAAATTCTAAAAAATTTTTTTGTAAAAATACCATTTTTGTCGAAAAATGGTAAGGGTACCCCCTTCTCATTTTTCCACTTTTGAAATGGCCAAATATTCTTTTTCGAGATATCGATTTCTTACCATGTCCATTGGCTTCAAGTGGCCCATTTCCGGCTCAAAACACATGCAACTTGTATTTTTTTCGAAATTTTAAAAATTGACCATTTTCAGCATAGGGAATCCTATGTTAAATTTTGCGAAACGGCACTTTTTTTCAAAAAATTTCGAGATATCGAATTAAAACCTTCGCCATTGTTTTCAAGTGGCATATTTACCAACCGATTTCATTAACGAAAAAATTCTAAAAAATTTTTTTGTAGAAATACCATTTTTGTCGAAAAATGGTAAGGGTACCCCCTTCTCATTTTTCCACTTTTGAAATGGCCAAATATTTTTTTTCGAGATATCGATTTCTTACCGTGTCCATTGGCTTCAAGTGGCCCATTTCCGGCTCAAAACACATGCTACTTGTATTTTTTTCGAAATTTTAAAAATTGACCATTTTCAGCATAGGGAATCCTATGTTAAATTTTGCGAAACGGCACTTTTTTTCAAAAAATTTCGAGATATCGAATTAAAACCTTCGCCATTGTTTTCAAGTGGCATATTTACCAACCGATTTCATTAACGAAAAAATTCTAAAAAATTTTTTTGTAAAAATACCATTTTTGTCGAAAAATGGTAAGGGTACCCCCTTCTCATTTTTCCACTTTCGAAATGGCCAAATATTTTTTTTCGAGATATCGATTTCTTACCATGTCCATTGGCTTCAAGTGGCCCATTTCCGGCTCAAAACACATGCTACTTGTATTTTTTTCGAAATTTTAAAAATTGACCATTTTCAGCATAGGGAATCCTATGTTAAATTTTGCGAAACGGCACTTTTTTTCAAAAAATTTCGAGATATCGAATTAAAACCTTCGCCATTGTTTTCAAGTGGCATATTTACCAACCGATTTCATTAACGAAAAAATTCTAAAAAATTTTTTTGTAGAAATACCATTTTTGTCGAAAAATGGTAAGGGTACCCCCTTCTCATTTTTCCACTTTTGAAATGGCCAAATATTTTTTTTCGAGATATCGATTTCTTACCATGTCCATTGGCTTCAAGTGGCCCATTTCCGGCTCAAAACACATGCAACTTGTATTTTTTTCGAAATTTTAAAAATTGACCATTTTCAGCATAGGGAATCCTATGTTAAATTTTGCGAAACGGCACTTTTTTTCAAAAAATTTCGAGATATCGAATTAAAACCTTCGCCATTGTTTTCAAGTGGCATATTTACCAACCGATTTCATTAACGAAAAAATTCTAAAAAATTTTTTTGTAAAAATACCATTTTTGTCGAAAAATGGTAAGGGTACCCCCTTCTCATTTTTCCACTTTCGAAATGGCCAAATATTTTTTTTCGAGATATCGATTTCTTACCATGTCTATTGGCTTCAAGTGGCCCATTTCCGGCTCAAAACACATGCTACTTGTATTTTTTTCGAAATTTTAAAAATTGACCATTTTCAGCATAGGGAATCCTATGTTAAATTTTGCGAAACGGCACTTTTTTTCAAAAAATTTCGAAATATCGAATTAAAACCTTCGCCATTGTTTTCAAGTGGCATATTTACCAACCGATTTCACTAACGAAAAAATTCTAAAAAATTTTTTTGTAAAAATACCATTTTTGTCGAAAAATGGTAAGGGTACCCCCTTCTCATTTTTCCACTTTCGAAATGGCCAAATATTCTTTTTCGAGATATCGATTTCTTACCATGTCCATTGGCTTCAAGTGGCCCATTTCCGGCTCAAAACACATGCAACTTGTATTTTTTTCGAAATTTTAAAAATTGACCATTTTCAGCATTGGGAATCCTATGTTAAATTTTGCGAAACGGCACTTTTTTTCAAAAAATTTCGAGATATCGAATTAAAACCTTCGCCATTGTTTTCAAGTGGCATATTTACCAACCGATTTCATTAACGAAAAAATTCTAAAAAATTTTTTTGTAAAAATACCATTTTTGTCGAAAAATGGTAAGGGTACCCCCTTCTCATTTTTCCACTTTCGAAATGGCCAAATATTTTTTTTCGAGATATCGATTTCTTACCATGTCCATTGGCTTCAAGTGGCCCATTTCCGGCTCAAAACACATGCTACTTGTATTTTTTTCGAAATTTTAAAAATTGACCATTTTCAGCATAGGGAATCCTATGTTAAATTTTGCGAAACGGCACTTTTTTTCAAAAAATTTCGAGATATCGAATTAAAACCTTCGCCATTGTTTTCAAGTGGCATATTTACCAACCGATTTCATTAACGAAAAAATTCTAAAAAATTTTTTTGTAAAAATACCATTTTTGTCGAAAAATAGTAAGCCCATGGTACCCTTACAATTTTTCGACAAAAATGGTATTTTTACAAAAAATTTTTTTAGAATTTTTTCGTTAATGAAATCGGTTGGTAAATATGCCACTTGAAAACAATGGCGAAGGTTTTAATTCGATATCTCGAAATTTTTTGAAAAAAAGTGCCGTTTCGCAAAATTTAACATAGGATTCCCTATGCTGAAAATGGTCAATTTTTAAAATTTCGAAAAAAATACAAGTCGCATGTGTTTTGAGCCGGAAATGGGCCACTTGAAGCCAATGGACATGGTAAGAAATCAATATCTCGAAAAAAAATATTTGGCCATTTCGAAAGTGGAAAAATGAGAAGGGGGTACCCTTACCATTTTTCGACAAAAATGGTATTTTTACAAAAAAATTTTTTAGAATTTTTTCGTTAATGAAATCGGTTGGTAAATATGCCACTTGAAAACAATGGCGAAGGTTTTAATTCGATATCTCGAAATTTTTTGAAAAAAAGTGCCGTTTCGCAAAATTTAACATAGGATTCCCTATGCTGAAAATGGTCAATTTTTAAAATTTCGAAAAAAATACAAGTAGCATGTGTTTTGAGCCGGAAATGGGCCACTTGAAGCCAATGGACACGGTAAGAAATCGATATCTCGAAAAAAAATATTTGGCCATTTCAAAAGTGGAAAAATGAGAAGGGGGTACCCTTACCATTTTTCGACAAAAATGGTATTTCTACAAAAAAATTTTTTAGAATTTTTTCGTTAATGAAATCGGTTGGTAAATATGCCACTTGAAAACAATGGCGGAGGTTTTAATTCGATATCTCGAAATTTTTTGAAAAAAAGTGCCGTTTCGCAAAATTTAACATAGGATTCCCTATGCTGAAAACGGTCAATTTTTAAAATTTCGAAAAAAATACAAGTTGCATGTGTTTTGAGCCGGAAATGGGCCACTTGAAGCCAATGGACATGGTAAGAAATCGATATCTCGAAAAAAAATATTTGGCCATTTTGAAAGTCGAAAAATGGTAAGGGTACCCCCTTCGCATTTTTCCACTTTTGAAATGGCCAAATATTTTTTTTCGAGATATCGATTTCTTACCATGTCCATTGGCTTCAAGTGGCCCATTTCCGGCTCAAAACACATGCTACTTGTATTTTTTTCGAAATTTTAAAAATTGACCATTTTCAGCATAGGGAATCCTATGTTAAATTTTGCGAAACGGCACTTTTTTTCAAAAAATTTCGAGATATCGAATTAAAACCTTCGCCATTGTTTTCAAGTGGCATATTTACCAACCGATTTCATTAACGAAAAAATTCTAAAAAATTTTTTTGTAAAAATACCATTTTTGTCGAAAAATGGTAAGGGTACCCCCTTCTCATTTTTCCACTTTCGAAATGGCCAAATATTTTTTTTCGAGATATCGATTTCTTACCATGTCCATTGGCTTCAAGTGGCCCATTTCCGGCTCAAAACACATGCTACTTGTATTTGTTTCGAAATTTTAAAAATTGACCATTTTCAGCATAGGGAATCCTATGTTAAATTTTGCGAAACGGCACTTTTTTTCAAAAAATTTCGAGATATCGAATTAAAACCTTCGCCATTGTTTTCAAGTGGCATATTTACCAACCGATTTCATTAACGAAAAAATTCTAAAAAATTTTTTTGTAAAAATACCATTTTCGTCGAAAAATGGTAAGGGTACCCCCTTCTCATTTTTCCACTTTCGAAATGGCCAAATATTTTTTTTCGAGATATCGATTTCTTACCATGTCCATTGGCTTCAAGTGGCCCATTTCCGGCTCAAAACACATGCTACTTGTATTTTTTTCGAAATTTTAAAAATTGACCATTTTCAGCATAGGGAATCCTATGTTAAATTTTGCGAAACGGCACTTTTTTTCAAAAAATTTCGAGATATCGAATTAAAACCTTCGCCATTGTTTTCAAGTGGCATATTTACCAACCGATTTCATTAACGAAAAAATTCTAAAAAATTTTTTTGTAAAAATACCATTTTCGTCGAAAAATGGTAAGGGTACCCCCTTCTCATTTTTCCACTTTCGAAATGGCCAAATATTTTTTTTCGAGATATCGATTTCTTACCATGTCCATTGGCTTCAAGTGGCCCATTTCCGGCTCAAAACACATGCTACTTGTATTTGTTTCGAAATTTTAAAAATTGACCATTTTCAGCATAGGGAATCCTATGTTAAATTTTGCGAAACGGCACTTTTTTTCAAAAAATTTCGAGATATCGAATTAAAACCTTCGCCATTGTTTTCAAGTGGCATATTTACCAACCGATTTCATTAACGAAAAAATTCTAAAAAATTTTTTTGTAAAAATACCATTTTCGTCGAAAAATGGTAAGGGTACCCCCTTCTCATTTTTCCACTTTCGAAATGGCCAAATATTTTTTTTCGAGATATCGATTTCTTACCATGTCCATTGGCTTCAAGTGGCCCATTTCCGGCTCAAAACACATGCTACTTGTATTTTTTTCGAAATTTTAAAAATTGACCATTTTCAGCATAGGGAATCCTATGTTAAATTTTGCGAAACGGCACTTTTTTTCAAAAAATTTCGAGATATCGAATTAAAACCTTCGCCATTGTTTTCAAGTGGCATATTTACCAACCGATTTCATTAACGAAAAAATTCTAAAAAATTTTTTTGTAAAAATACCATTTTCGTCGAAAAATGGTAAGGGTACCCCCTTCTCATTTTTCCACTTTCGAAATGGCCAAATATTTTTTTTCGAGATATCGATTTCTTACCATGTCCATTGGCTTCAAGTGGCCCATTTCCGGCTCAAAACACATGCTACTTGTATTTTTTTCGAAATTTTAAAAATTGACCATTTTCAGCATAGGGAATCCTATGTTTAATTTTGCGAAACGGCACTTTTTTTCAAAAAATTTCGAGATATCGAATTAAAACCTTCGCCATTGTTTTCAAGTGGCATATTTACCAACCGATTTCATTAACGAAAAAATTCTAAAAAATTTTTTTTTTAAAATACCATTTTTGTCGAAAAATGGTAAGGGTACCCCCTTCTCATTTTTCCACTTTCGAAATGGCCAAATATTTTTTTTCGAGATATCGATTTCTTACCATGTCCATTGGCTTCAAGTGGCCCATTTCCGGCTCAAAACACATGCAACTTGTATTTTTTTCGAAATTTTAAAAATTGACCATTTTCAGCATAGGGAATCCTATGTTAAATTTTGCGAAACGGCACTTTTTTTCAAAAAATTTCGAGATATCGAATTAAAACCTTCGCCATTGTTTTCAAGTGGCATATTTACCAACCGATTTCATTAACGAAAAAATTCTAAAAAATTTTTTTTTAAAAATACCATTTTTGTCGAAAAATGGTAAGGGTACCCCCTTCTCATTTTTCCACTTTCGAAATGGCCAAATATTTTTTTTCGAGATATCGATTTCTTACCATGTCCATTGGCTTCAAGTGGCCCATTTCCGGCTCAAAACACATGCAACTTGTATTTTTTTCGAAATTTTAAAAATTGACCATTTTCAGCATAGGGAATCCTATGTTAAATTTTGCGAAACGGCACTTTTTTTCAAAAAATTTCGAGATATCGAATTAAAACCTTCGCCATTGTTTTCAAGTGGCATATTTACCAACCGATTTCATTAACGAAAGAATTCTAAAAAATTTTTTTGTAAAAATACAATTTTTGTCGAAAAATAGTAAGCCCATGGTACCCTTACAATTTTTCGACAAAAATGGTATTTTTACAAAAAATTTTTTTAGAATTTTTTCGTTAATGAAATCGGTTGGTAAATATGCCACTTGAAAACAATGGCGAAGGTTTTAATTCGATATCTCGAAATTTTTTGAAAAAAAGTGCCGTTTCGCAAAATTTAACATAGGATTCCCTATGCTGAAAATGGTCAATTTTTAAAATTTCGAAAAAAATACAAGTAGCATGTGTTTTGAGCCGGAAATGGGCCACTTGAAGCCAATGGACATGGTAAGAAATCGATATCTCGAAAAAAAATATTTGGCCATTTCGAAAGTGGAAAAATGAGAAGGGGGTACCCTTACCATTTTTCGACAAAAATGGTATTTTTACAAAAAAATTTTTTAGAATTTTTTCGTTAATGAAATCGGTTGGTAAATATGCCACTTGAAAACAATGGCGAAAGTTTTAATTCGATATCTCGAAATTTTTTGAAAAAAAGTGCCGTTTCGCAAAATTTAACATAGGATTCCCTATGCTGAAAATGGTCAATTTTTAAAATTTCGAAAAAAATACAAGTAGCATGTGTTTTGAGCCGGAAATGGGCCACTTGAAGCCAATGGACACGGTAAGAAATCGATATCTCGAAAAAAAATATTTGGCCATTTCAAAAGTGGAAAAATGAGAAGGGGGTACCCTTACCATTTTTCGACAAAAATGGTATTTTTACAAAAAAAATTTTTAGAATTTTTTCGTTAATGAAATCGGTTGGTAAATATGCCACTTGAAAACAATGGCGAAGGTTTTAATTCGATATCTCGAAATTTTTTGAAAAAAAGTGCCGTTTCGCAAAATTTAACATAGGATTCCCTATGCTGAAAATTGTCAATATTTAAAATTTCGAAAAAAATACAAGTTGCATGTGTTTTGAGCCGGAAATGGGCCACTTGAAGCCAATGGACATGGTAAGAAATCGATATCTCGAAAAAAAATATTTGGCCATTTTGAAAGTCGAAAAATGGTAAGGGTACCCCCTTCGCATTTTTCCACTTTTGAAATGGCCAAATATTTTTTTTCGAGATATCGATTTCTTACCATGTCCATTGGCTTCAAGTGGCCCATTTCCGGCTCAAAACACATGCTACTTGTATTTTTTTCGAAATTTTAAAAATTGACCATTTTCAGCATAGGGAATCCTATGTTAAATTTTGCGAAACGGCACTTTTTTTCAAAAAATTTCGAGATATCGAATTAAAACCTTCGCCATTGTTTTCAAGTGGCATATTTACCAACCGATTTCATTAACGAAAAAATTCTAAAAAATTTTTTTGTAAAAATACCATTTTTGTCGAAAAATGGTAAGGGTACCCCCTTCTCATTTTTCCACTTTCGAAATGGCCAAATATTTTTTTTCGAGATATCGATTTCTTACCAGGTCCATTGGCTTCAAGTGGCCCATTTCCGGCTCAAAACACATGCTACTTGTATTTTTTTCGAAATTTTAAAAATTGACCATTTTCAGCATAGGGAATCCTATGTTAAATTTTGCGAAACGGCACTTTTTTTCAAAAAATTTCGAGATATCGAATTAAAACCTTCGCCATTGTTTTCAAGTGGCATATTTACCAACCGATTTCATTAACGAAAAAATTCTAAAAAATTTTTTTGTAAAAATACCATTTTTGTCGAAAAATGGTAAGGGTACCCCCTTCTCATTTTTCCACTTTCGAAATGGCCAAATATTTTTTTTCGAGATATCGATTTCTTACCATGTCCATTGGCTTCAAGTGGCCCATTTCCGGCTCAAAACACATGCTACTTGTATTTTTTTCGAAATTTTAAAAATTGACCATTTTCAGCATAGGGAATCCTATGTTAAATTTTGCGAAACGGCACTTTTTTTCAAAAAATTTCGAGATATCGAATTAAAACCTTCGCCATTGTTTTCAAGTGGCATATTTACCAACCGATTTCATTAACGAAAAAATTCTAAAAAATTTTTTTGTAAAAATACCATTTTCGTCGAAAAATGGTAAGGGTACCCCCTTCTCATTTTTCCACTTTCGAAATGGCCAAATATTTTTTTTCGAGATATCGATTTCTTACCATGTCCATTGGCTTCAAGTGGCCCATTTCCGGCTCAAAACACATGCTACTTGTATTTTTTTCGAAATTTTAAAAATTGACCATTTTCAGCATAGGGAATCCTATGTTAAATTTTGCGAAACGGCACTTTTTTTCAAAAAATTTCGAGATATCGAATTAAAACCTTCGCCATTGTTTTCAAGTGGCATATTTACCAACCGATTTCATTAACGAAAAAATTCTAATAAATTTTTTTGTAAAAATACCATTTTTGTCGAAAAATGGTAAGGGTACCCCCTTCTCATTTTTCCACTTTCGAAATGGCCAAATATTTTTTTTCGAGATATCGATTTCTTACCATGTCCATTGGCTTCAAGTGGCCCATTTCCGGCTCAAAACACATGCTACTTGTATTTTTTTCGAAATTTTAAAAATTGACCATTTTCAGCATAGGGAATCCTATGTTAAATTTTGCGAAACGGCACTTTTTTTCAAAAAATTTCGAGATATCGAATTAAAACCTTCGCCATTGTTTTCAAGTGGCATATTTACCAACCGATTTCATTAACGAAAAAATTCTAAAAAATTTTTTTGTAAAAATACCATTTTCGTCGAAAAATGGTAAGGGTACCCCCTTCTCATTTTTCCACTTTCGAAATGGCCAAATATTTTTTTTCGAGATATCGATTTCTTACCATGTCCATTGGCTTCAAGTGGCCCATTTCCGGCTCAAAACACATGCTACTTGTATTTTTTTCGAAATTTTAAAAATTGACCATTTTCAGCATAGGGAATCCTATGTTAAATTTTGCGAAACGGCACTTTTTTTCAAAAAATTTCGAGATATCGAATTAAAACCTTCGCCATTGTTTTCAAGTGGCATATTTACCAACCGATTTCATTAACGAAAAAATTCTAAAAAATTTTTTTGTAAAAATACCATTTTTGTCGAAAAATGGTAAGGGTACCCCCTTCTCATTTTTCCACTTTCGAAATGGCCAAATATTTTTTTTCGAGATATCGATTTCTTACCATGTCCATTGGCTTCAAGTGGCCCATTTCCGGCTCAAAACACATGCTACTTGTATTTTTTTCGAAATTTTAAAAATTGACCATTTTCAGCATAGGGAATCCTATGTTAAATTTTGCGAAACGGCACTTTTTTTCAAAAAATTTCGAGATATCGAATTAAAACCTTCGCCATTGTTTTCAAGTGGCATATTTACCAACCGATTTCATTAACGAAAAAATTCTAAAAAATTTTTTTGTAAAAATACCATTTTTGTCGAAAAATGGTAAGGGTACCCCCTTCTCATTTTTCCACTTTCGAAATGGCCAAATATTTTTTTTCGAGATATCGATTTCTTACCATGTCCATTGGCTTCAAGTGGCCCATTTCCGGCTCAAAACACATGCTACTTGTATTTTTTTCGAAATTTTAAAAATTGACCATTTTCAGCATAGGGAATCCTATGTTAAATTTTGCGAAACGGCACTTTTTTTCAAAAAATTTCGAGATATCGAATTAAAACCTTCGCCATTGTTTTCAAGTGGCATATTTACCAACCGATTTCATTAACGAAAAAATTCTAAAAAATTTTTTTGTAAAAATACCATTTTCGTCGAAAAATGGTAAGGGTACCCCCTTCTCATTTTTCCACTTTCGAAATGGCCAAATATTTTTTTTCGAGATATCGATTTCTTACCATGTCCATTGGCTTCAAGTGGCCCATTTCCGGCTCAAAACACATGCTACTTGTATTTTTTTCGAAATTTTAAAAATTGACCATTTTCAGCATAGGGAATCCTATGTTAAATTTTGCGAAACGGCACTTTTTTTCAAAAAATTTCGAGATATCGAATTAAAACCTTCGCCATTGTTTTCAAGTGGCATATTTACCAACCGATTTCATTAACGAAAAAATTCTAATAAATTTTTTTGTAAAAATACCATTTTTGTCGAAAAATGGTAAGGGTACCCCCTTCTCATTTTTCCACTTTCGAAATGGCCAAATATTTTTTTTCGAGATATCGATTTCTTACCATGTCCATTGGCTTCAAGTGGCCCATTTCCGGCTCAAAACACATGCTACTTGTATTTTTTTCGAAATTTTAAAAATTGACCATTTTCAGCATAGGGAATCCTATGTTAAATTTTGCGAAACGGCACTTTTTTTCAAAAAATTTCGAGATATCGAATTAAAACCTTCGCCATTGTTTTCAAGTGGCATATTTACCAACCGATTTCATTAACGAAAAAATTCTAAAAAATTTTTTTGTAAAAATACCATTTTCGTCGAAAAATGGTAAGGGTACCCCCTTCTCATTTTTCCACTTTCGAAATGGCCAAATATTTTTTTTCGAGATATCGATTTCTTACCATGTCCATTGGCTTCAAGTGGCCCATTTCCGGCTCAAAACACATGCTACTTGTATTTTTTTCGAAATTTTAAAAATTGACCATTTTCAGCATAGGGAATCCTATGTTAAATTTTGCGAAACGGCACTTTTTTTCAAAAAATTTCGAGATATCGAATTAAAACCTTCGCCATTGTTTTCAAGTGCCATATTTACCAACCGATTTCATTAACGAAAAAATTCTAAAAAATTTTTTTTTTAAAATACCATTTTTGTCGAAAAATGGTAAGGGTACCCCCTTCTCATTTTTCCACTTTCGAAATGGCCAAATATTCTTTTTCGAGATATCGATTTCTTACCATGTCCATTGGCTTCAAGTGGCCCATTTCCGGCTCAAAACACATGCAACTTGTATTTTTTTCGAAATTTTAAAAATTGACCATTTTCAGCATAGGGAATCCTATGTTAAATTTTGCGAAACGGCACTTTTTTTCAAAAAATTTCGAGATATCGAATTAAAACCTTCGCCATTGTTTTCAAGTGGCATATTTACCAACCGATTTCATTAACGAAAAAATTCTAAAAAATTTTTTTGTAAAAATACCATTTTTGTCGAAAAATGGTAAGGGTACCCCCTTCTCATTTTTCCACTTTCGAAATGGCCAAATATTTTTTTTCGAGATATCGATTTCTTACCATGTCCATTGGCTTCAAGTGGCCCATTTCCGGCTCAAAACACATGCTACTTGTATTTTTTTCGAAATTTTAAAAATTGACCATTTTCAGCATAGGGAATCCTATGTTAAATTTTGCGAAACGGCACTTTTTTTCAAAAAATTTCGAGATATCGAATTAAAACCTTCGCCATTGTTTTCAAGTGGCATATTTACCAACCGATTTCATTAACGAAAAAATTCTAAAAAATTTTTTTGTAAAAATACCATTTTTGTCGAAAAATGGTAAGGGTACCCCCTTCTCATTTTTCCACTTTCGAAATGGCCAAATATTCTTTTTCGAGATATCGATTTCTTACCATGTCCATTGGCTTCAAGTGGCCCATTTCCGGCTCAAAACACATGCAACTTGTATTTTTTTCGAAATTTTAAAAATTGACCATTTTCAGCATAGGGAATCCTATGTTAAATTTTGCGAAACGGCACTTTTTTTCAAAAAATTTCGAGATATCGAATTAAAACCTTCGCCATTGTTTTCAAGTGGCATATTTACCAACCGATTTCATTAACGAAAAAATTCTAAAAAATTTTTTTGTAAAAATACCATTTTCGTCGAAAAATGGTAAGGGTACCCCCTTCTCATTTTTCCACTTTCGAAATGGCCAAATATTTTTTTTCGAGATATCGATTTCTTACCATGTCCATTGGCTTCAAGTGGCCCATTTCCGGCTCAAAACACATGCTACTTGTATTTTTTTCGAAATTTTAAAAATTGACCATTGTCAGCATAGGGAATCCTATGTTAAATTTTGCGAAACGGCACTTTTTTTCAAAAAATTTCGAGATATCGAATTAAAACCTTCGCCATTGTTTTCAAGTGGCATATTTACCAACCGATTTCATTAACGAAAAAATTCTAAAAAATTTTTTTTTTAAAATACCATTTTCGTCGAAAAATGGTAAGGGTACCCCCTTCTCATTTTTCCACTTTCGAAATGGCCAAATATTTTTTTTCGAGATATCGATTTCTTACCATGTCCATTGGCTTCAAGTGGCCCATTTCCGGCTCAAAACACATGCTACTTGTATTTTTTTCGAAATTTTAAAAATTGACCATTGTCAGCATAGGGAATCCTATGTTAAATTTTGCGAAACGGCACTTTTTTTCAAAAAATTTCGAGATATCGAATTAAAACCTTCGCCATTGTTTTCAAGTGGCATATTTACCAACCGATTTCATTAACGAAAAAATTCTAAAAAATTTTTTTTTTAAAATACCATTTTTGTCGAAAAATGGTAAGGGTACCCCCTTCTCATTTTTCCACTTTCGAAATGGCCAAATATTTTTTTTCGAGATATCGATTTCTTACCATGTCCATTGGCTTCAAGTGGCCCATTTCCGGCTCAAAACACATGCAACTTGTATTTTTTTCGAAATTTTAAAAATTGACCATTTTCAGCATAGGGAATCCTATGTTAAATTTTGCGAAACGGCACTTTTTTTCAAAAAATTTCGAGATATCGAATTAAAACCTTCGCCATTGTTTTCAAGTGGCATATTTACCAACCGATTTCATTAACGAAAAAATTCTAAAAAATTTTTTTTTTAAAATACCATTTTTGTCGAAAAATGGTAAGGGTACCCCCTTCTCATTTTTCCACTTTCGAAATGGCCAAATATTTTTTTTCGAGATATCGATTTCTTACCATGTCCATTGGCTTCAAGTGGCCCATTTCCGGCTCAAAACACATGCAACTTGTATTTTTTTCGAAATTTTAAAAATTGACCATTTTCAGCATAGGGAATCCTATGTTAAATTTTGCGAAACGGCACTTTTTTTCAAAAAATTTCGAGATATCGAATTAAAACCTTCGCCATTGTTTTCAAGTGGCATATTTACCAACCGATTTCATTAACGAAAGAATTCTAAAAAATTTTTTTGTAAAAATACAATTTTTGTCGAAAAATAGTAAGCCCATGGTACCCTTACAATTTTTCGACAAAAATGGTATTTTTACAAAAAATTTTTTTAGAATTTTTTCGTTAATGAAATCGGTTGGTAAATATGCCACTTGAAAACAATGGCGAAGGTTTTAATTCGATATCTCGAAATTTTTTGAAAAAAAGTGCCGTTTCGCAAAATTTAACATAGGATTCCCTATGCTGAAAATGGTCAATTTTTAAAATTTCGAAAAAAATACAAGTAGCATGTGTTTTGAGCCGGAAATGGGCCACTTGAAGCCAATGGACATGGTAAGAAATCGATATCTCGAAAAAAAATATTTGGCCATTTCGAAAGTGGAAAAATGAGAAGGGGGTACCCTTACCATTTTTCGACAAAAATGGTATTTTTACAAAAAAATTTTTTAGAATTTTTTCGTTAATGAAATCGGTTGGTAAATATGCCACTTGAAAACAATGGCGAAAGTTTTAATTCGATATCTCGAAATTTTTTGAAAAAAAGTGCCGTTTCGCAAAATTTAACATAGGATTCCCTATGCTGAAAATGGTCAATTTTTAAAATTTCGAAAAAAATACAAGTAGCATGTGTTTTGAGCCGGAAATGGGCCACTTGAAGCCAATGGACACGGTAAGAAATCGATATCTCGAAAAAAAATATTTGGCCATTTCAAAAGTGGAAAAATGAGAAGGGGGTACCCTTACCATTTTTCGACAAAAATGGTATTTTTACAAAAAAATTTTTTAGAATTTTTTCGTTAATGAAATCGGTTGGTAAATATGCCACTTGAAAACAATGGCGAAGGTTTTAATTCGATATCTCGAAATTTTTTCAAAAAAAGTGCCGTTTCGCAAAATTTAACATAGGATTCCCTATGCTGAAAATGGTCAATTTTTAAAATTTCGAAAAAAATACAAGTTGCATGTGTTTTGAGCCGGAAATGGGCCACTTGAAGCCAATGGACATGGTAAGAAATCGATATCTCGAAAAAAAATATTTGGCCATTTTGAAAGTCGAAAAATGGTAAGGGTACCCCCTTCGCATTTTTCCACTTTTGAAATGGCCAAATATTTTTTTTCGAGATATCGATTTCTTACCATGTCCATTGGCTTCAAGTGGCCCATTTCCGGCTCAAAACACATGCTACTTGTATTTTTTTCGAAATTTTAAAAATTGACCATTTTCAGCATAGGGAATCCTATGTTAAATTTTGCGAAACGGCACTTTTTTTCAAAAAATTTCGAGATATCGAATTAAAACCTTCGCCATTGTTTTCAAGTGGCATATTTACCAACCGATTTCATTAACGAAAAAATTCTAAAAAATTTTTTTGTAAAAATACCATTTTTGTCGAAAAATGGTAAGGGTACCCCCTTCTCATTTTTCCACTTTCGAAATGGCCAAATATTTTTTTTCGAGATATCGATTTCTTACCATGTCCATTGGCTTCAAGTGGCCCATTTCCGGCTCAAAACACATGCTACTTGTATTTTTTTCGAAATTTTAAAAATTGACCATTTTCAGCATAGGGAATCCTATGTTAAATTTTGCGAAACGGCACTTTTTTTCAAAAAATTTCGAGATATCGAATTAAAACCTTCGCCATTGTTTTCAAGTGGCATATTTACCAACCGATTTCATTAACGAAAAAATTCTAAAAAATTTTTTTGTAAAAATACCTTTTTCGTCGAAAAATGGTAAGGGTACCCCCTTCTCATTTTTCCACTTTCGAAATGGCCAAATATTTTTTTTCGAGATATCGATTTCTTACCATGTCCATTGGCTTCAAGTGGCCCATTTCCGGCTCAAAACACATGCTACTTGTATTTTTTTCGAAATTTTAAAAATTGACCATTTTCAGCATAGGGAATCCTATGTTAAATTTTGCGAAACGGCACTTTTTTTCAAAAAATTTCGAGATATCGAATTAAAACCTTCGCCATTGTTTTCAAGTGGCATATTTACCAACCGATTTCATTAACGAAAAAATTCTAAAAAATTTTTTTGTAAAAATACCATTTTTGTCGAAAAATGGTAAGGGCACCCCCTTCTCATTTTTCCACTTTCGAAATGGCCAAATATTTTTTTTCGAGATATCGATTTCTTACCATGTCCATTGGCTTCAAGTGGCCCATTTCCGGCTCAAAACACATGCTACTTGTATTTTTTTCGAAATTTTAAAAATTGACCATTTTCAGCATAGGGAATCCTATGTTAAATTTTGCGAAACGGCACTTTTTTTCAAAAAATTTCGAGATATCGAATTAAAACCTTCGCCATTGTTTTCAAGTGGCATATTTACCAACCGATTTCATTAACGAAAAAATTCTAAAAAATTTTTTTGTAAAAATACCATTTTCGTCGAAAAATGGTAAGGGTACCCCCTTCTCATTTTTCCACTTTCGAAATGGCCAAATATTTTTTTTCGAGATATCGATTTCTTACCATGTCCATTGGCTTCAAGTGGCCCATTTCCGGCTCAAAACACATGCTACTTGTATTTTTTTCGAAATTTTAAAAATTGACCATTTTCAGCATAGGGAATCCTATGTTAAATTTTGCGAAACGGCACTTTTTTTCAAAAAATTTCGAGATATCGAATTAAAACCTTCGCCATTGTTTTCAAGTGGCATATTTACCAACCGATTTCATTAACGAAAAAATTCTAAAAAATTTTTTTGTAAAAATACCATTTTTGTCGAAAAATGGTAAGGGTACCCCCTTCTCATTTTTCCACTTTCGAAATGGCCAAATATTTTTTTTCGAGATATCGATTTCTTACCATGTCCATTGGCTTCAAGTGGCCCATTTCCGGCTCAAAACACATGCTACTTGTATTTTTTTCGAAATTTTAAAAATTGACCATTTTCAGCATAGGGAATCCTATGTTAAATTTTGCGAAACGGCACTTTTTTTCAAAAAATTTCGAGATATCGAATTAAAACCTTCGCCATTGTTTTCAAGTGGCATATTTACCAACCGATTTCATTAACGAAAAAATTCTAAAAAATTTTTTTGTAAAAATACCATTTTCGTCGAAAAATGGTAAGGGTACCCCCTTCTCATTTTTCCACTTTCGAAATGGCCAAATATTTTTTTTCGAGATATCGATTTCTTACCATGTCCATTGGCTTCAAGTGGCCCATTTCCGGCTCAAAACACATGCTACTTGTATTTTTTTCGAAATTTTAAAAATTGACCATTTTCAGCATAGGGAATCCTATGTTAAATTTTGCGAAACGGCACTTTTTTTCAAAAAATTTCGAGATATCGAATTAAAACCTTCGCCATTGTTTTCAAGTGGCATATTTACCAACCGATTTCATTAACGAAAAAATTCTAAAAAATTTTTTTTTTAAAATACCATTTTTGTCGAAAAATGGTAAGGGTACCCCCTTCTCATTTTTCCACTTTCGAAATGGCAAAATATTCTTTTTCGAGATATCGATTTCTTACCATGTCCATTGGCTTCAAGTGGCCCATTTCCGGCTCAAAACACATGCAACTTGTATTTTTTTCGAAATTTTAAAAATTGACCATTTTCAGCATAGGGAATCCTATGTTAAATTTTGCGAAACGGCACTTTTTTTCAAAAAATTTCGAGATATCGAATTAAAACCTTCGCCATTGTTTTCAAGTGGCATATTTACCAACCGATTTCATTAACGAAAAAATTCTAAAAAATTTTTTTGTAAAAATACCATTTTTGTCGAAAAATGGTAAGGGTACCATGGGCTTACTATTTTTCGACAAAAATGGTATTTCTACAAAAAAATTTTTTAGAATTTTTTCGTTAATGAAATCGGTTGGTAAATATGCCACTTGAAAACAATGGCGGAGGTTTTAATTCGATATCTCAAAATTTTTTGAAAAAAAGTGCCGTTTCGCAAAATTTAACATAGGATTCCCTATGCTGAAAATGGTCAATTTTTAAAATTTCGAAAAAAATACAAGTTGCATGTGTTTTGAGCCGGAAATGGGCCACTTGAAGCCAATGGACATGGTAAGAAATCGATATCTCGAAAAAAAATATTTGGCCATTTTGAAAGTCGAAAAATGGTAAGGGTACCCCCTTCGCATTTTTCCACTTTTGAAATGGCCAAATATTTTTTTTCGAGATATCGATTTCTTACCATGTCCATTGGCTTCAAGTGGCCCATTTCCGGCTCAAAACACATGCTACTTGTATTTTTTTCGAAATTTTAAAAATTGACCATTTTCAGCATAGGGAATCCTATGTTAAATTTTGCGAAACGGCACTTTTTTTCAAAAAATTTCGAGATATCGAATTAAAACCTTCGCCATTGTTTTCAAGTGGCATATTTACCAACCGATTTCATTAACGAAAAAATTCTAAAAAATTTTTTTGTAAAAATACCACTTTTGTCGAAAAATGGTAAGGGTACCCCCTTCTCATTTTTCCACTTTCGAAATGGCCAAATATTTTTTTTCGAGATATCGATTTCTTACCATGTCCATTGGCTTCAAGTGGCCCATTTCCGGCTCAAAACACATGCAACTTGTATTTTTTTCGAAATTTTAAAAATTGACCATTTTCAGCATAGGGAATCCTATGTTAAATTTTGCGAAACGGCACTTTTTTTCAAAAAATTTCGAGATATCGAATTAAAACCTTCGCCATTGTTTTCAAGTGGCATATTTACCAACCGATTTCATTAACGAAAGAATTCTAAAAAATTTTTTTGTAAAAATACAATTTTTGTCGAAAAATGGTAAGGGTACCCCCTTCTCATTTTTCCACTTTCGAAATGGCCAAATATTTTTTTTCGAGATATCGATTTCTTACCATGTCCATTGGCTTCAAGTGGCCCATTTCCGGCTCAAAACACATGCTACTTGTATTTTTTTCGAAATTTTAAAAATTGACCATTTTCAGCATAGGGAATCCTATGTTAAATTTTGCGAAACGGCACTTTTTTTCAAAAAATTTCGAGATATCGAATTAAAACCTTCGCCATTGTTTTCAAGTGGCATATTTACCAACCGATTTCATTAACGAAAAAATTCTAAAAAATTTTTTTGTAAAAATACCATTTTTGTCGAAAAATGGTAAGGGTACCCCCTTCTCATTTTTCCACTTTCGAAATGGCCAAATATTTTTTTTCGAGATATCGATTTCTTACCATGTCTATTGGCTTCAAGTGGCCCATTTCCGGCTCAAAACACATGCTACTTGTATTTTTTTCGAAATTTTAAAAATTGACCATTTTCAGCATAGGGAATCCTATGTTAAATTTTGCGAAACGGCACTTTTTTTCAAAAAATTTCGAAATATCGAATTAAAACCTTCGCCATTGTTTTCAAGTGGCATATTTACCAACCGATTTCATTAACGAAAAAATTCTAAAAAATTTTTTTGTAAAAATACCATTTTTGTCGAAAAATGGTAAGGGTACCCCCTTCTCATTTTTCCACTTTCGAAATGGCCAAATATTCTTTTTCGAGATATCGATTTCTTACCATGTCCATTGGCTTCAAGTGGCCCATTTCCGGCTCAAAACACATGCAACTTGTATTTTTTTCGAAATTTTAAAAATTGACCATTTTCAGCATAGGGAATCCTATGTTAAATTTTGCGAAACGGCACTTTTTTTCAAAAAATTTCGAGATATCGAATTAAAACCTTCGCCATTGTTTTCAAGTGGCATATTTACCAACCGATTTCATTAACGAAAAAATTCTAAAAAATTTTTTTGTAAAAATACCATTTTTGTCGAAAAATAGTAAGGGTACCCCCTTCTCATTTTTCCACTTTCGAAATGGCCAAATATTCTTTTTCGAGATATCGATTTCTTACCATGTCCATTGGCTTCAAGTGGCCCATTTCCGGCTCAAAACACATGCAACTTGTATTTTTTTCGAAATTTTAAAAATTGACCATTTTCAGCATAGGGAATCCTATGTTAAATTTTGCGAAACGGCACTTTTTTTCAAAAAATTTCGAGATATCGAATTAAAACCTTCGCCATTGTTTTCAAGTGGCATATTTACCAACCGATTTCATTAACGAAAAAATTCTAAAAAATTTTTTTGTAAAAATACCATTTTTGTCGAAAAATAGTAAGCCCATGGTACCCTTACAATTTTTCGACAAAAATGGTATTTTTACAAAAAATTTTTTTAGAATTTTTTCGTTAATGAAATCGGTTGGTAAATATGCCACTTGAAAACAATGGCGAAGGTTTTAATTCGATATCTCGAAATTTTTTGAAAAAAAGTGCCGTTTCGCAAAATTTAACATAGGATTCCCTATGCTGAAAATGGTCAATTTTTAAAATTTCGAAAAAAATACAAGTAGCATGTGTTTTGAGCCGGAAATGGGCCACTTGAAGCCAATGGACACGGTAAGAAATCGATATCTCGAAAAAAAATATTTGGCCATTTCAAAAGTGGAAAAATGAGAAGGGGGTACCCTTACCATTTTTCGACAAAAATGGTATTTTTACAAAAAAATTTTTTAGAATTTTTTCGTTAATGAAATCGGTTGGTAAATATGCCACTTGAAAACAATGGCGAAGGTTTTAATTCGATATCTCGAAATTTTTTGAAAAAAAGTGCCGTTTCGCAAAATTTAACATAGGATTCCCTATGCTGAAAATGGTCAATTTTTAAAATTTCGAAAAAAATACAAGTAGCATGTGTTTTGAGCCGGAAATGGGCCACTTGAATCCAATGGACATGGTAAGAAATCGATATCTCGAAAAAAAATATTTGGCCATTTCGAAAGTGGAAAAATGAGAAGGGGGTACCCTTACCATTTTTCGACAAAAATGGTATTTTTACAAAAAAATTTTTTAGAATTTTTTCGTTAATGAAATCGGTTGGTAAATATGCCACTTGAAAACAATGGCGAAGGTTTTAATTCGATATCTCGAAATTTTTTGAAAAAAAGTGCCGTTTCGCAAAATTTAACATAGGATTCCCTATGCTGAAAATGGTCAATTTTTAAAATTTCGAAAAAAATACAAGTAGCATGTGTTTTGAGCCGGAAATGGGCCACTTGAAGCCAATAGACACGGTAAGAAATCGATATCTCGAAAAAAAATATTTGGCCATTTCAAAAGTGGAAAAATGAGAAGGGGGTACCCTTACCATTTTTCGACAAAAATGGTATTTTTACAAAAAAATTTTTTAGAATTTTTTCGTTAATGAAATCGGTTGGTAAATATGCCACTTGAAAACAATGGCGAAGGTTTTAATTCGATATCTCGAAATTTTTTGAAAAAAAGTGCCGTTTCGCAAAATTTAACATAGGATTCCCTATGCTGAAAATGGTCAATTTTTAAAATTTCGAAAAAAATACAAGTTGCATGTGTTTTGAGCCGGAAATGGGCCACTTGAAGCCAATGGACATGGTAAGAAATCGATATCTCGAAAAAAAATATTTGGCCATTTCGAAAGTGGAAAAATGAGAAGGGGGTACCCTTACCATTTTTCGACAAAAATGGTATTTTTACAAAAAAATTTTTTAGAATTTTTTCGTTAATGAAATCGGTTGGTAAATATGCCACTTGAAAACAATGGCGAAGGTTTTAATTCGATATCTCGAAATTTTTTGAAAAAAAGTGCCGTTTCGCAAAATTTAACATAGGATTCCCTATGCTGAAAATGGTCAATTTTTAAAATTTCGAAAAAAATACAAGTAGCATGTGTTTGAGCCGGAAATGGGCCACTTGAAGCCAATGGACATGGTAAGAAATCGATATCTCGAAAAAAAATATTTGGCCATTTCGAAAGTGGAAAAATGAGAAGGGGGTACCCTTACCATTTTTCGACAAAAATGGTATTTTTACAAAAAAATTTTTTAGAATTTTTTCATTAATGAAATCGGTTGGTAAATATGCCACTTGAAAACAATGGCGAAGGTTTTAATTCGATATCTCGAAATTTTTTGAAAAAAAGTGCCGTTTCGCAAAATTTAACATAGGATTCCCTATGCTGAAAATGGTCAATTTTTAAAATTTCGAAAAAAATACAAGTAGCATGTGTTTTGAGCCGGAAATGGGCCACTTGAAGCCAATGGACACGGTAAGAAATCGATATCTCGAAAAAAAATATTTGGCCATTTCAAAAGTGGAAAAATGAGAAGGGGGTACCCTTACCATTTTTCGACAAAAATGGTATTTTTACAAAAAAATTTTTTAGAATTTTTTCGTTAATGAAATCGGTTGGTAAATATGCCACTTGAAAACAATGGCGAAGGTTTTAATTCGATATCTCGAAATTTTTTGAAAAAAAGTGCCGTTTCGCAAAATTTAACATAGGATTCCCTATGCTGAAAATGGTCAATTTTTAAAATTTCGAAAAAAATACAAGTTGCATGTGTTTTGAGCCGGAAATGGGCCACTTGAAGCCAATGGACATGGTAAGAAATCGATATCTCGAAAAAAAATATTTGGCCATTTCGAAAGTGGAAAAATGAGAAGGGGGTACCCTTACCATTTTTCGACAAAAATGGTATTTTTACAAAAAAATTTTTTAGAATTTTTTCGTTAATGAAATCGGTTGGTAAATATGCCACTTGAAAACAATGGCGAAGGTTTTAATTCGATATTTCGAAATTTTTTGAAAAAAAGTGCCGTTTCGCAAAATTTAACATAGGATTCCCTATGCTGAAAATGGTCAATTTTTAAAATTTCGAAAAAAATACAAGTAGCATGTGTTTTGAGCCGGAAATGGGCCACTTGAAGCCAATAGACATGGTAAGAAATCGATATCTCGAAAAAAAATATTTGGCCATTTCGAAAGTGGAAAAATGAGAAGGGGGTACCCTTACCATTTTTCGACAAAAATGGTATTTTTACAAAAAATTTTTTTAGAATTTTTTCGTTAATGAAATCGGTTGGTAAATATGCCACTTGAAAACAATGGCGAAGGTTTTAATTCGATATCTCGAAATTTTTTGAAAAAAAGTGCCGTTTCGCAAAATTTAACATAGGATTCCCTATGCTGAAAATGGTCAATTTTTAAAATTTCGAAAAAAATACAAGTTGCATGTGTTTTGAGCCGGAAATGGGCCACTTGAAGCCAATGGACATGGTAAGAAATCGATATCTCGAAAAAAAATATTTGGCCATTTTGAAAGTCGAAAAATGGTAAGGGTACCCCCTTCGCATTTTTCCACTTTTGAAATGGCCAAATATTTTTTTTCGAGATATCGATTTCTTACCATGTCCATTGGCTTCAAGTGGCCCATTTCCGGCTCAAAACACATGCTACTTGTATTTTTTTCGAAATTTTAAAAATTGACCATTTTCAGCATAGGGAATCCTATGTTAAATTTTGCGAAACGGCACTTTTTTTCAAAAAATTTCGAGATATCGAATTAAAACCTTCGCCATTGTTTTCAAGTGGCATATTTACCAACCGATTTCATTAACGAAAAAATTCTAAAAAATTTTTTTGTAAAAATACCATTTTTGTCGAAAAATGGTAAGGGTACCCCCTTCTCATTTTTCCACTTTCGAAATGGCCAAATATTTTTTTTCGAGATATCGATTTCTTACCATGTCTATTGGCTTCAAGTGGCCCATTTCCGGCTCAAAACACATGCTACTTGTATTTTTTTCGAAATTTTAAAAATTGACCATTTTCAGCATAGGGAATCCTATGTTAAATTTTGCGAAACGGCACTTTTTTTCAAAAAATTTCGAAATATCGAATTAAAACCTTCGCCATTGTTTTCAAGTGGCATATTTACCAACCGATTTCATTAACGAAAAAATTCTAAAAAATTTTTTTGTAAAAATACCATTTTTGTCGAAAAATGGTAAGGGTACCCCCTTCTCATTTTTCCACTTTCGAAATGGCCAAATATTCTTTTTCGAGATATCGATTTCTTACCATGTCCATTGGCTTCAAGTGGCCCATTTCCGGCTCAAAACACATGCAACTTGTATTTTTTTCGAAATTTTAAAAATTGACCATTTTCAGCATAGGGAATCCTATGTTAAATTTTGCGAAACGGCACTTTTTTTCAAAAAATTTCGAGATATCGAATTAAAACCTTCGCCATTGTTTTCAAGTGGCATATTTACCAACCGATTTCATTAACGAAAAAATTCTAAAAAATTTTTTTGTAAAAATACCATTTTCGTCGAAAAATGGTAAGGGTACCCCCTTCTCATTTTTCCACTTTCGAAATGGCCAAATATTTTTTTTCGAGATATCGATTTCTTACCATGTCCATTGGCTTCAAGTGGCCCATTTCCGGCTCAAAACACATGCTACTTGTATTTTTTTCGAAATTTTAAAAATTGACCATTTTCAGCATAGGGAATCCTATGTTAAATTTTGCGAAACGGCACTTTTTTTCAAAAAATTTCGAGATATCGAATTAAAACCTTCGCCATTGTTTTCAAGTGGCATATTTACCAACCGATTTCATTAACGAAAAAATTCTAAAAAATTTTTTTGTAAAAATACCATTTTCGTCGAAAAATGGTAAGGGTACCCCCTTCTCATTTTTCCACTTTCGAAATGGCCAAATATTTTTTTTCGAGATATCGATTTCTTACCATGTCCATTGGCTTCAAGTGGCCCATTTCCGGCTCAAAACACATGCTACTTGTATTTTTTTCGAAATTTTAAAAATTGACCATTTTCAGCATAGGGAATCCTATGTTAAATTTTGCGAAACGGCACTTTTTTTCAAAAAATTTCGAGATATCGAATTAAAACCTTCGCCATTGTTTTCAAGTGGCATATTTACCAACCGATTTCATTAACGAAAAAATTCTAAAAAATTTTTTTGTAAAAATACCATTTTTGTCGAAAAATGGTAAGGGTACCCCCTTCTCATTTTTCCACTTTCGAAATGGCCAAATATTTTTTTTCGAGATATCGATTTCTTACCATGTCCATTGGCTTCAAGTGGCCCATTTCCGGCTCAAAACACATGCTACTTGTATTTTTTTCGAAATTTTAAAAATTGACCATTTTCAGCATAGGGAATCCTATGTTAAATTTTGCGAAACGGCACTTTTTTTCAAAAAATTTCGAGATATCGAATTAAAACCTTCGCCATTGTTTTCAAGTGGCATATTTACCAACCGATTTCATTAACGAAAAAATTCTAAAAAATTTTTTTGTAAAAATACAATTTTTGTCGAAAAATGGTAAGGGTACCCCCTTCTCATTTTTCCACTTTCGAAATGGCCAAATATTTTTTTCGAGATATCGATTTCTTACCATGTCTATTGGCTTCAAGTGGCCCATTTCCGGCTCAAAACACATGCTACTTGTATTTTTTTCGAAATTTTAAAAATTGACCATTTTCAGCATAGGGAATCCTATGTTAAATTTTGCGAAACGGCACTTTTTTTCAAAAAATTTCGAGATATCGAATTAAAACCTTCGCCATTGTTTTCAAGTGGCATATTTACCAACCGATTTCATTAACGAAAAAATTCTAAAAAATTTTTTTGTAAAAATACCATTTTCGTCGAAAAATGGTAAGGGTACCCCCTTCTCATTTTTCCACTTTCGAAATGGCCAAATATTTTTTTTCGAGATATCGATTTCTTACCATGTCCATTGGCTTCAAGTGGCCCATTTCCGGCTCAAAACACATGCTACTTGTATTTTTTTCGAAATTTTAAAAATTGACCATTTTCAGCATAGGGAATCCTATGTTAAATTTTGCGAAACGGCACTTTTTTTCAAAAAATTTCGAGATATCGAATTAAAACCTTCGCCATTGTTTTCAAGTGGCATATTTACCAACCGATTTCATTAACGAAAAAATTCTAAAAAATTTTTTTGTAAAAATACCATTTTTGTCGAAAAATGGTAAGGGTACCCCCTTCTCATTTTTCCACTTTCGAAATGGCCAAATATTTTTTTTCGAGATATCGATTTCTTACCATGTCCATTGGCTTCAAGTGGCCCATTTCCGGCTCAAAACACATGCTACTTGTATTTTTTTCGAAATTTTAAAAATTGACCATTTTCAGCATAGGGAATCCTATGTTAAATTTTGCGAAACGGCACTTTTTTTCAAAAAATTTCGAGATATCGAATTAAAACCTTCGCCATTGTTTTCAAGTGGCATATTTACCAACCGATTTCATTAACGAAAAAATTCTAAAAAATTTTTTTGTAAAAATACCATTTTTGTCGAAAAATGGTAAGGGTACCCCCTTCTCATTTTTCCACTTTCGAAATGGCCAAATATTTTTTTCGAGATATCGATTTCTTACCATGTCTATTGGCTTCAAGTGGCCCATTTCCGGCTCAAAACACATGCTACTTGTATTTTTTTCGAAATTTTAAAAATTGACCATTTTCAGCATAGGGAATCCTATGTTAAATTTTGCGAAACGGCACTTTTTTTCAAAAAATTTCGAGATATCGAATTAAAACCTTCGCCATTGTTTTCAAGTGGCATATTTACCAACCGATTTCATTAACGAAAAAATTCTAAAAAATTTTTTTGTAAAAATACCATTTTTGTCGAAAAATGGTAAGGGTACCCCCTTCTCATTTTTCCACTTTCGAAATGGCCAAATATTTTTTTCGAGATATCGATTTCTTACCATGTCTATTGGCTTCAAGTGGCCCATTTCCGGCTCAAAACACATGCTACTTGTATTTTTTTCGAAATTTTAAAAATTGACCATTTTCAGCATAGGGAATCCTATGTTAAATTTTGCGAAACGGCACTTTTTTTCAAAAAATTTCGAGATATCGAATTAAAACCTTCGCCATTGTTTTCAAGTGGCATATTTACCAACCGATTTCATTAACGAAAAATTCTAAAAAATTTTTTTGTAAAAATACCATTTTTGTCGAAAAATGGTAAGGGTACCCCCTTCTCATTTTTCCACTTTCGAAATGGCCAAATATTTTTTTCGAGATATCGATTTCTTACCATGTCTATTGGCTTCAAGTGGCCCATTTCCGGCTCAAAACACATGCTACTTGTATTTTTTTCGAAATTTTAAAAATTGACCATTTTCAGCATAGGGAATCCTATGTTAAATTTTGCGAAACGGCACTTTTTTTCAAAAAATTTCGAGATATCGAATTAAAACCTTCGCCATTGTTTTCAAGTGGCATATTTACCAACCGATTTCATTAACGAAAAAATTCTAAAAAATTTTTTTGTAAAAATACCATTTTTGTCGAAAAATGGTAAGGGTACCCCCTTCTCATTTTTCCACTTTCGAAATGGCCAAATATTTTTTTTCGAGATATCGATTTCTTACCATGTCCATTGGCTTCAAGTGGCCCATTTCCGGCTCAAAACACATGCTACTTGTATTTTTTTCGAAATTTTAAAAATTGACCATTTTCAGCATAGGGAATCCTATGTTAAATTTTGCGAAACGGCACTTTTTTTCAAAAAATTTCGAGATATCGAATTAAAACCTTCGCCATTGTTTTCAAGTGGCATATTTACCAACCGATTTCATTAACGAAAAAATTCTAAAAAATTTTTTTGTAAAAATACCATTTTCGTCGAAAAATGGTAAGGGTACCCCCTTCTCATTTTTCCACTTTCGAAATGGCCAAATATTTTTTTTCGAGATATCGATTTCTTACCATGTCCATTGGCTTCAAGTGGCCCATTTCCGGCTCAAAACACATGCTACTTGTATTTTTTTCGAAATTTTAAAAATTGACCATTTTCAGCATAGGGAATCCTATGTTAAATTTTGCGAAACGGCACTTTTTTTCAAAAAATTTCGAGATATCGAATTAAAACCTTCGCCATTGTTTTCAAGTGGCATATTTACCAACCGATTTCATTAACGAAAAAATTCTAAAAAATTTTTTTGTAAAAATACCATTTTTGTCGAAAAATGGTAAGGGTACCCCCTTCTCATTTTTCCACTTTCGAAATGGCCAAATATTTTTTTTCGAGATATCGATTTCTTACCATGTCCATTGGCTTCAAGTGGCCCATTTCCGGCTCAAAACACATGCTACTTGTATTTTTTTCGAAATTTTAAAAATTGACCATTTTCAGCATAGGGAATCCTATGTTAAATTTTGCGAAACGGCACTTTTTTTCAAAAAATTTCGAGATATCGAATTAAAACCTTCGCCATTGTTTTCAAGTGGCATATTTACCAACCGATTTCATTAACGAAAAAATTCTAAAAAATTTTTTTGTAAAAATACCATTTTTGTCGAAAAATGGTAAGGGTACCCCCTTCTCATTTTTCCACTTTCGAAATGGCCAAATATTTTTTTCGAGATATCGATTTCTTACCATGTCTATTGGCTTCAAGTGGCCCATTTCCGGCTCAAAACACATGCTACTTGTATTTTTTTCGAAATTTTAAAAATTGACCATTTTCAGCATAGGGAATCCTATGTTAAATTTTGCGAAACGGCACTTTTTTTCAAAAAATTTCGAGATATCGAATTAAAACCTTCGCCATTGTTTTCAAGTGGCATATTTACCAACCGATTTCATTAACGAAAAAATTCTAAAAAATTTTTTTGTAAAAATACCATTTTTGTCGAAAAATGGTAAGGGTACCCCCTTCTCATTTTTCCACTTTCGAAATGGCCAAATATTTTTTTCGAGATATCGATTTCTTACCATGTCTATTGGCTTCAAGTGGCCCATTTCCGGCTCAAAACACATGCTACTTGTATTTTTTTCGAAATTTTAAAAATTGACCATTTTCAGCATAGGGAATCCTATGTTAAATTTTGCGAAACGGCACTTTTTTTCAAAAAATTTCGAGATATCGAATTAAAACCTTCGCCATTGTTTTCAAGTGGCATATTTACCAACCGATTTCATTAACGAAAAAATTCTAAAAAATTTTTTTGTAAAAATACCATTTTTGTCGAAAAATGGTAAGGGTACCCCCTTCTCATTTTTCCACTTTTGAAATGGCCAAATATTTTTTTTCGAGATATCGATTTCTTACCGTGTCCATTGGCTTCAAGTGGCCCATTTCCGGCTCAAAACACATGCTACTTGTATTTTTTTCGAAATTTTAAAAATTGACCATTTTCAGCATAGGGAATCCTATGTTAAATTTTGCGAAACGGCACTTTTTTTCAAAAAATTTCGAGATATCGAATTAAAACCTTCGCCATTGTTTTCAAGTGGCATATTTACCAACCGATTTCATTAACGAAAAAATTCTAAAAAATTTTTTTGTAAAAATACCATTTTTGTCGAAAAATGGTAAGGGTACCCCCTTCTCATTTTTCCACTTTCGAAATGGCCAAATATTTTTTTTCGAGATATCGATTTCTTACCATGTCCATTGGCTTCAAGTGGCCCATTTCCGGCTCAAAACACATGCTACTTGTATTTTTTTCGAAATTTTAAAAATTGACCATTTTCAGCATAGGGAATCCTATGTTAAATTTTGCGAAACGGCACTTTTTTTCAAAAAATTTCGAGATATCGAATTAAAACCTTCGCCATTGTTTTCAAGTGGCATATTTACCAACCGATTTCATTAACGAAAAAATTCTAAAAAATTTTTTTGTAAAAATACCATTTTTGTCGAAAAATGGTAAGGGTACCCCCTTCTCATTTTTCCACTTTCGAAATGGCCAAATATTTTTTTTCGAGATATCGATTTCTTACCATGTCCATTGGCTTCAAGTGGCCCATTTCCGGCTCAAAACACATGCTACTTGTATTTTTTTCGAAATTTTAAAAATTGACCATTTTCAGCATAGGGAATCCTATGTTAAATTTTGCGAAACGGCACTTTTTTTCAAAAAATTTCGAGATATCGAATTAAAACCTTCGCCATTGTTTTCAAGTGGCATATTTACCAACCGATTTCATTAACGAAAAAATTCTAAAAAATTTTTTTGTAAAAATACCATTTTTGTCGAAAAATGGTAAGGGTACCCCCTTCTCATTTTTCCACTTTCGAAATGGCCAAATATTTTTTTTCGAGATATCGATTTCTTACCATGTCCATTGGCTTCAAGTGGCCCATTTCCGGCTCAAAACACATGCTACTTGTATTTTTTTCGAAATTTTAAAAATTGACCATTTTCAGCATAGGGAATCCTATGTTAAATTTTGCGAAACGGCACTTTTTTTCAAAAAATTTCGAGATATCGAATTAAAACCTTCGCCATTGTTTTCAAGTGGCATATTTACCAACCGATTTCATTAACGAAAAAATTCTAAAAAATTTTTTTGTAAAAATACCATTTTTGTCGAAAAATAGTAAGGGTACCATGGGCTTACTATTTTTCGACAAAAATGGTATTTTTACAAAAAAATTTTTTAGAATTTTTTCGTTAATGAAATCGGTTGGTAAATATGCCACTTGAAAACAATGGCGAAGGTTTTAATTCGATATCTCGAAATTTTTTGAAAAAAAGTGCCGTTTCGCAAAATTTAACATAGGATTCCCTATGCTGAAAATGGTCAATTTTTAAAATTTCGAAAAAAATACAAGTCGCATGTGTTTTGAGCCGGAAATGGGCCACTTGAAGCCAATGGACATGGTAAGAAATCGATATCTCGAAAAAAAATATTTGACCATTTCGAAAGTGGAAAAATGAGAAGGGGGTACCCTTACCATTTTTCGACAAAAATGGTATTTTTACAAAAAAATTTTTTAGAATTTTTTCGTTAATGAAATCGGTTGGTAAATATGCCACTTGAAAACAATAGCGAAGGTTTTAATTCGATATCTCGAAATTTTTTGAAAAAAAGTGCCGTTTCGCAAAATTTAACATAGGATTCCCTATGCTGAAAATGGTCAATTTTTAAAATTTCGAAAAAAATACAAGTAGCATGTGTTTTGAGCCGGAAATGGGCCACTTGAAGCCAATGGACACGGTAAGAAATCGATATCTCGAAAAAAAATATTTGGCCATTTCAAAAGTGGAAAAATGAGAAGGGGGTACCCTTACCATTTTTCGACAAAAATGGTATTTCTACAAAAAAATTTTTTAGAATTTTTTCGTTAATGAAATCGGTTGGTAAATATGCCACTTGAAAACAATGGCGGAGGTTTTAATTCGATATCTCGAAATTTTTTGAAAAAAAGTGCCGTTTCGCAAAATTTAACATAGGATTCCCTATGCTGAAAATGGTCAATTTTTAAAATTTCGAAAAAAATACAAGTAGCATGTGTTTTGAGCCGGAAATGGGCCACTTGAAGCCAATGGACACGGTAAGAAATCGATATCTCGAAAAAAAATATTTGGCCATTTCAAAAGTGGAAAAATGAGAAGGGGGTACCCTTACCATTTTTCGACAAAAATGGTATTTCTACAAAAAAATTTTTTAGAATTTTTTCGTTAATGAAATCGGTTGGTAAATATGCCACTTGAAAGCAATGGCGGAGGTTTTAATTCGATATCTCGAAATTTTTTGAAAAAAAGTGCCGTTTCGCAAAATTTAACATAGGATTCCCTATGCTGAAAATGGTCAATTTTTAAAATTTCGAAAAAAATACAAGTTGCATGTGTTTTGAGCCGGAAATGGGCCACTTGAAGCCAATGGACATGGTAAGAAATCGATATCTCGAAAAAAAATATTTGGCCATTTCAAAAGTGGAAAAATGAGAAGGGGGTACCCTTACCATTTTTCGACAAAAATGGTATTTTTACAAAAAAATTTTTTAGAATTTTTTCGTTAATGAAATCGGTTGGTAAATATGCCACTTGAAAACAATGGCGAAGGTTTTAATTCGATATCTCGAAATTTTTTGAAAAAAAGTGCCGTTTCGCAAAATTTAACATAGGATTCCCTATGCTGAAAATGGTCAATTTTTAAAATTTCGAAAAAAATACAAGTAGCATGTGTTTTGAGCCGGAAATGGGCCACTTGAAGCCAATGGACACGGTAAGAAATCGATATCTCGAAAAAAAATATTTGGCCATTTCAAAAGTGGAAAAATGAGAAGGGGGTACCCTTACCATTTTTCGACAAAAATGGTATTTCTACAAAAAAATTTTTTAGAATTTTTTCGTTAATGAAATCGGTTGGTAAATATGCCACTTGAAAACAATGGCGGAGGTTTTAATTCGATATCTCGAAATTTTTTGAAAAAAAGTGCCGTTTCGCAAAATTTAACATAGGATTCCCTATGCTGAAAATGGTCAATTTTTAAAATTTCGAAAAAAATACAAGTCGCATGTGTTTTGAGCCGGAAATGGGCCACTTGAAGCCAATGGACATGGTAAGAAATCGATATCTCGAAAAAAAATATTTGGCCATTTCGAAAGTGGAAAAATGAGAAGGGGGTACCCTTACCATTTTTCGACAAAAATGGTATTTTTACAAAAAAATTTTTTAGAATTTTTTCGTTAATGAAATCGGTTGGTAAATATGCCACTTGAAAACAATGGCGAAGGTTTTAATTCGATATCTCGAAATTTTTTGAAAAAAAGTGCCGTTTCGCAAAATTTAACATAGGATTCCCTATGCTGAAAATGGTCAATTTTTAAAATTTCGAAAAAAATACAAGTAGCATGTGTTTTGAGCCGGAAATGGGCCACTTGAAGCCAATGGACACGGTAAGAAATCGATATCTCGAAAAAAAATATTTGGCCATTTCAAAAGTGGAAAAATGAGAAGGGGGTACCCTTACCATTTTTCGACAAAAATGGTATTTCTACAAAAAAATTTTTTAGAATTTTTTCGTTAATGAAATCGGTTGGTAAATATGCCACTTGAAAACAATGGCGGAGGTTTTAATTCGATATCTCGAAATTTTTTGAAAAAAAGTGCCGTTTCGCAAAATTTAACATAGGATTCCCTATGCTGAAAACGGTCAATTTTTAAAATTTCGAAAAAAATACAAGTTGCATGTGTTTTGAGCCGGAAATGGGCCACTTGAAGCCAATGGACATGGTAAGAAATCGATATCTCGAAAAAAAATATTTGGCCATTTTGAAAGTCGAAAAATGGTAAGGGTACCCCCTTCGCATTTTTCCACTTTTGAAATGGCCAAATATTTTTTTTCGAGATATCGATTTCTTACCATGTCCATTGGCTTCAAGTGGCCCATTTCCGGCTCAAAACACATGCTACTTGTATTTTTTTCGAAATTTTAAAAATTGACCATTTTCAGCATAGGGAATCCTATGTTAAATTTTGCGAAACGGCACTTTTTTTCAAAAAATTTCGAGATATCGAATTAAAACCTTCGCCATTGTTTTCAAGTGGCATATTTACCAACCGATTTCATTAACGAAAAAATTCTAAAAAATTTTTTTGTAAAAATACCATTTTTGTCGAAAAATGGTAAGGGTACCCCCTTCTCATTTTTCCACTTTCGAAATGGCCAAATATTTTTTTTCGAGATATCGATTTCTTACCATGTCCATTGGCTTCAAGTGGCCCATTTCCGGCTCAAAACACATGCTACTTGTATTTGTTTCGAAATTTTAAAAATTGACCATTTTCAGCATAGGGAATCCTATGTTAAATTTTGCGAAACGGCACTTTTTTTCAAAAAATTTCGAGATATCGAATTAAAACCTTCGCCATTGTTTTCAAGTGGCATATTTACCAACCGATTTCATTAACGAAAAAATTCTAAAAAATTTTTTTGTAAAAATACCATTTTCGTCGAAAAATGGTAAGGGTACCCCCTTCTCATTTTTCCACTTTCGAAATGGCCAAATATTTTTTTTCGAGATATCGATTTCTTACCATGTCCATTGGCTTCAAGTGGCCCATTTCCGGCTCAAAACACATGCTACTTGTATTTTTTTCGAAATTTTAAAAATTGACCATTTTCAGCATAGGGAATCCTATGTTAAATTTTGCGAAACGGCACTTTTTTTCAAAAAATTTCGAGATATCGAATTAAAACCTTCGCCATTGTTTTCAAGTGGCATATTTACCAACCGATTTCATTAACGAAAAAATTCTAAAAAATTTTTTTGTAAAAATACCATTTTCGTCGAAAAATGGTAAGGGTACCCCCTTCTCATTTTTCCACTTTCGAAATGGCCAAATATTTTTTTTCGAGATATCGATTTCTTACCATGTCCATTGGCTTCAAGTGGCCCATTTCCGGCTCAAAACACATGCTACTTGTATTTGTTTCGAAATTTTAAAAATTGACCATTTTCAGCATAGGGAATCCTATGTTAAATTTTGCGAAACGGCACTTTTTTTCAAAAAATTTCGAGATATCGAATTAAAACCTTCGCCATTGTTTTCAAGTGGCATATTTACCAACCGATTTCATTAACGAAAAAATTCTAAAAAATTTTTTTGTAAAAATACCATTTTCGTCGAAAAATGGTAAGGGTACCCCCTTCTCATTTTTCCACTTTCGAAATGGCCAAATATTTTTTTTCGAGATATCGATTTCTTACCATGTCCATTGGCTTCAAGTGGCCCATTTCCGGCTCAAAACACATGCTACTTGTATTTTTTTCGAAATTTTAAAAATTGACCATTTTCAGCATAGGGAATCCTATGTTAAATTTTGCGAAACGGCACTTTTTTTCAAAAAATTTCGAGATATCGAATTAAAACCTTCGCCATTGTTTTCAAGTGGCATATTTACCAACCGATTTCATTAACGAAAAAATTCTAAAAAATTTTTTTGTAAAAATACCATTTTCGTCGAAAAATGGTAAGGGTACCCCCTTCTCATTTTTCCACTTTCGAAATGGCCAAATATTTTTTTTCGAGATATCGATTTCTTACCATGTCCATTGGCTTCAAGTGGCCCATTTCCGGCTCAAAACACATGCTACTTGTATTTTTTTCGAAATTTTAAAAATTGACCATTTTCAGCATAGGGAATCCTATGTTTAATTTTGCGAAACGGCACTTTTTTTCAAAAAATTTCGAGATATCGAATTAAAACCTTCGCCATTGTTTTCAAGTGGCATATTTACCAACCGATTTCATTAACGAAAAAATTCTAAAAAATTTTTTTTTTAAAATACCATTTTTGTCGAAAAATGGTAAGGGTACCCCCTTCTCATTTTTCCACTTTCGAAATGGCCAAATATTTTTTTTCGAGATATCGATTTCTTACCATGTCCATTGGCTTCAAGTGGCCCATTTCCGGCTCAAAACACATGCAACTTGTATTTTTTTCGAAATTTTAAAAATTGACCATTTTCAGCATAGGGAATCCTATGTTAAATTTTGCGAAACGGCACTTTTTTTCAAAAAATTTCGAGATATCGAATTAAAACCTTCGCCATTGTTTTCAAGTGGCATATTTACCAACCGATTTCATTAACGAAAAAATTCTAAAAAATTTTTTTTTAAAAATACCATTTTTGTCGAAAAATGGTAAGGGTACCCCCTTCTCATTTTTCCACTTTCGAAATGGCCAAATATTTTTTTTCGAGATATCGATTTCTTACCATGTCCATTGGCTTCAAGTGGCCCATTTCCGGCTCAAAACACATGCAACTTGTATTTTTTTCGAAATTTTAAAAATTGACCATTTTCAGCATAGGGAATCCTATGTTAAATTTTGCGAAACGGCACTTTTTTTCAAAAAATTTCGAGATATCGAATTAAAACCTTCGCCATTGTTTTCAAGTGGCATATTTACCAACCGATTTCATTAACGAAAGAATTCTAAAAAATTTTTTTGTAAAAATACAATTTTTGTCGAAAAATAGTAAGCCCATGGTACCCTTACAATTTTTCGACAAAAATGGTATTTTTACAAAAAATTTTTTTAGAATTTTTTCGTTAATGAAATCGGTTGGTAAATATGCCACTTGAAAACAATGGCGAAGGTTTTAATTCGATATCTCGAAATTTTTTGAAAAAAAGTGCCGTTTCGCAAAATTTAACATAGGATTCCCTATGCTGAAAATGGTCAATTTTTAAAATTTCGAAAAAAATACAAGTAGCATGTGTTTTGAGCCGGAAATGGGCCACTTGAAGCCAATGGACATGGTAAGAAATCGATATCTCGAAAAAAAATATTTGGCCATTTCGAAAGTGGAAAAATGAGAAGGGGGTACCCTTACCATTTTTCGACAAAAATGGTATTTTTACAAAAAAATTTTTTAGAATTTTTTCGTTAATGAAATCGGTTGGTAAATATGCCACTTGAAAACAATGGCGAAAGTTTTAATTCGATATCTCGAAATTTTTTGAAAAAAAGTGCCGTTTCGCAAAATTTAACATAGGATTCCCTATGCTGAAAATGGTCAATTTTTAAAATTTCGAAAAAAATACAAGTAGCATGTGTTTTGAGCCGGAAATGGGCCACTTGAAGCCAATGGACACGGTAAGAAATCGATATCTCGAAAAAAAATATTTGGCCATTTCAAAAGTGGAAAAATGAGAAGGGGGTACCCTTACCATTTTTCGACAAAAATGGTATTTTTACAAAAAAAATTTTTAGAATTTTTTCGTTAATGAAATCGGTTGGTAAATATGCCACTTGAAAACAATGGCGAAGGTTTTAATTCGATATCTCGAAATTTTTTGAAAAAAAGTGCCGTTTCGCAAAATTTAACATAGGATTCCCTATGCTGAAAATTGTCAATATTTAAAATTTCGAAAAAAATACAAGTTGCATGTGTTTTGAGCCGGAAATGGGCCACTTGAAGCCAATGGACATGGTAAGAAATCGATATCTCGAAAAAAAATATTTGGCCATTTTGAAAGTCGAAAAATGGTAAGGGTACCCCCTTCGCATTTTTCCACTTTTGAAATGGCCAAATATTTTTTTTCGAGATATCGATTTCTTACCATGTCCATTGGCTTCAAGTGGCCCATTTCCGGCTCAAAACACATGCTACTTGTATTTTTTTCGAAATTTTAAAAATTGACCATTTTCAGCATAGGGAATCCTATGTTAAATTTTGCGAAACGGCACTTTTTTTCAAAAAATTTCGAGATATCGAATTAAAACCTTCGCCATTGTTTTCAAGTGGCATATTTACCAACCGATTTCATTAACGAAAAAATTCTAAAAAATTTTTTTGTAAAAATACCATTTTCGTCGAAAAATGGTAAGGGTACCCCCTTCTCATTTTTCCACTTTCGAAATGGCCAAATATTTTTTTTCGAGATATCGATTTCTTACCATGTCCATTGGCTTCAAGTGGCCCATTTCCGGCTCAAAACACATGCTACTTGTATTTTTTTCGAAATTTTAAAAATTGACCATTTTCAGCATAGGGAATCCTATGTTAAATTTTGCGAAACGGCACTTTTTTTCAAAAAATTTCGAGATATCGAATTAAAACCTTCGCCATTGTTTTCAAGTGGCATATTTACCAACCGATTTCATTAACGAAAAAATTCTAATAAATTTTTTTGTAAAAATACCATTTTTGTCGAAAAATGGTAAGGGTACCCCCTTCTCATTTTTCCACTTTCGAAATGGCCAAATATTTTTTTTCGAGATATCGATTTCTTACCATGTCCATTGGCTTCAAGTGGCCCATTTCCGGCTCAAAACACATGCTACTTGTATTTTTTTCGAAATTTTAAAAATTGACCATTTTCAGCATAGGGAATCCTATGTTAAATTTTGCGAAACGGCACTTTTTTTCAAAAAATTTCGAGATATCGAATTAAAACCTTCGCCATTGTTTTCAAGTGGCATATTTACCAACCGATTTCATTAACGAAAAAATTCTAAAAAATTTTTTTGTAAAAATACCATTTTCGTCGAAAAATGGTAAGGGTACCCCCTTCTCATTTTTCCACTTTCGAAATGGCCAAATATTTTTTTTCGAGATATCGATTTCTTACCATGTCCATTGGCTTCAAGTGGCCCATTTCCGGCTCAAAACACATGCTACTTGTATTTTTTTCGAAATTTTAAAAATTGACCATTTTCAGCATAGGGAATCCTATGTTAAATTTTGCGAAACGGCACTTTTTTTCAAAAAATTTCGAGATATCGAATTAAAACCTTCGCCATTGTTTTCAAGTGCCATATTTACCAACCGATTTCATTAACGAAAAAATTCTAAAAAATTTTTTTTTTAAAATACCATTTTTGTCGAAAAATGGTAAGGGTACCCCCTTCTCATTTTTCCACTTTCGAAATGGCCAAATATTCTTTTTCGAGATATCGATTTCTTACCATGTCCATTGGCTTCAAGTGGCCCATTTCCGGCTCAAAACACATGCAACTTGTATTTTTTTCGAAATTTTAAAAATTGACCATTTTCAGCATAGGGAATCCTATGTTAAATTTTGCGAAACGGCACTTTTTTTCAAAAAATTTCGAGATATCGAATTAAAACCTTCGCCATTGTTTTCAAGTGGCATATTTACCAACCGATTTCATTAACGAAAAAATTCTAAAAAATTTTTTTGTAAAAATACCATTTTTGTCGAAAAATGGTAAGGGTACCCCCTTCTCATTTTTCCACTTTCGAAATGGCCAAATATTTTTTTTCGAGATATCGATTTCTTACCATGTCCATTGGCTTCAAGTGGCCCATTTCCGGCTCAAAACACATGCTACTTGTATTTTTTTCGAAATTTTAAAAATTGACCATTTTCAGCATAGGGAATCCTATGTTAAATTTTGCGAAACGGCACTTTTTTTCAAAAAATTTCGAGATATCGAATTAAAACCTTCGCCATTGTTTTCAAGTGGCATATTTACCAACCGATTTCATTAACGAAAAAATTCTAAAAAATTTTTTTGTAAAAATACCATTTTTGTCGAAAAATGGTAAGGGTACCCCCTTCTCATTTTTCCACTTTCGAAATGGCCAAATATTCTTTTTCGAGATATCGATTTCTTACCATGTCCATTGGCTTCAAGTGGCCCATTTCCGGCTCAAAACACATGCAACTTGTATTTTTTTCGAAATTTTAAAAATTGACCATTTTCAGCATAGGGAATCCTATGTTAAATTTTGCGAAACGGCACTTTTTTTCAAAAAATTTCGAGATATCGAATTAAAACCTTCGCCATTGTTTTCAAGTGGCATATTTACCAACCGATTTCATTAACGAAAAAATTCTAAAAAATTTTTTTGTAAAAATACCATTTTCGTCGAAAAATGGTAAGGGTACCCCCTTCTCATTTTTCCACTTTCGAAATGGCCAAATATTTTTTTTCGAGATATCGATTTCTTACCATGTCCATTGGCTTCAAGTGGCCCATTTCCGGCTCAAAACACATGCTACTTGTATTTTTTTCGAAATTTTAAAAATTGACCATTGTCAGCATAGGGAATCCTATGTTAAATTTTGCGAAACGGCACTTTTTTTCAAAAAATTTCGAGATATCGAATTAAAACCTTCGCCATTGTTTTCAAGTGGCATATTTACCAACCGATTTCATTAACGAAAAAATTCTAAAAAATTTTTTTTTTAAAATACCATTTTCGTCGAAAAATGGTAAGGGTACCCCCTTCTCATTTTTCCACTTTCGAAATGGCCAAATATTTTTTTTCGAGATATCGATTTCTTACCATGTCCATTGGCTTCAAGTGGCCCATTTCCGGCTCAAAACACATGCTACTTGTATTTTTTTCGAAATTTTAAAAATTGACCATTGTCAGCATAGGGAATCCTATGTTAAATTTTGCGAAACGGCACTTTTTTTCAAAAAATTTCGAGATATCGAATTAAAACCTTCGCCATTGTTTTCAAGTGGCATATTTACCAACCGATTTCATTAACGAAAAAATTCTAAAAAATTTTTTTTTTAAAATACCATTTTTGTCGAAAAATGGTAAGGGTACCCCCTTCTCATTTTTCCACTTTCGAAATGGCCAAATATTTTTTTTCGAGATATCGATTTCTTACCATGTCCATTGGCTTCAAGTGGCCCATTTCCGGCTCAAAACACATGCAACTTGTATTTTTTTCGAAATTTTAAAAATTGACCATTTTCAGCATAGGGAATCCTATGTTAAATTTTGCGAAACGGCACTTTTTTTCAAAAAATTTCGAGATATCGAATTAAAACCTTCGCCATTGTTTTCAAGTGGCATATTTACCAACCGATTTCATTAACGAAAAAATTCTAAAAAATTTTTTTTTTAAAATACCATTTTTGTCGAAAAATGGTAAGGGTACCCCCTTCTCATTTTTCCACTTTCGAAATGGCCAAATATTTTTTTTCGAGATATCGATTTCTTACCATGTCCATTGGCTTCAAGTGGCCCATTTCCGGCTCAAAACACATGCAACTTGTATTTTTTTCGAAATTTTAAAAATTGACCATTTTCAGCATAGGGAATCCTATGTTAAATTTTGCGAAACGGCACTTTTTTTCAAAAAATTTCGAGATATCGAATTAAAACCTTCGCCATTGTTTTCAAGTGGCATATTTACCAACCGATTTCATTAACGAAAGAATTCTAAAAAATTTTTTTGTAAAAATACAATTTTTGTCGAAAAATAGTAAGCCCATGGTACCCTTACAATTTTTCGACAAAAATGGTATTTTTACAAAAAATTTTTTTAGAATTTTTTCGTTAATGAAATCGGTTGGTAAATATGCCACTTGAAAACAATGGCGAAGGTTTTAATTCGATATCTCGAAATTTTTTGAAAAAAAGTGCCGTTTCGCAAAATTTAACATAGGATTCCCTATGCTGAAAATGGTCAATTTTTAAAATTTCGAAAAAAATACAAGTAGCATGTGTTTTGAGCCGGAAATGGGCCACTTGAAGCCAATGGACATGGTAAGAAATCGATATCTCGAAAAAAAATATTTGGCCATTTCGAAAGTGGAAAAATGAGAAGGGGGTACCCTTACCATTTTTCGACAAAAATGGTATTTTTACAAAAAAATTTTTTAGAATTTTTTCGTTAATGAAATCGGTTGGTAAATATGCCACTTGAAAACAATGGCGAAAGTTTTAATTCGATATCTCGAAATTTTTTGAAAAAAAGTGCCGTTTCGCAAAATTTAACATAGGATTCCCTATGCTGAAAATGGTCAATTTTTAAAATTTCGAAAAAAATACAAGTAGCATGTGTTTTGAGCCGGAAATGGGCCACTTGAAGCCAATGGACACGGTAAGAAATCGATATCTCGAAAAAAAATATTTGGCCATTTCAAAAGTGGAAAAATGAGAAGGGGGTACCCTTACCATTTTTCGACAAAAATGGTATTTTTACAAAAAAATTTTTTAGAATTTTTTCGTTAATGAAATCGGTTGGTAAATATGCCACTTGAAAACAATGGCGAAGGTTTTAATTCGATATCTCGAAATTTTTTCAAAAAAAGTGCCGTTTCGCAAAATTTAACATAGGATTCCCTATGCTGAAAATGGTCAATTTTTAAAATTTCGAAAAAAATACAAGTTGCATGTGTTTTGAGCCGGAAATGGGCCACTTGAAGCCAATGGACATGGTAAGAAATCGATATCTCGAAAAAAAATATTTGGCCATTTTGAAAGTCGAAAAATGGTAAGGGTACCCCCTTCGCATTTTTCCACTTTTGAAATGGCCAAATATTTTTTTTCGAGATATCGATTTCTTACCATGTCCATTGGCTTCAAGTGGCCCATTTCCGGCTCAAAACACATGCTACTTGTATTTTTTTCGAAATTTTAAAAATTGACCATTTTCAGCATAGGGAATCCTATGTTAAATTTTGCGAAACGGCACTTTTTTTCAAAAAATTTCGAGATATCGAATTAAAACCTTCGCCATTGTTTTCAAGTGGCATATTTACCAACCGATTTCATTAACGAAAAAATTCTAAAAAATTTTTTTGTAAAAATACCATTTTTGTCGAAAAATGGTAAGGGTACCCCCTTCTCATTTTTCCACTTTCGAAATGGCCAAATATTTTTTTTCGAGATATCGATTTCTTACCATGTCCATTGGCTTCAAGTGGCCCATTTCCGGCTCAAAACACATGCTACTTGTATTTTTTTCGAAATTTTAAAAATTGACCATTTTCAGCATAGGGAATCCTATGTTAAATTTTGCGAAACGGCACTTTTTTTCAAAAAATTTCGAGATATCGAATTAAAACCTTCGCCATTGTTTTCAAGTGGCATATTTACCAACCGATTTCATTAACGAAAAAATTCTAAAAAATTTTTTTGTAAAAATACCTTTTTCGTCGAAAAATGGTAAGGGTACCCCCTTCTCATTTTTCCACTTTCGAAATGGCCAAATATTTTTTTTCGAGATATCGATTTCTTACCATGTCCATTGGCTTCAAGTGGCCCATTTCCGGCTCAAAACACATGCTACTTGTATTTTTTTCGAAATTTTAAAAATTGACCATTTTCAGCATAGGGAATCCTATGTTAAATTTTGCGAAACGGCACTTTTTTTCAAAAAATTTCGAGATATCGAATTAAAACCTTCGCCATTGTTTTCAAGTGGCATATTTACCAACCGATTTCATTAACGAAAAAATTCTAAAAAATTTTTTTGTAAAAATACCATTTTTGTCGAAAAATGGTAAGGGCACCCCCTTCTCATTTTTCCACTTTCGAAATGGCCAAATATTTTTTTTCGAGATATCGATTTCTTACCATGTCCATTGGCTTCAAGTGGCCCATTTCCGGCTCAAAACACATGCTACTTGTATTTTTTTCGAAATTTTAAAAATTGACCATTTTCAGCATAGGGAATCCTATGTTAAATTTTGCGAAACGGCACTTTTTTTCAAAAAATTTCGAGATATCGAATTAAAACCTTCGCCATTGTTTTCAAGTGGCATATTTACCAACCGATTTCATTAACGAAAAAATTCTAAAAAATTTTTTTGTAAAAATACCATTTTCGTCGAAAAATGGTAAGGGTACCCCCTTCTCATTTTTCCACTTTCGAAATGGCCAAATATTTTTTTTCGAGATATCGATTTCTTACCATGTCCATTGGCTTCAAGTGGCCCATTTCCGGCTCAAAACACATGCTACTTGTATTTTTTTCGAAATTTTAAAAATTGACCATTTTCAGCATAGGGAATCCTATGTTAAATTTTGCGAAACGGCACTTTTTTTCAAAAAATTTCGAGATATCGAATTAAAACCTTCGCCATTGTTTTCAAGTGGCATATTTACCAACCGATTTCATTAACGAAAAAATTCTAAAAAATTTTTTTGTAAAAATACCATTTTTGTCGAAAAATGGTAAGGGTACCCCCTTCTCATTTTTCCACTTTCGAAATGGCCAAATATTTTTTTTCGAGATATCGATTTCTTACCATGTCCATTGGCTTCAAGTGGCCCATTTCCGGCTCAAAACACATGCTACTTGTATTTTTTTCGAAATTTTAAAAATTGACCATTTTCAGCATAGGGAATCCTATGTTAAATTTTGCGAAACGGCACTTTTTTTCAAAAAATTTCGAGATATCGAATTAAAACCTTCGCCATTGTTTTCAAGTGGCATATTTACCAACCGATTTCATTAACGAAAAAATTCTAAAAAATTTTTTTGTAAAAATACCATTTTCGTCGAAAAATGGTAAGGGTACCCCCTTCTCATTTTTCCACTTTCGAAATGGCCAAATATTTTTTTTCGAGATATCGATTTCTTACCATGTCCATTGGCTTCAAGTGGCCCATTTCCGGCTCAAAACACATGCTACTTGTATTTTTTTCGAAATTTTAAAAATTGACCATTTTCAGCATAGGGAATCCTATGTTAAATTTTGCGAAACGGCACTTTTTTTCAAAAAATTTCGAGATATCGAATTAAAACCTTCGCCATTGTTTTCAAGTGGCATATTTACCAACCGATTTCATTAACGAAAAAATTCTAAAAAATTTTTTTTTTAAAATACCATTTTTGTCGAAAAATGGTAAGGGTACCCCCTTCTCATTTTTCCACTTTCGAAATGGCAAAATATTCTTTTTCGAGATATCGATTTCTTACCATGTCCATTGGCTTCAAGTGGCCCATTTCCGGCTCAAAACACATGCAACTTGTATTTTTTTCGAAATTTTAAAAATTGACCATTTTCAGCATAGGGAATCCTATGTTAAATTTTGCGAAACGGCACTTTTTTTCAAAAAATTTCGAGATATCGAATTAAAACCTTCGCCATTGTTTTCAAGTGGCATATTTACCAACCGATTTCATTAACGAAAAAATTCTAAAAAATTTTTTTGTAAAAATACCATTTTTGTCGAAAAATGGTAAGGGTACCATGGGCTTACTATTTTTCGACAAAAATGGTATTTCTACAAAAAAATTTTTTAGAATTTTTTCGTTAATGAAATCGGTTGGTAAATATGCCACTTGAAAACAATGGCGGAGGTTTTAATTCGATATCTCAAAATTTTTTGAAAAAAAGTGCCGTTTCGCAAAATTTAACATAGGATTCCCTATGCTGAAAATGGTCAATTTTTAAAATTTCGAAAAAAATACAAGTTGCATGTGTTTTGAGCCGGAAATGGGCCACTTGAAGCCAATGGACATGGTAAGAAATCGATATCTCGAAAAAAAATATTTGGCCATTTTGAAAGTCGAAAAATGGTAAGGGTACCCCCTTCGCATTTTTCCACTTTTGAAATGGCCAAATATTTTTTTTCGAGATATCGATTTCTTACCATGTCCATTGGCTTCAAGTGGCCCATTTCCGGCTCAAAACACATGCTACTTGTATTTTTTTCGAAATTTTAAAAATTGACCATTTTCAGCATAGGGAATCCTATGTTAAATTTTGCGAAACGGCACTTTTTTTCAAAAAATTTCGAGATATCGAATTAAAACCTTCGCCATTGTTTTCAAGTGGCATATTTACCAACCGATTTCATTAACGAAAAAATTCTAAAAAATTTTTTTGTAAAAATACCACTTTTGTCGAAAAATGGTAAGGGTACCCCCTTCTCATTTTTCCACTTTCGAAATGGCCAAATATTTTTTTTCGAGATATCGATTTCTTACCATGTCCATTGGCTTCAAGTGGCCCATTTCCGGCTCAAAACACATGCAACTTGTATTTTTTTCGAAATTTTAAAAATTGACCATTTTCAGCATAGGGAATCCTATGTTAAATTTTGCGAAACGGCACTTTTTTTCAAAAAATTTCGAGATATCGAATTAAAACCTTCGCCATTGTTTTCAAGTGGCATATTTACCAACCGATTTCATTAACGAAAGAATTCTAAAAAATTTTTTTGTAAAAATACAATTTTTGTCGAAAAATGGTAAGGGTACCCCCTTCTCATTTTTCCACTTTCGAAATGGCCAAATATTTTTTTTCGAGATATCGATTTCTTACCATGTCCATTGGCTTCAAGTGGCCCATTTCCGGCTCAAAACACATGCTACTTGTATTTTTTTCGAAATTTTAAAAATTGACCATTTTCAGCATAGGGAATCCTATGTTAAATTTTGCGAAACGGCACTTTTTTTCAAAAAATTTCGAGATATCGAATTAAAACCTTCGCCATTGTTTTCAAGTGGCATATTTACCAACCGATTTCATTAACGAAAAAATTCTAAAAAATTTTTTTGTAAAAATACCATTTTTGTCGAAAAATGGTAAGGGTACCCCCTTCTCATTTTTCCACTTTCGAAATGGCCAAATATTTTTTTTCGAGATATCGATTTCTTACCATGTCTATTGGCTTCAAGTGGCCCATTTCCGGCTCAAAACACATGCTACTTGTATTTTTTTCGAAATTTTAAAAATTGACCATTTTCAGCATAGGGAATCCTATGTTAAATTTTGCGAAACGGCACTTTTTTTCAAAAAATTTCGAAATATCGAATTAAAACCTTCGCCATTGTTTTCAAGTGGCATATTTACCAACCGATTTCATTAACGAAAAAATTCTAAAAAATTTTTTTGTAAAAATACCATTTTTGTCGAAAAATGGTAAGGGTACCCCCTTCTCATTTTTCCACTTTCGAAATGGCCAAATATTCTTTTTCGAGATATCGATTTCTTACCATGTCCATTGGCTTCAAGTGGCCCATTTCCGGCTCAAAACACATGCAACTTGTATTTTTTTCGAAATTTTAAAAATTGACCATTTTCAGCATAGGGAATCCTATGTTAAATTTTGCGAAACGGCACTTTTTTTCAAAAAATTTCGAGATATCGAATTAAAACCTTCGCCATTGTTTTCAAGTGGCATATTTACCAACCGATTTCATTAACGAAAAAATTCTAAAAAATTTTTTTGTAAAAATACCATTTTTGTCGAAAAATAGTAAGGGTACCCCCTTCTCATTTTTCCACTTTCGAAATGGCCAAATATTCTTTTTCGAGATATCGATTTCTTACCATGTCCATTGGCTTCAAGTGGCCCATTTCCGGCTCAAAACACATGCAACTTGTATTTTTTTCGAAATTTTAAAAATTGACCATTTTCAGCATAGGGAATCCTATGTTAAATTTTGCGAAACGGCACTTTTTTTCAAAAAATTTCGAGATATCGAATTAAAACCTTCGCCATTGTTTTCAAGTGGCATATTTACCAACCGATTTCATTAACGAAAAAATTCTAAAAAATTTTTTTGTAAAAATACCATTTTTGTCGAAAAATAGTAAGCCCATGGTACCCTTACAATTTTTCGACAAAAATGGTATTTTTACAAAAAATTTTTTTAGAATTTTTTCGTTAATGAAATCGGTTGGTAAATATGCCACTTGAAAACAATGGCGAAGGTTTTAATTCGATATCTCGAAATTTTTTGAAAAAAAGTGCCGTTTCGCAAAATTTAACATAGGATTCCCTATGCTGAAAATGGTCAATTTTTAAAATTTCGAAAAAAATACAAGTCGCATGTGTTTTGAGCCGGAAATGGGCCACTTGAAGCCAATGGACATGGTAAGAAATCGATATCTCGAAAAAAAATATTTGGCCATTTCGAAAGTGGAAAAATGAGAAGGGGGTACCCTTACCATTTTTCGACAAAAATGGTATTTTTACAAAAAAATTTTTTAGAATTTTTTCGTTAATGAAATCGGTTGGTAAATATGCCACTTGAAAACAATGGCGAAGGTTTTAATTCGATATCTCGAAATTTTTTGAAAAAAAGTGCCGTTTCGCAAAATTTAACATAGGATTCCCTATGCTGAAAATGGTCAATTTTTAAAATTTCGAAAAAAATACAAGTAGCATGTGTTTTGAGCCGGAAATGGGCCACTTGAATCCAATGGACATGGTAAGAAATCGATATCTCGAAAAAAAATATTTGGCCATTTCGAAAGTGGAAAAATGAGAAGGGGGTACCCTTACCATTTTTCGACAAAAATGGTATTTTTACAAAAAAATTTTTTAGAATTTTTTCGTTAATGAAATCGGTTGGTAAATATGCCACTTGAAAACAATGGCGAAGGTTTTAATTCGATATCTCGAAATTTTTTGAAAAAAAGTGCCGTTTCGCAAAATTTAACATAGGATTCCCTATGCTGAAAATGGTCAATTTTTAAAATTTCGAAAAAAATACAAGTAGCATGTGTTTTGAGCCGGAAATGGGCCACTTGAAGCCAATGGACACGGTAAGAAATCGATATCTCGAAAAAAAATATTTGGCCATTTCAAAAGTGGAAAAATGAGAAGGGGGTACCCTTACCATTTTTCGACAAAAATGGTATTTTTACAAAAAAATTTTTTAGAATTTTTTCGTTAATGAAATCGGTTGGTAAATATGCCACTTGAAAACAATGGCGAAGGTTTTAATTCGATATCTCGAAATTTTTTGAAAAAAAGTGCCGTTTCGCAAAATTTAACATAGGATTCCCTATGCTGAAAATGGTCAATTTTTAAAATTTCGAAAAAAATACAAGTAGCATGTGTTTTGAGCCGGAAATGGGCCACTTGAATCCAATGGACATGGTAAGAAATCGATATCTCGAAAAAAAATATTTGGCCATTTCGAAAGTGGAAAAATGAGAAGGGGGTACCCTTACCATTTTTCGACAAAAATGGTATTTTTACAAAAAAATTTTTTAGAATTTTTTCGTTAATGAAATCGGTTGGTAAATATGCCACTTGAAAACAATGGCGAAGGTTTTAATTCGATATCTCGAAATTTTTTGAAAAAAAGTGCCGTTTCGCAAAATTTAACATAGGATTCCCTATGCTGAAAATGGTCAATTTTTAAAATTTCGAAAAAAATACAAGTAGCATGTGTTTTGAGCCGGAAATGGGCCACTTGAAGCCAATAGACACGGTAAGAAATCGATATCTCGAAAAAAAATATTTGGCCATTTCAAAAGTGGAAAAATGAGAAGGGGGTACCCTTACCATTTTTCGACAAAAATGGTATTTTTACAAAAAAATTTTTTAGAATTTTTTCGTTAATGAAATCGGTTGGTAAATATGCCACTTGAAAACAATGGCGAAGGTTTTAATTCGATATCTCGAAATTTTTTGAAAAAAAGTGCCGTTTCGCAAAATTTAACATAGGATTCCCTATGCTGAAAATGGTCAATTTTTAAAATTTCGAAAAAAATACAAGTTGCATGTGTTTTGAGCCGGAAATGGGCCACTTGAAGCCAATGGACATGGTAAGAAATCGATATCTCGAAAAAAAATATTTGGCCATTTCGAAAGTGGAAAAATGAGAAGGGGGTACCCTTACCATTTTTCGACAAAAATGGTATTTTTACAAAAAAATTTTTTAGAATTTTTTCGTTAATGAAATCGGTTGGTAAATATGCCACTTGAAAACAATGGCGAAGGTTTTAATTCGATATCTCGAAATTTTTTGAAAAAAAGTGCCGTTTCGCAAAATTTAACATAGGATTCCCTATGCTGAAAATGGTCAATTTTTAAAATTTCGAAAAAAATACAAGTAGCATGTGTTTGAGCCGGAAATGGGCCACTTGAAGCCAATGGACATGGTAAGAAATCGATATCTCGAAAAAAAATATTTGGCCATTTCGAAAGTGGAAAAATGAGAAGGGGGTACCCTTACCATTTTTCGACAAAAATGGTATTTTTACAAAAAAATTTTTTAGAATTTTTTCATTAATGAAATCGGTTGGTAAATATGCCACTTGAAAACAATGGCGAAGGTTTTAATTCGATATCTCGAAATTTTTTGAAAAAAAGTGCCGTTTCGCAAAATTTAACATAGGATTCCCTATGCTGAAAATGGTCAATTTTTAAAATTTCGAAAAAAATACAAGTAGCATGTGTTTTGAGCCGGAAATGGGCCACTTGAAGCCAATGGACACGGTAAGAAATCGATATCTCGAAAAAAAATATTTGGCCATTTCAAAAGTGGAAAAATGAGAAGGGGGTACCCTTACCATTTTTCGACAAAAATGGTATTTTTACAAAAAAATTTTTTAGAATTTTTTCGTTAATGAAATCGGTTGGTAAATATGCCACTTGAAAACAATGGCGAAGGTTTTAATTCGATATCTCGAAATTTTTTGAAAAAAAGTGCCGTTTCGCAAAATTTAACATAGGATTCCCTATGCTGAAAATGGTCAATTTTTAAAATTTCGAAAAAAATACAAGTTGCATGTGTTTTGAGCCGGAAATGGGCCACTTGAAGCCAATGGACATGGTAAGAAATCGATATCTCGAAAAAAAATATTTGGCCATTTCGAAAGTGGAAAAATGAGAAGGGGGTACCCTTACCATTTTTCGACAAAAATGGTATTTTTACAAAAAAATTTTTTAGAATTTTTTCGTTAATGAAATCGGTTGGTAAATATGCCACTTGAAAACAATGGCGAAGGTTTTAATTCGATATTTCGAAATTTTTTGAAAAAAAGTGCCGTTTCGCAAAATTTAACATAGGATTCCCTATGCTGAAAATGGTCAATTTTTAAAATTTCGAAAAAAATACAAGTAGCATGTGTTTTGAGCCGGAAATGGGCCACTTGAAGCCAATAGACATGGTAAGAAATCGATATCTCGAAAAAAAATATTTGGCCATTTCGAAAGTGGAAAAATGAGAAGGGGGTACCCTTACCATTTTTCGACAAAAATGGTATTTTTACAAAAAATTTTTTTAGAATTTTTTCGTTAATGAAATCGGTTGGTAAATATGCCACTTGAAAACAATGGCGAAGGTTTTAATTCGATATCTCGAAATTTTTTGAAAAAAAGTGCCGTTTCGCAAAATTTAACATAGGATTCCCTATGCTGAAAATGGTCAATTTTTAAAATTTCGAAAAAAATACAAGTTGCATGTGTTTTGAGCCGGAAATGGGCCACTTGAAGCCAATGGACATGGTAAGAAATCGATATCTCGAAAAAAAATATTTGGCCATTTTGAAAGTCGAAAAATGGTAAGGGTACCCCCTTCGCATTTTTCCACTTTTGAAATGGCCAAATATTTTTTTTCGAGATATCGATTTCTTACCATGTCCATTGGCTTCAAGTGGCCCATTTCCGGCTCAAAACACATGCTACTTGTATTTTTTTCGAAATTTTAAAAATTGACCATTTTCAGCATAGGGAATCCTATGTTAAATTTTGCGAAACGGCACTTTTTTTCAAAAAATTTCGAGATATCGAATTAAAACCTTCGCCATTGTTTTCAAGTGGCATATTTACCAACCGATTTCATTAACGAAAAAATTCTAAAAAATTTTTTTGTAAAAATACCATTTTTGTCGAAAAATGGTAAGGGTACCCCCTTCTCATTTTTCCACTTTCGAAATGGCCAAATATTTTTTTTCGAGATATCGATTTCTTACCATGTCTATTGGCTTCAAGTGGCCCATTTCCGGCTCAAAACACATGCTACTTGTATTTTTTTCGAAATTTTAAAAATTGACCATTTTCAGCATAGGGAATCCTATGTTAAATTTTGCGAAACGGCACTTTTTTTCAAAAAATTTCGAAATATCGAATTAAAACCTTCGCCATTGTTTTCAAGTGGCATATTTACCAACCGATTTCATTAACGAAAAAATTCTAAAAAATTTTTTTGTAAAAATACCATTTTTGTCGAAAAATGGTAAGGGTACCCCCTTCTCATTTTTCCACTTTCGAAATGGCCAAATATTTTTTTTCGAGATATCGATTTCTTACCATGTCCATTGGCTTCAAGTGGCCCATTTCCGGCTCAAAACACATGCTACTTGTATTTTTTTCGAAATTTTAAAAATTGACCATTTTCAGCATAGGGAATCCTATGTTAAATTTTGCGAAACGGCACTTTTTTTCAAAAAATTTCGAGATATCGAATTAAAACCTTCGCCATTGTTTTCAAGTGGCATATTTACCAACCGATTTCATTAACGAAAAAATTCTAAAAAATTTTTTTGTAAAAATACCATTTTCGTCGAAAAATGGTAAGGGTACCCCCTTCTCATTTTTCCACTTTCGAAATGGCCAAATATTTTTTTTCGAGATATCGATTTCTTACCATGTCCATTGGCTTCAAGTGGCCCATTTCCGGCTCAAAACACATGCTACTTGTATTTTTTTCGAAATTTTAAAAATTGACCATTTTCAGCATAGGGAATCCTATGTTAAATTTTGCGAAACGGCACTTTTTTTCAAAAAATTTCGAGATATCGAATTAAAACCTTCGCCATTGTTTTCAAGTGGCATATTTACCAACCGATTTCATTAACGAAAAAATTCTAAAAAATTTTTTTGTAAAAATACCATTTTTGTCGAAAAATGGTAAGGGTACCCCCTTCTCATTTTTCCACTTTCGAAATGGCCAAATATTTTTTTTCGAGATATCGATTTCTTACCATGTCCATTGGCTTCAAGTGGCCCATTTCCGGCTCAAAACACATGCTACTTGTATTTTTTTCGAAATTTTAAAAATTGACCATTTTCAGCATAGGGAATCCTATGTTAAATTTTGCGAAACGGCACTTTTTTTCAAAAAATTTCGAGATATCGAATTAAAACCTTCGCCATTGTTTTCAAGTGGCATATTTACCAACCGATTTCATTAACGAAAAAATTCTAAAAAATTTTTTTGTAAAAATACAATTTTTGTCGAAAAATGGTAAGGGTACCCCCTTCTCATTTTTCCACTTTCGAAATGGCCAAATATTTTTTTCGAGATATCGATTTCTTACCATGTCTATTGGCTTCAAGTGGCCCATTTCCGGCTCAAAACACATGCTACTTGTATTTTTTTCGAAATTTTAAAAATTGACCATTTTCAGCATAGGGAATCCTATGTTAAATTTTGCGAAACGGCACTTTTTTTCAAAAAATTTCGAGATATCGAATTAAAACCTTCGCCATTGTTTTCAAGTGGCATATTTACCAACCGATTTCATTAACGAAAAAATTCTAAAAAATTTTTTTGTAAAAATACCATTTTCGTCGAAAAATGGTAAGGGTACCCCCTTCTCATTTTTCCACTTTCGAAATGGCCAAATATTTTTTTTCGAGATATCGATTTCTTACCATGTCCATTGGCTTCAAGTGGCCCATTTCCGGCTCAAAACACATGCTACTTGTATTTTTTTCGAAATTTTAAAAATTGACCATTTTCAGCATAGGGAATCCTATGTTAAATTTTGCGAAACGGCACTTTTTTTCAAAAAATTTCGAGATATCGAATTAAAACCTTCGCCATTGTTTTCAAGTGGCATATTTACCAACCGATTTCATTAACGAAAAAATTCTAAAAAATTTTTTTGTAAAAATACCATTTTTGTCGAAAAATGGTAAGGGTACCCCCTTCTCATTTTTCCACTTTCGAAATGGCCAAATATTTTTTTTCGAGATATCGATTTCTTACCATGTCCATTGGCTTCAAGTGGCCCATTTCCGGCTCAAAACACATGCTACTTGTATTTTTTTCGAAATTTTAAAAATTGACCATTTTCAGCATAGGGAATCCTATGTTAAATTTTGCGAAACGGCACTTTTTTTCAAAAAATTTCGAGATATCGAATTAAAACCTTCGCCATTGTTTTCAAGTGGCATATTTACCAACCGATTTCATTAACGAAAAAATTCTAAAAAATTTTTTTGTAAAAATACCATTTTTGTCGAAAAATGGTAAGGGTACCCCCTTCTCATTTTTCCACTTTCGAAATGGCCAAATATTTTTTTCGAGATATCGATTTCTTACCATGTCTATTGGCTTCAAGTGGCCCATTTCCGGCTCAAAACACATGCTACTTGTATTTTTTTCGAAATTTTAAAAATTGACCATTTTCAGCATAGGGAATCCTATGTTAAATTTTGCGAAACGGCACTTTTTTTCAAAAAATTTCGAGATATCGAATTAAAACCTTCGCCATTGTTTTCAAGTGGCATATTTACCAACCGATTTCATTAACGAAAAAATTCTAAAAAATTTTTTTGTAAAAATACCATTTTTGTCGAAAAATGGTAAGGGTACCCCCTTCTCATTTTTCCACTTTCGAAATGGCCAAATATTTTTTTCGAGATATCGATTTCTTACCATGTCTATTGGCTTCAAGTGGCCCATTTCCGGCTCAAAACACATGCTACTTGTATTTTTTTCGAAATTTTAAAAATTGACCATTTTCAGCATAGGGAATCCTATGTTAAATTTTGCGAAACGGCACTTTTTTTCAAAAAATTTCGAGATATCGAATTAAAACCTTCGCCATTGTTTTCAAGTGGCATATTTACCAACCGATTTCATTAACGAAAAATTCTAAAAAATTTTTTTGTAAAAATACCATTTTTGTCGAAAAATGGTAAGGGTACCCCCTTCTCATTTTTCCACTTTCGAAATGGCCAAATATTTTTTTCGAGATATCGATTTCTTACCATGTCTATTGGCTTCAAGTGGCCCATTTCCGGCTCAAAACACATGCTACTTGTATTTTTTTCGAAATTTTAAAAATTGACCATTTTCAGCATAGGGAATCCTATGTTAAATTTTGCGAAACGGCACTTTTTTTCAAAAAATTTCGAGATATCGAATTAAAACCTTCGCCATTGTTTTCAAGTGGCATATTTACCAACCGATTTCATTAACGAAAAAATTCTAAAAAATTTTTTTGTAAAAATACCATTTTTGTCGAAAAATGGTAAGGGTACCCCCTTCTCATTTTTCCACTTTCGAAATGGCCAAATATTTTTTTTCGAGATATCGATTTCTTACCATGTCCATTGGCTTCAAGTGGCCCATTTCCGGCTCAAAACACATGCTACTTGTATTTTTTTCGAAATTTTAAAAATTGACCATTTTCAGCATAGGGAATCCTATGTTAAATTTTGCGAAACGGCACTTTTTTTCAAAAAATTTCGAGATATCGAATTAAAACCTTCGCCATTGTTTTCAAGTGGCATATTTACCAACCGATTTCATTAACGAAAAAATTCTAAAAAATTTTTTTGTAAAAATACCATTTTCGTCGAAAAATGGTAAGGGTACCCCCTTCTCATTTTTCCACTTTCGAAATGGCCAAATATTTTTTTTCGAGATATCGATTTCTTACCATGTCCATTGGCTTCAAGTGGCCCATTTCCGGCTCAAAACACATGCTACTTGTATTTTTTTCGAAATTTTAAAAATTGACCATTTTCAGCATAGGGAATCCTATGTTAAATTTTGCGAAACGGCACTTTTTTTCAAAAAATTTCGAGATATCGAATTAAAACCTTCGCCATTGTTTTCAAGTGGCATATTTACCAACCGATTTCATTAACGAAAAAATTCTAAAAAATTTTTTTGTAAAAATACCATTTTTGTCGAAAAATGGTAAGGGTACCCCCTTCTCATTTTTCCACTTTCGAAATGGCCAAATATTTTTTTTCGAGATATCGATTTCTTACCATGTCCATTGGCTTCAAGTGGCCCATTTCCGGCTCAAAACACATGCTACTTGTATTTTTTTCGAAATTTTAAAAATTGACCATTTTCAGCATAGGGAATCCTATGTTAAATTTTGCGAAACGGCACTTTTTTTCAAAAAATTTCGAGATATCGAATTAAAACCTTCGCCATTGTTTTCAAGTGGCATATTTACCAACCGATTTCATTAACGAAAAAATTCTAAAAAATTTTTTTGTAAAAATACCATTTTTGTCGAAAAATGGTAAGGGTACCCCCTTCTCATTTTTCCACTTTCGAAATGGCCAAATATTTTTTTCGAGATATCGATTTCTTACCATGTCTATTGGCTTCAAGTGGCCCATTTCCGGCTCAAAACACATGCTACTTGTATTTTTTTCGAAATTTTAAAAATTGACCATTTTCAGCATAGGGAATCCTATGTTAAATTTTGCGAAACGGCACTTTTTTTCAAAAAATTTCGAGATATCGAATTAAAACCTTCGCCATTGTTTTCAAGTGGCATATTTACCAACCGATTTCATTAACGAAAAAATTCTAAAAAATTTTTTTGTAAAAATACCATTTTTGTCGAAAAATGGTAAGGGTACCCCCTTCTCATTTTTCCACTTTCGAAATGGCCAAATATTTTTTTCGAGATATCGATTTCTTACCATGTCTATTGGCTTCAAGTGGCCCATTTCCGGCTCAAAACACATGCTACTTGTATTTTTTTCGAAATTTTAAAAATTGACCATTTTCAGCATAGGGAATCCTATGTTAAATTTTGCGAAACGGCACTTTTTTTCAAAAAATTTCGAGATATCGAATTAAAACCTTCGCCATTGTTTTCAAGTGGCATATTTACCAACCGATTTCATTAACGAAAAAATTCTAAAAAATTTTTTTGTAAAAATACCATTTTTGTCGAAAAATGGTAAGGGTACCCCCTTCTCATTTTTCCACTTTTGAAATGGCCAAATATTTTTTTTCGAGATATCGATTTCTTACCGTGTCCATTGGCTTCAAGTGGCCCATTTCCGGCTCAAAACACATGCTACTTGTATTTTTTTCGAAATTTTAAAAATTGACCATTTTCAGCATAGGGAATCCTATGTTAAATTTTGCGAAACGGCACTTTTTTTCAAAAAATTTCGAGATATCGAATTAAAACCTTCGCCATTGTTTTCAAGTGGCATATTTACCAACCGATTTCATTAACGAAAAAATTCTAAAAAATTTTTTTGTAAAAATACCATTTTTGTCGAAAAATGGTAAGGGTACCCCCTTCTCATTTTTCCACTTTCGAAATGGCCAAATATTTTTTTTCGAGATATCGATTTCTTACCATGTCCATTGGCTTCAAGTGGCCCATTTCCGGCTCAAAACACATGCTACTTGTATTTTTTTCGAAATTTTAAAAATTGACCATTTTCAGCATAGGGAATCCTATGTTAAATTTTGCGAAACGGCACTTTTTTTCAAAAAATTTCGAGATATCGAATTAAAACCTTCGCCATTGTTTTCAAGTGGCATATTTACCAACCGATTTCATTAACGAAAAAATTCTAAAAAATTTTTTTGTAAAAATACCATTTTTGTCGAAAAATGGTAAGGGTACCCCCTTCTCATTTTTCCACTTTCGAAATGGCCAAATATTTTTTTTCGAGATATCGATTTCTTACCATGTCCATTGGCTTCAAGTGGCCCATTTCCGGCTCAAAACACATGCTACTTGTATTTTTTTCGAAATTTTAAAAATTGACCATTTTCAGCATAGGGAATCCTATGTTAAATTTTGCGAAACGGCACTTTTTTTCAAAAAATTTCGAGATATCGAATTAAAACCTTCGCCATTGTTTTCAAGTGGCATATTTACCAACCGATTTCATTAACGAAAAAATTCTAAAAAATTTTTTTGTAAAAATACCATTTTTGTCGAAAAATGGTAAGGGTACCCCCTTCTCATTTTTCCACTTTCGAAATGGCCAAATATTTTTTTTCGAGATATCGATTTCTTACCATGTCCATTGGCTTCAAGTGGCCCATTTCCGGCTCAAAACACATGCTACTTGTATTTTTTTCGAAATTTTAAAAATTGACCATTTTCAGCATAGGGAATCCTATGTTAAATTTTGCGAAACGGCACTTTTTTTCAAAAAATTTCGAGATATCGAATTAAAACCTTCGCCATTGTTTTCAAGTGGCATATTTACCAACCGATTTCATTAACGAAAAAATTCTAAAAAATTTTTTTGTAAAAATACCATTTTTGTCGAAAAATAGTAAGGGTACCATGGGCTTACTATTTTTCGACAAAAATGGTATTTTTACAAAAAAATTTTTTAGAATTTTTTCGTTAATGAAATCGGTTGGTAAATATGCCACTTGAAAACAATGGCGAAGGTTTTAATTCGATATCTCGAAATTTTTTGAAAAAAAGTGCCGTTTCGCAAAATTTAACATAGGATTCCCTATGCTGAAAATGGTCAATTTTTAAAATTTCGAAAAAAATACAAGTCGCATGTGTTTTGAGCCGGAAATGGGCCACTTGAAGCCAATGGACATGGTAAGAAATCGATATCTCGAAAAAAAATATTTGACCATTTCGAAAGTGGAAAAATGAGAAGGGGGTACCCTTACCATTTTTCGACAAAAATGGTATTTTTACAAAAAAATTTTTTAGAATTTTTTCGTTAATGAAATCGGTTGGTAAATATGCCACTTGAAAACAATAGCGAAGGTTTTAATTCGATATCTCGAAATTTTTTGAAAAAAAGTGCCGTTTCGCAAAATTTAACATAGGATTCCCTATGCTGAAAATGGTCAATTTTTAAAATTTCGAAAAAAATACAAGTAGCATGTGTTTTGAGCCGGAAATGGGCCACTTGAAGCCAATGGACACGGTAAGAAATCGATATCTCGAAAAAAAATATTTGGCCATTTCAAAAGTGGAAAAATGAGAAGGGGGTACCCTTACCATTTTTCGACAAAAATGGTATTTCTACAAAAAAATTTTTTAGAATTTTTTCGTTAATGAAATCGGTTGGTAAATATGCCACTTGAAAACAATGGCGGAGGTTTTAATTCGATATCTCGAAATTTTTTGAAAAAAAGTGCCGTTTCGCAAAATTTAACATAGGATTCCCTATGCTGAAAATGGTCAATTTTTAAAATTTCGAAAAAAATACAAGTAGCATGTGTTTTGAGCCGGAAATGGGCCACTTGAAGCCAATGGACACGGTAAGAAATCGATATCTCGAAAAAAAATATTTGGCCATTTCAAAAGTGGAAAAATGAGAAGGGGGTACCCTTACCATTTTTCGACAAAAATGGTATTTCTACAAAAAAATTTTTTAGAATTTTTTCGTTAATGAAATCGGTTGGTAAATATGCCACTTGAAAGCAATGGCGGAGGTTTTAATTCGATATCTCGAAATTTTTTGAAAAAAAGTGCCGTTTCGCAAAATTTAACATAGGATTCCCTATGCTGAAAATGGTCAATTTTTAAAATTTCGAAAAAAATACAAGTTGCATGTGTTTTGAGCCGGAAATGGGCCACTTGAAGCCAATGGACATGGTAAGAAATCGATATCTCGAAAAAAAATATTTGGCCATTTCAAAAGTGGAAAAATGAGAAGGGGGTACCCTTACCATTTTTCGACAAAAATGGTATTTTTACAAAAAAATTTTTTAGAATTTTTTCGTTAATGAAATCGGTTGGTAAATATGCCACTTGAAAACAATGGCGAAGGTTTTAATTCGATATCTCGAAATTTTTTGAAAAAAAGTGCCGTTTCGCAAAATTTAACATAGGATTCCCTATGCTGAAAATGGTCAATTTTTAAAGTTTCGAAAAAAATACAAGTAGCATGTGTTTTGAGCCGGAAATGGGCCACTTGAAGCCAATGGACATGGTAAGAAATCGATATCTCGAAAAAAAATATTTGGCCATTTCGAAAGTGGAAAAATGAGAAGGGGGTACCCTTACCATTTTTCGACAAAAATGGTATTTTTACAAAAAATTTTTTTAGAATTTTTTCGTTAATGAAATCGGTTGGTAAATATGCCACTTGAAAACAATGGCGAAGGTTTTAATTCGATATCTCGAAATTTTTTGAAAAAAAGTGCCGTTTCGCAAAATTTAACATAGGATTCCCTATGCTGAAAATGGTCAATTTTTAAAATTTCGAAAAAAATACAAGTAGCATGTGTTTTGAGCCGGAAATGGGCCACTTGAAGCCAATGGACATGGTAAGAAATCGATATCTCGAAAAAAAATATTTGGCCATTTCGAAAGTGGAAAAATGAGAAGGGGGTACCCTTACCATTTTTCGACAAAAATGGTATTTTTACAAAAAAATTTTTTAGAATTTTTTCGTTAATGAAATCGGTTGGTAAATATGCCACTTGAAAACAATGGCAAAGGTTTTAATTCGATATCTCGAAATTTTTTGAAAAAAAGTGCCGTTTCGCAAAATTTAACATAGGATTCCCTATGCTGAAAATGGTCATTTTTTAAAATTTCGAAAAAAATACAAGTAGCATGTGTTTTGAGCCGGAAATGGGCCACTTGAAGCCAATGGACACGGTAAGAAATCGATATCTCGAAAAAAAATATTTGGCCATTTCGAAAGTGGAAAAATGAGAAGGGGGTACCCTTACCATTTTTCGACAAAAATGGTATTTTTACAAAAAATTTTTTTAGAATTTTTTCGTTAATGAAATCGGTTGGTAAATATGCCACTTGAAAACAATGGCGAAGGTTTTAATTCGATATCTCGAAATTTTTTGAAAAAAAGTGCCGTTTCGCAAAATTTAACATAGGATTCCCTATGCTGAAAATGGTCAATTTTTAAAATTTCGAAAAAAATACAAGTAGCATGTGTTTTGAGCCGGAAATGGGCCACTTGAAGCCAATGGACATGGTAAGAAATCGATATCTCGAAAAAAAATATTTGGCCATTTCAAAAGTGGAAAAATGAGAAGGGGGTACCCTTACCATTTTTCGACAAAAATGGTATTTCTACAAAAAAATTTTTTAGAATTTTTTCGTTAATGAAATCGGTTGGTAAATATGCCACTTGAAAACAATGGCGGAGGTTTTAATTCGATATCTCGAAATTTTTTGAAAAAAAGTGCCGTTTCGCAAAATTTAACATAGGATTCCCTATGCTGAAAATGGTCAATTTTTAAAATTTCGAAAAAAATACAAGTTGCATGTGTTTTGAGCCGGAAATGGGCCACTTGAAGCCAATGGACACGGTAAGAAATCGATATCTCGAAAAAAAATATTTGGCCATTTTGAAAGTGGAAAAATGGTACCCCCTTCTCTGCAATGTTTATGACCATTACTAATCTACAGGCAATTCTAATGTTACAAAGTACGTACCCTTACGGTCACAAAACCGGACTTCATAACAGGTTCATAACATGCTTATAACAATGTTACATAAAACCGTGGTCGAAAAATACCCTGTTTTAATTTTGCGCTGATCTTTATTGAAAATTTCAACTCACCGTATAATTTTTAACATTTTCAACATAAAGATGAAATACACATAGTTGCTCCCGTATGGTACCTGTTATAAGCATAGACATGCTTATAACCATTACGCTTATATCGAGGACATTTTATTATTGATTTAGGCATGTATATTTTTGCCTGCATGTTAAGAATAAAGCATTTTTAAAACAATAATTGCTATTGTTTTAAGAATAGTTCTTTCTTTCATAAAGAATGCAAGACCAAAAAATATTCTGTACTTGTTGCGGCAAGAATAGTATTTGAAGTACCGATTACTTAACGTACTTGTACTTGAAAAACCCAGGTATTTCCATTACTCTGCCCAGCTTTGATAATTTTTATATTTTACAAGCAATACACTTTTTATTTACGAACGAGTATAGTTGTTTTCAATGAATACTATGATTTATTATTGTTTGCCGCGTTACTACAAGTTATATGCAACGATTATGCACTATGCGTTTTTTATATTGAGATATCAATTACGAGATGAAAGCGTTGGCTATCTTATTGGGTCCGCCAATAAGATAGCTAACGTTTTTTTTTATATACTGTATTCTGATTTCGTCAGAGATCTACGAGTTTCTTCCATCTCTGCGCTGCTTTCCTCGGAAGATTTCGTCACTACAGTGTCCGACGTCGTCGATAATAGCATCGGGGATACAAATCCTAACAGCTCCATAGTGTTCGTTATAAGAAGCCATAGTTTTGCATTTTGCAAATCGTTCTATCGTCGATAATAAAAATACAGCGATCAACGAACGTGAGATTTTTCTAACCAAAAGCGACGATCGCTTTCTTACCTTTACCGTTTGTCTGTAACATTCCGCGAATTCGTCGTGACGATGTAGTTTCATGTTCAGAAGACAGAGGTACGCCCATACCTCTGGATCCGTGTGATCGAGCCGATTTGCCTCAGTCAATGCTGTTTCGGCATCCTTGAGTTCCATCATCTGCGTAGATAATTAATAGATCAATGATAAAATATAAACCTTTCACCCAATTAATGCAATTTCTTATCACAGTAAATATATCTGCACGAGACTCAATTTCATCATGTTATAACGGCTGTGTTTTGCATCGCACAAACTTCGCTCGGAGAAGTTACATTGGAGAATGAAATTCTAGAGGTGAACAATTTTTTTCCCCCCGACTACGCTAAAATGCCCTACATGCCTGCAACGGGGGTGGAAAGTGGCCGTTCTTGACCAGCGGGAGAAAAAGTAATTCAGCGGAAGGAAAAGTGAACTTTTCCTCCCGCTAAATCACTTTTCCTCCCGCTAAATTACTTTTCCTCCCGCTCGTCAAGACTCGGCCAATTTCCATCCCCGTTCCAGGCATAGAAATATGGCCACTTTTTAGCGCAGTCGGGGAAAAAATAGCGTATGCCCCTCGGGAGGAAGTGCCTTTCCACCTCGTGTGAATTTCTGCCCTCATTTCGCTCGGGCATCAAACTTCACACTCGGTGAAAAGACGCACTTTCCTCCCTTGTAGCATAATATGCTACTTCTTCCTTAAGGTAGTACTTACGGACAGTCTGACCCCACGTGTGTTCAGAAAGAATTGAGAGGAAGTGCGAACACTTCTCGATGGGATGAAAATCTGAAAAAAATCAACCACATGGAATGTGCTGGAAAGATTGATTTTGCATAATAATAACTCCGAAATGTTATTAAAAAATTAATGGAAAAAAAATTTCCCGACAAATTACCCGACAACCTAACTTTTTTTGTATGAAAACGGTTTGTTAATTTTTTTGAATACGTATGCATTTTTCAGAATTTTGTGTGAATTTTGAAAATTGTATTTTTCGTTAATAAAAACACGTAATTTTCAAAAATTACCTAAAATTCTGAAAAATTTCATACGCATTCAAAAAGATTAACAAATTGTTTTTATATGAACAAAAAGTTAAGTTGCCGGGGGAGTTGTTGTACACATTTTTTTGTTCATTTTGTTAATAAGATTTTGAAATTATTATTATGAAAAATTAATCTTTTCAGCATCTTCCATATGCTTGATTTTTTTCCGATTTTAATCCCATCGAGAAGTGTTCGCAATTCCTCTCTCAATTCTCTCTGAACTTACGTGTGGTCGAACTGTCCGCAAGTACTACCTTAAGCAGTACATTGACAGAGACTTGACGATGAAATTTGATGTCATGCTGATGTCTTCCGGATCATAATTTCTTACGTTATAGCAAGCAGTGCCCAAGCCGAGCCAACTACTCGACGATGGAGAAATTTTGCAAACACTGAGAAATATCTTCCTCGCTCTGCTGTATTCCTCGGCATTCAAACAGTAACTTCCCAATCTGAGATCGATCAAACGAATATCAGTGGGTCTGTTGAAGAGGGTGCTCGCGTACTCGTAACACTCGCGAGCAGCCTCGCTGTTGCCTTCCTTGAAGTGGCAGTGTCCCAATAAACCGCTGATCGAGTAGTCCTAAAATTAATTCGTGATCTTTTTTTCTTGTCTTATCCTTGTAGAAGTTGACGACGTAATCGGATCGAAACGTACCATGCCATGCTGATGCCGGGCTTCCTCGAGATGAGACAACGCGTCGTCGAATCTGCCGAGCAAATAGTGGTGGACCGCCATGTAATAGAGCCAGGACGTCGATCTACCAGCGAGGGCGAGCTCTCGTGCGAGAGCTATGCCTGCGAACTTCTCAACTCTGTTAAGGCACTGGCATAAGGATTTGGTCCAAAAAACAGCTCGATTGTCAAAATTTTGTTAATTCGGGTATTGGAAGGACAATCGCGGATTTTTATACACAGTCAGTACAAGATGTTATGAAGTTTGAGTTTTTTTTTTGTTGAAAAATATCAATTAACAACTGACTAAATTATAAATTATAAATTATAAATTATAAATTATAAATTATAAATTATAAATTATAAATTATAAATTATAAATTATAAATTATAAATTATAAATTATAAATTATAAATTATAAATTATAAATTATAAATTATAAATTATAAATTATAAATTATAAATTATAAATTATAAATTATAAATTATAAATTATAAATTATAAGAAAATCGACCTGCTTTTTGGACCAAATCCTTGTGTAAGTGTCTTGTTTCATATCGATTTTGGTAAACGCAATGACTAATCGATTTTACAGCATTTCTCTTCACTCACGTCCAACAAATTCAATTTCAGAAGAAACACGACCACCTTCAGGTACACTCGATCCTTTGGGCAATGAATCGTCGACCAGGCTAGTGGCTCCTTTTCGAAAAAATCCATGCCAACGGTATCACGATCTCGATCCAGTAGACACTGCTCTGCAACGCGGATCGCTAGATCCACTCCTGATATATATTCATACAAAAACATCGTAGATGCCGATGGAATTGAGTTTGCCACACAATTCCCAACACAAATGACTTCCCACAAATGCCACAAATGAATTCCCAACAGCTTCGTCACCTGGATAATATTCATTGCGAATGTAAAACAAATGCAGCAAAGCCCAGCCTTCGGCGAATCTCGGATATATTCGAGTAGTCGTATTCAGAAATATTTCAGCCGCTCGGTAATCTTGCTTCTCCGCGAGGATAGCGCCATACAGCAACAATCTTTTTCGAAAGACATCGAGAATCGTTAAACGTGTTCATTTGATTAATTTTAAGAATCGTTTACCCACGCGATTTTGTGACGAGTATTCAGATTGATCGCTTCCCGACAGCATTCAACAGCTCGATCCGAGTCTCCTATCTTCTTCAAGAAAATTGCGTACCTCAACCACGCCTCCGGATTCTTCCGCTCGGTCGCTATGAGCTGTTTTTTGAAGGAAAATGGCTTGACCGTAAATACCGTAAAATATATCGGGCAAGAGCCAACGTACGCTTGTGTAATTTTTCTTTGCTCGTGGAATATTTCCGAGTTCGTAACTCTCCTCCGCGCTGCTGCAGAGATTATCGGCATCGGCGACTGCTCCATTGTCGCGTTCATCTCCCGATTCGCTGTTAAGTGCAGCGTGCATGCTTTCCACCAAATACAAGTACGAGTTCGCTACGAAATTCTGAAATTACATTTGTGATCGTGTATCATTCTATGATCTATACGGTGTATCATTCGATGATCAATGTATCAACGATGGATTAACTTTCCTTCGTTACTGAATAAACAATGGTAAAGGAAAACAATAAACTAATGACCGTGTTTACGGGACCAGAACACTGTCGGAAATTCCCAATTAAGTTTAAAAACAAGACACAATAGATGAATATATATATATATACTTATCCAATAATTATTAATTTAACAAAACAGATAACTCCTAAAACTCGAAAACTCGGGTAGGCTATTCTTTACTAGAAACACACATCTTCTTAAAAGAAGGTCACCAAAGATGTGTGGGAAAGAAATCACGTCGGAACAAAATATCTCTGCATCTACCCCATAAAAATACCACGGCTCACCACCCGATCGTCGAAAGAACGACGCGAACGGCGGCTCTCGATGTACATAAACCCAGCGCTATCGGTAGAACGACCCCGCGTTAAATAAGGGCTCAGGACACGAAATCCTAGCAAAGAGCGGTTATAACCGGTCTCGAACGACAGGGAAATAATGAGACAAACGCCGAAACCTTCACCCTCTCCCCGAATTCCGCGAGTTAAGCACCTGTGGACGAATCAGAAAACTCGTCTTTCCACACATCACCCCCTTTTCTCTTCATCCGTAACACTCTTTCCCTGGCAAAGCAACTATTTTTAAGAGATTTCTAAGAAAATCATACCTGACCAAGGGATAACTCCCGCTTATTTTAACCGTGAAAAAGGGTATAAAAAGCCCGAAAACCCTGTACTCGACCCTTAGTTACCATCATCCGAACGACGAGGCTGTCGTCGCTCGATCAGGGCTAGTTACATTTATTCATTGTCACGCACAGTTGTCACCCATCGTTCGACAAAGTTGGCGCCGTTCGATCGCCCGGTTAAGATTTTTCGATTAACGAAGTTGTCTTTGTTCAATCACGCATCATATTTTTATTTCGATCCCCGAAGTTATTGTCTATTCGATCGTTCAGCTACGATTATTCTCTTGACCTGTGTTCACATCGGTTGTCGAGAAGCTAATGTTCGATTGTTAATTTTTATTAATCCATCGAAGAGCAAAGAAATATTTTTGTCTGAACCCCGGGTTCGAGAATCATTGTTCGATTCATTTTGTACCTTTCCGTGAACTATTTAATTCGATATAAATCCAATTTTACCATCACGACCATCGGAAGTTCCACGAATTATTCCAATTTCAACGAAACCCAGCAGTGAAAAATGTAAGCGACAACACTTTTATTTACTCATTATTATCTTTTCCTCTCTACGATTGTCGGTCATTTTAGTGCATGAATATATTAATTCATCCCTCCTGATCCACCCATCAGTTTTCCTGAAGTAAAACCTCCGTCAAGAGACATTCAATCACTCCTGAAGCCGAAGTGAACAATTCTGTCACTTTCACTTTATTTTCTTCGGAAGGCATAAATTCGAATAGAAAGGGATTAGGAGTTCATAAACTACTCTACGACTTTAGAAACGACAAGCATTCCTCGGGCCCTATCCCAAGCAATTTTCCGCAAGGTTCGGCTTAAAAAATAGGCAGTTGTTACTGTGATTAACACCGGGCGTGGTAAAGATTGATTCTCATCGTTCTGACCAGAGTGTTAATATAAACGGGGCAACAATTGCGTAGAAACTCAGCGAAATAAAAACATCGACAGTTTTGACGTAACATTATGAAGGAAGAGGCCCCCGGTCGTCGACCGCCGGGGGGCCCAACTCCCGTCACGACCCGTTGCTACAGCTCCCAGAAATCCTTTTTGGGGTTCCTGGTTTTGAAACTTCGAGTTGGGAAGAAAAGGCGCTACTAGACAATGAGATTAGAAAGTGACGCAATGGTAGGAACGAGGTATTCCGCCCCTTTATTCGAATCTCGAAAGAATATTCTTAAAATTATTCCCTTTGCAACGATTATCGTAAAAAGCAAAATTTAGAAGAATTTCCAGACAAAAGACAAAGATGAAGAAAAATAATATGGATTGGTTCGGCATTTAAACTGTCTACACCCCACTTTTTAGAATTAAACAAAACACTTTATTTTACTGCACACTGATAACTTTCGATGTAAAAACCGACATTATAATTTCTGATTGTATTTGAATCCAAGATCAATGGAAATAAACACACTAACCCCGAGTAATCCAATAGATCTTCATTACGATGTCGATGTCAAAAAATAATTATTACTCTAACAATGAGTTTTTCAACTCTCTAGAGAAAATTTTATGGGCAGCCGGGGCAATTACCTGAGGTGCCGGGCGGCGACTACACCGGTGCGGCAAAGCAAGGGGCCTCACCCCTCTACGTGCTTTCCATAACTAACGCATATCGGAAAAAAACCGAGTGATGAAACATGTAATGATTAGTAATCCTTTCCATTTTTTTTTTACATTTCATGAGGAAATGTAGTTAATTCTTTCTCACGTAGATCACAAGATCAGAAACATTTTCATCCCATTACTGGCGGGGTAAGGTTAATTCGGTGAAAAAAGGCATGTTTTTAAGATTTTTTTTTGGCGATACAGATAGTGTTCGTTTATTCAGTAAATTTCCATAATATAATATAACATTTGAACAACATTTTCCTATATTTTCATTGCAAAATATTCAAAATTGAGCGAGTGCCAATGAATCTCCGGAGGCGCCTCGAAAAAAAGTTGATTTGCGGTGTTCATCATAACTCGCAACAGAATCATCCGAAACAAAAAAATCAAAATGCATTTGTTAAAGGAGACGTTTCTCGAGGTAATGACGAGAGGATTTTTTTTTCGATTTTTCAATTTTTCGTAGCACTTGGGAGCCAAAAAACCGATTGTCGCTAATAAAAATCGGCTTATTCGTTGTTGAAAAATTAGTATTTATTTAAAAAAACAAAAAATCTCTCGACAATACCTGGTGAATTATGTGAAAAAGTACTGTGCAAAATTTCAAAACGATTGGTCCAGTAGATTTTGGGTTATCGTGAACATGGACTTCAAATATGACAAGTTTCAGAAAAACACTTTGAAAAACGCGGAGAGTTTGGTCGCTTAGCGCTCATTTCACATAAGTTTGAGAACACTTCTCGATTGTATAAAAATCTGAAAAAATTCATGCATATTAAAGGTACTCAAAAGATTAATTTTGCATAATAATAATTCCAAAATGTTATTAACAAATTGATGAAAAAAAATTGGTCAACAAATTTCGCCGCAACCCAATTTTTTTGATTGCGCTCAAATACTCATAACTTCGTTAATTTTGCTCCGATCGACTTGAAATTTTAACACAATATTCTTGAGATATTATACATTCATTAAAAAAAAAGGAAAAAAAAATTTAATACCTTACCCCTTACTAAAGAGAAGGAAAGACGGTGGGCGAGAAAATAACCTTCCCTGTTTATTACTTAAAACTGAAAAAGGGAGTCAATAAATGAAAACAACATTTACTTATGTGACCAAAACACTATCTGTAACATGTAATTAACTTCGATTTAATTATCCATATTAATTCAATTTAATATCTAATATAGTAGGTTACGTCATATATATATATATATATATATATATATATATATATATTTAAGTATTGAGACAACGATATCTGGTAACTTATAATAAGGTCCATTTAGATGGACGATTTGTTATTCTCGAATATTCTCGCCGGAAAAGGAAATGGGAAAAATTCCACCGAACCTAGCATGTAAAAGTACACACAAAAGTTCTCTGTTTAATAATCAGCAAGACGAAACAAACGTCGTAAGATTTGGTCACGTACGCGCGACTGTTGCCGGGCTCGCACCGGAAACGATCCCCAAACGAAATCATAGCGAGGGGAGAGAGAACTGTAAAAGGCATTATGCCTCTCCACACTCTCCTTTACCTCAATATGCCGCGTTGCGATCGAAGGGGGTACCTCTCTTCCTAACCTCCCTGATTTTAAGAACCCATTGACCAATCGCCCGGCTCAACTCACATCACGCTACCCCCATTCACACTTGTTCTCCTCTATGGAAATAATCCGGTAGAAGTAAGAGAAAAAAGAACATACTCGACGAGGATGATTTCTCCCATTTTTATCTAACAGAAACAAAGAAGAAAATTGTATACGTGACAAAATTGATTTCTCCCACTTTTCTTTGACCACGAGAAGTCGAGGAAAAAACCACATATACAATAGAATGATTTCTCCCATTGGTTATCTAGTAACAACAGGGAAAAATCACATACGTGACCACATTGATTTCTCCTACTTTTAATCTACGAGAATAGTATAAGTACCCCGAAAAATGTCTACTCGAGTCAAGTTACTATTGTTCAGCCACGAGATCATTACATTCGACGACACGCAGTTACTAATTTTTGGCAGATCGATCACTACGATAGACCTCGCCAGTTACTTGAGCATTCAGCTTTATTGTTCGAGAAGATATTTTCGTTGTAAAATCTTCACACCGACTTACTTCGCTTTACGATTTTCGGAATTGTTTTCGACCAACGACTTACCGAATATTTCTGTCCGAGCTTTGTTCGAGAATCATAATCGATTAACTCTGCATTTGTCCATTGATTTACGTACTTTTGTTGGTGTTTGTTCAACAAAAGGTTAATATTCGGTTAAAATAAATATCTGTCCATCATATTGAAATTCGGATTTTGTTCGAATTATTTCAACATCAACGGCGACTAACGACCACTGACCAACGTAAGCAATTTTAATTTATTATTACCATTCGTTACATAATTTTTTCATTTGAGTGCACGAATATTAACCCTGTTCTAATCCCCTAATTATTTGGTTACCGGAGTAAAATACTAGTTAGATATTCTGTCAACTCAAGGGCCGTGTGCATAACCTTTGTTTGTTCATTTATACTCCGGACTGTACAGATATAAATTGTATAAGAGATTAGAAATTAATTATCACCCTAAGACGTGAAACGACAGGCATTCCTAGAGCCCTATCCCAACCAACTTTCCGCGAAGTTAGGCTTAAAAATGGGCGGTCGCCACCGTAATTAATACTGGGAGTGGTATAGATCGATATCTCATATTTCTGACCATCGTGCGTTATTAGAAGCAATGCGACAGTTGCGTGAAATTTATCGGAAATAAAAACACCGACAGTTTTAACGTAACAGTATTAGTTGACCGATGTGTACTGTTTTAATTTCTATGTTTGAGTATCCTGTAATAATTCTCCGGTAACAATTTGATTTTGAATTAATGCGAATAATAAGATATTCGAAACGCGTGACTATCTGTAGACAGCGACCCTTCTTCGACGAAACATCTATGACCCCACGAAAAAAAGTACAATTTTATTACTATTATTCGATTAAAAATAATTGGGTATTCACTAAAATCTTATAGATTATCTTTATATGTTGTTTGAATCGACTATCGTTTACTATTTACAACACTTCAACAAAATTAAAAAATCACAGTACCAACGAATTTTACATTTAAAAACCCTCTGTTGCTACGTTAAATAACCACACAATTCATTCCGGATAAAGTAGTCGTGTCAATTTCCATTCCCGTATTTATGGAATAATTAATTCATCAAAATACCTCTCAGCCATTTCGACGACTTATCCGAAAGGTTAGACTAGAAAATGGGCAGTTGCGTTTGATAATTGATGCCAGGAGTGGTAAAATAAGGAGCAGTTTCTCTTCATCAGCGCATATCAATCGTAATCAACGTAACACTACGTAAAATCTATAGGAAAGTCAGAAATCCCACAGTTTTTACGTAACGGATGCGTCGGTGATTCGTACCTGGCATTCCTCGGAGTTCCACGAACACGATTGCATCTTGAACTTCTGGTCCAGAAGTCGAGTGATTCTTTTCTCCAGAGTTGTTCGAACAGCCACGTAGGTCCCGGTGTCGTACAGATATTGCGTGAACCGATCGATCTCGTCCTAATTCAATTACGCAAGCGATCAGGCAATTCTGTTATGGGGGATTTAATTATCGTCATTGATGCGATTACCGGAAGGTACGAATAACGGCTTCCGGAAGCCGTGAAATCTCCGAGGTGGGAAGAACGATTGCCATTAAAAAATGCCTGCCCGCTCGCGTTTTCCTCGTTGAAGTCCTATCGAGTAGTTGCTGTACCGGATTATTGCCGATATAATCTATAGACTATTTCGGAACATCCCTTACCCGATAACTTTCAGTTATAGTTTCAACTAATGTTCGGATGCAATTGAAATACTGTGTTTCCGGCGTATCACCGGTGTACGGATAAAGAGGCAGTCGATCCGGCGGTCCGAGTAATTGGTGTAATTCTTCCGTGAGTTCTTCCGTCGTGTGAGCCAGCACGAGGGGTTGCTGAAGCTCGAATTGTACTATGACGAAAACGGGCTCGCCTTTTTCGTTCGCGAGGGGAGACCCTGAGGCCACTTCCGGTTCCGCTATAGCTGAATTGACCTGCCGTACAAATCATAATACAATCCGGAAGATAAACGAGAGGTATTTATCGATTACGCGTGTACCGATGAATCGCCTTTCGCGCTAATCTTCCCTTTCTTTTCTTTCTGCTTCGTATCGTCGGGTACTCCGTCGGTAAAGAGGATTCTGTCGAGGCCCGTTTTCTCCAGCATCTCGGACGAGTCGTACGTGTGTAGCTGCGCTATCGTACGAGCCTGCGTTCCTGCAGTGTGAAAATAAATGAGAATCAACAATCGGGCGACAAAAATAATGGTCAACTCGCGATTACCCACTTCCGGGGTAAAGAAGTTCCGATACGTCGGCGTAGCATTGATACAGCTGAGGCCTGTGTTCCCTCGACTTTGTTTTACCGCTATCCGAAACGTCGATCGTCGTCGTAAACTGAAATGGCCAGTGCTTGTACCTTGGAGCGAATCGATCGTGTTAATTCGATTGAGTATATTCATATATGGGAACTTTTGCAGCACTGGTCGATCGTTCGCAAGGTGAACCCTAGCGGAAGTGGTGCAACCACGGACTCTGAATTGCATCGTACCCACATAGCACGGAAATATTTTTTAACACTGACAATATTTTTTTTGTCCGCTCATAAATCTTCCATTGAAATGTTTTTTAAACATTGCGCTAAAATGTTCAAAAAACAGTTTACAAATATTTTTAATTGTCGGTAAAATATTTATTAGATATCTTTCTGAAATATTCAAGAATTTATCAATATTTCGGTGCTGTAGATACCGTTCAATTTCGTAAAAATAATTTTGTTATATAAGTGACAAACTCGTTTGTCACTTATTTGAATGTACGAACTTTTATTTCCCGTGTCATTGACAATTTAAGTTTGTACTTTTGTTTGCAAAACTAGAAAATTAACAAATGAAAAATTGTCGACGTTTGGGGACAATAAGTTGTTGTAAAAAGTACAAACTTTTGTTATTATGTACAACGATGGTTCCAAGGGTTACGGGAAAAGCGACGTTAAAATAAAGTTTACACGCGAGTCTAGAGCAAGCAAAAATTTTGAACATTGTGCATTAGTCTATCGAAGTCTGCCGACGGTCACCTCAGTTCCGTTAGGGAAACACTCTCCGGCCCACCGACACGCGCTCAGTCGGTAATAACTCGCTTGCCAATTTTCTTCGAGACCGTTCATATTTCGGCCAAAAGCAAATTAGCTTTTTGTAGACAATAGATAGAGGTTTGGAAACCTGAATAGATTTTGTCCGAAATATTAACAGTCTCGGAAAAAATTGGGACGGCGATTTGTTACCAACCGCGGTATACCGTATGGTCTTAATCGTTTATGTACTCGTCCTTATTACTTGTTAATGTTTTCTCTTGTCGTCCGTTGTCCGGAGCTCAGCAGTACATTTCGACTTAAGCAATTCCACTCGATTCGAGGATTGTCAGTCTCGAGAACTCTCTGCGCGTCGGGACGAGAACGTGTTACTGAACGTGTTAATGAACCGACCGTAAAACTTTGGGTTGAATTTGGTTTACTAACAATCTACGCCAACTCGATCAGTCGATTGGCGCGCCAAGCCGACTCAGATTCCAGCCTTCCCAGGTAGCACAAAAAAATTCGTTATCAGAAAAGGATCTAAATGGGTTACATATGTCCGTGTGGACGATATCCGAAAGTTACCTCCCATCCAAAAAGTTAACTTTTGGACGTAGGATAGCTTACAGTTACCATCCGGACGGACATATGTAACCCATTTAGATCACTTTCTGATAACGAATTTTTTTTGTTGTTACCTGGGTTGCGGAGCTTGGTTTTTGGTTGATATTCAAAAACCAAGCGTTATATGTGTCGGATAGAAAGTTGGTTAATTTACAGTTGGATTTTTTGAAGACAGCCGAATTTCTGACTCTATGTCGAGAGAACTGGTTCGATAGCTCTTGGCTCTGGGTTGGAAATCGGATTGTTTTAGGAAAATCCAAACACATATAACAGTTGATTTTTTTTCATTTCGTCGAAACATAAAAAGCTTTCGAAGGTTGTAATTAGAATTGGTTTGGTGGAACAATCGAGCGGTTGGTTTCAGGTTGGTCAGAACGCGAGGGAGGTTGAACAGCTTGGAGGCACAAACTTCTACCTTCAAGTCGATACGCTCCACCAATGGATTCTTCGCATTACCGTAGTCGCAATCGATCTTGTATTTTGATAGTCCAGCACGACCCTCCCATTTGTTCAACGTACACCACCGTTTAGTTTTCTCCACGTCGCGGTATTTGGAGAATTTTCCACCGTCGAAGAAAACCGTCACCGGATCCTTCGAAAGATCATAAAGTTTCGATTAAGGGACTCCGTGCGGTACAGGTCAATAGAGCATAGTCCAGTATAGTCAAGTCAAAAGACCATATGAAACACCTCCCTCCCTGTACATCCCGAGCTCCGTCGGTATCAAAAACTGTAATCAACTTTTGTCACGGGTTTTCGCATGTACGGTCAAAATCCGTGAGAGTAGTAGATTACAGTTTTTGTTACCGACCGCGGTATTGCACATGCTCTTAAAACAGAGTTTAGTACAGTTTTCGTTACCGGCGGCGATATTTCCCATTACCTCAAGGTGAAGTGCAACTCCTCGATCGGTAACAAAAATTGCAATCCAAAATTCTCTAAGACGATTAATTTTGAGGGAAAAATACTAAAACGGTAAACTATGCGCAGTAATTCTACAGTTCACTATTCTCATTATTTTCCCAAGAAATAAACGGCTTGTGAGATATTTGGGTTGCAAAATTACAGCTATCTCTTTGGCACTCATAGCGCTTACATTGCACCTTATTAATGGGAAGTGATATATCGCGGCCAGTAATGAAAACTGCAATGAACTTTTCTCAAGGGTGCTAATTTCGTTGAGAATAAAGCAAATTCGAGCCGGATGCGCCGAATTCATTCCGGGGATTGGGCCGGATCCGGCCCGAATTCATTTTTTTCTCAACAAAATTAGGACCATTGAACAAAGTTAATTCTAAAATTGCAACTATCTCTCTCGCACGCACAACTGATTCACTTCCCCTTAAGGGGAAGTGAAATATCGCAGTCGGTAATGAAAACTGTAATGAACTTTTCTCAAGGGTGCTAATTTTTTTGAGGAAAAAGCAAATTCGAGCCGGATGCACACGGTAATTTCGCATCCGGCCCGAGTTCATCTTTTTCTCCAAAAAATTAACACCATTCAATAAAGTTAATTTGAAAATTGCAACTATCTCTCTAACACTCATGGCCCCGTCACGTGACTTTCACTTCACCTTAAACGGGACCTAACGAGCAGGAGCAAAATACCACGTACTGCGCCATCTTTGTAGACTACAGTCGCTGCTCTGTAAGCCAAACTATCGGCGAACGATGCAGGTAGATTGTGAATGCTTTCCACAGTGACACCGAGATAGTTTACTTGCGAGTCGATTGGGAATAAATCCGTGTGGTCTTGGGTTAGAGTGACTGTCAACACAGGAAGGTTCATCCACGATGTCGCGACGTTGTCTGGCTTCTCAACGACCAGTTTCTCTGTCACTGTTTTCTCACCTAAGTTAGAGCGGAATGATTGGATCGGCAGATCGCGTAATTCGATTATTTTTTTACGTTGTCGTTTTACCCAAAAGCATCGGCATTAAATCGACGTTGCAAAGTCCCACTAACTGTGGGCCGGAGCTTTCGGCGGATTTTTTACCGGACTTGGATTTATCTTTCTTTTTGTCGTCTCCAGCGGCCGAAGATGACGGCCGCAGTGCAGCGTCGCTGGCTCGATGTTCGATAAGTTGGACTGCGGAGTGGGAACGATCGAATGTTGAGGCGCCTTCAATCTACACCGTGCAATCGCACACTCGTTCGTTATTAGGGCAATAAATCGTACCGCAAAAAATTTTACAAACCTTCACAACCTCCTTCAAGTCTACACCAAAAATATCTAACAGTTGCTTAATTATCAGATCAAAAACTGTACACTGCCATTCTCCTTACATCACAAAAATATGTAACACATTAATGAGTTTACAATAACATTTCATTCTAACACTCGCCAAACGTTACAACTTTAAATCATCCAATATACTCCAAAACTTTTAAACATCCAATATACTACACATGCGTAAACTTACACACGTGTAGTACACTGAACGTGCTATGTTTCAAAGTTGTAACGTTTGGCGAGTGCTAAAATGAAATGTCGTAAGCTTACACACCCTGATAGACGAGCGCCACGAAAAGTAGCAATATTGGCGCGATATTGGCGACATGTGCTTCACATGTCGCAATTATTGCGCCAACTGCTACTTTTTGTGCTGCTTGTCTATCAGGGCATGTGTTACATATTGAATACGTAAACTTTTTGTGGTGTAGGAAAATGGCGGTGTACAGTTTTTTTGATCCTATAATTAAGCATTACATTAAACGAAGTTTAATATTAATTAAACAAAGTTTTTAACGTTTGTAACATTTTTTGCGGTGTACGATTTATTTCCGTAATAACGAACGAGTGTACGATTGAGGACGCCTCCGGAAGATGAGCTTATTTATATGTCACAGCAAGCTGTCGAGTCTCACTGAGTAAAGGGGTGGAAACCGCGGCGTCGATGGCACTTCGATCGGTTACAGTAATAGGATATCGTGTGAAGTAATCGATCGGGTGACTCAGCGGTGGGTCCCGGAAATCCGGCTCAATCCGCAGGGGGCTACTCTCGCCCAGCAGAGTTTCATCGTGGTACACGAGAATCGTCACAGTCACTGGATCTTTTCGTACCTGATGTGCAGTTTGCCTTCCGTTAATCTCGAAAGCGCAGCGAGTCATCCATGAAAATGCCACATTACTCACAATATTCTCGATCGTGTTTATCATTACGTCGACAATTTTTTCGACAAATCGAGGCTCCGGATTCATCGCAACCTGAGACGAGACCACACCGTCAGATTCGCTATTTTCGTTTGCTTCGTTAGCTTTATTGCTGGCTTTCTTCTATGATTAAATATCGCACTTTAGTAATCGTTTCGGGTTTCAAAGATCCAAAGCTTTTTGCGACTCAATGATTTATTTCGGATTTCGTTACCTTAACCATATTCGTCATAAGTATCTACAGAATCGAATGTTCATTTGTCATCTATAAGGGTCTCTCTAACACAGGTCGTATACGAGCGCTTTTTTTTTTTGCGGAATATAAACAGAGGCTTTTCATGTGTTCCTTAAATTCATCCGTTTCTTGTCGCTGGCTACATCCGAGATGAATTCCAAATACATTTGAGACGTAGCACACACATTCTTTTACCCACTTTCTTGTGATCCTTAATTCACACGTTTCTGCCCCTGGCTGCATTCGAGATGCATTCCAGACAAAAAATTATTTTCCTCTGTGAAATGTCACTTCGGTTTGAAAATCTTAGTATTTACCGGAAATACGTCACTGGCGGTCAAAAGGTGAGATTTTCAAACCGGAAGTGACGTATTTCCGAAATGACGTCACTTCTAGTTGAAGAATGAGATTTTCTAACCGGAAGTGACGCATTTCCGGAATGACGTCAGTTGCGATCGAAAAATGAGATTTTGGAACCGGAACCCTAGCAGTCTAACCGACCATAGAAATGACCGCGATTCGACCGAAAACCGAGCAAAGACCAACGGTTAGAAATGGACGTTTTACCGACCGTTATTTGGATCTAACCGACCGAAAGTTTTCATAACTTTTTGTAACCAGAGTGACCTTGCCGCAAACTCCCGGAGTGTCGGCCGGTTTTCACGTTATTGACCACAAACCGACCATAAAATGACCAATGTAATCGTGAACGGTCGTTTTATGGCCGGTTTGCGGTCGGTCAAGCACAAACCGGCTGACAGCTACGAGAGCTTGCGGTCAAGGTTACTGAGGTCACAAAAAGCCATGAAAAATTTCAGTCTGTTTTCGGTCGGTTGGACCCAAATGATGGTCGGTAAAATGTCCATTTCTGACGATCGGTTTTCGGTTAATAAAAGTGTCAGGGAAGTGACGTTACACAGAGCATTTTTTATTATTCTCTAAAATGTATCCCGAATGCAGCCAGCGACAGAAATGGATGAATTAAGGAACATCCGGTTTACGTTAATTTCGTCGGATGGGCAGGATATATATATATATATATATATCAGCTGCTAGAAATTTGTGCGAATTCATTCCATAGTATAATAATTGTATATTTAGTAAATGCGAAAGTGTCATCGACACTCGTTATGTATTGTCATGGCCAAGCTATATTCGACGGTACATGCGAAATTGTTTAGAGAGTCGATGAAGGATTTATGGTATGATGTTAGTAGACATATTTTGTACAAATATTTTCTACGTTATTTTAATCTACTGCACAAAATGATACAAGATCAAATTTTTTTTTTAAAGCATTTTCTCGATCCGATTTAAATAGCTTACTAAGAGATATGCGTGGTAAAGTGAGAGAGTTGATAGACGATCGCGGGTCGAGTTCCGCCGGCCTCTGCATGCCATTCATTTTTTTTAGGCCTGAAAGGGAAATATGTCTCTCGCACAGAGCGCGGCTCGAATGTTCGAGTTTGCAATGTTTTCTTTCTTCTAATTCCGCATTTCACTATACTTATACGAAGAGCAGATTAGCAATTAACCACAGATTATTGTTAGATGAAAGAGTATACTTGTCGAATGGAATAGTTGGGTCCGAGTCGGTAGCAATTGTAACAATCTACCAATATATAAAACCATCTCGTATTGTTATATGAAGCTTTCTACGCGATTTTTCGATGCATTACCAATAGTTAAAAAATGTGTTGTTTTTTTTTTAATCAATCAGCTCACTTACCACGTTAGGTTTAGGTTTGGTCAAAGTTTCACGAAGAATGCAAATCGGTCTCGTTCACCCAGTCACTTGTTGCTATTTTGTTTCATGTTTTTTTTCTTTTTTTCAGACTATGACATTATTGTTAATGGCTTTTTGACAATGCGATGAATTTTTTTTTTTTTTTTTTTTTACATCTAAACGTAACGAGCGAAGATTCAGACTTGTTCGTTATTTCTTCCTCTAAGCTATACAGTAATCATTCTACATACGGCAATCGCACAATTTTAGTCTTTTGATTTGGAATACTAATCTCTCTCCCACTCTTCCCTCCTGTTTTCCATAATCTTTTTTTTTTTTTTTCTTTCAACAACAACATTCAGTATTCTATGTGTTTTTAATGCCCGAGATCTGACATTAACGATTGAATTGATTGGAGATAGCTGTATTTCCTTTCCGCGACGGAATCATTATTTGTCACCGTATTTTTATCATTTTTTTCTTCGTGTCGTACAAAGGAAATCGTTGTATCGTTTATCGCGTTCCGATATCGCTCTTGAATATAATGCAACAAGAGCTTTATCGATTGACCCATCTTTTAACAGCTTCCGCCCAATTCGCTTCGCTGTCGTCCTCCTTTTCGCCCTCGGCTTCCTCCCTCTCGCCGCGATCTTGTTCCTGTTCGCTCGACGGTGTCGCCGACGGGGTTTGCGAGACGCTCGCGTTGCGGGCCCGTAGCTCGGCGAGGAAATCGTTTTCTTGCTGATAACGACGCTGGAGCTCCTCGCGCCACGAATTTCCGCCTCCGCTACTGTCATCACCGTCCTCGCCGGCTTCGAAGTCTAAGGACACATAGAAAACATGTAGACCGTCACAAATTTACTTTTAAAATCGCAATGCGTGTATATATATATTTCACTATGTATATATACGATTATTTCCCGTTTCACAGATAAATCGCCCTGTGTTAAAAACAGTGCGAATGTTAATGGGGAGGGCGACCTTGAACAGCAGCATAAGATGTATGGTGATATGATATGTGACGAAGAATTGAAAAAAAAAAAAAATCATTTCTACGGCTATGTAGAGCTACAGCTGCGGTAGACTTAAAAAAAAAATAAAAAATCATCTACGAGAAGTGTTAGTCTGTCAATAATGAAACATAGCTAAGCGCATAGTACGTACAATGGTGCCAGGTTTGTCGCATCTATCGTGTAAAAAAATAAAACAAAAAAAAATCTGTTTGAATACACTATGTGTGTCTTGATAAAAAAAAAAATTGAAGTGTTATCGAGCGCCACACGGACGTTTGCGCACGAGCGTCGGTCACATTATCAGAGATTGGCATATTAAAATGAAAAAATTAAATCAATGTTACCTTTGCCACTATGGAAAATAGTACAGTAAAAACGGGTCGCTAGATTGATGTTGTCCATCGAGCAGAGTTAAAAGGATTATTTTAATGCACAATCGTTGCAAATTATTAAGATTATAATAATTATAATTTTTTTTTTTATTTTTTTTTTCTAGCCTTGTAGCGCATATATAGCTTCGCTCGTCGCCAAATATTTTTTAATTCACCTGAAAGGATTGTTTCGAACGCAGACTTACCAAGCGGTTTTCTGATGTTATGCCGCCCCGAGCTGTGAGACTGTTCCTCCTGGTCGGAGTCTGCAAGGCACCAGGACACATTCACAGACGGTGCATCACACACATTCCACAACACGTCTAGAGTGTTATTTGTATTTTTTTTTCTCTTGTTTTTTTTTTTTTCTCTTTTTCTTTCATATTCGTTGGTACAGTCGATCGAGAATGAAAATTTGCCTATATGAATATGTACGATATTACGTCCGTCCGTTCGTCCGTCGGTCCGTCTCGTTCGGTACATTTAGTCGAGTCGGTTTTCCTCGAAATTTTGATCATACTAGCGCTGTGTGTGTAATCTGTCGAGGGTAGATTGGGTTGTCTGTACAATTCTTAGATCTGCAATTGCCAATTGATATGTTAGTAGGGACATTGGTTAAAAAAAAAAAACAATACAATACAAAAACCTCTGGTCGTCCTGCGTAACAGTGTAGTCCGTGTTACAGCTAGACTATAATCTCCTAATTTTCTATTCTATTATAAGTGAATGATGATAGAGGTAAAGACAAAGTTTTTAAAAAATGAAAAATTACATGACAAGTGTGTGTATAAGAGTAACAATAATACGTCTTTGGATATGTACATCGGCATGGAAAATTTGTTAGCGAGTTTCACTGCTAATAACTGGAGGTCTTCCGGGATAAATGTCAACGGGGTGAAAAAACGAATGAAAATAATATTTGGCGTACAGCGTATTGAAAATAATTTAAGAATCGGGTATTCTCAAACGAACAGACCCGATCTTCAAAACTGCCCTTTTTTTGTCAGCTAAATAATTTGTTTCGAGACTCTCGGCATGCCTGAGACACTTTCTCGTGAACAGAGCTGGGCAAAGTACCAAAAAATACTTCAAGTACAAAGTACAAAGTATGAAAAGTACTTTAAGTATATCAAGTACTTATTTTACTTGAAGTATTTCTCAAGTACTTTTTCCATGTACTTTTCGCAATTAGGTTCGTAGCGTTAAGCGTTATCTAGGCTTTAAAAAAAGGTGTAAAACGATTTACACATGGCTTCCTCATTTATTACAATTTTGAGCACAGCTTTCTTTATGAGAAAGTTTGTTCATCGATTTTGGATTCCTGATAGACGAAGCTATGCCCAAAGATCTAATAAATCAGGAAGTCACGTGCAAATTACTTTGGATCTTTTTTCGTAACATGTTCTTTCAGAAAAATGTTTACATCACATCAAATTTAAATAATCAATATTTACCGCAAAATTTATTGTAAAAAAATGGCTACTTGAAATTTTCGTAATCCGTCGTTCTGAGGCTATTTTTAATATTCACTTTTTTCATAAAAAACAAAAATCATGAAAAGTTTAATGAAAAAAGCGAGCAGAAAGGAACCAGTTTTTGTTTTCATAACAGAATTTTTAAAATAAATTCTCTGTAAAAATATACTTATTGCAAAGTTTAGACAGATAATCGTATATTAATAGAAACAGGATGTCATGCTACTCATCGAGTATGCGCAGTACGAGCCTCTACATAAAATGTACTTGCACTTGGTACTTGAAATCTTTTGAAAAAGTACTCGAAATACTAAAAAGTACTTGAGTACTGCGAGTACATACTTGGACCAACTTGGTACCAAACGAGTACCCGGTACTTCAAGTACTGCCCAGCTCTGCTCATGAATAGATGAGAAGATTAAAAATATATGCTGTGCGGCATGCCTGCGCTAACACATTTATAGTTCATGTTTTTTTTTTTTAGTGTGATTCGTAATAAAACGGGCCATGGATGGAAAAACCTTAAACGACATGCTCCGAACAAGTACTCCCCTGTCTAATTTATGCGACCAGATGCCTAGCGACATCTCTCTACTCGTGTCGAAATATCGTACAAGTCTCAATTTTACTCTCTTTATTTCGCTACGAGCTTCTCGGAGCTATCTCAGATTCCCCGACGTTCTCTACGATTTTTGTTTTCTAATCAAAGTCTCTTAATAATGAATATAATATAAATATATATATATATAAATATACTTGCAAATCCGCAAGCGTTAAAGTCGCAGATACCTTACCTGAATTCAATTCCCTCACGAGCGTTGACATGGCATTAGTGACACTGTCCGCAGCTACCAATAAGTCGTTTCGTAAGGATCGTCCCAAACTATTGTTGGCACTGCTGGAGCCGCTTCCTGGCAAGCTGTTTGTCCTGAACGCAGACCTGACATCGAAAATCTCTATTTTCTTTGCGCGAAGCAACTTTCGAACAAAAACAATCCAAATAAATAATAGTGGCATGCCTTTTTTTTTTTTTTTTTTCTTCTTCCTTTATTGCATAAGCCTCAACAACTCTTCACGCGTTATTTAAATTCTTTCGTAACTCCGTAAAGTTTTTGTACACTGAACAAAAAAAAATTCTATCTTTAACATACTACATGCTATAATCGTCACTAATCCAATCAAGCGTTATCCTACGATAATTCTACGAGAATATGTTTTTCTTTTTTTCTATACAAATGATTGAGAATCGTTAACTTTAACGTTTTACCAAACTTACAAATTTCATGCAGTAACCGTTTAAAAAATTTGCGTACAAATGAATTTTTCATGGAATGACGTCAAAGTATAAAAATTAAATTGACTATGATATTTGCGATGCTGAAACGATACAGAGGTAAAAAAAAACAACAACAACAATCGCTCAATGACGAGAGGTACTGTAAATCATAGGGGGAGCATAATTAATTTTTAGTAAGGAGCCATAAAACTGTGCACGAGTGTAGTGAAGTGCATTTTTTTTTAACACTATTTATGAGGGCACGGCACTCAGCGTGTTCGCTATGCTGTAGAATCAATTATTGCATTCCCTCGTACAGTTTGATATACGATAGATCGTATGAATTACGTAATATATTAATCAGGCACATAAGTGTTGATCTATGAAGCGTTGATACAGTCTTTTTTCGTGCGGTGAACCTCGTGGTCACCGGACGAATTGCACTTTCTCTTTTACGGGTTTATTATTAATCGCACAGAGCCGACACTGTGCGAGCAAATTAATTCATCCTAACGCGTTCTAGCGAAGTGAGATTCAACGATGCTCCGTATTACAATAAGTAACGCGTTACTTGTGTCGCGCATAGACGAGGAATGTGCCGAGGTATTCGGACATACAAAACCATAACAATCTCAAATACACATTTCATTTTAGTGACGAAATAATAGAGCTGGTAAACGGAGGGCTGAAGCAACGTGTGTTAAAAATTCGCACTCTCAAGATAACAATGACAAGGACAAAGCCGGGTGTATCGAACAGCAACAAAACGAGAATCGATGAATAAATGTTGGGGAGGGAGGGAGATATAACGCGATATGAATAAATCACAGACGCGGATGGCATTTTAGTGTAATCTCGCGTGTAACGTCTTTCGTACGTCATTCGAATATTATTCATTCGAATCGCTAATTTTTTTTTTTTTTTTTCTCTCTCCACGAAATAGCGATGCTCTTTACGACGGAATCTGCGATAAACTCATCGACGCACCCTTCGCTCATTCTGGCGTTTTAATTACGGTGGTACAGACAAATGTACAACGGAAGAAAAAAAACAGAAACAAATACGAGAGGACATAGTACATAACTTTTCTTCGCATGCCGTCCTACCTTACGTCGCCGCCGACACACGATAGACTATCTGGTACGGGATTCTGAAGACTGCCCAACATCGCGTTGCTGGGCATGTTCGCTACCGATGTCGGCAGTGCCGGGCTCTGATAATTCTGCGACATCTGCTGCTGATTCGTTTGTTGTTGCTGCTGAGGCTGTTGCTGAGGCGTCGTGGAGAGAGGACCGCCCGGTGTCGCAGGTGCCGATCTGCTGTTCGGCATGCCGCCCGGCGGTAGCGGCGGCGATTTCGTACTTCGCGGCGAACTGTTCGGCGTGGATCGCGGCGACGCCTGATGATTCTGCGTGGTAATAATTCATCTATTAGCATCTCACTCGTGGTTTCACAGAACTATTACTCGCACGAGAAACGAGGGAAATCAGTACATTACGATACTAGTGCGATAAAACTTTTTCTGACGAGTGTGCGTGTGCAGCACCAGCCGAAGGCGAGTGTTGCTATCACACGAGTTACAAATCGCAAATTGCGATACAAATGCGGTAAAGCGAAATTTATACGCATGCTGCAAAGTGCGACTCACTTGACGGTCCGCGTATAATGTTCGCGTAACCGCACTAGTATCCTATAATATTTTTTTGTAACGAATGCAGGAGAAGTACTGCTCCGTGCCTGCTGATTGTGCCGCTGTACAGCAAGCGTTACTGCGAATAAGCTTACTTTACGCACGCTGAAGCGTGCGAAAAGTATGTTCGGACCGATGTAAGCCGGGTATTTGTAGTATACTTGGCTGTAAAGCACCACTTTCGCCACTCTCGGCAGGCACAAAAAATATCTTTCACGCATCAGTTACAACAGGTTTTTTTGCACGAGTATCCTACAAAATTTTATTTCACAAGGTGTGAAAATAGGGATTCTACGCACGCGAGGCGTGCCTCAAACTGCCATTTTCGCACCGGGTGAAATAATAGTACTTTGCGATACGAGTGCGGTAAAGCGAACATGACACGCAGGTTATGAAGTGGTCGTACAAGCCGCACAAGTGCGGCCGTATTTTTCTCGCACGCCTTACCAAAAAGCGCCACTTTCGCCACGCGTTACAGGCACGAAAAGTGCCTGTGCATGTGTTACAAAAACTCACTTTCAACATTTTCATTAATCCCTCCAATTGAACCATGAGCTGTTTCCTGGAGTCTTGCAACGTGGCCAGATGATTTTCCAGTTCATCCTTTCGCTGTCTCAGGGCCCGGAGTTCCGACATCAGTGCGGGATTCTCCAAGCCGGCGGCTTCGATCTCCTGCTGTCTCCTAGGTAAAATAATTTATAACGGTGTCACTCGATCGAATAACTCGGCTGACGTTGTTACCATGAATCACATCGAGTGACGCACAGCGCAGATGAGATGTTATGTATATGCATGTGATTCTACTGTTTCTTCCGTAATCTAGTGAAAATAAATTCGCACGGCATGATCGATAAGGACACAAACGTATCGTCCGTTCTTGTTACATTTTTCTATGTGTCGTGATATCGAATTTTAATTCCACCAAGATCATGTTGTAATTTACTGTTTCTCGCGGTGTCGGCGTTATTTTTTTCATGTAAAATTGTTGTGTATTCGTTTGGCCTATGTCAGTATCCTATACGAATATCCGCAGTTCGCCTTTCACACTACAAAATTTATTTTTACGATTCTTCGGTTAAAAAAAAAAAAAAATATCCCTCGTATGACGAGCTGCGAATATTCATTTTTTTCGCTAGCCTGTTCATGCATTGCAACCAAGGGCACATCAAGCCGAACATAAAATAGTATAACATGCGTGACACTAGGATGGTTCGAAAGGATGACTTCAAGGTTGAGGCTCGATATAAAGGAATTTAAACGACACAGGTATACCTTAACCTTGCAATCTCGCGCATTATCTCTTTGTTTTTTGCCTCGAGTTGTGATATGAGTTCCCTCTGAGCCCTCGATGCGTCCAGCGATGCCAGATTCGCGTCCGAAGGTGCCCTGCCCTGCTGCAAGAGAGAAAAAAAAATAAAAAATTAATCACACTACTCGTATATACTATTCTTAAAATGACCTTAAAGATATCTGCATTACGTCAAATTTTATCTTTGGCCAGTCATTGGCAATGCACTGCTTTCGGAATAAAAACTATCAAGTTTCGGCGTGGATTCTCGCGTATCGTGAAAACCTTTCTAGTTTAGACATTGAAACCGGAGTTATTAGCAAATTGGACGATTGATGTGCTCTTTTGGTTTTTGCTAGTTTGATTCGTCGCTGGTAATTCTTTTTGTATTTTTGATATGTATTTAGGGGGAAAATTATACTTGTATTTTTGAACAGATTCAACTGCTCCAAAATTCAACGTTTTGACGATAGGTCTGTCTATCGTCACGTAATTGGGCCCAGCTCGTGATAAACTCAATAAATAAACTAAATTTTAAAAAATTGTTTACTTGAAGAATTCCTCAAAGTGAACGTCACCGAGCGAAGTTTGTGCGATGCAAAACACAGATTTTATAGCTTGATAAAATTTAGTCTCGTCAGTTATATCTTCAGAGTCATTTCGTAGAATATTAAGTGTAATGTGGAGAAGAACGTTTCACGTATCCGCGGTACTCACCGACTGGTCGGCTTGTGACATCCTCGACGAGGTACGCGGCTGTTGAAATAGGCGTCAAACTCTCAATTAATTTGACTATCGAGTTACGAATCAACGAGACCCTCAATTATTGTCATTAACGCAATTCACCGACCGCAATTCACTCGTAATGCCGGCAACGAAAAATAATAACAATGCCATACACAGTAGAGAGTTAAAAGATACGTATCCGACGTCGCTCCAATAGACTTACCACAGTTCTAGCCTCCTGCGCTAATCTCTGCGCGTATCTCGCAATTAGCTTGTGCTCGTCGTCCAATCTCGAACTATCCATACTAGATAATACGTACAATAATGTTTGATTATTTTAAACCGAATTGGTAGACTGAAAAAAATTGTTCAAGGCGCGTCGGGTATTAATTGTTTCGTCAAAAGTCATTAACGAATATGAGATATTGACCTCCTCAGAGTGGAACGACTGTCCATAGAGCCGGCGTCGAACGGCGGCATGAATCCGTGATCTGGAAAACCGTTGTGCGACGGTAGGGGAGACGGTGGTCTGTGCGATTCGAGAATTCGATTGCGATTAATTATTGAAAACTTTGCGAACACAAAAAAAAAACTTTTACCTCTCTTCCATCGTTCGCTACTTACACGATGTGCGACAGATCTAACGTTTTCTCCGGTTGCTCCGGGAACCTTGGAAGACTGTTTTTACCTTTCTCGGGAACGCATCTGAAGCTCTTGCGCAGGGAATGTCCAATTTGCTTGCTCGGCGACTTCTGGGGAAATAAATTTATCACTCCTTACTCTCCTGTCTCGTATCTCTCGACCCGACCGCCCCAAGGCCCTTCCCTCCTGTTCGCTCAGATTAAGGAGGGTGGAGCGCTTCACACTAGTCAAATGAGTGCTATATTTTTAAAGTCATTTATACGAACTTTTACGCATCTATTGATTATAGTGGATGGTGTCAGTTGTATTACAGCAGATGTTCTTGACGCAGAAAAATGTTAATTCCAATGGATTTGCAAAAATATTAATTGGTTTGTGCTAATTTTCGAAAATATATTCGTTCATTTTTTTCAAAGAAATTATCCATAATTTTTGCACGTTTTTGGCGTATTACGACGCATTCTTTTCCTTGAAATATGCTCTACGAATTCACCATCCAGACATTGGATAGTATTTTCGGTTTAAAGATGACAGCTTTCTATTTGTCAATCGACGAAATTCCTTCATAAAGAAGGAATTTTTTGTGAAGGAGCTTTAATTTTTAAACATAAAATACTATTGAATATCTAGATGGTGAATTCATAGAGCATCTTTTAAGGAAGAGAATGAGCGGTAGAAAAAATTTCGGATTATTCTCTGAACATATATTTTGTCGAAAATGAACCAGCTAATATTAAATTAAAAAAAAACCTATTGCAATAAATGTTTCAATAGGTTAAAGATATCGGCTGTGATACAAATAACCAGTCACTAGATGCGTACAACTTTGTATAAAGGACTTTAAAAACATAGCACTCATTTGACTAGCGTGACGCATCTTTCGAGGGAGAGAAATGAGCCATAATAAACCAAAATCGAGCAAAAATTTCGGATTATACTCAGAAAAAACTGAACGAATATGCACCTTTTAGAAAATTAGCACAAACCAGTTAATATTTTCGCGAATTCATTGCAATTATTGTTTCACTAGGTTAAAGACGTCTGCTGTAATACAAATAACCATGCACTATAATCAACAGATGCTCACAATTTTGTATAAAGAATACTTTTAAAAATGTAGCACTCATTTGACTAGTGCGAAGCGCTCCAACCTCGTTAATTGAGGCGATTCGTTACTCACAAAGCTACTGTACTCTCTCGTTTCGTGATCGTTGTTGTGAGTCCCGGATACTTTGCCGCGCCAGAAACAATCCTGGCACAGCTGATAGGAGTGACACTTCTGGCAGCGGTATCTAAAACCGGTGAAGTTCTCCCGGTGGCAGGCGTCGCACATTATAGGGTGGGTCACTGGAAAGGATTCCGAATTACCTCATACCGTTAGCGACACATACACGGGGCCATAATCGTATTTAGTTCAATACAATCTCGAACACGCTTACCCGATTCAACGGCTGCCATTCGATGATACAAGGGAAGCCATATGAGACAATGTGGCCCGGGATCCGACATGAGAGTGTCGAGAAAGTCGTTGACGGTAATTTTCGAATTCTACGACAAATAATTATAACGGTGTTCGGTACGCGAACTCGGTATTCATCAGCGATTGTGTGGTCGGCCGCTCGATAACTTACCGGAGGGAATATCGTACCGGCCAGACCATCGGAGAACACGAACGAGGGTGTCTCGTAAACTGCTGCCGTCAGCGCCAGCACTTCCTTCAAGTACTCCGAGAATCGCCAATGTATCATGTGCCCGTTGCTGTCCGATATTTGCGAGTATATGTCTGTTTCATACCGATAATAAATTATCGAATTGCTATCGGTCGATGATAATTCAACGGGGCAATACATATTTCGTGCGAAGAATTCGTGAATTCGTCACTGACCAAGCCACCTTCGAAATGCCCGAGGTGGCTTTGGACAAATAGTTTATGAAGCATTTTGTCGAAACGACTACGCAAACCACCGCTCCACGGTACTCATATTTAATAATGGTCGTTTCGACGGCGGGAACGATGGAATATACCACCAGTCACATCATTTTTTTTATGGTGAACTTTTTTTTATCTGACGTGAATGGTCAAGGGATACTTTGTTTATTTATTTATTGAAATTATTACTGAAAAGAAAGGGTACTTTATCCAAGTCCTATGCAAAGTTTGTTTTTATTAGCATTTATTTTTACACGTAATCTACATAAGTAAATGCTAATAAAAAGAAACTTTACATAGGACTCATATAAAGCACCTTCTAGTACGATATATGCTTATTAGGGCGTACACTATGAAAAAATAGTCCGAAATGTTAAAAATAAGTAAATAAAGCATTCATTGACCATTCGCTTCAGATAAGACCACTTCTGCTACGTTCAATGTTGCCAGTAATGAAGAAAGATTCAAATGATAGGCGGCAGCGTAGCGTTAAGGTTCGAGACTAGTATGCGAAAGGTCTCGGATACGCGCCCAATTTTAGGTCGTCAGGTTTTTCTTTCTCCGAAATGCGTAGTATAGTAATGTATCCTAAATTGATATAATTCATGATGACACTAATTTATCTTGTGGGTCATACAACTGTATATATCTTTCGCCCCCGCAGCCGTCGAATTGTTATTACTAACCCTAACGAAACCGCGGTGACCGTCGGCAGACTTTAAATAGACTAATGCACAGTGTGCAAAATTTTGATTTTCTCTGGACCCGCGTATTTTTAGGTTACTCGCGTAACCTTTATTTTAACGTCGTCTTCCCTGCAACCCTTGCAACCATCGTTATATAGTGTTATGTATGTATGTATACTATTATCTATGTGATTTCTAGCTGCATGAGCTCGCTCGCGTCCATCAAATCAGAGTTGCACAAAGGTTAGAAGTTTGCACATAGCGATCGGTCTCATTCCAGTATACCCGGGAGTCTCGTCATAGTGGCGCAACTTGCAGATGTCTGGGCAATTCTAGGCATGTCTGGACAACCCTAATGCGACTGCGACTACAATGCAACTCCAAATTCGTGGTCGCCAATTCCGTTAGGGAAACCTTTTTTCGGTATGTGCTAACCACCGTAACAAAAAATTGTGTGACTGGTGAGTTCCGTCGTCGTCACCGACGGAACCACCAATAAAAACGAATATCGTGTAAATTCCGACAAAATACTTCGTAAACTTTTTGCACAAAATCATCGTGAAAACATGCTGATTTTCACAGTGCTCGGGTCTGTTACTGCTTCTAAGAGGAATCGCAATACTTGTACAATATACTTACATCGAAATTTGTCCATGAGTTTACCAGCGCACAATGTAGCCAGGGCCACCTTCACAGAGAAAACTGTTATCTTGTTGTTCTCCCTGGAAGCAATACAGCGATTAGAGACAAGTTTGCGTCGTAAAGTCGATATCGTCTCTCCTCCCAGTTTCCACGATTCTTCCCACGTACCCGCTGGTGTAAGCCGCGAGCAGCCAATTCATGAGCAATGCAGTTGTCGCATCGACTTTGGATTGCTGAGAGACGGGTACCCTCTTGTTCAGCGCATGGAACAGGGAAGACAGTAGGGTTTCGAGACGGGAGACACCGAGGGTGCTCGAGGGCTCGAGGGTATTTAAACCGTTCTCTCTGAAAGCCTCTATAACGTTCCATATGTCGACGTTGTGCACTGCAAACAAAAAGGTCACATTATAGTCCAAGTTCGTACTTCCTGGAGAGACACGAGATTCTTTGCAACAAACACAGTACTTGCAGAACAATTATCAAAGTATCGTTGAAAAAAAAAAAATAATAATAATAAAAAAATTGTGAATAATGTTTATTCTGAATTTACTCACAGTGAACTTTCTTTTGTATGAATCTCAGCTTGCAAGCGGTGCGATAGGATGCGAAACGAATGCTGTCGAAATTCTGTTGGCGCATTTCCTGCAGTAATTGGACACGACTGGCTTCGCCGCTTCCACCGCTGCCGGAGCCTCCGGCACCGTCCTCCGACATTGCTTCTTTTTATTATTCCTCTCGCTGTCGACTGTCTATCGAAGCAGAATTATTCGTCTACAATGTTTATACCCACTCCATTTCCATCGATTAGCGTTTCAGAGTTAGAGTGCCGTTTTTTTTTGCATACTATCGGAATACTCTTGATCGAGAGAGGGAGAAGGTACTGCAGCGGAATTGATAGGATTGGAGAGAAAATAAATTTGTCCAAGCTAAAGCGTTGATCCTCGCTCGATGCTCTGTTTGAAATAAAATGGTCACGTCTGTAAGCCTATTAGAGCTTACTCGTTTGTTAGCCTCGGGGGAGGCGCGGGCGGGGAGGGGTGGGGGGGGGGGAGGCAATCGGCCCAGACAATAGGATTCCGTTTGCCGATCTAATCGTCCCTGCAGCAGCAGACGCTTCGTACGAGAACGATAAATATTGTTTTCAAATTATCGAATATCGAACTCGCGCCTACATAGCGAAAAAAAAAAGTCGATTAAATGTTTTCTTTTAAGGTATCGTTATTTACCATTTTTTTTAATAACAACGATAAAAGCCGTTCGGGAAGACTAGTTCGAATAAAGTGTACAAAATCAAAATCATAACTCATTTCTACTTGATCTTAGACTGCTATTTTATTATCTGAATTTCTCATGTAAAAGGGCATGTTCCGTTAATAAAATAAATAAATAATCTATAGATTAAAATAATTTGAAAATATTTTGAAGATTGCTGGTTTTGGTAATTTTGTCAATGTTTGGTGGATTTTTGTAATTTTGTTAATGTTTGGTCGATTTTTGTAATTTTGTTAATGTTTGGTCGATTTTTGTAATTTTTGATAATGTATAGATTGCAAACTTCGGAAAATATTTTGAAGTTAGATCTGTACATTTTTTTTTTCGAGCTCGGCGCACGCCGAGTTTGTGTCTGCGAATGTGGTGCATTGTCGGCGAACTCGTGTTAATTGGTAACGGAACGTCTTTAATTGACGAACATATCTGCATAGACCAAAAAATGTACAAAAATCGATAAAATGTTTTTTTTTTCTTGTTACGGTATCGTTATTAATTTTTTTTTTTTATGATCCAAAGATTGAAAATTTCCGAAAATATTTTGAACATTGCCGTTTTTGGTAATTCTGGTTTTCAGTGTGGAACCCTCTGCACATTTTTACCAGCCCCGTGCACATCGATTCTGTCTGCGAATCAAGTTCGTTATTTTTTCTACAGTATTGTTATTTACATTTCTTTAAAATAATTTATAGACTAAAAATGTGCGGATTTATTTTGATGATAAATGATTTTGGTAATTTTGTTCATTTTTTGGTCATTTTGGTAACTTTATTCATTTTTTGGTCATTTTGGTAACTTTATTCATTTTTGGTTCATTTTGGTAATTTTTTTATAAGGTATAGATAAAAAAATGTCCGTAAACATTTTCACCATAGCCATGTTCGGTAATTCTCTTTTACAGTCTGAAAACCCTCTATAAATTATTTCGGGCTCCGCGCACGCCGATCTCGTGTCTGCGAATGTCGTTCGTCGTCGGCGAAGTCGCGTTAATTGGTAACGGAACGTGTCTAATAGTCGCGCATCGGTGGTTATATCATCGCAAGAAGCAATTACGTAACCCGAGTGGAGCGTTCTCGACGCTGCGAGACAGTCGGGTAAATCGAGTGGTCCTCCACCGAGCCCGATGAATGGATATTAATTATATTAATTCAACAGGCGGGAAATCGACGGGAATTAATTATTGCACTCGACGATCCGCAGGCCAGCCGTGGGTGGAGCGAAGAGGCGGGGCTGTCGGACTCGTCAACGAAAGGTTTATCAATAACTGAAACCCCATAACGATAACGGTAACAGATGAGACCGGACGGAGGGCCCGACGTTGGCAAATGGAATGTCCGTACGATATATAACGCGAGAGACGGCACCTGTCGTGTTCGTTCTCTCGGAAAATAATCGATATCCAACTCTCCGGGTTCGTTGGCCCACTTTTTTTTGTTCATCCGGCATTCAGCTTGCGCGTATTACGGCATCGGGCATTTCCGAGCCACCGAGATGCGAAGAAGGATGGAAAAAAAAGGACGACGAAGGAGTAGTGCACGTGAATGGAACGGGTAATCGAGCCACTAGGGGGCAGCCCCGTTGATTCGATTGCGCGCCTCCGGCAACGAGTTTTTCATTGAAACCCTCCGGAGGCTTGTTTATACGAGTTCCGTGAGTTGAATGAATCGGAAAGAGGATTATTATTTTTGCCTCTTTTCCTCTCCGCATCAATCCGCATTCGTGTTTGACTTTGGTCGTTTGTTCGGCACGTCGCCCGGCGCTTCCGTCGCATAGTTTACGCAGCTGCACACTTCTCCAGTGTGCTGGTTAACCTATTGCGGCGCGTTGCTTTTTTTAGTCCGGCGGAGCTTTGTCCGAGAACCCGTAGAGGGCTCGCGTAATTGAAGTGGCGCGGCGATACGCGAGCTGTTGAATAGGTCGGTAAAAAGAAAGAAGAAAAAAAGAGCTAGTGAGATGCGGACGAGCGGAGTATATTACAGAGTATATTTTTTTTTTTTTTTTGTCGCTACCATCGACCCGCGACTGGCATGGGAGGGGAGGGGGGGCCGCTATCGATTTTTGACCCGGCAAAGCTTAACGCGCTTTATCGAAGTTAGCGCAGCGATATGCGAGCTGTTGGATAGATCGGTTAAAAAAAAAGGAAAAAAAGAGCTATTGAGATTCGGACGAGCGGAGTGTATTACAGAGTATATTTTTTTTTGTCGCTACCATTGACCCGTGGCTCGCATGGGAGGGGAGGGAGGGGCGGCTATCGATTTTTGACCCGGCAAAGCTTAACGCGCTTTATCGAAGTTCCGTGTTTACGGCAGCGGTACTGCGGCGCCCTGCCTCGCAAGAGGTACAATGAGAACGGTAGAGCGCGGGCACACCGGAATGGAGAGAATGTACGAGGTTCCGCGCATCGAATGGAAGTGGAGGAAACGTTCTCGCAGGAAGTCAGGAAGGAACCGAGCGCCAAACAGGAAGTAACGAAGGCACGAGGAGGAACGCACGGATGCCCAGGTTAAATCAATACAATAAGTGGGCCAGGTGGGGGGTGGCGTGTAAGACTGCGACGGATAACCGAGAAGTCGGGCAGGACAGGAGGGGAGGGACGGAGAAAAGCAGAGCGCGAACGGGGGAACGCGCGAAATGGACCGCCAAAAGGCGCGGCCAACTTCGGATCTTGGATCGTCCAATGAAGAGATTCGTATCGATTGCGCATGCATACCGATCCTCGGTCAGGTAATCGGAGAGGTCATTCACCCGTGTTCAACGATACATGAGCGTGTCCGGCCCGGCGGCACGCTTCATACATCGAGCTAATTGTTTGCCGCATAAAAAAAGGTCTTATCAATAGTTGTCATAAAAAAAAGATCTTATAAATAATTATCATAAAAAAATGATCATAAATAATTGTCACGGAAAATGGTCGTAAATAATTGTCACAAAAAATGATCATAGATAATTGCTACAAAAAGTGGCCATAAATAGTTGTCATAGATAATTGTTACAAAAAAGGTAATAAATAATTGTAAAAAAATGGTAATATGAAAAATGGTTAAAAAATTATCACAAATTTGTCGTAACGAATTATCGAAAAATTGTAAAAAAGAAAAAAAATGAATACAAAATAAGACAAATCGGTGCTAATTACGTAGTGTGCGAGACTTGCGGCACTGCAACACCGGCTCTGGTCGTAACACTCGTGACGTTACGAGTGAACAATTTTTCCGCTCGTTAGTCGTACGGCGACTCAAGCATTCCTCGCCGCAGCGTGTGTATGCAGCGAAGAATCGCGTCGTGACGAAAAAGAATATCGACGCTCGAACGTTTATCGTAATCGAGAAGCGAATATAGAATTTCTCGCTCACCCGCCAGAAATACCGCGACTATAATCGCCGATGCGACGATTCTAGTCCAGAGAATATAGTTTCGAAACCTCAGCTCGCGACCGCCGACAGATGTGAGATTAATAATTCAAGAAGCGCGTCCGTTGTCAATCAATGTTGTTCCCGTAGGTGCCGCGAGCGGCGAGCCTTACATTATTTGACCTTGCCCATACGGCGCTTCGCTCACCGTCCCGAGGCTCGCGAGAGCGTGTCACTAAGTAAACAAATCGGGAGAGGGGGAAGCTGCACGACGTAATGCAACGATAATTATTTGAACGAGCCTAGCCGAGACACGCCGGAATCTCCCAGGATCCAACATCGAATTTATATGCGTTCGCTTAGCGCGAAATCCTTAAGAATCAATGTTAAAAAAAAAACGCGAACAGCGAGGTCGTCTCTCGATCATCTAACCTGGCCCGGCGATACGGCCGATATCACACCGTAGCGGTCTACTATCGAAATGCGTGCAAAAAATTATCCGCCGGAACTCCGATGTATCGCGCTAGCGCTAGGGAGGTTTCCATACCGGCTGTACCTGAAATTACTGTACTTCGTCGGCAACCCTTCGAGTCTAAGGGATCCAAGTGATCCGCTCTGCAAAACTGCCGCCTACAGAAAATCCACTCGAGACGCAGTGTATTTTTGGGACCACTTGTGTGTGTACACTCGCGCGGCCAGCGAGAAGGCTCACGGAGCTGTCAAGTGCGACTGGAAGCGCGCATACCCTTCGCTTCCCTCTGCCGCAGCACGTACGCGATTACTATAGTCGATAATTGTTCAAACGATCGCTTCGCTCCTACCTTGCTGCGTTGGGACGCCCGGATACTTCGACGAACAACCAAAACTTCACGATAAACAAGCGACGAGCAACCTCAAAGAACCGTGCATCCTGAGGCCCGCGGCCATCACTGATTTCGACTGGTCCATTCGGCGACCAGCGCCCTCACCTCTGCGCGGGAGAACGCGCAATCCAACTCGGCTTCGCGCCGCACGTTCCCGTCCGGCACACGTTTCGACGTGTCTCTCGTTACGGAAAAGAGGCGCGCGACTCTTCCAGCGTATCTTATATGGATATACGTAGACTGACGGCGTAGGAAAACGTGCCGGACGAAAGCCGCTCGGTGAAACCTCCGCGTCACGGGAATCCATGGATTCTCGCCGATACAGAACCTTCCAGCGTCGACTGCAGAGTACGTATTACCCATTGTTTTTTTTTATTATCACTTGTAACGATACAAAGGACGCTTAGATTGTATTATTACTTTTACATTAGTGAACAGGTAGGCGGTGATTCTTATTAGTTTTTGTTTTTTTTTTTTTTTTTACTGTCGATCTCTATCCCTTGTCGTTGCCGCGACTGTACTGAAGAAAATTTGGGCTTGGATAATTGCAATACTCGCAGAATCCCGGTGGTCCTTGAGCGCCGGGTGCTCCTCTTATTCCGGGAACGCCTGTAAGGAGTCAACATCGGTTGAAAGAGATACTTTTTTTTTCGATCGTTAGCTTTGTGATTCTTGGCTCACCTTGGCGGCCCGTTTCGCCTCTTTCTCCTTGGCGTCCCGGCAAGCCCACGCCGTCGTTTCCTGGAGGTCCTGGGTTTGTGAATAGTAAACAGCGAATTTGTAGCGATCGTGAATTTTATTTTGGCACAACGTAAACAGTGGCTTAATCATAAATATATTTTATATGCGCCTATTGAACAGTATTGAAAGCAGGCATGTGGCAGGATTCTGCACGATCTTTCGCCAGTGCTGCTTTGATAACCGACCGCTCGGCCGATAATACAGTGCTACTCAAAACTTACACTGTAAGAAAAAATGGTGGGAATTTAATGCACGATTGTGATGAAAAATTAATATACCTTTTCATTGAAATTAAAGTACATTATAAAAGAGTAAGCATTCCCAATGTCTTTAAACGCATTGAACATTAGTTTTTCGGCACAATTGTACATGACATTTTTTTTACAGTGTAGCACAAAGCACCGAATTGAAAAAAATAATACGACGAATATAGTATGTTATGCTACAAGGGAGGGAAGTGCTCGAAATCAGATGAGGTGAAAATCTGCTGTCTCCTGTGTAGCATACGATACTTTTTTCCGACTTCTTTAAAGTAAGCATACTTCGTAAGCAATGGCTTAATAAAAATATGAATATAATACGTGCCCATTGAACAATATTGAAAGCGAGCAAGAATGTACCTTGAAAGGATTAGACGCGAGCAGGATTCTACCTGACCCTGCGCCAGTGCTGCTTTGATAATCGACCGCTCGGCCGATAATACAGTGCTAATCGAAACTTAGCGCGAGTTATCGCCGTGAAAAAAATAATACGCAGGATAGGTACAAGGGAGGGAAGTGTACGATTTTTGCCGAGTGTGAATCTTGCTGCCGAGCGAAACGAGGGCAGAAATCACACACGAGCTGCAAAACCGCTCCCTCCCATGGAGCATAAGACACTTTTTCCGACTTCGCTAAAAAACCACACACTGTACAAATAAATTGTGAATTTAATGTACTGGAACTTAAAATTTGCTTACATCGCTTGCATTAATTGAACATTAATGTACGTTTTTTTGTAAAATTAAACTGGCAGATATTAATAATTACAAATCTCTTGCTTGAAATTTACAAAAATGTTAATTACAAACAAAAATTTTACTCCAAAATTGCTATGCACATGTGTTTAAAATTTCAGAAACAGTTTACTGTAAAAAGCTCCCAATATACCGTTCATCCAAAATACAGTTCATCATTAATTTTTAATCAATTTTTTTTTTACAGTGCGTGACTTCGCTGTAAAAAAAAATTGGAAATTCAATGTACTGGACTGGAAGTTTTTATGCAAAAATTGGTAGATTCAATTTAATGTACAATTGTGATGAAAAATTAATATATTTTTTCATTGGAATTAAAGTAAGTTATAAAAATTAAAGCACTTTCATAGTAAAAATAAGGAAAATTATTAAAAATAAAGTATTCCCAATGTTTTTAATACACTGAACATTAATTTTTCATCACAATTGTACATGAAATGTAGTATACCAGTTTTTGCATAAAAACTTCCAATACGGTACATTAAATATCATCCGATTTTTTTTACAGTGTCGCGTCGCAAAATCGTCATATTCGTCAATGACTTCGTCAATAGGGCTTCCAGAGAGAGTAATGAGCCCCTTTACTAGGGAGTAATGAAACAGCACCGCGCATGCGCACAGGTCAATAACAGGCGTTTTCCCGCCCGTGTTGCACGCAAGGAATGTAGTTATCTTATCGAAGTGGGGAAAAAAAAAGTGGTAACACCGGTTACCGCTTATTTTCAACATATTCGGAACATGATCAACATGTTCGAAAAATTGCGAAGAGTCATTGGTACTAGGGTACCTAAAAATATTGAACGAATTTTACCTGGAAGTCCAATAGGGCCGACTGCTCCTTCGCGTCCAATGCCTTCCTGACCCCGATCGCCTTTATCGCCGCGTTCTCCAGATGGGCCTTGAGGTCCTGGGGGACCTTGCGGTCCAGGAAATCCCACGAATCCCCGTTCGCCAGGCAATCCCTGTGGCCCTGGATCACCTACACACGCTACGCATTAATATACACACGAAGGAGAAACAACTTCGTGTGTAACTTATGAAGGGTTAAATATTCTAATTACAGCTTGGATCAAACACCGAATCGATTACCGTGTGTTCCTTAATTCATCCGTTTCTGTCGCTGGCTACATTCGAGACGAATTCCCAGTACATTCGAGACGTATTGCACAAGTTCCCCAACGCACTTTCCTGTGCTCCTTAATTTATACGTTTTTGTCACTGCCTGCATTCGAGATACATTCTGCAGGAAAAATTCCATGTCTTCTGTAACTTCACTTCCGGTTTCAAAATTTCAATTCACGACCGGAAATTATGTTACAGGTAAAAATTTGAAAAATTTCGTTGTGGCATCACTTCCGGTTTCAAAATTTCAGTTCTCAACCGGAAGTTATGTCACACATTTGAAAAATTTCGTTTCGACGATACTTCCGGTTTCTGAATGTCAATTTTCGACCGCAAGGGACGTCATAACAGGAATACGTCACTTCCGGTTTGAGAATACCATTTCTCGGCAGGGAGTAACGTATTTCCGGAGCTACGTCATTTTCGGTCGAAGAATGAGATTTCCAAACTGGGAGCGAGGTATTTCCGATATGACGTCACTTCCGGTCAAAAAAAGAGACTTTTAAACCGGAAGTGATGCGGCAACGAAAGTTTTCAACATTTTTTGCGTGATGTCACTTCGGGTTTCAAAGTGAGATTTTCAAACCGGAAGTGACGTTACGGAGAAAAACTTTAATTGTTCTCTAGAATGTATCTCGAATTCAACCAGTGATAGAAACCCGTGAATTAAAGAACCCACGAGAGTGGGTTAAAGAACTTGTCCGATGTGTCTCAAATGATTTGAAACTCATCTCGGATGTAGCCGACGACAGAAACGGATGAATTAAAGAGCAAACGGTTAGTGTCGATTGACCGAGTTAAAAAAATAGCACACAAGGGAGCGGAGCAAAGTGAATGAAGCCAAGGCTGTTAAGTCGTAAATCTTCTTGTCCGATACCTGGGATGCCTCGGGTACCGACCCGACCGGGATGGCCATGTCGGGTGAGTCCCGGCAACCCGGGAGCTCCTCGTAGACCCCTTGTTAGTTCGCTCAGCCCCTCTGTGACACATGCAGGTACTCGTGATATCTACCGGAACATTGCCTTTGGAGTGTTAACATTTCGGGAATATATTATCATTATTATTATTGCCGGAACAAATATGCTACTACACTTGGGGGGGGGGGGGGGGGGCGAGTGGGAATCGTGATAACTACGTAATATGTACATCGACGATGATAACGGATGTGCGGAATGATGAATTTATTAAACCAATGTCGTACTTCTGGCGTTGATTCTTTTCGCACCCAAACCGAAATGAGTAATGTTTCTAAAAAGGCAACATGCTGTTTCTCGCTGACCAGTCTCGACTCGAGATATCCGAGCAAAGGGTTAATTTGCGGCGAATACAGTTTGCCTGTACAGTAGAACCTTGCTTATCCGACCTTCAATCAACCGAGCCTCGGCGTTATCCGAGGCACCCAACTCATCCGGGCCCTCCACGTGGACCCAGGTGTAGGCTCGGATAAATAATAATACGGAGAACTCGGATAAAACAGCAATGCCCACGCGCGGATTAGTCCTGCTATCAGTGTTATCCGAGACTTCACTTATCGGAGTAGACATTTTCGAGCGTTTAATCGGGCCCTGATAATGCCCTGACAAGGGCCTGATAAGGTCTTATCAGGACCCGATGTAACGCTCGAAAATTTCTACTCGGGTATCCTACGTACGCTCTACCCACATTATCTCGGATAAACCGGGTTCTACTGTATGAGCATAGTAATTGGTAATCGTTGTCGAGATTCGGGTACCTGGACGACCTTGGGATCCCGGTGATCCCTGGCGACCTGGACGGCCGCGTCCAGGAGGACCAGGGGGACCCTGCATGAGCGCTGCCATCTCCGTCATCTGGTCTATATATTCATACATATGTTTCATACAGAACGAACATTCGGCTACGAAGGTAACAAATTTCTACCGGACACAAATGGCGGTCGCCAATCGATCGCGTCTGTCGCGTCTCTCGCAATAAATCTCGGACATGTAACATATTTCAATTAAAGTCTCACCTCTCAAGACGCTGACACAAATATCTCTGATTTCCGCCTCACTTATACTCTTGCCCGGTGCGCCCTGCAAACCTGGCATTCCATTCTGACCCCTGGGACCTTGGGGACCAGGCACTCCCGGCGGCCCTTCCTTTCCCGGCATCCCAGGCAGTCCCGCTTGGCCCTCGGGTCCTCTCTCCCCGGCTGCGCCTCGTTCTCCCGGCTGCACAAAATTTGTATTCAAGACCCTTTGGGTATCCGTTCGATAACTCGATCACGTATGAGATCCCAACGACTTACGATTCCTGGAGCTCCCGGTTGACCGCGAGGACCGCTCGCGCCCGGACTTCCGCTATTCTCGTATACAATGCTGTTTGTGTTGAGCATGTCGGGCTCTTGACACGGTGGACCTGGAGGTCCCATTCTGCCCTCCAACCCTGGAATACCCGGGGCGCCGGGTGAACCTGGCAAGCCTGTTAAACCCTGATGAAAAAAAAACCGGTAATCAGATATGTTTCAAGACAACGGATGCGGATTGGGAAGGGGTGGGTCAGTATTTATGAGGGTTTAAAGCAGGTCTATCGATCGGTATCTTGAAAGAGGCTGCGATGCAGAGGGATCCTGACTGTATGGGGTAACTTTCTATAACGCAGGCTTCGAAGGCTACAAATATTTTACCATGCTCCCGGGCAATCCACGGGGACCAACGGGCCCCCGCTCTCCTTGCTGGCCAGTGTCCCCTTTCTTTCCACTTTTTCCCGTGGGACCCGCCGGTCCTTGTTTTCCACTGAACTGACCAGGGTCGATCGTCCCGGGCGAACCGTCCAATCCTGGGTAGCCACGATCACCTCGATCGCCTGAAATACCAGCAACGAGCAGTATAACGGAACATTCTGTTGACCCGCCATCGATCCCTCGTATCGATACGCGTGCAACACGAACTGATGAAATCACCAAGTTATTGACGCGTTGCAGTTGAGAGCAAAAAGAATCGTGACAACGGAACGACTTTGGAATATAGCGACAATGGCGGTACATCTAATTGACAAAGTCCGCTACCAATGAGCCGCTCCGCACGTACACGCGCGCCTGCTTAAGACGAGGCACCGGAGATTGTTACAAATTGATTTATAATCATTGCGAATCGCCGCATCTAGGCCAACGTCAATCTCCCTATCATCATCTTATTCGTTTCTCAAAGTCGATCCGAGCCTCGTGCAATGCGGGACTTGAGGCACTAGCATGAGAATTTCGTTCAGAAAACGGGTCAATTTTCAACATTTTTTTTTTAACGCGGGTATCAGAAGGCCAAGGTCGGGTTTTTACAAATAGTTAGTCCAAGGTGTTATGAAGTTTGAGTTTTTTTAAATTGAAAAATATCAATTAAGAACGGACTTATTAACAATTAACAAATAACAAATAATATTGGACATCGTATCTCAAAATCTACACTGAGAGAAGGATCTAGTAAAAATGCCTATATCGCTTGAGAGATATTACCACAGCACATAGTAGTAGGGCACTAGGGCGCTACCTATGGTAGGAAGTACCGGATTTAAGAGAATTTTTCGTAGACATTATGGTAAAAATTCTTTGATAATTTGAGACTTTCGGCCATAGGTGGCGCCCTGGTCCCCTATTACTATGTGTTATAGTAATTTGTTCCATTTTTCCACCGTATACCCTTCTGGGTTTTTACGGAACCCCATCCCGATTCCCCCTAGCACTCCCTACCCGCACTCAGCTGAGCTACCTAACTTCCAGTGCGTCCGTAGCCGACTTAGCTACACTGTACCGCATTTGCCAGGGACACGGGGAAACTATGGAAAACCCGTGCCGGTACAGACGGCCATATTCTACTGATCCTCCGGTATTTTTGCACTTTGAGTAAAGTGCAGAAACACGAAAGTTTCAGAAGAAAGCGCCTCCCGCTCAACGGTCGATGCGCCAGTTAGCGTACGGCTAAGCGGTCACCCATCCAAGCACTGACCGCGAACGATCTTGCTTGACTTTGGAGACCACCGGAGCCGTCCGCCAACCGCGCATCCACCGCTGTCGGTCCTATGTGTTATAGTATTTTTTTTGGATGATCGGTGGTTTTTACCAGATCCTTCTTTCAGTGTATTCGTCCGATTGACTTGAAATTTGGACAGATCTTTGATTATAATCAAGGATGATTGAAAAAAGTGTTCATTTATTTGTTAATAACAAACCATCCGGTGCCTTAACGAGGAAGATTGTTGGGGTAGGAAAGGGATAGGCGGCGCTCTCGTATGTGGTGTTCAGGCACGACTTTGTGGAGGAAGGGTTGACGCAACTCGATACCTCAGCTTAGATAATCGAAGATTTCTCACCGAAATACTCGGTGACAATACTATTTTATGATATGTACAGAATCGTCAGGGTCCAGGCAAAATGCAAGTGGTTTTGTAATCAACAAAGTCATCCAATTTGCAATGAAGGAGTCTACACTCCGTACGATGCGACTCCATGGTAGAATCGGGCGTAAGTCCCTCGATTTTTAAGAATTATTATGTAATCGAAATGTCCGGTAACAACCCTGAACTTTTTCAGATATTGCGGCACGCACTATAACTATAGCATGTGAAAAATTTAGATCCTGATCTAATGGCGATGGCAACGACACCCCCTTTAACGTATGCGAACGGCGGCCTTTGTTGCGAATTCTCGGTTCCTTTAACATTCTCAAAGTTTTTCTTCGAGTTCAGCTCGAGGGCGATTGGTAATTGTATTAGTACGATAGAGATTCGTCGTTATCAATTGAGTCACAATCTTATAAAGCTGAAAAGTGGTCCTACCTTTATCGCCGCGGATACCGGGTTCTCCACGCTCACCGCTCGGACCTACTTGCGGAAAACCTGCGGGCCCGGGTAGTCCCCTCAATCCAGTCAATCCTCTCTCCCCCTTCTCGCCTTTGAGGCCACTTTCACCTGGTATACCATCGCGGCCGGGTAATCCATCTTCGCCGGGAAAACCTCTTGGGCCTTGAGGTCCCATAACCGTATGCAGACTTTCGTTTGTTGGCGATCCAGCCGGCCCCGGAAAACCGCGAGGTCCCACCTCACCCCTTTCACCTTTCGGCCCAGGAGGGCCCGCCTGCAGGCGATAAATGGACTCGATTAATGGAACGATTAAAACAACCTTTCTTTCATAGGATATTTACAAACAGCGTACCGCTGACAATCCCGGAAAACCTCTAGGTCCAGGAAGACCCTGCATTCCCTAGAACGTCATTAACGAATGGGCATCATTGACTGTGAATAATCCAATGTGTATGATTGGTTTCGTTTTTTTAGGGGTTGGGTTGTTATTGGATTGTTTGGGTTGGGTTGGGTTCTCTTGTTGGGCAGACCTTTCGGGCCTTTACTCACGGGCCTTCCCTCCGGACCGGGGAAACCCCGTTGCCCAGGTAAGCCACGTTCACCGATCAGTCCTGGCAGTCCCTGAATTGAAAACACTGTTATAATCACGATAATCGTCGCTCGTGAAATTATTTTACGATAGTGCAATAAACGTACGTTTGTTCCATTTGTGCCGGGTCGGCCTGGAGGGCAGATCTCACTGCACCCGGTCCCATTTTCAGGCTGTATAGCGTTGCTACCTATGATCTACAAAGAAATTCACAAATGTAACCGACGATAATGACGCGGACTATCGTATTAGCATCCCTCTCACCGGAAGCTCCTCGCAAATCTCTCTTTCTGGCCTTGTCGGATCACAATTCAACACCATCCATTGTAAATCAATCTATTGAAAAATTGTGTAACTCTCATTAAAAGGACTGTTATTTATAATTTAAAACAAAAATCACATACGAAAGCTGGAGCGCTAAGTTTTATAATTTAGCGGTAGCTTCTACCAGCAGCGATGCGTTTTCCTCGTCGGTGACGCTAGACTGTTTATTAATTAAGCGTTCTGTAATTGCGGCACAGCGCGCTCGTCGACAAAGCTATCTCGGGGAAACCATCTGAAAATCCGTGATACGTTTCGAAACATGCGAGCCACACGACTACTCATGCAGTGCAGCATCCGAGCATGGACCGCGCATTGCGTGCAGCTGGAGAGGCATATCTATGACTACAACGTACCGATATTAATCATTAGGCTTTGCAATATATCGATCGCTATAGGCATACAGCGAGAAAATCTAAATTCCCAACGTTCCAGGAATGACAATTGGCCAATTGACAAACCAGGACGATTCCACGGATTAGTTGCAAGCCTGTTCGAGAAAAATCTTACTGGCACAGTTGCTTGGGAAGTGTCGATCTTCGAGATCGAAATCTCCCCTCCGACGTCGATCGGTCCGCAAGGTTTGATCTCCGCTGTTCCCAGGAGCTCGCAATCCACGTGCAAAACCACCCTGTCTCTGAAGACACCGAAATGAATCTTGTGCCATTGCTTGTCGAACACCTGTACAATGGTAATATGCATTGCGTGATCTTTGTGTGATTACAAAAAATTGTGCAAAGTAATTTGCACATGGCTTCCGCATTTATTACAATTTTGCGCATAGCTTTCCCTATGAGAAAGTTCGTTTATAGAATTTTTGCTCCCTCGTAGAGGAAGCTATGCGCAAAATTGTAATAAATGAGGAAGCCGTGTGCAAATTACTTTGCATAATTTCTTCATATTTACGAAAACTAAGTTTCCTCTATGAAGCAGAACAAAAATTCTTTTTGATGATCGATGATAATTTAAATATACTTTTTAATTATCATGTAAAATAAAAAGAACACGAGGTGTAGTTGCGGCCCCGAAGATTCTGAAGCTCATAATCACACATTTTTGGTTAAGAAAAATTCCCTATAAAAAAATGTTTGTAATTTTCGGCACTACGTCTGATGCATTTGTCCCACTGATCACACATTTACCACTTATTTAGCTTTTACCTCGATATTTTAAAAGGAAACGTGCATCTGTTGTGAAGTACGAACTTTTTTTAAATTCAAAATTTTGTCAAATTTGAAGGGCTGGACCGATTCTTACCAAATTCCACAGGGAACATGGGTATAATAATTTGTTTGTGTCGAACTATTTAAGCAAATATCTCAAAAAATGATAAGAGCTAGAATGCAAATAATATTTTGCGAAAAATTGAATCTTACCAAATTCAATAGTGGAAATTGTTTCATGCTAGTCTACTCCTGTAGACAGTTTCAGCCCAAATTTCAAAATTTGCAAAAGCTAGTCCGCGAACACTTTTGTGGACAATTTCAAAATCTGATAAAATCTGAACGACTGTTTCAATTATTACGTAAATTGTAGTAAAAAAAATAGGCACCCAATTGCTCGACATGCGTATCAAATTTCGATCCGATTGGTAAAGCCGGTTCTTGAGTTATAGACGGTTGAATTTTACAGGCCTGAAACACACGCACACACACATCCATCCATCCATCCAAACATTTTTTTGTAAAAGTGATTTTTCGACATTCTGGAACATTCTAGACATGTTTACATGAAAATCTCGAAAAAAAGATTGTTCACGAAAACAAAGCTTCCTCAACGAGGAAGCAAAAACGATTTCCAAAATTTACTTCGACACAACTTACGCGCCGTGACGGAAACGTGAGTTTCTGCAGGTTTCCCCTGTAGTCGATGATCGTTAAATCCAACGTGAGCTTTCTCGGATCCAGAGTGACCGCGAATTCGGGATTTCTGGCTGAGTCGGTTATTCTGATAATGCTCCACGAAGTTTTGGGTACCTTGCGGGTTTTCAGAGTGCATATGAAGCTGAATTCCTGAGGCAGGCCAGCGGGAAATATTTGCCTGCAAAATGCGAGGGTGCCGCGGTCAATGTCGATTCGACGAATGGAACGGGGAACGCTGACGCGGCCAAGTATAAATTGTGTCGTAATAGCTCGAGAACTTCGTACGTGTCACGTTACCTCGTCGGAAGCGTGAGATCCGCCTCCTTGTCGACCCGATATGCCGTTTGCATTCGATTCGAACCCCTCACTCGCGTGACGCCGGGGTGTTGAGTTTCAAGTATGTCCAGCTTGTAGCGTCTGATGAAATCGAAAGTCTCGAGATCATCCTCCCCTGTCTTGTAGCCTTGGCACGGAACCGGCGGTACGATGACCTCCGAATTCTCTCGAATTATGTATTCTATCGAACGGAGAACGTTGCACGCTATATTTAACCCCCTTCGTTCCCCGAGCCAATTCTGACTTAAATTGGTATTAAATAACTGATAAGGGATACGGATGTGTTGATAGGGCACGCGATACGAAACTCTCGCATAGTGCAGCTCGTCAACTGATTATATCGTTTTTATCAATGAAACGTCGCAAATACGGACGGAATGTAGTCGAAGAATTTCGACAACAGATAAAAATACTTTGCACCTTTTTTTCGTAAGATAAAAAAGTGCTACATCTCAGAAAATCTACACCGTCAAAATTTATTGTAAAATTCATTGTTGGAATTATGTATTGTTGTAAACTAAAATTTTTGGGTTTCGTCGTTTTGAGGAAATTTTTAATTCATTCTTCATCGCTGATTATAAAACTAACTGATTTTACTCTTAGCGTGATATTTGAGTCGGAAACTCGTGTCAGGCAGGAAAAACAAATTCAACAAAAGTTTCGAATTACCATGAAATTTTTACGGTTAGACCAATTTTCGTATAATTGAGTACGAAACATTGTACAGTGTTAGCCCTTTTCCATATCAAATTTAAGCTCGATACCTCCATGTTCACTCGAATTAGACTATTTTTTTAGTGATTTTGCAATAAAATCAAAATCCCATAAAATCTGACCGCTTGGATAGATTTCGACCAAATTCAATACCACAGGTCTCTGATCAAAATATTATATTTATGTGCAATTTTAGGACGATAGCTCAAAATTTACGCAAGTTAGAGATACCACACAATTTTTTCAAAAGTTTCAAAACCGCGTAAAATCTCGCATCCCCCAATCTTCATGAAAATTGCACCGAGGGAAGAGACATCCCCACTCTACTGGTGTACCAAATTGCAACTCAGTATCTCAAGCTATATCCGAGTTATAGACCTTTTTTAAACGATGCAAATCTGGACGCCATCTAAATATCGCATTTCTCAACGTTTAAACTATTTTAAGTACTCTGACACTAAAACCTGAACATGTTTGTTAACGAAATCATAGCGTCCCCTGTGCGGAAGCAAAAATAGGTTGAATCAACTAGAAGATTCGAACAACAACGTTCAAATAAATATTTTATTGATACAACTAATTGAGACATTGGTCAACTTAGAAAAAAAAATGATTTCACAAAAATATTTTTGATCCATTAAAATAATTATCATTCGACCAACGATATATTTGTTCGAACATGCCCGAAGCTCTAGTTGACTCAACCGTATTTATCGTTTATCAGAGAAAGGCTTATCAAATTGGGTTGCGCCTCGACGCGTGTGTCCCAGACTGCGAAATTCCAGCGTCGAAAGATTATGAAACGCGACATCGCGGTTCTTCTGCCTCTAGCGTGAAAGTGCACGCCGGTTTCTAAAAGTCATCGTGCGTGGTAGATCGTGACTTTCCGAGGTGGGTGTTATTAAGTGACTCCACTCTGCTTCATCGATTTTTCACGAGGGCAGAGACGCACGCGCGCAACTCGAGCCTCCGGAGTGGCGGCGGGTTTGTTTATGGTCGTTGGAAAAAGAAACGGAGTTTCGAGTGCCGTAGATCGGAGACTCGGTGAGACGCGAACGGAGCTTACACATTACGGACGGAGGCTTCGAACCGCAGAGATCTTGAGCAAGGAAACGCTCGCCCGTTTCAATCTAGAATAGCGCGTGCATATGCTATATAATGCCCTCGGCGCATTGGCCCTAATCGAGTATAAGCACGCGCTGGGAAATTTCAACTCCGAACAGCGGGCTTGGCCGCACGCGGAAGTGGAACGGCAATTTGCACAATATGAAAACGTATGAATATTGCCTCGATCTTGTGTATATGTGTTTGGGATAGTCCATCGAGGTAGCGACTTACGAGAACACGCCACGTGTACGTAGGTGATGAGAACGAGGCTTCCGGCGAGGCGCGCCCGGCAGGTTCGGTGTACTCTGCAATTACGAAACAATATCAGCAATAACGCAAGATCTTCGTGAGTGCCGGTATTTTATAGGGGGAGAGTGTTTAGACGAGGCGGGAGATCGTAAAACGGCAGTCACATAAAATTGTATAAAACAAACAGAACTCTCCCTATGCAGCGAGAAGCGCGATCGTACAGCAAGCCACGAGTCAAACTGGTCGCACACAAAACTACGCACGGAACACAGACAAACCACGCCGTATCCACACACAGCAGTGATTGGCTGATGCTCGCGTATTGGTGTCCGATCTGGTCCGATCGACTCGTCTCTGTGACGGAAAACGGCAAACGTTGTTTTATGCGCGAGCACCTTCGACGGTGTCTCGTGCGGTACGAAAAAAAATCTACCGAAACTTTAACGTCGACGAATACTGAATTTTTTTAAGAGCCCGATCGGTCTGATCGACGGAGGAGAAAAAAAAAATTTGAACTCGATCCTGCCAGGATTCGAACCTGGAATCTTCTGATCCGTAGTCAGACGCGTTATCCGTTGCGCCACAGGACCTTAAGATTTCTATGACAATGGTAGACGATAAATGTCTACGTTATTGATTGTTTAATTCGATCGAGGCACATACATGTTTTTCGAAACTGCCGGACGAACGAGCGTAACACGATTGCCATGACGTGGCTCTCTTTAAGGCTCGTCCGTCACGCCACGCTATCACGCGATTTCTTTGCCAGTAAAAATGGATTAGTTTATCGCCGGCAGACGCCGTCCGGATTTATACTGTACGAATAATGCCTGTGTTACAAACTCACGGTCGTTCGAGCGAGTAATGTTACAGCCATAGGGTAAGTCCAGGTGATATGGCCATGATTTTTTAAACAATGAAAATTTGAGAGTTAACGTTTTTAAAAACCTTCAAATTTTTGTCGTAACTCGATATTTGGAGTTGGCACTTGGACTTGACGCCGAATACCAAATTTCAAATCCCAAGTGCCCCAACGAAGTGTTTTTATTTTCTCTTTTTTCTTTTGGGTCTTCTCTTTTTCCTTTTTTTTTGTCCTTTTTTTGTAGACACTAACCGCCAGGCCGGCGTCACTGCTGTCGTATCTTTTTGGGTCGGTTCTCAGGCTGTAGCCACCTATCCCGAACTTTGTCGGGGCTTTAGAGGGGTCCCCGGATTATTTTTTTTTCAGTGCTTCTGAATAACTATTTGCGATCGGCTATATCACCTGGACACTACGGGTGATGTGGCCATAGTAATAACGTGGTCGAACAGGCCTAGAGAAGTATAGAAGGATTGTGCACAAAACATGTCTTAGTATATTTTATGTAGTCTACAGAAATGCAATAATTACTTCAGTCAGATGTTTCGGATGCAAAACTAAAAACAAAAACCGTTTTACACATCGTACTGAGCCTTGCACATACAATCTTATAATTTTCGGTGCAATCATATTGTATCCATATATATATTAAAAACTATGCAAACGGCAGCGCCATTCGTTTGTTACGTTAAAAGATATAACGCATATCACCCAAGTGGCCATATCACCCTGACTTACCCTACATCGTAACGCGATATTCTATACTGCCTTCTTGCGGTTCGCATACGACACGCCTGTGCCGCTGTTCATCCATCTATGAATATTCGGCCGTGAGGAATTTCCACTCACCTTGTGTACAGCGGTGACATGGCTCGGCTAACGCAGATGGCAAGTAAATATCAATGTGAACACTCGAAATGGCATGTTTTCCTATCCTTCGGCAGCATTTCTGGGAAAATAAACCAGTAACCGTCGCGAATTAGATTCTTATTGTATTTCAACTGTGTATCACAGTTGGGCAGTACTTAACGCACTGGGTTCTTATTTGCTACTTTTTAGTACTTCAATAACTTTTTTGTGAATTTAAGTACCAAGTACAAGTACTTTTTGAGTACATGCTCGCAGTACGGATACTCGATCAGTAGCATGACATTCTGATTCTATTAATATATGATTATCTGTCTAAACTTTTCAAAAAGTATAATTTTATCTAAAATTTGTTTAAAATTCCTTTAAAAAAGCTAGAAGGCATGAGAAAGGATTCTTTTAGTTTTTTTTTACAACATTTCTTATGGCATTTTGTAATCGATTTTTGTATACTATAAAAATGATGAATTACGAAAATTTGAGTTAACGATTTTTCACAACGAGGAAATCATATGCAAATTGCTTTGCACCTTTTTTTTAAATCCTTAATGCGAAAAGTACTTGGAAAAAGTACGTGAGTTATACTTCAAGTACTTGTGGTACTTTGTACATTGTACTTGAAGTATTTTTTGGTACTTTGCCCAGCCCTGCTATACATCACGGTGAATAGTGTCAAAGAGCTATATGAAAGAAATTATAGTATACATATAGTACATATAGTATATAGTACTTTATACAGTATATACTGTATGAAACAAATTATAGTTCTCATGCAAGGGGGATAATTTTTTTTTTCACGCATCCTATTCGCTACATTCAACGTCCAGTCTAGACGCGTATGTCAATCGTTAAATAAAAGGCGGCAACGTCGATATACTCGTCGGCTCTCATACAGTGCATGTCAAATATGAGCCATATGGGGTTGATGGAAAATTGTACGTGGAAGTTGCGTGCAACAAAAAAAGAGAGTGGGTATCGACCGTTTCCGACTGTAACAGCCTGTCAAACTTCTGATGCTCTGGAAACTTTTCCAACTTTCCCTGAAGTCCTTAGGTACTCGTTCCTGGGCGCGTCGCGGAGAAATAACTTCAAACTTTAACAATCGTCGATCGTTTATGTAAACTTTTAATAACGTGTCCTCAATAATTCAGGCATACATGCCAAAAACATAAATTTGACGAAAATGGCCAAAAACGTCCGCAAGTTTTTTCTCGTAAAAACAATAGGAATACAAAGACACGCGAATAAATTTTTGTCACAAGAATGCAAAGACACAAGATCGAATTTTTGTTACGAGAATACGAGAATAAATTTTTGTTACGAAAATACAAAGATACGAGATCAAATTTTTGTTACGAGAATACAAAAATTCGGGAATTAATTTTTGTTATGAGAATACATTTTTGTTATGAGAATACATTTTTGTTATGAGAATACATTTTTGTTATGAGAATACATTTTTGTTATGAGAATACATTTTTGTTATGAGAATACATTTTTGTTATGAGAATACATTTTTGTTATGAGAATACATTTTTGTTATGAGAATACATTTTTGTTACGAGAATACAAATATACGAGAATAATTTTTGTTACGAGAGAATACAATAATAAACTGAAACGTTGAAAGCAATAAATGTTGATGTCGGCGTGGCGCTTCGCGAGGCGTTCTTATCGTCCGATATTATTATCGGCTGTGCGGTTTCCGGTGTCGGACCCTCGAGGACTTCGGGGTCACTCGCATATCTTCGCCGCCGGAATGACTCACACAGCGTTTGCCGCATCAACGTTCCTGAGAAGGCTGACGCGGTGAAAAGGAGTGCGCCCGCGCCGGTTGGTTCGGCAGTGTGTAAGCGAAGCCCGCATTGGTAGGACGGATCCCGGCTTTGTTCGTTCTCACCAGAGGCGAAAAAACCGTTTTCTCTGGCGCTCAAAGGTTTCGGCATCTCAGTTGCCAGGGGAAACTCGACGCAGGTACCCCCGTCTGGCGTTTCGTCCCAAACAAGGACGCGCATATACGAAACATCGAAAACCTCCGAGCGTGCAACATTGTAAAATCGTGAATGCCGATTTTGTTTTTTTTGTCTCGTGTGAAGTACTAGAATCGAATAATTTCGAACAGTTATATTAACAGAGTAAGTTCGTTGGGATCGAAAACGTTTCGGCGTTCTAAGAAACAAATAAATAATCTAAGAAATAAAAAAAAATAAGTCTGCACCCTCGTAGATGACTCTGTATGAAGTTATCGATGCAAGTTGTAAAGTAGTGATCCGTTCATATTTCGATGCCATCAGCTTCTGTGGCTGGCAATGATATCATGTTATATACACCGATATAATATCCGAGTCGGTGTTTAAGTACACTCGAACGTGAGCGGTATTGCGTAATATACTGGTGTTATGTCTAATTACTTTCTCTCGGCGCCCCTTCGATGCACCATATGGGACGTGAATGATTGATAAGCGAGCGATACGCTACGCTTGTTTGCCGCAGCGCAAGTATCTCTCGTGCGCAGCCCTCAACAAAATGGCCGACTCAGTCCATCAGCGGTAGAGCGCCGGATTATTTCCATCACTGTGCGAACATCCACACATTTTTTTTTTTTTAACGAAACAATTGATTTCCCTGATTTAAACGTCGCAATGAATGTGAAGCAATTTATTTTCTGTTATCAATATCGATACGACGAAACGTCTCTTTTTGTTTTTACTTCTAGACTGATATCTAGCGGACCGGCGCAGCAAACAAAATGTCGTCGTTAGAGTTCACGAAAAGTTTCCTTACGACTGCCATTCCATACCCAACGAGGACTTCGAACCAATGCGAAGAGGCCATCGACACAACGGAAGATGAATTATTACCGAGCTGCTCCGCGACGAAAAAAAAAATTATTTTTTTTCGATCGATGGGCCTCGAGTACAGCAATGCGAGTGTTTTGAACGCTGATAACAACAACCGTCACGATACAATGTCCGCGGCACGAACGAGCAACGCGCGACCTTTTTCCGTGGCGCCTGGCGTAAGCCAGATAATCCTCGACACGCCCGAACAAAGCCCCGGTTGGGAGTCTCGATCAAAACAAAAACATCCCGTAACAACTCGCACCACCGATATGCCCGATTATTTCGACATCGTTTCGCGAATGAGAGAGTGCAGCGTAACGATTATCGGCGACAAGTGCAAAGTGTGCGGCAAGAATTTCAAGTGCATAAGGGACGTGCAGAACCACGTTAAGAGGAAGCACAGAAAAAAAAAGTCGAAGAAGAAGCTCGTACTGAAGATTGGCGACGAGGTTATTTCTAGAGTGGCGATAAGTAGGAAGCACCTAAAGTGGCATCGCCGAAGCAACGATCGTACGATTGTTGACTGCGAGAAGGCCGCGTCTTTGTGCAACCAGGAACTATCCGGCGATCAGGTCAGCGACGAGGAAATAATCGACCTTGACAGTGACTTTGATGCGAACGATGCCAGAACTATGTTGACGAAGACAAACGACGATCTGCTGAGCGAGTTGAAAAACATGCCTGGCGACAAAGTTAGGAACTACCGGGCGCCGGAAGACGAGGACATACAAGTGCTCCTGAGGATAACGAGACCGCGAACCTCGGGACCGGCGATGGAGATTAATCACGAGACGCCAAACCGCACCGAGCGCGAACTTCTCATCTCCGACGCTATACGAGAGTTCATAAGAATGGACAACGAGCCAATGGAGATAATCGAATCCGATGAACAGGAGGTGGACGATGTGGAACACGACTGCTGTTGGCTGGCCAACGAGACCTCGCCGAATTTTCATCTCGATCGGGAAGAGAGGAATTGTACGTTTCACGTCGAGAACGACGACGATATAGAGTTTACATTGGGAAGGGCGAATTCGGCGATCAACGGAAACAACAACAACAATACATATTTCAACGATGAAAAAATTACACCACCGACCAAAGAGTTTCGAAATCGAAACGGTGATGTTCTTACGAACTTCGTCGAAGGCTTGGACAATCCGGCATCAAATCGTCATCGCAATAACAACGTTTATGAAGTGGACAGTCAGTTTTACAATGACGTACGAATAAACGAGTGGAGCGACTTAACCGGAGTTTCGAAGGCAATGAGTCGTGATAGTTGTCATTTTATCAATAACGGGTCATCGGTACTCATCAAAGAAGAAATAATGCTGGACGATATATTGTGATATCTGGACGTAAACCATCATGAACATCAAACGTTTATGATGCGGGCAGTCGATTTTACGACTTACGAACAAATGAAGTGGAACATCTTAAACGGTGTTTCTAAGGCAACGAGTTGCGATAGTCGTCATTTGATAAATAACGGTTCGTCGATAGTTATTAATGAAGAAATCATTCTGGAAGATATATTGTGATATCTGGACGAAAACCATTGTTGCCATAACGCCTTTGAAGTGGGCATTCAATGTTACGACGCACGGATAAACGAGTGGAACAACTTAACTGTTGTTTCAAAGGCAGTGAGTCGCGATAGACGTCATTTTGTGAATAACGCTTCGTCGGTACTCATCAAAGAAGAAATAACGCTGGAAGATATATCGTGATATCTGGACGTAAACCATCGTGGACATAAAACCGTCATACCAATAACAACGTTTATTATGTGGGCAGTCGATTTTACGACGTACGAATGAACGAAGTGGAACAACTTAATCGGTGTTTCGAAGGCAATGAGTCGCGATAGTCGTCGTTGGATCAATAACGGTTCGTCGGTAGTCATCAAAGAAGAAATAATACTGGAAGATCTATTGTGATATCTGGAGGAAAAGCGATACACCCTCCGTATATAGGAACAATATGCCATACGTTGAGAATCTCTGACGATCAAACGAAAAAACTTAGCTGCCATGCCGTTCTAAAACAGAACGGTGATGCTCTACCGAACTTTATCGAAGTTATTGGACAATTAGGCAACAAACCGTTATTATCAAAATAACTGCGTTTATGAAGTGGACAGTCAATTTTACGATGGAGTACGAATAAACGAGTGAAAGAGCTTAAGCGGTGTTTCGAAGAAATAATGAATTGTGATAGTCGTCATTTTTTGTTTGTTTAACCGCTCGTCGGTACTCATCAATGAAGATACAATGCGACATCAACGAAGATCTATTGTGATATCTGGACGAAAAGTGATTTACCCTCCGTATATAAGAACAATATGCCGTATGGTACGATCTCTGACGAACAAACGAGAAAACTATATGAACAAATTTCGCTGCCATGTTGTGCTCTAAAGCATTGATGATTGTACAGTTAGTTGTAGGAGTCTAGTTAATAAATTTTTTTGTTACTATCAAACTTGTATCTCTGTACAAATGAGTACATAAATTTCACACCATCCCAATCGCGCTGTGGCGCTAGAAACTCGCACTTACGAGTCCCGATTTAAACGGGCTTTCGTGTGAAACGACAAAAGCTACACTCCCGTTCCGAGAATTTCAAAGCTCGGGCACGATGACTGCGGATAATTACCCATGAAATAACGGCAAGCTCGAAATTAGAATGGACGATTTATACCGGCCAAAGGCGACGCGACGCTTGCCACCTGCTTTCCGGGGTCTGAAATCTTCGGTATTTAATTTTTTCTATTTATTAATAAGATGTCAGATGCCTAAAATCTTCGGTATTTAATTTTTATTTGATAACATATCTGGTGCCTGAAATCTTTGGTACATCATTTTTATTTAGTAAGATATCAGACCCTTTTTTATTGACTTTCGGTAATTAAATAGGATAAAGAATTTTACTCACGCGATCGCTTATCGTCACCACACAGCGAAGTTTTCGTTGGGCGACAATTTTTATTTATTTTTATTGTTATAACTCACTTTCACCCCTATCGATTAAAAACAAATAAACATTCGAACGAACGCGAATCCCGATAGGTCGTTGCGCAATCGCGACGAACGAAAATTTCTATTGAACTTCGATGGGGAGTTCGGTCGTCGAGGAGAAATGAAAACGTCGCGGAGCGCATTGCCCGGCTGCCCGGCGCGGACTAATAAGACCCACCGCTAGATCCAAGAACCCCCGCGGTATGAATTCCGCTCAGTGTGATTCTGAAGATTTGCTCTCACTTGTCCCCTGCCTTGCAACGGGACCGTACGGGAGAGTGACAAACCATCTTTCTCTGTACTCGAACGAAACGGAGCTCCTCGTGCGCAAACATTGGTAGAGATTTGATCGGGATATTGCATCCGTTGATGATATCACACGTGATGACTTTACCGGGTGCACCATTCATTTTTTTTGTCCTCTACTCGCTCGCAGTTTGTTCTCACAGCATCGCCGATAACTCACGCAACGTATGACTGCGTACAATGTTTATTTCTTCATTCATCTTTTTACACACAACAAAACAACCTCTGCGGGACGGACGGTAATTATTTAATACATCATTTATTTAACAATCTAAACTATGTCTTCTTTTTTTTTTTAATGATCTCCTGTTAAATGAAATCGTGAAAATTCTCCGGGCATTCAGTGTTTCCAGAGCCAGTTCCAGAGAGGCTCAGAGACTTTCCATCCGTTGTTGATTGTACAGTTCTCTGAAGCAAGTGTTGAATCTGCGGTTCGCGAACTGTTCCATATCAGCGGTAAACTTCGACGAAGACACATTGGAAGGAAATCGTTGGTGCTTGGTTCGAACAGCTCTCCTTCGCGGCACTGTACTCCGTTTTAGGAGCAGCTCCTGCCGATCAACTTTGCATGTGAAGACAACGGGAAAAGCAGGATTGACGGTAGAAAGAAATTACAGTAGGACTGCGCTTATCCGACCTTCAGTTATCCGAAGCGCTCAACTCATCCGAGCCCTCCGCGTTAATCGAGGTATTCGCTATGCGCGTGACTTACCCAGAGCTTCCATTTGAGCGTGTATTGCCGTGTACATGCATTCTATCAGCGCCGTCTACCGGCCAGCTCCGACCCAACTTGCACACCCAGCTCTTTGCATGGATACGCAATACACACTCGTCCGGTGAGCTTGTGTAGGTCGTGCACATAGCGAATAGGTTCGAATAATACGGAGAACTCGGAGAAAACGGATAAAGCAACTTGCCCGCGCGCGGACATGCTGCTTTATTGTAACTGCTACATTGTTGCAAACCCGCTTAATTTTTACAAGTTTGCTGCTTCTTTATTTGCGAGCTGTAAATAGATCAGTTCCGATTCTAGAGTCAATGGTAGAACATCGTGACGTCTCAAAAAATGGAAAAAAGTCGCAAATTAAGGTAGTACTTGCGGACAGTCTGACCCCACGGGAATTCGGAGAGAATTGAGAGAGGAATTGCGAACACTTCTCGATGGGATAAAAATCTGAAAAAAAACCAACCATATGGAAGGTGCTGAAAAGATTCATTTTGCATAATAATAATTCCAAGCTGAGCTGAAGGACCAAGGTCGATGGCTCGTTAGCAGATAATGTTACCATACATTCATGTAATCACCAAGACATCTGTAACATACTTGAACGATCGAGAACAACTCTAATATCTTGCTAATAAATTACTTGTACTACTACTAATTTCAAAATGTTGTTAACACATCAACGAAAAAAAAAAAAATTCCGACAAACCTCCTGGCAACCTAACTTTTTTTTTAATGAAAATGATTTGGTAATTTTTCTGAATACGTTTGAATTTTTTCAGAATTTCGTGTAATTTTTGAAAATTGCGTTTTTAGTTAATTAAAAAAACGAAATTTTCAAAAATTACACAACATTCTGAAAAAATTCATACGTATTCAAAAAGATTAACAAATTGTTTTCGTGTGAACAAAAAGTTAAGTGGCCGGGGTATTTGTTGAACTTTTTTTTTCATTCATTTATTAATAACTTTTTGGAATTATTATTGTGCAAAATCAATCTTTTCGGCCCCTTCCAAATGCTTGATTTTTTCAGATTTTTATCCCATTGAGAAGTGTTCGCGATTCTCTGTCAATTCTCTCTGAACTCACGTGAGGTCGAACGGTCCGCTAGTACTACCTTAACTAATAAAGTTAATGTTTATACGAAGTGGTGTGTAATTTTTGAAATATATAATAGTAGTATAAGTTTGAATTGAGTATGTTATCCATGTTATCCGAGTTTTCACTTATCCGACATACGCTCTCTCCACATTACCTCGGATAAACGGGGTTCTACTGAACTTCTTTTGGCTCTCGTGCGAGGATTGTTAGTATCAACGGCACCCTTCTCACCCTATCTCCAGTTTTATCTTCTTCGGTACCACGACCTCGGTGACTTCGGCTGTAAGAGACCATTAAGTTGTTTTCTCTCGCGGACAAAAACGGGGTTTTATCGGGATCGACAAAACATACAGGACTCGATAGTTCCCAGCAACTGTGTGCTGGTCGCTTAACAATCTAAACTGTTTCTTCTTTTTTTAGGTGATCACCGGCGACCTTCTCGAAATTGTTAAAATTCTCCAGGCACTCGTCGACAGCGCGAAACACCTCGTCCTCAGTTTTTTCCAAAGTCAGTTCCAGAGAGGCGTAGAGGCTTTCCAGCTGCCGACTGGTCCAATCTGCCGTCAACTGTACGATTCTCTGGAGCAGGTCCTGGATCTGCGAGTCCGCGAGCTGTTCCGTACTCGCGGTAACCTTCGACGAAGACATACCGGAAGGAAGTCGTTGGCGCTTGGCGTTTGAAGCGCCCTCGCCAGCGGCACTGTGCTCCCTTTTGGCAGCAGCTCCTGCCGATCAATTTTGCATGTGAAGACAACGGGGAAAGCAGGATTGCCGGTAGAAAGGCATTACTTGTTTTGGCTCCGATGCTGGGACTGTTAGGATCAACTGCACTGAGCTTGCTTCTCGCCCTGGTCTCCATTTTCACCTTTTTCGGTACTGCGATCTCTGTAACTTCGGCTGTAAGAGAACATCGAGTTGTTTTCTCTCGCGGACAACGATAGTGTTTTATCGAGATTGGCAAAACTTACGGGACTCGATTGTTTCCATGAATTGTGCGCTGTTGGCTTTTTGTTTTCGATTTTCCATCTTGAATCTCTTTGGACCCATTATTGGAACGAAATCGGCTGCGAACGGAGGGTAATTTTGAGGGCGAGAGAGAATGCTACGTTTATTGCGTACTCTGGAGCAAGCTCCCTGAGAGCACCGTGCAAACAAATCGTGTGCAGATACAAACATGATCTATTAACAAAAAGACCCAGCAATCGAACTAACCGTAACTAACTTAAAACTAAATTCCATAATAATTGCAGAAGCTTCAAAGCAACAAAAAATAATAATAACAATAGCAAAAGAGAAAAGAAAATATCAGAAATAAAACATAAGAAGCCACTAAAATAGGGAGACTGGCTCGGCGCGTAAGGACGAAAGAAAACAGAAATGGATCCTAAATAAGTGAGGCCTTAGTACCTTTGAGAAGCGGGGGACAATACAAAAATAAAAAAAAACAAACATAATAACAATAAAAAATAAATGATTTTGGGACAGAATAAAACAACTAGCAGAGGCAAGTTGCAAATTTTACCGTAGGAGGATTTGTTTGATATATCGTTAGGCCCGGAATTGGACGAGTGATTCTTGACGAAGAGCTGCTGAAAGAAGGACTGGCGTTCCGACGGAGGAGGAGATTGTACCTCGTAGACCTCGCCCTGATGCTCGTCGTACAGAGCTGTGATCTGTCATTTTATAGAAATATAAATCGTTTCTCCCATGATAACGAAAAATAATGATTGCCTACGATAATTTTACCTCCGCTGGAACGTCGGTAAAGTTGCAACCTGCGGTAGTCAACACCAGCAAGTGCACGGAACGATCGAGACCACGCATCAGGGACATGAAAACAACGCGGGCTGCCTCGTCGACGAGATCCCACCAGGATAAGATGTCTGGTATGTACAATAACGAAGGAAGCGTGTGCCGCGCGGCCTTCACTTTCTGCAAATCATTTAATCGACAAACCAGAGCTGTACTCGGGACAACAAATGTTTCACGATTACAAAGCTTCCTCTATGAAAAATAACAAATGCAAGAAGAGCCGCGAGTATGGAGACATTTTTTTTTTTTTACTTGGATTATTGTCTCCTCAACGGCCCGTCCGGTTTCTTCGAAGAGCGTTGTGACATCCAATACGTGGCATGGCAAATGCTCGAGGGTGTGAAGAATGGCGGGGCCCAGATGTCGGGTGTGGCAATCGTCAATGCCACAGAGCAAAATTCTCGGACAGCTGGACGATCGCGATGAGGCTTTGCCGACGCTAAAGAAACGCTGCGGCTTAAGACCGTCGGGGTTGGATTTTTTTTCCCTACTTGGTTAAAGTAAGTACATTCCTTGGTGCAACACGGGCGGATCATCGCCCTTTGTTGACCAATGATCATTATTAACCTGTGCGCATGCGCTGTTTCATTACTCCCTAAGGAGTCATTTTATGATATCTATTTTATAATCTCTTTAATTATTCGACCATATTTATTGTTATTAATTTAGAATTATATATGTCCAAGAGCCAAAAGAGAATACATGTGATAACATACTAAGTGCCATACATCTTTGAAATGTATGGTACTGTTTTTATCGGGAAAAGGAGCCACCCATCAATAAATTATCAATCAATCAAGCAATCAATCAATCAATCAATCAATCAATCCGGATCCGAGCAACCGAATTGTTTCGGTAGCGTTAGAGTTGCTTTTTGATTGCTTGTCGGCCCAAAGTTACTATTCGGCTGGAAATTAAGAGTTTCGGTTGCTTTCTGTCATCTACCCAGATAGACAATCGCCATGAAGAGTAGCAACATTGGCGCAATATTTGCGACATGTGCAGCACATGTTGTAATTATTGCGCCAATTTCTACTTTTACGAAAGATGCATCTGAAAAACAACCATAGTTTTTTGGATGCCTCATTTTCCTGGGATTTCCAACCTCTGCGTAGAGTAAAGAAATTTGGAAATTACGAAAGCAAACTTAAGGCTCAACGTAAATAACGCACTTGCCTCCTTTGCAACACAATATACTATTTTCGTCTCGTCGACGAGGACTCACATGTTATCCGACGTTAACATGCCATCGGGACAGATTCCTTGGAGCCTCGTTAGGACACAGCAGAGGTTGTCGTGGAGCAAGGGTTGGACCTTCGTGGACAGGCACTTTACCGGTATTATCGTGACTCGGTGGGACGCAGGAACAATGTTGCTTTGGGCTCTTATGAAATCTTGTTTCTCGACCTTACAGGAAGTCGACAAACGTTCGGTACCCGCCGTGACAATAGACTAGTCGCGTACCTAACCCACTTACCTTTAGAGATCTTTCGTTTATGTGATACTTCGATTTGGAAGTGTATATCTGTGGATAGTGTCTTCGGACGCAGCACATTACGGCTTCTGCACATAAGGCCTGTAAGTCACTGCCGCAGAAACCCACTGTTTTCGATGCCAAATAGGCGATAAATTTCACCGGCGGTTTTTGCTTCCAGCCTTTGACGTGAACCTATCAAAGCGGTCGAATAAAAATTGGCTCCTGCGACGGAGTCGCCGGATCGATATACACTAGGGCCTCGATTTGTGCGGCCTCGGTTTCCGTAACAGTACCCACCACGGAGCGAATATCGATCGACGCTGTAAGCTGTTTGCCATGCTCGACAGTTAGTATGGGCGGGGCATGCGCAGCCTCGATTTTCGTGCGTGTCAGCGGGAGCCGGTCCCGCTGCTGTGAATGGAGTCGAGGCCCTAGTGTACGTCGATCAGCTGTCGGACCAATACCGAGAGAATGTCCTTCCTGGCCATGTAACACGGCAGTGGGAAGTAGAGTTCGCGATCGAATCGACCGGGTCTTCTCAGCGCCGGGTCTATCGCGTCCAGCCTGTTCGTGGCCCCGATAACAATTATTTCCGAATTGTTGTCCAGGCCGTCCATCAAAGCCAGCAGGGTCGAGACTATGCTCGAGTGAACGACGTCCTGTCTGTCCGATCTCACAGGCGCCAAACCGTCCACCTCGTCGAAGAATATAATGCATGGTTTGCTCTGCTGAGCCTGGAGAGAAAAAATAGTATATCATTGAATTGAAATTTATTGAGTCCAACGCTATTTCCCCTAAGGACCGATGCGATACAGGGAGATCAATGCTGGATTACACTATAACATAGGTAGTAAATTATACACGGCAGTACAGAATGCAACAAGCAAAGCGTAACAGGCAAGACGACGGCAATAGTATAATAATCAATGAGTGATTACAGGTAAGATATAACTAAAGATAGATATGCGAGCAGATCGCTAGGTGGTTAAAAAGACGGGATATAGATAAAAATGAAGTGAAGTAAATACAGTAAATTAAAGTAATCAAGCAGATAGAATAAATAAGTAAGCAGATCTTATATTATGCTACAAAAGGGGGAAGTGCGCGATTTTCGCTGAGCATGAAGGTTGTTGGCCCAGCGAATCAAGGGCAGAAATCACACGAAGTGAAAATTCGCTCCCTTCGGAGTAGCATACGATACTTTTTTTAGTTCCGACTTCGTAATATTCGCCAGTGACCTTTACTGCCCCGGGAGTGACAGGGCTTCCCTAGCAAACCAAGCGACCGTGAACAGTGACCGAAGAAGCGACCCTAAAAGCAACGGTGATTTAGTGCCAAAAATTAACTACACTAACGACCGCCGAAGCGACCGCTCTGGCAACATTCTTTTGCCGCATTTCGACAGTAAACAAACGACGTCAAAGCAACCGTCCAGATATAAGCTTTTTGACGATCGGAATGACCTTTTCTAGACGGTTGCTATTACGGTCGTTTACTCGGTCCCCGATCAAACAAACGACTTCATTGCCGAAACACGGTAAAAAAATGTGTCGCCAGAGCGGTCATTAGTATGGTTAATTTTTGGAACAAAACAACCGTCGCTTTTACGGTCGCTTCTTCAGTCGCTCACTATGCCAGGGTTCCAGTGGGAGTAACGAGCCCTATTACTCCTTACGGAGTAACGAGCCCTATTACTCCTTACGGAGTAACGAGCCCTATTACTCCTTACGGAGTAACGAGCCCTATTACTCCTTACGGAGTAACGAGCCCTATTACTCCTTACGGAGTAACAATCCCTATTACTCCCTATGGAGTAACGAGCCCTATTCCCCCCTAGGGAGTGACGAGCCCTATTACTCCCTACGGAGCAATGAAACAGTACTGCGCATGCGCACAACTTAATAATGATCATTGGTGAATAATAGGCGGATGTGGTTATTTTAGCGAAATTGGAAAAAAAATATTCATCACTCCCGATCATCGTTCGACTGCTCGGACCGACGTCAAGACACTTACCAGCTGAAATATCTTTTGTAATTTTTTTTCACTCTCGCCAACCCACTTGCTCAGACAATCCGCTCCTTTGCGCGATATGAATGTAACTTTCCTCTCGGAATTGCTGCACTCCGAGGCGAGTGCACTGGCCACCAGTGTCTTTCCGGTGCCTGTTTGTACAATGATTTTTTTTTAACACGCTGGTTTCCGGCAGATCGACAAGCGTCGGGGAATTTTGAGAGCTTTACCAGGAGGACCGTAGAACAGGAGACCGCGAGGTGGTCGCAAATTAAACTTGGCGTAAACTTCACCGTACATGAGAGGAAAAAGTACGGTCTCCTTAACGATTCTTATGTGCTTCTCCAGGCCCCCGATACACGAGAAGTCTTTGACGGTCGTCATTTTTGCAGCACGCCGCTACCAATGACATCGAATTTAACGATGCGTTTAACAATTTTTTTCAATGCACTCGCATTGCTACGGGCACTTAAACTTCACTGGAATTTTAATCTTTTTAACGCAAGTAATTTAGATGCTTTAACGATACAATTTCATGTTTGTGACGTTTAGACTGATCGGGCCTTCAAGAAAATAGATAAATAAATAAAAACATGTGAACCAAGGTCGATCAATGAATCGAGATTCGCATAGCGCATACACACACACACACACATACCGTGTGTTCCTTAATTCATCCGTCTCTGTCGCTGGCTCCATTCGAACTACATTCCACAGAAAAAAATTAAATGTTCTTCGTGTAAGGTTACTTCCGGTTTGGAAATCTCACTTTTAAACCGAAAGTGACGTACGGGAAAACTTGACGTCATACCGGAAATATGCCATTTCCGGTTTGAAGATTTTATTTTTCGACCGGAAATATGTCGTTTCCGGTTTGATGTTTTCATTTTTCGACCGGAAATATGTCATTTTCGGTTTGAAGATTTACATCTTTCTACTGAAAATGATTTCATACCGTAAATAGGTCACTTCCGGTTTGAAAATCTAATTTTTCGACCGACAGTGACGTCATACCGGAAATACATCACTTCCAGTTTGAAAATCTCATTTTTCGACCGACGATGACGTCATACCGGAAATACGTCATTTCCGGTTTGGAAATTTCATTTTTCGACCGGAAGTGATGTCATACCGGAAATAGTACATCACTTCCGGTCGAGACAGGAGATCTTGAAACCGGAAATGACGTATCTCCGATTTTAAAACCAGACGTGACATCTTACAGAGAATATTTTTAATTTTTCTCTGATTCGTATCTCGAATGCGTCCAGTGACAGAAACGAATGACTCAAGGAACACACAGGACACCGATAAATTACGAAAGTTTTTCCTTTATTTTACTACAGTGTATGACAAGAAAGTGTACTTATATGTTTAAAATAAATAAGGCAGTGTATGCTTTTTTTTTCGTCTTTCTCTTTTGATCGCTTACAGTTACTTTACGTTTTATGCCGAGTTACACAATAACATCGAGAACTGTTTTTTTAATACTCAAGGCTGCTGCTCACTGAATCGTTGGCCGACGGTTTTTTATTTTTTTTTCGGTGTTCGCGGTAACTGCAGCAGTTTTATACGGGGAGAGAAACAATATATTAAAACGGCAGTTATGACTGGAAGCTCCTCTTTGTTGGCTCGCCTAGAAACCGACTATATCCCACGATTCCTTATTACTATTTGGCGACAACACAAGAGATGATAACAATTGTATTAGACGACACCGAACTTCCGAACAATTGCTGTGTATTAATGCTTGAAAGACAATTCGCAGTCCGGAACTTCCGTACAAAACGGAGTTCGTGCTACACAAATTAGAAGCACAAAAAGAGCAAAAAAAAAAAAAAAAAAAAAAACTGTTACCCTAGCAGGAAAATAATAATTGGACGATTTCTGGCAGGTTGGCAGTTCAGAGATGGTGACTGTAGTGGCGGCGAATAAATAATATCAACGGTACAAATAGACTTGTCATTAGATATCGTTAGAAAAATAAAGTGATTGGTTCTATTTCCTCCACGGACAACACTTTTGGTAACTGAGCGATCACTTAGTCTAATGCCTTACTCTTAACACTTGTTTTTTTTTTTGTTTCTTTTTTTTTCCCTCTAGATACTTTACATTTCGTATATAATACGTGGTATACTTGCCGATAACTACCTCCACAAGCGCTATCTCTAGGCCTCAAACTTAACATCTACAACTTTGGTACCACCATCGACCTGCTGCGAGAAAATTGTTGCTAATCATTATCTTTTCTTTCTTCTCATTTCCATTTGTGGAATAATTGTTCAGAGCGCTGCGTTACAAATGTTACCATCATCTTCGTTCGAGTTCCGACATCGCGAGTCCGGTCTCGCTACTTTTTCATAATCCTACGGAGGAATATTCGATTCGACACTCCCTCGTCCCCGACAAAGATCATCCAGTAAACACAGCTGCCTCGATTAAAACTACAGAACAGCGCTTATGTGATAACATGTTCGAACGGCACATTGTTCTTTTTTTTTTCTTTACCTTAAACGGGTAGTAGGCACATCGATTACGGATGTTTTCCCACTCTGTACGAATTAATATGCGATAAATAACACAAATTTTTTTTTTCGCCGGCGACGTGACGACTTCTTTCAGGTACACTGCTTTTCGTCCGCTCCACATCGCTCAGCATCGGAGTACGACACTCCTAATATATATCAAAACGAAATGGTCTACGAATAAAAAAAAAAATTGAATTATATACAATTACAAGAAGCTCGCGGCTTGACGGAAGCACGACCGAACATTCTTCTCTCCTTCTCTGTACTGCCCTTCGGGACATGTAGTCCGAATGATCGGGATCTTTTTTACGCACTCATTATTCGGCAGTTGCAAACAAAAGATCGTAGTCGTAGATAGATCTTCGGATCAAGAAGCTAAATAATAATGAGCGCTTTACAGAGCTGAGTTAATTAAAAAAGGGGCTCTTATTATATTCTCCTCAGGACAACATTGATACATCCTGAAGAGCTTCTTCGTGATGGTTGGAAACGTCTTGCGGCTCGTCGTCCATCGTTGCTTTGTAAACCTTGAAGCGTTCCAGTTCCTTGAGCAAATCCTGAACAGAAAAAACATACGATTCGGTATTGGGATTATCGTACTAAAACGTAATCGTATTTAAACATCTTGTATCGTACTTAAACATATCGTATTTAAGGAGGCTGGAGCGTTTCACACTAGTCGAATGAGTGCTACATTTTTAAAACCGTTCGTACAAACTTTTACGCATCTGTTGATTATAGTGGATGGTTGGTTGTATTGCAGAAAATGTCCTTAACCGAGAAAAACATTAATTGCAATTAATTATATAAATATTAACTAGTTAGAGCTAATTTTCGAAGACGTACATATTCGTTCAGTTTTTTCGAAGAATAACCCGTCATTTTTCGTTGGTTTGGATGTATTACGGCTCATTCTCTTCCTAGAAAGATGCTCTACGAATTCACGAAAAGGACATCCTTTTGTTCATCCATCGATGAAATTCCTTCATAAACAAGCATTGTCATTTTTAACCGGAAAATATTATCGAATGTCTAGACGGTGAATTCGTAGAGCATTTTACAAGAAGAGAATGAGCCGTGATACATCAAAATTGAGCAGAAATTACGGATTATTATTTGAAAAAACTTAACGAATATTTTTGCAAATCTATTGCAATTAATGTATTTCTAGATTAAGGACATCTGCTGCGATACAGATACCCATCGCTATAATCGATAGATGCATGAAAGTTTGTACAAACGACTTTAAAAATGTGGCACTCATTTGCCTAGTGTGAAGCGCTTCAATCTCCTTAAGGGCTTATGCCACAGTAAAATGTCGATCTTTTTTTTCGAACAGTTTAAAGTTTTATAGTGTCAAGAATATTCTGTTAAATTTTTATATCGACATTCAACAAATTACGAAAGTTAGAGGTCGTTATGCCGAACTTTGAACGCGTTTTTCTCAAAACGTAATTTTCAAGACCCATGTTCCTGATATCTCAAAAGAGGCTTGATGGATTTTTAGGAAAATTTATACCGATATACTTAAAAATAATGAGAGATTATGCAGTGTTGAAAAAATAGGTAAAAATCGACTTCTTCAAATGGCCGTTATTTTGCCAATTTTCTTTCCCCCTCGTCAAATTATATATCATTAGTTAAGAAACAATTGATATTTTTTGTTTCTGATAAAACAACAAATCCAAATCAGAAACAACGCAAAAGAAGTTAAAAAAAAAATTGTTTACGTCGACCGATAAAAAAATACATTTTACCCATTTACTGTGGCGTAACCCTTTAACACATAATATCACGCAGACACGTGATATTATGACGATATTTTAACGAAACCAGTGAATAGATATTCACTGTAGTAAAAATCACGAGTCCTTCAAGGATCGATCGGAACAGAAAAACAAAAAAATAATAATCCGTAGTCACCTTTGGCAGTGATTTTCTATCATACGTGTGAGCGAATTTTCCGACGCATCTACTCAATTGGACATAGATGTCGCACAATACTTCGACGGAAAAGTCTCTCGTTATTTCGACGGTGTTTTGCCAGGCACTCTCGAGTTCGCCCCTGTCAACGACCACCTTGTCGGTGTCTCCGGGCTCGGCGGTGCAGCAGTCGCTCTCGATGGCGAACGTGAGGTCGTCGGTGCTCTCGCGCCTGGACGAAGAGCTCGAACCGACGTTGCTCTCCGCGAGTTTGGCGTCCTCGGTGGGTGCGACTTCCATCGCGCTCGCCGCATCGGTCGTCGTCGGTGGTTCGGCAGTGCTTTCGTTCGCAGTGCTCTTCGCCTCCTTGAGTTTATCGGCGACGGAATCGTGTTCGGAATCCGTATTGTCGAAGAGTGCCGCGTGACCGTTCAGCACGCTGTTCGCTTCGGTCTCGAACTCCTGAAATTTCTCCAGGTCAATGCCAACGGCAGGCTCGCTCGGTGAACGGGACTTGGTCACAACCTCCGTCGGAGTATCCTCGAACATGATTTTCTTCTTCTTGTGAACCTTCTTCACGTAGCCCCTCGCCCAAGCGGGTATCTTGCGTTTCCTCGAGCTCGGCAGCTTTCTGCCATTCACGACGACCGCCGCGGCGGGACTCGTCGAATATTTCTTCTCGCCCTTGTCGACCTGCGCGACCGATTCGCCAGCGATTCGATTTGTACTTTTACCTTCCTCGCGATCCTTCGGACGCTTACGATTCTTCGATATCTCCCGGCACTTGTCCTCAAAGTCGGAATCCAGCTCGGCCTTTATCAGGGCGTAGGCATTGTCGCGCAACGAACAGGCCCGATGCCGGATCAACTTGTCAGCCGGATCTCTGTGAAAAACGAACAAGCGATATAGAGAAGATTCTCGCGAACAACGAGACTGCGTATCTCTCGTTAATTATAAAGCGAATGTATCTAAGACGAGTGGTCTTCAATGGGGCACTTGGGAATCCCGTGTTTATCGGGCACAATTTAACGATCGTCTACTACGTGTCCAAATTTATTGATCTTATTCGATGAAATCGATCGACATGTATAAATGTAGTTGTCTATATCGTGTAAATTGAAAACCACTGATAACTACAGAGCGACAACAGCAATGGATAAACAGGAGAAACAGAGCTACCTCTTTAAAATTCCAAGGGAAGGCCTATCGCGCAAGCTGACATGAAAACACACAACATGAATGTAAGTATGATCTTGTTTCCGTCGAGGTAGGCACAGCGCATTACATTATCGCAAATGATTTGCGATAATAATCATCTAACGCGCAATAATAATCGTCGGACGCCTGTCTTTTTTTTTTCATCATTAATCTCGAGACTTTTATGCTCGGTGGATTGTTCCGTCGGGTGCGCACTCACCTCTCCGGATTGTACTCCAAAGCGTTTCGGCATATGAGATCCACGTCGTCGAGAAAGTCCCTGGCGCAGAGATACGAGTGCATGTCGATTTTCGTCATCATCGTCTCGAGATCCATCGGTTGTTTTATTATCATGTTGTAGTCGGGGACTTCCTCGGTGTCCACGGGTTTGGTGAACATGAAGAATCTGCGAACGACAGGCAAGCGAGGGGAAGAGAACGATTTGTTAGTCATTATTTTATCAATTGTTGTTAATTTAATTTTATATATGTTCAGAAGCCAGAAGACGACGCGCGCGACTGCACGCTAGTTAGAAAGACAACTGGAATTTATTATTTTCTTTCGAGCTGTAAAAGGAGCAATCCATCAATAAGGTTTCAATATTAAGGTAAACGGCTCAGTTTGGGACACTTTTAGAGCAGCGGTGTGGGTTTTCTATTAATTACGAACGCGTTACATTGTCAAACTGAAAATGAACTGTTTCAACACGTGCATTAAAACCTTCTGAATGAAATTCACCTATTATACTAATCAAATAATCAAGAATTTTTATAATAATATTGATTTAATTTATAATAATATTAATTTATTGCTTGTCTACTGCTGGGGTTTCCGACACTGTGGGTTCACCCATGTCCCAGTTTGCAACCCTTGCATGAACCCGGTTTCTGACACTCATACCGCAGTTTATGACTCACGCAGCAGTTACTTACCCAGTTTCTGAAACTTCAACCGACAATTGAAACGGATCTAGTTCCATTTCTTATGTAATGTTAGTATCAAATTTCAGGTACAAACAATGAAGAAGATTTAAGTGGCTTAAAGATATTATAATTTAATTAGATGTGTAGAAAAATCGAGGGTCAGAAACCGCGGCACAGACTTAATTATGTGACGGACTTATTGACCCCGCGAATTTACCGAAACAACTGAACAAAAGTAGGATTTTTTTTCGTCGCATCACTAAAATGGTTTGTACTGAACATTGTGATATAAGAAGTTTCATGTGGTTGAATATTTACTTGAGATTGAACACGCACTATTCTGCAACTGCCGAAGCTAGTGAGCTCTGTCTAGCAATGGTCTTCCGAGTCACATGAAGTGCAAGTCGTACCGTTCGCGGATAAATTTAATTACTAAACATTTAATTTAAAAACTATGTGTGCCCCCAAAATAAACAACATTCAATGCTTTTCTATTTGCCAGTAATGTAGTTGATTTTTGACGAAAACTGAATTTGGAACAGACAAAAATGTGCCGTCGGGGTCACAAACTGGACCGTTTACCTTAATATAAATTAATTGTAACGACGCGGTGAAACGAGCGATAACTTACTGCCGATTTCTGGCGAGCTTCGCGCAGATCTCCCGCAGAAAGATTCTCAGTTCTCTAAGCGAAACCTCTTCCTTCTCGTACAAAACTTTCTTCTCATCCTCCGTCAATTTCTTTGGCATGAGATCCGGAGCGAGTGGGAGTTCCTCGAGAGGGCGCACCGCTTCGTCCTTGACTTGCGGCGCTTTCAGACTCTGCACCATGAATATCGGTTTGAAGAACGTGGCTCTCTGCTCGTCGCTCGGCCGTTTCATCGAGTAAATCTCTCCGCGCAGTTCGCTGAAGAGATTCTTGAGCTGCTTCGAGAGATCCCGATATTTGACCTCGCACGTCGCGAGAATCAGAACCGGCAGGCAGGGATCGAGGGCGGCGATTCGACAGAGAAAAACTGCCTTCACCGTTTCCGGCACGAGCGGCCACCACTGATCGATCGATCGAATGTAAATGATAGACGGTATGTTTCTCGTTGCCTCGTTGAACACCTACGAGCGTTCGAACGTATTAATCGTTGCTATTTTTCGTAAATTTAAAAAATGGCAAGGCCCACTCACTTGCACGCAAGTTTCCTCCGGCGATCTCGCGCTTTCCGCGAAGAGCGTACTAACGTCGAGTGTTTGAACGGGTATGTGCTCCATCCGATAAAGAAGCGCCTGCGCCAGAAAGGGCCCTTGACCGTGAGCCATGTCGGCGCCCGAGATTAACAATCGAGGACGGTGAATACCCTTGACGGTTTTGATCCTGAATGTAAAGAAATTATTAAGTATGCAGCCGCAGTTTTAGTTAAGGGCTTACGCCACAGTAAAATTTCGTTTTTTTTTTTTTCTCTAATAGTTTATAGTGTCAAGAATATTCCGTTAAATTTTTATGTCGAAATTCAACAAATTAGGAAAATTGGAGACCGTTATGTGGGAGTGGCGGAGCGCGCGAGCAGCTGCGCCGAGCGTTTTTCTCAAAACGTGATTTTCAAGATCGGTGTCCCTGATATCTCAAAAATGACTTAATGGATTTTTATGAAAATGTTTACTAATATAATTCAATAGAGTCTTTGTCCCTTGAGGGTCTTGTATTTAAAAAAAATAATAATAAAACTTGATTCAGTGTTGAAAAATGGGAAAAAATCTACGGTTTTGAAATGGCCGCTATTTTGCCAATTTTTTTCCCCCTCGTCAAGGACCGCGTTATATATCACATGTTAAAAAACAATTAAATGTTTTGTTTCTGATAAAATGACAAGTTGAAATCAGCGACACCGCAGAATAACTTTAAAAAAAATGTTTACGCCGAAAGATAAAAAAACACATAATAACAGGAAAATGAAATGACAAAATTCATAAATGTTCTTTAATATATCCTCCCTTCCGCCCTAAAAAATTAAATCGATAAAGCGTATATATTTTATTTTGTCCATGCGTTTTTACCCATCCACTGCGGCGTAAGCCCTTAAGCTGGCGAGTAAGGTCATCGAAAAATAAAACATACTTAGCCAAGGAAGCTTTGACTCCTTGAGGAAAGATCGATTTTACCGCGATTACTAATTCCTCGACAGCCGGACCTAGCAACGGCACTAGAAAAGGTTGAAGTTTCCTACTGATGCAAGGCGCTACCCTGTGCGAAGACGGCACGAGGGTTGAACTCGCTTGCATGAAGTCCCGTTTTTTTACCTGCAAAAACAAAAATAAAAATAAAAAGTATTATTAGGTCATGCGAGTGACTTTCCCCTAGGCGCAAATTAAGATGTATTACTTCCTAGGCGCAAATTAAGATGTATTACCTCGACCCGCTGTGGATCGAGCAACAGGCGTTTGCTCGTCATGTAAATTTGCGGATACGTTCTCCTAAGGCCTTGAAGCACAGCCTCGGTGCAGAGAGCCCGAAGATCCGAACCGCAATAACCGGTCGCTTTTTCCGCCAATACTTCGAGGAGCGGCTCCGTGGGTGGATCCTTCCATTTGCCGACGTGAATTTTAAGAATCTCCAGTCTCTCCTTCATCGCTGGCAATGGAAAAAACAATTCGCGATCGAATCGACCCGGTCTCCGTAACGCGGGATCGATAGCGTCGATTCTGTTCGTGGCGCCGATGATGATGACTTCGCCGCGATCGCTCAGGCCATCCATAAGCGCCAGCAGAGTCGAGACTATGCTCGCATGAATCTGGTCCTGCTTCGTGCTCCTCACCGGCGCGAGACCGTCGATCTCGTCGAAAAATATTATGGACGGTTTCATCTGCTGCGCCTGCTCGAACAGCAGTCTCAGCTGCCGTTCCGATTCTCCGACCCACTTCGACAGGCAGTCGGCACCCTTTCTCATGAAAAATGCCACCTTTCTGCTACCCTGACTACATTCGTTGGCGAGCGCCCGAGCGATCAATGTTTTACCCGTACCTGATAAATATTCGATCGATTATTGGATTAACCCGATGGATTATTGGATTAACCCTTCACGTACTGGGGAGAGCAAACGATCAAATTTTTACCGAAAGCACACGACCATGCCTTCTTTTAAGCACAAAAACGATACGGATGTTCGTAACAAATGTTCTTCTGCGTTATCAAAAAAAATAACACTTCAAGGTACATCTTGCATTTTTAGTGACTTTTTTTCGCACATCAACAGGTTATTCGAATCGTTCGAAGGTTGCGTTTTGGCAAATTCTAGATCCTCGTTGAACAAGGATTCCGTACGTGAAAGGTTAAAAAATATATATGTATATATTTTTTAATCCGGTACTAACCCGGTGGACCGTGAAACAGGACACCCTTCGGTGGAGTGATGTGAAATCGCTGAAACACGTCGGGATACATCATGGGAAAGACCACCATCTCTTTGAGGCAGTGAATGTGCGATTCCAAGCCGCCGACGTCGCTAAATCTGATGTTAACGTCCAACGTGATGGGATCTATGTCGGCTTTTCGATCTGTAGGGCCACCCTGTGGTATCGCCGCTTGCCTGCGAAAAAGAAAGTTCCCGGATGCATTAAAATCCCAAGCTTGTCGTGTATTATCGAATTCCATCGAAATGAACCAGAGCTGGACAAATAAATTAAGTAATTTAAGTACGTATTGGAATCAAAAGTACTGAGTTAGGACCCGGTACTTAGAAGGTTATCACTTAAACTCTACCAGTACTCGATGCATCAGTACACAAATCCGAACGATTCCACTGTAAAAAAAAATTCGCAATTAAATTTAATGTATCAGTTTTTACATAAATACCTTCAGTCCCGTATATTAAATGCAGAATTTGTTTTAACAGTGTAGTACTTCAACACTTAAAAAAAAATTGTAAATTTAATGTACCAGACTGGACCTTTTTGTGCAAAAACTTGTACATTAAATTTAATGTACGATTGTGATGAAAAATTAATTTACTTTTTCATTGAAATCAAAGTAAAGTATTAAAAATAAAGGATTCCCAATGTTTTTAATACACTGAACATTAATTGTTCATCACAATTGTTCTTGAAATTGAATATACCAATTTCTGCTTAAAAACTTCCAATCATTAAATTTCATACGATTTTCTTTACAGTACTTGGAAACTGAACACATACTTCTGTATAGTGTATTGTATATAGTGTATAGTGTACCCAGCTAAATAGAAACGTATATTTCTACCGACCTGCCCTTCTTCCCTTTTTTCTTGTCGTATCGTTGTTGCTCCGATTCACTCGAGTCACTGGAGCTCGAGCTCTTGCTCCTGTGCTTGCGTCGTCTCATCGAATTCGTGAGAACGCTTCTCAACGCTCTTATCGAGCGTCGCACGGGTTCTACGTTTGCCTGGAATCGATCGATCGTGGGCTTCTTCTGGCGCAGGCTGTACTTTCGTGGACTCGGCGAATCAGACGACTCGCTGATGTCGCTCTCTTGATCCGACAATTTTTTGCTTCTCTGCAATTGACGCTGGGACGTCCTTCTCGTTCGTTTAACGCGCGAGTACATGTCCTCGTAACCCTGCGGAGAAAAATGTAATTATCGCGATCGCCTCCGGCAAAAGGTTTATCGAACGATCGGCCGACGGATTGCCTGTACCTGTGTCGCCTTGCCATCGTTGCGGACGTCCTCGTTGTCGGAATTATCGTTGTTCCCCTGCCTCTCGCTCTCGCGCGAGCTCTCCTCGTTCGCGTCGTTCGGCTCCGTCTTCACTTTCTCGTCTTTCTCGATCAAGCTTCCGCACAGTCTGGTCACGGGACCTTCTCTCATGCGACTCGGACTGTCGATCTTCCGCGTTCTGCGAGCAAAGTATCAAATTTACAATGTATAACGTCGAACGAATATTTATCTCTAAATCCACAACTGACCGAAGATCTTTCTCGTCGTTCGTTATCACGCTATCGGCTTTGCCTCTCGCGCCGTTCTTCTCCTTGATCTCTTGCCTGTCGCTCAGGTCTCTCAGGCTTTTCTCCTGGTCGGGCCTGTCCCTGGTCTCCCTGCTTCTTTCGCTTCTGTCCCTGGGCTCTCTGCCGTTCAGCTCCGTCCTCTCCCTCATGTGTCTGGTCGAGCTCCTGCCCGAAGGGGGATGATTTTCGCGGGATTTCAGCGGCATCCGCTCTCTCACGTCTCTCGGCCTCTCCTGCACCTCGTCTGCCATTTCCTTGTCCGACGAAGAGCCATGCTGAGGAAACATGGGATAGCCCTTCAGAGTTTGGGTACCTGAAATTAGATTTTTGGATAATTTATTAATTTTACCGATTTCGCCTTTACAATGAGTGTACAATAAATCATAAATATTAGAGCGCCCGAATAAAGCATTACATAAAATTATATAACGAATTATATAAAAGTTGAAAACACTTAAGCTTGCAACGCTTTCATTGCTTTAACCACTAGAATAAGACTTGCATGTGCCTAGGCGACTCTCTTTTCCATATTCTATTGTAAATCCCCTCGTCTACTTGTATCTTAATACAGCGATGTTTACAGTCCTGTCCAAAGTCTTAAAAGAGGACACTGTGTCATTATCACATTAATTAAATGATATTATTAATTATAATACTTTGTAATCGAATTTTCATATTTTATGACGCTCTTCATTTTTCATATCATTTGAGGCGTCAAGGTAGAGCATCCTTAGCCTTAATTTAATTTAATTAGATTTATTAACGGAGTAACTCCTTGACTCAGAACTCAAATGTTGTGAACCGAAAACGAGGCATGTAAAATTTATTATATACTGTATAATATAGACAAGCATTTTTCGTAAAAAAACAGCATAGAATATATATAAATGTAAAAGAAAGACAAACCTAATGGACGGCATCCACTTAGTAGAGGCTACTCTTGCTTATTTCTAGTCATATCTTAGAACCATTCCTTTCGCCTGTGGCTTAAACGCTTTTGAGCAATACCCCAGTGAAATTTAGTTTGTCGCACAGATTTCCAATCCTAGCAATTTGTGAGATCGTTGAGTTGTTCCCTGAGTTCGTTCTATTCGAACTTTTGTGAAAAAGCCAAGATGTACCGAACCATACAGTCTGTTCAGGAACTCTTAGGGCAATGAGGTTCGAGAGTCCAGATGACTTTATAATGTAATATAATTTCGAGAGTTGTCATTTCCAAAGTTCCGGGAGAGTTCAAGAGTGCGTCGAGCCAAAGACCGATCTACCGTTGAATGTGCACTACCCCTGCACTAACACTACCTCTGTGGTAGGAAGAAACTGTGACAAGCAACGTGCAATGGGATAAACCTTGATGCATAGCGCGCGCCGATCTGGATGGATGAACACCCAATAATCTCTCTGGAATGCTAATTGTGGAGTACAGTAGAACCTCGATTATCCGAACACTCATTATCCGAACCCTCTGTTATCCGAACCGCCGCTGGTTCGGATAAAGTTCCTATTAACCGAACTATTGCTCGAAATTCTCGTATCCTTATGTTGTTTCGCGCCAGTATATTGTTGCGCGCTACACACAAGCCAATTCAAGAAAACTCGAGCTCGCATAGACTTACACAGCACCACCGTAAATGCACGTCAGTCGTATTTATTAGTTTCTCAGCCGAACTAATATTTATGTATTCAAAATTTATTTTCCTTAATCCACTGGTCTCGTAGTTTAGTGCGTTATGGATTCAACGTCCAGTTCTTCGATTTCTAAGCGTAAGCATAATGTGCTTTCGGTGGAAAAAAAAATTAGAAACCCTTTCGAACCTCGATAAGGGAGAGACCAGCACGTTGTTAGCGCGCTTGTGTGATGTTTGCAAGTCAACGATCTCTGACATTAAAAAAATTTGCCTGTGAAAAACATACAACTCTATGGCGCCAAATGAAAATTGTGGATTTCGTGATGAAGGCTTAAAGTTACAGTTGAATATCATAAAAATACATGTGTCACGTTAGTCCTCAAATATATATCATAATTATTTAAAATATATATGGTCACTGTAATTTTTTCGATATGTATCGCGCTATACCGTTTAACACAGCTTCACTGTTCTGTTATCCGAATTTTCGTTAGTCCAAACGAGCTCCGGTCCCAATCGGTTCGGATAATCGAGGTTCTACTGTACTAATTATATTATCTTACATAAAAAATAAATAGAAAATATTATTTTCTTATATTATAGTCTAATAAATAGACAACATTAATTTTCTTCGAAAGAACCATTCGGAACTTCAAGACAGTGGCGTCAAACCAAATTCTTCGCTCCGAGTAATCCGCTAAGTCAACGGTTCACCGTTTGTTTACTACTTCGATTAACTATTTTCTTAATGCACAGGATAAAATATTGATTTTCTTTTTTTTTTCTTTATTGAAAAACATCAAAGATTAAACTTATTAAAATGTAAAAGGGTAAAATTCGTTTCCCGTCTGCCAATAAATAAATAAATAACGCCGTTTAAGGGGAAGTGAAAGTCACGTGACGGGGCCGTGAGTGTGAGATATTATTATTATTATTATTATTATTATTATTATTATTTATTATTATTATTATTATTATTATTATTATTATTATTATTATTATTATTATTATTATTATTATTATTATTATTATTATTATTTATTATTATTATTATTATTATTATTATTATTATTATTATTATTATTATTATTATTATTATTATTATTATTATTATTATTATTATTATTATTATTATTATTATTATTATTATTATTATTGACAGAAAGAAAGTTATACTTATTTTATCTGCTTCAGAATATTTGTACGTTTGTACATCATTACATTATATGGACAAGTGTTTATCGAGTCTGTTCTTAAATTGGTTTAGTGTCCCAGGCTCGACAATCGTTGCCGGTAGCGCGTTCCATGCACTAACAGCCCCGTTTGACAGCACTTTTTTCCAGGGGTTTCTTTGGAAAGGTCTCGCCTCCAGCTTCGCCCTGTGCCCACGGAGTTGCAGATTTCTCAATAGTTACAATTTTCAAATTACCTTTACTCAATGGTGCTAATTTTTTTGGGAAAAAAATGAATTCTGGCTCCATGCGAAGTTACCGTACGCGTCCGGCTCGAATATGCTTTTTCCTCAAAAAAATTAGCACCCTTGAGAAAAGTCCATCACAGTTTTCATTACCGACCACGATATTTCACTTCCCCTTAATACTTCACAAGGAGAATACGCATCGTCCGACAATCTTACAGAATTTAAGGACGCTACGTTCGGTAATTCGCTAATACAAGTAACGTTACGCCGTACCTAAAATCCAGCTGGTGTTCAGATTGTCGTAAGTCTGCATTCTGTTTCTCGTACTTCGCCTCACGCTCAGGTTGCTTCCTGTTATGTGCGGACTGCTGCCCGAGTGCGAGCGCAGAGTTCGCGAGTTCTTGGATCTCCTGCCCGTGGGGCCATGTCGACGGTTGTGCGTGCTGAATATATCCTCATCCGAATCCATCGAGTCTCCCAATCCCAAGGCCACATCGTCATCGGACATTGCTGCTCATTACAAATAAAGGTAAATTATGAAGAGAAAAAAAAAAAATATATAAAAAAATAACGATCTCTTGTGAGAAACTATTTTAGCCAACAGTCCGCAGTGATTTGTTGTACTGTTAGGACACGATTGGGGGTGGGGAGAGGAAGGGTGGGGGGGATAATAATATCCATCACAGAATGTTACGATTTCGGAGGCCAAAGCAAGTATTCGCAGATCGTCGAACATTATTCCCCGGACGGCTTACGAAACACCTTAGTTATAACAATAATAAATAATGCACCTTAAGCTGCGCGCATCTCCGGTGAAGTCCCACGATTGCGAAACATTCGCGCAGAGGCCACCCTACCAATTGATTTTCGGTGAATCCTTGATATCGCGAGAGTTCGATCTCATCTGGCCGGAGAGCGAGTGCACCGTTCGTGCGAGAGATCAACGACGATCACGAGCATGTCACCCATATGCTTTGTTGACGAAAACAAAAAAAAAAAAAAAATTGTTGTCTCTCGCGAACGCGAACTCCGTCTCCGCGAGTACGCTTCCCGCAACGCTCTCCCAGACGCCGAATATAGCCCGGGCCGGTCCGCGACGATTCCTCGGTTGACGGCTCGACAATCGCGCGTAAACACCGTCGACTTTGCGGAGCGACGGTCAATTATTCACTTCATTGTCGAAAGGACACTCGCGTCGATCGAATGTAAAACAAAAGTTCCTCTGGGACACTCGCCATTGCAGTGTGCAAAACCCTCCCTGAAATTAGCTATAAACGATCCGCTGACAGACCTAACCAATCTACTCGACCAGATGATATTTTATCTCGATGCGCCGAGAAATTATCTGATGTCAATAGGCGGCGAGGTTCCAGTGGGAAAAATCGATTACAGGATGGAAAAAGAAAAAAAAAGCAGACAATATTTATGAATAAAACTTGAGCGATCAAGGCGCCTGCCGATGGTTCCGTCAATTTCTCGATGAGTCACAGCGATTAGCAGGAAACTGCTAGAACACACCAAGATCGCCTGACGATCGGTAGATAATGAAACAGCGAAGATGCCCAGATCGCTCGGACCTGCGGTCGCCGTCGACACAACGTCCGGTTACGCGCATCGCTCTCTCGCATTTCGCCTCTCTGTCATAGTTCACACACATTATTTGTACACACTGGCGATTTATATTTTTAGTTCAAACATGTGATGTCGGATATCGAACGAAGCGATATAACGATTCTTATCGTGATTGCGGAAGCCTGCAAAAAATGCCCGCTCGAGAGACTGGCAAAGATGATCGGGCTCTCGCAAGAGCTGTTGCATAGTATCTTACTCTCATAACATTACATACTGCCGGACTGCTGCGACGTGAAGTTTTGTTTACCGATCCTTCTTACGCATTGTAAATATGTTTTCAATACTCGGCGAATATAAGAAAACTATAGAGAATATAATAGGTAAATTATCTCGCCTTTTTGCGCCCAAATACTTTTGTGATTAACTCTTTCGGCCCACCGAAGTGTCCTTAACCCTGCGCGGCTTATGTCAAATCTGACGTGACACGGCGACCTCGATCATGACTCGGGTCTATGTTAAATAAAATCCTGTCTCTTAGAACGATCATTTTTTTTTTATTTATGTTATTTTTTGTTTTGTTTTTCTGTTTTACTTGAATCAACATTGTCGTGAATTATCGGCGGATTTTCGATCACCGAATCGTCATCGAAGGAATAACACTCTATCAGCTATCGACTGTTTTAAATCATTTGTTTTTGAGAAAAAAAAAAAAAAAAAAAAAAAAATTAACAACATGTGATACATTTTAATTTCAGTTGATTACATAGACGTGGATTTTACGCTCTGGCTGTCATGGTTGCTAATGCCGCTTCTAGTAACGTTTCTACTTCCTTTGGTAATTGTCGTTCTGTTGTACGTGACTGCGCTGATATTGTATATCTACAGACTGCACAGGTACGTTCCAATTTGTAATGAATTTGATGAAAAAAATCCTTTACGCAGAAATTACATGCGGTGTATTGAAAACATGAGGCACCGAACCTTTGAACACACTGCATGAGACATTTTTTGAGAAAAAAGCAAAATAAAATATATATATCTATAGAATAAAGAAGATGCGTTAATTGTCAATTTTATTGAGAGAGTAACTCCTTGGCACACAAGTCAAAAGTTGTGAGTCAAAAAGACGAGGCATCAAATTTGAATATACATAATATACAGACAAAACATTTTCGGTAAAAAAATATATTTGTTTAATATTTATTGTTGGAACAACTTCTTTACACAGAACTCAAAAGTTGTGAACCAAAAACACAAGGCATATGAAATTTGAATATACAATACTATATAATACATATGAATAAATATACATTTTTGTTTGTTTATTTGATAGTTTTCTCCTTTTTTTTACTGATTTACATCCAACCCAGTACAGAGCTCTGAATACAAAATTATAATATAAAATAATGTAATTTAATTTAATTTATTTTACGGATTTCTCCTTCTTTTATCGATTTACATTAAACCCAGTACAGAGCTCAGAATAGAAGATTATTAAATGTCTGAATAAAAATTAAATACAAAATAACATTAGATTCTAGACTTACATACCAATCTAACATACATTAAACAATCTATCATTTTAAAGAGACTAGTCCTCCCTACACTTCCCTTCTATTTTCTCTTTACCATAATAACATTAAATAACATTAGATGGGGCTGAAGGACTTAGGTCGATGGCCTATTGGCAGTAGCAATAGCATTATGAAATGTACCTAATCTTTGAAATGCACCAGCATCCATACCGTGTAATATATTGTCAATAATTACATTTACTACTACTAACATTAGATTCTAGACTGCATACCGATCTAACATACATTAAACAATCTATTATTTTAACGAGACTAGTCCTCCCTTTGAGAAAAACATTTTTTTCCCCAACCACTGTAGTAGTTATGACGCTCATTGGTTGATTTTTATGATCTTTGCAGAGCTAGACTAAGGCACGCTTATGGAACGGACTGGAAAAATGCAGCTCGAAACTTAGTGGCTGCGGTCTGGGACGCGCATGGCTGGATATTTCACGGTATGCACGAAATCCGTGCGCCAACCCATCAACGGCGGATGATGCACAGTTAAAGATTTGATTTCCTACAGGATACGAAATCGTGGGCCTGGAAAACATTCCCAAGGATCAGCCGGCTCTGTTCGTTTACTATCACGGCGCTATTCCTATAGATCTTTACTACTTCATATCAAAAGTTTTTCTCTACAATTCAAAATTGATACACTCCGTGGCCGATCGTTTTCTCTTCAAAGTTCCCGGCTGGGCGATTATTTCCAATGTACTCAAAGTCATACCGGGAACAATACAGACGTGCTCCGCGATACTTAAAGAAGGTAACATGCTGGCAATATCGCCCGGAGGCGTGTACGAAGCACAGTTTGGTGATTGTTACTACAATCTTATGTGGAAAAAGAGGCTGGGTTTCGCGAAAGTTGCGTTGGATGCCAAAGTGGTGAGCCCCGTTTTACTGTACTCCTCCCTCCCCCTTCCTCCATAAATTTTTGATTTTTAATTTTATTTATTTATTTTCACAAATTTATCCTTTTACAACTTGTTTACATTAAATCCTAATTCAGAGCTCAGAACAATACATTATATAATAATAATAAGTAGTAAACTAAAATAAGTGTAATAGAAACCCTAGAAGTTTGCATATTCAAACAGTTGAAATTAACAATCCCTTAACTTTAATTACCTTAATTTTAAAATGAACAATTACCTTAATTTTAATTTAATTTATTTTGACGGATTTCTCCTTTAGAATCGGAATGTAATATATAATGGATCCTAAATATTAGAGCTTCCGATTAACAAACCATTAAAAATTAACAAACAATTAACAATTAAAATTAGCATATGCACGATTTGCGTAACATCTAACGATATAACATTATACGATTTAATGATTTAACAAGAAACGTAAGATCAGCGTTGTTTTTTCTTTTCTCTGATATTTGCTGATAAAAATAATTTTCTTACAGTGTGTCATTCCAATCTTCACGAAAAATCTCAGAGAAGCGTTTAGAACGGTGAGTTGGGGCAGAAGAATATGGCTGAGAATTTACGCGGCGACGAGATTTCCGCTCGCCCCGGTTTACGGGGGATTTCCGGTAAAACTTAAGACGTACGTTGGCAAGCCGATACCGTACGACGGTAGTCTGACGCCCGACCAGCTCCAACTTAAGGTCGATAACGCATTTCGGTGGGCTATCCGTCACGGAACGAATGCATAGCTTAATAAGCGATTTCCTTTTATTTCAGGTGGCCTCGGCACTGGAGGATCTTATAAAACAGCACCAGATCCTACCCGGAAGCATAACTCGAGCTCTTCTGGAGCGAGTTTACGATCCGACCGATCGCAAGAAACTGTAGTCGATATTTTATCGATCGCGATATTATACAAGACTACGCGAGGAATTCGCAAAAGTAATTCAAATAGTTTTTTTTTTCTGTAGCGTTACAGATACATTAGTCAGAAACTCGAAACGAATCTCGACGGTGCTCGCGATAACTCCAAGGCACGACGTAAAATCATACAACGTCTACGTGGTAGACTGGGGTCGCATAAAGAGGGGACGAATGCCGGGCACAAGTTATCCGATAGATTTATCCGCCTTTGGTTATTTAATAATCTAATAATTTATTCGTTACGGTTTAACGCGAATCGGGAAGTTTGTCACATTCCTTCTTAAAGGTGTCGTACGTCTGTCGCTTGTCGGTTGAAGCATTTTTCCGCCAGTCTTTTTTAAAATGTGATTGATTCTCGCCTAGACGCTAGGCGAGAAAGTAACGGATACGGTAATGGATGCATTCCATTGATAACGGGTTTTGCTTTTATTTTTAGTTTTTTAAACTAGAATTTATACTCTAACGCTCTACCTGTTACCACTCAATTTTTAATCGACCGTTTAACGGTATACCATCAATCGTTGAAAATCGCAACGATCTTTTACGTTGACTCTATATATAGAGTCAATTGTATTCGTCATAATAATTTATATACTAAATGTGCATATTGTTACTCGGTACTTAAAGGAAAAACAAAAGAAACGAAAAAAATGTTAAGTCTCTATTTATTGATTTTATACCCATGTTTTTAGTGGCAATAAAGATCTGTTGTTTTAAATTTGTATCGGTGATGTACACGCGAGTTTATTAGACCTAAGAGTCCGAGCAGCAGTCACTTCCCAGGTAGGGCAAAATAAAAAATTGAATAAAAAAGTGGATTTAACTAATTTATTTTTAAATTAAAGAAAAAACGTTAAGAAAAAAAACATAAAATATTTATAAATATATAAAAGAAAGACGTTAAGAAAACCTAATGAAAAACCTTATGAACCGATGGACTGCATCCACTTTGCAGAAATCATTTTTCCTTATTTCTACTCGTATCTTAGGATCACTCCGTTTGCCTGCCTCTTAAACGCTTCGAACGATACCCCGTAAAATTGACTTTGTCGATTTTACGAATATTCATAATACAGACAAAACATTTTTGGTAAAAAAATGATTTTTTTTTACCCCGTAAAATTGACTTTGTTGTAAAAAAAACCGAAACGTGATGGAGCGCAGATTCTGTCTAGGAACTCTTATGGCAATGAGGTTCAAGAGCGCAGATGACTTTATTATGCCATTTAATACCTTATAAAGAAAACATACGCCCCAACAATCTCACTGAATTCAAGGACGGTACGTTCGCTAATTTCGAAATGCCGGAGTATTAATTTAATGTATTTCAATTTAATTTAATTTACGGAGTAACTCCTTTACACAGAACTCAAAAGTTGTGAACAGAAAAGACGAGGCATATCAAATTTGAATATACATACATAATGCATAATACATACAAACATTTTTCGTAAAAGAACCTCATAAAATATATATAATTATAAAAGAAAGGACCGCTTGTCACAAGCGATATATTTAACTAATTTAAATAATTTAACTAGTTTAAATAACTTAAGTAATTAAAAAGATTTAACTAATTAAAAAAAATGAATTGTCAAAAAGTGATCTCAATGGGTTCCGTATGTCTGTCTGGACGGTATCCGAAAGTTGCGAGACATCCAAAGAGTTAACTTTTGGTCGTAGGATAATTTATAGTTACCATCCGGTCGGACATATGCAACCCATTTGGATGACTTTTTCATACCAGATGTCTTTTTGCTACCTGGGTTACCATACAAATTTTCCGCCACGACGGGGAACTGAGTAACGATCGCTCGTTGCCCGACCGGAAGTAAGATCGTACAATAGCGACCCTGGCGGTGGCTTTTCCAGTCCAATTTTCATTCCCCGAGAGAACCTCATTTTCGGGCAAGCCGCATTTCGGTCGCATCCCCTTCAGAGGTAGAGACTCGCTTGCATTTATGTATTCATAAGTCGTTAAAAATTTTCTTCGATTCCGTCGTCTCTGTGTTAATCGTTGCCTTCGCATAATACACCTTCGTTTCCTTCCGCAGATAATAACGCAGCAATGGGCGTGGATGTCGAAGTCATCTCTCCCGGGGACGGTAATTATTTTCGATAATTTTCTAATTTCTCCCTCTCGTCTTAGCACATTAACACGGACGGGAGGAGTCCTGCCGATCACTACGCACTCGTACGTTAGTTTTGTAATATTGATTAGTCATTCCCGGTAGAACGTATTTCCGTCGGTTAACTTTCGTTTCTGCGGTCACTCTGCTATTGATATTTGTCTTCTCTGCAGGACAAACTTACCCCAAGACCGGACAGACCGTAGTTGTCCATTACACAGGTAATTTATAATAAATCGAGCCATTTTTTTTTAACTTACTATTAAACAGTCGACTAATCGATGAACCTCGCACGAACGCCAGGTACTCTCGCCAACGGCAAGAAATTCGACTCCAGCAGGGATCGCGGCGTACCCTTCAAGTTCAAAATTGGCAAGGGCGAAGTCATCAAGGGATGGGACCAAGGTGTCGCCCAGATGTGCGTGGGAGAACGCGCCCGACTCACTTGCTCACCTGACTTTGCTTACGGCAGTCGAGGTCATCCTGGAATATATCCTTTACTACTATGTGGTTTTTTCGCGTAATTTTGCAGGGGGGTTGGGAAAGCAAGGTTTTATTTTGTTACAACATTGTACAGGAGAGTTTTCATACCCGTTCTCTGGAAAATAACTCTCTCGCAGGGTGCGGCTCGCATGTTTTTTTTGCTGAGTTACAAAAAATCATGTGGGTTTCAGTTTCAAGCCTACCTATGTTTTCACGAGCGATATACGTACAGATTAATTGCTTACTATTTGAATTTTTTGACTCCTCAAAATGGTCTTGTTAATTTTTATTTTTTTTTGTTTTGCTGATTAAGAAAAAATCATGCGGATTTTAGTTTCAAGCCTACCTATTTTTTCACGAGCGATATACGTACAGATTAATTGCTTACTATTTGAATTTTTTGACTCCTCAAAATGGTATGTTAATTTTTTTTTTTTTTTGTTTTGCTGATTAAGAAAAAATCATGCGGATTTCAGTTTCAAGCATATACGTTTTGTCACAAGCAATATATATACGGATTGATTGCTTGGTAGTTGAATTTTTTGTGTCCCAAAAATAGCCTTATTTGTTTTTCGTTTCGTTTTTTTTTGCTCAGTATATATGGATTGATTGCTTGCTATTTGAATTTTTTAATTTCCTAAAAGTGGTATTTTTGTTTAAACTTTAACATAAATGAGTAAAGAAGAATCGCGGCCCTCCGGCGAGAATTATTTTCTATAGCAAGGGTATAAAAATATCTGCAATGCTGTGAAAAAGTAAAACGTTTCCTTATTTTTTTTTATTTTTTTTTTAACCGCCCTGGTAACTCATTGCTTCGCGTTCGACGCGCGAAAGGTGTGATCCTTGACAAAAGCACACTATCCCACCAAACGCTGTTCTTATCTTCGATGTGGAGCTGCTGAAGGTTCAGCCTTGAGAATCCGTCGCGAGCACGCTCCGAACCGACCAAAACAACATATGTCTCAACAATTCAAGAAAAAATCGCTTCTGACGAAACCCATTTAAGTGAACATTATACAACTTTGTAAGTTAGTTAACGCTACGAAAACGGCACAATGTACACGAGAAACTTAATTCAATCGCTCATTCCGTATCGATGGAGCTATATTATAAATATAAAGGCGTAAATCGTTTTGATATCCCTATCCCCACCCCGTTAAACCGTGGGTTCCGTATGATATGTAAACGTATCCGGTGACGAATTTCTAGAATCCTTGTCCCGATTGATACGTCTTTTTTATAAGAAATAATCTTGATACTATATACACTGTGTACCTTTTCTCGATTTTGATTCGATACTTTTTTTCTTTTTTACATCGAGCGGTTGAATTACAGCAATAATTAAACATCAAAACACTATTTCGTTATCTTTGTTTATTTTGCGTCTAATTGCCGATCTCACACCTATCACAGATTTTTTTTCCTCCCGATAGTCTACGTGAATATTGTACATCGCACGACCCCAGCGTTTATGTGTTTATCACATTTGTTATTCTCTTCGGAAACCTCAAAAGAGATTTAAATATGTGAGCGCCGAGACGTCATTGCGCGCGTGTGTGTGTGCATAGATTAGAAGCCAAACGAGTTTATCGTCTGTGGCTAGTAGATAGAGAGAAACTATGTTTAACAGCCGAAGAGCGTCACCAAATGCTAAATTCTAATGAGATATTTTAACGGTGTTTATTATTGTTGTATTCACGTACGCAGTTCGTCAAAAATAAATATAATCGAATTAAATACCAATATAACGACGTGCGCTTTCGCCAATAATTATAGACCACATTAAAAACAAAAAAAAGAAAACAATGACTACATAATAGACCTTATACGCATAAAAAAACGAACGAGACCGCTTCGTCTATCACCGTAAATCACGTAAATATAAAAATACGTCTCCCCATTAATGTGCAATTAACAATTAAACACAATTTGATGTAAGCGAAAATCATTCGATTACGGTCGAAGTAAAGGGAAATAATCAACAATCACGGGGTACCCAGGTTCTCTAACGGTTATCTAGTAAACGAATAACTCGGGAAAGTGCAGTTCGTAGGATGGTATCTGACTCGGTTTGGAATCGATCGGCTGAATTCCCTGTTGAGACAGATTCCTCGTTTCTATCGTCAGCGAGTTGAATATATCCGAGAGCTTAGTCTGGAGAACGTCGTGCTGAAATACAATAATTAACATGGACCTTTAATGAATCTGTGCCGCATTAATACATTACGATACTAGTGCGAAAAAACTTTCTGACGAGTGTGAGAATGCAGCTCGAATCTGAGGCGAGTGTTGCAATCACACAAGTTAAGCGAACATTGTTCGCACGAGTATCGTGTAAAATTTTATTTCACAATGTGTAGAATTTGGTACGATACTCGTGCGAACAACTTTTTCTGAACTAGTGTGATTGCAGCACTTCCATTCGTGCTGCGAACTCAGACTCGTCAGAAACAGTTTTATCGCACTAGTATCGTAAATGACTATTATGTAACTCAGCCATGAAAAGTGCTACTTTTCGTGCCTGCCGAGAGTGGCGCTTTACAGCCAAGTGTACTATAAATACGCGGTGCATGCGCACATCGGGACGATTCTACTTTACGCACGCTTCTTGTACTTTACGCACGCTGACTGTGCAGCGCCACAGTCAGCAGACATTGAGTAGCACTTCTCCTACATTGGTACCAGGAAATATTATGCGGTACTAGTGCGGTATAGCGAACGTCATACGCGGACTGTAAAGTGAGTATAAAGCTCGCTTTACCCCACTTCTATCGCAAATTACTATTTACGGAGGTTTAAAAAATTGTCGAGAAACCTTTGGCTGTGTCTTAGTGACGAGGTCCCGGAACGGGGCATTTCTGAAGCACTCCGATAGATTCACGCGTTTCTCCTCGTCCTCGGTCTGATTGTTGTTACACTCGGTCAAGATTCTCTTCATACTGTCGAAGGTCAATTCCTCACCAGGTAGCTTCTGCATTGGTAACGGGTCAAGTCATATAGTGAAAATGCAAACAAAAAAAAGGGAGAAAAAATAAAAACGAATAATGGCTCGACTGAGGCAACTGACGCGTTGGCTACCGGAATAATCATGGATTCGGGGAATAATGGAACAACTTGTCTGCTTCGATAAGCTGGACGAGGAAAGTGTATCCCAATTAGGAAATCTCTCGGTGCTCCATAGCTTGAGAATCTAACGAATCGGGAGGAATGGGTGGGATGTGAGATTTAAGGAATTTCGTACGCACGACTTTTGAAAACAATAATACCTTTTGCACTCCAGGCGAAGATCCGCCGCTATCGAGTTCGGTGTTGCCGGTGTTTATATCGGCCATGGAATTTCGACCGGCACTTTCCACCCAAGAATGCCTGTCGGTGTTAAAGCGCAGTGATAAGCATACACGATGTTGTTACCACGCAGAGCTGGGCAGTACTTGAAGTACCGGGTACTAGTTTGGCACCCAGTTTCAAGTACTTTTTTATGATTTCGAGTACCACGTACACGTATTTTTTGAGTAGATGCTCGCTTTACGGATACTCGATGAAATGACATGAAATTCCGTTTCTATTAACGTACGATTATCTGTCTAAACTTGTCAATAAGCATGATTATAACGAGAATTTTGTTGTCTCTAATTTCATTTAAGAAAACGAGAAGGATTTCCCTTTTCGTTAACAAAATAATAATAGCCTTATCATATTTAAAAAAAACCTTTTTTCATGAAACATTTTATAGATTTTTTAAAATGAAAAAAATTAAAAATAGATGAACAATGCCGGAGAATAGGTGAAAAAGTGCATCAAAATGACAAATTACGAACATTTCAATTAGTGATTTTTTACAAGGAATTTTACGGTAAATTTTGATCGTTCAAATGTTATGAAGTGTAAACGTTTTTGTAATGTTCCGAAAAAGGTGCAAAGTAATTTGCACAGGGCTTTCTCATTTATTACAATTTTTTCGCATACCTTCCTCTGTGAGGAAGCCAAAATCGATCAACGAAGTTGCACATAGAGAAAGCTATGCGCAAAATTGGAATAAATGAGCAAGCCATCTGCAAATTACTTCGCACCTTTCTTTTTAACCCTAAATAACGCTTAACGCCACGAACCTAATTGCAAAAAGTACTTGAGAAATACGTCAAGTACAAAAAGAACTTGATATTTCAAGAACAAAAAGTGCTTGATACTTCAAGTACTCGTGATACTTTGTACATTGTACTTGAAGTATTTTTTTTTTCTACTTTGCCCAGCTCTGTTACCAAGACAGTTGTTCGACAACCCTATACCTGTGCTGCAGAGAACTGCTGCTATAGCCCGAGCCCTGGTGGAACTTGCCGGTGTCGAGGCCAGCACCTTTCAGGCATTCGGTCACCGTAGCTTGATCGACGAGAAGCGCTGGTGTCAGACGGTTCGATAAATGGGACTCGTACTGGGTGCTCAAATCCGGCAACAAGTGCGAGCCTTCCTTACGACGAGTCTCCACAAGTTTGTTGGCGTAATCCATCAGTGAGTTAATACTGCATACGTAAGATATTAGAACGAGGAGGCTCACGACTATCGCGTGCAAATTGAACTTTAGAGCGGTCGTTATTTGACCGTTGGTGAGCGCGAGGTCCTGGAGACTGAGGACTAATCGGAGCTGCTCGAGGACAGTTTCCTCGGAAGCCAATTCAACCGCCAGTAGAGCTAGGGTCGTGTAAATCGCCTCGATATTATCAATGGTATTGCTCGGTAGTTCCAGTGACTCGTAAAGAGCGAGGTAGATTTCGGGTCCGTGTTTCCGTATGAATATTAAATCGGGGCGGGATGATTTTTCGATCACGAGATCGAGATCCGACATGATGACTCTGAAAACATTGTAAAATTCGCTTCGTTCAACGTATATCCTACCGGATGAATACATGACGTTTGACCCTTCACGTACGGGATCCTCGCTGAGCGAGGACCTCGATTCCGGACGATTCGGCCGCGATCCTCGCTCGGTGAGTACTTAAATTGCACGATATAAAAATCGCTATATCAAAAAAGAATATCGATGATATCGAAATTCGAAAAATACTCTTTGGAGAGTCATTTTCACGATGGTACATTTGTCTAAAATAATATTTTTATCGTCAATATATAGAGTGCCATTGTTATTCGAAATTTTTAATTCTTCTATAATTTATACACTGTAAAAAAATGGTATGAAATTTAATGTACCGGTATGGAAGTTTTTATGCAAAAACTGGTATATTAAATTTCATGTACAACTGTGATGAAAAATAATGTTCAATGTATAGAAAACACTGGAAACACTTTATTTTCGATAATTTACTTTAATTTCATTGAAAAGGTATATTAATTTTTCATCACAATTGGACATTAAATTTAATGCATCAGTTTTTCATTAAAAACTTCTAGTCCGGTACATTAAATTCAGAACTGTTTTTTACAGTGTAGTCACGCTCGGCGCGAGGCTCCCGTACCCGAAGGGTTAACTTCGTAACGAGAGATACTCACGATGGTTTGGCCAATTTGTCTATATTGCGATGTCTGTCTATGAGGGTGTGGAAGATTTTCTGAACCAACAGTCTCATCTCAGCGTCCGGTGCCAGGGACATTCTCAAAAGGGGCTCCAAGAAACTCGGTGGGAAGGTTGTGTTCAAATGAATCGTCTGATACTTTGTCCCAACCTTCAGGAGAGATTTCAGGAGAATACTCTGCAACAAAACGTCACCCTTTCCCACGGACACAATGCGATCCGGCTGACTGTACGGGACTTTGCTCATGATGAACATCATGATTTCAATCTTCTGATAGTCCGGCAAGTGATTGGCGAATTCTCCCAGTGCGTTTATCAGCGCCTCCTGATACAGCTGTTCATCGTTGCTCGAGTACTGATTCCTCGTTACGCTTATACGCAGATGAGACAGCAGGGAGTTGATAATTTCCAGCACGGAGGGCCCTGCAAAAAATAGTTTCGTTCGGTCAACGGGCCATTCGGCTACCAATCGTGATTCGCGGCTCGTCAAACTCACCGACACTCTCTCCCGCTGCTATCGATATGATTTTCGACAATGTGTCGGCAATGCTCGTTCGTATTTTCGGCGATGATTTCGAGTGGTCGTCGAGGTGGGTCATCAGTGCCTCGACCACAGTGTACGAATATTGCGACTGTAATGCAATCGTAGTTAATAAAAAACGAATTGTAACGCGTGCACAAAAAGTCCCACTTTTTGTGCCCGTAACGCGTAGCAAAAGTGACGCTCTTTTGTGAGGCGTGCAAGAAAAATACTGCGCATGCGCAGATAACACTAGTTCCTTTTTTACACCATTTTTTAACACTCGCAGTTATTTTTTCGCACGCTTTCGTCACGCTGCAGCCATAAAAAGTGCGAGTTTTTTTTGCACTTATTACAAAAAGTAGTATGCGATACTTGTACGAAAAAGCGTTCTCCGGACGGCGGTTGTGAAACAGGCAACATCCGCCTTCAGCTCGTGCAGCGAACTTCACAACCTTCGTCGAAAGGCCGTTTTTTCCCCACTAGTATCGCAAAGTACTATTATCGCTGTCTCGTTGTATCGCACATTCGAAAACGCAAACTCACTTGGATGGAGAACATTATTATTCGGAATGTGTGAATCGCGAAGGAATTGGGAACCCACAGTTGGTGATTATCCAAATGCCTGCAAGATAATTGTACAGTCTCAATCTCGGCGAAAGTTCGAAGCCCCTTCCGATGGAGGATAATCCAATTATTGGCGGTACCTCAAGACGGGCCTGATAACGCAACGAATGTGCCCGAAAGACGCTCGGCCAACGAGCTCCCGCATGCAGGTCTCCGCGAATTGCGGAGGGTCGGATCGTTCCTCGGTGGGGCTCTCGGGAGTAGGGTCCTCCTTGCCAGCGTAACTAACAAACCAATAATTCAGAATTAAGAATAAAAATAGTTCGACAACTTTGCTCATAAGATACGTACGCCGCATTTTGCATGTTGAACAGCAACGACGGTACTATTTTGTCCATGTGTACGGGTTCCCAAATGTTCTCCACCAAATCATCGGAAAGTGTTTTCCTTACGACACCCTGTGAACCGTTCGAATGCACCACGAATCAACGATCGTCGAGTAATACAATAGAACGAATTTTTTTTTTTTTGCTTTCTCAGAGAGGAAGCTTACTTTTGGTGAAAAAAAAACTCGAGATTTTAATGAAAACGTGTTCACAATGTTACAAAACATCGAAAAATCATATCTAGAAAAAAATGTCCGGATGTGTGTGTGTGAATCAAACGCGAAAGATTCAAGCCGATCAAGCTGAAATTTCACACACTATGTGGCGTTAATAGGCAATGTTTTTTTCCAAAAATTCATTACAAAATGTGCAGTGGTTTTGTTTTTGTATGCATCTTGTAATTTTTTCAAAAATGTTTGTTTCCGCTCCGGCGTTTACAATTTTTTTTAGATGTCTGACTAAAAACGTGTACACAGATGGAAAATGATCGCCAGATTTGTTCAAATTCAAATTTTGTATTTTTTTTTTTCTCCCAAATTCGTTATATTCACCTGCAGCCCCTGTATGCCGGCGAGTCGAATCTGCTTGCGGATTCCCAATTCGTCGTTGTTGGAGTGGCACATTGCAGAGTATTTTGATACAAAGAAATCGTAACGTGTGTGATAAGACGGCGTGTCTTCTTCGATGTTGGCAAATCTGACAAACTGGAGGATGTAAGCATTTTTTTCAACTGAGTTAAATCGTTTTGATATCTCTGCTCGTAGAGCGTACGGTTCTTACGTAGCGAAATGATACAGAAGCTCGATCGGTTCGTGGATTTAGCGTTTTTTAATTTGTTAGACACGATTAGGCATGCCGGGTCGATCTAACACGCGATCAACGGGCGCTATTTTGCTCACCGAATGCGTCGCGAGAATCTGCAACTGCGGATCGGTCGATTCCAGTAACTTTTGTACCATCTTTAAAAAACTCTCGACGAAGAGATTCAGAGTTTGAGCGTGACAAGCCACCAGCAGCTGGTCCATTGCCTCCATGGCAATCACCACAAATCCATTCCTCCTTCTGTTTGTGAAAAACATTAATTAAGAGCGTCAAATGAGGAACTCACATTTCTTGAAGGGGAGAATAGGAGAGCTTGTATTCACATCAGCATTGACTCTGCCCGTAAACATTAGACAAATTAGGAAGACGAAATTGTAAAGATTTTTTTTTCATAATTTTCCAAATATGATCCCTCTTTTTTCACAGATCAAGAAATACTTTTAACAATTTTATTTGATGCATAGATTTTACAGTATAAAGTAATTCTTATTTACAATTTAATAATTGCCGTTCCCAATTATTACCATCTTCGATTCTATGCCTAGCCGTAAAAATCTCACAATGCCCTTTGATATAATAATAAGCGAAATAAGGAACTTACATTTTATGATGGAGCAAATAGGAGTTCCTACATATAAATCAGCATTGACTCTGCCAGTAAACATTTTTTTTTATTAGGAAGAAGAAATCAGAACTAGTTTAGAAATTGTAAACATTTTTTTTTTTTTTTCTAGTTGTCCAAACAGAAGCTCCCTTTTTTTTTAACAGATCCAGAAATTCTTTGAATTATTCAAATTTATGCACAGAAGTTACAGTACATAGTAATTCTTTGCAATTTTTTATTATCCTTCCCAATTATTACCATCTTCTTTTCTATGCCTACCTGTAAATATCTCTCGATGCCCTTTGAAATAGATATTCTCCGATCCTATCTAATTTTTCGGGACTACTCAGCGAGTAGAAAGTCAACTTCTCCATGTTGTTTTTTATGAGGCCATCCTGACGAACAATAAACACCGAGTCATTCATTGTACAACCGCTATTAATAGTCGTCTGTAATTATCCGCTGTTACACAATCCGCTAATTGCTGTATGCTAATTTCATGATTGACAAGAACCATTTAACGTGTACAATAGGATATGCGACAGAGGCGACAGTCGGCACTCCAAGATACATTGTAAGGATGGGTGGGTTCTTGAATGCAGATCTGCTCGGCTATGCGTTCTTTTGTTTGCGAATGCCCACTGCTAGTGCTTTTATCTGAATTGCCAACGGTCAATCTGATTTCGTCCATGGGATAAATTTTGCGCTTTTTGCTAGCGAAAGAACGCTTATTGGAGCAGATTTGTGTAAAAACCACAATAAAAGATCGCCTATTTCAGCTGCGTATACACGCGGACACATCTCGGATATTCTTCGATGTTGCCCAACAGAGCAGAAGTGCATCCGAGAACGCACCCAATTCAACATATAAAAAATAAAAAAAATCCGCGATAAACGAATCTGCGGATTGGCCGAATAGCCATGCAAATATCTGTGACAATAGATTACCTGCGGATTGACTGGAAATATATTGTCAACGAGCCTTTTGTACCTCGGCCGCAAGGCCGAACAGCACCAGCAGCAACCTGAAATAATAAAATATACATTGTGATTCACCGTGAGTTATCGCGAGTGTCAGATATTCCGTGACAACTTTTCGACAAGTCTCAATCGTGCTCGGATTGTCCTCGGATGGCATCGATTAAGGTCATGCAAATATGATTAATTTTTTTTGTCACTTATTTACCGAACATAGCGGAGAGATACGTCACACAGAAGGGTGTTCGCGATATGTATATTTTCGATCGGAGACTGCTATTTCCGTTTATCGAGCAGAGCCAGGCGCTCAGCTGGACTGGTTTTTGCGCAACCGAGCGACCGCACGGGCGAACTATCGACTGCGGACGCGCGGCGGCTGCGAACAGTGGCGCCAAGAGTGTATGCAAACTGGACTCCGTGTGAGAGTTAAGAGCATGTGCAATACCGCGGTCGGTAATAAGAACTGTAATCAACTTTTCTCACGGACTCTGGCATGTACGGTCAAAAGAAAAGTCTCATCGAAAGCCGAGATAATGTTCACTTTCGATGAGACTTTTCTTTTGTCAGGACATGTTTACAGTTTATGAGACCGATCGAGCTCGGGACGGACGGGGAGGGAGGTGTTTCATATAGTCTTAAGGGGAAGTGAAACCGCTGTGCGTGCGAGAGAGGTATGTGCAATTTTCAAATTATCTTTATTCAATGGTGTTAATTTTTTTGAGAAGAAAATGAATTCGGGCCGGATACAAAATTACCGTGCGCATCCGGCTCGAATTTGCTTTTTCCTCAAAAAAATTAGCACCCTTGAGAAAAGTTCATTAGAGTTTTCATTACCGACCGCGATATTTCACTCCCCCTTAAGAGCATGTGATACAGACTAAGTTGGTAGAAAAAACGGTTTGCCTGTTTTCTGCGCACCTATTAATATTTCAGACAAAAGGAAATTAAGTTTTCATGTATCTATATAGAGTCTACGAAAACCTAATTGCCTTTTGCCCAAAATATTAATAGTCGCGAAGAAAATAGGGAAACAGATTTGTTATCGACCGACTCTGTATCATATGCCCTTAAACACCAGTTTTAACACGAGCGGCGTTGCAATGCCGATCAATCGGATTTTCCATCGACCGTGGCATTTTCGCGGAGACAATTGCTACGACGAGAGGATAATAATAACTTCCAGTAGTCACGAATAGACCCATGTAATTTCCGAAAATAGCAAAGGGCTCTCGGTCACGGGAATGCAGCGATTGGACGGGAGTTTCTTTACCGACGGGCCGGGAGATAACATCGTGGTTAAACTTCGACACATACCCATATAGCACGCAATATTTTGAAATCGTAGAAATATTTTCAATCTGTGAAATCTTACGAAATATTTCTGGAACATAGGAAAATAATATTTTTAAATATTCTATCAAAACATCCGAATCGAACGTTTCTCCAATATTTCAGAGACATACTTGATCCTCCTACACTTCTGAAACATAGTCATAAAAATGTTGAAACATTTTAAATTTCATGTTTCACTGAAATATTTCTACGATTGTTTCCGTGTTCATGCGGGTGTGTTTATGCAAATTGGACTGATGATGCAATTTTTGACATTCCGATGGAATATTTTAAATATTTTAAATATTTTAAATATTTTTCCGTGATATGTGGGTGGCAGTACATGTTTCATTCGCGGATTGATCCAGCATCGCCCAACAACTCGTGTCTCATCACACACAGAACGGTATTGTTCGATGCGAATAAAGCTTCGAAACTTTGATTAGCTCTTTTATAGAGCTCGAACACGGCGACGCTGCGATTCGACGGGAGTTTCTTTACCGGCGGGCCGAGAGATAACGTTGTGGGTAGACTCCGACGCAGGGCAGCACATGCTTCATTCGCGAATTGATCCAGCAACGTGCAACAACTCGTGTCTATCGCACACAGGACGGTATTGTTGATGTGAATAAAGCTTCGAAACTTTTATTAAAAACAAAAATCGATACAACATAGATTTTGTCGTGGGCTGCAAATGAAACAAAAAAAAAACAAAACATTACTTGTGTAACAATTACGTACGCATGACTGAAAATACATTCGGTGTAACGATTACTGCACGCTCTGTCCAACCCGTGACTTCGATAAAGCCTGATACATACAACAGCTGTAAGAGTCTTCGAAAATCGATGAGGTAAACGTGCAATTGAACATCTTCGGAATGCTATTATAACCGGTCGAGGCGTAATCGACTAAGTAACGAGCGCTCGAGCTATACGTGGAAAATAATACCTCGCCCACCGCGCTTCATTACTTGTCCTTAACCAATTACAGTAACACATTTTGTTGCGCCTGCCTAGCTATAGTTATACATCGGCTCGTAAAACGATTAAAAACGATTATGAATATTTCCAATCTCAAAATGTTTAATGCGTTTATAATCTCTTTTCTAAGCTTAAAAATAATCGTAACCAATGGCCAAGAAAACATTGTCGGCAATCTATAATAAAAACAGTACTATACGAGTATACTCACAGCCGGGGTCGGTGCACTTTCTCGCGACGGTTTCGAAAACTTCGTGTGCCTCGACCTCGAAGCAACACTTGATGAGTGCCATGCTCGTGCACCGCAGGAAGACCCTTAACTTGTAACTCGCGGAAGTCGAATCGTCCCTTTGGCAATCGTTGCTTTGTACAATTATCGACTAATGGAGAACCCGAGGAACTCCTCGTCTTCCGTCTTTTTTACGGACTAAACTGATCGCTTCCCATCGTGCGGAGGACACCGAGAGCTCGGCTCGTGCCGGAAGCAACCCCCCCGTCGGCAGAGAGAGGGTGGCTTTTATCGCGACGACGAGTCACGACGGCGTCGCGACGCCCGTGCTCTACTGACCCGCATAGCACGGATAGCCGTATAGCCCGGCCACCCTTGATATTAGTTTCAGCGTGACGTCACCGACGGAAGAAGCGCCTGTGCAGAACGCACAGGGGTGGAAGCCGGTGTGGAGGTGGCTTCGCGATGCGCTGGTTGTTACGGTGAAGACGTATCTCGCACAGTTGTGTAAGTGAGCTTACGCTCGAGCTTACTCCGCCAGCGTAACAAAAAAAACAAAAAAAAACAAACTTGGGGTTTTTTATTTCAATGGGTGGACCATCCACGTGTTGGCCGGTGGGTCGATGAAAGGGATCGGGTGGGGGGGGGGGAGGAAAAAAAGGGCGGATAAGGTATTGACTCGCAGGTCGAGGGCAGCCTTACAATACAGGGAGGATTCTCACTACATTATCAATGCCTTCTTAATATACTTCTCTCGAATGGCTTCCATAACTTTATTAAAAATAATGTATTCAGGTTATGTTAAGAAAAAATCTGGAAAAATAAAAGGGTGAAGAGGTGTCTCGCACAGTTGTGTAAGTGTGCGAGACACCTCGCACAATTTTAGGGGTTCTTATGTCAATGGGTAGACCATCCACGTGTTGGCCGGTGGGTCGATGAAAGGGATCGGGTGGAGGGGGGGGGGGGGGAATAAAGGGCGGATAAGGTATTGACTCGCAGGTCGAGGGCAGCCTTACAATACAGGGAGCATTCTCACTACATTATCAATGCCTTCTTAACATACTTCTCTCGAATGGCTTCCATAACTTTATTAAAAATAATGTATTCAGGTTATGTTAAGAAAAAATCTGGAAAAATAAAAGGGTGAAGAGGTGTCTCGCACAGTTGTGTAAGTGAGCTCACGCTCGAGCTTTCTCCGCCAGCGTAACAAAAAAAAAATCAAATTTGGGGTTTTTTATTTCAATGGGTGGACCATCCACGTGTTGGCCGATGGGTCGATGAAAGGGATCGGGTGGAGGGGGGGGGGGGGGGGAATAAAGGGCGGATAAGGTATTGACTCGCAGGTCGAGGGCAGCCTTACAATACAGGGAGCATTCTCACTACATTATCAATGCCCTCTTAACATACTTCTCTCGAATGGCTTCCATAACTTTATTAACAATAATGTATTCAGGTTATGTTAAGAAAAAATCTGGAGAAATAATAGGGTGAAGAGGTGTGTCGCACGGTTGTGTAACTGAGCTTACGCGAGAGCTTATTCCGTCAGCGGCGAAAATAAAAACATGGAGTTTTTATTTCAATGGGTGGACCATCCACGTGTTGGCCGATGGGTCGATGGAAGGGATGGGGGGGGGGGGGGGGGGGGATGAAGGGCGGAAAAGGTATTGACTTGCAGGTCGAGGGCAGCCTCACAATACGGGGTGCATTCTCACTCCATTATTAATGTCTTCTTAACATACTTCTATACATTGGCTTCTATAACTATATTAAAAATAATGGATGTTAAGGAAAATCTGGAAAAATAAAGGGCGGAAAAGTATTGACTCACAGGTCGAGGGCAGCCTTATAATGCAGGGGAAAACATTGGATAGTTCGCTTGGACAGATTTCGGCCAAACTGCGATCCTACCAAAGATCTGTGATTATAGTATTATGTTTGTATGCACTTTCGTACAATAGCTCAAAATTTACGCAAGATGAAGCTACCAAAGATATGTCTTTAAATTTCAAAATCTTGTAAAATCTCGAACCGGGCCTCGATCTTCACGAAATTTTCATCGAAGGAATAAATTTGACCACTCTACTACTGTACGTTACGGCAAATTTAAATCCGCTATCTCAAACCATTTGCAAATTATAGCTGTTTTAAACTATGCAAAAATGTCACATACACACACATACATGCGAACGCCAGCTAAAAATCGCATTTCTCAACATCTTAGATTAGTTTAAGTACTCTGTCATTAAAATCACGAATATTAATTTTTACGAAAAAGCTTCCTCTATGAGAAAGCAAAAACAAAAAAAAAACCAAAATTCCTTTTGTTACCTAACTTAACTTATTTTGGTGCGCTAGTTGATGCCAGTCGGCAAAAAACAGAGATTAGAGGGTTCCGGAGGAATCTCTAGGTGGAATTGTGGATCCGCGTTGCAAATGTTTGAAGGTATGAAAATAAAAGAATTCATTGCCCAGACTGATACCGCGAAGTTGGGGCCGGTTACTCCATCGATACCGGGAGCAGGTCCTTCGGTGTAACGTTCGATCGATCGAGCATTCGTCTTTGTTCTCGTTTTATGCTCCAGATCCAGTTACACCGATGAGAACGGTCGTCCGGGACGATGAAGATCGTGTAATACAGGCTACCTAGTACTATAATACAAACATTATAATAGAGCCAGGACGGATGAGTGGGCACGAGCAGCTCGAACTGACGGGCGGACCGGCCGGGGCCTCGCCATACACGGCGAGGACACGAAGAAACCGAGGATACCAGTGACGTCATCGAGTTCTTTAGCGCGCGCGCGCGCGCTACCACCCACGCGCCTGATTCGCGTTAGTTTCGAAAAGCAACAATTATGTCTCACGCTTGTCGAGACGTTGATCTCTTTTAGTTGAACGGTAAAAGTGGCAAATGTGGACTAGTCTGCTCAGCACATAAATCAGTGATGTATCGACCGGTCCATATTCAGCCAATTCACCCAAAGTTCGTTTATCAAGACGTTGAGAAACCAACCCAAAGCACGGTTCTCAAGACGTTGATCTCTTTTTGTTAAACGGTAAAAGTGGTAAATGTGGACTAGTCTGCTCAGCACATAAATCAGTGATGTATAGACCGGTCCATATTCACCCACTTCACCCAAAGTTCGCTTATCAAGACGTTGAGAAACGACCCCAAAGCACGCTTCTCAAGACGTTGATCTCTTTTTGTTGAACGGTAAAAGTGGTAAATGTGGACTAGTCTGCTTAGCACATAAATCAGTGATGTATAGACCGGTCCATATTCACCCAATTCACCCAAAGTTCGCTTATCAAGACGTTGAGAAACCAACCCAAAGCACGCTTCTCAAGACGTTGATCTCTTTTTGTTGAATGGTAAAAGTGGTAAATGTGGACTAGTCTGCTCAGCACCTAAATCAGTGATGTATAGACCGGTCCATTTTCACCCAATTCACCCAAAGTTCGCTTATCAAGACGTTGAGAAACCAACCCAAAGCACGCTTCTCAAGACGTTGATCTCTTTTTGTTGAATGGTAAAAATGGTAAATGTGGACTAGTCTGCTCAGCACCTAAATCAGTGATGTATAGACCAGTCCATATTCAGCCAATTCACCCAAAGTTCGTTTATCAAGACGTTGAGAAACCAACCCAAAGCACGGTTCTCAAGACGTTGATCTCTTTTTGTTGAACGGTAAAAGTGGTAAATGTGGACTAGTCTGCTCAGCACCTAAATCAGTGATGTATAGACCGGTCCATTTTCACCCAATTCACCAAAAGTTCGTTGTCTCCGACGCACGATGTTCAGTTGCGAAAATATGACCAGGCCCGGAATGGGCCGGGGGGCAGGTGTTTCACTTAGTCTTAAGGCAAAACACTTGCACCCTTGTTATGTTTCCTAGAAAAGTCTCTCGCACTGGATACTCATGAGTATCCGCTTGTAGTTATTCTGTATACGTGTTAAATCATAATAGACTCTTAGAGCGTGGCCAAGGTTCCATTCGTCACACGTCCAAGGAGGTAATATGACGATGACTAACTTATATGCCTCTTTGTCAGCGGGTATATTCTACAGTCGAGATTTCCGAGTGTACTTATCATCCATCAAGTGAATATGGTTTTTGCATTTTTGTTATCTATTCGCAAAGAAGTTGAGGCAAAAGCACGTTTTATTGGCAAAACGTGCACAACGACCGATATAGGATAACGACACCTGGCATATTGGCGGGACATTCCGACTACCGCCGGGACTGCGTCAAAGTACGAGATTCCACTATGTTTTCCAGGTAATGTGCTATGACAAGTGTGCAATTGTCCTGAATGACGCGACAAGTACATTGAGCCAGGTTGAAAACGGAGTTTTCGCTTTGGCGAGAAGCATTGCGGGTACGGTAAGCGGAGCGCGCATGTCGTGGGTGTTACAATAATCGTAGAAGCATTACACGACCGGCGTACCATTCCGAAAATTAATTCTTCCCACCTTCGCAGCTCGAGCGCCCGTATCGAGCCGTTATCGAATAAATCGCTCTGTTTAAACTGTTCAAACAACGAAACCATATTTAACGATCCATTGGGATTAAAAACTCTAAGAGATAACGTTTATCAGCGTACTTTGCAACGCGATATCATTTGCACATTTCCTTTTAATTATTTTTTCATCGTACGATTAGGCAGTCCTCCGTCGCCATTGAACGCACTCACCGATCGTGCGCGATGAAAGTCTTCGTACTGCTAGTCTGTCTCGTCATTGGGGGTAAGTGGAAGCGGATATCTTTGTGCACCCATTTGTACGACTCACGATCCACCGGATCGTGAGTTTGATCTTTAACATAATCTAAATCGTACCGATGTAATTTTTTTATGACTGTTACAGGAACAAGATGTGCCCGATTGAGACGCATGGTTGGCGCAGAAGATATAGAGATCACCAAAGTTCCGTATCAGGTGTCGATAAGATACAACGATTATCACATATGCGGTGGGACGTTGATTAGCGGCAGACACGTTCTGACTGCGGCGCACTGCGTCGCTGATCTGTTCGAGGAATCTTACGAAGATCTGACCGTTGTTACGGGTACGGCCAGTCTCAAGAGTGGGGGAGAGACTCATGACGTTAAGGCTGTTACTTGGCACGATAGATTTATCAATGGTCTCGAATCGTATTGGGTCAACGACATAGCCGTAATAACTGTAAGCATTTTTTTTTACACCCACAGACCTGTTACAGTCATTTGCGATATCCCAGATAGCCAAGCGTAGCACATGCAGAGAAGGGCAATTGCTTGCCATCAAGCTTTGCTGTTTGCTTGCCAGCGACATTGCAACAATAGTTTCTAGCACGAGATTGCAGCATATTGGTAGCAAAAATCCAGCAACGGTTGTTGTACGCTCATTTGTTATTCTTAGCAGCCGTGAAAGAGATCAAAATTCCTCCTCATCGGAAGCCAGCTTCTGATTACACTATACTTCAATCCGTGTTATTGCTAATGCTAATGAAAGCTTATTTCTTCATGCGATGAATGAGATCAATAATGGGTTGGTAATGAATAACGTTACATAATAATGAGTTATTTAAGAGTTTGTTTGTCTAAGAGTTTCGAAGATTTCACGCAAAATAACCGTGACTCAAGCAAATTAATCTTCGTATTGAGTCGCAAAGCACCAGCAAGCCTTGCTGACAACTTGCTGACAATATGCCCCTAAGAATTTTCGCCATTGAATGCTGACAAAAACATAGGCAAATGCGGACGCACATGCCGCAATTTTGTCGCCATCACGTGCGGACATATGCTGTCCATTTACTGGCGGGTTATTGGCAAAATGCTATCTGGGTAGCTCCTGATAGGGTTTATTATTATTAGTGTTATCATTATTATTATTATTATTATTATTATTATTATTATTATTATTATTATTATTATTATTATTATTATTATTATTATTATTATTATTATTATTATTATTATTATTATTATTATTATTATTATTATTATTATTATTATTATTATTATTATTATTATTATTATTATTATTATTATTATTATTATTATTATTATTATTATTATTATTATTATTATTATTATTATTATTATTTGAGTTCAGCTGAACGGGGCTGTCACGCAGAATGAGAAACAGAAGGCTCTACTGTTGCCCACGAAGACGCAAACGAACGTGATGGGAGTGATAAGTGGATTTGGTCGAACCGACCCGCAAAATTCATTCTTGTCGAACACTCTCAAGGGAACGACAACGAGAATATTGACCAATGCCAAATGCAGGGAAATCATCCCTAAGCACAAGATACTGGAGACTCAGATTTGTGGATGGCAGCCGAAAGGCATCGGGATATGCAAGGTAATTATCTTGTTACGGTTCAGAAAAAAAATTGAAATTTTCATATCGCTTCTTCATAGAAGCTGATAATTGAAATTTTCATATCGCTTATCGAGTTACAGCCGTTTGAATTTTTCATGTCCGATTCACGCACGCACGCACGCACGCACGCACATGCATCCGGGAATTTTTTCTAAATGTGATTTTTCGATGTTTTGGAACATTTTGAACACGTTTTCATTAAAATCTCGAAAAAAATTTTTTTCACCATCACAAAGCTTCCTCTATGAGGAAGCAAAAAAGTCGAAAATTGAAATTTTGACATGGATTTCTCATGATATTCCTTTATTCGCGAGGTTTATTCTATATGAAAACATTTTCTGTTTTTTACTTCCTTCCTTTCCTAAAAGGAACATTATGACGAAGCGACATGAACATTTCAATTTTCAACTTTTGTGAGGAAACGATATGAAAATTTCCATTTTTAATTTTTATGAGTAAGCGATATGAACATTTCAATTTTCAACTTTTGTGAGGAAACGATATGAAAATTTCCATTTTTAATTTTTATGAGTAAGCGATATGAACATTTCAATTTTAAGCTTTTATGAGGAAGTACATATGAACATTTTGATTTTCAATATTTTTGGAACGCAACGCCGTGTTCGACTTTTATGCAAAAAAACGGCTGGTCGATTCAGGTCAACTACACTAACGTTGCGCTTAACTTTGCCGGATCTGTGCCCGGCGCGAAAAAATACATGGAATTATGCGCTCATGAATTTTTTTTGGCGTTTCGATTTTTACTCGAGAACTCCACATGATACCCTCTGTGTCCAACTTTTTCATCCCGGTCATATTGATAATATCGGGTATTTCTTACCATAGCACATTATAGGCACCTGGGTTTTTCCGCGACGCCATCGGGAATCAAAGAAATCGCCGTTTGAAAATACGCCAAATCATTCGTTTTTGCAATATTGGCTAAAAAAATGCTTAATAAACTTTTTCCGTTAGTCGTCGCTCCGAGGCTATATTTAATGTGTTTTTATACGATGATCACGAATCGACCACTTATTTCATTCTTAGATGAATTTTTAAAACAGAAAATTGCTTCTAAAATGAAGTACTAATTTTTCATGAAATTCAAAAAATTCAAAATGACATAAAATTGAAACGGTTTGATCGATTCTCCCCATATTTAAAAGGGATCATCGGCCGATCATACTTCATCTGTGTACAACTTTTTGCCCAGGTACCTAAAAAATTTTAAGACCTAAAGCGCGCACAGACATTTTTGAAAAAATTAAAAATCGGGTACACATTTTATTAAAAGAAACATCGATTATTAACCACATCTGATGTGTGTGAAATTTCAGCATGATCGGTCGAGGCATTCTCAAATTGTAGTGGTTTGAATTTTTCGCGTCTGAGTCACACATACGTGTATAAACACATTCATACAAACACCCACTCACACATCCATCCGGACATTTTTTTAAATGTGATTTTTCGATGTTTTCGAAAATTCTGAACACGTTTTCATTAAAACTTCGATATTATATTTTTTCTCACCAAAAACAAGCTTTCTCTACGAAGCAGCAAAACAATGATGATATATAACAATATGTAATGATGTATGATTATTCATGATTACATGTTTATCACAGATTATCATTTTATTCCCCGGGGAAAGCGCGTGAATATCGCACGATTATTAATAAATCGTCGATAATTGTCTCTGTCGCAGGGTGACAGCGGTGGACCACTCGCCTTCAATGGTACGATCGTGGGTGTAGCTTCGTGGAATCAACCATGCGGCTTAGGAATTCCCGATGTCTACACAAACGTCTATGACTACCTGGACTTCATCAAACGAGTCGTCGAGAGTCAAGAGTCAGATCAAGAGGATGAATCGTGAATCTTATATCAATAATCTTATCAACGAACGTCGAGAGCTCCGAGCGAGAAAGATGAAAATACATTTAACATATTTAAAATAAATTGTCGCGATGTTTTTATTCCTTCCTATCTACGATTGTCCGCGAATGGGATGCCTTTCTGCCCTCGAAAGCCAAAAATCAACGAGTTACATCGACAATGTTATGCAAGTTTTCCGCCGAATCGCCCACGGATATCGGACGCGAGAAATAATGTACACAAGAGAAGGCCTCGATTAAACAACCTGCGGAGAGAGATTATATCATGGCCTTGACCGATATATTTTGCGACAAAAATCCGGCAGATGATCGACGTATCGCAACTGTGTTAATAACGAGATAACGCGCATGCAAATATCGGGCATCCCTTTCCCGATCGGTATACCGATTGGATTACTTAAGAGAGCGGTTTGTCTGATCGAGGCATCAAACAAGCGATTGCGACGTCAGAGTTACAGGATGCATACTCAACAACTGAGCACACTTTTTAGCATAACAAAATGCTTGCTGCTGTTTGCGACAACTTGGAACAAAAGGTACATCAAACACATTATTATTGTCGAAGCTGTTGGTCATTATTGTAAGGTGTACATCACAGTGAAGGCTCGGAACTCTTCGCAGCAATCGATTGATAGGTGCGAGAGAGGGGCAATGTTTGACACCGTACAGACGACTGCTCATACAACACGAAATATTTTGAAATCATTTTATAAATATATTTAATCTCTCGAATCTTACGAAATATTTCTGGGATGTGTGAAAATAATATTTTATTTATTTATTTATTTGCTTATTTATTTATTTATTCACGGGACACGTCCTTTTACAAATATAATTTGAAAATACATATAAAAAGATAATATGAAATACATTTGGTACAGTGTATCACAGATTCGATCTGATGCTTCGTTGCCGACATCGAGCCGACCGAAAATTATCGCGTTAACTCACGCACAATCGGAAAATTTTGGATCGATTGCTGATCGCGATCATCGTACACAAGAATCCACCGAACGAATGTGTTCGGAATTAAGCTAACTGGAAAGCTTGGATAGACATTCTATAGTAAAATTTTAATATCATTTCGATCCGATGATTTATTTAAGAGGTAACGTAGTGCAAAAATATACTTCCGGCATTTTGGAGTATAACTACTTGGTAGCGTCCTTCGCTCGCTTAAATTTTTTTTTTTGAAGTACTTGGCGTCGAGACGCTACCGCGTCTCTTGATAAGCTCGGATGGAAGGGAAATTTAATAGTTGTTTTGATTTATTCGTAGAGTAGGATCCGAGTGGATAGTGCACTTGTGTAGGACACTCGTGACCCTATAGTGAACCGACCTCTCTGTGAGGCCAGAAGCTATTCTTGGTGTCCTAAAGAATACGCGCGTTCTTCTTTGCGGATCTGGGACGACCTCCTAGAGTTTGGCCAGTAAGCATATCTACATATGGGCAGTCCACTATCCCCGACATGACCTTGAAGAGAAGTCGTTGGTCGTTAAACGTCCTCAGAGACTGCAGACTCGGTATCCGCAGCAGTTTTGCGATTTCGCCGTATTCATGATCCTCCTGCCTCATGGGATTTCCCGCTTTGTAGGATGCGTATCGGAAGAATTTGTGCTGGACTCGCTCCAGTTTTTGTGCATGTACTGCGAATACCGGGTTCCATATTTCCGACGCATACATCAGTAGCGGCCGCACTAGGGTAAGGTACAGTGAACGAATCGTTTCGACCTTTCGAAATTCACTAGAGAACCTGTTAACAAAATCCTGAAAGCTTTTCGCGATGCTTCTTCGATGTGATCAACGAAGCTCAACTTCGAATCAAACATGACGCCTACGTCCCGTATCTTGTCGACTTTCTCCAGGAGCTTTCCGCCGATTGGTAGCCGGTTGGTAGGGGAGACAGGGTCACATCGGGGCAAAACGGGACCGCGAGGGCAAAACTCAGTTTACCAATAATTTTCTGATGCCCCAATTTGTCCCAACGATACATCCGGATTTTCCAACCCGTTTTGCCCTGCGTACCTCCATTGCCACCATCCAAAAGTTATTTGAAAATTGTTTTTTGTCTCATTATCCCGTTTTGCCCCGCTGTGCCGTTTTGCCCCGTTCTCCCCTACTAGGGCTCTCCCTCTGTAGAACGATATGCACTTACGTTTCCCAATGTTTAGAGCAAGCCCCTTCCTTCAGCACCATTGCCACAAACTATCAAGGTCTTTCTGGATCCGTTCTTGATCTTCCACGGACTTGATTGCAAGGTAGATCTTCAGATCAGATCAGGTGCGATCCCTGGGGAACCCCAGACTTGACAGTCACCGCTCAGGAGAGGTGGTTCTTGCAGCGGACTCTTTGAGTTTTATTCGATATGTAGTCCGATACCCATCTGAGGAGTGTACCGGATATTCCGATGGCCGGTAGTTTTTTTAATGAGCGTGGCATGACAAACCGAGTCAAATGCCTTGGCCAAAGTCTGTGTAGACCGCATCAACCTGGTGTCTGGACTCAACTTCCGCAGAGAGGTAATTCTCATAGATTATTAGATTCGTTACCGTAGACCTACCGGAGATAAACTCGTGTTGTTCGTCGATGAAGGAATTCCTGAGGTTGGACGATAGGAAACCTGTCACCAGGTCATCTAGAATTTTTGGTATTGTTCTGATAATGGAAATAGGTCTGTAATTTCGAACATCCGACTTGGTTCCACCTTTGTGTATAGGCGTGATGAAGCTCCGCTTCCATGATTTTGGGAATCTACCCATCCTTAATGACCGGTCGAAGAGTGCGTGTATCGGTAATGACCAGACCCGCCACACAGGTTTTTCAGCAGCGATGGCGGAATCCCATCTGGTCCTGGGCCTTTCGATGCGTCTAATTCTGCGATCTTCTTTCGAACTGCGTCCGCAGAAAAGTTTGCAGTGAAGAGATCCACTATGGCCGGTTCCACTATGGCCGGTTGCACTTCCGCGCCGTCCTCGCCGTGGTCGGTGTACACCGACTCGAAAAAATCCATAAACGAGTCTACAGACTCCTGTCCTGTATTGGAACTGACCCTCCCGAGTGTAACTTTGGACAGGAGTCCCCGCTCGGTCCGTCGACTGTTGACAAAGCACTAGAATGCCCTTATATTATTTGGAATTTCGTCTTCTATAGATTCCACATACCGAGTATGTTGTCTCCCGGCAAGATATTTGCGCCGGGCTCTCAATACACGAAAATTTTAAAAAATTCTATCAAAATATTCCTAACAAAACGTTTGTTAAATGTTTCAGAAAAATACTTAACCTTTCAACAGTTCTGAAATATTTTTGTAATATTTTTAATTTCATATTTCACCGAAATATTTTTTCGAATAGTTTCAGTCTTTATGCGGTCGGATATGCAAATTGGCCTCCCGATGCAATACTTCGCATTTCGCTGAAATGTAAAAAAAAAAAAAATGTATGAGCGGACAAAAAAATATTTTTTGAATGTTTGTAAAACATTTCGCAAATATTTTTTTTGGTATTCATAAAAAATTTTCAGTATTTCAAAAAAAAATGTTATTGAGACCTTTAAAAAATATTTCCGTGCTCGATGGGTGATAACCGATCTTTCGACACATCCGATCCGACCCTGAATCGAATCGTGTGCCGAGAACAAACTTATCACTGTTGTTTTGATGAGCTTGGAAAAGGCGATACATTAATCGCGATATTGACATTCGTCGCGCAGGTAGCAGTGATCTTCGGCACAGTCGAGAACGATATTGTTCTTTCGTCGTATTCCAATGTTCGGAGCCGTCAGCTCTGCACCCTATTTTAATCTTCCACAGGAGTTTAATTTTTTTTTACATCGTTAAGCATACGTGTCCTTGTGACATAATCACACACATCGTTTGCCCTCGCAAATATCCGGACGCAAAGTTTACGCCGAGGATGTTTAACTTTGACATTTTAATGTTCCGTCTTAGTTAATTATGAGATAATACATCATCCGCGTAAATCCACACACAGCCAGATGTGGAATATCTCCGTTATTACGTTTCTTTAGTGATATATAAGGACGCGAGAGATCGACACCACTCAGTGTCACCAAAATGGCGTCCATGAAAATTGCAATCTCCCAACTACTCGTCTGCGCTTTGCTCGGATTCACCGGTAAGTTCGATCGAATGGAATGAAAAATCATTTCTCATCTAGAAGTACGCTCCGTCATTATAGTGCGTCTTCATCTGTAATCCAGGTATCGATGGAAAACCGCCCAGCGCAGTTTTGGGCGGACAATCTGCGGATCCCAATGAATTCCCGTTTCAGGTATCACTGAATATTTACGGTCAGCACTTTTGCGGTGGTACCATTATCGATTCGAAGCACATACTGACCGCGGCCCACTGCTGCGACGACGATGCGAACATCATTAAGAATGTAAGAATTACGACTGGAACGAATTACGTTGGTATTGGAACCGGACGAACCTATCGTATCGGAAAAGTCCATCTACATCCGGAATACTCGACGGAGGCATCTGATTCATGGAGAAACGACGTCGCTATAATAACCGTGAGTATCGTTTGATGCCTGGACGATGTGCGTAAAGCTTTTACAGTGAAAAAGACCGGGCGTCAATTAAGGGCAGCGATCGAGACGTTTTTCAGTAGAGCCGCGATCAGCAAAATGTGGCGAATCTCATGATTGAGAAAGTTGACTTTGCACGTTTGGTGTTTCAGCTCAATGAGGAGATAATATTCGACCGTCGTCACCAACCGGTAAAGCTGCCGACAAACGCCACATTGGCGAACACGAAAGTTACGGCCTGTGGATGGGGTGTTACATCGCATCCGAACGGCGACGGTTCAATCGGTCTGAAGAAACTGTCGATGACAGTGATCTCGAATCGCAGATGTATATTGCCCGGACCAGGAGACATTCTCGACACTCATATATGCGCAACTTCCACCAAGGGCTCTGGTGTTTGCTCGGTAAACTCACAATCACGATTAATCAGAGGAAATCTTAAGGATTCATCACACATACGTTCCCAATCAAAAGCTTCATTCGATCAAAATTTTCGTACTTCGCTTTATGCCAAAAATCTGAAAAAAATCAGCCGTATCACCGATATCGAGACCTTTGATTTTGCATAATAATTATGCCGAGAAGTTATTAGCAGATTATTTCAAAAATTAATTGTTAAAAAAATCACACAACCTTGTATTTGGTCATTTTTAATGAATTCCTTGATTTTTCTGAATTCATATGAATTTGTTCAAAATTTTCTCATATCTCAACATTTTTTTTTTTTTCAAAAATTTGAAAAGTCGCTGTGAGGCCATAACTACGGAAATTTAGGCGTAATCGCCTTGAAACTTTTTGTGTGTACTGTAGAATCGTGATACGGAAACTATCCGAAAGTCGTGCCCGTAGACTCACGACTTTCGGATAGTTTCCGTATTCTACAGTATACTACACACACACAAAAAGTTTCAAGGCGATTGCGCCAATATTTCCGTAGTTATGGCCTTACAACATTTTAAAGAACGGAACATTCAAAAAAGTAAGAAAATTCTGAAAAAATGTATGTGGCCTCTAGAAAATCAGCGAATTCCTTTGAAAAGAGAAAAAAAAAAACGGGATTTGAAAAGATAGAAAAAAAACTGATTGTTGAATAATATTTTTTAGCAATTTCTTAATAACATTTTGACATAATTATTGTGAAAAATTAATGTTCTTGGCATCTTTGATACAGTTGATATTTTCCAGACATTTATACCATTAGAAAGTGTTCAAATTCCCACCGAATCCCACTTTTGGCTGGGAATGTACGTGCGATGAATCCCAAAATCAATGGAGCTCCATCGATAAAAATCTGTAATTTTCAGGGTGACAGCGGTGGTCCCCTGTTAGACGAAGGAACAATCGTTGGTGTAGCTTCGTTCGTAATACCTTGCGGTAAGGGCTTCCCGGATGTCTTCACGAGGGTCTACGACTACTTGGACTGGATCAAAGAGGTCACGGAGAATGATTCATAAACAGACTGCAGTCTCGCGAAACTTTAAATAAATTTGTACTGTACCTTGAGTATGGAGCCTCGAAAAATACACCATATATCAACAACATTTTTTAACATGGCTTCGGGTTATCTTAAAAAATCGCCCTGTAAATGGATCGAATGGTGATCTTTTTTTAAATTTCCTCTCGATACTTTGAACACAATACTCCTTAATCACTGATAATTTTAATGATCATTTGCTATACGATCATAGAGCGGTTTGCCGTGTGCACGTAAAAATTCGATCGCTCCTTAATTAATCCGTTTCTGTTGCTGGCTACATCAGAGACGAATTCCCAATATACTTGAGACGTATCGCGCACGCAATTAATGAAAGCACGAATTCTGATGCGCTTCACAATAAATCATCGTATTTGCCTTCGTCGAAGTTAATCTCAGCCAAAACTGAAGGTTTTGGCTGAGTTTCGACAGCAGCCTTATCTATATATGCTAAACATTCATCACTGTAGATGTGTTATATATATAAAGGAAAAATGAAACTTCGTCGACAACAATATTTATCGTCAAAGTGAAATGTTCGCTTTACTTAGCAGCGCGACCGGCGCTCTCGCCATAATTGTCCTCGCAATCTGTACAGCAGGTGAGAAGGTTGCTGATTTATTGGTCTACACCATTAAAAATTAGCGATCCACGACTTTAACAATAGCGATAACATTAATACGTCGGTGTTATTGACGTGTAATGCCAAAGAAAAAGTATCAGTTCGATAAATTGCGTGAGTCCAATTTTTGTAATATTTATTTATTTATTTATTTATTTATTTATTTATTTATTTACAAAAAGGAGCGAATAGTCTTTGAAATCGTCGGGCGAAGAAGAACGCGAGGACAAGAGCTCGTCTGCCTGCATTTTGAAGAGCTAGTCTCCCGAACTTTACGGTTGTCAAGAAAATGCAGCGGTTTGTTTCGTCAGACGAGAATAATCGCGTCTAGATAAATCTTTGGTATGGTCTTTCGGTAGGAGTCAATGGAAAACCACCGAGTCGGATAGCCGGCGGAAGCCAGCTGATGCCTGGTGAGCTCAAGTACATGGTGGCTGTGATGAGAGGCAACACACACATCTGCGGCGGTGCGATAATCAGTAAATGGCACATTCTCACTGCTGGCCATTGCCTAGAGAACCCTCGGAATTTGAACGTCGTCAGCGATATCGTCGATCTCAATGATTCCGACCTCACCGTGCATAAAGTATCGAAAGTCATCGTGCATCCCGATTACCGTCCGTATACGATAACTACGAATGCGGAATGCGACATTGCGATTATTGTGGTGAGGAAGAAAAATACGCTTTTCACTGCACGTAAAATCCCGCTTTCCGTTCCTGTGAAGTGTGCGCAAAAAGGCACTTTCTCACATCGCGTGCGGGAAAAATGCTGCGGATGCGTACAAACGCAACATAGTCTTTTTCCCGCACTAGAGCGGAAAAGTGCCTTTCTACGCACACTTCACCAGAAAAAAAGCGTGATTTTCGCGAATTTGTTAAGAAATATTATGTGAATGGCATGGGCGTAAAAAGGGGGGTAGTTCTGACTCGTGTGAATGCCGTACGCGCCTTCGGCTCGTGCGGCATTTTCACCCTCGTCAAGAACTCCCTTTCTACGCCCTTGCCATACAAATGACTATTCCGGTTATAGTCCGGCGATATTGACTCCGTAAAGATTTAATTGTATGCTTTTCAATTTCCCTCGTGGTTTACTCAGAAATCGATACATTTTTTAAATTCCTTTCAGCTAGAGGATGAATTACCTTTGGGTGCAAAATTGGCAGAATTGAATCTTCCATTGTTTCAAATATCACCTGGCCAAACTGCCATGGTTGCTGGCTGGGGTTACACATCGTCCGCAAGCACTCCATCGTCTCACTTGATGAAGTTGTATGTTCAATTTTTGAATGAGAAAAGTTGCAGGGAGAGGCACGGATTGTTTACCCCCGACAGACTTTGCGGTTTCAGTCCGTACGGGACGATCTGCGGGGTAACTAATGAATAGATACTACTATCGTCCAGCCGATTGAACCAAAAACTAATTCCTCCTTGTAATTTCAGGGTGACAGTGGAGGCCCATTGGTCAGTGGACATTACATAGTCGGAATTGCATCCGCGAGTACATGCACTATCGGTGACGCTCACGTTTACACCAATGTTTACTACTATCGGGATTGGATTAACGATGTCGTGCGACAAACGTGGATCTAACTCGAGATGAGGCTGAAGACCCGCTTTCTAGAACCTACTCTAGCTATCGTGCTGTTCGCACTGAACCGATCAATGTACTTTATGCATCATTAATAAAAATAATTAAATGACGCACTAGCGAATCTCGGTTTATCTGAATACCCTTAAAATAAACAAGTGTCGAGCTCATCCAAACGGCCTTTATTTTTTATCTCGGTTTGCCCCGGTTACCGCTGCATGCGTCTTCGCGATAATCATACACATGACCTCCGTGCCTCGGCAGACATTCGAACATGACGGTTCGTATCAATGATGTTTAACTTTGATACCCGAACATTTCCTGTTGCTAATGTCAAAATAATATTATTACATCATTATAAATTCAATAACACCACATGTTGAATGGCCGAGTTATTATGCTTTTACACATATATAAGGAACTCGGAGATCGGCGTCTAGCAGTATCACCACAATGGCGGTCCTGAAAATTGCACCCACTCAGCTAGTCCTGTGCACCCTACTCGGAGTCATCGGTAAGTTCGATTCGATTGAATCGATTCGTTCGATGTAAACAAACTCGATTCAATCCAATCCATTCGTTCGAGCGATTAAAACTCTTTAGCTCACAGTACGTTCGAGTATTACGATAAACTATCTCTCGTAATCCAGGTATCGATGGAAAACTGCCCAGCGCCATTTTGGGCGGAGATTTCGCGTATGATAATGAATTCCCGTATCTGGTCTCACTGAGTTTTTTCAGTGAGCATATATGCGGTGGTACCATAATCGATTCGCAGCACATCCTCACCGCCGCCCACTGCGTTGACGGCGTTGTTTACCCAATCAGCAATATGACTATCATCGCGGGAACTTCATACGTGAACGTTGGCATGGGCGAAGAGTATCGTTCAAGAAACGTAACGATACATCCAGGATACTCCAAGACGAAGTCCGATCGATGGAGAGACGACATCGCCATCATAACCGTGAGTGCAAGATGATTTTTGGTCGATGCTACTACCGAAAAGTCTCGAATTGCATGTTTCGTTCGGTCTTTTCAGCTAAGTAACGCAATCAAGTTAGATCGTCGTCACAGACCGGTAAAGCTTCCGACAAATGATACACCGGCGGGCACGCGGGTCACAGCTTGCGGATGGGGTGATTCGATTTACCCGACTGGAAACACATCCACGGGACTCAGAAAACTGTCGATGGTTGTGGTCCCGAACAGCAGATGCGCATTGCCCGGAATGGCAGACATTCACGAATCTCATATTTGCGCCTATTCCAGCAGGGGTGCCGGTCTTTGTTGGGTGCATTAACTTCCTCAAAAGATTCACAAGATATACGAATTTCCATAGAACTTCACTGATTCAAACTGTATGATTTATCCAGGGCGACAGCGGTGGCCCACTACTAAATGACGGAACTCTGGTTGGTATATCTTCGTTCGCGGTACTTTGCGGCAGGGGCTATCCGGATGTCTTCACGAGGGTACACAGCTACGTCGACTGGATCAACCAGGTCACGGAAATGTACTGAAGCAACCGAGAGCTTAAGGTTGTTGTGGGGCTGAGTCAGGGGTGGTGAGGTACGAGGGGAGTGCCCTATGCTTATACATTGGGTCGACTCGCTGTTGCCACTCGTCAAAAACAACATAGTAGCAATATTTTCGTGATGTTTTTGAGTGATTTTCTTAGAGATATTTAATAAAATATAAGTTTATTAGTGATTGGACAGCGCAAAAAGTGTTCTTCAAATTTTGCATAATACATTTTTGGCACATTAATTTATCAACAGTATTTAGTTGGCAGCAGTGCCGCCTCGTGTTTACAAACTAACCTAACTGTTGACCATGACTGCAGGGATTGTATATCTATATTTTTATCGGCAACGTAGGTAGCTGTCGCAAATTGGGTATGTCGATACAGTAGGTAGTGCCATTTTCGTTCATTTTTGCTCACATGGCCGAAATTTCCTACCAGCATCTCGTTTTGTTTAATCAATAATCAATTAACGATGCTGTAAATCGTCATGCAAAAGGTGCCAAACGTTAAAGCGATTATCCGTTCAACGTTACATACTTTTCCACGTACTTGGTAGCATTTTCTTAGAAGATATCAACTATATACGACCGGATTGTCGGGAATTCTCCATAAGAGTAGTGCAATCAGTGCACAAAAACCGATAACTTCCCGATTTTTTTTCTCAAAAATTATGCTGTCGATTCGTTCCAAATTTTACAAGACCCTCGGCAAAGCGATTATGTACAGTCGTGTAAATTTTTATGATGATGGTAGCATTTTGATGTTGCCCCACAACAACCTTAAGACATCTTTTCATCAATTTGCCCTGTTCCTCGGCCATAACGATGCAGCCAAATATACTATATATGAACAACATTTTTTAGGCACGTTTACTCGTTGTTCGAATAATCAACATGTAAATTTCAGCTGCTTACACGACAACTTCATTTACGATTATGGAATGAGATGTACTTTTTTTTCTTCTTCGACTGTAAACTTGCCACTCATTAATTACTGATGATATTTGCGATAAAATCATACGGGGGTTTGCGGTATGAGTAAGGATGGACGGTGCAATAAGTCATATTATTTACCTTCGTCAAAGATAACGTACTCAGCTAAAAGCTTACGATACACACCTATGCGGAGGAACCATAATCGGCGAGAGACACATCCTTAACGCTGCTCAGTGCATCGTCGGGGTCGCCGAAACTTCCCACCCTGAAATGATCAGCGGCACGGGATCCAATACTCTGGGACCGCGCGCACTGTGGTGACGAATGGCATTGCCGTGATTTCGGTGAGTTTCGATCGTGTTCTCGAATGTCTTCAGACCGTACGAATTGCCGTGGTCGGTAATAAAAAATTTGTTAACCATGTTTGCATTAGTTACCGTTTAAAGGAAAATTCTTACGTTAACTGCATTTGACGAATTGAATTTTAACCGAAAATGGTCAGCACTCAGTCACAGTTTCAGTTACCGACCGACCCGGTCGCGCGGGGAGAAAGGGTGTAATAAATGTAATAAAAATTCGACTTAGTTACCAATTTACAGCTGAGGAAAAATATCTACGAGAATCAATTTCAAAAGCCAATCTCACTACCAACCAGTGACGTTCCTAATGGGGTTGTCGGCACCGTCACAGGTTTCGGCCGGACCAATTTCAAGGACAGAAGAATATCAATGCATTACAAATACTCAGTGTTGACCTTGTGTATTCACAAATTGTTTCGAATGCGGGACAGTTGTGAAAGGGGGTATTCACATTCAGAGAACTCAAATTTGTGGATTCAACACTGTCAGATGGCACTTGCAATGTGAGAAAAATAAATAAATATATATTTTTTTATCGTGTGAAAAAATGTCACGGCAGTGTGAATTAGACGCAGGGCGACAATAGCGGCCTGACAAGAGGTAGACTGCCTGAACTGCGCAAGAACTAGTCTGCCGAGCTTTGCAAGAGCCAGTCTGCCTAGCTTTGCAGTTGTCAAGAAAATGCAGTGCTTTGCTTCGTCAGGTAAGAATAATCGCGTCGAGATAAATCTTTAGTATTGTCTTTCGATAGGAGTCAATGGAAAAGTACCGAGTCGAATAGCCGGTGAAAGCCCAGTGATGCCTCGTGAACTCAAGTGCATGGTAACTATCATGGAAACATAATCGTTTTGGCGATGGAAAGCCCCCGACCTCAGTCGCCCTAGCAAGTCAAGCGACCACCATACGACCAAAAAAAGGACCGGTCGTTTTGTGCCGTTTTGACGACCATAAAACAACCATTAAAACGACCATTTTTTCGGTCCAGATTTGGTCGTCTTTTGCTTTATCGACCCAAAAACGACCGAGGTAACGTCGTTAAAGGAAATACAACCAAGTGTAAACCTAAAAACTGGTTGTTGTTTTGGTCGCACGGTGATCGCCAAAACGGCACAAAACGACCGGTCGTTTTTTAAGTCGTTTCGTGGTCGGTTTCAAGGGTCGTTTGACCTGCTAGGGCGGCAAGAAAAACTGTATTCCGCTTTTTTTTTCAACGCTGCTAAACTCTATCGAGGAAGACTAAATTATTATAGTCCAGCGAACCGCCAAATGGAGACGCTGATAACTGACCAGCATTAGACCAAATGCTGAGAAGAAAAAAATGAATGAAAGTTTTTGATACCGACCGAGTAGCAAAAAATCGACCGCAGTCCCTTCCTTAGCGGGTTCATTTAAGGTAGTCCTTGTGAATAGTGTTCACTTCGCATAAGTTTCAGAGAAATGAGAGGGAATTGCAAACACTTCTGGATAGTATAAAAATCTGAATAAAATGAAGCATATTAAAGGTGCTGAAAAGATTAATTTTGCATAATAACAATTCCAAAATGTTATTAACAAATTGATGTAAAATATAATTATTTAAGAAACCTCCAAGAAACCTACACTTTTTTTAATGAAAATGATTCGTTCACTTTTCTGAAGACGTATGAATTTTTTCAGATTTTTAAATTCATTTTGATTTTTTTTATCATATAGGAAAAATGTGTAGGTAGTCACAAAATTCAAAGTGACAAAATTCTCGACGTTTCAGAGTATTTTAAGTACTTTGACATTAAAATCTCGGAAATTTTTTTTTATACGAGAACAGATTCCTCCATTAGGAAGCGAAATGGAAACATCTTAATAAAAATTACTATTATTAACTTACATGACGGCTGTCATCTCTTTCAGCACGCAAAGCTTCGAGATGATAAAATCTCTACCCGGACGTACGGACGTGTACTGTTTTTTTAATCTTAGTTTGCCCCTGTTACCACTGCACGTAGCTTTGCGATAATCATAAACGTCGTCTCCGCGCCTCGGCAAACATTGGATCATAAAGGTACCTATTTGTTTGATACCCGAACAATTCCTGTCGTTAATGATTAAATAATATAACTACATCACCATAAATTTAACAATACCAGGTGCTGAGTGGCTTCATGATTATGCTTTTACACATATATAAGGACCTCGGAGATTGACATTTAGCAGTATCACCGCAATGGCGGGCCTGAAAATTGCAATCACTCAGCTAGTCGTTTGTGTCCTACTCGGAGTCATCGGTAAGTTCCATTATATCGAATCTGTTCGATCGAATAAAGAACTCAATTCGATTTGACCGATCCGTTCGATCGATTAAAATTCTTTACCTCGCCGTGGGTTCGAGTATTACAATAAATTATCTCTCGTAATCCAGGTATCAATGGAAAACCGCCCAGCGCGATTTTAAACGGAGATCGAGCAGATGACAATGAATTCCCGTATCTAGTTTCATTGAGTACTTACGGTCTGCATACATGCGGCGGTTCCATAATCGATTCGCGGCACATCCTCACCGCCGCCCACTGCGTTGACGACGTTCATAACGCAATCAAGTATATGAAGGTCACCGCGGGAACGAACTTCGTCAACGCTCACCTCGGAGACGACTATCGTATAAAAAACGTAACGATACATCCGGAATTCTCCGATTCGAAGACAGATCCGTGGAGAAACGACATCGCCGTTATAACTGTGAGTACAAGATGATTTATGGTCGCTGCGATTACCGAAGAGTCTCGAATCGAATTTTTCGTCCGGCATTTCAGCTGAGTAGCGCAATCAAGTTAGATCGTCGTCGCAGACCGGTAAAGCTCCCGACGAGTGACACACCAGCGGACACTCGGGTCACAGTCTGCGGATGGGGTTTTACGTCTTACCCGGATGAAAAAACACCCAGCGGTCTCAGAAAACTATCGATGGTTGTGGTCCCGAACAGCAAATGCAGACCGCCCGAAATAACATACATTCGCGAAAAACAAATATGCGCCTATTCCGGAAAGGGTGCCGGTGTTTGCGTGGTAAATTAAACTCCTCGTACGAATCACAACATATCTGAATTTATGTAGAACTCCACTGATTCAAGCTGTATGATTTTCCCAGGGCGACAGCGGTGGCCCACTAATGGATGACGAAACTCTCGTTGGTATAACTTCGTTCATGGTTCCTTGCGGCAAGGGCTACCCGGATGTCTTCACGAGGGTCCACAGCTACGTCGACTGGATCAACGAGGTCACGGATATGTACTGAAGCGATCGGGGGCTTCAGATATTTTTTTTCATCAATTTACTCTGTACCTTACCCATAATCATGCAGCCAAATAAACCATATATGATCAGCATTTTTTGGACATGACTACTGGTTGTTCGAATAATCGCTATGTAAATTTCAGCGGTTTACACAACTTTATTCACAATTATGGAATGAGATTTTTTTTCAGTACACTGCTAACTTGATACCCGTTAATTACTAATGATACTTGCGGTACGATCGTATGAGGGTTTGGCGTGCGACTACCTATCGACTCCGCAATAAATCATCGTATTTATCTTCGCCAAAATTAACGAGCTTAGCCAAAACCACAGGTGTAACCTCGATAGCGGGCTTAACTCTGCGACGCAAGTTTCTCGGTGATACTTTTGTTACGTCCTGATCAGCATTTTCCTGCATCTACGGTAAAGGAGATTTCTCTCCCTATTACACGTTTATCGCATGTGACGCTTTATCAGGACAGTGCCCTTTTTGAATCTAACCTTTCGGAAATTTATTCAGGGATGGGCTGAGAATGCATGCCAAAAGAATATAGGTCGATGATTACCATATGGTGTTTACTATGGCTCGGTATTTAATTCTACTCGATGCGTACTACGATGTTTACTACGTCGAACTGATATGACACTCCGCGTGGCCTTGACATACGCAATTAATGATTAATTTCGGCATTTTCCTCTCCTTGCGCAAGTTGTTATTCGTGGCGAAGACTCAGCGGCGAAAGGGAGCTTCGTTTCAACACAAGTTTCGAGGCCAATTAAACAGAAGCACCGTTCGTTTCTGGTCTGTGGTACCGCAACGTGGTGCATCTCTACTTCTGGGCTAGTTAGTTATTAAGTCTGCGAAGTTCTGTACGACACGTTACTCTGCCAGTTTGTGCTTTAATAAACGATTCGAGCTATTCCCCGAGTGTAACAACCCGAGCGTTTTCTCCCTACACAGTAAAAAAAGTTTGTTTGTGAATGCGTTTCAAGCACGTTGAAATAATGCACGTAAAGCACGTAAACTTTACACACTTCAAAATATGTTGAGAATCAACACACCACGAAGCATTAAAAAATTTACTACACGAATTACATGCCTAAAGCGTGTTAAAACAAGACGTTTGTTTTTAGATTGTGTGCACCGCTTCAGCGTTCATATTCGTTACTCCCCAGCAGGGCGTAACTCGAAACTGCGCGTTTTGTGGACATAGGTGCGTGGAGGAACTAACAATATTTGTCGTTGAAAATTTGCTTTACAATTCGATAATGAAGGTTAAAACCTTCGACGATGTTTAATTTTGATATCCGACCGTTTCCGGTCCCCAATGACGATATAACATTGTTAGATTATCATAAATTCAATAATACCAGATGTTGAATGACCGTATTATTATGCTTTTACACGTATATAAGGATTTCGAAGATCAACATCTAGCAGTATCACCACAATGGCAGTCCTGAAAATTACACTCACTCAGCTAGTCCTCTGCGCCCTACTCGGAGTCATCGGTAAGTTCGATTCGATCGATTAAAACTCTTCAGCTCGCAGTACGTTGGTGTACTACAATAAACTATCTCTCGTAATCCAGGCATCAATGGAAAGCCGCCCAGTCCGATTTTAGACGGAGATCCCGCGAATGACAATGAATTTCCGTATCAGGTTTCATTGGGTATTTACGGTAATCATACATGCGGTGGTTCCATAATCGATTCGCGGCACATCCTCACCGCCGCCCACTGCGTTGACGACGTTAATGAGGCGATCCGATATATGAAGGTCACCGCGGGAACGAACTACGTCAACGTTGGCAACGGAGACGGCTATCGTATAAAAAACGTAACGATACATCCGGCATTCTCCGATTCGAAGACAGATCCATTGAAAAACGACATCGCCGTCATAACTGTGAGTGCAAGATGATTTATGGTAGATGCGATTACCGAAGATTCTCTAAACGAACATTCGTTCGGCATTTCAGCTAAGTAGCGCAATCACGTTAGATCGTCGTCAGAGACCGGTAAAGCTCCCGACGAGTGATACACCGGGGGACACGCGGGTCACAGCATGCGGATGGGGTGATACGGTTTACCCGAACGGAATCACACCCAGCGGTCTCAGAAAACTGTCGATGGTTGTGGTCCCGAACAGCTCATGCAGACCAGCCCCAATAAAATATATTCGCGACACTCTTATATGCGCCCATTCCAGGAAGGGTGCCGGTCTTTGCACGGTAAATTAAATTCCTCGTACGAATCACAACATATCCGAATTTCTGCAGAACTCACTGATTCAAACTGTGTCGTTTTCCCAGGGCGACAGTGGTGGCCCACTGATGGATGACGGAACTCTGGTTGGTATAGCTTCGTTCGTGGTTCCTTGCGGCATGGGCTATCCGGATGTCTTCACGAGAGTACACAGCTACGTCGACTGGATCAACGAGGTCACGAAGATGTACTGAAGCGATCAGGGGCTTTAGATATTTTTGAATAAACTTACTCTGTACCTCACCCATAACCATGCAGCCAAATATACCATATATGATAAACATTTTTTGGACATGACTACTGGTTGTTCGAATAATCGCTATGTAAATTTCAGCGGTTTACACAATTTTATTCACAATTATGGAATGAGATTTTTTTTCAGTACACTGCTAACTTGATACCCGTTAATTAGTAACGATACTTGCGGTACGATCGTATGAGGGTTTGCCGTGCGACTACCTATCGACTCCGCAATAAATCATCGTATTTATCTTCGCCAAAATTAACGAGCTTAGCCAAAACTACAGGTGTAACCTCGAGAGAGGACTTAACTCTGCGACGAAAGTTTTTCGATGATACTTTGTATACAAGAGGAAGCTGAATTATTTTACATATTTTTCGCACGCTTTCGCCATGCTACAGGCATAAAAAGTGGGAGTTTTTGTGCATTTGGTAGAAAAAGTAGTATATGCGATATTTGTGCGAAACGGCACGGTCTCCTTTCATCGTCGGAATTGCATCTGCGGTGATGCTCACGTTTACACCAATGTTTATTATTATCGGGATAGAATTACTGATGTCATGCAACAAACATAGATCTGTCGTGATTGGAGGCTGAAAACCAGCTTCGTCGAACCTGCGCTCTCCATCGTGCCATTTACATTGAACCGACCAATGTACTTTATGCGTAAAGGCTTAATTAATAAAAATAATTCAGTGACACTCGCGAATCTCGATTTATCTGAATACCCTCAGAATTAAAAAAATGTCGAGGTTATCCGAACGGCCTTTATTTTTTATCTTGCTTCGCGATAATCATATACATTGCCACACGGTATTTTTTGACGCGTCACAAGAATCGCGGTACCGTTAAATTTCGGGCCCGACGAGCACACGTTTTCTCCACCAACGGGGTGGCAATTTCAAGGATTCGAATTTAATTAGACGCAATTAATGATTAATTTCGGCATTTTCCTCTCCTTGCGCAAGTTGTTATTCGAGGCGAAGACTCAGCGGCGAAAGGGAGCTTCGTTTCAACACAAGTTTCGAGGCCAATTAAACAGAAGCACCGCTCCTTTCTGGTCTGTGGTACCGCAACGTGGTGCATCTCTACTTCCGGGCTAGTTAGTTAGTAAGTCTCCGAAGTTCTGTACGACACGTTACTCTGCCAGTTTGTGCTTTAATAAACGATTCGAGCTGTTCCCCGAGTGTAACAACCCGAGCGTTTTCTCCCTACACAGTAAAAAAAGTTTGTTTGTGAATGCGTTTCAAGCACGTTGAAATAATGCACGTAAAGCACGTAAACTTTACACACTTCAAAATATGTTGAGAATCAACACACCACGAAGCATTAAAAAATTTACTACACGAATTACATGCCTAAAGCGTGTTAAAACAAGACGTTTGTTTTTAGATTGTGTGCAGCGCTTCAGCGTTCATATTCGTTATTCCCCAGCCGGGCGTAGCTCGAAACTGCGCGTTTTGTGGACATAGGTGCGTGGAGGAACTAACAATATTTGTCGTTGAAAATTTGCTTTACAATTCGATAATGAAGGTTAAAACCTTCGACGATGTTTAATTTTGATATCCGACCGTTTCCAGTCTCTAATGGCGATATAACACTGTTAGATTATCATAAATTCAATAATACCAGATGTTGAATGGCCATATTATTATGCTTTTACACGTATATAAGGATTTCGGAGATCGACATCTAGCAGTATCACCACAATGGCAGTCCTGAAGATTACACTCACTCAGCTAGTTCTCTGCGCCCTACTGGGAGTCATCGGTAAGTTCGATTCGATCGATTAAAACTCTTCAGCTCGCAGTGCGTTGGTGTACTACAATAAACTATCTCTCGTAATCCAGGTATCAATGGAAAACCGCCCAGCGCGATTGTGGGCGGAGATCTCGCCGCTGACAATGAATTCCCGTATCAGGTCTCATTGAGTGTTTTCGGTGAGCATATATGCGGTGGTACCATCATCGATTCGCTGCACATCCTCACCGCCGCCCACTGCGTTACCGGCCGTTATTTCCCAAAAAGCAATTTGACGATTATCGCGGGAACAAACCACCTCGACAGTGGCATGGGACAGGTGTATCTTTCAAAAACCATCACAGTACATTCGAAATTCTCCATGACGGGGCACGATGGGTCACAAAACGACATCGCCGTCATAACCGTGAGTGCGATAATCGGAGAATAATGGTCGATGCGATTGTCCAAGAGTCTCGTCAATAGAATTTTTCGTTCGGCATTTCAGCTCAGTAGCGCAATCAAATTCGATCATCGAGTCGGACCGGCAAAGCTACCGACGAGTGACACACCGGTTAAGACGCCGGTCATAGCCTGCGGATGGGGTTATACGAATTACCCGGATGGATTCTCATCCAGCAGTCTCAGAAAACTGTCGATGGTTGTGACTCCGAACAACGAATGCAGACCGCCCAAACATACATACATTCGCGAGACTCATATATGCGCCTATCTACGCAAGGGTGCTGGTCTTTGCACGGTAAATCAACCTCCTCGAACAAATGCATCCACAACATATCCGAATCTCTATAGAACTCCACTGATTCAAACTGTATGATTTTCCCAGGGTGACAGCGGTGGCCCACTACTAAATAAGGGAACTCTCGTTGGTATAGCTTCGTTCGTCGTTCCTTGCGGCAAGGGCTTTCCGGATACCTTCACGAGGGTCTACAGCTACCTCGACTGGATCAACGAGGTCATAAAGATGCACTGAATCAACCGAGAACTTGAGATATTTTTATTCATCAATTTACCCTGTACCTTGCTCATAACTGATCATAGTTAAATGTACTATATGTGATCAACAATTTTTATCATACGACTAACGGTGGACATTAAGAGTGGTCCTTAAATTGAGAATTTTTGCGGGACAACCCCGTATTGTCGTGATGTATAAAATAAAAATGCAATGTGCGAAGGATCCCCGTAATTAATGCATTTTTAGATGTCACTACCGGCTATTAAAAAAAAGCTTCCTCTATGACGAAGCAAAAAGAAATGTTACTTCGGAACATTTAAATTTAAAGTCAATTCGCGATTTTCTTGGAGCCACTCCGCACTCCCTGTAAGGGAATAGTTCTTATAAATAACAGAAATTAATAGGAAATAGTTTACCCTGTAATGAAATAGTTCTACATTTTTATTTCAAGTCTCGAGAGTCTCGAACGACTACAAGGTCGAAATAACACAAGTGTTTTACTAATGATATTTGCTATAGGATCATACTAGGGTTTGACGCGCGACTAATGACGCATTTCGCAACAAATAATCGTATTTACCTTCGACAAAGTTAACGAGGTCACCCGAAACTAAATGTGTAACTTTGATACCGAGCTTAACGCCCTGACGTACGTTTCTCGGTGATGCTTTGTATATAAAAGGAAGTTGAAACTGTGTCGACTACAAGTTCTATCGTCAAAGCCAAAATGTTGGATCCACGGGGCTGTCCGACAGTCGTTCTGGCCATTATTTTTGTCGGCTTCTGCGTCGCAGGTGAGTAGCTTAATTCATTATTCACGTACGTGGTTAAACATTTTTTTTAAACCCACGAACCGGTGTATTCAATTTAACAGAAAAGACCATTCAGGTAAAATTAATTTATCGACGCGTCGAGAAACTTAAGCACTTCGTAAACTTCCGGAAAAACACTTCGAGGAAGCTTCGCTTCGATGCACCGAGTATTAATTTTAACTCTATTTACTAGATGTAATTCAATTTAATTTAATCCACCGGTTTGTGCAGACAAACTTCGTGTCCCGTGGACAAATTTGTGTACAACATTTTTATTTATTATACTCGGAATATATTTTATAAAATAATATAAAATAATTTATTGTAATCGGGAATATATTTTATAAAAACGTTGAATTTTTATTGATCGGTGATCGTTTATTGATCGGTGATCGCAATCAGGTGCAAATGCCCGCGCTCCGAGCCGAATAATCGGCGGGACTGATGCCGAACCCGGGGAATTTCCCTGGCAAGTGTCTGTGCGAGCTTACGATAAACATCTATGCGGAGGAACCATAATCGGCAAGAGACACATCCTCACCGCTGGCCACTGCATCGTCGGGGTCACCGAAGCTCCCTACTCCGAAATGACCGTCGTCACGGGATCCTATACTCAGAGGCCAGGTACCGGAAAAGCCTATCGTGTCAAAGACGTCGTTGTTCACAAGCAATACGTTGCACGCACCGAGCGCTCTGCTGTCAAGAATGACATTGCCGTGATTTCCGTGAGTATCGATAATATTCTCGAATATCTTTAGAGCATGCGAGATACCACAGTGGGTAATAAAAACAGTGCACAATTTTTTTTTTTGCCGTGCTGCTCGTTATCGCTTAAGGTAGTCTAAGCGGTACAGTTTTGCCAAACGTGAGTTTCAGGGAAAAATTCAAACATTTCTCGATGGGATAAAAATCTGAAAAAATCGACCATACGGAGGTGCTGCAAATACCGTTTTTTTTATGTAATAATAATTCCAAAATGTTATTGACAAAGTAATGATAAAAATAAGTGTTCGCCAAACTATCCGGCAACTACTTATTCCATAAAAATCATTCGTTCATTTTTCTGAATACGTATGAATTTTTTCAGGATTTTTTGTAATCTTTGAAAATTGCGTTTTTTCACAGCTTATACATAGAAGAAACGCAATTTTCAAAGATTACAAAAAATTCTAACAAATTATTTTTATGAAGGGAAATAGTTAAGCTGCCGGGTAATTTGTTGAATAATGATTTCTATCTTCAATTTATTAATAACACATTGGAATTAGTTATAGTAGTAGTGAGTTTATTGACAGTGCATAACATGGAACAGTTTTTAATACACAACAGACTTCAATCACATATATGCTGCCAATGGGCAATCGACCGAAGTCCTTCAGCCAAAATTGGAATTATTATTTCACAAGAACAATCTTTGCAGCACGTCCCATATACTTGATTTTCTTCAGATTTTTATCCTATCGAGAAGTGTTCGAAATGTTCTCTGAAACTCACGTTCGGCGGGACTGTACCGCTCGGGGTACCTTAAGGGCATGTGGTACATACTCAGTCGGTAACAAATCGCCTTCCCTGTTTTCTCCAAAACGATCGATACGACGAGCAAAAGCAAATTAGGTTTTCATACTTATATCTATTGACTACAAAAACCTAATTTGATTTTGGTCGAAGCATCAACCATCGCTCAGAAAATAGGGAAAGCGATTTGTTACCATCGGAGCATCGATACATATGTATCACATGCCCTTGGGGTGATGTGCAACACCCTCCCGCCCACCTGTCCCGCGTCCAGTTGGTAAAAAAAACTGTACTGCATGCCGTTTTGAGGCCGCAGACCGCCGAGGAAAACGAAAATTGTCTATCCCTGTGTCTGCCGATTCCCTAGGGAAAGACAATTTTCTTTTTCCTCGGCGGACTGTGGCCTCAATACGGCATGCAGTACAGTTTTTGTTGCCGATGGCGGTATTTCACCTTAAGGCGAGGTGAAGAAACAGACTCAGTCGGTAACATAAACTGCAATGAATGGCATTCGGCGATGGTAGACATTTCGCGAAAAAGCAAAGTGGTAGCGGATGTAAAATCGAATACTGCATCCGACGATACTTCGTTTTTACCCCAAATGTCAAACATTTTTACACGGCATCGCTTCGAAAAAATGCAACTATCTGTCTTGCACCTGAATGTCACGTGGTAAATGTTTCACTTCGCCTTAAAAGAAAATTCTTAAGTGAAATTTGATGGATTTTCTTTTAACCGGAAATGGTTAACAATCTCGAAAAAAAATGAACTAGAATTTTAGTTACCGATCGAGCCGGGCCCGGGCAGGGAGAAAGGGGTGTCCCGTCACCGCAAGTGGTTGTAATAAAAACCGACTTTGTTACCAATTTACAGCTGAGGAAAGATATTGAGGAGAATGAATTTCAAAAGCCAATCCCACTGCCAACCAGTGAAATTCCCAATGGGGCTATCGGCACCGTCACAGGTTTCGGTTGGACCAATTTCGCGGATCGAACATCGTCCAATATACTGAAAAAACTGGATGTTACCCTTATGAATGGCGGGAATTGCCTCGAAAAGGGTATTCGCATTCAGAAAAGTCAGATTTGTGGAGTCGACGCCGTCGGACAGGGCACTTGTAGGGTGAGAAAAATTAGTAAATAATTTTGTGCTTTTTTGTTTACCGTGTAAAAAAAAATTCAAGACTGTGTGAATTTGACGCAGGGCGACAGTGGCGGTCCTTTGGTCTACAACGGAGCGATCGTAGGGGTTGTTTCCACCGCGATGCATCCGTGTGGATTCGGAGTACCGGATGTCTACACAAAAGTCTACCACTATCTGGATTTCATAAACGAAGCCATGGCGATCGCGTGATAGATAAACTAGTTTAATTTGCATGTTTTTTTTTAACATAATGAGATAACGACTGCGCCGATTTCCCGATTTAATTTGTGTTGTGTAGATGTGAGTCAAAAAAATAAAAGTGCGATGTCGATCGAAGTACCGTCTAACATATATGTAGCTGTAGGATGTGAAACAAAAAAAAAAATATAGACAGACAGCAAGCATTACCGATCAGAAATTAAATCGACTGTTCAATGGCAAGATGTTTTCATACGATACGAATCGACTTTTTTTACCTTTATAATTAACCTCACAAGATGACAAATTAAGCATTGGCAGATGTTCGGAGGTAACGACTTCCGAGTGTCATGAGCAGAGTATATAAAGCAGTGGAGAACATGTTCGAGTCATCAAAAGTTTATAATCATTATGGTAAGAACGATGCCGGGATCGAGAAGAAACAGTGCCCTATTTGTTTGTTTAGCGTTAGCAGCAATCTTCAGTGGTGAGTTAATATATAAAATGTGAATCGCTAACTCGCCAAGTTTATGCAAAAACCGAATTCAGAATTCGGCACTATCACGGCAAGATAATTGTTTAGGGCGATGGAAAGGTCTCGCTCCAATCTCAGTTGGTAGCAAAATAGTATATTATGCTACAAGGGAGGGAAGTGCGTGTTTTCACCTCGTGTGAAGTTTGATGCCCGAGCGAAGCGAAGGCAGAAATTCACACGAGGTGCAAAGGCACTTCCTCCCGAATGGCATACGCTATTTTTAGCGGAAGGAAAAGTGAACTTTTCCTCCTAAATTACTTTTCCTCCCACTAAAAATCACTCTTCCTCCCACTAAAAATCACTCTTCCTCCCACTAAAAATCACTTTTTCATCACTCGGTGCGGAAATGGCCACTTTTCCGCCCGCTTCGCGTGCGTAAAACCGCCATTTTCGCACCTTGTGATGAAAAATTTCGTACATCCCTCGCGCGACACACTTTTTCTAACTCGTGTGATTACAGTACTCGCCTTCGGCTCGTGCTGCAAACTCACACTCGTTAGAAAAACGTTTTTCGCCCTCGTGGGGTAATGTACTAATTCATCCCAGTAAAAATCACTTTTTTTCCGACTACGCTAAAAAGGACCTAGTTGGTGCCTGCAATGGGGGTGGAAAGTGCCCGATTCTTGCCGGGCGGGCAAAAAAGTAATGTGAGCGGGCAAAAAAGTGATTAGGCGGGCAAAAAAGTGATTGGGCGGGCAAAAAAGTGATTGGGCGGGCAAAAAAGTGATTTCAGCGGGAAAAAAAGTGCTTGGGTCAGCAAAAAAGTGCTTGGGCGGGCAAAAAAGCTATTTTAGCCGGCAAAAAAGTGCTTGGGCGGGCAAAAAAGCTATTTTAGCCGGCAAAAAAGTGCTTGGGCGGGCAAAAAAGCGATTTTAGCGGGCAAAAAAGTGCTTGGGCGGGCAAAAAAGTAATTTCAGCGGGCTACTAGGCGAATCATGTCGGCGAGCGCGTATTTCAAGATGGTACCGTTGCAGGCATAAAATACGGCCACTTTTTAGCATAGTCGGGGAAAAAATAGTATATGCCACTCAGGAGGAGTGCATTTTCACCTCGTGTGAATTTCGCGCTCGGTGAAAACTTCGCGCTCGGTGAAAAAACGTACTTTCCTCCCTTGTAGCATAATGTACTATTCCTCCCACTAAATTACTTTTCCTCCCGCTCGTCAAGACTCGGCCAATTTCCACCCCCGTTACAGGCATGAAATAGGGCCTTTTTAGCGTAGTCGAGGAAAAATTGTATTTCGCTTCATTTTGTTTCAATGCCGCTGAACTCTACAGAAGAAGACGATACGGGGATGCTGATAAGTGGCCAGCATTAGATCAAAATGTGGAGATAAAAAAAAATTAATCGAAGTATTTGTGACCGACCGAGTAGGAAAAACCGACTGCTGTCCCTTTCTTCGCGGATTCAACTGATCGGAATCCAATGAATCTTTCCCATTGTCTTTCGATAGGAGTCCATGGAAAGCCACCGAGTCGAGTAGCCGGAGGCCTGTACGTGAAGCCCGGCGAACTCAAGTACATGGTAGGAGTGATGGAAGGCGACAGTCACATATGCGGCGGTGCGATAATCAGCAAAAGACACATTCTCACGGCTGGTCATTGTGTAGAGAATCCTCGGAATTTGAGTGTAATCAGTGGTATCGTCGACATCAATGATTCGGCGTGCACGAAGTGTCAAAAGTCATCTTGCACCCCGATTACAGCCCCTATACGCCGACCTCGAATGTGGAACGAGATATCGCGCTCATTGTGGTGCGTACCTCATCACACGTAGCAGCTCAATGAGGCTTAGATGTTGTTTCAATCACAACTCTATACGTATTCTCTTCCTGCCCATTTCAGCTGAAGGAAGAATTAAATTTGGACGACAAATTGTCGGCAGTGGAGCTTCCACCGTATCAGATTCAACCCGGTCACAGTGCCATGATCGCCGGTTGGGGTTTCACCTCCCCCCAGAACACGCCGACGTCACACTTGATGAAGTTGTATGTTACGTTTTTGAACGCGAAAAGTTGCTGGGAAAAGCGTGGATTGCTTACGAGAGACAGGCTTTGCGGTTATCAGCCGTCCGGAACGATCTGCGGGGTAGGATATAAATTGATTCTACTATCTGACTGACGGAAAAAAATTAATTAATTAAAAGAATTAAATTTAAAAAACATGGTACGTATTTTTGTGATTTCAGGGTGACAGCGGCAGCCCATTGGTCGCCGGATCGATTGTCGTCGGAATCGCGTCTGCCAGTAGATGCATTATCGGTGACGCTCACGCTTATACCAATGTTTACTACTATATGAATTGGATAACTGAATCTATGCGTAAAACATAAAAGTCTGATGACGGTATCATCGATAAATGGTTCTTATTTGGTAGGAGGCTAAACTACCTCACTCTCTCTCTCTGGCGCGTGACCGAGTATAAATTTTGGAGTGGTTCATCAAGATCTTGTAACGACCCATTTCCGACATTAGCAGAACCTGATGTAACGCTTCAAAATTTCTACCATAGAAATCTGACGCTTCCTATGGTGCCATCCTTATTTAGCCGCCTTTAATAGCACTCGATCCTTTAAATGTACTCGATGAAAAATTATCGTATTAATAAAAATGATACGACCGTACGTTCGTCAATATTAATTGATAAAAAAAAATCCCTCTAGCCTCGCGAAACATGTGATTACGTTTCAAATATGGATGATTGAGTGCACATGTGCAAAGCCACTTCGGTGCGCTGAGTTTGATGAGCGATAGCGCTTACGTGACGATTACGTCAGATGATCGAGTGTACTCAGTGGAATTGTTGGAAAATATTCCACGTGCCAAAAAAGAAAATTAATATGTAACTGTATAACTGTTTATCGAAGCCGTAGCGCTTGTCTAATTTTTTAATAACGACTGGTTGTAATGACAACTGAAAAACAATTGCAGATTTAATTATAAATAGTCTAAGCGGGCCAAGAAAAGTGGTCGCGGAGCTTTACATTCCTAAGATACTTCCAATGAAGAGAACAGGTTACTCGGTATAAAATTAATGGCATATTTACATCTCTACCACTCACAACTCTACCAAAAAAAGATGACTCTAACAACTCTACCAAAATATCTACCACTGAAGAAAAAAACCCTACCGGAATTTAAATAAAACTCTCCCGCAATTAAATAAAATTCTTTATTTCAATTCCGGGAGAGTTTTATTCAAATGTCGATAGAGTTTTATTTCCATTCCGGTAAAGTTTTTTTTTTCAGTGGTAGAGATTTTGGTAGAGTTGTTATGTGGTAGAGTTGTTAGAGCTATATTTTTTGGTAAAGTTATTATCCGGTAGACTTGTTTTCTGGTAGAGTTGTGAGTGGTAGAGGTGTAAATGTGCCAAATTAATAGCGTTGCGATATATATATATTAAAAAAAAATATTATGCCTGCGTATACCCTTCTGGGTTTTTACGACCCCGCCTTCCTTGGCGAGGATTTCCCCTTGTACCCTGTGCGTCCGCAGCCGACTTAACCCCACTGTATCGCGTTCGCCGAGGGCCCAGGGAAACTACGGAAAAACCTGTGCCGATATAGCCGGTGCCTTCCTAAGTCCCCCCATCGTAATGCGAGTAAACTCAAGCACGGCAACCAGAGGCGCTTAGAGCGACACCTCCTCTCAGTGATGCGCCGCCGATATCTTGCCCGGTAGACACCATCCGCCAGATAAGAACCCGCGGTAGTCACACCAAAGCCGAAAACCGCCCACTCATCACTGAGAGGTGTTTTAGGCACATATTTATCAAAGGTGGGAACCCAACAACCAGGATCATAGAAAAAACACATGGAAAAATGTCCAGTGGTGTCGGCCGGGAATCAAACCCGGGTCCGCTGCGTACGAACCCAAGCCTCATCCATTAGGCCACTGCTCCTCTCTGCGTTGCGATATTAATGAGTATGAGGTGGTCTGTGGTAGGGTTGCGAAATAACTGTCCGATGTAGAGATGATAGAAAGCGAGTTCGATTTATTGCCTACAGTTTGGATAGGAAAAGATTCGGGCAGGAACGTTCAAATAAATATTTAGTTGGATGCACAAAATATTTTAAGGCCTCAAAAATATTTTGGTGAAGTCATCAAAAAGTTGTTGAACTAATCAATCTTTTAGCTGTACCAACAAAATATTTATTTGAACGTCCCTGCCCGAATCTTTGGTTGATTCAACGGCATCTTTTTATCCCCGTTTAGTTTACATATTTTTCACATAATGTGAGAACGACTCCGACGATTTCGTGATGTAATTTGCAGTTGTATACGTGAATAATTAAACAATGAACTGACTGACATATGTAGCTGTAGGATGTAAGCAAAAAAAAAAAAAAAATATAGCCATACAGTAAACACTACCGATCATAAATTAAATCGACCGTGTAATAGAAAGATTATTTCGAACGATACGATTCGACTTTTTTTTTTAATTTTAATTAACCTCAAAAGATGATAAAATAAACATTGGCAGATGTTCGGACGTAACGCCTTCCGAGCGTCATGAGCAGAATATATAAAGCAGTGGAGAACATGTTCAAGTTATCAAAAGTTTGTAATCATTATAGTAAGAAAGATGCCGAGATCGAGAGAAAAGAGTGCCCTATTCGCTTGTTTAGTGATAGCGGTGATAGCAATCTTCAGTGGTGAGTTGTGGAATACAAGTCCTAATTGATTGATCGTCGCGAGTAAAATGAATAGCAAAAACCGAATTCGGAATTCGGCACTAAGGTAAACGGCCCGGTTTCCGCCGCTGTCCCAGTTACCGCCATTAATCGCAATTTATGCTAATAATAAATACAGTATACGTTAAATACAAACGAAATTGACGGCATGTGGAGGAGCGGTTTAATCTTGATTGATGCCGCGATACGTATATTTTTTATAAAATGTTCCGTTTAACAATTGAAGATGGCGGAAACTGGGCCTGAAGGTGGCGAAAACTGTGCCGCTTACCTTATCACGGCAAGATAATCATTAAAAGCGACGGAAAGCTCCCGCCCAACCTCAATCGGCAACAAAAGCTGCATCCCGCCACTTTTTTGTTTCAACGGTGCTAAACTCTACAGAGAGAAACCAAATTATTTTCGTTCGACCAACTGTTAGATGAAGAAGCTGATAACTGGCCAACATTAGACCAAAATGTTGAGATAAAAAAGATATTAATCAAAGCTTTTGTTACCGACCGAGTACCAAAAACCGAGCTTCCTTCGCAGGATCAATTAATCGGAATCCAATGAATCTTTTCTATTGTCTTTCGATAGGAGTCCATGGAAAGCCACCGAGTCGAATAGCCGGAGGCCAATACGTGATGCCCGGCGAACTCAAGTACATAGTTGGAGTGATGGAAGGCGACAGTCTCATATGCGGCGGTGCGATAATCAGCCAAAGACACATTCTCACGGCAGGTCATTGTGTAGAGAATCCTCGGAATTTGAACGTAATAAGCGGTATCGTCGATATCAACGATCCTACTCGCACTGTGCACAAAGTGTCAAAAGTCATCTTGCATCCCGATTACGTCCCCTATACGTCGACCACGAATGTGGAACGAGATATCGCGCTCATTGTGGTGAGTACCCCGGCACGCACACCAACTCAATGAGGATTAGACCCTATGTCGCTTTACCGACAATTCTATACGCGTATTTTTTCTGCTTATTTCAGCTGAAGGAAGAATTACATTTGGGCGATAAATTGTCGGCAGTGCAGCTTCCATGGTATCCGACTCAACTCGGTTCAAGTGCGATGGTCGCCGGCTGGGGTTTTACGTCCCCCGAGAACACACCGACTTCACACCTGATGAAGATGCATATTACGTTTTTGAACGAGAAAAGTTGCATGGAAAGGCGTGGATGGTTTACGGATGACAGGCTTTGCGGTTATCGGCCGCAAGGAACGATCTGCGGGGTAGGATACATCGATTCTATTATCCGACAGACGTAAAAAAATTAATGAATTCAAAAAAAATACGGTATGCTTTTTTGTGATTTCAGGGTGACAGCGGCAGCCCAGTGGTCGCCGGATCGGTCGTCGTCGGAATCTCGTCCGCCAGTACATGTGTTATCGGTGACGCTCACGTTTACACCAATGTTTATTACTATATGCACTGGATAATCGAATCCATGCATAAAACATAAAAATCTGTTGATGGTACCTATCATAGATACATGGTTATTTATGGCAAAATAAATTCATTCATTCTCTCGCACCTTTCCTCGTAAACATTTTGGAGAATTTGATCGGGGCCTTTTTCGGACCTTAGCAGAGTCTGATGTAACGCTTTAAAATGTCTACCACCGAGATCTGGCGCTCCCTATGGTCCCATCCTCATTCAGCCTCCTTCAATAGCAAACGAATGAACTCGATGAAAAATTATCGTATTAATAAAAATTACAAGATCAAAAATTCGTGAATAATTGACTAAAAAAAAGATGAAATCAATCCTTCAAGACTCTCAAAACGTCCGATTACGTGCCAAATATGGACGATCGAGTGCACATGTGCAAAGCCACTTCGGCGCGTTCAGTTTGATGAGCGATGGCGCTTACGTGACGATTGCGTCAGATGATCGGGTGTGCTCAATGGAATTGTTGGAAAATATTCTACGTGCTGAGAAAAGAAAATTAGTATGTAACTGTATAACCGTTTATCGAAGCCGTAACGCTTGTCTAATTTTTTTAATAATACACAATTGTAATAACAATTAAAGCAGTTGTAGATTTAATGACAAATGAACTAAGCGCGCTAGGAAAAGTGGTCGCGGGGTTGTGACACATTCGTGAGTTTCGTCGAAGAAAGAGAACCAGCAGCTCGGTATAAAATTAATATCGATGCGATATTAATTCACCGACGAAAGTCAACAGAGACAGCTGCCGTTTAATACATCTGCCCATTATATATAAAGGATCGTGAAAGTTTTACTCTCGAAACGGAATTCCGCCAACCTGCTGTTAACATCGGGCCCGTCAACGATGTCCCGCGAAAGTTCAGCCGCCGATCGGCTGCGAGCGTTTTCGATATTTATCATCCTCATCGTTAGCTTCGAAATATTCGGTAAGTCCGATAAAAAAAAAAAGTTTAACAATTTAAAAAAGAAAGAAAATCGCGTTCGTTGATCCAATAATCACAAAAAATGAAATGTAAATAAAAATAATTGTGACTAGGTGTTTCTGCGAAACCCCCGAAGCGAATCGTCGGTGGAACGGACGCTCAGCTCGGTGAGATTGTATTTCAGACATCGCTGAGAATCAATGGAAAGCATCGTTGCGGCGGAACCCTAGTGAGTACCAGACACGTTATCACGGCTGCCCACTGCGTCTACGACGTAGATGCTCCGTACAATGAGCTCGAGGCGGTCACGGGAACCAACAGTCTGGACATCGGTGGTGAACATTATTCCGTCAAGGAAATCAACGTTCACGCGAATTTTACCCGCAGCCAGGATGGCACTTGGCGCGACGACATTGCCGTGATAACGGTTAGTTGAGCCGATTAAGGGACGTTACTAAATATATTTCTGGAATACCTGACAACTACGGTCGATAAATTACCAATACGACCCGCTCGATGAACACGGCTTTCCAATAATTCAGCGACATGTTCAAAGACCCTCGAGGCTTCCCGTTGGGTTAGACTTCGCGCACGCACGTTATCGTCGCTTGCGAATCTGTTGATTATCCTTCGTCACAGCCATTCCGAGAATGGTAATAATTTTTTTTTTATGATTTTTTTTTCTCTTTCTTCAGCTAGACACGGAGATCGACATGAATACTTATCAGTCGCCGATATCTCTGCCCGACGAGGACGCGCCGGTCCACGTGGTCGGCTTGGTCAGTGGATGGGGATACAAGGATTTCGACGATTTTCCGTCCGGCCAATTCCCGACGATCCTCCAGAAGACCGATATGATTATTCTGAGCAACGACGAGTGTCAGGACGCTCACAAATTCATAATCGACGAGACTCAGATCTGCGGCTTCAAGGACAACTACATTGGCACTTGCGCGGTGAGGATTCGATGAAAAATTAATTAAGCCACTCTACCGTTCTTGACTGTGCAATCGCATTTATTATTATCGTTATTTCTTCATCAGGGTGACGACGGCAGTTCTTTAGTGTACGGCGGTGCCGTTGTTGGAATCACTTCCTGGTATTATCCCTGTGGCCTCGGGATTCCGGACGTCTACACAAGAGTTTACCACTATATGCCGTGGATCTTGGACATCATGAGCAGAACCTTTTTCGAGGACTTCGCGAGCTTCGGCGACGTCGACGATTTTAATGGTCTTCAAGACGAATAACAATCTTCTCGATCGTCACCGAATTTTTTTTTTTTTCATCCTGTATACCAGTCGTAAACGATCCTCCAACAGAACAAAAAGAAAACCTCCGGAGCGTACGTAATACCGTAAATCGAGTAAAACGTTCTGTAAACACCCTGACTGAACGACGATAATGATTAAATTACGACTGTAGGAGCTTTCGAGCTTTGAATATCTATATATATATGCACGTTTTATATATTTCAGTTTTTTGTTTAATGTGCGACCGCTTCGCGCTATGTGTCAGAAAATTAGAGTCAAACATTAGTTGAATCGGCAGAGGGGACGGTTAAGAATTTACGAGGCCTACGCCCGTGGTCGTAAACGATTCGCCACCTTCTAACCGTCCAGCGATACACGAATATAAATAAAGAATTTGATTGCACCCAGTTGGGGTAGGGTAGTATGAAGTCCTAAGCGTTACTTGCCCGTCCGGGATTAACGTAATTAACACCGAAGACTCTCTGGTGCGTGTTTTAATTAGGTACCATCCGAGGAAAACGAGACACAGCTGGATAATGTTGAAACGTACGTTGCGAGCTAGTTGTAGCTGGGCGCGTACCTTTTTTCCTGACACGTTTGCACTTCGACGGCTTTGCAGCGACGCTTCACCGAGTGGTATCGAGGTGAGACCTTGTGGTGAATTTTTTTTTTTTTTTTTTTTTTTTTACTCCCCGATATTCTTTTTTAAGGCCTTAGCTTCTGTGTGCCATCTAGCCAGTACTCTCGTATCAATTTTTGTCGAATTTCAATCACTTGTAAAGTTCACGGCCGCAGCCGCTGTTACCCCCCATACTGTATCGCATTTGCACGAGGGCGCAGGGAAACTGCGGAAAACCTGCGCCGATACAGCCGGTCATTCCAACTGAGTCTTGATGTTTGTATTTGATACTTCGAGTACGAACATCAATCCTCAGAATTCGACCTCCCGCTCAACGGTTCCAATGCGCCAGTTAGTGCACGGCTAGGCGGTCACCCATCCAAGTACTGACCGCGAACGATTCAGCTTGACTCTGGGGACCACCGAAGCCGCACACCAACCGCGCATCCACCGCTGTCGGTCTTGTGGTGAATGGTTAATTCGAAAGTGGGACTCCATCTATCGCATTGCCCAATAGACACTTGATAGAAAATCTCAAAATTAATACGCCGCCTAGTGTCCCCTTCGGTCGCACGTAGAAAGATGATTTTGTTGCTCTGACAATCCATGGTAGACATTTTGGAGTGTTGCATCGGGCCCCGCCTGGGCCCCATGTAATGCGCAAAAATAAGTAATGTTACCATGGTAAACATAGATGGCCGATAAATTACGGCGTCACAAAAAAAAATTTGCTACCATGATAAAAAAATGTGCCTGTATTCCATGTAGGGTGATCGGATGTGGCCAATGGTCGGGCAAAGCTGTCCACCGATATTGCCAACATTGGCATGCGAGCTTGGCCCCATTCATCGAGGGGGCCGTGGATGTTAACAGCTTGCCAATACGGTACCCAACATTAGCCCCAAGGTTGATTAAGAGGATCGGCCCATAATTCGTTCTTAATGTAGGCCCTCTATAGCTTACTTATATAAGGCGAGATTTGTTTTAACGTATACTTTTTTGAATAGCAAAAATTTCTGCGTCTACTGCTACTAAAAAAAATTGCTGCTGCAGCAAGAAGAGTTAATAGTCCCTATATTAACCGTTTATAAGTCGCACCGCCCAAAACCGTACCGAAAGGGGACCAACGGGCGCGGAGTGGGGGCCACGCGTAGCAACGGCAGCCCCTAAAAGTGGGGATAGACGTGTGACTTATAAAGGTTTAAGTAGATAACATAATTATGGTAAGAAGATCCTTGCCGTCCCAACGAAAATATCCCCCCCCCCCCCCCCCCCCCCGTTAAGTAAACGACCCGATCTTCCGAAGCAGGTAATCGTTCGGTGTAATGAAGAAAATCGGCGCGTCAATTTCGCGAGCCTTCGATTATGTTATGCTCTCCCAACGATCGGGAACGCCGCACAGAGAATTGCGATAAAATAATCCCGTTGCGTTAACGTACGAGAGGCTCCGTTGATGAGGGTAATACAACGCTGTGGCGTAACACCAGCGATTTCGTTTATATTCTCACGCATGCGTGCACGTACAGACGGACGGACGAGATGCAGCGAGTAATTTTCGGGTCGAATCGAGGACGCGTGTGGGCATTATAATTTTTCCTATGCATATTACATGCTTCTTTGCATAAAATATAGAAGTGAAAGTTGCGATCGTTTATAGTAATATACACGAAGAGGGGGGGGGGGGGGGGGGCAGGTGATATATATCTACATATATATATAAATAAATAGGTAGAGAAGGAGGCACGTCCTCTTTCGCGAATTAGGAGTAAATGCGGGCACTTATCCTGTGAATAGAATCGAGAAACTGCATTGAGAATTTAACTTTCCAATTCACTGGGGGAAAAACCGTGCGAAGTTTAGTGTAACGGAGACGTAGAAAATCGCATCGAAGACTCTCGATACATATATATGCCATTTTTTTTTCATTCAATTATTGATCGGAGAAAGGAATATCGAAAGTGCGCTACCGAGAGAGCTTGATGTGGAATCGACGAGGGAGTGGTTTGTCGTTGATCGATACAACGGCTATCGTGCTATTGTGCGCAGAAAATATCGCGTTGCCACGCTTCACCGAATTACCAAGGATTTTGATAAACGGAATGCTGAAAACTCGCTCGGATATCGTTTGAAACGAATCCGGTTTAACGATACGATTATGTCCCGATCAGCGCTGCGCCATTCGAGAAACGAGATGCCGCACGCAAAGCCTCCAACACTCGGCTCGATCGCAGCGTGAAAATTCCGCGACGTTTAGCTGACAAATATATCAACCACTAAAAATCGTACGAAGTAGCCCCGCGATACACGCGCACACACTCGTGCAAAAGTTAAACGCGTGAAATGTCACGAAGTGAAATCGGCTGATTAAACAAGATCGGCGGTGACGCAACGACCGGTCTCGATTTTATCGATAATATACAAATTATCTCGCTGATCTATTCACCTTTGGAACAGACGTGTTGATTACAGGCTCGACGAGTCGTATTTGCCTTCAGTTCCGAACATGCTCTCCAATTACCGCGGCTGTGGATAGCAAAGTTTGTTCGGCTCACCTTCGAACTAACGTAGTCACAGCAGATTGATTAATGGCCGAACAACTAGGAACTACCCGAGTATACAATGTATCGCGTCACCGGTTTTCCAATAACAACAAGCGCGAAAGTATTCGTGTATTAACAAGCGACATTGCGGGAATATTCCGCTCTCTACGGTCGCTCGAGAGCGTGCGTCGCTTACAGGGCAATTAAATCGGTGGAATGCACGAACACCATACACTCTATCAATGACGTTGCAGTCAGCAGGGCTACAGCCGGGCGCCATTATCGTCGTCGTTTGCGAAGTTGCAAGCGGGCGGTGAAACGAGACAACGGGCGACAAGTGCGGCCACGCATCGAACTAGCCGGGAATGCCTATGGCCCGTGGCCGCGCTACGGTTAATTGACCGCGTGTTGTACTCACCGACAATCAGCGGAAACATTTAACGTGTAACAGTCACGGCACAATCGAAACATGTACACTCACGTAATCGGAACACGGTGGAAACATCCTATCCCGGATGAATTATAATTAGAATCTATCGGAGCCGGTAATTGATGCGGTTTTTTTTGCGGGAAAACAGCGCGGTAAAATTTTCGGCGCTCGGTAATGTGTACGTTACTTAGCTTTGTCGTTTTAAAATCGATTAATCGGAGAATCGATCTTTACATAGCAATTAATCGATTATTTGCATCGATTCTTATTGTCACGATCTTCATGACAGATCCATTAACATATTTTACTAGTATGCCAACGAAAGGAAAATTAATTCCATAGTCTTCTTCGTCTATGTCGACGAGTTATGCTAGGTTTTCATACGCGCGACAGCGACCGGCGACACGTGCGAGGAAAAGGGACAACGATATATTTTGTCTTCGTCTATTGCATAAATCGCTTGTCGTTTTGTTTTTAATCGTTTTAAGCGACTACGTCACACACTGCAAAGTTCAAAAATTGTTCTTTATTTTAAATCTAGTAATTGCTCGTCCCCTGGGTTACGCGCGTGCCACTGTCTTCGCTGTTCGAAGATGTGAATTACAAAAAAGTAATAATACTTAAATCACGAAAAATTATAACAAATGAATCTATAAGAATATTAAACTGTTCACGAAAAAAGTGTTACACTCTATTCACTTATCAAGTAAGATTGTATGGGAAAATAAAGCTTTGTTACTCTTGTCACTCAAACGTTTTTATTTGTGGGCACATATCGGCTGCTAAGAAACAAAAGGACGTAAAACAAAACTCGTATGCTGTACACGAGAGATCCGCGCTTTGGTCTCTTGGTATAGTCATGAAAAATGATTTTTGACGGAAGCTTTGTATACAAAAGTAGATTATAGATGAGATTTATTTTTCGTTACGGTAATTATCATGTCAATCGATCGTACCATCGTTTTCTACAGAATTTGCATTCGTATTGCGATCGAGCCAAATTTGTCAGCGTTCTTCAGTTTACAGAAGGATTCTCTGAAGGCCGATCGTACGATATTTCATTCATTCATAAACACACATTCATAAACAATATACAAACGCACTCCTATGTTTACATTCGCTCTACGATACATTTGATCTTGCATCTTGCTTCAGATATCAACTTTACAAGCGGGTAGTACATAAAAAAAAAGTATCTGTTCTCCCCTCTTTGAAGAGGTTTAGCTACGCCGATGAGCCGCTAATCCTAATCTTAGCCAACGTTACTTTGTCACAGGTTTCGAGGAGTACCGGGAATCCAGTTTGCGCAGCGGCAGGGATTAGCGGATGTCTGCACTATGCAAATTGCCTCTCCCCAATGGATCCGCATCACGTTATTCCAGCCCAACGCCAGTCGAGGGGTAAGCACATCTCAAACTTGAGTTTCTCCACAAATGAAAACACAAAAAAAAAAAAAAAAAAAAAAAAAAAAAAAAAAATGAAGAGAAGAAACGCACCCTGCATCTCATCTCTTCGCACGTTAATTACCGCGTTACATAAACCTCAAGCGATAGTCGAAGTTAGATAAACCCCGGTTGTCGAAGTCGCGGGATCGTTGGCTGGTGAGACTCGGACCGGCGCGCTCTCGGACGGCCGGTACGCCGCGATAGACGGCACGTAGCTGCGGGCGAAAAACCCCTTAACATTCATTATTCAAAGTGCATACACGCCGCGTGTATCGATACTCTGTATAACGCTCTTCTGTCGGGATACCCGAAGGAAGGAAAAGGCGAAAAGCGGAAGGATAGAGGAAGGAGGCGCATGGTATCGATCGACAGATACGATCAGCTGAATAGCGGGGATGGGGATAATTCACGGAGTCTCGAAGCGCGCGCGAAGAGTTCGCCGTGGCGGCCGGCGGGTGGGGAAGAGGGCCGGTATATGCATATACTGCGAGTATACTTAACGGCAGGGAGAGAAAGAGTACGTCAGTTTCCATACATCCCTGGTCGTGACAACGATCAATGATCTTCGAGAATCTCGAGAGAGGGAGAGCCGGGATCCCCCTTGACGTCATACCATTAGTTTCGATACCGCGTTCCCGCGGACCGAATGAGAAACGAGAAGCAACGACGCGAGCTCGCACTCGTATTGATCATGAGTAATGATAATTTCGGGTAATTACATAGTGGCGGACCGGCGCACCGAGGATAATAGGCGATGTATAAGTGATTTAGGACAGCGAAGTATGCGGAGGACGGGATGAATCGGGCAGAGCGCAGGGTAGTGGGCTGCGCTCTTGGTTTCTCAACCTCCTACCACTAGGCCTGAGACTCTGCGAAGTTCGAACGGGACGGAAATCGTTTGGTTTTTTTTTTTTTTTTTTCACTTCCTAACGGAGGAAGCGTTGTTTACGAAAAAGGAATTCCGGAGTTATAAATACTTGGCTTTCTTATTCATTTTTTTTGTTTCTAACAATTTATGCCGCTACTAAACTCTTGCCCGATTGTACTCCGGCGCATCAAGTGATAATAGGCGATCTATAAGTGATTTAGAAGACCCAAGTATGCGGACGACGGAATGAATCGGGCTGAGCACAGCGTACCGGGCTGCGCTCACGGATTTTCGACCTCCTAGCACTGAGCCTGAGACTGCGAAATTTTAACGGGACAACAATCTTTTTTTTTCGCTTCCTCACGGAGGAAGCTTTGTTTACGCAAAAGGAATTTCGGGATTATAAATACTTGCCTTTTCATTCATTTTTTTTCAAGATTCGTAATCGGCGGGCAAAAAGACATTAATCATGGCCTCAAAACGACGAATTATGCAAACTTCGGTTAGCGATTTTCTACATTGAAAAAAAAAAATTGCTTGCGGGCTGCCAAAGAAAAAAATTCTTATTTCAATTCGTACAATTCCATGTGACATTGAAACAACGACGGTGAGACTGCCAAGGTGAGGTGTTTATCGTTTCAATCCCGTATGCAATTGCAAGAATTGAAAGCAGAATTGAAATAAGAATTTTTTTTTCTTTGGCAGCCCGCAAGCGAATTTTACTTGAGACATTGATATTTTTTTTTTTCAGTGTACAATAAATTTTGCGATAACTTTTGACCGTTTTAATTTTATAAAATGCAGACATTTTTTTTGTTACAAAAAAAAGGTGCAAAGCAATTTGCACATGGCTTCCTCATACATGGCAATTTTGCGCACACTGAGAAAAATAAATGGTTGGATTAATCCAACCATTTATTTGATTTAAACAAATGCGGGTTGACGTTCAAAGGTGTATTTTGTTGGCACAACAAATATGTTTGTTTCAATCGACAAACTTTGAATAAATTGAAGCAAATAATCGTTTACCAAAACAATGCTTTATTTGTATCAAACAAATAACAGCTTTGAACGTATGTCACCGCGACTTTTGGTTAATCCAACAAAATTTTTTCTCTCAGTGCATAGCTTCCTCAACGAGAAAGCCAAAAATCGATCAACGAAAATTCTCGCAGAGAATGCTATGCGCAAAATTGCAATAAATCCGTAAGCGATGTGCAAATAATTTTCCAACAAAATTTATGCGTAAAACTATAACTCTTCCCCGACGCCATTTTCTTTTCCAACGTTGCGAGGTAGTCTGATCGTGGTTCGGAGGTTTAGTATAAACCGGTAAGCCGGTACGGCGTGGCGCGACATAATATATCGCGCGCTCGATCGGTCCGGTAACCCTTCGACGGAAGATCCTGATTATCGGTTCTCGCCGCGATGGTAACCGGCCGTAATTAATAGTTTATGCCCGGTAACCGCGTCACCGGCGAAGAATTATCATTCATAATGGCGTAGCGCGCGACAGGAATATTTGTTCGCATGTTGAACACGATAATGCGTCGTTGCGGAAGCATCGCACGCGCGTGTGCGTCCCATAGATTCTCATCTCGGAGACACGAATTGCGCGTCTCTCCTATTTATTTGCCGACGCCGATTTCAACTCTCCGAGTCGAAGAAACCTGATGCATGTTTTTGGCAAAAGCATCGAACGAACCGTACAATTTTGTCTGTCCGCTTTGTCGGGTGTATCGAAACTCCGACTGCTGCGAGCAGATGGGCGGTGGCAGATATCTGAATAATGCATACGATGAGAGCCGGATCGGCAACGAGAGGATGAGGAAGCGATACGGACTGCAAAGCGGCACGAAAGCGTGCAGCGTGGCGATCATCGGTAGCGACCCAGACCGCTGTAATGCCTGGATCGTCGGGGGCAGAGTAGAAGATGACTGGATGCCGGGAGGAACATCGAAAATAAGACGAGACGGAGGTAGGGAGGCTACTTTAAAGCCGATGCCGATTTTAAGTATCACGCCGCCCCGACAAGAATTAATTTCCGAGTCGTTTGCACGCGTGAAACGCGGGTTCGTAAAGAGGCTCCGAGAACTCGCTCCGTACGCCCCATTCGGCCAGTGCGGAGAGCTCGTACGCAGAGCGGGAATTAAAAAACAAACCGATAGATCGAATTATTGCCTTTTCGTGAGTTTCCAAGCGTCACTGTCGAAGTGCGTCGACCTCACGGTTCGCGATCGCGGATGCCTCGGGAATGAGCGACACGGCCCGAAGCGTGTTCGCGGCTGCGCATGCACGCGCCTCGAACGTATTTTAATGCGGGCATTCCCGGCTCGACGAGAGGGACGCGCCCAGAGAAAAGATTTCTTTGTAACAAATAACATTTATTTCAGACAAATAAATTATCTTCTTTCTATATCTGCCTACTAGCATTTTACTTGTATCAAGTATAATTTTTTCTTTAACTATATATTTATTATCTACTTAGTGTATTTATATTTGTATCTAATGCGATGTTGTCGTTGAAACAAATGCATTATTTATTTGTATTAACTATTTTCTTTTCATTGAAAAATAATGTATTTGTCCTTATTTCTCCACAACTGGTTTTTTGTTTTAGACGAAAATCAAATAATTGATACATTATCTAATTAACACATTTTTTATTTTGAACATTAAATTATACAGACTTGGTCTTAACTACTTAAGGTCGTCGATCCAACATGCATATTGTCTATTATACAATGTATCTATTACTGCTAAATTACTATACGGCATAACGATATATAGTAATTGTTTAGGAACCTGCGGAGATACAAAGGAGTCGAATCTGGCAAATTTGCGTCCGATGGTTCTCTAAGCCCTCGTTGGTTAACAGCACTTCCACGTCCATTTTTCACACACGATATCCCGTAAATCGTTTTCACAACAACTGACGCGAACGTGTCGAGGGCCGATGTATGACATAGGCTACCTGGTTTGTGAATTAGCGACTTCCATAATTTAAATCTAGCATCTATTTGATCGGAAGAACCGCTTACTTAAATTTTTAATTTTGAATATCGTGATTAGTTGATATTTAAAGTAAAACATTATTTGGTTGAATGAAATAACTCTCATAGGTGCATAGGAAAAAAACTGTCTTTCGCACAAATTTAAAAAAAAAAAATTGAATTTGAATAAACAGAATTCTAATGCATTGATTTATTTAAACGTAATAAATAAATTCTCTGGGTGCGGAGAGACTCTCGCTTGTTCGCGATTATCATTCCATGACGCGCGAGAGTTTGAAGGAGGATGCGCATTGGTCGTGCGTAGCGCAGCTACGAACGCAGCGGAGAGAGTGCGCGGTTCTCGGAGCCGCTTATCAAACTCCTGCCGTTAACGATCTATCGATACAGTTCATTCGTATTCCCGTCTCGAACGGCTACCTCATCGCTGGCACGTTTACGGTCACGGATTGCTTGCGATGCCGATATACGTCGGTTATAGTTTCTTTTTTTTTTTGCCTTTACGACACATCGGCATCTACCCTCGGGACCGCTGAGTGTATCGAGAATATAGGCGGATGATTTCCGTAGCTCTCCGAGAGCCTCTGGGAATCCTAGTCGAGTTCATAAACCAAAGAGCCGGCCGCGATTCTCACGTTAATACTTCATTAAGCCGACTGTCTCGCCCGTTAAAGTTATAACGAGAGGAGTACAATTTAGTTCGACGACGATATTCGCAGTTATTCCCCGAACGTTTCTAATAATTTGCGAGCCACATGTACGGCCGCGGTACATACGGCGGAGAGAGGTATCGTGCCGCTCGCCTGGGAACTGCCAGCAACCATGTAACAGCATTAGTAACATATTAATATATGCGTGTACAGGGTGACTCAGAACTCGGGCCTTCTCCAGACGACCGATAGAGCTCAGAAAAAAAATAAATAAAAAAACCAAAAAAATTATAACGTATAGAGTTCAAGAAAAGAAATAGTTTTGGTTTTAGTAAAAGACTGTTTTAAATCAGCGGCTGGAATTTATTAACTTCTTTTTAAGGTGGTCGAAGCGATAGAATCCCGACAAAGGTGAGTTTCAGAGAAAATTTCGAACACTTCTCGACGGGATAAAAATCTGAAAAAATAAAGTATATGGCAGGTGCTGGAAAGATTGTTTTCGTGAAATATTAATTCCAATTTGTTATTTACAAATTGAAGATAAAAATCATTATTCAACAAATTATCCGGCAACTTAACTATTTTCCTTCATAAAAATGATTCATTTATTTTTCTGAATACGTATGAATTTTTTCAGATTTTTGAATTCACTTTGAATTTTGTGACTTTCTACGCGTTTTTCTCATATAAAAAAAAAAGTTCAAAGTGAATTTAAAAATCTGAAAAAATTCGTACGTATTCAGAAAAGTGAAAACAGCACCTTCATAAAAAAAAGCTGGCTTTCCGGGAGATTTGTTGAACAATTTGTTTTTTCATCAATTTTTTAATAACATTTTGGAATTATTATTATGCAAAATTAATCTTTTCAGCCCCTTAAAGATGCTCGATTTTTTTTTCAGATTTTTATACCATCCACAAGCGTTTGCAATTCCCTCTCATTTCTCTGAAACTTATGCGAAATGAACGCCATTCGCAGGGACTACCTTAAGCGAGCGTGTATCAAATTCCGCTGAAGGAACAATCGTCCAGACTCTGAAGCGTCCTGTATAAATCGTGAGCGGCGGTCCTCCAGGCCCTCTTCTTGTACCGGTACCGGGCGTTGAAAAATCGTCGAGACACGGTGAAGACAGTGGGTGAGAGAAACTGCCGCGTACAGACCCGTAGATTTAGCCAGAGTGGGAGTGGAAATCCTCGCAAGGGACATTACGAAGGCGTAGAGAGTAGAGCGCGAGAACAACCCGGGGTGGACAGGACGATGATGAGGAGGAGGGAGGGAATGAGCGAAGAGAGACCACCTCGCTCTTTCTTTCTCGTCTGGCAGGAAAGGAGATATCAAAAGGTGCATGAAACGGTTTCACGATGTGAAGCGTCCGCGCTCACGGATTCGCTCTCGCGCCCGCTTCCCTTCCAGTAACAACAAGTCGAGATTAGTACCCGAGGTGGTTTCATCGCGGCCCGAGCACCGGGGGACCGCCGTGGCGGCGGCAGCTCATCTCCACCGACGAGATTCTTCGGGATGTTGTTGTATCAGCTAGAAGGGAACGGAGCCGCTCGGTATCGGCCAGCTAGTGGCAAGGGACAGAATGAGAAGAAGCCTGCCTCGTTTTCCCTCCTGGCAGGAAAGAGGTATCCTCGTCGGGTACGGATTCCGCGGGGGCTGCGCTTCTCCCGCGAGGCAGACAGCATGGGAACGCTCATGACTCATAGATCGTGAGGATCCCGAGCTCGGGCTCGTACCTAGACTTACACCTTACACGTTATAATAGCTGGCCGTAAGATAGTCTCTATCCTATTGCCTTTCTCTCAGCTCTGCCACAACCACTCATCTGCGAATTTATACTCCTTTTCTATCCTCTTCGATTAATATCTTTTCTTTTTGCACTTTGCGTATATATATATATATATATATATATATATATATATATATATAAATATATGTATGCTGTGTACGGTATACTAAATAGCTTTACCTACACTCGGCCGTATAGTACCAACGGATCGATCGATCTTTTCGCGGTATTATCGAGTAATTGATTTATTGCCAAGACGGCACGATATATATAGCCGGGTACACGCATAGCGTGTCAGTGGCGGACCGTGTCCGGACGTCTGGATTACAGATAACTCAGCGTCGTCTACGGGCGCAAGTACTGTGCAGACAAAACCTGAAACTCTTCTCGTTCCCTTTTTTCTTTCTATATGTATATATTTTTCTTTTTTTTTTTTCTTTGAAATTGAAACCTCATCCAGTGCGGCGGAGACGAGTAGGAGCGCGGGCAAGGTCTCGCGGCGGACGCAGTCGGCGTCGCGCGCGCGCAATGGAAATAACGCGATACTCTTTTCTTCGATTCCGTCCGTTGAGTCATGCGTGTGTACACGGGTGCGCGTGCCGTTCCTTAAGATACTCATTACCTCGCTGGATCCTCGTTACGCAACGCGTATAGGATATCTGGCGAGCCGTTACAGTCAGCTAATGGAAACTGGATGCGAGTCAAGGTGACCCCGGCGCGGCGGCGCATGCGCGGAACGATCCTCGAAGAGGGACGCGCGGCTTTAATTATTTTTCTCGCGGTTTCCTCGGTCGTCAAGGATCGGGCGACAATTAGACACCTAATGATCCGCGGAATTAACTCAAATAATAAAACCATGCGGTATTTCCTCCGGCGACAGGAAATACCGAAGGTGTAGCGATCTATATGCTTCAGCGATCGTTGAGATGCGCGACGCGGTGTATCCTAGCTTTAATGGTCACGCGCATTTTTTGCCAGTCGGTACCGCGATTGATATGAGAAATTCGCGGATATCGTAGGCGCTATAATTGAACCGAACTCGACGCTTAATTTGAACCGAAAATGCACCGCAGACCCCGCTTCACGTATAACATCGTTTCACGACTATTTATGCAGATCGCGACGACAGTTGGATTGTGAGGACAATTAAATTACGACAATTAATCACCTAATGATCCAATACAGAGTGCACACTGAAAGAAAAATTTGCTTGCGGGATGCCAAAGAACAAAAATTCTTATTTCAATTCTTACAATTCCATATGATCTTGAAGCAACGACGGCAAGACTGCCAACGTGACATGTTATTGTTTCAATCCAGTATGCAATTGTAAGAATTGAAAGTAGAATTGAAATAAGAATTCTTTACTTTAGCAACCCGCATGAGAATTTTACTAGAGTCATTGGTATTTTTTTTTTTTGAGTGCAGATTGCGACAACCTTAGACACTGAATGATTCGCGGGATTAACTCAATAACAAAAATATGCGGTATGTCCTCCGACGACAAGAAATACCGAAGGTGTACCCGAGTAGAAATTTTCGAGCGTTACATCGGGCCCTGACAGGGTCCTGATAAGGCCTTATCGGGACCCTATCAGGGCCCGATGTAACGCTCGAAAATTTCTCCTCGGGTAGCGATCTATATGCTTTAGCGATGGCCGACATGCGCGACTCAGTGTATCTTAGCTATAATGGTCACCCACATTTTTTGCCAGTCGGTACCGCGATTGATATCACAAATTCGCGGATACTGTAGCCGATGCAATTGAACTAACCGCGTGGTGGGTTATACGTAGACGCTTAATTTGAGTCAAAGATGCTTCGCGGACTCGGCGCGACGTATAACTTCGTTTCACGACTATTTATGCAGATTGCGACGACAATTAGAGACCTAATGATCCAATGCAGAATGCAGATTGCGACGATTATAGACACCTAATGATCCGCGAGATTAACTCGAATAATCAAATCATTCGGTATTTCTTCCGGCAACAGGAAACACCGAAGGTGTAGCAATCTGTACACTTAATCTCATCGAGTCGTTAAATGCATACGTGAGCTCACAAACTAAAAAGTTAAAAAGTCTTATCGAAAAGATCTAAAAGCATATATTCCTTAACAAATGCCGACTTTAAGTTGGAAGTTCCGAACTCGACTATTGCATTATTGTAAAGTTCACATTGGGATCCAGCTGGATTCTTATAAGGACGCCCTGTTCAAGATATCCCTGAAACATCCTTCGCCGAGTTGATGATTGTTTTTAACTTTCAAAATCGGATCCCGCCGGATTCTTGTAAGGACGCCCTGCTTAGGGTTTCTCCGTAACAGCCCCAGCAACGCTGATGACCGATTGTAACCTCCAAATTCGGATCCAGCTGGATTCTTGTGAAACGCAGTGTTAGATTGTCCCTGCAACGATCCAGGCTGCATTGATGACCGATTTTAACTTCGAGATCAGGATCCGTCTAGATTCTTACAAGGACGCCCTTTTTGGGAAATCCCCAACGAATCCCGATCGGAAGACGGGACTCCCTAACAAATTTCTTCACGGGTAACGATCCGCGGGATCAACTCAAATAGTGAAATCATTCGGTATTTCCTCCGGTAACTGGAATAACAGGGAATACCGATAAACCAATATGCTTTGCCGATGACTGACATGAGCGACGGTTCATCCCACACTGAGAAAAGAATCTAGTAAATATGACTATATCAGTTGAGAGATGTTACCATAGCACATAGTAGTAGGGAACGGGGGCGCCACCTATGGTAGAAAGTACCGTATTTATAACAGATCTTCGTAGATATTGTGGTAAAAATTCTGGAGAAATACAAGACTTTTCGCCATAGGTGGCGCTCTATAGGGGAGAGCGGGGCAAAATGGCACACCGGGGTAAAACAGGATAATGAGACAAGAAGCAATTCTGTAATAACTTTTGGATGGTGGCGATGGTGATACGTGGGGCAAAACGGGTTTGAAAATCCGGATGTATTGTCGGGACAAAATGGGGCATCCAAAAATTATTGGAAAAATTAGTTTTGCCCTCACTGTCCCGTTTTGCCCCGCTGTGCCATTTTGCCCCGGTCTCCCCTAGTGCTCTACTACTATGTGCTATGGTAATGTTTCTTAGATGATCGGTAGTTTTTACTTGATCCTTCTCTCAGTGCAGCTATAATCGCCACGCGCATTCTCCGCCAGTCAATACCGTGGTTGATATCACAAACTCGCGGATATCAACAGCGGTGCAATGAAACCGTCGGAGTGGTCCAGTAATACATAGACGCTTAATTTTAATCAAAGATGCTCCACCAAACCCACTCCATGAATTCCTTCGTTTCACGACTATTTATGCAGATACGATCCGTAAAGCGGGACGCGTCTTTTATTATTTTTCTCGCGGCTTCCTCGGTCGTCAAGGACCCGACGACAATTAAACACCTAATGATCTACGGGATTAACTCAAATAATAAAACCATGCGGTATTTCCTCCAGCGACAGGAAATACCGAAGGTGTAGCAACCTATATGCTTTATCGATGGCTGACATGCGCGACAGTCTATCTCAGCTATAATTGGCACACGCATTCTTCGCCAGTCGGTGCCGCGATTGATATCACAAACTCGCGGATATTGTAGGCGGTATAATTGCACCGATCGGGTGGCGGAAAATACATGGACACTTAATTTAATTCAAAGATTCTCCGAAGACCCCACTCTATACTGTAAGAAAAATTGGTATAAAATTTAATGTAATGGTACTGGAAGTTTTTATGCATAAACTGGTATATTAAATTGCATGTAAAATTGTGATGAAAAATTAATTAATGCAATGAACATTAACGTACACTGTATTAAAAACTTTAGAAATACTTTACTTTTAATAATTCACTTTAATTTTATTGTGCAAGTACTGTAATTCCAATCATTTACTTTAATTTCACTGTAAAAGTCCATTAATTTTTCATCACAATGTACATTAAATGTAATATCCCTATTTTCGCATAAAAACTTCCAGTCTGGTGCGTTAAATTTACTATTAAATTATCAGTGTACATGGTAAATATATATTGTAAATAAATTGAATGTACTGGAACTTGAAATTTGCTTATATTAATTGAACATTAATGTACCTTTTTATAACATTAAAATACTATAGCACAGATACTAAAATTATAAATCTTTTGTGTGAAATAAAAAAAAAATGCATTGAAAATCAAAACTTTAATGTAAAAAAAAAAAAAAAAATTGCAACACACATGTGTTTGAAATTTCAGACACAGTGTATGTAAAAAAGCTTCCGATACCGTACATTAATTTTGAAACAAATTTTTTTACAGTGTACACATTACCACGTTTCACGACTATTTATGCAGATGCGGTCAGCGAAGAGGAACGCGGCTTTTATTATTTTTCTCGCTTCTTCCTGGGTCGTCGAGCGTCCGATGACAATTAAACATCTAATGATCCGCGGGATTAGCTCAAATAATAAAACCACTCGGTATTTCCTTCGGCGTGAGGAAATGGCTCACATGCGCAACATTGTACACAAAACTTGTATGAAATTGAATGTACCGGACTGGAAGTTTTTATGCAAAAACTGGTATATTGAATTTCATGTATGCGAAGAAAAATTAATGTTCAGTGTATTAAAAACATTGGAAATACGTTATTTTTAATAATATACTTTAACTTTACTATGAAAGTACTTTAATTTTAATAATTTGCTTTAATTTCAATGAAGAAGTATGTAAATTTTTCATCAAAACTGTATATTAAGTTAAATGTACCAGTTTTTGCAAAAAAAAAAAAAAAAAAAATCCAGTCCGTGACATTAAACTTATAATAATTTTTTAAAGTGGACCCCTGCTATAATCGTCACATGAATTTTTCGCCAGTCGATACCGCGATCGACATGACAAGCTCGCGTATATCGCGGACGGTACAATTGAACCGTCCGGGTGGCCGTGGATACGCAGACGCTTAATTTTAATCAAAGACGCTCGACGGACTCCACTCTACATATTCCCTCGTTTCACGACTATTTATGCAGATTGCGTCGTACAAGCGACGCGGAGACCCGAGCCGGGAGTGAGAAAGCCACTGAACGCCAGCGTTCGAGTACCCTCGCGCGTAAACGTGCAATAACGCTAGAAGCTCGCCGAGGCATGCCACGTGGGCGGGGCTGCTTGCGCATGTGTTCATTATCAAAGAGGTTTCGCCTGCTGGCAGAGAATTTCTCAAGGATGCGCATATATGAAAAAAAAAGAAAGAATAAAAAAAGAAAAAAAAAAAGAAGAAAATGTTACAAATAAATAAAAAAGAAACTATGTGAAAGCCGGAAAGTGGACTTGCCTTTGGTGCGGTTGGCTGAGCGTCGTCCGGCTGTCGATCGTCGAGCGGCCTTACCGTAAATTTCGGTCTACCGTACACACAGCGCGGCGAGTCGCCTAATTAGTATACCACGCCGTACCGAGAGTGCCACGTGCAGTCGGGGCGTAAATTACACCCTCTTAAATTTCCTCCCTCTGCCTTCATTAAGATAATAAGACTTTTATGGTTTTCATCGCACGTATTATGGTGCCGGACGGGGTGGTGAGGCGGCTTGTTATACGCGTGTTCTCTCGGCGCGCCTCGCGATCATCAGCAAAACCAACTGGAACGCGTGTGCGTGGTCCGAGCAGAAGTTGCTCGCCGTGCGCGAAAATTAATAAACACACGACGCGCTCGCGCGCGCGTGTGTTCGTGGACATCGGGACCAATTTATTAAGAGGCGTTGACGCTCTCGCCACCGGTGTCCCTCCTCGTTGTAATTTAAAACGATTACCCGAGGCGCGCCGAAGCTTGACAACCATCCTCGCGATACTTTATCGGGAAACCTCGATTGTAGTTATTCCCCTAATGATCTATCGCGCGCCGGAGAGGTGGAGAGAGAGACACGCGGTGCGCCTATACATTTATAAAATGGTATTTCTGGAACGCGATAACGAACGAGCCGGAGAGGCAGAGTTGGCACGACGAGGGGGATCGGGAACGATTCATCGCACCTTCCGCGAAGGAAGGCTATCGTTCCGCGGGCATTGGTCGGTAGGACAATAGAGCGCGCTTTTATTGCGAGAGCCCGAATGCCTTATGAGGTTTCCCGGACGTTGTTCGTTTCTTTGAAATTTATTTAAAAAATGTGCATAATCGCAATGTGACTCGCGTCGGGTAACGGATACGCCATCGCGAGAAATGGGTACGACCATATAGCGGACGGTCGGTGGTTATCGAAGGTCGTTCGTCGTCGTCGAGGCGGCCGCGTAAATGGACAGACCGGAAGTCGCGCGAAGAGTGGCGAATCCTTTAGCGTTTCGCGCGCGTCCTCGATCGATTCTCTCTTCGCGGCTCTTCTCCCCCGAGACCCGCCGCGGGTTCGCCCGAACGTGCAGGCGTATGTGCAAGGCGAACAGCCTCGCGGAATTTCATTACGGCTCTCGGGGCGCGCTGCGCTTTGGCTCGGAGAATCAAAACTAAAAAGAACATCGCGCGGAGCCGCGAGCCGCGAAATATCGTTCGTTCGACATCTCGGCGAGGCTGTTTTTCTGAGTAACTTCTTGCGGCGCTGCTCGGTGCCGTCGGATTCGGAGGAGAGCGAGAACGGGAGTGGTGGCCGAAAGTTTCGTTCAATAAATTTCGCGAATTCCGCAATTTTTTTGCTCGTCGCCCCCGTCGCCGGTCGTCCTTGCGGGAGAGTTTTCTGCGGAGCGGTGGCCTCGCCTCTCGTCTGGATCTCAGAATCTCTCCTCCGGAACGAGCCGGCCCCGTCTCTGCTCTCTTTATTTCGCCAAGCCCCGCGAGTGTCGAGGTCGCCGACATCGGATAGATGTCAGAGACGCGGAATGAGAGTTGTAGCTTGAAGTTGAAACATATCGTTGAAGCCCCGAGAGCGGGCGCAAGGCGGGCGCGCGAGGCGGGAGAAACTGAAGGGGGGAAATGTACGGTGCCCGCGAGTCGACTTCGCCGGTTCGTCTTCGTCTCCTCTTCGTCCGGAGGATCCAGCTCGTCCTCGAGCAGCAACTACTGCCATCAGCAGATCTATCTGCGCGATCCTGCCGCTGCTCCTGCTGGTGACTGCCCGCTGGATCCGCCGGAGCGTGCAGAGGCGGGATAGCTTTATTGTATGCACTGCCGTGGCCGGTTGAGTGCACTCGTGCACTCGCGGTTACCCCGGTGATCTATAGACCGGTCCGGAGATCGTAGATCACAGCGCGTGCCTCTATTACACATTATAATACATTTTCCTCTCGTCCACACGCGTGTGTATAGATCGCGGTCTCCTCCGTAGATAGATCTTAGATGAGACACACACACACACATGCACGTGTGTATACACGTGCATGTGTGTGTGTATACATGTATGTGTATACATGTGTGTGTATACATGTGTGTGTATACATGTGTGTGTATACATGTGTGTGTATACATGTATGTGTATACATGTATGTGTATACATGTATGTGTATACATGTATGTGTATACATGTGTGTGTATACATGTGTGTGTATACATGTGTGTGTATGCATGTATGTGTGTATACATGTGTGTGTATGCATGTATGTGTGTATAAATGTGTGTGTATGCATGTATGTGTGTATACAGGGCGATGGAGAAGGGACGGAGAGGAAGAGGGCCGCAAGTATATGCGCGCTGGAACGAACGTAGATCCATAGGAAAGACGAAAGTATAGTACTTAATACATACTGTACTCTCGCATAAGGGCTGAGTACCAGTCGTCTCGGAGCTCTCTCGCAGACTCGCCGCCGATCTGGCCTCGAGGGGCCCGCGAGAGAGAGAATCGCTCATTTCGATCGTCGTAGATCGTTACTCCCGATCGGCAGATCTTCTCGGCTTCTCTCTCTCCCTCTATCTACCGAGCGGCTCGCCGTAATCTGGATCAGCGAACCAGTCCCTATAAGACACATATATATATATATACGTACCGGTCGATTCTTCGCGTGTGAGGCTAAGCGCACGATTGCTACTCTCTCGCGCGCATCCTCGAATGAAACCATCGTGAGTGAAGGATTTATGTCCTCGGGAGGATAAATCCCTTCTCGCTTATTTCTTGCCTCAAATCGTGGGCTTCTTTCTTTTTTTTTCTTTTCTTTATTTCTCGTACAAAGAAAGCTTTGTAATCGACATTTTTTTTTTGTTGTTGTCGTTTTTTTTTTGTTTGAATTTTGATCCCCTGGAGGATTATTGCATTAGCCGCGGAACGGAGTTCTGCACGATTACCGCGGAGGTTCTACGGTGCGGGAATAACTCCGAAGCGGCAAATAATCTTTGATGCCCCGTTACTCGGGCAAGTGCAGAATCCAAACGCTGAACGATGATTCCAGTAATTTCTCGTATAGCTATATAATAAGTTATAAATCAAAAGTGGGGAGGTTATCGTTTCGTGGGGTTCTCATAGAGCGTAAGGTATGCGGCCTATCTATAACTAAGACCGTGTCTATATCGGGCTGGAAGCAGATGTTACGTGAGGGAGAGACCCCCATCGGTACATCGAACATCGTCGAACATGTATTCCCATCGTTTATTGCATCTTCTCTATCCCCGTCGGCGAAGCGCGGGCCGACGGGGTCGCCCGACGGTGCCGCGGAGTCACTGGGTCAGGTCGGAACGGGGCATATTAAAATTAACAGGGGATATTAGAGTCCGCGAGGATAACCATCCGATTCCGTACTTCCGAGAGCATTGCCTCGGCTCGGGCACAGTCGTCATGGAATCCCGGAGCATGGCCCATGGAGGTTTTGCCGATTGAACGAAAATGGCCGATCAGCGGGCCAGTGCTGGCGTAACGGTATTAATACCCCAAACTTCGGCCAATGTTCGGCCGAGTATTGGTTTGACAATCATTGGTTCTTCGATTTGAGGCCAATGTTAGACCGAGCATGAATTCACCATCCATTGTTCTGCCGATATTAGGCCAATGTTCGATCGAATATCGATTCGCCAACTGTTCGACTGTTGATGCATGAACTTACGAACCATTGGTCTGCCGATATTAGACCAATGTTCGGTCGAATATCAACCCGCCAATCGTCGGTTTGCCGATGTGACGCCAACATTGGGCCACCGTCCAGCGGCTTCCGCTGCTAGATGGCGCCGAACCAAGTTATTTCGCACAAGCGAAAGTGTACCCGGGCGTCAATATAAGAGCATGCGAAATGACACCTTCTTTAATTCTCGCAAAAGATGCGTATTATTTTTGGTTTCCGTACTCCATAGTCAATAAATGCTAGAAGCCCGTTGATGACAAACTCGGCGACACAAGGAATGAGTCGTTGGCTGTTGTCACTGGGTAAGGTCGGGACGGGGAATGTTAAAATTAACACGAGATATTGGAGTCCGCGAGGATAACCGTCAGATTCCGTAGGGGAGACCGGGGACAAAAGTAACAAAATCCTTTTTAATTTTTTTACCAACAAACCCGAGAGTCTAACGCTTCGGCATCCAATGGTGTACCATTAACCTAGTCTTAGGTATTTAGTTTAAAAATTTCAAGCAGAAATATGCACGGAATTGCGAACACCGCCCCTTTAAACACAGACGAAATTAGGTAAGAATTTGGGCCGCGGTGGGGTTAATTATAACGGGTAGTGGGGTCATTTGTAACATCCTCCTGCATCAACGAAATCCTTCGCCGACCGCTATTAAGAAATAGAACGGGGTTGCATTATTACAAATAAATTTAAATTCAAATTTTAAATGTTTCAAAAATTATTTGCCGGCTAAGTCGTTTTAGCCGGCTAAGCCATTTTAGCCGGCCTAACTATACAGTCCTACTATAAATGTTATAGTCTACAATTGGTTGGTTATAAATTATAAGTGTATAAATTAATGCTGATTGCTTAGAATGTAAGAATAAAATAAATAAAATACATTGGTATGGTATTGGTATTGAAAGAAATTAATTATTGCTGGTACAATTGACCCGGATCGACTGTTACAATCGACCCCACACATGATTATTAGCAAAGTTACTGTGGCATCGGTTGATAACAATCTAAAACGAATCGTCTCGGGGATCAAAATCTTCCGCAAAAATGTACCATTCAACTCCTTGTGCTTGTTTGCACTAATATTTTGTATTGTGTTGTCTAGCTGACGCGATCCGCACAGCCGAAAAATCACTTCTGCACTCGCGTCTATAATGTTGCTCACTTCATATCCGATGCGTCCGATCATGCGCAGCGTTGCGCAGCCGCTTGTTACAATTGACCCGTGTTACTTTTGTCCCCGGTCTCCCCTACTTCCGAGAGCGTTGCCACGTCTCGAGCACTCTCGTCGTGGCGTCTCAAAGCCGTAGGACTTTGCCCTAACGGTATCCCAATCGGACTTCGGAATTTTCCGTTCGGCACGTCCATTTCACCCTAGAATCGTTATTTTCGCCGAGAAAATTCTCGGATGGTTGAGCCTTTTGCAATCCCGTGCCCGCGGAATTCATATCCGCGCGACCGAGCAACCCGCTCGAGCGTTGAACCCTCGGACGAACCTTTGTCGGAACGAACCGCCGCGTGCGCATGCGCGAGCTGAAAATAGATTAAATTACAAACTCGATTAGAATTAGTTTGCGTGCACGGACCGACTGGATGGCCGGGCAGAAACTTCGCGGCGAAACGACCCCCCGAGAGGATGCGCGGAGCAGAAACCCGCGAGAATGAGGGGCACAGTAGTTGAAGCGAAAACCCGTCCGCTTTCAATTTCGTTCGGTCGCTTTGAGGGCTCGCCTTTTAATTTGCCGCCAATGATACTAAACCTCGAAGGAAAGGGAGGTGGCTCTTTTAATGCACCGCGAGAGGCACAAACGTGGGTACATTAGCCCCCGGAACCCTTGAGAGTAACACAACATCCCCCCCCCCCCCCCCCATCCTCCCCACCTTCTCAGGCCACATGTATATATTCCCATTAAATGTTAATTTCGCGGGCGAGACACGATAGCGAAAGAGAGCAGTCATTATAACAGTACTCACTTTTCCTTGTGCCTCACGTTTCGGAGCCATTTAAGTTATCGTGTCAGTGATCGCTGGTATCTTTGTTGTTAAATCTTCTTAATAAAAAAAGGGTATCTGTTGGTATCGATAGGGTGAGATCTATGATCGGAGATCTTAGGATGCGGTATGGTACTCTAACTTTACTCTCCCAGCATCCCTAGTTACACTTGGCTCTTTCGGCCATGCACGCCCTGCGATCTTTGCTCCGCAGGATCTTGCAAATCGGAACAATATTCAGTATCGTAATATCATTAACACAGCGATGCGTGTCCTAGGATACATGAAATGTACAGCGGCATTATTCGCCGACCCAATCACGTTAAAATAGTACTTTGCGATACAAGTGCGGTAAAGCGAACTTTATACGCAGGCTGTGATGTGCGACTTACTTCGCAGTCCGCGGATGATGTCCGCTACACCGCACCAGTATCGCATAATATGTTTTGTAACGAATGCAGGAGAAGTGCTACTCCGTGCCTGCTGATTGTGGGGCTGTACAGCCAGCGTGCGTAAAGTACGAGCAGCGTGCAATAAATCCCAGAAATCGCACGCAAAGGAGCAGATCTGCGAATGCGCCGGGAATTTACACAACTCATGGCTACAAAGCGCCACTTACGCCACTCTCGGCAGGCACGGAAAGTAGCCCTTTTCATGCACGAGTTACATAAATCTTATATACGGCACTGGTACGGGCAGGTCTCGAATACGCGTCTCCTATTTGGTGTCCTCACACATATAGCTCTGTCGTGGGACCAGAACGAGTTCAGCATAAATTGTTGAGGTTTGTCGTCTATCGGTTAAATAATCCCATGGATTATCGGGATCATGACTGCGAGCCTATGCTTGTTCGACAGTCTCTTGAGACCAGGCGTCGAAATGCGGACCTAATGCTTCTCTTTAACCTACTAAATAAGTCGATTGTCTGTCCTGATCTCCTAAGCGAATTTGTTTTCCGGGTCCCTGTTGAACAAACCAGGAACACTGAGTTATTCCGCTCTCAAAGACAACTCACAAACTACGGTTTTCATAGTATTATCCCTCGTATTATAACATTGGCAAATGAGTACATCAGCATTGACCAGATTGTGTGTGGGGGTTCCTCGACAGGTATTTCGCACAGCGTTGCTCCCGCGTCCGAGACTCTAGGCTTTAGCAATAGACACACTGTATATACACATTTATAGTCATAGTATTTTTATATTTGTAATACCATTTCTGCTTTTCAAATGTAACGATTCAGATGATGTATTGGCGTATTATGCGAATATGTTCACCCTTGTACGGGTATAATCAATATTGTATAAAGGGTAATAAATAAATGTAGATAAAGGGCTTGGCTTCTAAACACATAATAAATAAATAAATAAATATTTTTAACATTCACTGAAAGAAGGATCTAGTTAATATGACAATATCGCTCGAGAGATATTACCATAGCACATAGTAGTAGGGAACTAGGGCGCCACCTATGGTCGGAAATACCGGATTCATAAGAATTCTTCGTGGATATTATGATAAAGATTCTTGGAAAATCTGAGACGTTCCGCCATCAGTGGCGCCCGAGTTCCCGACTACTATATGCTGTGGTAATTTTTCTCAAACGATCGGTAGTTTTTATCAGTTCCTTGTTTCAGTGTAGGGTAAGTCGGTTTGATATGGCTGTGGTTTTTTAAGCAATGAAAATTGTAGGTTTACCGTTAACAAAACCTTTCAATTTTGGTCGTGACCACACTGAAAAAAAATATCATTGATTCAAGAACAGTGACACTTGCGGGCTGCCATTGACATATGTAGTCAGTGTAATTATTATTTTCATTCTAATAATTGTATATCAAAATGAACCAATGTCTATGAAATTTATGAGAAGATACGCAATAGTTTCATTATCATGCGTCGTTATGTCAAGCAAAATAGACTTGACATAACAACGTATGTCCATGGCAGCCCGCAAGTGTCACTGTTCTTGAATCAATGATATTTTTTTTTTCAGTGCAGCTCTAGAAACATTTAACTGAAGTAATTCACCCAGAACTTTTGATATGTGACTTACCCGAGTAGAATTTTTCAAGAATTATATCGGGCCCTGACAGTGTCCGGAGGACCCTAGCAAGTCAAGCGACCATCGAAAGACCCAAAAAACGACTGGTCGTTCTGTGACACTTTTCGTCCGGAATAACGACCGAAAAAAAGACCAATTATTAGGTTGAGAATGGGTCGTTTTTTCAACAATGACCGCAAAATGACCACAAATACGACCAATGTATGAATTACTGAAAAAGTTCTAGATTGGGTCGTTTCGTCGGCGTTAATCAAAAAGTAACCGGAAAAACGACCATGTTGAGAGGTTTTCTTTGGGTCGTTCTTCGGGTCTTTTATGAAAAACGACTCATCTGAGTCCTCGTCAACAGTCCCTTTGCAAGTAGTGTTTCATAAACGACCTGAAGAACGACCCAAAGAAAAATTCTCAACATGGTCGTCTTTCCGGTTACTTGCTGATCAACGCCGGCGAAACGACCCTACCTAGAGCTTTTTCAGTAATTCATACATCGGTCGTTTTTATGGTCATTTTACGGTCATTGATGGAAAGACGACCCATCCTCAACCTAACAGTTGGTCTTTTTTTCGATCGTTACTCCGGACGAAAAATGTCACAGAACGACCGGTCGTTTTTTGGGTCTTTTGATAGTCGTTAAAGACGGTCGATTGACTTGCTAGGGGAGGCCTGAGAAGGCCTTCTCAGGACCGTGTCAAACCCTGATGTAACGCCCGAAAATGTCTACTCGAATAATCACAACTTCATAAATAAATAAAAGAATAAAAATTTGCGACTGCCAATGATACCAAACCACGAAGGAAAGGGACGTGGCTTTTTGAATGCAAAGCGAGGCCCACAAACACGGGCACTCTTGGCCGCCGGAACCCTCGAGAGCAACACAACACCCCCCTCCTCGGGTCGTATATATTCCTATTAAACGTTAATTTCGCGGGCGAGACGCGATAGCAAAGGAGAGCAGCCATTATAACAGTACTCACATTTCCTTGCGCCTCACGGTTCGGAGCCATTTAACTTATCGTGCCAGTGATCGCTCGTATCTTTGTTGTAAAATCTTCATCCGCGAATATATACATACTGTGCGATGAAGATCGTGAAATAATAATGTATTATTAATGCACGAGCCCGGTCGCCGGTGAGGAGCTTTATAGCGCTGAATTCCTCACCCACTATGTTTCGGTATTAAAATTCTGCATAGACAATTACGCCGCACCGCGGCCCGCGAATGCACGCGGTCGAGCAAGTGTCCATGCACCGATGGCCCGATGTTGTGAGGACGTATTGAGCGAGCGCAAGTTGTGACTCTACGCCCTTCCGGCACTGAACCACCTGGACGCGATTTTTTTTTTTTTTTTTAAGAACGTCTTCGCGCGTGTCTCTGCCCGAGCGTACCGAGGTCAAGGAACTTTCGATACCCCGTCAATCAAGGTGTCCCGGCGAACGCGAGAGGAGGCGAGTAGTCGCGAACGCGGTAGCGTGGGTTGTCGGGTCGCGAGAGGAGAGTTCGCGGACGAGAGAGACATCGAGAGGGGAGGAGATCGACGCTGCCGAAGAATGTTACATTATTCCAGTGTGAACGGCCAGGATGTAACAGTACCAGCTACCCTCGCACGTCGACGACGCTGGTTCGTGACGGGACCGAATTGTTCGGGATTCAAAAGGTCACGAGAAATATTCGCGAGTCATAAAAAAAAAAAAAAAAATGTTTCAAGAAAAGCGAGCTGGGAATAAAAAGCACAATAAAACGGTGAGAGGCCCGTTGATGACAAACTCGGCGACAGACGGAATGAGTCGTTCGCTGTTGCGTGCAATTTTCGTTTTCTTTCCCCAAAAGATTGAATACTTGAACCAAAGTGCGGTATCGCGAGCGCACAGTGCTCGAGAAGAATATAGATACACTGTAAAAAAATGTTGTTTGAAAATTAATGAACAGTATTGCAAGCTTTTTTTTACATAAACCGTTTCTGAAATTTCAAACACATGTGAGTTGCGATTTTACAGTAAAATTTGTATTTTTCATGAATATTTTTGTAAATTTCAAGCAAAAGATTTGTAATTTTAATATCTGGTATTTTTATTTTACAAGCAAAGTACATTAATGTTCAATTAATATGAGTAATTTTAGCAAATTTTCAGTTCCAGTACATTAAATTTACAATTTATTTTTACAGTGTACCGTGGCGTGAACCTGCTTGGCAGTGCGTGGCATTGTTCAGAATTGGAACTGTTTGGGATTGAAAAGGTCACGAGAAATATTCGCGAGTCATAAAAAAGAACAATAAAAAAGATGCTTTAAGAAAAGCGAGTTGTAAATAAAAAGCCCAATAAAACGGTGAGAGGCCCGTTGATGACAAACTCGACGACACAAAGAATGAGTCGTTGGCTGTTGCGTGCAATTTTTTTTTTTTTTTTCTCTCTTCTCAAAAGATTGAATATTTGTGCCGCAACGAAGACTGGCGGCGCGTCGGTGAGACAATTAGGAGTGATCGTAGTGGGAATTCCAAACGTTTACATCACAATTATCTCTGTCGGTCGTGACGTAAGTGTCGCAAAACGCGTGTCGCGTTTGGATTTAATTTTTTTTTATGTATCAGTCGACAGAGTTCTCGAGTTCTCGCCCGAGAGCGGGCTGGACCAGATAGTCGTCATAATAACAAGTGCGGCACCGCACGAGCACAGTGCTCGAGGAGCATATACGAATTCCATGGCGTGAACCTCCCTGGTGGCGCGTGGAATTGTTTAGAATTTGAATTGCTCGGGATTGAGAAGGTCACGAGAAATATTCTCGAGTCATAATTTTTTTTTTTCTGTCTCAAGACAAGCGAGCTGGGAATAAAAAGCCCAAAAATAACGGTGAGAGGTCCGTTGATGAAAAACTCGGCGACACAATGAATGAGTCTTTGGCTGTTGCGTACAATTTTTTTTTCTTTTCTCGAAAAATTGAACACATGTGCCACAACGAAGATTGGCCACGCGTCGGTGAGACAATCGCTCCTAATTGTCTCACCGACGCGTCGCCAATCTTCGTTGTGGCACATGGGTTCAATTTTACCGAAAGAGATAATTGTGATGTACACATCACAATTATCTCTTTCGTTCGTGACGTACACCCAGAAAAATAATTTATTTGACGGCCACCGTTTATTTGATTTAAGTAAAATATTTATTTGATTTAAATAAATATTTATTTGATTTAAATAAATATTTATTTGATTTAAATAAATATTTATTTTTATTAAATAAATATTTACTTAAATCAAATAAATATTTTACTTAAACCAAATAAACGGTGGCCGTGAAATAAATTATTTTTCTGGGTGTAGTTGTCGCGAAGCGCGTGTCGCGTTTGGGTTCAATAAAAAAAAAAAAAAGAAAATGTATCAGCCGATAGAATTCTCGAGTTCTCGCCCGAGAGGGGGATGGACCAGATAGACGTAATAATAATAAGTGCGGTACCGCGAGAGTACAGTGCTCGAGAAGCGTATAAATACCGTGGCGTGGACCTCCCTGGTAGCGCGTGGAGGCCCTCGGGCGAGCTCGAGGTCGCCGGTAGGCCGCCAGCTAGCAATCGAGCTAGCCGAGAGAGAGCCGGCATACCCGGTTATATGTAACGCCCACCGCAAACGCTCGTACAATATTCCCTAACACTTCTTTTCCGTCTGCATATATTAAATCGATGAGACAACTGGCTATCTCATCTCTCATCTCGATAGAGAGAGGGGGAGTGGAAGGGAGAGGCTCTCGTCTGTTGTGGCTTGGCGCGTACAGCGCTCGACGTTGCCGGGCAGCTCATCGCCCATCACCCATCAACGTGTGAGCACAAGCTCGACGAGCACGCTCTCTCCTCTCTATCTCTCGCCATTCACCGAAGGGCTGCATTACCACAGATACCATCTCTTTACTCTCCCAGCATCCCTAGTTATACTTCGTTCCCTCGGCCATTCAAGCTCTGCGATCTTTGCACCGGAAGGATCTTACAAATCGGAACAATGTTTTTAACATACTATCTCTATTATAGTCCGTAAATCGAAAGAAAAAGGAAATCGATAAAAAAAAAAAAAAAAAAACAGTATCTACTGGTGACCATGGAGGAAGATCAATGATCGGAGATCTTAGGTTCCGGTATGGCACTCTAACTTTACTCTCCCAACATTCCTAGTTATTTTATTTTATTTATTTATTCATTGGAATATGCGGGACATTCTCTCTTTGCAAATCACATGCAACCGTGATAAAATAGTTATACTTCGTTCCCTCGGCCATTCAAGCTCTGCGATCTTTGCACCGGAAGGATCTTACAAATCGGAACAATGTTTTTAACATATTATCACTATTATAGTCCGTAAATCGAAAGAAAAAAAAAATCGATAAAAAAACAGTATCTACTGGTGACCATGGAGGAAGATCTATGATCGGAGATCTTAGGTTCCGGTATGGGACTCTAACTTTACTCTCCCAACATTCCTAGTTATTTTATTTTATTTATTTATTCATTGGAATATGCGGGACATTCTCTCTTTGCAAATCACATGCAACCGTGATAAAATAGTTATACTTCGTTCCCTCGGCCATTCAAGCTCTGCGATCTTTGCACCGGAAGGATCTTACAAATCGGAACAATGTTTTTAACATACTATCTCTATTATAGTCCGTAAATCGAAAGAAAAAAAAATCGATAAAAAAACAGTATCTACTGGTGACCATGGAGGAAGATCTATGATCGGAGATCTTAGGTTCCGGTATGGGACTCTAACTTTACTCTCCCAACATTCCTAGTTATTTTATTTTATTTATTTATTTATTGGAATATGCGGGACATTCTCTCTTTGCAAATCACATGCAACCGTGATAAAATAGTTATACTTCGTTCCCTCGGCCATTCAAGCTCTGCGATCTTTGCACCGGAAGGATCTTACAAATCGGAACAATGTTTTTAACATATTATCACTATTATAGTCCGTAAATCGAAAGAAAAAAAAAATCGATAAAAAAACAGTATCTACTGGTGACCATGGAGGAAGATCTATGATCGGAGATCTTAGGTTCCGGTATGGGACTCTAACTTTACTCTCCCAACATTCCTAGTTATTTTATTTTATTTATTTATTCATTGGAATATGCGGGACATTCTCTCTTTGCAAATCACATGCAACCGTGATAAAATAGTTATACTTTGCTCTCTCGTCCATTCAAGCCCTGCGGTCATTGCTGAGGAGGATCTTACAAATCGGAACAATATTTTTAACATACTATCTCCACTATAGTCCGTAAATCGAAAGTAAAAGAATCGATAAAAAAAAAAAAAAAACAGTATCTATTGATGACCATGTGGTGCGATCTTTAATCGAAGACCTTAGGTTCCGGTATGGCACCTAACTTTACTCTCCCAGCATTCCCAGTTATTTTATTTTATTTATTTATTTATTGGAATATGCAGGACATTCTCTCCTTGTAAATAACATGCAATAACATGCAATAACGTTTATACCGGCATATTACGTCGATCATATATTTTTTTACTGTGTGTTAATTTTTTCTACTTAATATTATTTGAATTTTGTTTTATCTACGTCAAAATTTAATAGCTAATTTTGTACAAGCAGCCAGATGTGCAAAATTTTGCCAAACCATATGAAAAAATTACCATATGGGTTGGGTAAAACTTGCTATGGCTCCCGTGAAAATTTCACAATTCGCTAGTGGTGGTGCTGGTGGCTTTTTTGTGGCGCTAGTGGCTTTATTAAACTTTCTTTCGAAAGTAAAAAAAAAAAAAAAAAAAAAAAAAACAGTATTTATCGGTGTCCATGGTGTGAAATCTATGATCGAAGATCTTACGTTTCGTTCTGGCACTCTGGGGCCCAATTTACCCTAGACTCTAGTTCTAGAGACTCAGATTGTCATAGGGGAGAGCGGGGCAAAATGGCACACCGGGGCAAAACGGGATAATGAGACTAAACGCAATTTTAGAATAACTTTTGGATGGCGGCGATGGTGGCACGTGGGGCAAAGCAGGTTTGAAAATCCGGATGTATAGTTGGGACTAAATGGGACATCCAACAATTATTGGAAAATTGAGTTTTACCATCACTGTCCCGTTTTGCCCCGCTATGCCATTTTGCCCCGGTCTCCCCTACTGCTGCGTAAAGTTCCAATGATCTATGGCATGCGTTCCGATTTGGATTTCTTTCGTTGAAGACAAAAACAGTTGATTCCAATGGTGCCGATTGCGGTGGCCGACAGGAACTCTTCCGTAATCGTAGTCCCCAGTATTGGAGACGTTGTGTAGATGGAGGAGGGATTCACTCACCACCGATCCCCCCAACTTCTCGTGGTCCACGTAGGATAAAGTTCTCGAGGACGACAAATTATCGGTCCGCCCCACGGACACGCAACCAGTTCTCCCGAGAATCGATGCAGAACTCTGCCACTTGGTCCGGGAGACTCGAGATAACCAAGTGCAAAGTGGTGACAGAGGCCCGGGCGAGGTGGGAGATAAATAATGAGGCTTCGTTAGCGTCGACATCGTCCTTAATGCCCATGGGCGTTCGTCTCCCCGGTCCTCCCTTTTCTTCCCCCCTTAACGATTTCGCCCTGCCGCCTTCTCGGAAGAAGAACTCAAATTAAACGTACGCCCAAATTTGTATGTAAAAAAAAAAGAACTGTCGCGAATCCGATTGGAAGCTGCGCGGATGAACCCGCGTAGAGGAGCGGAGGTTTCCGCTCCGCCAGACGGAGCGGAAACGGCGGTGGCATCGCGAGCAAACGCTGCAGAGACGCTACCGTCTGCTCCCGCCGCTGCGGTCGCTCCATCCAGTAAGGCGAAAGAGCAAGAGCGAGGGAAAGAGATACGACCCATGCGGTCGTATGATGTGGTACCGTGGCGAATGTGATCTACGTTCGTTTAGCACCGCGTTGCCGGTTGTGCGCGCAGCGTCCCGCTCCTCGCGATCCACGACCGGTGGTATAAAGAAATCGGTAGGAAGTCATTGCTGTAGGTACTCGCCGGTCTTGCGATATTAAAGAAACAAATCTCGGTGCGTCGAGTGGGGTGAACGAGTGGCACGAACGACGGTAACTATAATATCCTGGTACCAGTGCATGTGGAGTGCACTTTGCAAAAGCAGCTGTTGCACCTGGTCGATGGCATTAGGCTCGGTGGTCGGTATTGGTGCATCGGCGTTGTACACCTCTTCGTATACCATGTCAATTTTACTGATGCTCTCCCGGTCGGGCGCGAGAGGCGAGAAAGGTATTACCGCCTGCCTCCCGCGCTCAAACCCGCTGGTAGCAAACCACCAACACCAACGGCAACGACGCGGGACGACGTTGAGCCGGGATCATCTCCTCTCCGTTCCTCTCCCGTTCGCTACGGCATCCAGCGAAAGACACACGGCTAGGCATAAAGCCTTTAAACTATATACTCCACCGCGCCACGGTAGTGCCTGTGTACTTTACTCTGTACTCTATACCGACTGGTATATTCGACTCGCTCTTTCTCACCATCTTTCCCTCTCGTCGCGCTCGCGGTTCGCTTCTTCCTCGCAGTAGTAGGGTGTACCTTACTCCGGTGAACGGAGAACACTGTCAGTTCTTCGGGGACCGCATACGCGAGATCTTGCATCCTGTGCATCGGTCGCGCCTGAAACCGGTGGCGAGTCCGGAGTTGCCGGGAGGTGAGACAAGAGCAGCCGGGAAACAAAGTTGGGACGATAATTCGTTGGTACGTCGATTGGATCGATGTGTGAATTCTTGGTACCGTCGCGAAGTTAGTCACTCTTCTTCATCCCCCCCCGAACCGCATCAGCCGAGTGGGACTCACTCGAAGCGACAAACCGGGCAAACTCTCCGGCGCGCAACGCCGGTTGCGTCGGCTCCAGGTTGAGTTTGCCTCCGCTACTCCCATTACGGGTTCAATGCGGCCCCTGACGTCATCGAACGAACCGGACGACAAGCCAAGAGCTCCGAGTAGGAAGCGCTACGCTGTCCGTCGACGTACACCACGGCCGATACCCACTCTCAGCCGGAGTGGGCAGAAGATATAGAAACGGCGAGTGACTTGTCGAAGGAGTTGCGGGGGCCGAGAAGCGGATCGGAGAAAACTCAGCGAGATTTCACGGATGAACCACACGAGGGAGAGAGAAGTCGGCTCGCGCAAAAGCTACGCACTCGGCTCTCCCAGCCGATGAGAAACACTCGGTGAGCGGGTGATCGTCACCGTCCGGTTTGATTGGCAAATCGTTGGATTAACAACTGTTGCGCTTATCGCTTACACCGTACACGATGTGCCGGAGTGATAACAGTTTCTCAGTGACGACCCGATAAACCCCACTGCGAAGGATGACGATTGAATCATTATCACGGATCAGTTAAGGTTGGTTCGCTTAATTGTCGCAATTACAATAGTTGTAATCCCACAAGTTTGCCGATGTAACTTCAGCACGAGAGGTTTTCCAGTCACGATTGACATTATGTCCGTCTCCCTCGATCTCCCTCTCACCATAGCTCCGTCTCGGAGTGACGTCACGAATAACTATGCCCATAAATGATGAATAGACGGTGTGCATGTGAGAGGGTCGGAGCGTGTGGGTGATGAATGGCCGAGAAGTCGGGGACGAGCGACGGCGGAGGGACGGACGGGGGGGAGAGAAGGGGGATGAAGGCGAGAGGATGGAAGGTCTCGGGTGCGCTGAGGATACTGTTTGTACACACAATTACTTATCGGATTAGAAGTTCTTAATGGGCCCATTATGCCTAAGAACGTGTGTCCAGCATGCGCGGAGAACGTCCCGAGCGTACGGTAGCGAGCTCGAGTATCGCTCCGTCCTCTTTGACTCATCGTCCTGGTGAACGGAGAGACTCTGCATGCGAGCATCTTCGCGTGCAGACTCCGTCTCCCATTGAATCGAAACGCAATAACGCTTCTCCCGAGATTGAATGTAACATTCAATGAGCAGTTTTCATCCGTTTGTATGCGGAAAGGCGGATGACCGTACGACCCGCGCGGGCGGTCCAGCTGCCAGGGTTGAAGTGCATGGCCGAGGTGCAGATGTCATAACCGTTCGGTAAATCGAATCCTCCATCCTCTCGCCGGTCCCGCTCGGCTGGGCCTCGGCGCGTATCGCGGCCGCTGATCTTACCCGGTGGAAACTTCCTTTCCGCAGCAGACGCGCGGAAACACTCGCGACGCGGAGAGGAAGAGAAACTTGCGCACGAGGAGAGCCGCGACGAGACGAAACGGAAAGAGGCGTCAAGATTCACCGCAATTACTTACGGGATTAGGAGGCGTTTAATCGACGATTACATTGCGCAATGGTTAGACCGCTAATGGGACGAACAGGTGCGCGGAGAGCCTGATCGTTCATTCTCGAATGCGGCGCTGATAGCGTTTTGTTTCAGCTTCCTTGTACGCGGATTCGAGGGGAAATCGCTGACTGGTGGATTTTCAGTTTGGCAGTCAATTATTCGATAGTGTGAATATCGTAGCTCCGAGAGTCAACGGTTCGACGACCTCGTAGGCGAAACTGGATCGTGGCATTGTTCGTTCAACGACCGATGACCCGAGTACCTGCGACGGATGCTGCGATATTTGTCTCTAGCCTTGAACGCTTTTAATATATAACAGTTAACGGTGGGAGTGCTCGGTCGCAAGTCAATGAAACTGTGCCGGCGATGCTGACGAAACACGTTACAGAAACAAGAGAGCGCCCGCAGCCGCACACCGTCAGGGGAATAATTAGCTATGCAGATGGGATTCGCGGCCACGCTGCGGTTCGAATCCCCGCAGCCGCACACCACGAGAGAGATCTCATTGCGGCTGAGGCCGAGACCACTGGCTTCGAGTACTCGTAACACACAACGTTGCGCAGCGAGTATCCTCGGGAGGTGGGCGATGGGAGAGGAAAAAAGGAACCCGCGGATGACCCGGTGACACCTTTGGCGATGCCGTTTGGCCCGACTTGCCGGCCATCGCCGCAACCCCAGCCTCGCACTTTTCTCGCCGTCGCGGAGACGAGGACAAATCTTGCACACCGGCAGTCGCGAATCATGAGGCGAAGGAACACCTGCGCAACTTTGTACGCGTGCGAGCTGGCCGCAAATGTGGCCAGTGATGTTTAGCTTAATCGCATGACGATCCTCTCGCGAACGACTCGATTCGTCCTCGGCCTTGGAATCCCTCGTGCGTTTAGCTCGGCGCCATCGAGTGTCTTGTGTACCAGATATACTTACCAGATGACGTACCGGTGACCGCGCCCTGCATTGTAAAAATTGTGGATTTAGTGTACCGGACTGGAAGTTTTTATGCGAAAAAATGTACATTAAATTTAAGGTACAATCGTGATGAAAAATTAACATGTTTATCCATTGAAATCAAAGTAAATTGTAAAAAATAATGAGTTACCAATGTTTTTAATACACTGAACATTAATTTCTCATTAAAAATGTACATGAGTTTAATATATCAGTTTTTGCACAAAAACCTTCCAGTCCGATACATTAAATTTCGTACGAATGTTTTTTTTATAGTTTGCTTACAGTTTCGGAAAGCCTGCGAATTTGCATCCATTTTTGAAAATCGTGAAAAATATTGTTCGTGACAATCGTAAGAGGTTTTTGATGGGCGGGACTTAAACTATGCAAATGCCAATGATGATTGGTCGTTTCTTGAACGACTTGAAATTTCATCCCATTTTTTTTTTACAGTCGTGTTTACAGTTTCGAAATGCCGTCGAATTTGCATCAATTTCGAAAAAACCCCAGAACCATTATTTTTAGCAATTGTAAAAGGTATTTGACAGACGAGAATTGAACTATGCAAATGCCAATGATGATTGGCCGTTTCTTGAACGACTTGAAATTTCATCCCAATTTTTTTTTACAGTCATGTTTACAGTTTCAAAATGCCATCGAATTTGCACCAATTTCGAAAAAACCCCAGAAACATTATTTATGGCAATTGTAAAAGGTATTTGACGGACGAGAATAGAAGTATGCAAGTCATGTTTACAGTTTCGAAATGCCGTCGAATTTGCATCAATTTCGAAAAAAACCCCAGAACCATTATTTTGGCAATTGTAAAAGGTATTTGACGGACGAGAATAGAAGTATGCAAGTCATGTCTATAGTTTCGAAATGCCGTCGAATTTGCATCAATTTCGAAAAAACCCCAGAAACATTATTTATGGCAATTGTAAAAGGTATTTGACGGACGAGAATTGAACTATGCAAATACCAATGATGATTGGCCGTTTCTTGAACAACTTGAAATTTCATCTCAATTTTTTTTTACAGTCATGTTTACAGTTTCGAAATGCCGTCGAATTTGCATCAATTTCGAGAAAAAAAATCCCAGAACCATTATTTTTGGCAATTGTAAAAGGTATTTGACGGACGAGAATAGAAGTATGCAAGTCATGTTTATAGTTTCGAAATGCCGTCGAATTTGCATCAATTTCGAAAAAACCCCAGAAACATTATTTATAGCAATTGTGAAAGGTATTTGACGGACGGGAATTGAACTATGCAAATGCCAATGAAAATTGGCCGTTTCTTGAACGACTTGAAATTTCATCTCAATTTTTTTTTTACAATCATGTTTACAGTTCCGAAATGCCGTCGAATTTGCATCAATTTCGAAAAAACCCCAGAACCATTATTTTTGGCAATTGTAAAAGGTATTTGACGGACGGGAATTGAACTATGCAAATGCCAATGATGATTGGCCGTTCCTCGAACGACGAGTAACCGCGCAGACCAACCTGTCGCTCTCTTTTCGCTCTCGAGTATACCCGACATCGGTATCGAATCGTCAGAAACGCGGAGGATAATTTCTGTACCTGTTCGGAGAGCGCGCGATCCACAGAATAAAGATCGGGCGAGAGCGATCGACGTCCCACGCTGGGATCAACGGTGTAGGCACGTTGGCGCGGGATCGAGAGCGCGTGGGTGATTCGCGAAGGATGCTAAGGAGATCCGACCTTATACGCGTTGTCGTATAGCCACGATCGGCGAGACGCCGAGTATCCACTTCACGGCTCTCTGCGATCGAGAAGCGCACTCCTCCGATATTCCTCCGGACGGAGGCGCCGATAATTCGAATCGATCGAGCGATTTTCTCACACGCTTCGATCCCTCGCTCCGCGCGTGTATTCCATGCGTCGTGCCGGACGATCGGCGTCAGAAGGGGGGAGAAAGAAAAAACGAGCAAGTGCAAATTCGCGGAAAGTGAAGGTGCTAAAATTAACATGTTGGCTCTTCCTCCTGGCAATATAATAAAAGTTCGTTGTCCCGGCCCGCTCTTATTGTAGTCTCTTCACGTCTTTGCGGTTTCTTTCTTCCCTTTATTTTTTTTTATTTTTTATTTTTCTATCTCTCGATGTTGGTTTTTACGGGTCGGAATATTGCCGGGTTGTCGCGCCGGTGTCGGCCCGGGCCATTTTTAGTGTTTTGAAGTGGGCAGGTATACTTCGGTATCTCGCTTCGTTTTACAACTCGGGGCCCTCGAAGCGGGGCCATAACGCGCGGGTTCGCGTCGACGGAACGGGGATGGCGGGAGAGCCGAGCGATTTTATGCCCCTCGCGATTCGCGAAAGTTCTTTCGGCGAATTTCTTTATTAAGCCTTCATTGCTGTGCACACAAACGAAACATAGGTACAAGCCAGACGCGTCCTGCGATTCCAAGGATCGGGAAAGAAAAAAATAAATAAAAAAAAACAGGTTCATCGTCTCGGAGGAATAATAATTAAATTCTCAGAGGAGTATGCTTATCCATGAATAAAATAGTAATTAATTGAATTACAGGGAGGAATTGCGGATACACGTATAAATATAGGGGCACGTGTGTAAGTATGGACAGATAGCGATTCTCCTCCCTGTTGCTTCCACTTATTTTTATTCTCCTCCCGCAAGCGAATTCCCAAGGCTTCACAACCGAGCGTTTAAATTGTCGGCGATTCGTATGCGTGAATATATGCAAATGGCTGGTACGTGACGTCAGGCTCGTTGCCGGATTACTCCCGTGAACCGGAACCCCCGAGATTCTCCTAATCTCTGGAAGTGCCATTAGGTCTCCTGGTGTATCTCGCACGAAGATTTGTTTAACTGTTTCCTTCCTCCGTTCACTTTTATTATTGGGTCCCGCGATGCTAATTACCGACGGCCATTACGCATCCGATAAATGCGTAATGGATAAATGGTCCGATCGGGCACTGGAGCGGTACTCCAGTTGAACCGGATGTGCGAAACTGCGAAATCCCGAGTAGAAATTTCCGAGCGTTACATCGGGACCTGCACTGTAAAAAAAAATGGTGGATTTAGTGTACCGGACTGGAAGTTTTTATGCGAAAAATTGTACATTAAATTTAATTACAATTGTGATGAAATAGTATAATGTGCAACGAGGGTCGAAAGTTGGCGATTGCGACGGGTGTGAGGTTTGCGGCGCGAGCGAATCGAGGGCTGCAATCACACGAGCCGCAATCGCCAATTCGACCCTCGTTACACATCATATTTTTTGTTACAAGTGCATGAATCTGCGGCACTTAGAATGGCAGTCGCGCGAGACGAATACTGAAAAGTGAAGTTATGCCTCCAGGGACGAAAACGTCGAAAGTAAACTCCCAAGGGACGAAAGTGAACGAAGTAAACTCCCAAGGGACGAAAGTGAACGAAATGCGAACTGCGCATGCGCGACTCTGTCGTTTCACCACAGGTTCTCAACTGGCATGCAATGGGCCACTTTCAGCTCGCAGGACTGCCATGTAAAGTGCCGCGATTCATGCACGTGTGACAAAAAATTAATATAATTTTTCGTTGAAATTAAAGTAAATGATAAAAAATAAAGTATTCCCAATGTTGTTAATAAACTGAACATTAATGTCTCATTACAATTGTACATGAAATTGAATATACCAGTTTTTGCACAAAAAGCTTCCAGGCCGCTACATTAAATTTCTTATAGTTTCGAAAATCCTTCGAATTTGCTTCCATTTTGAAATTCGAGAAAAATATTGTTCTTCACAATTGTGAGAGGTTTTTGATGGACGGGAATTGAAGAATGCAAATGTCAATTATGCTTGGACATTTCTTGAACGACTTGAAATTTCATCCCAACTTTTTTGACAGGTTTTCTGGTTTATCTCGCACGAAGATGAGCCGAACTTCTGACCGTTTAACTGTTTCCTTCCTCCGTTCACTTTTATTATTGGGTCCCGCGATGCTGATTGCCGACGGCCATTACGCATCCGATAAATGGTCCGATCGGGCCCTGGAGTGACCGGTACTCCAGTTGAACCGGATGTACGAAACTGCGAAATCCCGAGTAGAAATTTTCGAGCGTTACATCGGGCCCTGATAGGTTCCTGAGGACGCCTGACAAGGGCCTGATAGGTCTTATCACGGCCCGATGTAACACTCTAAAAACAAGGGTATTGACAAGTGTGTTAAAGCAAGTCACAACCTACATATTGCATGTGTTATGGAATAACACGCCATTTTAATTCATTATAAATTTAAATGTATTTAAAAAGTAAGTATTGATCAGTTTGCGTGTTGAAACAACACACTTGCACTGCATTTTTCCTCTATGCTCTATAGAACACACTTTTTAGTGTTGTACTATACACTTAAAAAAATAAAACACTAGGAAAATAACTTGCATATGCGTTTGAATAAATCGCAATATGACGGATTCGTACAACGCACGCGACGTGCTATTTTGGAGCTGTGCCGAATAATCAGCTATTGAAACACCTTGTTCGACATCACCGATTTGATGAGTCGGTCAAAGTGCAGTTCAATGAATATGGCTGTGGGGCAACGTTTACGAATTGGAAGTCTTTCAAGGAGCGTGTCTGTCGAAAGCATCCTCTCGTCGACCTTAACGAAGAAGCTGCAAATATCCCTTATGAGGAGAGATATGACGACGTTGAGATGGAACGTAAATCATTGTAATTACGTTGAAAGGCGCTGGTATGAGCGATTAAGCAAATGAAGAATAAAGACGATTTCATTTAAGTGAATACGTCACTCAACGACTTTTCTACTTTTGGAACTAAAAATCACAAGAGTGATAAAGCAATGAGTAAGGTTTTTTATAAGAATTTCTAATAATATTTTCCCCACATGGTTTCCGAGATATATGAGCTTAAAATTGTGTCAATTTGCTTGAGCTGCATATGGTGCCGCGTGATAAGCAACATTATTTTTTTTTTTTAATATGTATTTCCAGACAACTGTATTACAATTTTTTTTTCTAAAATAATGTTACAAAATTATTAGGGACGCATTAAAAAAATAAAAGCGAGCTGCGCCCATAGATTTTCGAAGATATTACGAGTTGAAGGGGCTTCGAACCTTTATATAAATAGATACAAGGCCTCAACCATTGCTAGCACCATTAAGAAACGACGATCTGTGACGTATTCCCTTAATGCACATTCTTTTCATATTTTTTTGTCATGTATACACACTTTAGCATGTGTCGGGTAGGAAGAGGGGGGGGGGGGGGGGGGGGAGAGGTGAACACATGTAGAAACGTGTAAAAAGTAACTACATGCGTAAATGTCTTTAAATCGAGTTGAAACAATGCACGTAAAGCGTGTAAAATATACCAACTGCGACATGTGTTGATACTCAACACACCATAAAGCATGTAAAAAGTTCCCACACGAGTTACACGCATGAATAGTATTGAAACAGCACGCTCGTTTATAGAGTGCATCGCTCGAAAAATGTCTACTCGAAATTCCGTCTCGCTGGAAAGTCGAAGCGATTTTCTTCCGCGGCCGCGATAGTTCATTCGCCGTAAGACATTTTGAATTCACACCCACGCCTTCGGGATACCTTATTCCTCGCGAGCGAAACGGACGTAAAATATGGGACACGAGGCGTGCGCGAGGGCCCACCGACAATGGGAAGTTTCGGCATACCGATCGGTTACACCGGGCGCCGCTCGTCCGTTCACCGAGGTGTGGCATCCAATTTGATCTCAATTTGGCATATCTGATGACACACGCTCCTTCACGAACACTCTCATTCCCATTCTCCAAATCATCCACAATACGAACTCGCTGTATCCGCCGTGCGGCGCGTATACACCGCGGCTCCGACTTATACGACCGCCCGTTCGGCGAACGTTGCCCAAGGATGTTTTGCATAATCTCTTCGCTCCTACCGATCCCGGCCAGTGCCAACGGTTTCCGTTTCGCCAGACGAAGCGTCGAGTGCGAGAACTTCGAAGCCCGAGTCGAATATCGCGGCTCGGGCGCCGGCAGCCGACTCGGTGTCTCGAGAGTCATCATCATCCGCTTGGAGTGTCCCGTTTTTGCTGTTCCCGTCCCTGTGGTAGGTGTTCACCGGCGGCGCCCCCTGGCACGGTGGAGTGTACGCGGGCTGGTTCACGATCACGTACTCCAGCCGTGATACTACAGAGGAATAGAAGGATGACGCAAAAAAAAAAAAGACCGCGGCCGCGAGCGACCGTAAGAAAAACGCCCGAGGAAGAAAGGATATCCTCCGGCGAAGGTGCCGCAGGTATAGCCTTTTCTGTGTGGTCCAGCCGACGGCCTCTTCGTCTCTCGCTCGTACCTTCTCCACGCTCGTCTCCTCATCCTTTGTCCTGGCACGATGGTGGGTGGGTGCGACCGCGGCGAACTCCGCGAACGAGCTCTTTTCCAGGCTTCTGGGAAGGATGAGCGCGAGGCGACCGTCGAGCGCACCTCGAGAGACGCACACCTAAGACTCTGTCTCTTCAGCGCGCTCCGAGCTCCGGAGAACCGATGCTTACCGGTCTTCGGGAGTCGAGAAGATCGGCACGGAATGCAACGTCTCGGGTCAAATATATATATTTTTTTTTCTCAACTAAATCCACCGTGGCCGGCGCAATTTTTTGCATCAATCCTTCTCCCCTCGGTGGCGCGTTGTGGTCACAAACGGCAATAGGGGAGACCGGGGCAAAATGGCACAGCGGGGCAAAACGGGACAGTGAGGGCAGAACTCAATTTTCCAATAATTTTTGGATGCCCCATTTTGTCCCAACGATACATCCGAAATTTCAAAGCGGTTTTGCCCCACTCACCACCATTGCCACCATCCAAAAGTTATTGGAAAATTGCGTTTTGTCTCATTATCCCGTTTTGCCCCGGTGTGCCATTTTGCCCCGCTCTCCCCTACTCCGACTCTACAGGTTCCAACTGAATACAGACCCAACTGAACACGCTTCAACCCTCACGACGGTTTCCGAGAGTGTTCCAATTGCACACTGACTAATTGAACACGGCGCAACTGTACACAACGTAAATTGAAAGTAGCAAAACTAAACACGGCTGAACTCGACACGCCTAAATTCGACACATATTCAATTGCACGCGGCACGATCGCGCAATTCATTCCGCCCTCCACGCTCGATTCCATCCGGTCGGCACTGCGCGCTTCCCCGTCTCTCATCTTCACGCTCGATTTCGTCCGATACGGATTCATGCCGAACACAGAATGCCGCTCCGATTCGCCGATCGCCCGATCGGATTTGCGCCTGACTCACTCGATCGCTCCCTCGTGCGCTCACAACCTTCGACGGATATTTGCGTAACGGGCGTGGAGCCTTTGCAGTAATGCGCTAGAAACTCGGTAACTCGAGTCGAGACTACACCGTAACTTTCTACTCGTAGTGTTTAAATACATTCACATGTATTTGTATATATATACATGTATATCGTGCGAGTGTTATATGTCAAGTTGGAAGGTAACACACGATGATGCTGCTCTCTTGTGACATCGAGACACTCGTTCGTATGAAACTCTCGTGAGCTACTTGGACGAGTTGGACGACGTGCATCAGAGTACATGGCATTTTATATATACACCGCGCAATGTATTATAATAAAGCTTCGGGATCATCGAGATACGTTCGTGCAACGAGGCATACGAGCCTCGAGAGTTTCTTATATACCCCCCCCTCCCCCCCCCCCCCCCCCTATATATAACTATGTATTCCGTAATACAACGTCCTTGCCGTCTACCCACACTACCCGGAGCGAGGACATCCCGCAAAGATCTCTTGTTGCATACCATTCTTGGAACAGACTGTGTAGGCAATATAACAATACGGATTCCTCGCGGTGATGTTGACCGGCCCGCTGACTCTGCCCGCCGGCAACTCGGGTCTGCTTCATCGTGTGTGACACTATATCCATATATATATTCGTCATGTGTGATACTATATATATATATATATTTATAGAGGGGTTCATATGGGGACCAAAATCGAACTCTTGCGGTACATATGGGGACATTTGGCACATATGGGGACGGTCCCGGTATTATTCTATATGAAAGGGTAGATGCTGGGACCGGTCCCCACAATATAAAGTGGGTGAAATGAGGACCGAGCGAAGTTTATGTCGATGGGTTAATTCGAGGACCGACCAAGAACACGGTTATGAAAAATGCGTTGGAATTGAACGATCGCATATTAGTTAATATGCAACCAATTGTTTCTCAATGAAATGAATATACCAGATTTATTTAGTATAAACGTAAATAAGAGCACACTTCGATTACCTTCTTGCAGACGACTTATCGAAAATAGTCTAGTTAACTAACTTTGGAAGTCAGTTGTCTTGTAGATATAATGAACGGATCGTAATGAATTCTTCAGCATTTTATTGAATGGATAAAAAAAAATATTCCCTTTACAGCGTTATTGTCAATAAAGCTCCGGGCTATGTTTTTAATGTAATGAAACATTGTGTGAATTGTTCAAGGCAAGGGGACGCACCAACTAGGTTGCAATGATAGTGAAAAATGACAGTATTGTGAGGACCGCTGCATTACATTACTCCGATAATAAGTAAGAGTAATCATAAACTGTACTTTTTAAGAGCTTCCGATACTTTGCATTGTTTGCTAGAAATCTATTGCACCAAAATAATACCGTATCGTTAAAATAATTTTTTTGGCACAAATAATTGATTTCATAAAAAGGTGGACTGTTATGAAAATTACAGGCAGTGGTACCCAAATATTTTTTGCCCGGTCCTGATATGCACCGTTACATCAAAGAATCTTCAATATAGTAATATGGGTACGCGGCAATCTTTCGGCTTCAGTTCGCCGTAGTATACAATTCGCGCCTCGGTTTCCGAGAAGTCAATGTCAACTCGCGACTATCAACAGAAACACCCAGAGTTTCGAAGGAGCAGAAACAGACAACAAACCTGCTGGTCCCCATAAGAGTCGGTACAACACAGTTGTATGTTGTAAGGGTGAATACGGGGACCGGTAAGCTGAGTTGTAAGGAGTATTGTGAGGACCGCTGCAATACGTTATTTCTTAATAATAACTGCTGGTTAATTAATGTCCCTTACTGGGATGGTCATTAGCGGTTGACGTACTATTTATTATTTGACTTGGGAAGAGTGAACATAAACTGTACCCTAGAGATCTCCCGATAGTTTACTATACTATTGAAAATCAAATATCCGTGCAGTGTTCCGTACGAATTTCAAGAGCGCGTCATCCGCTCGAAGCGGTTTCCGGGTAATATGATTGAAAAGTTCATTCGGCAACTTCCCGTATTAATTTATCAAGAGTGCTGGAATGAAGACTGAAGGCAATTGAGAAAGGTAATATAAAATAAATAAATGAGATACAAATAGAGCAGGAGGAAAAAATCTACAGTATAAAACTTTCAAATATTTCAGCTAAATTCTCTTCGATTAACTCTACAAAAAAGCGTGTTGTCAAGTGCGTTGAAACGACTCGTAGCACACATGTTGCAAGTGTCGCGCCATCCAAGCGCATTAACAAAATACGCGTCCCTCCGCTTGCGTTTCAATACTCATTACCATTTTTTTGCATAACTATAATTTCACCTTACGAAAAGTTCAAAGCAGCGTATGACACCAGCAAGTAACGTTCCAGAATTTCGTCCAGGCTTTGCTGTGGCTATTGGTCCTGTAATAAGTCGATTTTCCATTTTTTTTTGTAGGAATCTTGCTAATGAAGATGTTTACCTCGCTCACAGGCAACTGGTCCCCACAATTACCCTTACAACCTACTGGTCCTCATAAGTCTCCTTACACCATAACCTGCTGGTCCCCATAAGAGTCGGTACAACACAGTTGTATGTTGTAAGGGTCATTACGGGGACCGGCGAGCTGAGTTGTAAGGAGTATTGTGAGGACCACTGCAATAAGTAATTTTATAATCATAATAACTACTGTTTAATTAATGCCTCTTACTGCGATGGTCATTAGCGATCGACATACTGTTTACATTAGCATATTGAAATAGGTGAAAAGTATGGAAATTACAAGCGCGAACACGGAAATATTTTCCGAATAGTCCCGATATGTACCATTGAAGGATCAAGAATTTTCCGCAAAGTGATATTGAGACGTGGCACTTTCTCACCGCTAGTTTCTCGTATAATACATGTAGAACTATTTTTAATTATTATTCCATGTTTTGTGTTTCCGTGAAGTCTATCAACTGGTGTATTTTTCCTTGCAGAGTACGATAAGTTACGAGTTTTCTCGTAATTCGATAGAAAGCTAAGATACGAATGTTTGAAGACACAGAAAACGAGTGAAAAAATGCCTGAGCCGGTTGAACGGGTACCAGACATTATAATAAATTGTTTTTTCGATGATTAACCTTGGAAAAAACATTTGAAAAAAGCACAGCTACTAATTTATCACAAAAAATAAAGGTCCCCAAATGTAACACTCCATCAATATTGATGGTCCTGTATATAATCACTACATATAAGAAAACTAAATTTGCTAATATCTTTTTTTCCATGATATACATTACGATGTCGATAGGATTTCACGGTTCTAATTCGAAATGTAGACCTTTGTATACTGGTTTTACAATATGTACGTTCGGTCCTCATATGGACCCCTCCATAAACATATATATATATATATATATATATATATATATATTATAGAGGGGTTCATATGGGGACCAAAATCGAACTCTTGCGGTACATATGGGGACATTTGGCACATATGGGGACGGTCCCGGTATTATTCTATATGAAAGGGTAGATGCTGGGACCGGTCCCCACAATATAAAGTGGGTGAAATGAGGACCGAGCGAAGTTTATGTCGATGGGTTAATTCGAGGACCGACCAAGAACACGGTTATGAAAAATGCGTTGGAATTGAACGATCGCATATTAGTTAATATGCAACCAATTGTTTCTCAATGAAATGAATATACCAGATTTATTTAGTATAAACGTAAATAAGAGCACACTTCGATTACCTTCTTGCAGACGACTTATCGAAAATAGTCTAGTTAACTAACTTTGGAAGTCAGTTGTCTTGTAGATATAATGAACGGATCGTAATGAATTCTTCAGCATTTTATTGAATGGATAAAAAAAAATATTCCCTTTACAGCGTTATTGTCAATAAAGCTCCGGGCTATGTTTTTAATGTAATGAAACATTGTGTGAATTGTTCAAGGCAAGGGGACGCACCAACTAGGTTGCAATGATAGTGAAAAATGACAGTATTGTGAGGACCGCTGCATTACATTACTCCGATAATAAGTAAGAGTAATCATAAACTGTACTTTTTAAGAGCTTCCGATACTTTGCATTGTTTGCTAGAAATCTATTGCACCAAAATAATACCGTATCGTTAAAATAATTTTTTTGGCACAAATAATTGATTTCATAAAAAGGTGGACTGTTATGAAAATTACAGGCAGTGGTACCCAAATATTTTTTGCCCGGTCCTGATATGCACCGTTACATCAAAGAATCTTCAATATAGTAATATGGGTACGCGGCAATCTTTCGGCTTCAGTTCGCCGTAGTATACAATTCGCGCCTCGGTTTCCGAGAAGTCAATGTCAACTCGCGACTATCAACAGAAACACCCAGAGTTTCGAAGGAGCAGAAACAGACAACAAACCTGCTGGTCCCCATAAGAGTCGGTACAACACAGTTGTATGTTGTAAGGGTGAATACGGGGACCGGTAAGCTGAGTTGTAAGGAGTATTGTGAGGACCGCTGCAATACGTTATTTCTTAATAATAACTGCTGGTTAATTAATGTCCCTTACTGGGATGGTCATTAGCGGTTGACGTACTATTTATTATTTGACTTGGGAAGAGTGAACATAAACTGTACCCTAGAGATCTCCCGATAGTTTACTATACTATTGAAAATCAAATATCCGTGCAGTGTTCCGTACGAATTTCAAGAGCGCGTCATCCGCTCGAAGCGGTTTCCGGGTAATATGATTGAAAAGTTCATTCGGCAACTTCCCGTATTAATTTATCAAGAGTGCTGGAATGAAGACTGAAGGCAATTGAGAAAGGTAATATAAAATAAATAAATGAGATACAAATAGAGCAGGAGGAAAAAATCTACAGTATAAAACTTTCAAATATTTCAGCTAAATTCTCTTCGATTAACTCTACAAAAAAGCGTGTTGTCAAGTGCGTTGAAACGACTCGTAGCACACATGTTGCAAGTGTCGCGCCATCCAAGCGCATTAACAAAATACGCGTCCCTCCGCTTGCGTTTCAATACTCATTACCATTTTTTTGCATAACTATAATTTCACCTTACGAAAAGTTCAAAGCAGCGTATGACACCAGCAAGTAACGTTCCAGAATTTCGTCCAGGCTTTGCTGTGGCTATTGGTCCTGTAATAAGTCGATTTTCCATTTTTTTTTGTAGGAATCTTGCTAATGAAGATGTTTACCTCGCTCACAGGCAACTGGTCCCCACAATTACCCTTACAACCTACTGGTCCTCATAAGTCTCCTTACACCATAACCTGCTGGTCCCCATAAGAGTCGGTACAACACAGTTGTATGTTGTAAGGGTCATTACGGGGACCGGCGAGCTGAGTTGTAAGGAGTATTGTGAGGACCACTGCAATAAGTAATTTTATAATCATAATAACTACTGTTTAATTAATGCCTCTTACTGCGATGGTCATTAGCGATCGACATACTGTTTACATTAGCATATTGAAATAGGTGAAAAGTATGGAAATTACAAGCGCGAACACGGAAATATTTTCCGAATAGTCCCGATATGTACCATTGAAGGATCAAGAATTTTCCGCAAAGTGATATTGAGACGTGGCACTTTCTCACCGCTAGTTTCTCGTATAATACATGTAGAACTATTTTTAATTATTATTCCATGTTTTGTGTTTCCGTGAAGTCTATCAACTGGTGTATTTTTCCTTGCAGAGTACGATAAGTTACGAGTTTTCTCGTAATTCGATAGAAAGCTAAGATACGAATGTTTGAAGACACAGAAAACGAGTGAAAAAATGCCTGAGCCGGTTGAACGGGTACCAGACATTATAATAAATTGTTTTTTCGATGATTAACCTTGGAAAAAACATTTGAAAAAAGCACAGCTACTAATTTATCACAAAAAATAAAGGTCCCCAAATGTAACACTCCATCAATATTGATGGTCCTGTATATAATCACTACATATAAGAAAACTAAATTTGCTAATATCTTTTTTTCCATGATATACATTACGATGTCGATAGGATTTCACGGTTCTAATTCGAAATGTAGACCTTTGTATACTGGTTTTACAATATGTACGTTCGGTCCTCATATGGACCCCTCCATAAACATATATATATATATATATATATATATATATTCATCATGTGTGATACTATATATATATATATATATATATACAGTGTGTGTGTGTATATATATATATATATATACACTGTCACTTGTAGCGTCGCCGTCCCGAGTTTGATGCCCTCGTGACGATGTCGCTCCCACACGCCGACCGGACAGAGGTTGGTCCATCATGTGTGAACCGTAGCCGATAGTACATACCGTGCGGGCTGCGAAATTCTAGGCGTGATCGCGAATCGGGATGGGCAGGGTAAACGCATCGACATTCACACCAGCGACACGCCTTTCCGTTTGTTCCTCTTTACCGCGAATTGTACTAAACGCATCGCATCTCCTTCCCGTCTCATCTACAGAGACACATATAGGTACACGCGGGCAAGCGTATCGTACAACCTGCTGTTATTCTGGGTGAGCTGTGCGTTATTGCACGTTACGTAATAACCGCCGAGACCGCGTTCGGAGAGAAAATCGGAGTTGCGTGAGCCGGTAGAGTACGGTACGCTATCCACGACGGCGATACGAGAATCACGTTCGCGCGACTTTATAATGCACCGAGATACGGCCAGTGTGGTGCATCGACGGATGAGGATCGAAAGGGCGGTGACCTTCGTTTTTATGCATATGGGTTGGGCCCTTTTCATTCTTAGCCTTTGACGTTGTATACGCGTTGGCTCAGCTCGAGTACACATATGTGGGAGTGGGACGAAATTGAACACCCGGGGCAAAGTGGGCCGGCTCTTATATATATTTTGCCCGAGGCAAAAAAAAAAAAAAAATTGCGCATAGCTTTCTCTATGAGAAAGTTCGGTGATCGATCAAGGAACATAAAAGAAAGCTATGCGCAAATTTGTTATAAATGAGGGAGTCATGCATAAATTACTTTGCACCTTTTTTTCGTAACAGAAACAAACTTCTACATATCAGAAAAATAAAACCGTCGAAATTTACCGCGAAATTTATTGTAGGAAACCGCAAACTGAACTTCGCGGCGATTTTGTTGTTTCGAGGTAATTTTTTTATATATTCTTCACTGCTGATTACACAACTGTTACTCATTTTACTCTTGGACTAATATTTGATTAAGAAACTCATGTTAGGCGAAAAAAAAAACAAATTTTTCAGAAAATTTGAAATATTTAAAACTCATAAAATGTAATCGGTTAGATCGATTTTCGCAAAATTCAATACAAAACATTGTACAGTGTTAGTCCACTCCCGTACAAATTTAAGCTCGATACCTTCATGTTAATCAAATTAGACCGTTTTTAGTAATTAAAAAAAAAAATCAAGAATCCATCCCGAGTAGAAATTTTCACGCGTTCCATCGGGCCCTGATAAGGTCCTGAGACGGCCTGAGAAGGCCTGACAAGGGCCTGATAAGGTCTTATTAGGACCCTATCACGACCCGATGTAACGCTCGAAAATTTCTGCTCGGGATAAACTCCGACGACTTGGATCGATTTTGATCAAACTCAATACCAAAGGTCTTTGATAAAAATATCATATTCGTTCGCACTTTTAGGACGATAGCTCAACATTTACGCAACTTCGAGACACTACAGACATTTTGCAAAAAAACCATAATCTCTTTATACAGATTGCACTGAATGAAGAGACGTGACCACTCTACTACTGTACCAAATTTCAACTCGCAATATGAAACTGTTTCCGAGTTATAGACATTTTAAACGATGCAAGCATTTTACACATACATACACCCACACACATCAGGACGCCAGGTAAACATCACATTTCTCGCCGTATCGGACGATTTTAAGTACTCTGACACAAAAATCTCTCTTTTTTTACGAACAAATAGCTTTCTCTATGACGAATCAAAATCTCATCCCAAGTGATCCATTTTGCCCCGTCCTCCCCCTACCATTTTGGACATAAAAGCTACGAGCGCAGTTAGGAGTATCACAAGTTGGCTCGCTCATTGGGTGTGGCTGAGAGGCAGATAATCCGCCAAAGACTATCGACCGGATAACGCGAACGGGAACGAGAGAGACTGGATGTCGGCGTCGAAGGTAACCGTGGTACCGATGGTACCCATGGTACCGGTAACAGTCACAATTTTATACGCGTGATTCATTAACCAGGAACTCATATTCCCGTGAGCTACGAAGCTCCGCCAGATCTTCCGTCGCTCTTCTTCTTTCTTCGATTGCGTTTCTGAACGAGGAGGCTGTGCAGGAGGAAGCAATACTCGTTCTTCTTCGTCCTCTCACTCCGCGCTTTCCGCTTGCGACTTCCCGGAACCTCACGCGATTTCTCGTACACCTGCAGTCGTACCTGACGTACGTACACCGTAAAAAAATGTTGTTGAAAATTAATTAACAGTATTGGAAGCTTTTTTACGTAAACCGTTTCTGAAATTTCAAACACATGTGCGTTGCAATTTTACAGTAAAATTTGTATTTTTCATGAACATTTTTGTAAATTTCAAGCAAAAGATTTGTAATTTTAATATCTGGTATTTTTATTTTACAAGCAAAGTACATTAATGTTTAATTAATATGAGTAATGTTAGCAAATTTCAAGTTCTAGTACATTAAATTTACGATTTATTTTTACAGTATAGCCATATTATTTTGCCGTAACTTCAATCGGCCGAATCGGCCGATTTTCCGAATCGTTAAACCTCCAAACGTCAGGTCGCCGATTCATCATTCTTCCGAATAGTATGTGTCCGAATCTGATCTTGTGGATGAGGTGAATACCAACAGTCAGGGTGAAACTTTTCTGAACAGCACCGTGAACCTGCGCAATTTTATCCACTGCGGTGCATAAGCGTAAGATTTTTTATGAACAGATGATCAGACTATTCACTAATATTAATTAGTTTCCGTGATTCGGTTGACGAATCGGCGACTTCACGTTTAGAAGTTTAACAATTCGAAAAAATGACGTTCGACGAAACTATTATTCGGAAAAATGACGTTCGGTGAAATTATTATTCGGAAAAATGACGTTCGATGAAATTATTATTCGGAAAAATGACGATCGGTGAAATTATTATTCGGAAAAATGACGATCGGTGAAATTATTATTCGGAAAAATGACGATCGGTGAAATTATTATTCGGAAAAATGACGATCGGTGAAATTATCATTCCCAAAAATGACGTTCGATGAAATTATTATTCGGAAAAATGACGTTCGGTGAAATTATTATTCGGAAAAATGACGATCGGTGAAATTATCATTCCCAAAAATGACGTTCGATGAAATTATTATTCGGAAAAATGACGTTCGGTTAAATGACGATTCGGAGGAATAACGTTCGGCCAATTACGATTACCGTGGAGTAGCGTTCGCTGAAATGAAGATTCAGAATAATGGAGTTTTGGAAATTAGACAATTCACAAAAATAGAGATTCAGCAGTTCGACGATTCGTAAAAATAATGTTTCGGAAGTTTGACGATTCGGAAAAAATTAAGTTTCGGAAGTTCGACTATTCGGATGAAGTGCGTTCGGACCCATGATTTTCGGCGACACGACCATTCGTCCAACTAAAGTTCAGGCAAAGTAACGTGGCTCCTTGACGTACCCGTCAGGAGGAAGAAATTAAATACACTAGGGCCTCGACTTCATGAACAACGGCGGGACCAGCTCCCGCTGACACCCTTGAAAATCGAGGCAGCGCATGCCCCGCCCATACTGACTGTCGAGCATGGCAAACAGCTTACCGCGTCGATCGATATTCGCTCCGTGGTGGGGACTGCTGCGGAAACCGAGGCCGCACAAATCGAGGCCCTAGTGTAAACGGGGAAAAAATAGCGTTTGCCACTCGGGATGAAGTGTCTTTTCACCTCGTGTGATTTTCTCTCACGAGGTGAAAAGTTCTCACACGAGTGATAATAAAACTTCACACTCGGTGGAAAGACGCACTATCCTCCCTTGTAGCATAATATACTAATTTGTTAGTAGCATAATATCCCATTTAATTTTCAAATTCCCTCACCGTCTCGCCTCGTCGGACGCGATCGCGGAACGGGAGTGTCACTCGCCTTGCCGAACCATTCGCATAACATCCGCCATAACGGCCTTCCACGGCAGCTCGAAGGTTCCTCCGAGCGAAGATCCTTCTTCTCACTGCCCCGAGCAGGAAACAACACCGCGTGTACGTACGCGGAGTACAATGCGCATCCCCGCGTCTGCAAGCCGCATAATCGCGCGGAGAATTTCAGTTAACTGTGCTGCGGAGATGGTGGCCATAAAATGATAGGGTCGAAGGTCCTCTCACCCGGGAGCCTTTCTTCTTCTTCTTCTTCTTCTTCCGGGCTAAAAGTAAACGGACACCTGTGCCTGGCAACTTGCGCCGATGCTTACACAACGCGCGAGGGTTGCGGTTGTTTTGTGCCTTACCGCTAAGATTTCTCCGCGTTTCGACCTCACAGTCCCGCTCAGCCCAAGTGCGAGAAGCCGGGCTCGTCATACACACTCGGACTCACCGCACGGGCCGAACGTACCCGCTGGAACTGCCGAGGATACCGGCAGCTCCTCTTCGCCCCGGGATAGGTCAGAGATCGCGACTTCGCCAGGATCTGCTCCTCGAGGGAAAGAAAGACGGATGGAAAGCACATCCCACTTACACATTCTGCGGGATAAATTTCACTGCATGATTGATCGGTGACTTCGACCGGTCTTCCGTGGATCTTTCTTTCCTCCATTGTAGACGTCGTTCTGCGGAGCCACGAGGGACGAGTAACGAGGGTTGAGAAAGTAGAAGTGGAAGAGACGAATATACATTGTACATCTTATACGGCGTTCCCTCGTTGCGAGGTCAAAGGTTAAGCGCGTCTCGCCTCGTGTGCAGGATCCATCCATACGCGCCGTAAAACTATAATACCCAAGCACCGACGTGTTCACCGTACGTGTGCGAAATAATACCAACAGACCCGGGGCGACGGTCGCTCGCGCACGCGACTACACCTCGCCGACGAACGGAGAGTCCAGGGTGAAAGTTTACCCGGCTGGAAGATGCGACTCGTACAGAGCGAGAACGATAGAGGAAGAAGAGAGCGACGGGACGCGGATGTAACGTCTCTTCTCGTATCGTCCTATCGTTACTAATCCTGAAAATTTGCGTGAAAGTTCGTGGCCGCTGAGCGCACTTTGAATTACGAACTGGTACTGTAATGCACATAATGCATTCGCTGTGTATTATCGGGGGAGCATATATATGTCTGATCTCCCGCGATCTTTGTGGGGGGGGGGGGGGGGGGGGGGGGCAACGATGCGGCGGGCATTACCGTCAAGGCTTCCTCGATCCTCTCGTCATCTTGCTCAAAGAGCGCGGAGAGTCAGGGTCGCGGCGCGGGTCCATTGTGGAGATCCATCCCGAGATGTTCGCGAGATATCGGTGCCGGCTGGTTCTGCGCACTGGCAGCGGGCACGAGACGACCGAGAAAGCATTCCTCGGACGGAACGCGTTTCCATTGTGTTGGAAATCGTCGATTGGATGTCGTTTGGAGTCGAGCGCTTTGGAAATTCTCGCGCGAAGATTGTCGCAAGGACGTTGGGCGGGAGGGACATTTTCCGGGCGTGTACAATAATGGAGGCACCGATGTCTCGGGACCAAAAACTTTTACAATTATTTTTCTTGTTGATTTTACAAGAAAAGAAAAATGCTTGTTTTTTTTTTACAAAAATCATTATCCGTATTACAAAAATGTTTGTTCATTTTACAAAAATGTTTGTTAATTTTACAAAAATGTTTGTTCATTTTACAAAAATGTTTGTTCATTTTACAAAAATGTTTGTTCATTTTACAAAAATATTTGTTAATTTTACAAAAATGTTTGTTCAGGTTCCAAACATTTTTGTTAATTTTACAAACATTTTTGTCAATTTTACAAAAAGTTTTGTTAATTTTACAAAAAGGTTTTTAAATTTACAAGACGTTTTTAAATTTACAAATTTTTTTTTTTAATTTTCAAAAATGTTTCTTTATTTTACAAAAACCTTTATTGATATTAGAAACATTTTTTTCGTAAAATTAACGAGAGTAAAAGAGTGCCGAACGTTTGCGGACAAAAAAGTTAGTTAAAAGTGCAAACCTTTTTTGCTGTGTACGATGCAGAATGATAATGGTTTCGTGATGGCCTGCGAATGCTCTTCTGTTTGTTCTATGAGTCTCGTGAGCGACGCGCGAGAGACAGGACGGACGACGCATGATCGGTCTCGAGCGTCGGGATCACGATTGATCGAGCGTGACGACTGATTAACTGCCCGCTATCTTTCTCGTACGGACATTTGCTTAATTGCGTCGTAACGAGAGAGTAGCATCGAAGGGAAGGGGGGGGGGGGCAGACAGAGGATAGCGGCCTAATCATCCTTGTCTCAGGGAGGTCTCTCCCGCGGCATGATCGATCAATCTCTCGAATACCTGATGCATAAAAGCGGACGCGGTCCCGCGCGCGCGCGCGCGCGCAAGTCTCTCCGTACACAAATTGTTTCGCGAGGAGCAGATTTATTCCAGCGGTGCTCAGCGCCCAAGTGGATAATAATCACGTGTGTATCGTTGCAGTACACCGCTCCGTGTGTATGAGAAGCGGATAAAACTTGTCGGCTGTGAGAGTGGGCAAGGAACTCGGAATTATCCTTCGGTATCGTATTATTTATAGGTATGCTATAAAAGCGAACTTTTTTATTTTTCTTTATTGCGTCGATAGATAGGAGAAAGTTGTCGACGGTACACGGCTATTTTATTAAATCGACCGGCAATAGAGAAAACGCACTGCGAAACCCTCCTTCCATGTGTGTCAGCTGGATAGCCAGATAAAATAATTGTCTGCAAAATTCGCACGATATATACATATATACGGATTTTTTAAATCTTTCCAGCAGTTCCAGCAGAGTAACGAAGCCGATATAGGCGTTCTTCTCACGATTTTCACAAACGAGCTCGTTACTAAGTGGGGTACAATGAAATTCATTATTTCTCCTCTGATTTCACTCTCCGGTGATACAGGTATCTCGACGATCTAAACGAGCTTTTGATTGTGTGAGAATAGCACAATTCAGCCGATTCATTATATATGTAGATATATATATATATTATCAGAACTAGGCCAAATACCACAAAATATTTCAAGTATAAAGTGTTAAGTACTGGTTGTACTCGAAGTATTTCTCAAAGTACTTTTTGCAATTAGGTTCGTAGCGTAGAGCGTTATCTTTTTTAGAAAAAGGTGCAAAGTAATTTGCACATGGCTTCTGGATTTATTACAATTTTGCGCATAGCTTTCTCCATGAGAAAATTGTTGATCGATTTTGGCTTCCTCACAAAAAAATCTATGCGCAAAATTGTATTGAATGAAGAAGCCACGTACAAATTATTCTGCAGCTTTTTTCTTATCATAAAAAATGTCTACATCTCATAAAATTGAAACGGTCAAAATTTACAGCAAAATTTATTGCAGAAAATCGTTAACGAAAATTGATACTGGAAAGTACTGGAAATCGTGTAAAAGTACTTGAACTCGTAAAAAAAGTCCTTGTGTACTTCCCATACGTACACCCGGAAAAAAAATTATTTAACGGCCACCGTTTATTTGGTTTAAGTAAAATATTTGTTTGATTTAAATAAATATTTATTTAAATCAAATAAATATGAGAGAGAATTGCGAACACTTCTCGACGGGAAGGTGCTGAAAAGATTGATTACGCATAATAATAATTCCAAAATGTTATTAACAAATGAATGAAAAAAAAATTGATCAACAAATCTCCCGGCAACTTAACTTTTTGTTCATATAAAAACAATTTGTTAATCTTTTTGAAAACGTATGAATTTTTTCAGAATTTTGCATAATTTTCGAAAATTACGATTTTTTATTAACTAAAAACACGAGTTTCAAAAATTGCACAAAATTCTGAAAAAATGCATACGTATTCAGAAAAATTAACAAATCGTTTTCATTTTTAAAAAAAGTTAGGGTGCCGGGTGATTTTTTGGGAAATGTTTTTATTCGTTAATTTGTTAATGACATTTTGGAATTATTATTATGCAATTCTAGGTGAACGTATGGGAAGTACACGTGTACTTTCTAGTACTTCAAGTACGTACGAGAAGTACTTGTGTACTTCAGGTACGCGCGGGAAGTACCAAGCAAGTACCCGGCACTTCAAGTACTGCCCACCTCTGATGCAAATTCATATCCGGACCGGGAGGACACGATTCGCGAACGGAATGGCATCGACCACGATGCGAAAAAAAGGTGCCGATATTATTAACACTTTCTCGCAGTGTACGGTTACATAGCAGTGTGTGCACGGCATCAGCGAATTCCCTCTCGCTTTCGTGGCGACAGTCACGGAAGATCGCGCGGCCGGGGAAGCCGAACGGAGACGAAGAATTATATTCGCGTTGTCTCATTTCGCCGGAGGCGCGAGATTTGCGGTCTTCCTCTCCTCGTTCTCCGCGGCGCAAACTCGAATGCAACTTCTTCCCTCGTCACGCGTTCTCCTTACGATGCTCTCGCGGCTCTTCCCTCCCTCCCCACCGCCTCCCTCGCCGTCGCGCGCCCCATGTAATGAACCAGCTCTTACGTAACCGGTGCAACGCGCGCGCACGCCCGATGTGCACAACACACAGCGAGCAAGCTGAGAGTATACGGCCCCGATGTTACCCCGAGAAATTACAAGAGCTTTCTCCGCTCGCCGACACCAGAGTGTATGTGTATCATTACGTACCTGCCGACCTCCGTGCCTTAACGAGAACACGATAAAAGCCGGGATTCATGCCGCACTCGTCAAAAGTTCGGGTACCATGGCAGCTTTTGTTTTTAACTCCCGGACTGCCCGCTAGGGCAAAAAGACGGAAGTTATGCGTTTCACTGAGGCCTCCCGATTTTGCGGTTTTCATTTTCTCCAGTGTTTGTCGGAACGGCTCAATGTCTCTTGAGAGAATTTGACACAATAGTTCTGTGGTTGGGGGAGTATGTTTGTGGCGATGGATTAGAAAAAAAAATGTAAAGTGGCAGAGATAATAAACCTCGAAAAACGGGCCAAAAGGCTATCCAGATATATCTAAATGCGGCCGCCATTATCTACTGTTGCCTTTGCGATTATTTGTCGTCTGCTATGAAAATGCTATGTAGTATGTGTATTTTATAGTGCATTGAATTCACTCAACTTCACATAACCTCGAATTCGCGTCGAGCTTCGTCTCTGCTAATTTGTTATATATATATATAAAAGTTGTTTATGTGTATTTTTTAAAAATATTAGTTTTTAACTCCCGACTGCCCGCTAGGGCAAAAAGACGGAAGTTATGCGTTTCACTGAGGCCTCCCGATTTTGCGGTTTTCGTTTTCTCCAGTGTTTGTCGGAACAGCTCAATGTCTCTTGAGAGAATTTGACACAATAGTTCTGTGGTTCGGGGAGTATGTTTGTGGCGATGGATTAGGAAAAAAATGTAAAGTGGCAGAGATAGTAAACCTCGAAAAAACGGGCCAAAAGGCTATTCAGATATATCGAAGAGCGGCCGACATTATCTAATGTTGCCTTTGCGAATATTTGTCGTCTGCTACACTGAGAAAAAAATTGTTGGATTAACCAAATTCGCGGTCACATACGTTCAAAGCTGTTATTCGGTTGGTACAACTAAATAATTATTTTGTTGAACGATTGTTCGCTTCATTCGATTCAAACCAAAAATGTTATTGTACCAACTAAATAGCGCTTTTGAACGCGGGTGAACGCACCTTGGTTAATCCAAATATTTTTTTTTTTTCAGTGTATGAAAATGCTATGTAGTATGTGTGCTATTCTATAGTGCATTGAATTCACTCAACTTCACATAACCTCGAATACGCGTCGAGCGTCGTCTCTGCTAATTTGTATATAACAAATATAACTAATAATTATTTTTTTAAACACGCATAAACAACTTTTATTATATATATAATATATAAAAGTTGTTTATGTGTGTTTTTAAAAATTATGATTAGTTTTTACGTATTTATTTATAATCTTAGTGTTTTCGCATTTTGGTTATTTTCTTGAAATGATGTGGCGTCGAAGTTAGCAACGTTGCTGCAACGAATTCGTTGGTACCCGTCAAAGTTTTAAAGTCGTTGTCGATAGGGCCCCATTTTTCGTACACTTAACCTATCTTTGCATGGCAATGAAAACATAAAAATCGGGATTCATTTTTTTTCTTTTGCGAATATGTTATGAAAAAAAGAAAAAAAAAACGCAAATTGAGAAATGATCGTGACGTGATAAATGTAGCTGGATATAAATCGAGCGTCGATAATTGGACAAGACCGACGTATGATACGAACTCGGCACATTTTTTATTTTCCAAAAAACATCGGTCCGTCCGGTTTCTTTACTAATTCATTTGCAAAGGTACCGACACAAGTGGCGACCAAAAAATCGCGGCAGTGTGTCGCGTGACGGACGCGGACCCCGGGAAATTACAAGAGCTTTCTCCGCTCGCCAACAACAGAGTGTGCGTGTATCATTACGTGCCTGCGAACATCCGTGCCTTAACGAGAACACGATAAAAGCGGGTATTCATGCCGCAATCGTCAACAATTCGGGTACCATGGCAGCTTTTGTTTTCTTGAATTTATTCTTTTTTTTTTGCGGAAATGTTATGAAATTAATTTATTTTATGTTATGAAAAAAATATATATGAGTAATGATCGTGACGTAATAAATTTAGCTGGAAATAAGTCCAGCATTAATAATTGGACAAAACCGACGTATGGTATAGACTTGGCATATTTTTAATTTTCAGAACAATATCGGATTGCGTACACGGTTAAAAAAAGTTTGTACTTTTAATAGCGACTTATTGTCCACAAACGTCTAAAAATTTTTATTTGTTAATTTTCTAGTTTTACATACGAAAGTACAGACTAAAATTGTCAATGACACGGGAAATAAAAGGACAAGTTCGTATATTCAAATAAGTGACAAACGAGTTTGTCACTTATTTGACAACATTATTTTTACGAAATTTTGCATTCCCATTTTACAAAATTATTTTTTACTGTGCACGCGCCGATCTCCGCGCATTAACGAGAACACGATAAAACCCGGTATTCATTCCGCATTCGTAAAAAATCCGGGTATCACGATAGCTTTTGTTTTCGTGACTATTTTTTTTTCGAATACCTTACGAAAAAAAAAATTGAAAAATTATCGTGGTTATCGATTCCGGGAACGCTTATCCGTGGAGCTAAGAACTGATAAATTTAGCTGTAAATAAATTGAATATCTATAATTGAACAAAACCGATGAATGATATAGACTCGGCATATTTTTAATTAAAAAAAAAATATATATCGATCCTTTCATTTTTATTACTAATTCATTTACAAAGGTGCTTATGTACGTCGTGGCCGAAAAAATCGCGGCAGTATGTCGCGTGACATACGCGTACCCCGAGAAATTGCAAGAGCTTTCTCCGCTCGCCGACACCAGAGTGTACGTGTATCATTTCCGTGTCTTAACGAATACACGATGAAATGCATTCCGCACATGTAAAAAATTCAGGTACCACGGCAGCCTTTCGTTTCGTGAATTTTTTTTTTTCGATCTAATGACATGATATATCTCCACCGATAAAAAGGTTTGGTAATATCAACTAAGCTGCGATTGTGGGTAGCGAAGGAAATATTTGGATTGATTGAAAGAAATATTCTCGAATACTTGGTCGTGTGACCGAATATTTAGTTGAATGAACTGTTCTGTTATTGATTGTAAAAAAAAAAATTTGTTCAATCGACCAAACATTTCCTTCGCCACCCGCAACCGCAGCTTAGTTGTTATTACCAAACCTTTTTATCGGTGCACGTATAACATAGACTCGGCATATTTTGAATATTCCGAAAAAAAAAATCGTTCCGTCCCATTTCTTTACCAATTAATTTCCAAAGGCACTTACATACCCAGCGGCCAAAAAATCGCCGCAGTGTGTCGCGTGACGAACCGGTCGCGCTCTCGGATTTATGGCTCGATTTAATATTAATATACAGTCGAGTCCTTTCCCTCGCGGCCGCGCACGGGCGGTTTCCCGGGTATGAATATGGAAATAGCTCGTGCCATTCGTAGCCGTTCGTTGGTCCTTTTTTGCTCGGCCGAGAGGACGAGCCAGCTCTCGCCTAGGATCCGTGCCAGGGTAAGTGTAGGTTTGCAGGGCCCCAGCGCGGGATAAGTGATCCCCGTTGACAGAGACATCATCCGTCGGGGCCGGAGGTTTCTTTTCGTCACGTCTCCGGCGCAGGAATCCGCGATGCGAATAATCGCGTGATAGGTTTTCATCGTGTGTACAAGACACACGAGCCGTGTCCGAGGACGGGCCACGTCTTCAGCGCGTCCATTCCCTTCCTCAGCAGTGGCAGATGAGGATCGGATCGTTCCGGCTCGCCACGGGGATGCTGGGTTCTCACGCCACGGTGGTCGCGGTCCATGCATGTGTGCATGCACGAACGTTTGCCCTACAATTATAATAATGCCTGTATATAGGTAACAGGAGTCGCTCTGCAGGAAGTCCCGTCCCCGGTCTCGTTGTGGCAATGCTCATACGGAAATCGTAGATGCAACACGGTTCCCGCATCGTTGCCACGTGTGTGTGTGTGCACGCGCGCGCATATGTGTGTGTGTGTGTGTGTGTGTGTGTGTGTGTGTGTGTGTGTGTGTGTGTGTGTGTGTGTGTGTGTGTGTGTGTGTGTGTGTGTGTGTGTGTGTGTGTGTGTGTGTGTGTGTGTGTGTGTGTGTGTGTGTGTGTGTGTGTGTGTGTGTGTGTGTGTTGCGTGACCGTTCCAGCCGCACCGTTTTGCATAAGCGTATTGCCCGTGAATAAAGTGTGTTACAGATAACAAGGTATACCATAACCCTCCGCGCGACGACTTAACTCCGACTCGGCTTCTCTCCTCTCTCGCCACCCCTATTTACATAAAGGCATTAATTAGAATATTATAGTGTACGGTTTCGCGTAACGCAGCATTCGCGCCGAGAGCGACCCGGCCTTAGCTCGCGCGCGTTGGATGCTGCTATCGCGGAATCATCAGGTCTAACGAGACGATTAAGGCCGACTTCACGGGCGGCTTCGTGCCGTTTTCTCCGCCTCAATGTTGCCCTACACTCGGGGAAGGATCGCGGAAAAACTACCGAGTCACATGGTTAATTGCGATGGGGCAACGTGGCACACCGACGAGACCGCTAGTGATGTGGGCATTTTTCGCAGGGCATAGAAATTTTTTATTCAACCCATGTGGTCAGTAATTTCAGAAGGCGGGTTGACACAATTTTTGCGTATCCGGGTAAGAATTTCGCGGATAAAACTAAGAATTTCACACATGAAACTGAGAATTTCGTGGAATAAAAGTGAGAATTTCGCGGAGTAAAATTGAGAATTCCGTGGATTAAAAACTGAGAATTATGTTGATGAATTTTTTTTTTTATGTATGTGTACATAAAAAAAAAATTGACGAACATAATATGCCGTTCAAGCCTAAAACAAACGGCCCGCGATCTCGACGCCACCCATTACTATATTTTCTAGTGAGAAGGACTTGCATTCTAATAAAAATTACGGAATATTCGGGTAATATCTGCGATAGCGAAAATTACCATATTTTCTAGCAGAGTGTGTTAAGTTTAGTATGAATGTTTGCCAGGATGTCGCTGTATTTTCCACACACCTGAAAGTTCTATCAGTTTTTATCAGATTTATGGAAGTTTCTATTAGATTAACCTCTCAGTGCACGCTGTAAAAAATATTCGTATGGAATTTAATGTACCGAACAGGACATTTTTATGCAAAAACTGTTATATTAAATTTCATATACAATTGTGACAAAAAAAATTAATGTTCAGTGTATTAAAAACATTGCGAATACTTTGTTTTTAATAATTGACTTTAATTTTACTACGAAAGTACTTTGAATTTAGTAATGTACTTTAATTTCAATGAAAAAGTATATTAATTTTTCATCACAATTGTACGTTAAATTTACTGTAGTGGAGAGCGGGGCAAAATGATCCAGTGAAACAAAACGTGTCAGGCAATGGGGATGCATCGACGGGGCAAGATGGGAAGTCCTAAAATGATTGGAAAATTTCCTTTTAAAGATCGCAATTTTGCAATAATTTAGGACGTCCCATTTTGACACATCCATGCATTCCGACCGTCGCTCCCGTTTTGCCCCACTCTCCCCTTTCAGTGTTTTTTTAGCACAAAAACTTCCAGTCCGGCACATTAAATTTCCAATTTTTCAAAACATTGTACAGCAGTGGCGACCTCGTACAGTCTTCACGTCTGTGCACGAAAGAGCCGGAAGTGAATCCCCCGAGTTCGCTTCCTCTTCGAGACTTCGACCGTCACCCGTGGAATCGATCCGAAGGTATTCGAGGATCTTGCGCCTCCTCCGAGCCGGAATGAAGCCCAAGGATCTCGGGAGTTCCGGACGCGGGAGAGAAATCCTCGCGGTCTCTCGACCGGATGGGCCCTAAGAGAAAACAAGAGTTCGACGAACCCGGCGGCGTTTCGGCACGCGAATGTCGACCGGGTTCCTCGAGAGCGTATCCTCCTGATCGCCTCTCTCGTACCTCTTCGCTCTCACCCCCTCATACCTCCGGTGCCTTCGACGGAGAATGCGGCGTCTCGTCGCTTCCTGGATGCGCCGTTGGTCGTGAGGTCATTGGACCAAGGCCGGTCCTGCCTGACGGGCGGGTCGCGATACCCTTTCCACGGCACAAATGCGCACATCCGCGTACGCTCCCTCGTCCTCCCTCATCGCGCACACGCGTGACCCGCAGTGCGCGCAGCCCCTTTCGATCTATTTGCCATCGCCTCTGCCTCGAATAATCACTTCGCATCCTCGTTTGCACGATGATGATAGTCGACGCGCACGGGTCATCTGCATAATTCATGGACATTAACGGGGCCTTCGCTTACCGTGTATTATTACACCAACGTGATAGAATTCCCAGAGCACGTCCCCACAGAAGCGCTCACTCGCTCGAGAGAAGTTACCGTGAACGAGAGACGGAGACGAAGACCGTGGGGATCTTTTACTGCCCTCTTCAACATTGGGTCTTGCACTTCGTACGCTTCTATTATTTCTGCACCGAGGCACGTTCCCGCTGGCCGACGCTGTTGCCCGGCTCCGGGCCAAGGTGCAACGCCACCATCATTCTTGTCGACGCCGGGACTCTCCCGTTCTCGCTTCCTACTTCGCCCTTTCGCTGGCTCCCCTCATCCTCCGCCGTACTTTCGATGCTACTTCAGTTGCAGTTTCTCCCTGCCGCTTCACCGGCTCCGTTGCACCGGTCCAAGAGCACTCTCTCGCGCGTGCGAGACCCTCCGATCTCTCCTCTTCACGTCCGACTTCTCTCCCTGTCTCATATTCACCCCGCTCTTCCCGCACTCCCGATGACTATAAATCACGACGACACCGGGCACTCCTTCGTCATCTCCCGCCCTCCACTACGCTGCGTTATTGCAGTACGAGTCCCTGGCTCTTAAAGTAATGTGTATTCTATATAACGGCGCACGTGCACTCACATCGCAAGCCGAGTCTCTCGTTACAGGCAGAGCCTCGCTCACCCCCGGCTTCGTTACTCGTTATCGACAATGTTTTGCACAATTCGACCGACCGAATTGCTTGTTTACTGGCTCTCTCTCCGCCGAGACTTTACAGGAGGCGAAAGGCTGGTAAAAAAAAAAAAAAAAAAAAAAAAAAAAAAAACCCCACGGATACTCGAGTCCTCGTCGACTTTGTCCCTCGGTAACTTTCGTCGTTGCTCGGATTGCATGCCGGTCAGTGGACATGCAACGGCGCGGATCGCGGAGGCTTAATCGGCAGGGTGGGAATTTCAATTTGTCTCTAAACGTTTCGCGAGAAAGGGGGTGGTCGGTCGGAAGCGCGGGCAGTCTGTTGCGCCGGTATTGGTACGAGGCGATGCGCTGCTGGTGGCGGCGCAGGAGAAGCCTGGAAAAATGCCGAGGGAAAGAAACAAAAAAAAAAAAAAAAAAAAAAAATAAGAATGAGCGCGTATGAGAGCGCCTCTCATACTCTCAACTCTTCTTCCACTTCTTTTTTTTTTTTTTTTTCTTTTTTTTTCTTTTTTTCCAAGCCTGCGTGCGCGGCGCACGCAGGCTCGAGCTCGAACGGAGAGCGTTCCATGGACGCTTATAGTAATGTGTAAAACAACGAGGTTGCCTTTCGTGACTGTAATGAACGCTCGAGCTCGCTTCTCGCATTGCTCGCGTGTATTAACGCGCGTAATTCTATTCTCGTTACATAATTAGCGTCGCGATGGCGGAGAAAGAGCGGGATGGCCGAGAGAGTACGGGCCGGGGAGACAAATCGTAATTGTTTTCTTCTGCCGGCCGACAAGGAGGAGGGGGGGGGGGGAACAAAACATACAAATAAATACATAAAAATACCTCGCCGGCCTCTCGTTCGAGGATAATTGAGGAAATATCCTAATTGATACTTTAATTGCTGTTTCTTGCACGGACGATTCCGCGACTCCGTTGGAAACTATTGTTCGCTTAATCGGTATCTTTTGTGATTCATCAGAGCCATTAGCTCGGTCAGCCTCGCCGGGGTATTGTGTGAAACTATTTTGCAGCGGGACGTAGAAGATGGAAGGTATCGTATGGTTCGATAAGACCAGAGGCGACGAGTTCTTTTCGCGATGGTACCGGACGATCCAACCCTTTGCGCACGGCCCGAGGGAAGCTCGCGACCGTGCGCTCGTTAGCGCGAATTATCTATCCCTCGTAGGCGGCTCCGGGGCTAGCTGGGACCATGGGATTATTACGTTAAACGGCGCATCGGGGCTCCCAGAAGACTGCATCGAGGGCGCGCCTACACCTCTCTATCTTTTCCGTATATAGTGGACGACGGGCGACCCAGCGTACAGGCCACATGCCGTCGGGCGAACGGGCGGATACCGTGAAATTCTTTTCGCTTCGTTCCCTCATGATCGATCGTTTATCGTACCGAATTCCTAAACGAGATTCCCGACGTTTGTCGCGGCGTGGCTGGGCTATTCACACACTGATAAAGTACAGTTGAATCAACTAAGATTCGGGCGGGGACGTTCAAATAAATATTTTGTTGGTCGAACAAAATATTCTAATGAGTCAAAAATATTTTTGTGAAATCACCCAAAAAATTGTTGAACTAATCTAGTTTTTTTTTTTTGCTGTACCAACAAATTTTTTTGTTGAACGTCCCTGCCCGAATCTTAGTTGATTGAAACGTATTTTTTTTTATCAGTGCATTGTCAGAAAAAAGAAAACACGACATGGTATGTTTTAGAAAGAGACTTTTATTTTGTTATGATACAACATTGGTATTACAAGGTCACACGAACGCCTTTTTATCTCTTCGGTCTTTTTTTGGGTGATTTCACAAAATCATTTTTGTGAAATCACCCAAAAAATTTTTGAACTAATCTAGTTTTTTATTTTTGCTGTACCAACAAATTTTTTTGTTGAACGTCCCTGCCCGAATCTTAGTTGATTGAAACGTATTTTTTTTTATCAGTGCATTGTCAGAAAAAAAAACACGACATGGTATGTTTTAGAAAGAGACTTTTATTTTGTTGTGATACAACATTGGTATTACAAGTTGACACGAACGCCTTTTTTATCTCTTCGGTCGTCGTAAGATCATTTTTATCTTAAGTCGAGCGGGTCGCGTCAGTCAGACTATGTGTCATTATTCCGGTGGATGCACAATTTCGTTCGGACGGACAGCGGGTTTGGAGCGAGGTCGTCACGTCAGAAACGAAAAGGCAACCGTGCCGGAGTGCTATTTTGTCCGAGTGGGATCGTCGATTAAACGATAAATGCATCGCGGATGTCGTCATGTTGTTACACGGATCCCATTAGTATTTACACGTTATGGTTATCGATCGTTGGGCGAGGTGTCAATCGAGTCGTTCTATGCAAATGAGAACTCGGGGTGCTTGTTTCTGAAACCGGACCAAAGAAATCCATTAAACGAGCCGATAACGTTTCAGTTTCAAGGTGGACTCGTAGTGTCAAAATAGTTTGACAGGAGAATAATTATCAGGGTCCGGGAGGGAGAACCCCCAGGCGAAATACGTCACTTCCGGTTTGAAAATCTCATTTTTCGACCGGAGGGGACGTCATACCGAAAATACGTTACTTTCGGTTCGAAAAACTTATTTTTCGAACCGAAAAATTTATTTTTCGAACCGAAAAATTTATTTTTCGAACCGAAAAATTTATTTTTCGAACCGAAAAATTTATTTTTCGAACCGAAAAATTTATTTTTCGAACCGAAAAATTTATTTTTCGAACCGAAAAATTTATTTTTCGAACCGAAAAATTTATTTTTCGAAAAATTTCGAAAAATTATCGATTAGTTCGAAAAATTTATTTTTCGACCGGAAGTGACGTCATACCGGAAATATGTCACTTCCTGTTCGGAAATTCCCAAATTTCGACCGGAAATGACGTCATACCGGAAATAGGTCACTTCCTGTTTGAAAAGCTTCTTTTTCGACCGACAGTGACGCGATACCGAAAGTACGTCACTTTCGGTTTGAAAATTTTATTTCTCGACCGGAAGTGACGTAATACCGGAAATATGTCACTTCCTGTTCGGAAATTCCCAAATTTCGACCGGAAATAGTCACTTCCTGTTTGAAAAGCTTATTGTTCGACCGAAAGTGACGCCATACCGGAACTACGTGACTTCCGGTTTGAAAATCTCATTTCTCGACCGGAAGTGACGTCACATCAGAAATACGACACTTCCGCTTTGAAAATTTCATTTTTTCGAACGGAAGTAACGTATTTCCTATACGATGTTACTTCCGGTCGAAAAGGGCTTCGTCTTTACTATTAATAAAATCCTGATATAACATTTCCACCTGAGAATGAAAAGCGAGCGGGAAGAACAAGCGCCCATGATCCAGCGCTATAGCCGGGACGCGCGTGTTGTTAGCCCGGAGCTGAAGTCGTCGGGTGCGAGAGCATGCGAACGGACAGCTCGAGGTATCCCGGCACGTGGGTGTCCCGCTCGGGGTATTAGGTACGTCGGCGTTGTATATCATAATACACAACGGCCCCCTCACGGGTTATGGTATCTCTATGCGGCACACTGTATACAACACACCCGGCATTGCTCCGGCGAGCCCGGTACGCTGTACAGGCAAGTCCAGCTCGAATCGAGAAAGGAGAGACGAAGAGGAGAGTGCCGAGGTCCTTGGCTCGATATACGTTTCCTGTTTGGTAGCCCGTCGAAGCGTGCGCCCCCACACGCTATTCCAGAAGAGTCGCCGTATACTTGTACATGGTTTCCCTGTATCGTACTCGCCGAATCGATACACGGAAAAATAATATCAATGATTGAACTAAAATTTGCTTGCGGGCTGCCGAAAAAAAAGTTTCAATTCTACTTCCAATTCTTACAATTTTATATGGAATTGAAACGATAACATGTCACCTTGATAGTTTTCCCGTCGTTGTTGCACTATCATATGGAATTGTAAGAATTTAAAGTAGAATTGAAACAAACATCTTTTTCTTCGGCGGCCCGCACGTGAATTTTTTTTAGTGTATATGAGGGACTTCGCGACGAAGTCCTCCAGCGTCATTTAAAAATTGTATTTTTTTTTTAACTCCCGACTGCCCCCCGGGCGAAACGGGAGTAATGCGTTTCACTGCGATGACCCACTTTGACGTCTTTTTCACTTAACCAAATTTGGCATATTGATTGTTTGTATAATGATCTGTGTTTGTGTCCAAAAAAAATGTAAACCATATTCCGATAAACAAATCAATACTTCGCGGTGTCTTACCGATGAGCCAATGAGAAACAAGAATCTTTCTTTTTCATTGGCCGTATTCTCTTCTTTTAACTTCCGACTGCCCGCTAGGTTAATACTGTACTAATAATTAAAAATATATTTATATATATATATATATATACATGGTGGTACTCTTACATTATAATTATTTCGTTCGTAATATATATATATTTTTTTTCAAGCATTTTTTACATTTTAACGCAGTTACGCAGTAGCGTAAAAAATTGATCCGTCGCTCGTGTTTTTTTTTTGTTTTTCTTTTTTTCAAGACAGGTTATCCCCTATTGTGCTCGTTGTTGTTGTCGGTAAGGTTATTTCGTATTTTCCTCTTTTTTTACGATTATTATTATTAAATTTTTTCTTTTCTTTTCTTATTTTTTATTATCATTATCAATTATATTTTTGTTTCCATCCAAGCGACAGCATCGTTCGTTTATTTTTCATTAGTTCAAAAGCGTCTTTATAGAATTCCATCCCAACGGGCGAAGCTTCGAGGAGGCACAAGAATCGCCACTTGCACGGTTCTTCGTCGCGGTCGGCGCGTGGGAAAGTGTCGAGACAATTGTCCCCGTCCCATTCCTCGTCATCGTCCTTCCTATATTCCGCTGAAATCTTCCGCGGACCGTATCCACCGTCTCTCTCTCTCACTGTTCCCGACGAGAGAGGAGAGCATTTTTCTTTCTCCGTCTCCCGACGACTCGCTCAACTTAGCTCAAAGCCCGGATGGCGACGGAATGGATACGTTAACGTTCCGCGAACTTGTACTCGGGGAGTTCGAGTTGGTCGCTTCGCCCGTTCGCGAGGCAGCCAAGTGCGAGGGAACGAGCCGCAGTCGCGTGGTCTCCTCCGTCGGGCAAAAACGCTGATGATCCCGACGATGCGCATCTCGTGCTCCTCTCCTCCTGGTCCCCGCAGCAGTTGTCGACGCGGTCCCGACGAAGGAGTATGCGAATGTCAGAACAGGAAACGCGTAAATGTCAATGCGGCGGATCGGGCCGCCAATACCGAAGCGGTTCCCTTACACATTTCCCATCGGCCTCTCTCCTTCTCGTTATTTTCTACTCTCGTCTGTGTGTCGTCGTCGTTCTCTCGAATATAAAACACTGGAGGGGCGAGAGACACGAAGAAGGAGGCACGGGGACGGGATGGTTTGCCTACGCGCATCCTTACCTCCGACTGCACCGCGAGGAGATACAGAATTTTTTTTTTTTTTTTTTTTTTTTTCGCTCGATACAAGGATCTCGTCGTTACTGAAAAGCCATGAGCGTTAAGATCGCGGGAACGGCAGGACGATCTCCGATCTCTCGGCGATCGTTCCGACGTTGTCACCCTCTTCTCGGCGACGCGCTTATTATCGTTCTCACCTCGATACGGCGTCACGGTTCGACGGGAATTTATCGAGTTTTCGTCGTCAACCGATATTAGCATAACGAGTCCGCGTAAGGAGCCGAGAAGATCGGTACACAGACCGCGAACTTTTATTGTGGGCTCTGGCGCGGGTACGCGTCATGTGGACATTGTGATAAGCGGGACGCGGGACCGCTGCGGACGTCGGTGAACCGGACGTTTTCATTTTGGGGGTCTTCGGCGCGTAGACTGGAAAAAATCGCCTGCGGGCTGCCAAAGAAAAACATTTTTTTTCGATTATACTTTCCATTCTTACGATTCAGCGCGAAGACTGGAAAAAAATCTCTTGCGGGCTGCCAAAAAAAATTTATTTCGATTATACTTTCGATTCTTACGATTCAGCGCGTAGACTGGAAAAAAATCTCTTGCGGGCTGCCAAAAAAAAAAATTATTTGAATTTTACTTTCAATTCTTACGATTCAGCGCGTAGACTGGAAAAAAATCTCGTGCGGGCTGCCAAAAAAAAATTTATTTGAATTCTACTTTCAATTCTTACGATTCAGCGCATACACTGAAAAAATCGCTTGCGGGCTGCCAAAGAAAAAAATGTATTTCAATCCTACTTTCGATTCTTACAATTCAGCGCGTACACTGAAAAAAAAATCGCTTGCGGGCTGCCGAAAAACAAAAAATTATTTCAATCCTACTTTCAATTCTTACAATTTAGCATGCACACTGAAAAAAATCGCTTGCGGGCTGCCAACGAAAAAAATGTATTTCAATCCTACTTTCAATTCTTACAATTCCGCGCGTACACTGAAAAACAATCGCTTGCGGGCTGCCAAAGAAAAAAAAATTATTTCAATCCTACTTTCAATTGTTACAATTCAGCACGCACACTGAAAAAAATCGCTTGCGGGCTGCCGAAAAAATCTATTTCAATCCTACTTTTAATTCTTACAATTCAGCACGCACACTGAAAAAAATCGCTTGCGGGCTGCCAAAGAAAAAAAAGTTATTTCAATCTTACTTTCAATTCTTACAATTCAGCGCGTACACTGAAAAAAATCGCTTGCAGGCTGCCAATTAAAAAAAAAAAATACCAAAGAAACAAAATTTATCTAAATTTTATTTCGACTCTTAAAATTCCATATGATATTGTAACAACGATGGCAAGACTGTCAAGGTGACATGTGATCGTTTAAATTCCATATGGAATTGTAAGAATTGAAAGTAGAATTGAAAAGACAATTATTTCCTTCAGCAGCCCGCAAGCGAATTTTACAAGAGTCATTGATATTTTTTTTCAGTGCACCCGTGATAACCGACGCGGGATACGACTTAGAGCCGCCGAGCGCTCGGCTATTCTTTATCAGCGACTCCGTGCGACGCCAATTATTATTTTACAGCTAATCCATACGGCGAGATTTTCGGTGACAAGCGTCACGATTGCGACACCATCGTCGCAGCTGTGCGCACGATACGGTCCTGTTTCCTGCGCAACGTCCAGCTGACACTACCGGAACTATGAACCGTTCGCGAACGAAGAAAATTCTATAAAAAAAAAAAAAAAGCAAAGGCTTCAGATTCTCATAGGCAATGACACAGACTCCACACGTTGGACCGTTAGGTCGATATCTTCTCGACGCATGAATTTCTCGCCCGGTCGGCTTAACATCGAATACGAACGGCGCGGCGTTACCGGCGGCGGTAATATAAACAAGCGTTCAACGCGAATCGAATCGATCGAGAATCCCCCGAACAAGCGGAGCGATAGGGATGGAAGTCGAAGATAAGGAAGTGGACGGACGAAAGTCCGCCGAGATCTCGGTGAATAACGCGCGAGAGCCGCCGAGAGCGAAGCTCTAGCCGCGGCGCGGACAGAATAAAAAAAAAAAAAAAAAAGAGGCGCAGACTATAACGCGAGCGCAGAATTATTACAGCCGCGGTTATAAGATCTTCGTGCACGCAGGATACATAATACCGGGCGAGGAGTGTAGATATCGGGGCTTGTAGAATGAGCGCACGTGTGCGTGTGCGTGTACCGCGTTCGCTCGTATCCGCGGAAGGGTTAAACGAGAGAGGAGAACCTCCCAAGATCGTCGTTGAGATGCGTTATGTGTATTAAATTCTCGGGCTCAACATGCAAATGTACGTACACGCAAGTACGTATACTACTTTACTTTGCCGGATAAGAGTTACGTCAGATGATGCATTCAGGAAGAAGAGGTCGCCCTCTCCTATCCCCCGGAACTTTCAGACCTTCGTCGCGCGTTGCGCAACCGGTATGTACTATGTAATACCTGTACGTACACCGTGCGCGAAGGCTTTATGCGCTGGGAACTATCGTTGGCCCCTCGCCGTCCGACTATATGACTAAGTATAATAATATGTATTCTGGAAAAGAGACGATGGGAATCTCTCAGGTATCGGGTGACTCCGCGTTCCCCCCGTGTTCTCGCTCCCGACACGTAACTATCCGAGCTTTGGTGCGTCGAGGTTGCGGGACGGAGATCGGACGGCTCATTGCTTTGCAAAAAAAAAAATCTTGTCGATCGGCTGTATTGTACAACGAATTCAAATCTGAGATATCGGCTTGTCGGAAGCAATTTTTTTTTAAAAGTTATCAGCTGGTTTTTAAGTTATTAGCCGATGCGACTGCTATGAAGTGCCCACAGCGCGACACCTTGACCGGTAGTGTAAGAAATATACGGTGTTAAGTGCGATGGGGCGAGTAGTGAAAAAGAGCGGTGTTAAAATTAAGACCATACGCACTTAAAAGTTCACCGATCATACAATAAACTACCGACACGTAACTACCCGAGCTTTGGTGCGTCGAGGATACGGGACGGAGATCGGACGGCCCATTGCTTTGCAAAAAAAAATCTTGCCGATCGGCTGTATTGTACAACGAATTCAAATCTGAGATATCGGCTTGTCGGAAGCAATTTTTTTTTTTTTCTTAAGTTATTAGCTGGGCCGATGCGACTGCTATGAAGTGCCGACTGCGCGAAGACACCTTGACCGGTAGTGTAAGAAATTTACAGTGTTAACTGCGATGGCGCGAGTGGTGAAATAGAGCGGTGTTAAAATTAAGACCATACGCAGTTGAAAGTTCACCGGTCATATGATAAACTACCGACACGCAACTACCCGAGCTTTGGTGCGTCGAGGTTGCGGAACGGAAATCGGATGGCTCATTGCTCTGCAAAAAAAAAAATCTTGCCGATCGGCTGTATTGTACAACGAATTCAAATCTGAGATATCGGCTTGTCGGAAGCATTTTTTTTTTGTTTTTTTTAAAGTTATTAGCTGGGCCTATGCGACTGCTATGAAGTGCCTACAGCGCGAAGACACCTTGACCGGTAGTGTAAGAAATATACGGTGTTAACTGCGATGGCGCGAGTGGTGAAAAAGAGCGGTGTTAAAATTAAGACCATGCGCAGTTAAAAGTTCACCGATCATACAATAAACTACCGACACGTAACTATCCGAGCTTTGGTGCGTCGAGGTTGCGGAACGGAGATCGGATGGCTCATTGCTGTGCAAAAAAAAAAAAATCTTGCACTGAGAAAAAAAATCGATTGAGTCAACATAATGAGCGCTTACGGGTGGCGAAACAAATTTTTGGTTGATCGAACGAAATAATTGTTGTATTAAGTAAAGAAAAATTTGAATCGACGGCCTGTTAGTTCGATCAACGAGGTATTCCTTTCGATCGACCAAACATTTGTTTCGCCACCCGTAAGCGCACATTTTGTTGACTCAATTGATTTTTTTTCTCTGTGTGCCGATCGGCTGTATTGTACAACGAATTCAAATCTGAGATATCGGCTTGTCGGAAGCAATTTTTTTTTTTTTCTTAAGTTATTAGCTGGGCCGATGCGACTGCTATGAAGTGCCGACTGCGCGAAGACACCTTGACCGGTAGTGTAAGAAATATACGGTGTTAACTGCGATGGCGCGAGTGGTGAAATAGAGCGGTGTTAAAATTAAGACCATACGCAGTTGAAGGTGCACCGGTCATATGATAAACTACCGACACGCAACTATCCGAGCTTCGGTGCGTCGAGGATACGGGATGGAGATCGGATGGTTCATTGCTTTGCAAAAAAAAATCTTGCCGATCGGCTGTATTGTACAACGAATTCAAATTTGAGATATCGGCTTGTCGGAAGCAATTTTTTTTTTTCAACACCAAGGTAATGAACATATATGAACACCACGGCGGTATTAAAGTGGTGTTGAACTTAACACCGATTTTATACATCGTACTAGTTACGATTTATTATGTTAAAACTTTTGCACCTACTTCAAGCTTTTAAAACCTTATTACTCATTTATGAGTAAAGTTCGGTGTTACTCTACAGTTTTACAGTGTTAGAAGTTACGTTCTGTAAGTGCCACTTATTTTACACCACATGTTGTACAGCATATTTTAACACTGCTTTTAACACCAAAGTAATAAACATATATGAACACCACGGCGGTATTAAAGTGGTGTTGAACTTAACACCGATTTTATACAGCGTACTAGTTACCATTTATTATGTTAAAACTTTTACACCTACTTCAAGCTTTTAAAACCTTATTACTCATTTCTGAGTAAAGTTCGGTGTTACTCTACAGTTTTACAGTGTTAGAAGTTACGTTCTGTAAGTGCCACTTATTTTACACCACATGGTTACAGCATATTTTAACACTGCGTTCAACACCAAAGTAATAGACCTATATGAACCACACGGCGGTATTAAAGCGGTGTTGAATTTAACACCGTTTTTTTTTTTTTTTTTTGCATTGCGTGGGGTTAAAATTACGTTTTTTAATCGCCGATTGCGTCAAGCAAAAATATTGCGCACCGTGGCCTACTCTTTTCTGCACGCCACAGCCATCGCTCTTGCAACTGGAACGATGGAAAAGAAGGTAAAGTATTAACGAGAGATAAAACGGGCCTGGCAAAGAGGCGCGTGTACTTGAACCACGTTGACACGCATATTTCACGGCCGCTCCCCGGTGCTCGAGACGGCAGGTACGCGAAAAGTCACGCACTCGAAAGAAGGCCAAGGTACTCGTAAGACAATGGGCCCGAGAAGTCTCCTCGCTCCTGTCTTTCCACCGTCCGGTCTCCTCCTTCTCCGTCCCTCGTGCGAGAACCGCGATGTAATTAGTGTCTTACAATTTTATATTTTTTCAATTTCGTCCCACCATTGTATCGACAGAGCCGATGGACCCAGCGTAGTTTCCCGCCGGTAGCGCCGACGCCGAAGACGCAGGAAATTGCGCAATCTCGATTACTGAGACTCGAACCCGACCGCCCGTTCCTCCCTCATTGCGCCGGTAAGGTAAAAGTACCAGTGGCCGCACACCTGAGGGCGAAGTCCCAGTTCCCGTACATGCATGAAAAATCGTATTCGCGTCTCTCCTGCACGCATGCTTTGCGCGGCCACTGGGACGTTTACCTTAAATCTCCATCGTAATAAACGAACTGCAACGTAAAGACAGCTAGTTTTTTTTTATTTTCAAACTGTGAAAATACGCGGTATATACATCTCGTTTATATATAGTGCGCTCGTGTTTATTGGCTTGGGCGGAGGAAATGATGTAGGACGAAGGGCCGAGGAGACTCCGCGGCGACGATGTAACTCTTTCTGGAGTCGGAACTTTTTCTCAGTCCATGCGGCGCGCAGGCATATACGTACGATTGAGAATCTTCGAGCACGCATAATCCGCGTGCACGCGTGAGAGAGCGAACACAGGCAGCTATGTGCGCTGCACGCATATCTATGGATATATATATATATATATATACATCTATATATACAGTACAGAGTACAGAGTACAGTGCGTACACGTAGGCGTTATCGATCGCGGGCCCCCGGGGTCCCGATTTAAAAAAACGCGAAGGCATTAACTTTCAGCATATTTCATTCGAGCGGCGCTGTATTCGCCGGTGTCGTTGATAAACGATACGGTTATATTAATGTCACCGTATTTAGAGACACAAGTACGGGGAGACCGGCCGCTCGTCGGAGACACGCACACGCGCGTCATTTACACAAAATCATCGCTATGTGGAAGCGTTTCCTCTCCGTTTGTGCCCGTGATACTGATAAAAAAAATGCAGTTGGATCAACCAAAGATTCGGGACGTTCAAAATAAATATTTTCTCGGTCGAAGCAAATATTTTGGCGAAAACGTAAAATAAAAAAAAATTGTTGAACTCAACAATCTTTCAGCTGTAACCAAGATAATATTTATTTGACCGTCGTTGCCCGAATCTTTAGTTGATTCAACCGTATTTTTTAAATCAATGTCTCTTTTCCTTTCTTCGTTGAACTTAATTCCCGGAAGCTGATAGCCGACTTGATCGGGATTGGATGTTTGACGCTGATTTACGTATCAGCGCCTATTTATTTTCACTCTCGGAGTCGGCTTTCGCATCGCGCACCTCCGCCCGTGTGCGCAATTACAAAAATGTTTATTCCAAAGATGATTTATTAAGCACGAAGAAACATGTTTTTCATCACTCGATGCGGAAGTGGACACTTTTCCGCCTGCTTCGCGTGCGTAGAACCGCCATTTTCGCACCTTGTGATGAAAAATTTCGTACGTCCCTCGTGCGGAACACTTTTTCTAACTCGTGTGATTGCTGTATTCGTTAGAAAAACGTTTTTCGCCCTCGTGGGGTAATGTACTATTTTTCCCAACTACGCTGAGAAGGCGCTATTTCATGCCTGCAACGGGGGTGGAAATTGCCGGTTCTTGACGAGCGGGAGGAAAAGTAATTTAGCAGCAGGTAAAGTAATTTAGCAGCAGGTAAAGTAATTTAGCAGCAGGAAAAGTAATTTAGCAGCTGGAATAGTACATTACTCCACGATGGCGAAAAAGTGTTTCGCACGAGGGATGCGAGAAATTTTTTATCACACGGTGCGAAAATGGCAGTTTAACGCACGCGAAGCGGGCGGAAAAGTGGCCATTTCCGCACCGAGTGATGAAAAAGTAATTTAGCCGTAGGAAAAGTGATTTAGCAGCAGGAAAAGTGATTCAGCGGGAGGAAAAGTGAAACTTTTCCCCCCGCTAAATCACTTTTCACGTTTCTTCCCACTCTTCAAGAACCGGCCACTTTCCATCCCCGTTGCAGGCATAGAAATATGGCCACTTTTCAGCATATACTAAGGCCTCGACTTCATTCACAGCGGCTGGACCGGCTCCCACTGACACGCACGAAAATCGAGGCTGCGCATGCCCCGCCCATACTAACTGTCGTGCATGGCAAATAGCTTACTACGTCGATCGATATTCGCTCCGTGGTGGGGACTGTTACGGAAACCGAGGCCGCACAAATCGGGGCCCTAGTGTAAACGGGGAAAAAATAGCGTTTGCCACTCGGGAGGAAGTGCCTTTTCACCTCGTGTGAATTTCTCTCACGAGGTGAAAAGTTCTCACACGAGTGAAAATAAAACTTCACACTCGGTGGAAAGACGCACTTTCCTCCCTTGTAGCATAATATACTTATTTGTTTCATAACCTAATAGAGCGTTTATTAATTTCTAATATATTTATTTGATTGATAGTTTTATTCTTATTATTTAATAATGTTTCTTTGGATCCGATAAACAGAAATTTATGTTAATTATTATTTTTTTTAAATTCGTGATAGACCTGCTACTTTGGATCCTAACAATGTGACATATGAATGACACAGAAGCGAATTTTTTGTTGAGTAAGTAATTTTTACTATTAACGAAGCATCAACAAGCAATGTTTGATTATTAAATAAGCATACAGATCCGTTATCGACGTACGATTTCACTAATCTCGTAGCACATTAGTTTAACTCATAACATAACCAATCTCGAAGTTGGTTCTTCGAGGACTCATTCCACAACCACAATTCGATCGAGGTACACAGCAGAAGTAAACTAAGTTTCATAAAAACAAACCGATGAGTTGCCTCTCTATCGCAACGTAGCGGTTCCCCGTAAGGAATAAAAATAGTCTTGTACTATCAGCGAGAGATCTTTTCAGACGACTGACGCGTTGACGACTCTGCAATGCGCGCTACCGGATAATAGCCGCGTTTGTCTTGACATGATTTCTTTGGAGCGAATAAACATTTATTTTAAAGTACAAATCTTTGAATACAATTTTTTGCACATAGGGTAAAAAGGGGGAATATGGACCAGTCCATACATCATCGATTTACGTGTTAATCGGTTTGGGCCATATTCACCACTTTTACTCTACACTGAAGAATAGCCGTTATTTGAATCTAGTAAGGATTTCATTGAGCCAAGTAAACATTTCTTTTATCTATTAAAATCTATTAAGATGAAAGAAATGTTTACTCCTCAAGTGACCCTCAAATGACGATTATTAAATCGTCATTTGAGGATCGAAATTTGATTTTAATTTAAAAAATGTCTGTGTCCGATCCACGCCCGTCCGAACAAGGAAAGCCCGCTCGACGCTAATAGAATTTTAATATGCCCGACATTCGCCACCCGGATCTGCCGCACTCCGCTCCATCTCGCGACCGCCGCACCGTCCGTGTCTCTAAACAGCGCAAATAAGTGCGTCCTCTTCGTGTTATTAGCTCCGGAAATTCTTCGCCGCCCATTGAAGGATCCGCGAAAAGGAGCGAAAGCATATGCGCTTCGTGCGACGATCGCAGAAGCGATCTCTCGCTGATCCGAGAAGCCGTCGATGAGCGCCGCGCACTCGGCACCTGACCCTCGTTAATACTTCGCTTAATCGTCTCATTCTGCCGCGAGCGGGAAACCCTTCACCTACTTTTCCTCGTGCTTCGTCGTGCCCGCTGCTCGTTCCACTTGCGGTACAAATGTGTGCTGTATAATTGCGCCGGCGGATCGCGCGAGCATCCTCGTAAGAGCTCCACTCTCGGCTCACCTGCCCACACCGTCTTATCGGAAGAAAACCCGACACACACACACACACACACGCAGACCGATAACGACGGGACAGCCCCTGCGCAAAACGCCGAGTCTCCGAAGCATTCCTAAGCACGAAAAGATTCACAATTATCCGTATCTAACTATCCACCCGTTCGCCGAGGCGCGCACTCATTATACTTCGCCTCTATACCGGTACACCAGTCACGATGGTATGTGTAGCGTGGTACTGTGGTCTATCTTCCCTTTACGACTCGCGTACGGTCGAGAATCTACTCACCGAGACTGCGTTACGTCGGAGAATTTCTATGTTTTACCTATAACGTTTATACGGCGGAGGTGGAGGTCCTCTCCTTGCTCGAGATGAGCTTCGCAGTTGAGTTTACGTGTGCTCTCTCGAAGCGGGGATCCACTTCTTCCTACGGGCTAACGGTAAAAACTCCTGCCGCTGGTATAATATCCCATATTCCGAGCTCTATCCCATTCGAGGAGGTTGAGGCCACGGCACTGAATGATAATCAGATATATTAGCTCGCGCTGCCGGTTTAAATCGCGACTTCTTTCGGCATTAAGGGCCTCGGCCGGGGCAGAATCTAGAGGAGGAAACGAGGAGAAAGAGGACTGGGAATCCATTGGAGTCGATGAGCTTAAATAAATTATTAAATTATTCGGAGACGCCGTAAACGCGTGTCGTTTCATCTCGTACTTTAGAGTTGGTTATTCTCGCGCGCGTTCTCGTTTGCGTGTCGTTGGACCCCTTCGGCGAATATAATGTTGCGAATCGTCGTTGTCTATCGGACTATCGCGGTGCGAGTGAGCGGTATAGTAAGCGGTATACGAGTACGCTGGCGCCGGCCCGGTGTATCCGTGGCGAGCACGAAATTCCAACTCGCGATACTTTTAGCTCCAGCTTTCAACGGCGATCGCGGGATCAAACGATCGGTAACTCGCACGGTACGACTGCCGTCGTGGCTGAGATTCCGCCACTAGAGGGTCGTTAAAGTTTCTTATTCGGTTTTATCACGATATCGCAGGATCGTCGTCGGATCAAGTATAATCGTCATCGTACTTTTACGATAAAATGTAATAAAAAAAAGAAAAACTATTTGGGCCCGATTTTGCGTAACCTTTGTTACAGAAAACTGTGGACCCTCATTAAGGGCAGAATTACCTTTTTCGGGCATTTTCAGGGATTTTCTTTTTAGATTGTTTTTTTTTTTTTCTGAATCTCCGTGAATATTTTTATTGATATTGTTACGTAATGCAGGAAATTTTATTTTGTCAGACGATATTGAATCCTTAAGGTGGTGCAAGCTGCGCTATAGGGCTGCCTTTTTGCAACTTAGGACCGCAATATCTCGACAGCCAATGAACAGATTGTCTTAAAATTTGGAGGACCTATTAATAGCACATTTCGCTACCGTTCGGACTGCGGACAATTTTCAAATATGCAAATTACAATTTGTAGGGAAATAATAAGTTTTACAAAAAAACTATTAAAAAGTTGACATTTTTCGAAATTGTGCCACCATTTTGTCAGATTGAAACCAAACTATTGTAGTCGAGACGATAGAGAGACAGAAGACTAGTCTTCTGGTTACACATACGCCGGGATTATCTTTTTCAGACCATTAGAACAGTCGCAATCGTAGTCCACGTCGTAAAGCAGCTTTCCTACAGCGCAGCTTGCACGACCTTGTGGATTCAATATCGTCTGACAAAAAAAAATGCCTGCATTATGTTATTCCATAATGCAGGAATACTGCATCATGAGTGAATATTTTTAGGGATATTATTATATCAATAAAAATATTCACTTAGTTTTATTGCAATAAACACAAAAAATGTATTTAAAATATAAAATAAAATATAAATTTAAAATATAAAATAAAATCTAAATTTAAAATATAAAATAAAATATAAATTTAAAATATAAATAAAATATAAATTTTCTTAAATGTAAATTTCAATTCGGCAACCCACCAATGATGATTTTTCACGGCGTTAATTAATTTAGCTTTAATTTCACACAATATGGGTCAAACACAATGAAGCAAATGGAGCGAGATTAGGCGATTAGCGCAACAAGATTTCATCACCAGAGGGTCGTACAGGTTTTTTATTCGTTTTTATCACGATATCGTAGGGCGTCATCGGATCGAGTATAATCGTCACCGTACTTTTATATCTTCGATCACTACGAATTCATAGAAAAATGAAAAGCAATTTAGACCCAACTGTACGTAACCTTTTTAACAGAAAACTATAGACCTTAAACTTAATTTTGTTAAATGTAAATTTTTATTCGAGCTACCACTGATGATTATTTCTCGCAACGTTAATTCATTTGTTTTTAATTTCGCAAAATATGCGTCAATCGCAACGAAGCATATGTAGCGAGATTAAGCGAGTGTCGCAAGAAGATTCCACCACTGGACGGTCGTGTAGGTTTCTTATTCGTTTTTATCACGATATCGTAGGGTCGTCATTGTACTTTTATATCTTCGGCCACTACCACTCACAGAAAAAACAAAAGAAAAATAATTTACACCCAATTATACGTAATCTTTTTAACAGAAAACTGTAGACCCTTTTTAATCTTAAATTTTCTTAAATGCAAATTTCTATTCGGCATATCACCGACGATGATTTTTCACAGCGTTAATTCACTCCGATTTAATATCGCAAAATATGCGTCGAACGCAACGAAGCATATGTCGCAAGATTAAGCGAGTGTTGCAATAAGTGTTATCGCAACCGCACTCGCTAATGAGACTCGATGTACAGTACTCGGATGATAGCGGGATACATCGTGTTGCTCATCGTAGCAGAATGACAATGTGATATTGACTGAGTTATATCGCGCGTCGCGGATACACCGTTACTCGTTTGTGTGTAAGAGCAGGGGATTCCTGCAGCGTCGAGTGCAGCTGGTCGGTAACCTACGACAGCCTCAATGCCTTCCCCGCGCCCGCCCATCGTTCGGGGGATTTCTGCGACTTCGATCTCGTGAGCCGTCGATGCACACATGCAGCAAAACGCGCTGAGCATGCAAGGGTATTTCCCGCGTCTCTGCATCGACACGCAAACACTATTGCGAAGTATGGGACACATGTGTGTACCGTTGTGTATGAAGAAGGCTTTGCAGTCTCTTCGGTTCTTCTTTGATCGAGTGATTCCCCGGGGAAGTTCTTCCAGTTTACCGTCTTCCTTTTCCTTCAACTATATAAGCTCCTTTCATCGGTTGTTGTATCATACTCGTTCTCCGAGAGCTAACGGTGAATTGTCCATCAAGGAGGTAAGTTGAACTTTCTGGTTGAATAAAAATGCACGAATACGAAGTTTCGTACAAATAATTTTTTAGGCTTATGTTCGAATTAATTGTTTATAAACTTTTCCTCATAGATCCACGAGAACATATTGATATAGCGAAAGAAGATGAAGGGACTGGTCTTCATTGCGTTGGCCCTTGCGGCAGTAGTGTTGGCTTCCGCTGATCCGGAACCACAGGGATCAATCGTCTTCCAAGGACAGAAACCCTTGAGCGGCCCGGATCGTCGTCCAACGTACAATCTCGATTACCAGCACAAAATTTGGGAAGGAAAGAACGGACACTTGAGCGCCAGTGGCGGTGCTGTGAAATTTCCCGGACAGAAAGTTCAACCTCAAATTGGAATTCAAGGCCAGTGGCGTTTCCGTCGTTCTGCTGATCCAGAACCGCAGGGATCGATTGTTTTCCAAGGACAGAAGCCTTTGAGCGGACCGGACCGTCGTCCATCATGGAATCTCGACTACCAGCACAATATTTGGCAAGGAAAGAACGGACAGGTGACCGCCGGTGGTGGTGCCATGCAATTGCCCGGACAGAAAGTTCAACCTCATGTTGGGATTCAAGGCCAGTGGCGTTTCCGTCGTTCTGCCGATCCAGAACCCCAGGGATCGATCGTTTTCCAAGGACAGAAGCCTTTGAGCGGACCGGACCGTCGCCCATCTTGGAATCTTGACTACCAGCACAAGATTTACGAAGGAAAGAACGGACACGTTAGCGCCAGTGGTGGTGCCATGCAATTGCCCGGTGGAAAGGTTCAACCCAACATTGGAATTCAAGGCCAGTGGCGTTTCCGTCGTTCTGCTGATCCAGAACCCCAGGGATCGATCGTTTTCCAAGGACAGAAGCCTTTGAGCGGCCCGGAACGTCGTCCAACTTGGAATCTTGACTACCAGCACAAGATTTACGAAGGAAAGAACGGACACGTTAGCGCCAGTGGTGGTGCCATGCAATTGCCCGGTGGAAAAGTTCGACCCAACGTTGGCATTCAAGGCCAATGGCGCTTTTAACCCCCCATAGATAAAGAATCTCAAGAATAACTCTTTCATCGACGTGATTCGGGAGGATTCTAAAAAAATGAACAGAAATCAACATAATCGACAGAAGCGGATACGAGAAAGATCATTTTGAATCAATGCGTTGTAGCATTCTAGTCAAAGATGTGACTCGTGCGCCGGCATTTATATACTAACACTCGAAAACTCGATAATTCATTAATGTACATCCGACAATGATATTAGAAATAAACAAGTTCTAAATATAATTTCCTCATCACTGGTACATCTGAATATTTCTCTGATTGGACACCACTTGCATATTTGGGAAAAACCGATGAGAGGCTCGAACGGGCAGACAGATCCGCCGGGCGTTCTCTGAGAACTAGGTTGTCCGGGATTGCCACTAGGTTACCGCTTCGAGGAAGTGATCCAGCCAAGCGGAAGATCTCTTGTTCTGTTCGTGCCCTTGTTATAGCTCACCCATAGCCGGACGTTGTATGCCCGTCCCGTTCGTCTATTCCTGCCATTCTGTGTATACAAGCAGGTAGTCGTTGCGTCTGGTGCGTGGCCTCAGGATATACTCGCGTTACCGTTCACACGACGACCGTTCCCGCGAGCAGTTCCACAAGCCGGCGGGCCCGGTCGCAGAAAAGCGTTGTTTCATTCGAACATCCGCGCCCGGCGTAATAAAAAAAAAGAGAACGAGAGGAAGCACTAACCGGCATACTTACTTTATACATTCACAATACGGTAGTCCTCAGCAGAGGCAGGTATGTTGCTTGATTCGGAAGAGATTCGCAAGCCAGTAGCGATGCCAGCAGTAATTGAAGCTGACACTCGGCAGGAAGTCCCGACTACCTGAATACGTCAAAACACGTACCTGCCTTTCCACGAGACTCCCACTCGACGGGAATTCGGTGCGGACCGAGGAGCGAGCAAAAAATTTGTTTGTCCGCTGATGAACGGGCTATGACGCACGCTACCTATTTCCGAATGTTTTTTTCCCCCACTTTTGCCAAATGACGAATGACGCGGCGAAAGTCAGTCGGTCGACGAGTCATCGAACTTCCGACTCGAAGACGTCAACAGGTACAGAGCAGGATCTATAATGAGGTCTCGGCGTTTGTTCTATCCGTCGCCGCTGGTCTATTATCTATAATTCATCATTGTTCTTTTTTTTTTGTCGCGTAATTGCACTCTTCAACGTATCGGGTATTGTGCCTGATTTCGAGGAAAAATGTTATTTCCGGATTACCGTAGAAACTTGCTCGGGTTGTGAATCACCGATCTTGATGTATTGCCAACCCGGACCACCACTGATGACTTTGATTTCGGACTCTGATTTCGATTTTCGATTAGTTTCTTATTTGATTTTGCTCTGCTTTTGCTCTTTTTGCACCCCGGATTTGCTCTGATTTTGCTTTGTACGTGCTCTGATTTCGCTCTGTATCCGCTCCGATTCCGTTCTGTATTTGCTCTAATTTTTTGTGTGAATAATATTTTTAAATTGTGTGAATAATATTCTTAAATTGTGTGAATAATATTATTAAATGCGCTACGTACATTACATATTAACTATTCTGTACTCAAAACTTTCTTCGTCTTGCCATATGTACCGCTTATCTGTATCGCTTGGTCTTTAGGGAATTCGTCCCAGCACTCAATAAACCGTCTATGTATTTATCTTTCTCGGAAGAGCTTTTTATCGTGAGGTTCGGGCTAGATAATTTAGATCGTATGTATCCACATGGGATCCGGGAATCTCGCAACTACCCAGATAGCCATCCGTAGTACAGGCACACAAGGGCAATAGCTTGCCACCAAGCTTTACTGTTTGCGTGCCAGCAATATTGCAACTATAGTTTGTAGCACGAGATTGCAGCATATTGGTAGCAAAGATCCAACAACGGTTGCTATAAGCTGATTTCTTATTCTTAAGATGATGTGGTATAACCTCCCGACAACAAAAACTATTCTGCATGCCGTTTTGAGATCGCAAACCGGCGAGGAAAACGAAAAATGTCTTTCTCTGCGTCTGTCGATTCCCTAGGGAAAGACAATTTTATTTTTTCTTGTCGGTCTGCGGTCTCAAAACGAAATGCTCTGACGATAACGAAAGCTTATTTTTTCATGCGATGAATGAGTTCGATAATGGGTTGAGAACGAATTACGTTACATCATAATGAGTTATTTGAGAGCTTGTTTGCCTAAGTGTAATGTTTGATTGATAACGAATAACGCAACAATTATTGTATTACTTATAATACTCTACAATTAATTTTTTTTAATGGAAGTGAATTAATTGGTCTACGAACGATGTAAATTATAGCTCAATGACGAGTGTATGTACGTAACTCGACTCACCGTAATGAAACCTCTATAAGCATACAAAAAAATGCCTGTTTTTGGATTTTAAATTTGTTCGAAAATTGTTTCAAATTGTGGGTTTGTTTAGTATCGATATATCTTTCTAAAATATGATACACAAGTAGACTAGCACTAACGATCCTTGGAATGGCATTTTTTTGAGAATCGATAGACGTACTTAAATTTCATAAGAAATCGAATTTTTTAAAATTTCACGAAGTGAGACGCGAGCCTTACGCTCAGAAAAAAAATGATTTGACGACCACCGTTTATTTTATTTAAATAAATATTTATTTCATTTACGTAACTATTTACTTAATTTGAATAAATATTTATTTAAATCAAATTTATTTAAATCAAATAAATATTTTACTTGAACCAAATAAACGATGGCTGTCAAATAATTTTTTTTATGTGTGTTCTGACAACTTGTCGACAATATGCTCCTAAGAATTTTCGTCATTGAACGCTGGCAAAAACATAGGCAAATGCGGACGCACATGCCGCAATTTCGCCGCAATCCCGTGCGGACACATGCTGCCTATTTGCTGACGGGTTGTTGGCAAAATGCTATCTGGGTAGCTGAGAATTCGCTTCGCGGAGGGATAGATTCGTGAAGGGTCGAAAACAAACAAGACTCGGGAGCCACACCTTCAACGAGCCCACTAATTCCTTCGTCCCCTCTCCGATCACCTCCTCAAAGTTCATGCGCGTACAGGTTGAACGACGGTGCGTGCATGCATGGAAATTCCGCGCGAAGCTTTATAGATATCTGGAGAAAAAAAAAGAGGATTGAAATGCGTGGGCGTGACCGGCATGAGAAAACCTGCTGCGAGCTGTTTAGCCGCGAGAGACGAATTGTTTTTCATCGCTAAAGCCACTTGCGATAGCGCACTCACCGAGATCAACCTTACCGCCGTGGGAAACTAAAGATCGAAGCGAGCCGCGGATAGCGCGTGAGCTGCTGCACATGCGGTTCGATCTTTATTTCCAGCAATACCACATGTCCGTGTACACCGACGTGATACATGGAACAGCTATGATATGAACAATACCCATAATGCACATAGAGTCGTTTGTTGCGCATGCAACGAGCTCCGCCACGGCCATCGAACACACTGTATAATAAACAAATAAGTAACGACCGGCTACACCAGTGACCTCGGCGGTCACGGTCATCGGGGTCGGTTGTACAGGCATTAACTTCGATGTGCGTGCGAGTAAGATCTGGTATGTGTAATACCAGGTCTCTCGCGCAACCCTTCATGCCCCAGCGATCCATCCTTTTCCCTCTTCACTATTAGACATATTTTTACTATTTATTTTTTTATACATTCTTTTGCCCCCCCTCCCGCGTCCGGTGTGTTACAAACAAGCGGGAGCAAAGAGCGGGATAAACACATCGTTCCCTCTCGTTAGCTCATTATCGAGGGAATTGGATTCGATGCGCCGCGAACACCGATCGAAATTATTATTGTATCGCGGTTCGACGCGAGCTGCACGTAGCGATCGGCTCTCGCGTGTCCAGGGCTTCTGCATGAAAGCCCGATGCGAAAGAGGGCCGGAACACACCGCGGATTATCCCCGTCCGCGAGAATGGGAGCGAAGTCGGGCTAAATCGAGAAGGGAACTTAACCTTTTCGCTCGAAGAAGCCGAAGAGGACGCCGACGGAGGGAGGAAGAGGGATATCCAACGCGTGTCCCTGATTACAGTGCATCCCGTTGCATATTTCCCCTCTTCACCCCCCCCCCCCCCCCCCCCCCCCCCTCGCCGTTTCTTCTCCTCTCCTTCTCGATCCTCCGCTTCTTTCCCTCCGACCGGGTCCGTTAACGGCGTTTCGAGTCCAGAGAGACCGAGTTCTCCGCTCCGAGTCTCACCGGCGAAATACCTTACTGTCTGATTCCATGGCTAAGTGTTGTGCCTAATAGGAAAGCAGGATCCAGGGCTACTTTCTAGATGCCGGGAAAGCAGCGTCGGCAACGGCACAGTACCTTATTGGCATCGGTACGTGCCTCTCGCGTGGCGCAATTCCTTTGACTCTTCGCACAGTGGTGGAGACACACACTGTATCCAGCGAGAACTTCTCCGAGATGGAGATTCATTGTTCCACTGTGAAAACGAGACGAGAGACGGAGGAACAAAAGAGAGCTCACTATCCTGCGAGCGATCGACGCCAGAGCCGTAGAAGGTCCTATCGGTGGTAATCTTGATGTTCGGTAAAGAAGTAGAGATCGAGAGAGAGTACTCCGGGTTTCACGGATCAAAATAATCGTCTGCTTTGGGTGACGGCAGCGACAGCGTCGACCCTTCGCATACCGTATGTCTCGCTCGGCGAGACACCGGAATTTTCCAAGACGCAACCTTCGACCGATTCGAGTAACAAGTTAACGTGCTAGAAAAAATCTGAGAAAATTCACAGACGTACATTGACGTGTTGTTTTTTTTTTGATAACGGAGAAGAAGATTGATTACGAACTGTTGTGTACGCTGGAACCTCGCGGTAAGGCCCGAATTCACGGTGGTGAGGAAGTCTCGCTGGTACAGAGATGCCGCCAGGGAAATTAATCACCGACGATCTTAATTTATTTATGAAGGATTAGGAGATGTAAAACTTGTATACAAATCAGTAAAATATTTATCTATAGAAACAAACACAACAATTTATTACACTATTTCACTTGAAGTATTAATGATGTTAAACCTTGACTTTGAAGAAGTGGCTACACTTTAGTTGAGTCCGCGGTGACGCGTCGTTCGATACTAGTCTCCAAAATGCGACCGTCCGTTATCGCTGAAGTTCTCAGACTTTTTTTAGAAAATATGTTTTGGCAAAAGGTCAAAAAGGTGGGAGTGTCTTAGACATTCGGAGCGATATTTGAAGAATCGAGCAGTTGGCTGTTAGAAAAAACAAGAAGGGATTTTACGCGAGTTGACGAATGAAATTGCAGTTTTACGTGGGGGCGAGACGCCTGCCGAAACCGTGTGTTTTAGGCAGGTAAAGAGGCTCAGCGCTTGACGCTAACCCTTGCGCGGTGACGCACCGTACTGGCAATATGCGGGCTCATAGAAGACCCATTGACTCGTGAATTACCTTTTCGTGATTCTTGTCGACTTTAAAGGATTTTTTTTGTCTTTATCAGAAACAACTCAGCCGTATCGCAGATGTTTTATTGCTCCGCTCGCAAAGATCTAAGACACCGAATTTTCTCGAGGATTCGTCGATCCTCTCGTCCGAAAGTTTATTTCTTTATTCAAACCGTCCGATGCGACGGAACACGAACATCCGTATCGTGTTGGTGCTTAAAAGAAGAAATGGTCGTCTGCGATTGGCAAAATGTCCGCGGTAACTGAAGGGTTAAGGGACGAACCCGAGTAGAATTTTTCGAGCGTTATATCGAGCCCTGATAGGCTCCTGATAAAACCTTATCAGGACCCTATCGGGGCCCCGATGTAACGCTCGAAAATTTCTGCTCGGGAAGCCACGTTCGGTTCCGTGAAGCAAAATTGAGAGAAGCGAGCGCGTTGATGTATCAATCAACGGAGCGCCAGAGGTCCGAAGGAATTCACTCGAAATGCTCGCATGCGTTTGAGAACCGCATGCGAGCAAAGTCGTCAGCGTGTTCTCTCCTCTGGTCCATCGGCTGGGAATTCTGGGCCCTTTTTTTTCCGAATCCCACAGTCGAGTCTGCGATATCCACCCCGAGAGGAGAGGAGGCGAGAGAGGAGTTAAGTGCCAGGCCGTCGGGTCCTGCGCGGCGTCTTATAATGCGGCCACCGTCTGGCCCTTCGGGCTACTCTAGTTTGCCCTTTCGAGAATTCCCGGCCGTTGGCAAGTGGAAAAAGGGATTCTCGCCGCTCTTCTCCCGAATCGGCTCCGCCTCGTTTTAACAGCTGAGCCGAACCGATCATCGCCGCTCCCTTATCTCCGGCGAGGTCTCGTTTATCGTCGACGAGCCGGAAACCGCAATACCCGCCAATGAAGATTACCGGCAGCCTCTCCGCCGGTTCGGAGTCCTGTGCAACGTTTCTACGCCGCGCCTATCTCATCCCCGGTACATTTTCTCCTATGCACGATTGCAACATCTCCCATTTTATATACAGTTACCCGTAGTCACTTAACCATAGACTAGGAAATTCGTAGGTTCGCGCTAAAAAATCTATGCGGAAATCACGAAGATTGTGAATATTAATTTCCAATGGAGGAGAAAGAAAAAAAAAAAAAAAAAAACGGTCTGCAGCTTCGAAACTACTATATTCCGAGGAGAGTTAATATCATCACGCGCGGAACCGTGTGTGAGCTTCGGCAAGTATGTACCGTATATCCAACATTACGTCGATATACCCACTATGTGGGTCCCCCGGGGTTGTGCGATGGCCGAGTAGCTCGCGGCCGATCGAGTGGCGATAATTCATCTGGTAATCCACGACGCAATAATAATTCGCCATGTAATTCGATGCAGAATGGGAATCGGTCGGAATCCCCCCCCCCCCTTGAGCCGCCACCGCGCCGCTCCGTCTATGGCCTGGGAGATCGGCGAACGCGGGGTGAATGTAGTAAACAGCAGGTGGTTCATATTCCACCTTCGCTAAACTATAACCCAGCTCAGTACCACGTGACTCGCGGTGAAACTTAAACACGATAGGAGTTTCGCGGTGAGAAGCTGCGTACGATCCAGTGAATATGCATCGGCGTCGACGTACCCTCGCATATTCGGCCGCTGTGTCGATAGAAGAAGAGAAAAAAAAGCCGATACATTCGTGTACGCTCGGCGGTACGAAGCGTGTTGTACAACGGCGATAGTGAAATATTTGTACCAGTCGGGAATAATGGAGCAAACGGGAATAATGAGGAATGCTCTCCGCGGTTCGACAGTAAAAATCTGATACAATTCATACGTATTCGGAAAAATGAACGAATCGTTTCCATTAATAAAAACTGAGGTTTCCGAGAGATTTGTCGAAAAATTTTATGTTTCATCAATTTGTTGATACCATTATGGGATTATTATTATGCAAAATGAATCTTTTCAGCACCTTTGATATAGCTTGATTTATTCAGATTTTTATACCATGGTGAAGTGCTTGCATTTACCTCTAAACTATAACTCAGCTCAGTACCGCGTAACTCGCGGTGAAACTTAAACACAATAGAAGTTTCGCGGTGAGAAGCTGCGTACGATCCAGTGAATATGCATCGGCGTCGACGTACCCTCGCATATTCGGCCGCTGTGTCGATAGAAGAAGAGAAAAAAAGCCGATACATTAATGTACAACGGCGATAGTAAAATATTTGTACCAGCCGGTAATAATGGAGTAAACGGGAATAATGAGGAATGCTCTCCGCGGTTCAATAGTACAAATGTTTCATCAATTTCTTGATACCATTATGGGATTATTATTATGCAAAATGAATCTTTTCAGCACCTTTGATATAGCTTGATTTTTTCAGATTTTTATACCATGGAGAAGTGTTTGCATTTATCTCCAAACTATAACCCAGCTCAACACCACGTGATTCGCAGCGAAACTTAAACGCGACAGGAGTTTCGCGGTGAAACTTAAACACGACAGGAGTTTCGCAGCGAAACTTAAACGCGACAGGAGTTTCGCGGTGAGAAGCTGCGTACGATCCAGTGAATATGCATCGGCGTCGACGTACCCTCGCATATTCGGCCGCTGTGTCGATAGAAGAAGAGAAAAAAAAAACCGATACATTCGTGTACGCTCGGCGGTACGAAGCGTGTTGTACAACGGCGATAGTAAAATATTTGTACCAGCCGGTAATAATGGAGCAAACGGGAATAATGAGGAATGCTCTCCGCGGTTCGATAGCACAAGACTCGGTTACAAGGGAATAAGAGTGACTGTCTCTTTGACCTCGATAAAAATCTGATACAATTCATACGTATTCAGAAAAATGAACGAATCGTTTTCATTAATAAAAACTGAGGTTTCTGAGAGATTTGTCGAACAACTTTATGTTTCATCAATTTCTTGATACCATTATGGGATTATTATTATGCAAAATGAATCTTTTCAGCACCTTTGATATAGCTTGATTTTTTCGGATTTTTATACCATGGAGAAGCGTTTGCATTTATCTCTAAACTATAACCCAGCTCAACACCACGTGATTCGCGGTGAAACTTAAACATGACAGGAGTTTCGCGGTGAAACTTAAACACGACAGGAGTTTCGCAGCGAAACTTAAACACGACAGGAGTTTCGCGGTGAGAAGCTGCGTACGATCCAGTGAATATGCATCGGCGTCGACGTGCCCTCGCATATTGGGCCGCTGTCTCGATAGAAGAAGAAAAGAAAAGCCGATACATTAATGTACGCTCGACGGTACGAAGCGTGTTGTACAACGGCGATAGTAAAATATTTGTACCAGCCGGTAATAATGGAGCAAACGGGAATAATGAGGAATGCTCCCCGCGGTTCGATAGTACAAGACTCGGTTACAAGAGAATAAGAGATCCGGAGTTGGCGTTGCCCGGTGGGATTCAACCGCGGAACAGCCGGAGTGGCGTACCGAGAGGAGGCGGAGGAGGAGGAGGGGAAGGAAGGGAGAGATCGAGGTCAAAGAGACAGTCACGAATTGAATCGAACGAACCGAATTCGATCGTCGAACGAGTGTGCGCTCCCGCTCGAGACCCCCGAGAGTCTGCACTCTCGTCGTCGGTGTTCCCCGGCATGAATTTGCCATTCCTTCTGCATCCTTAGTTTCTCTCATTTTCTATCTCGCCGTTCCGTGCGCGGAGGAGGCCGGTGATAAAAATGCATGTTTAGAGTTGAACCGCACCGGCTCTACCTTCTTCCACCATCTCCCTCAGCTCGCCGAGATAGCGCCTAGTAGTTTCAGCACGCAGCACTAAATAATCCTCTGTCAGCTTTGCACAATCGGCCCGATGCAACGGAGGGCGGAACGGGGCGAGGGATGCAGATTCTGACGCGGAGAGCGCCGGCGCGTCCCGCAGTTTCCTTTATTCCCGCTCCTCTCGCTCCAATTCATTAGTTAGCTTTTTAACTGCCCACGGAATCGGAAGAGCGTTCGTACGGTCACTTCCACGGTAGCGTTTCACTCGCGCGAAGAGCCTCGAGGGCCCGCTGGATGTGGCGAGAGAGAAATGAGAAACACAATAGAGGGGAGGCGAGCTCTAGTGGCGATAAATTGTCGAAACTAAAAATAGTCCCATCGATGAGCTTTATATACGTTAAATTGGCTAGGGGAGTGACTCCGGGCGGGAGAGTTGGTCCCGGGAAGAAACGCCATTAGGCTGATTCGGCGGAAAGATTCGGCTGGTCAGATACTGAGAGAATACGCGGGCGGGCCTATACATCACAAACCCCCGCTGCTTGACCAATTAGGAGGAGTCCCTCGCTATTCTCGCTCTACTGCGCTCCTCTACCGGACTTTGCGCTTCGAAGGGCCACCGTTTTTCTGGCTACTTCTGGTCCTCGAATCCTACGATCCGGCGGGGGGAGAGTCCATCGACGGAAACCGACTTTGATCATTCTAAACGAGCGAGCATCGATGTTTACCGAAACGCTGTATAGATAGATAGATCAGTTTGTTGTGTCCTGGGATAAATCTCCCAAGGACCAAGAATTACATATGAACGGTACATAAAGCAAAGCGAAGTGAGTACAGAAAGCATAGGGAAGCATAGGATAGAACAGAACAGTTTAGAATTTAATTAGATGCACTTATAAGGGTAGTAATAAGAACAAAGCAAAAGGAAAAGAAAAAGCACTGAAAGATTAAGAACGCTTAATAATTAATTAAAGTACGGTCGCTATCTCACTCCTCCACAACATCCTGCTCAAGAGATTCAAGATGTTGTAGGAGACGCACCTTAAGGTAGTCGATGTTTACCGAAATGCTGTATAGATAGATAGATCGGTTTATTGTGTCCTGGGATAAATCCCCCAAGGACCAAGAATTACATATGGGCGGTACATAAAGTAAAGCGAAGTGAGTACAGAAAGCATAGGAAAGCATAGGATAGAATAGAACAGTTTAGAATTTAATTAGATGCACTTATAAGGGTAGTAATAAGAACAAAGCAAAAGGAAAAGAAAAAGCACTGAAAGATTAAGAACGCTTAATAATTAATTAAAGTATGGTCGCTATCTTACTCCTCCACAACATCGTGCTCAAGAGATTCAAGATGTTGTAGGAGACGCACCTTAAGGTAGTCGATGTTTACCGAAACGCTGTATAGATAGATAGATGAGATTATTGTGTCCTGGGATAAATCCCCCAAGGACCAAGAATTACATATGAGCGGTACATAAAGTAAAGCGAAGTGAGTACAGAAAGCATAGGAAAGCATAGGATAGGATGCACTTATAAGGGTAGTAATAAGAACAAAGCAAAAGGAAAAGAAAAAGCACTGAAAGATTAAGAACGCTTAATAATTAATTAAAGTACGGTCGCTATCTCACTCCTCCACAACATCCTGCTCAAGAGATTCAAGGTGTTGTAGGAGACGCACCTTAAGGTAGTCCCTGCGCATACTGTTCACTTCGCATAAGTTTCAGAGAAATGGGAAGGATTTGCAAACACTTCTCGACGGTATAAAAATCTGAAAAAAATCAAGCGTATTAAAGGTACTCAAAAGATTAATTATGCATAATAATAATAATTGCAAAATGTTATTAACAAATTCATGACAAATTAAATTGTTCAACAAATCTGTCGGAAACATAACTCTTTTTTTTGTTATGAAAATGATTCGTTAATTTTTCTGAATACGTATGAATCTTTTCCGATTTTTAAATTCACTTTGAATATTTTTTTTTTTTTTTGTATGGGAAAAATGTGTAGAAAGTCACAGAATTCAAAGTGAATTGAAAAATCTTAAACAATTCATACGTATTCAGAAAAATGAACGAATCATTTTCACTAATAAAAAGTTAGGTTTCCGAGAGATTTGTTGTCAGGAATTCAGACACGTTCTAGAAACCCTACACTGAGAAAAAAAAATTGTTGGATTAACCAAATTCGCGGTCACATACGTTCAAAGCTGTTATTTGGTTGGTACAACTAAATAATTATTTTGTTGGTACAACTAAATAATTATTTTGTTGGTACAACTAAATAATTATTTTGTTGAACGATTGTTCGCTTCGGTCGATTCAAAATATTTCGATTCAAACCAAAAATGTTATTGTACCAACTAAATAGCGCTTTTGAACGCGGGTGAACGCACCTTGGTTAATCCAAATATATATATTTTTTTTTTCAGTGTAATCTCAGATTTGATACCAAATTTGTCGATCTATCTACATTTTACCTAAATGCATGAACCACCTTAAAGGACTCAATCGAGGAGGCCCCGGTGACGGATAAGGGTGGTCTCTATTCCAGAAATATATGCCCGTGACAAGGAATGATTTTCGGTATTTTTAAGGTAACGGAAGGTATCGGAAGGTATCGGAAGGTATCGGAAGGTATCGGAAGGTATCGGAAGGTCTCTCGTAAGGCTGAGCCGGCTAGGTGCGCCCTTTGTTAAGTGATCGTTGAAGCCGTAACAGTTTGCCGCAGCGGTGGATGGGTCGACGGTGCGCGTGGCCAAAGTTCCGTCGAGCGGTTAACGAGCCTCGAGAAGGTCCCGGTTCTGGGGACACGCAAGTGCGTGTGAAGCGGTTCACAATGGGAGCAAGGAAAAGAGCCGAGCGGGACCACGGCGGAGTCTTCCTTGGTGCGCGCCGCTTGTCATCTAGGCGTGAAGAGTTGCCGGTGTGCTGTTCTCACTTTTTTTTCTCCTCTTCTTCTCCCCTGCTTCACAGTTTCGCAGACATTTTTTTTTTTTTTTCTACCAACGCACAGGTGCGTTCATGTAGCGAGACGGTGTACGCATCACGATCACACGCGATGCGCGACCGACGGAGGCGTGCTCGAGTCTCGTGGAATTAACTAGTCAAGGGAGAGGAGGAATACACAGCACGCGTCCAACGTGCGTGCGTGCCTTGAGCTTCTTCTTCTTATGCTTCAACGAGCTTTGCGCACAATTACATAGTTGCGGTACGCACGGTGGTTAGACCGGGTAGGGTTGGTGAGGCGGGACTTTAACAGCCGGCCGGACCAACCCTACGATGAAAGAAAGACGTTGTTGCCCCGATCAACCGACGGGATCGGAAATTGAATGAAGATCGGGCCGAGATATAATGAGCTTGTGTCTTGGCTCAATTATTTACACAAGGAATTCATCGGCTGGATCGAGCATCTTGCGCCGTTGGCTGTCGGTCGGATCAACCAATCATTTTGTTTTCCCAGCTTAAGTGGGTACGACTTTGTTAAATTCCACTGGCGTTCGTACCAAACTTCTTCCGCCGCTGTGTGTGTCGTCGATCTTTCCGGAGACTGTAAGATACACGGGACAAACACCTGTCCGTATACGACGTACCGTTTACTGCGCGTGCATAAATTTCTCGCTAAACGCGAGATCGTAAAAGATTTGTCCTCGCGCGACCGCTGTGTGCGCCTCCGTGTGCTGTACACTGCATCGGTCGGCCTTGATTCAATGTCGCGCAAAGATTTCTCTCGCCGACGTACCGGCAATGGAATGACGAAACGCTCGCTGTGCCGTACGACACGATCGGGCACAGGCGCTTCGCGGTGAAACCGGCGAACGGTGTACGTGTGAGACCTGTATTATAATATGTCGGAAGACAAAAACGAAAATTGCGCTATTTCGCAATCATACTCTACCTGGTGGAGGGAACGAGGAAGGAAGACGATTAGGCCACAACATGTTATTGTGCAAATTCCGATCGTTCCGATGCGGAGGAACGAACGCTTTCTTCCGTGAAGCGACGTTATACGAGAAATCGTGACTTCCGGTCTGAAAATCCCAATTTCCGACCGGAAATGCCGTCATACCGGAAATAAGTCACTTCCAGTTTAAAAGTCTCGGACATAAGTCACTTCCAGTTTAAAAGTCTCGGAAATAAGTCACTTCCAGTTTAAAAGTCTCGGAAATAAGTCACTTCCAGTTTAAAAGTCTCGGAAATAAGTCACTTCCAGTTTAAATGTCTCTAAAAGACCGGAAGTGACCTCATACTGGAAATGCGTCCCGTCCGTTTTGAAAAATCTCAATTTTCGATCGGAGGTAACGTCATACCGGAAATAAGTCAATTCATATTTCGACCCGAAGTGACGTCACATCGACATAAGTTACTTCGGGTTTGAAAATTTCATTTTTCGACCGGAAGTGAAGTTGTACCGGACATACGTCACTTCCGCTTTGAAAATCTCATTTTTCGACCGTAAGTAACGTCATACCGGAAATACGCCACTTCCGGTTTAAAAATCTCATTTTTCGATGGGAAGTGACGTATTTCCTGTATGATGTCACTTCCGGTCGAGAAACGAGATTTTTCGAACCGGAGGAGACGTTAGAGAGAATATTTTGAATTTTTCCCAGAAATGCACATGGACTGCAGCCAGCGAATTGAGGAACTCAGTGAAGTTGGTAGAGGAACGTGTGTGATATGCCTCAAATGTATTTGGAATTCAAAACAGCGACAGAAACGGATGGAATTAAGGAACACACGGTGAACGTTCCGACGCGAACAAAACTCAGCGACGCGCGAAGCTTCCGCAGTATAGTCTGGTAAAATAAAATGGGCCTAATGGGAATAAAGCGGGTCCGCCATGTGCCCCTCCATCTATCTCGGTCTTTCACTCTTTTTCTCATCGCTCTCAACATCGCAACAGCGTCAGACGAGTAAACGTTTCCGCGTGTAACAATTGCTAATTACACATCTGGATAACGGGCGCTGAATCGCTATCGCGCTTTATTTCGTACGAACTGGCTGACTACCGGCACACAGCACCGGGACTCGGTTCCCTCATCAAGTCGCAATTCCCGCGCAGAGTTCGGCACCGCAATTGCCCAATCGTGCTACAGTACGGTCATTATCCACCTGATCTGTAGAAAATTCAGGAACGATCTATCGATCAATGCTTCAATCGAAGCCGGTCATATTTTCACCACCCCGTTAAAAATAAATTGTAAATTTAATGTACTGGAACTCAAAATTTGCTAAAATTACTCATATTAATTGAACATTAATGTACTTTGCTTGTAAAATAAAAATACCAGATATTAAAATTACAAATCTTTTGCTTGAAATTTACAAAAATATTCATTAGGAATACAAATTTTACTGTAAAATCGCACCGCACATGTGTTTGAAATTTCAGTAACGGTTTGAGTAAAAAAACCTTCCAATACTGTTCATTAATTTTCAAACATTTTTTTTTCTGTGTAGAGATTCCTGTACATCTTTACGTCTTGATACACGTTGGGCAAGAGTAACGAATGTGGCCCTGCCCGGTCGTCCGCCGATATAGTCATTATACATCTAATCTGTGAAAAATCTAGTGACGATCTATCGATCAATGCTTCAATCGAAGCCGGTCATATTTTCACTATACTGTAAAAATAAATTGTAAATTTATTGTACTGGAATTCGAAATTTGCTAAAATTACTCATATTAATTGAACATTAATGTACTTTGCTTGTAAAAGAAAAATACCAGATATTAAAATTACAAATCTTTTGCTTGAAATTTACAAAAATATTCATTAGGAATACAAATTTTACTGTAAAATCGCACCGCACATGTGTTTGAAATTTCAGTAACGGTTTGAGTAAAAAAACCTTCCAATACTGTTCATTAATTTTCAAACAAAATTTTTTTTCAGCGTAGAGATTCCTGTACATCTTTACGTCTTGATACACGTTGGGCAAGAGTAACGAATGTGGCCCTGCCCAGTCGTCCGCCGGTATAGTCATTATCCATCTAATCTGTGGAAAATCTAGTAACGATCTATCGATCAACGCTTCGATCGAAACCAGTAATATTTTCACCAGACCTTCCTGTACATCGTTGCTTCTTGATACACGTCGAGCAAGAGTTTCGACTATGACCCAGCCCAATTAGCGCGTGAACCAATGATCTATAAACCGGTCCATATTCACCCCGACGGAAAAAAAAAAATTGCCAAATCGAATTAGTCTTCCGCAAAACCTCGGTATTCGGGCCCTTCGGCGTGTGGGAGAAAAAAAAAAAAAAAAAAAAAATGAAAGTTCTCAAGGGCCCCGTCGGAAGTTACGCAAGCCTCGTGTATCGCGACTCGCGGCCGAGTGCAGAGCCAATGAGCTCGCGCGCGATGATGACGACTGCTCTCACGATTGCCTCGCCGCTTGCCTGGCGCCCGCAAAGTGAAAGTATCTTTCTCACTCTCCGTCCCTCTTTCTCTCGTCTGCTCAAGTAACACACTCAAGTGTACGCGGCTCTCTCGATCGGGCCGAGACTCGGGCCGCGTCTGACTCCGACTATCCGTATCCACTGACTGCAGCTCGAGCGGGAATACCGGTGCGGCAGTCTACCCCGTCGTCCCATTCCTCGCGCATACTTTGTAACGCGACACCATTGACTGACGGTGGGGAAGCGTCCGATGATTCCTCTCCTCGTTATCGCTCTTTAACGATTGCTCGAACCCGAGCGATTAACAGCGACAATGTAATGTTCAATTAGCTGAGCGAGTATCGAAAGAACCCCCAGCGGGACATTGGCTCGATGAAAATTTAAGGCAACGAGATTAGATCTCGAGCCGTGTCTCGCTACCGAAGCTCCGTCCTACATACCATTAAAATGCCTCCGTCACAAAACGGCGAGTAGTTACGTTCGCTGTCGAACGAAACGACGTGTCGAGGGACTGAGCGGGGCAAGACGGAACACCGGGGCAAAACGGAACAGAGTGAGCCATGTCGTTGCGCTGATTGCTTCTTTGACTGATTACTTGTGACTTTCGGCCATACGAATCGTCGTATGGCCGAAAGTCGCGGATCCGAACGCGCTTCATCCGAATTAGTCAAACATCCGAAACTTTACTCGTCCGAATCGTCGAATTGCCGAATCGTTATTTTTTCGAATTGTCAAATTTCCGAAACTTCGTCATTCCGAATCTTCATTTCAGCGAACGTAACTCTTCGGAAATAGTAATTGACCGAACGTCATTTCTCCGAACCGTCGTTCAACCGAACGCCACTTTTCCGAATAGTAATTTCGCCGAATTTCATTTTTCCGAATCGTTAAATATCGAAACGTCAAGTCGCCGAATCATTCTAAATACTATTCTTCCGAATAGTATTTATCCGAAAATTCCTTTATCCGAAAGGTTTTTTTAGTTTTCTACTCATCTGATCCTGTACAATTTTATCCCATGCGGTGAGTAGATATAATAGATATAATTAGTTTCGTGATTCGGTTGATTGGCGATTCGGATAAATGGCGATTCGAACGAATGAAGATTCGGACGAGTCGGCGACTTGACATTTGAAAGTTTAACGAATGGGCGAAAATGACATACGGCGAAATTATTATTTGGAAAAATGACGTTCAGTTAATTGACGATTCGGCGAAATGTCGTTCGGCCGATTACTATTTCCGAAGAGTAACGTTCGCTCGGACGAAGCCTCGTAACAACAAAGTATCGAAAATTTGACAATTCGGAAGAATAACGATTCGGCAGTTCGACGATTCGAAAAAATTTAGTTCCGGATGTTTGACTATTCGGACGAAGCGCGTTCGGACCCATGACTTTCACCCATAAGACGATTCGGCCGATTGCAGTATCGGCGAAATCCGGCTCCGGAACATGCCGTGACTTTTTCTTTCCTCTACCCTTCGAAAAATTGGCGCGGTCCCTTTTGCCCCACCCCTCCCCCGGCCTTTCGACGCAGCTCGGCGTGCGGTCTCTCGGGGTCTAAATCGACCGGGCTCGAGTCCTGCCAAGTGATATCGAAGCATCACAACTGCCTCTCGACTGCGAGGAGGGGTCACACGGCTACACGAATACGCCACCATAGAATTGCAGAAGAGCAATTCTTCGCAGTGAGCTTAACGGTGAGAAAGGTATGCTCTCGAAATTCCGATCGATTCGATTCTACTCTTATGCTCACTTCTCTCCGGCACGGCGAAGGGTGGGGGGGGGGGGGGGGAAGACTCATGCTCGTTTCCGCGCGCGTTCCGCGCATAGCGATCGCGCAAGTTGCCAACCCGCGTGCGGACCGCTCCGTACCGGTTGCGCAACGACGACGAGCAGTCGATCGCGCACGCGCGCGCGCGCGCTCCGGGCAGAACAAGAAGGAGGATGCCGCTGGGTGCACAACCTGCACTCCCGTCTAATGAATAGTTGGCCTCGGCTTTGAACGCTATGTGCATCCCCCGTTCCCTCGACCGTCGGGCCCGCTCTCGTCCCCCGTCCGCGAACGCTGAGAATTAACTGGCCGGCGCTTCTTGACATTTCGCTCGGAAGAAGAAGAGCCGGGACGTTGATGCCCGGGCACGAGGGCGTCTCTTTCTCCTTCATCGCCTTTATTGCACCTTTCTCCGACTCTCACTCTCCGTCTCTCACCGGTACCGTCAAACAATCTCACCGGGCTCTCGTAACTCCACGGCTCTCGCCGCGCAGGCCTCTCGTTAATCTCGCGAGCCCGCTGGTTGCGTCACCGTTTCGTCCGATGATTTTTGGCCCCGAACGGATTGCTTCGATGGATTTTTGAGTGATTCTTTTTTTTTTTATTCGCAAAAAGATCGAGCGCTGCGCGAGCCGGCGGTTACGTCGAGTCTATCTCGCCTCGATCATTAATTCGCTGTTTCTTCCTTATTAGTAATCTTGCATTAGCATACAGCTTCGGAACAGTTACGCGCTTGAGGAGAAAAAAATCAATAAAATTTAATAGGAAAACCCGTCTGACTTCTCGATCCGTGGACGTAATAATATTAGTAGCCATATTTTGTTTATTCGCAGATAAATTTTAATACTTTACTACTTTTAAATAAAAAAGTTGGTCAACGTCTGACTTCTCGATCCGTGGACGTAATAATATCAGAAGGCATATTTTGGTTTATTAGCAAAATAAATTTTAATTCTCTGCAACGTAAGAAAAAAAAAGAAAATTGGTCAACGTCTACGCGACACTCGGTGCATGCGAGCCGGTCAGGTATCGTCACCGTCTTCGCAGATAAATTTTAATTCTCTACTACGTGAAAAAAGAAATTGGTCAACGTCTGACTTGTCGATCCGTGGACGTAATAATATCAGAAGCCATATTTTGTTTATTAGCAAAATAAATTTTAGTTCCCTGCAACGTAAGAAAAAAAAAAAAATTGGTCAACGTCTACGCGACACTCGGTGCATGCGGGCCGGTCAGGTTTCGTCGCCGTCTTCGCAGATAAATTTTAATTCTCTACTACGTAAAAAAAGAAATTGGTCAACGTCTGACTTCTCGATCCGTGCACGTCATAATATCTAAAGCCGTATTTTGTTTATTCGCAGATAAATTCAAATACTCTACTACTTAAAAAAAAAGTTGGTCAACGTCTGACTTCTCGATCCTCGGACGTAATAATATCAGAAGCCATATTTTGGTTTATTAGCAGAATAAATTTTAATTCTCTGCAACGTAAGAAAAAAAAAAAAAAAAAAAAAAAAAAAAAAAAAAAAATTGGTCAACGTCTACGCGACACTCGGTGCACGCGAGCCGGTCAGGTATCGTCGCCGTCATCGTCGTCGCGGTCGTCGGCGAATGAGCGATGCGTGGGAAGCCGGCCAAGCGGCGAGAGAGTGTGGTGGGCGATCGGCGGTCGCGCAGCGCCTACGTCCCGCGGGATAATAAATCTGGTCTGGTGGAAGAAGCGGGGGATGCTGAGCGTTAGCGGCTCTCTTGCCCGCTCGCGTTAGCTCTCCGGCCTCGGCTTCGATCTAAATACATTCATAGAGGGTATTTACATGCCTACGCTGGGCTGCCCGATAACTCCGCGATAAATCTCTGTCATCCCCTTTCTCCGCTTCTTAATTGGCGTCCGCGAGCTGGCGAAAGAACCTCCTATGCTGATACCTCCTGGTGTATCTGTCTATCTCCTATTATGCGCTACGGGGAAGAGGAGACGCGTATCTCTGCGCCGGGCCCGGTGTGAGAATGAGAGACACGCCTCCGAACGGAAAAACGAGAAAATCCCGCGCCAGCGCGAGAAGAACTCTCAAAGAATCGATCCCTCTTTGTGAAGTTCTCTCGGACTGAGGACAAAGAAAAAAGAAAAAAAAAAAAAAAAAAAAAAAAAAATCACCCGAGAGACGGCCGGTGAATAAAACATCGAGAGTCTCGTCTTATTTATCGCCGGTACATTAGCGTTTATCGTAAAAGTGTGAAGAAAAAAAATAACGACCACGAAGCTCAGGCGCGCGAGTCTCCGTGTATGTATTCAATGTTATCATTGCGTTTCAAATTAGCGAGGGGCGTGAATTGGAGGATAAATATTGCCAATATAATCGACGTATAAACGGACAGTCGGAAAGTTACGTTCGAGCTCCCCGAGGCGAACCGGGACTGGAGTGAGAAAAAAAAAAAAAAAAAAAAAAAAAAAAATGGACGTCGAGGTCGTATCGAAGAACGCCCGTCATCGATTTATTGGCACTTCTGATTATCGGCTTCGGTGTAATCGAGGAAACTCCTTTTTTTTTAATTTATCAGCACCGATGAGTACCGTCTCGGCATGTCCGTGATAGCCGAAAGGCCGCGGCGCAGGTGCCGCGGGATTCCGCGCCGCCGAATCGCCCCGGGTCAGCGTGTCCCGCATCGGACACGAGCGGAACCGGAGAAAGATACCGAGGTGAAAGAGAGCCCCGAGGCCGATAGACGAGGGGGAGAGTGTGCCGAGACACCTTTCCCTTTCGGTAGCCAAGAAGCGTAAAGCACTTTTTACGCATCGCTGGCCGTCTTAATGCCAGCCTGCCGACGGGTACACGCGCCCGAGCGCCCGGACTGCCCGGTGTCCCGAGCTATCGTGATTGACCCAGTTATCCGGAACTAATGCACATTTCATCGAGGTACGTACGCCACCGCCTCTGGTGAACCCCGCTCGCGTATGTACGTTTATTACAGCCCCCCCCCCCCCCCCTCCCTCACCTCCTCGGTAAAATCTCACCAACTTATTGCCGGCTGTAAGTGCACTGTGAGAACGTGCGAGCCGGTGCGTTCAACGTTCTCTCGGGTACGACCGGTAGCTCGCGCACGTCGATGCAATGTTACGTTGCAGGTTTTTTTTTTTTTTTTTTTTTTTTTTTTTTTTTTTTTTTTGCAATCGTGTAAGAGGGAGGGCTTTGAGGAAAATACTCCTCGGTGAAATATCTCTTGGGGGGGGGGGGCTCGCAGCTTCGTAAGGTATTGCATCAATGAATTTGCCGCGAGTGAATGAATCCCGAGAGTCGCGTCCCTTCATCATTCTCCACCCGGACGCGCTCGCACACCGAGGCTCGCGGTATTATTTCATAAACGTATTTACACCTTGTAACGAAATATATGTTATCCCGGTTGGCGAGTCGGCTCTCTCGCGCGTTGCTCAATTCACACTCGGTGATTGCCTCCTCTTTCTTCGCGGATCGTCTCATTCTCACCGGACGATTTGCATGTAAATTGAATCGAGAAGCTTTGCGTCGCCAGTGCGAAGGATACGCGGGGTTTCGAGAGAAAAAAAAGATACGCGTATATTTGCCGGGTGCATTAAAAAGCATTCGGTTTCCATGCGGCGTGTCGAGAGCGTTGTCCACACCGATTGCGGACCGAGCCGTGAACTGGCTCTGGCGAGCACGATGACGATTTTTTTTTTTTTTTTTTTTTTTTTTTTTCGTTTTTTCTTCTTTTCTTTCCGTCGAGTCTCGCGAACGGACCGAGCGAGACAGCGAGACTCGCGAGTGCTCGAGGATTATGCAACCGCGTAATTACATAACGAACGACGGAGAGCGGAGAAGGACGCCGAGTTGTCGGGAGTTTTTCGTGTACAGCGAAGCGAAAAGAAATCTCGGCCACCGCGACTCGCTTATGTAAATTTTTATTCCCCCCCCCCCCCCCCCCCCCCCCCCTCCACTTCTGGTTACTCTCTCGTTCTGTAACTTGTCGTGCGACGCGCGACGCTCGAGGAACGTAACTCCTGTCAAGTATCGGTGAATGGTCGTTTGTCGTTCGCTGTGCTGGAGCTACCGACGCTGCCTCCGCGTCGTTGGCGAACAGGACCGATCGCCGTTACACCATTCGATACTTCGTTATCCGATATCCTCGAAAGTGCCGAGTCGGGGTCAACGGATGATCGTTGGTGGTTAAATTTGGATGGAGGAGCCTGTGCACATCGGTGAAGAACATTCGGGGCTGTTGAGTATATCGTGCAGCGTCGGCGCTGATGCTACAAGGTCGATTCAATAGATTTTTTTTGTCCCAAGTGCGGATGATCATTCGTGACTAAATTTGGATGGTAGATCTGCGCCCACACACAGAAAAAAAAAATTATTTCACGGCCACCGTTTATTTGGTTTGAGTAAAATATTTATTTGATTGAAATAAATATTTATTTTAATTAAGTAAATGGTTACTTAAATGAAATAAATATTTATTTGATTGAAATAAATATTTATTTTAATTAAGTAAATGGTTACTTAAATGAAATAAATATTTATTTGATTGAAATAAATATTTATTTCAATCGAATAAATATTTAACTTAAACCAAATAAACGGTGGCCGTCAAATACATTTTTTTTCTGGGTGCACCGGTAAATAGCATTCCAGACTATAAAGTGTCTCGTATATACTGGCGACATCAACGCACCGGATTTATTCTAAAAAACAGGTCGATTTTCGGCATTTTTTAACGCAAATATTAGAAGGTCAAGGTGACTTTAACGTGATTTTTTTTTTCGTTGGGACGAAAAAAAGGACCTTTATCTATTGTTATTAACAAATAAACGAACACTTTTTTTAATCGGTCGAACATTAGATACGAAAAGTTATAATCTAGGATCTGTCCAAATTTCAACTGAGCCGGACGAATAGATTTTGAGATACGGCGTACGTTGTTAATTGTTAATGGTTAATTGTCAATTATTAATAAGTCAGTAGTCCATTGATATTTTTCAATAAAAAAAAACACAAACTTTATAACACCTTGTACTAACTGTGTGTAGAAACCCAACCGTGTCCTTTTAATATCCGCGTTAAGAAAAATGTTGAAAATCGACCAGTTTTTTGGACCAAATCCTTATGCCGGTCTAATTGATTGCTAGCTTTAGGGCTAACAATCGCCGTTATTATTTATAGATGGATAGAATTTATTAAGTCCTGGGATGTCTCCTCTAAGGACCGATGCAATACAGGCAAAGAAAAGAAAAGCAGTACAGAGTACAGCAGGCAGTATTTCGCATACAGAACAAGGCAATAGAAAGGCAAATACAGGCAGCATAAAGTGTTTACAAAAAGTGTGTTTACATTAGGTTATAAGTGTTAAATGTTAGAAATCCAAAGTACAAATAACTTAAACAATAGAGATGATGTTTAAAAATCGGCAACTACGCTAATCTAAATCTAATCTAAAAACATAAATAAAATATATGAATTTAATTAATTTGATATATTATTCTTTATTTAACCCCCGATGTAAATTTCCACATGTACACTGTTCGATACTTCATTATGCATATCCTCAAAAGGCCCGAGTCGGAATCATCGGACGATCATTGGCAACTAAATTTGGATGGAGGATTCTGTGCCCATCGGTGAACAGCATTCGGGACTGTAAAGTATATCACATAGCATCAGCGCTGATGATGTAAGATTGATTCAATCGATTTTTTTTTTCTCAGTGCCGATGATCATTGGTGACTAAGTTTGGATGAAATGGTCCGCGCCCATCGGTGTTTAGCATTCCAGACTATAAAGTATATCGTATACACTCGGACCATCAGCGCCCAAGATGACTCAAGGCCAGCACGTCCTTAATTATTCATATCGCCTTGCTTAATTAGATATATTATTATATTTCAAACTCTCGAGGCAAGTTTCCGCATCTACACCATTCGATAATTATCCGATATCTCAAAAGTCCCGAGTCGGGCTCATCGGATGATCGGATTGGTGACTAAATTTTTATGGCCCACCGGTAAATGACATTCCAGACCATAAAGTATATCGTATACACTGGCAGCATCAGCGCTCGAGAATGACTTAAGACCAGTAATGACCACATATATACACATATATTTTCCCGACGTCGCTAAAATAACCACATTCCTTGCTTGCCACACGGGCGGGAAATCGCCGATTATTGACCAATGATCATTATCAACCTGTGCGCATGCGCGGTACTGTTTCATTACACCCTAGCTAGTAACAGGGCTCATTACTCCCTCTCAAAGCTCTATTACACCCGGGCGAGTAATGGTCATTGGCGAATATGACGATTTTGCGACGCAAGAAATGTGATTATTTTAACGAAGCCGGAAAAAAAATATTGTAGGCGATTTTGCGACGCAAGAAATGTGATTATTTTAACGAAGCCGGAAAAAAAAAATATCGTAGGCTACGCAGGAGGGGTCGGATTTTCACGTCGTGCGATTTCCGCACGCTTCGCCCTCGGCGAAAAACGCCCACTTCCCTTCCTCGTAGCATAACATACCGATTTTCAAACTCCCGGCGCAACTTATCAAAGTAAGGATTAAAATATGAGCGGAAGAAAAGAACATCGGACGTACCTGGCATTCGAATTATCCGACGAAAGCCTGCGGTATTTTCAACATTTTTCTCAAAATGAATTTCTTTCTATTTTATTTTTTATTTTTGTTTACATAGGATAGACCCCCGCTGTAAGTACGGTAATATGTGCGAATACGTCCGATAAAACGATCCAGAATTTTCTCGTTTGCCGTGATTGGCGATAAGTGGGTATACCGAAGTGAAACGCCACTTTATGCCCGAAGCGACCGTCGTCGTCTACGTCTTCGACTCGTCGTCATCCGAGGAGGAGAGGCGTGTTTAGGTAACCGCTATATTTATCCAGGATTCTGACTCGAACAGACCGCCGACCATACGTATAGAGCTGATCTGTAATTGCGTGGGTAGTAACACGTATTCGGCTGGCTGCTGACTGTTGCTCTCGGAGCGGCGTAAAAGGCAATCGTTGCGGAATAAGAGAGGCAAAAAAAAATACCGAAATAAATGTGGCTCAAGCGTGTCACGATATATAGATAGCAAGGCTTATATACGCGTCCAACGTAGAACGAGAACCGGGGTGGAATAGAGAAGAGGGGAGGGAGATGAGGGTCGGAAGAGAACGACGAGGAGGAAAGCGTGGATGAAAAGGAAGGAGTGAAAGATGAAGGAGAAGAAGAAGAAGAGGAAGAAGCGGAGGAAGAAGAAGTATATCCAGCTCGCACGCGGCATCCCGGCGGCTGGCGAGGCTCCGGCGAAGGCGCAGAGCTCTCCCCAGGAAAATTAATGTCCCGGTCGGCTCGCAGGAATTGAGTGGAGAGTCGTGTTTAATTGGGATAAAATCTCGGTGTTTTTCTCCAATGAATCAAGCAGCATCAGCGTGTGCTGCGGAGCTATACGAGAAGGGGAGGGGGGGGGGGGGGGGGGGGGGGGGCATGAGCGCGAATCTAGCCGCGTCCCGGCCGGTTCTCTGGCTCGGTCCCTCGATCGAAGCGTCAGCGAGCGGCACCGATGGCAGAAGCCGCCGATCAAGGGGCGTTTGCTCTCCTGCCTCGACGAGATCTAAGCGAACCTCTCACGAGTACCTAGCTGAGGTTCGCTGCATGCGAGATCTCGCTTGTGCACTGTCAGCCGCCAGAGTCTCATTTCTCCACGCGCGTATGTGCTCCGGCGAGAGCAAGACAACTCAAAGTCCACCTCACGCGGATGGACCCTGAGTCCAAGCTGATTGGCTCTCCTGTCTTTCGATTAATCACATGGAACTTGAATAGAAAAAGAAACAGAATGTTCAAGTATATAAAGCCAGAGATGCCGATTGGGAAGGGTCAATCAATCGACTCTCTAATATTCGATCTAAACCTATTGTGTGCCTGGAAAGAAATGCTTCGATGCCTCCTACGAGGGAGGGAATTAATTAGTTAATGCATTTATTGTGTAACAGGACGAGAGAGTCCTCTAGGTCGGTACTGCCGAAATAGGGATCGTAACAAATCGTAACATATATCATAAGTAAAATAAAACCACAAATATCGTAAATCATAAACCGCAAATCGTAGTATCGTAAAGAGGCAAAGCATAACAAATATCGCAAATAAACAGCAGATAGTGAGAGAGGGAAGAAGGAGCGTGCATTTCGTGCTCTGAGGCAAAGCCCTCTAGAGCAGTAACTTTAGAGTCCACCTGACTCAAAAGTACAACTAACTAAACTTAACCTAGGAAAGCGTAGTGCATGTGAAACAGTGGGGACGACAAAATAAAGCAAGTATCGCGAAAAAAAATATAACCAAACATTATATGAAACTAAAGTACCAGAGAATAAAAAAAAAAAAAAAAAAAAAATTAAAGAATTGCAACTGAACTGAATTAACTAACTAAAACAAATTACGAGCTAAATACTAAATTACAAATTGAATTAAGAATTAAAGGTCGGGCTCATACAACTGCACAAGCAAAACAAGCTTTCCGGTCAAAAGTTGAACGTTACCTCGCGATGCAGTATTTATAGCACAGGGTTTCCATAATTCGGATAGTTAGGGTATTTGTCGCAATGGCCAAACGTAATATATTGAATCGGAACGCCCTTACGCCTAGGTAGAGTCTCGCGTTTGGCCGCGAGATGGCGAGTCGGCGGAGCGCTTCGCGCAAGCGAAGTGGTCCCCGGCCGCTATAAAGGTTCTACCTATCCTATCCTCAGGGTTCTTTCCACTCCCACAAAGAATTGATCATATTTCCTCGAGGTAAGCCCAGAATGGGGCCTCGTTATAATTTATTTGACAGACTGCGTAAGCACGTATGCCTCAGCATACGTGTGTTTGAACGGAGTAGACTCACAATCATAGCAAATTATTCAGCTAGGAACGTCGGATCGACCTGTGGGTTCCCGAATTGCACGACCGAAGAACTCCTCTGACTTTCCTAGTTCCCTTCCGTCATATGCGTTAGCATCTAACTAATACACCACTGTCTTAGCTCACAGCGTAGGCTCCTAGTCAGAGAAAAGGATTCTACCAGGAACATCGTGTCTACTTGTGGGTCCCCGAATTGCAAGACCGAAGAACTCCTTTGACTTTCCTAGTTCCCTTCCGTCATATGCGTTAGCATCTAACTAATGCACCACTGTCTTAGCTCACAGCGTAGACTCCTAGTCAGAGGAAAGGATTCGGCCAGGAACATCGTGTCTACTTGTGGGTCCCCGAATTGCAAGACCGAAGAACTCCTTTGACTTTCCTAGTTCCATTCCGTCATATGCGTTAGCGTCTAACTAAAGCACCAGTGTCTTAGCTCACAGCGTAGGCTCGCAGTCAGAGGCAAGTATTCGGCCAGGAACATCGGATCTACTTGTGGGTCCCCGAATTGCAAGACCGAAGAACTCCTTTGACTTTCTGGGTTCCCTTCCGCCATATGCTTTAGCGTCTAACTAGTGCACCAGTGTCTTAGCTCACAGCGTAGGCTCGCAGTCAGAGAAAAGGATTCTGCCAGGAACATCGTGTCTACTTGTGGGTCCCCGAATGGCAAGACCGAAGAACTCCTTTGACTTTCCGGATTCCTTTCCGTCATATGCCTTAGCGTCTAACTAATACACCAGTGCGTTGCAGAGGGGTCAACAGTCCAACTGCCACTTTCAATCGAGCGCATATGACGTGAAATCCCTACCTTCACACCTTATCTAGCAAGTCCAGTGCCGAACTCTATACATTTCACCTGGAAAAAGACGATCTAACTGGACTTCGGTACTGGACTAGCAAGTCCAGTACCGAACTCTATACATTTCACCTGGCAAAAGACGCTGCCCCGGAATATCGATACGTCTCAATACATCTATATATGCGCGCACAGCAAGACAGTTTCCCGACGCAGAATCCACCGTTGCATTCATGAGAACCTCTGCTCTCGCTCGCCCACGCTCCACGCTACATTCATTCACTTCTGCACTCGGCGGCGACTGCTCATTCCTCCCGCCTCGTCTCGGGCTCGTCCTTCGCTGCCTTCTCACATATATCTATAGCGCAGTAAACCTCTACGTACAGTATAGAGATGCAGTCGCCAATACCTGCTGCACGCGCGCGCGCGCACGCGAGCCACATCAGCTTATACGTGCATCCCCCTTTCGTAACTCCCCTCCCCGAAGATCCTCGTTCGTCCTCTTTCCTCGCCACCCTCTCTCCACACACTCTCCTCTCTCGGTCCTTTCCGCGACAAGCGCGCCGCTACATGACGTCACTCTGGCACGGTTCTCATAGGTGCGTGTCGTGCGTCCAGCGTGACGCGGTATACTGAAACGCACAGTAAAAAAAAAGAGCCCCCTTAAAGGACCTATTCGGATACGCATCGTCAAACCGGTCGTCGATCATTGATAAAAGTTGACAACGCGTCCGGGACTCCCGGCGCTTCGACAACCTCGGAGCATATTTTTTTTCTGCCCCGTCTTTACCATCATTCCAGCGGGTTACCCGCCGATTGTACAAACTATTTGTGACACAATTCCATCCGAGCTTGCGTTCGATTCGCGCACACGTACGGACACCCCGCGGTCCAGTCTCCTTCAATCAGTATCTCGCGGCTAAGATATTTCTCCCAACCAATAGACGGCATGACGGCGGACGAGACGTCGATCGCTCCCTGTAAGTAGAAAGTTTTCTCCGGTGAGAATCAGACACAGATAACGAACGGTTATATCCGCGAAGTTAAACACAGTGTGTACCGAGTACTGGTTATCTATCGCTCCGCGCGCGATGTACACGTCCGATTGATAAAGGCACGGGGGGGGGGGGGGGGTTCAACGTCCCCCACGGATCCAGACATCCGTGTAATTTCCTGTAAGCAGTGATTAGTTACGTGCAAGAGCACGACTCGATATGCCAGCCTCGGCAAACGTTATGTAATGTATACTGCGGCTTGGCTCGTTCTGTACAGAGCGATTCAGATCGGAGTCATTCGGCGGTTGCGACGATGTGCGAGATTCGATTCTCCATCGGCCGGGGATATCCGATCGACGGATCGATCGTTGCCGGTCGTCGTCGTCGGACGACGAGAAAGAGGCGAGTACTTCGAAACTTCCGTGGTCCACGGCTGAGTCTCGCGATCGGACAGGAAATACCCGGCACTCGTTTCGACGTCTCCTGAACGAGCCTGTAGAAACGCATCACTTATGGGTGATGGAGGCTAGCGCCGGGCAGCTAAGGGGATAAAAATTATTGCGGCGGCCCTCGCCGCAATAACCTGCCCCGTTCGTGAGGCGGCGTACGTCGTCCCGGGCACGTGGGCAGATAGCCAGTTAACGAGATCCTCCCGATATCCTTCTCGTGTACGGTCAAGTTTCGTCAACTTCTCATTGCGAACCTCTTCGCTCCTTGCATCCTTCGCGCGGGCACATATCCGTGCGCGCGCGCACCTCACAGATACGATCTTCGAGGCTTGTGATTAGAGTATAATTACGAGCCACCAATTATTTCCGTACGACGAATCCCATCCCTCTGACGCAACGAAACAGAACCACCTATCGCGGGATCACAATTGACCGATACACGCCCCGAGAGACTAAATAGAAAAAAAGGGTTTTGTGATATCTTTGCTAGAGTCGGCTTTGGCCGGTTTCGCATGGGGCAACGTCGCTCGGTCCGCGTTTCTGCTGGAAGTGGAGCTACACGTGACGCTCCGGGGCCCGAAGTGTTCGTGAGACGCCGGAGCGAAACGTGAGGGAGCGGACAGCAGCGGCAGCCGGGGCGAGCTCCCCGGGCTGCTCCTCGTGACATTTCCGGAGCCGCCACCACCGTCGCCGTCGCCGCACGCCCGGTCAGCCTCGGAGCCACTCTCCGATCGAGCCGAGGAACCGAGAGCGCGAGCCGTCGCACGAATCGGTCGCACGACTTGTCCGGTACGCCGCCGCTCGCTCGCGCCGCCCGCCACAACGCGAAGATCATCTCCATGATCAATGGTGCCCCGCACTGAAATGCATGTCCCCGGGGGCATAACTGTAACCGCCAGATACCGCACGGAGATTAGATGCACCGTTGCGTTGTGTGCGCGGGGACTCCGGGCATTTGCTTTGCCCTGCTGCTGACTTACACATTCGCGCAAAACATACACACCGTTTGCACACGAATAGACGCCGATATCTCGGTTACAGGCGAACAATGCTGGAGACTTAATGGCAACGCGCTCTTTTGTTGGTGGTTGGTGGACGCGCACCTGGTGCATGGATGTGCCGAGTCTGAGCGGTAATACGTACCTAACTTACCTATCTTACCGGCAGTATCGGTGGATGCAGAAGTGGACGGAGTCCCAATCTGCCTCTCGTATGGCTTGAGGAGCGCGTCTTTTTTTTTTCTTTTTTTTTTTTTTTTTTTTTGTTGTCACCGTGGTTTTGTGCCTCGTACATCCTGGGTTTGAGTATGGTAAACATTCATAGGCGCCGTACTTGTGACGCACCATTATATTGCGACTCGGCGGCGACATCGCGGCGGAAAGTAACTTTCCGCAAAGTGGGCGCGTTTGTTTACCCATACCGAGGATTCCTCCTGTACCGTTGTCAAAATATGGGAGATGCACCTTTCGCGATACCGCTGCACCATCGAAGTCCGAAGCCTCCATCGGGTCGAAAAAAAAAAAAAAAAAAATCTTATCAAATGCTCGAGACTTTTATGAACTACCGTTTGAGAATCTCCAGTTTTCGACCGGAAGCGACGTCATACAGGAAATGCGTCACTTCCGGTTTGAAAATCTCATTTTTGCAACCGGATGTGACGTCATACAGAAATTCGTCGTTCCGGCTTGAAAATTTCATTTTTCGACCGGAAGCGACGTCATACAGGAAATACGTCACTTCCGGTTTGAAGATCTCATTTTTGCAACCGGTTGTGACGTCATACAGAAATTCGTCGTTCGGGCTCGAAAATTTCATTTTTCGACCGGAAGTGACTTCAAACCGGAAATACGTCACTTCTGGCCGAAAAGTGAGATCTTCAAACCGGAACTGACGTTCTCCCGTGCGAGGTAACTTTCAGTAGAAATATGACATTTTCAAACCGGAAGTGACGTTTTCCTGCACGACGTAACTTCCCGTTAAAAACTGAGATTTTCAAGCCGGAACCCACTTTTTTTTCTCTATGACGTCACTGAGATTTTCGAAGGCTATTTCTGCAGCCTACTGAATTGTTGGCGAAAACGACTTTTAACTGAAACGAGTCCAGTGTAAAAGAAAGACCATCTCGTCTCGCGACCTGGAAGGCTGACGACCCTGAAGAGCAAATATCTTTGTTTTTCGATCGGGGCGTATCTTGCGGTTTTTGTTTGTTTATTGTCTGAAACCTTGATGAGATAATAAAGCATTCAACATTGAAAGCTCGTGATTTTCGATTCGTTAAATTAAATCGATACTATCGTAGTCGGAGAGAATACGTACGCGGACAGTGCCGAGCGGAGTCGTAATTCTATACTATGGGAGGTAGCCGGGATATTGACGGTAACGACACCCCGGCAATTCTAGCAGTTGCTGCTCCTGGCTGGCTGGCAGGCGGGGAATATTAATTTCCTCGGTGAGCTCGAGGTATATCGAGAGCACGGCCGGTATAGGCACGGGCGCTGTACTCGTCTCCCGCGGGCAGTGAAACTGGAGACCGTCGACCAATCATTGCAACGACCATAGTCAACCCGGCGGAGAAAGGGAGAGAACCGAACGCACCGACAATGGGTCCACTAAATTATTGCACGAGTTTCTCGCTCGGACGAATATATTTTCATAGGGGGTGTCGCTGCATCGCGCAGCCTCCCTGAAAAATATTATCGATGAGTTATCGTCCCGGTCGCTGTGGCCCGAACCATTATGTTGAATTATCATCAATCACCCGAGAGGAAATTAATAGAAGGCAACTTTCTACGTATGGCAAAGCCCGATCATTTTTTATTCTCACCTCGCTCGAGCCCCCCCCCCCCCCCCCCCCCTTTGTATTCCGTTCTTTTCCTTTATTATCTCTCGAAGATGCGTATTAGTGACTCGGAGTACTCCCGATAATTCCCAGGGCATCGCGATACCGCAATTATTATGGAGGAAGGCGCATACGGCTAAACAACGAGAATCTTGTTGATAATTCCTCTCGCCGACGTCTTATTATCGTGCTAGGCGCGTCGCGATTCATCATTCCAGTCTCGCCCGGGTAGCCCGAAAGGCCTGCGTGCGTGTAGTACGCCAGGGTACCTTGAGGAGAAAAAAATAAAACATATGCCGTCCACGCGCGTTTATCGCGGGCCGAAATGCTTGGGTCAATAGCGAGGTCGCCTTCGCAATCGATTATAATGTATACGCGACTAAACCTCCAGACTGTTCTGCAAACGATAAACGCCAGACATATTTTTCATCATTTTTTTTTTTTTTCGCACGTATACACACACATTCGGCAATTAAATTCCGCTATGACAAAATCGGAGCTGGACAAAATGGGAAAAAATACTCCAAGAACAAAGTACAAATTATCGCAAGTATTTTATTTACTTGGAATAATCAAGTATTTTATTTACTTGGAATAATCAAGTATTTTATTTACTTGGAATAATCAAGTATTTTATTTACTTGGAATAATCAAGTATTTTATTTACTTGGAGCATTTTCGCAAGTACTTTTTCGAAGAACTTTTCGCAATTAAGTTTGTAGCATTTTAATCGGTGTTCTACTGTACTTCATACTTGAAATCCTAAAAAAAAGACTTGAAGTACAAAAAACCACTTTTACGTGAAGTACCAATCAAATAACCGGTACTTCAAGTACTGCTCACCTCCGGCGTAACTATAGCGTACGCCGATAAGCGAACGTCCCGTGGGGCGGTCGCGGAATCCATCGCTCACTTCCACGTGCGAATAAAATTCAAGGTGAGGCAGGCGTACAATTTCAATTATCCGGGAACTCTTCGGTCCCGAGCCCTCCACTTAATCGGGGTTTTACTATACTTCATACTTGAAATCCTAAAAAAAATACTCGAAGTACTATAAACCACTTTTACGTGAAGTACCAATCAAATAACCGGTACTTCAAGTACTGCTCACCTCCGGCGCACACTATAGCGTACGACTATAGGCGAACGTCCACGTGCGAATGAAATTCAAGGTGAGGCAGGCGTACAATTTCAATTATCCGGGAACTCTTCGGTCCCGAGCATTCCACTTAATCGGTGTTCTCCTGTACCTCATACTTGAAATCCTAAAAAAAAGACTTGAAGTACAAAAAACTACTTTTACGTGAAGTACCAATCAAATAACCGGTACTTCAAGTACTGCTCACCTCCGGCGCACACTATAGCGTACGACTATAGGCGAACGTCCACGTGCGAATGAAATTCAAGGTGAGGCAGGCGTACAATTTCAATTATCCGGGAACTCTTCGGTCCCGAGCATTCCACTTAATCGAGGTTCTACTGTACTTCATAGTTGAAATCCTAAAAAAAAGACTTGAAGTACAAAAAACTACTTTTACGTGAAGTACCAATCAAATAACCGGTACTTCAAGTACTGCTCACCTCCGGCGCACGCTATAGCGTACGCCGATAAGCGAACGTCCCGTGGGGCGGTCGCGGAATCCATCGCTCACTTCCACGTGCGAATAAAATTCAAGGTGAGGCAGGTGGACAAGTGTCTCGTCAGTGCGGTACACCGTAAGTGGAGCCAGCACGGCGATGAAGTCACACGGGCGTTCGTCCATCCAGAGCGGCGATGGCGACTGGAACAGAAAACAGAGACGCCGATGAGCGAACGAGACACCGCGAACAAACTTCTCGGAAGGCTTTCGTATGCCGCAACTTTGGACGAGACCGGGATTCTAATGGATTCGTTTAGCGTACAAAAGAGTTAGAAACCAGCCGCTCTTCGCTCGCCACGCTCGGGCTATCGGACTCTCCGGAATAATACAAAAAAATAACATAAAAAAAGCTAAAAAAAAAAAAAAAAAAAAAAATTACCGCGCGTGGGACGTTCCCTGATGGAGCCTCGGTGCGACGTTCCTATTATAGCATTACATTATCTTTCGCCCTTTCTTTGCCGGCATTCTCGGTCCGTGCTCTCGCCGATTCCTCAGCCCGGCGGAGCAATTGTCGAGCGGGCCGGCGACTTATGGCTGCTCCCTCGTCCCGAGTTAACGTCCCGAGGAGCGTCGGGGACACGGCCGAGAGTGCGAGGGTGCGCGAGTGAGACGCTCGTAACGCCGGGGCTAATCGAGCGAGCGAGATGAGGCGGCTTTGCCAAATGGATTTGTCCGCGGGCTTCAAGGTCGCTTGACTTATCGCTCCCTCTCGGCACCTCCTCCGTACATCGGAGCTTCGAGCTCTCCCGAGCGTACACGGTTACCTCCCACCTCCCCGTATATTCCCGGGCGTCCAACTTCCAAGTGACACGCACCCGCGAGCCGGTGAGCGAACGAGAGAGCGAGAAGCCACGGCAAAGTGAGTGAACGGGGCCCCGGACCGACACACGGGCTCGTCCCCGGAGATCCCTCGAGAGCTAGACCATTCGCAGATTGCGCCGCTGCTCCCGCTGCTATAAGGTGCAACGTGTACCAGAGGCAGAGCATCACCTCAACGCTCGCGGGACGCTGAACGAGCGTGTTTTACGCGCGTGGGACGTGTGAAGGTCTCCCATTTGAGTCTTGGTCTTTTTTTTTTTTTTGTTTGTTTGTTTGTTTCCTCTCGTGTCTCCGCGAGTTCTCGTTGCGAAGGGCTCTTCTGCTCCTTTTTGCCTTTCCTTATTCATCTCGTACTCGTGCCTTTCGCTTCTCCTCCCGCCTCTTCTTCTTCTTGTCCTCATCGTCGTCTTCTTCCTCGGGCCGCGCGAAGCATCCCCCTGTCGCAAGTGCGAGCCGCGCGAAAGAGCCCGGAGGACGGAATGAGAAAGATCCCCGGGGATTTAAAATGGATTTATCTGGTGGACTCTCGACGAGGTCGCGGGTAACAGAGCTCAATGCTGGGATTCGAGCGGTTTCCACGAGCCGGTGCATAATCGTATGAGGGCGACGCGGACACCCGATACTCTTCCTCTTCTTCATCGATCCTTCGTCGTTGATTCCCGCTGCACGGTGTGGCAACGGCCTTCGCGGCGAATAAGGCGAGGGGGCGCAATACGGAACGGGAGAATAAAAGTCGATGAGGGAGAGGAATATGCGGGACGCGGCGAGAGTCCGCGCGTGGGACGACGTGAGAAGTTACCGCTCGTCCTCAGCTTGTCGCGCGCCGGCAGAAGGACATCGAGGATCACCCTGAGCGCGTGACGGAGATACTTTTCTCTGATGAGCCGAGGAGTCGGTGTCGTAGCTCTTTTTTTTTTTTCGTGACGCGTCTCGCGCGGAAGATTCGGTCATCGTCTCCCTTGATCATTTGAACGAATTTTATTTGTTGTAAGAGGAAAGGCTCGAAATTTTGAACGATCGAAATGGAGAGTGTAAGAGATAAATAAATATTTTAACATGCGAGAGGATATAAATACTATCGAAACAAGAAACGAAGAAATAAATATAGACATAATGAATTTTTTTTTTTTTGTTGCATTTTCCCTCACTTAAAGAGGGAATGCGATGGCAAGCTTGATATGAGGCAAAGATCGATGAATTCTTCCTCCTCTACAGTTTCTCGTATTCGAGCATCGGCCATATTCCGTCATTTTACCATAAAGGAGAACCTATATTTTTTTTTTTTTTTTTTCTAGCGATTGTAACGAATATGTAGCGGACTATTTGTTGAGGCACACGATATTAGTTAGGTTTGACAATAGACGAACGAACGGACGTTCGATGCAAGATCGGTCGTCATGTCGGCGAGAGTGGACGAGACCCTTAAAGCGAACAGACGTGTGACATTACGTGATCGTGATAATTAGCGTTTATCATTGTTAATAACATCTCCCAAAAATCAAATACGCGCGCGTTAATCATTCGCTCGGTCGTTACATTATAGAAAAAAAAAAAAAATGAAAGAAAAAAGAAGTTCAGATGACTGAGAAGAGACCCTGCAATGGAAGCCGAATACCGTGTCGCCGGCGCCAGTCAACGAGGCCCGCAATTTTACCGCTTCTCGACGATGATTTATTTGACAACTGGGCGTAGCCTAAATGGCTCGTCTACCGAACTCGGAGTTTTTTTTGGTTTTGTTTTTTTAGGAAGACTATTTTTGGAGTTTTAGAGGCGAATAAATATGAGAGCGGCACGTTCGTCCCGATTACAGCTCTCTCGAGAGCATAGAGAAGAGGTGTCTAGTCGCGTTTGACGTCCGGCTCGGGGTGGAGTGCGTGCGTTATTGTTCTTCGATGAATCCCTCAGCGAGGGGGATACTTTGGCGTTGGGAATGATAGAGAGCCGAACCAGCGGAACCTGCGGGAACTCCCGCGGGTTTCCGGGAAGAAATCCTTTCGAGCGTCGAATGTGGGAGGTATCCGCGGGTATAATGGGAGCCCAAAGTAAGCGCGGCGGATATCGGGACAACTTTGAGGAATTTATTCGACAGGGGTCCCGACCGGAGCGAACACTTTATGGAGAGATAAACATCGAAGATTTGTCCCGCTCGGGGGGCGCGGCGGCGGCGTCGAGGCTCGATGCTCGAATTACCTCTCGAATGAATCGCGAATGAGGGGCAAAAAAAAGGTGCAAAGTAATTTGCACATGGCTTCCGCATTTATTATAATTTTACTCATATAATACAATGTTATATGCTCATGTAACATTGCAAGGAACTTTCTCTATGAGAATGTTTTCGTTGATAGATTTTAGCTTCCTCATGGAGGAAGCTGTGAGTAAAATTGCAATAAATGAGGAAGTCATGGGCAAATTATTTTGCAATTTTTTTTGTATTGTAAAAAAAATGCTACATCTCTAAAATGAAAAGTCAACATTTATTGTAGAAAATCGGTAATTGAAAATTGGGTAATTCGTCGTTTTGAGGCTATCTTTCGTGTATTTTTCCACACTGATGACGAATCTATTAACTATTTTACTCCTAGAGCCACATTTGATGCACAAACTCGTATCGGAAGAAATAAAGAAATTTTCCCGAAAAATTTCAAAATTTCAAAATTTTAAAATGTCATAAAATTTAAATGGTTAGATCAATTTTCGCCAAATGTAATACCAAACATTGCAAAGCGCTAGTCCATTTCCATGTCAAATGTCAACTCGTTGCCTCCATATTCACTCGAATTGTACCGTTTACGATAATAAAAAAAAAAAAAAACAAAATCGCATAAAATCTGATCGCCTGGATAGATTTCGGCCAAATTCAATACCAAAGGTCTTTGATCATATTATTATATGTGTAGACGTGCATAAAAAAACATCTATTTACTGGCTTTTTCGTCGGCTTAATTGTCCATTCACTGGCCGGTCTACCCTATTTTAAGTAATCTAACATTAAAATCTATATATATATATATATATATATATATATATATATATATTTTAAGGAAAAGATCTTCCTCTGTGAGGAAGCAAAAGAGGAAAAAAAAAAAATTTCGCCAGCCAGTCGATCGCGAGCGAAGGATATGCCCAGCGCCTGAATCCGCGGCAAGGATTCTGGGTCGAGTGGGCAAAACGTGCGGGTCGAGTAGGTGTTGGTTACAGCTAGGAAGTCCGTATCTCCTCGTAAGTGGGTATACGCCGTGCATGGCCGGACCGGGCGAGAGAGCGCGCGCGCGCGCCCCCGCGCGGTAGAAAAAGGCAAAAGTTGAGTGCAGGCCGGACGGGGAGAGATCGGTTTCTCGCGGGGCGAGCGCACGTACAGAAACGCAGGAATCGCGGCGCTCGCGGTCCCGGTGGAGCGGTTGGGACAACTCGGCGACGCGCACGGCACGCCGATGAACGCGCGTGACCAGCGGGGAACCATTCTCCGTTCGCACACGCTTTTCACAGTGTCCTGTGTGCGTCCTCGCGGCGATGAGAGGGACACGCTCGGCTAAATGCTATTTATACACGGTGACTGCACGAGAGTGGAGTAGAAATACGGAAATATATAACCCGAGACACGGGAGGAGGAGGAGGACGCGGTGAAGGAGAACCAGAAAAAGATGGAGTTAAAAGAACGGTCTGGGGCAGTTGTCGCGAGCCTCTCGTGCAGCGAAGCGGGTTCCTCAATAAGGCAGCAGGTAGGACACGGCGCGTACGCGCCCGCTAGGAGCAGCAGTGATTCAGCAGCGGGGAAGAGATGATTTCTTATTTTATTTTATTTTTTTTTTATTTTTTTTTCATTTTTACTGGGTCAGACAGTCCGGCATCGTGATTCCGTACGTTTATATCGATAAGGCGAGTCACGCCCGACCGAGATTTCATATTTAAACTCCTTTGACATTCGTTGCTTACCATAAAGTTACACCCAGAAAAATCATTCTTTTTAAGGATGAGCCGCAAATAATTATTTATTTAATTCGAATAAATATTTATTGTATTCTATTAAATATATATTTAATGGCCGAAGGACTTAGGTCGATGGCCCCGTTGGCAATATGTGTATGTGTTCACATGTCAATCTCCGTTATGTCATGCCGTGTAAAAAAAATTGTTCCATCTGGCATATTGCCGATAAATCCACACCCAGAAAAATAATTTATTTGACGGTCTCCCCGCAAATAAATATTTATTTGATATAAATAAATGTTTATATTATTCAAATAAATAGTTACTTGAATCAATAAAAATATTTATTAAAACCAGATAAATATTTATTTGCGGGTGCCCGTCAATATAAATAAATGTTTATATGATTCAAATAAATAGTTACTTGAATCAATTAAAATATTTATTGAAACCAGATAAATATTTATTTGCGAGTTCCCGTCGATTAAATTATCTTTTTCGGTCCACCATTACTACTACAGGCCCGAGTGCAATGGTCCAGCAGGACTCAGTGCTCGTATCGCCCCACAGAAACAACATCACTGCTCCCACTATTCATTCAATAGTAAATATACATTGTTTTGCGGAGGACGCGGCGAATGAATTATTTTTCATGATGTACTTCGACTCCGCGATCAATTCGTTCGTTTTCAAACCTTGGCAATCCGTCCTTCGGCAACAAAGTGGAACAGTCCTTCGGAGGAGGCGCGATCCGACACGGCGATCCGCGAAGGACGGTGTATCTTCGCCCGCTCCGTCCTCGGAGTCGCAAGAATTCAATTATACACGTTCCCGTCCCCGCGACACGTCTCACAATTACGAATCAAGATCATTTCTTATTTATTTTTATTTTATTTTTTTCCTCAACACCCCAATTTACACCCGCAGCTCCAGTGTCCGCTTATCCGCGACGACGCGAGCGCGAGAGACTAACGAGAAATTTGTCGAGCGGAGAAGTCATGAGTCCGATTACGCTAACGATCGCAGCCACCGGAGCGCGATTCGCGGTGCGACGGAGAGACAGCGAAGCGATCTGAAAAGTTCCTCGTCGCGTAAGGGTCGGAGCGTGGGCGTCGGGCCTCGATTAACATTCGGACGACATTGCTCCTGCGTAAGTACACGGGCCGAGAGACCCGAGCGTGGGCGTGCGACCTCCTTTCCATCGGTGGGACTCGCGCCGGTGGGTGCGATCGACGACACGCCGAAACATCGGACCCCGATGTGTGCCCTCGTTCTCGCATCTTCGTCAAGTGCGCGATGGCTCCGTGGGCACCGGGGATTGGAAGAACGAGAGCTAGATTAAACGCCGGGTGGATCGGTCGGTCGGGAGGGATAGAAGAGGAACGAGAAGAGGAATAAATAATACAAAAAAAAAAAAAAAGAAGAAGGTAAGAAGAATGAGGAGATCCTCGCGGATTGCGGATCGTTCGCGGGATCGTTTGCGCGGCCCTCTCCGTTTACACCGACAGATGGGATTATCTGATCTTGAATCTAGCCCTGGGATGGCTCCGCGCGCGTATAATTGCCATCGGCGAGAGTACGGCGAGCCGCGAGGGAGAGCCGATCCTCGCCGCCTTCTCGGTGCTAGAGAGTTCCTCTCCCTTGGCTCTCGGCCATCAAGGGACGCGGGAGCGTCTCAACGCCAAGTACATGGAAGTAAAAATAAAGATAAAAAAAAAATAAAATAAAATCTACCGCTCTACGGTAGTGGTAGGAATACCCGCGCGGGTAGAGGAGAGCCGGAGAGAGAAAAAGAGAGCCGGGAGGATTTCTACGCGCGAGGCGAAGATTGTATTGAGGATCGGTGGCCCGTTGACCAGCCCTTCCTTCATTCCCTCGTTTATTCCTCTCGTTGCGCTCGTTCATTCGCGGATCGAGGGAGAGAACGGGGAAGAGAGAGTGAGAGAGCCAAGGCTGTGAACTGGGAATGTGCGTGCAACTATGCTACCGAGAGAGAGTCCCTTTATCCCTCGCGGTATTATCCTCGGTGCTCCTCCCCCCCCCCCCCCCCCCCTCCCCCTACAACCGCCCCGCCGTGGCCCTGCGGAACGAATGAGCGAGATGGTTGCGAAGTGGGTAAAGCCAGAAAGCATCGGCGGAGGAACTATAGTGGAATAGTTGTCGGTGTTCCTCACGGGGCTCGTCCGTGCTGTTGCTTCTGGTGCTGCAGAAGCTAAACCATAGCCCCGCTTCAGCGTCCGCATGAATCTACCGGCCACGGGAGAGTCCCGATAACGATCGGCCACCGCGAGCAGAAGCATCGGTGGAAGCCAGTGGAAGAGGCCAGGCGAATCGAAGCTGCTAGCAGCATCCTCCGGCCTCCTCCTCGTCCTCTTCTTGTTCGTTCTCTCCGGTGATTCTCTCGTCTATATCCCTTCGTTCCGACTCCTTTCCCTCCACTTTTACCTACCTACCCCTCCCCCCTCCCCCCCCCCTCCCCCCTTGTGGCACCTGTCCACCCAAGTAGATAATAACGCCGCGCGCTGCCCCGCGCACCATAGAATCGGCCGGCTGCCAGCCAACCTGATTGCTCGACTGCTACCTGCCTCTGGCATCGCTCTCTCGCTTCCTCAACCGACCCTCGCCCGATCCGCTCTCGGCACTCCTGTCTTCTCTTCTCAAGAAGAGTCGACGCCGCCACCGCACCGCAGGCCGAAGACTCTCTCTCGGCGATATGTCCCCCCCCCCCCCCCTCCCCTACGGCCGATGCTTCCCCTCTGTTGCTGAACTGCATACCGCGAAGCTCATGCCCTCACGCAATCCACTCTGCTTGCCCTTAATTCGCGCATGAACGATTCGCCGTTCGAGGCTCTTCCTCAACGATTATTATTCGCTTATCGAGCATGCCGGCCGAGATATCATCTCTCTCGGTCTCCGATGGAGTCGGAGACATTTTTGTACCTCGGCGACATTTGTCAACTCGCTTGCTGAGGATTCCGGAGATGGCAGAGCTATTAATCCTGTGTTGCGTCGATCGTAATCTGCGATCCGGCTGAGACAAGGTGAGTTTTTTTTTTTTTTTTTTTTTTTTTTTTTTTTCGTATGTTCTGTTCTCTTCGCGACGAGGATCGCACGATTCGGCGTGTGACAAATCACACGGGCGAAGAAATTCGTTGTCAATGGGAGTCGAAAATCCCCGAGGCCGAGGCCTCGAGGCTGCGACTACACGCTTTCACTCGCGAGTGCCCGAGTGCCTAGGCACATTTTTTTTTTTTTTCGTCCACCGGATATTGTCCGTTCTCCGTTCTCCGTTCTCCGGCGAGGTTTGTTGAGGGAGCTTCCTTGTCGGCTAATGGGATTCCCCACCGGCAGTGTAAGAGTTATTAGCGCGTGACCCCGACACTAATGAGCGCCGGGGGACATTGTGACGCGGCGACGGGAGAGGAGAGGCCCGTTCGATGTCACCGACCCTCGGTCAAGAGTTGTCATCGTCACTGTTGTACAGTGAAGTCAAAAACTCAAGTTCGATGCAATTGAGCTGGACGTCTCTGTTCCTGCTGATCGCAAAGAGCGAGTTGTTGAGAGTGATGACACACAGAAAAAAAAAAAAATCATTTGATTCAACAAAGTGTGCGCCTACGGGTGGCGAAACAAATATTTGGTTGATCGAAAGGAATACCTCGTTGATCGAACTAACAGACCGTCGAATCAAATATTTCTTTAGTTACTACGACAATTATTTCGTTCGATCAACCAAAAATTTGTTTCGCCACCCGTAAGCGCTCATTTTGTTGACGTAATCGATTTTTTTTCTCAGTGCAGGTTTTAATAAACTTGTCGATAATCATGACAGTCTCATCGGGCCGCTGATTTGGAGCATCGCAGAAATTAAATCCGAAAGCAATGGTTCCGTCCTGGCTGTGAGGCCTGAAGGCCCGTTCGATGTCACCGATCCTCGGTCAAGAGTTGTCATCGTCACTATTGTACAGTGAAGTCAAAAACTCAAGTTCGATGCAATTGAGCTGGACGTCTCTGTTCCTGCTAATCGCAAAGAGCGAGCTGTTGAGAGTGATGACAGGTTTTAATAAACTTGTCAATAATCATGGCAGTCTCATTGGGCCGCTGATTTGGAGCATCGCAGAACTTAAATCCGAAAGCAATGGTTGCGTCCTGGCTGTGAGGCCTGAAGGCCCGTTCGATGTCACCGATCCTAGGTCAAGAGTTGTCATCGTCACTATTGTACAGTGAAGTCAAAAACTCAAGTTCGATGCAATTGAGCTGGACGTCTCTGTTCCTGCTAATCGCAAAGAGCGAGCTGTTGAGAGTGATGACAGGTTTTAATAAACTTGTCAATAATCATGGCAGTCTCATTGGGCCGCTGATTTGGAGCATCGCAGAACTTAAATCCGAAAGCAATGGTTCCGTCCTGCCTGTTAGGATCGTTGACATCGAACGGGTCTTCAGGCTTAACAGCCAGGACGAAACCATTGCTTTCCAAGTTAATTTTTGCGATGCTCCATATCAGCGGCTCAACAAGACTTTCGTGATTATTGATAAATTTATCAAAAGCTGTACAGTGAAGTCTCGTTCGAATATGCAAATGACACTATTAAGCGAGCAGTTAAGAGTGACGACTGGTTTTAATCAACTCATCACTAATCATGAAAGTCTCATTGGGCAGCTGATTTGGAGCATCGCAGAACTTAAAACCGAAAGCAATGGTTCCGTCCTGGCTGTGAGGCCTGAAGGCCCATTCGCTGTCAACAATCGTCGGTCAAGAGTTGTCATCGTCACAATTGTACAGCGACGTTCCGTTCAAATATGCAAATGACTGTTAAACGAGCAGTTGACAGTGACGACAGATTTTAATAAACTTATCAATAATCACGAAACTCTCATTGACCCACTGATTTGGAGCATCCCAAAAATTAACTCCCAAAGCAATGGCTTCGTGCTGAAGTCTCTAAAGCTCATCAGTCGACGTCCACCAGATCGCGCTACAACTTTGATCTCTGCGACGAAACGTTCGGAAAGAGCCAACCTAGAGACTACGACTGGCGAATATCGCGCTAATCCTTTCCCTCGCCTATATGTCTCGGAACGTGCCCGGCCCGCATCGTCATGTCGTCGTCATCAAAATTCTCGAGTCCCGAACGGACCGGGACGAAGGAAGGTCGGACAGGCATATCACGATCGCCGAGTTTCATGAGAAAAAAAGGGTTACCTGTAAGTTTTACGGGTTCCACCGATTTTTTTTTCTTCTCCTGAAAACTTATGAGGTAGCGGCATCTATAACGCTCTCGATTCAAGGTCGTATCGCCGGAGTGAGCTGCACAGAAGAACGAGACGAAGAAGAGCGTTACCGCTGTTGGGTGCGGGGAACAGAAGAGCCAGCCGGAGTCGAGCGGGGAGACGAACGCGAGGTGAGGCCACTGCGGGCTTCCCCTTGCACTGTGGGCCGGCACTCTCTAGCTCGATCAAAGTCGTTAGTCGTCCGGTCGTTAGCTCGTTATATCACGTCGGTGTTCGCGAACCGTGCGGCGAGAGTCGTTAGAGGGCCGATAGAGAAGCGGTGAACGGGAGAGAAAGCGAGAGGAGGTGAGGATGCTGCGCTTGGATGCGGCGAGCCTCGGACCGAGAACTCCGCTGAAGTCTCGAGTCGATGAGAGTGGTCATTTACTGTAGGATATTTCCGACTTCCGAACTGGTTCAACCGTCTCCTTGACGAACGCTCGCTCGTCTAATCACTTTCGATCATCCGAAGGGTGGTAGCTGACATGTCGTCTCCTGCAATGCAAGAAACCACCGAAGATTCATCATTTTGTCTGTGTAATTATAAAATTTATATAATGATGAACTACTGTGGGAATGTTTGCGAAATGGAATGGTTCGCGACAGTTGTGATAAGGTAAACAATAAAAAAAAAAGCTTGGTAAATACACGACTTCTTTTTTCGTTGACGCGTATCAAACGCCTGAATTGCCGTCACATACGGTCGAAAAAATTAGATTTTCAAACCGCAAGTGACGTATTTCTGGCATAAGTTCACTTCCGCTCAAAAAATAAGATTTTCAAACCGCAAGTGACGTATTTCTGGCATGACGCTACTTCCGGTCGGAAAATGAAACTTTTAAACCGGAAGTGACGTATTTCTCGTATGACGCTACTTCCAGTTGGAAAATGAAACTTTTAAACCGGAAGTTACATATTTCAGGTATGACGTCACTTCCGTTCGAAAAATGAGATTTTTCAAGCCAGAAGCGACGCATTTCTGGTATGACGTTACTTCCGGTCGGAAAATGAATTTTTTAAACCGGAAGTGACGTTTTCCCCGTAGGACGTCACATCCGGTCAAAAACCAATCAACTCACGAGTGAAAATAAACGTGATCGAACCGACCGGTTAACCTGTCAGCGAGTTGACTGAGAAATAAATTATCATTGTTACATCCCCGCGGTAATAACAGCGATGAATACATTGTCCACATCACGATGTGTGATTGCCGCACGAGTTGGTGGCAACGAGCGATGTCTCGCTGTTCTCGGTCAGCTAGCCAGCGAAAGAGAGTCGGAAGAGCTCCGAGCAGGAAGTAAAAGGGGTAACAGCCACATGTTGGTCGAACATGACCTTGAAGCCCCTTCCCCCCCCCCCCCCCTCCCCCGTGCGCACTCTCGATAAGCGGTAGTTCGGAGTAACGGAGTTAGGAGCGGATCTCCTCTTACACTGTCTTTCTCCGTTCATTCTTTTCTTTCATCTCACCGCTCGTCACCCTTCCAAACCACAAGTGTTTCGAAACGGACGTTGCATAAGTCGCTCGACCGGAAGGTCGGTTCGAGGAACCGAGTATTGTGTCCTGCCTAAGAGTTACCTACTCAAGGACACATATATATATGTATACATACACGTTGGGGAGATTGCGGTTTGCCAAATGAACCTGGGGCAAAACGGACCATTTTTTACCAATTTCTCGATGGACATCAAACAAGAAGTCCCCTGTGAAATGGCGAACCGTGGTCCGTTTTTCCCCGTCGTTCCGTTTTGCCCAGGTGTCTCCTACACCCTGTTCGGTTCGTAGTTATTGTAGATGTACCGGAAAACGAACGAAGCGACGACACTAGTCTGTACCCATTAGCCCGGTGTATTGTACCGGCACCACTTTCACTGGCAAAAGGCCCTGACACTTTCCCGAGCCTTAAACGACGATACATAGACAGGAGCAGACGGAAATTTTCTTTGGCACGTATCCGCTAGTCAAGAGAGCCGTGAAATCTTGTCTGGTGCACGTTGCACTGTACAAGTGCACGGTAGATACGTGACTGGAGAGCGTCGCTATGAGAAAATTACGAGGCGCGAATTGTACGAGTAAATTGGAGCTCGTGCTGAGCGAATTGTCGAACATCCCGACTCGGTAGTGCCGGATGCGATTCGTCAATTTTTTGCATCATTTTTTTTTTTTTTTTTTTTTTAGAAACTATTTCTTCATTTGACAAACATGCTTATGAATTTACAAACCTTTTTTTTTACCCTCCAGAATTTAAATGAAAAATGACTCGGAAAAGAGTTGGCGACAATAAAAACATGATTCATCCGAGGAGATGAACTCGACTCGAAAACGTCACAACGAGAAAGTACGAGTAATTGTGAAGCTCGTGCTGAGTGCATTGTTGAACATCCCGACTCGGTAGTGCCGGTTGCGATTCGTCAATTTTTTGCATCATTTTATTTTTTTTTTTGTAGAAATTATTTCTTCATTTGACAAACATGCCTATGAATTTACAAAGCTTTTTTTACTCTCCAGGATTTTAATGAAAAATGACTCGGAAGAGAGTTGGCGACAATAAAAATATGATTCATCCGAGGAGATGAACTCGACTCGAAAACGTCACAACGAGAAAGTACGAAGCGCGAATTGTACGACTAATTGTGAAACTCGTGCTGAGTGCATTTTCGAACATCGCGGCTCTTTAGTGCCGGATGCGATTCGTCAATTTGACATCATTTTTTTTTTTTTTTTTGCAGGCATTGCTTGTTCATTTGTCAAACATGCCTATGAATTTACAAAGCTTTTTTTACTCTCCAGGATTTTAATGAAAAATGACTCGGAAGAGAGTTGGCGACAATAAAAATATGATTCATCCGAGGAGATGAACTCGACTCGAAAACGTCACAATGAGAAAGTACAAAGTGCGAATTGTACGAGTAATTGTGAAGCTCGTGCTGAGTGCATTCTCGAACATCCCGGCTCGGTAGTGCCGGATTCGATTCGTCAATTTTAGACATCATTTTTTTTTTTTTTGTAGGCATTGCTTGTTCATTTGACAAACATGCCTATGAATTTACAAAGCTTTCTTTACTCTCCAGGATTGAAATGAAAAATGACTCGGAAAAGAGTTGGCGACAATAAAAATATGATTCGTCCGAGGAGATGAATCGGGCTGCTCCTACGGTAATTTCTGTTGCAGCTGCATGCCGGCTCGGCGTTAAGAATCGTGACGCGAAGCCACGAGTAGAAAGGAGAATTCAGAGATCCGCCACAGGGACCTTTGTACACCGGTGTACATACTCCGGTGTTAAAGGCGTTCTCCGATTATCTTCACGTGTAAGGAACATTCGTGTCGTTCTTTGCCGTCGTTCGTTGCCAACGCTAGAAAGTTTTATCGAACGATTTGATGCTGTTCCCCGACGAATCTGCAACGTAACGAGCAATTATCCAACGGCGGCCGCGAGATCTTGGAGAAGAAAAAAAGACGAGGAAAAGAAAAAGACAAAAAAAAAAAATGAAAAGGCTGAAAAGCAACCGCGACGGTCTAATGTCTTCCTCGAAAAGCATGGGAAGCTTACTCATCCTCATCGCGGATAACACACATCATCGTACACCAAGGCACTTACGACTTCTTCGTGGGCGTTCCTTCGTCCGCGCTGTCCCCTGTGCGGATTACTGTAATTATGGCTTATCCATTCGTTCGAGCTATTGGAATAATTAGCCTTGACTCGCGCTATTCCCAGTGCGATTGGCGCGTAAATTAATCGGACTACCGAAAATTATCCCTTCATAAAATTCCTCGCTGTGCGCGACGAGGGTTTGTGATTGATGAGTAATTCTTTCAACCGGAAGAATAATTCATTTAACGGGAATCCGCCAATAAACAGTTATTTGGTTTAAATAAATATTTATTTAAATCAAATAAATATTTATTTAAATCAAATAAATATTCATTTAAATCAAATAAATATTCATTTAAATCAAATAAATATTTATTTAAATCAAATAAATATTTATTTAAATCAAATAAATATTTATTTAAATCAAATAAATATTTATTTGGTTTATGGTAAGATATGTGTATTTATAACGTATAAGAATAATACATACTCGTCGCAAGAGGGTCCGAATATTCGGAATAAATGATTTTATAAAATATATACATAAAATCATTAAGTGTATTAAGTTGTATGATATACAGGTTTACAAAAATGTACCAACTATTTTAGCACTGCAGTACAAATAATTTTGTTAAATAATTGACAAACGAGTTTGTCGCTTATTCGAATATACGCAACTGTCCGTTTATTTACCGTGTCTTTGACAATTTTAGTTTGTACTTTTGTTTGTAAAACTAGAAAATTAACAAATAAAAAATTGTGGACGTTTGTGGTCAATAAGTTGTTGTAAAAAGTACAAACTTTTTTTACTGTGTAGGTAGCGCCCTGGCACCACTTATGGCATAGCACATAGTAGTAGAGACTACACTGAAAAAAAAATATCATTGATTCAAGAACAGTGACACTTGCGGGCTGCCATTGACATATGTAGTCAGTGTAATTATTATTTTCATTCTAACAATTATATATTAAAATGAACCAATGTCTATAAAATTTGTGAGAAGATATGTAATAGTTTCATTATCATGCCTCGTTGTGTCAAGCAAAATAGACTTGAAATAACAGCGTATGTCAATGACAGCCCGCAAGTGTCACTGTTCTTGAATCAATGATATTTTTTTTTTCAGCGTACTATGTGCTATGGTAATTTTTCTTAGACGATCGGTCGATTTTAATAGATCCTTCTCTCAGTGTAAGAATAATACATTCTCGTCGTACACTGATAAAAAAGTACAGTTGAATCAACTCAGATTCGGGCAGGGACGTTCAAATAAATATTTAGTTGGGCGAACAAAATATTTTAATGACTCAAAAATATTTTGGTGAAATCAACCAAAAAATTGTTGAACTAAGCAATTTTTCAGCTGTACCAACAAAATATTTAGTTGAATGTCCCTGCCCGAATCTTAGTTGATTCAACCGTATTTTTTTTATCAGTGTAAGAAGGTCCGAATCTTCCACCAACTATTTTAGCAGTACAGTACATGGCTACCAACTATTTTAGCAATACAGTACACGGCTACAATTTCATACGATCATCACAGACAGTGTCACTACAGGTAATGGTATTTATTTGGTTTTAAACAAATATTGGTTTAAACCAAATAAATATTTATTTGCAGGGCGTCGGTGAAATAAATTATTATTCTGGGGGTTCGCGAGGAGAGCGCAGCGGGGCTCGACGCACGGCTCAGTGTGTAGGGAACAGCGATTGGAAAAAAGAATACGAGGAAGAAGCGTGAAAAGTAATCGAAGTACTGTTACCAGCCGGCTCGGTGGCAATTTGGCAGAGAGAAAGAACGGTCCAAGCCAGCCTCCCATGACTTCCCGTACGAAAATCATTAAGTGTATTATTAACTTACGATTAAACGATTTAAGATCGAAATCGTCGAACCGCCCAAGCTTTTATGGGCCAATTAGAAATAATTAGTGACCGGCCTCGCCGACGATATCGTTCTGGCACTCCGGGCCGGTAGATCGGTAATTATTCGCCGGTCCGGGATATTCGGTGTCGGCGGTCGAACAATGCTCGGAGTTTTAAATTCGTCTTCGTCTCGATCGAATGTCCTGTTGTATCGACTGGAGCGATCGTCTCGTCAGATTCTAATTACGACACGGAACGATAAATCTCCGCATTAAGAAAAATAAATGGTTGGATTGAGCAGGGCGCGATGACAGGCGTTCAAAGATGTTACTTGGTTGGTACAACAAAAATGGTTGTTTGAATCGACACACTTTTGATCGATTGCAGCAAATAATCGCTTAACAAAACATGATTTATTTGTACCAAACGAGTAACAGCTTTGAACCTATGTCATTGAAACAAACATTTTGAGAAAAATGTTTGTTTCAATTCTACTTTCAATTCTTACAATTCCATATGATATTGAAACAATTACGGTAAAACTGTCAAGGTGACATGTAGCCGTTTCAATCCGGTATGAAATTGTAGTAGAATTGAAAGTAGAATTGAATCAACATTTTTTTTTCTTTGTCAGCCCGCAAGCAAATTTTAACTTGAATCAATGAAATTTTTTTTCCAGTGAATCAATTAATCGCTTATCAAAAACATGCTTTACATGTATCAAACGAGTAACAGCATTGAACCTATGTCACGCCAACTTTTGGTTAATACAACAATTTTTTTGGACCGATTGTCTCGCCAGATTCGAATTACGACACGCAACCATAATTCTCCGCACTGACAAAAAGAAATCGTTGGATTCAGCGAGGTAGCGTACAACAAAAATCTGTTTGAATCGACAAATTTTGAATCGATTCCACACCGAAAAAAAAAAATCGCCCGCGGGCTGCCAAAGAAAAAAATGTTTGTTTCAATTCTACTTTCAATCCATACAATTCCATATGATATTGAAACAATTACGGCAAAACTGTCAAGGTGACATATAGCCGTTTCAATCCGGTATGAAATTGTACGAATTGAAAGTAGAATTGGACCAACATTTTTTTTCTTTGGCAGCCCGCAAGCAAATTTGACTTGAATCAATGACATTTTTTTTCCAGTGAATCGAATAATCGCTTATCAAAAACATGCTTTACATGTATCAAACGAGTAACAGCATTGAACCTATGTCACGCCAACTTTTGGTTAATACAACAGATTTTTTGGACCGATTGTCTCGCCAGATTCGAATTACGACACGCAACCATAATTCTCCGCACTGACAAAAAAAAAATAAAAAATGTTTGGATTCAGCGAGGCATGGTTCGTACAACAAAAATCTGTTTGAATCGACAAATTTTGAATCGATTCCACACCGAAAAAAAACATTCGCCCGCGGGCTGCCAAAGAATAAAATGTTTGTTTCAATTCTACTTTCAATCCATACAATTCCATATGATATTGCAACAATTACGGCAAAACTGTCAAGGTGACATGTAGTCGTTTGAAATTGTGCGAATTGAAAGTAGAATTGAAACAACATTTTTTTTCTTAGTCAGCCCGCAAGCAAATTTTAATTTGAATCAATGACATTTTTTTTCCAGTGAATCAATTAATCGCTTATCAAAAACATGTTTTACATGTATCAAACGAGTAACAGCTTGAACGTATGTTGCCGCGACTTTTGGTTAATCCAACCGTGTTGTCTTTCTCGGTGCGCAAGTTCTGGAACCGACGTATTTAGCCGAAACTCGTCTAGTTCGGTAGCAAGTCCTACGATTCTTCGTAGCCGCCGGACCGAACGCTCCTCGGTGACGGTCAGCATCGTGCCAGGTCAAATTGCAGAGCGAGGCAGATCGCTCTCGTCTCTCGCGGCCGAGTGGCCGGCCTCTTTCTTTTTGCTCTCCCGCTGCCACGAATGCAGAACGTATAAAGCGCTAGATCCGGATGAGAGTTGGGATGCGAGCGGTTACACCGAAAGGCTCTCTCTACTCCCGGTCGGGGCGGTCGATGATGAAGAAGAGAAAAAAAAAAAAAAAAAAAAAAAAAAAAAAAAAAAAAAAAAAAAACTAAGAGACCGACTCCACAAGAAACGGCGAAGAGGCTAGGAGGAAGATACGAAAGGAAGAAACGCGCGTGTGGCGTCGGCGTCGGCTTGCTCGGGCCGCGGAACCGCGAAGGGGAAAGTCTCCGGAGGCTGACTCGGCCGAGACGTTCCTCTCCGACGTTGGAAGGGGGGTTGGTCCCGGCCATAACATTACAGAGAAGCCTGCTGAGTGAGATATTACCGCCGTCATAACCCCTAATAACTACACGGAGCCCTTTATAACGCCTCTCTCCGCGAGTTGTACGCCTTATTGTGCCGGGAACGACGATACGAAACGCCACGGTGGGGTCGTTCGCGGGTTCCCTCGTCTTCTCCCCGTGTGTCGGCAGCGTGCGCTCTCTCGCGATCCGCGACACGTTCGACACGGGTGGGAAAGAGGCGACCGGGCGTAAGACCGCGGCGTGTCGAAAATAGCGTGAAAATCGTCGGTCGTAGGTCAGGGGGATAATTTAATTAGACACGAACGAAGATCCCGAGGGACGCGCACAGCGCGGCGCAAGGATGCGCACCTGCGAGTCTCGCGTCTACCGCGCGAAGGATCGCTCAGAATTTCCAGCGATTAGTCCCGGCTCCTCGGGCTCCTTCCGGAGATCTCGTCGGGACGGTCGGGGACTCGTCGGGGGCTCGCGTCCGAGTCGGATGGCTCGGAGCAGCGGCGTCGCTGTAGTATGTAGAAGGGCTGAAGGAGGAGCCGGAGATAAACGAAGAATGAGAGAAACAGCCAACATCTCGGCACTATAGTCTTATGGATGTAATGATGTTATTTTCTTGTAGCCGGTAACTCGACCGTGCGTCCGCGGTACAAAAAAAAAAGACACCCCCCCCCCCTTCTCCCCCCCCCTCTTCCTTCCTGCGGCCCTCTTTGCAGTTACATGTCTACCCACTTCACATACCTTCGCTAGTTTAACCCCAAGCAGTAGGAGCAGAAGCGTCAGCATCAACAGTAGAAACATCCTCCTCGCTCGTTCGAGTCGGCCCTCATCGCATACCGTATTCCCCGGCTGGCCCGTCGTGCCGTTAGCGTGGCAACACACCTGGGATGCCATTCTCCACCGCCGTCCTCGTTGGGCTTCCCGCGAGCCCGGCAACGAGCCGTTCCTCCCTCGCCCACCCTCTCTCGCTCCTCTCCTCCACCGCTGCCGCGTTCCCCTTCGGGCTACTCGCTCTCGTTCGCTCGGGGGGTTAGAAATTCTCGCGGCGGAATTGAAGATACATCGAAGCCCCGTACCCGCTCTCGCTCTCGAGACTTCACCGCACTCACACGCCACGCTATTACTCGCTGTAACCGCGCAACGCCGTATGTATACCCTCACGAGCCCGCAAACCCAAAGTACTCTCATCCCATATACCAGCGCTGGAATTTCAAGAGAGACCGACAGATGTTGAGGTTCGCTTCTCGGATCGTTCTTCACGGTCGTAACAGTTTTGTATATACCCTTGCCTGCCTATCCGAGCCGAAGAAGGAATACAAAAAAAAAAAAAAAAACAAACAAACAAAAAGAACGAGACCGGATAGCGAGGTCGAGAGCGTGCACCTCCAGTTTTTCCGAGACCTGGAACTAGCCGGCAATTAGTTCGAGTTTGCTAAAAGTATTCGCGGCGATTAAACCCGAGGAAAGTTGATGGTTTGAAAGCTCCCGATGCCGTTGCCTCTCCGCTGAACTCCGCCGGGTGCCTGGTACCGGTCACGTGACCGAGCCGAGGCTCCTCCGCTGAGATTCATCGAAAGAGGGCTCTGGGTCAATCTCGACGTCTTCGTGTTCCTCGCGGATTATCCTGCCGGTGGGGGGGGGGGGGCGTCCCAACGAACACTCGCCATTCCTCCTTACCGACGAAGCTCCCGGAACGATCTCGACATCGACGTCTCACTCTCAGCGACCTTGAACGAGAAACCCCGTGAAGGCTCCCCATCCGACAACCCCTCAGCAGCTCTTTCGAGTCGCCCGTACTCCGGGCACGATCGCGAGCCGTTCGAGCAGACCGTTCAAAGTGTTCCACCGGCAGTGATTACCCCGCCGATCGGAGGGGGCGCGCGGGGACCGTAAAACATCTTTCTCCCTCGCTCGTCCTCTCTGTACTCACCGGCACCGGTGGATAATAAATTCAACCCGGTGCGACTCTTTTATTTTTCGACTCTTCCCGAGCGGCCTGTTCCCAGTCCGGCCGAGGTGCCCGGGACCGTACACGATTATCTAGGCCTCCGGCGAGCATAATCACCGGGGCCTCGTGCTCCGACGCGATCTACATTCGGCTGCACGGTAGTCGGAGCGCATTTTCGTCATCACTCACCGAGCCTCAAAGCTTACAGGGGAATTATTACATGGCACCCACGTGTGCACTGTTTAATTGACCGCTTGATGTATATTTACGTCGAAGAATTAAAAAAACAAAAAGTTGCTGAAAAAAAAACTTGTGATGCGAGGTCGTCGCTGAACGGATCATTTGACGGTCACGTGACGGTCCGAGGTCGTCGGTTGACCGAAGAAGAAAAACGATCGATTGATTTGTCACCGATTATTCAAGTTTGCCGCTTTTTGCGGTCGAACTATCTAGCTTTGTAAAGATGAGATGGTTGCATTGAAGATTCCAAAGATAAAGAATACAAATAGAAGAAGCAATCAGGAAAACAGAAATAAACTACGTTTTTTTTCACATTTAATATATTGAGGTTGGGCGCGTTTTTATAATAAATTGTGAATCCTATCCTTTGCTTAGGGGAGAGCGGGGCAAAATGGCACACCGGGGCAAAACGGGATAATGAGACAAAACGCCATTCTCCAATAACTTCGAGATGAGAGCGATGGTGGTACGTGGGACCAAACGAGTTTGAAAACCCAGATGGATGGTTGGGACAAAATGGGACATCCAAAAATTATTGGAAAAATGAGTTTTGCCCTCACAGTCCCGTTTTGCCCCGGTGTGCCATTTTGCCCCGGTCTCCCCTATCTTTATCCTTACCGAAAACGGCACCTGTTAACCCTTCACGTACGGGATCATTGTTCAACGAGGACCTAAAATTTGCCAAGACGTCACCTTTGAATCATTCGAATGACAAGTTGATTGGCTAAAAGAAATCTGTAAAAATTCATAGATGTACCTTGACGTGTTCTTTTTTTTTTTTTTTTTTTGATAACGCAGAAGAAAATTTATTGCGTACATCCGCATCGTTTTTGTGCTTAAAAGAAGGCATGATCGTTTGCTGTCAGCAAACATCCCCGCGTACTTGAAGGCTTAACTTTTGCTTCTTTGTACACCCAGAAAAAAAATTTATTTGACGGCCACCGTTTATTTGGTTTAAGTAAAATATTTGTCTGACTTAAGTAAAATATTTATTTGATTAAAATAAATATTTATTTCATTTAAGTAACCATTTACTTAACTTAAATAGATATTTATTTAAGTCAAATAAATATTTTACTTAAACCAAATAAACGGTGGCTGTCAAAAAAAATAATTCTGGGTGTAGTGCATATTTATCGACCACGAATAGATCCAAATGCATGTAACGTGAAAAAATTTGTGACCAATTTGTGACAAAAAAAAAATACCGTTATTTCACAACACGACAAGCGATTTGGTCACTTGACATTCATGTAAGACCGTCAAATGACTTCAAACGAAATAACAGTCATTTTCACACAGCATAGAATGGATGAAAAAAAATTATGACAAATCACGTCAAACGAAATGACCGTCATTTTCACATAGACATAGAATAAATGCAAAAAATGACGTCAAACGAGCGTCCAACGACACAAAACGAAACGACCGTCATTTTCACAGAAACGTAGAATGAATTTAAAAAAAAAATGATGTCAAAAGACCGACAAGCAACGTTTTTTTTTGGTCATTCGGCGGATCGAAAAAATGACGGTAATTTGTCATCACTGCTTCAAAGCGTTCACCCTTTGCCCCCTCGTACCTCAGCTTTTCCATCTGCTTGCGCGACGTAATTATGCAAGCTGTCCGCGCGAGATTCTTTCGATCCGACACGATTGTCGCGATTCCGCTTCGCGGAAGGAATGTTCATCGGCTCATCGTATCTCGCGGACGGGTTGGCTCCGCACCGTAGCAAAAGGCGTCCTTGGACCCGACCGAGGAGGAGCGTCCGCCAACGGTTTCTTATCCGAACGCGAAGGATGCAATTCGGAGAGAGTTTGAGGCAGTGACGAATGGATATTGCCGCTCACGCGTCTCGGAGCCAACTCGGAGACGTGTGAGCGGAAGAGTGTCCAGAGGCGACAGACGAGCCGGTGACTATTATTCCCGTCCCGGGAAACGAGCTCGTTAGGATTTCTTAAGAGCCGCAGAAACCCCCCCCCCCCCCCCCCCCCCCCCCCGACCGAGTTAATTAGAAAAGCCAGGAAGGATGATCGGGAAGGGATGAGAATCGAGAGGACGGCATTGCTCTCGAACGGTCACGTATTTCGCCCGACGCTCCTGCCGCTACCGCCGTCGTTATGCCTCTTCCCTGACCCGCTCCCTCGTTCTTTGCTCCTCAGGAATTTACGAGATAACCATAAGTCACTCGCGCGAGTTCCCCGAGCGTTTTAGCGTCGGAAGCTTCCGAGCCCGAGAGGGGCAAGGGGGGGGGGGGGGGGGGGGGGGGCACCGATGGGAGAATCCATAACGGTGATCTCGTATACAACAGCGTGTACGACGATTGTAAGAGAGACGTTATAGGAAGTCCTCACGTTTTCCATAATTCACTTCGGCGTGTCATCGCCAGCGACGGTCACCGGGCACGGCGTTTGTGATTTACGGCCGTCGGACGGGTAGACCGGTGTCTTTGATGAATATCGAGCCGGATCGCTCGAATAATTCTACTTTCTCGGCCAACCGAGGCTGCCTCCGATGTCTCCTCCGTCCAGCATCCGAACTACCCTTCGCCGTGTCCACCCCGTCGTGTAGCCGGTCACGATTCTCCGTCCGCGCTCGAACGACCCGGCGCGACGATCCGAATTGACATCTTTTTCGATAATGTATTCCCAGCGGCCGGACGGATCGCTCGCTCCGTCCTCAACGGTCGGGCGAGCCGGGTATTAACATAATTCTTGTTTGCCCAAAACGGCTTATGTTAATTTAATCCCATATAGCGGAGCATGTGTTACCCGTCGCTCGGTCCGGCGGTCGGGATTTGTTCGGCTAATCAAAATTATCGGCACACGCCGGCGGGTCACGGCGGGAATCCTCGAAAGAGTCGCTTAGATTTTTTTGGGTCGCCCGACGAGTGACTCGCCGGATTGAGACGTGTCTCGGACTGGAAGCGGCGGAGACCGTGGCTCACTAACGGGCCACGCCGATTGGAAATATTCGTTGGAAGGAGGAAAACGGTTCGGACGGAAGAAACGCCCGCTCGGGCCGCGCACGCTGCGATCGATGATTGATGATCGGGGATAGGAAGAGCGGCACGGAGAGAAACCCTCCTGAGTAAACAGACCCAAAAGGCCCTCGTGATCCATTTTTTGTTTTCAATTTTTTATTTTTTTTTTATTCGAGATTGGATGGGGTTAATGAATATTTTGTTGAAAAGCTTCGAAGGCCCGTGCGGCAGCAAACGGGCACGATAATTTATCGACGTTTATCCCAGCTGCGGGTCTCGCACTCTCCGAGGGTTTGAGTTCCAGTTAGGAGATATCGGGCGGATCGCGCTCGCGAGCTATCATTATAGGGGCGCCCACTCTCCGAGCATGCGAATAGTCATCGGTTTAATTTTTAGATTTATTTTATTTTCTTTTTTTTTCTTTGGCTTAGAACGATCTCGTTCATCTTCTGTATTCGCCTCTCGAATTCCAGGTATTGTAATGTGTAAAATATATATATATATATATATATATATATATATATATGAAAATGAAAATAAATAAAAAATGGTCGATTATTATTTTCTACGAGTTGGACCGATCTACCCCATTCGCCACGATCGTTATAGCCGGTAACCTATAGGGTGCCGTGTGTAGAAGAGGAGCCCTGCTGCAGTCAATAAAATATAATTACAACGTCCCTCCGGGCGCGCCAGTCGATAGACTCGCTCTTAATTGATTTTCACATTCGAACCGAATGAATCCGGAGGGAGGGGGCGAGAGGGGGGGGGGGGAGAGGGAGATAGATAGGGGGATACATAAATATGAATAAATAATTTGTATCACGCTCGCGCACCCCCTTTGGACACCCTAGAACATTCTCGGGATAGAGAGAATCCCGTTGCTCCTGTTTTTCTTCACTAAAACGATCATCATCTGTGCTCGCGCGAGCCGTTATCGATTCGCAATCTCTTTCTACCTCTTTCTCTCACGGGAAGCTCACGAGAAGCACGCGCAGCATATACATGCACCTCGATTAGCATAACTTCGGCATAAAACATTTCGAGTCGTATGTAGAGAAAGAGACGGAGGGAGAACGATTGCGAATATTAACTATCCCGGCGCCTCGGGTGAACTTAATTGTATTTCAGAAAATAAAATAAAATAAATAATAATAATTTTTTTTTTAAAACAGTTCGTGCCATTCGATTGAAAAAATAGGGGAGAGACGGTCGCGGTGTGATACGTATTGAGGTACATTGGTATTGGTATTGGTGCACCCAGAAAAAATATTCATTCGACGGCCATAACTTAAGATTAAGTAAAATATTTATTTGATTTAAATAAATATTTATTTTTATTAAGTTAATAGTTACTTAAATGAAATAAGTATTTAGTTAAATCAAATAAATATTTTACTTAATCTTAATAAACGGTGGCCGTCAAATAATTTTTTTTTCTTGGTGTGTGTTTATTGTGCCCTAGTTGAACTATGGGTCACTATGAGTAAATATCGTGCGAATATAATAGTTGTGAAAGAATCAAATAGGATACATGAGTGAAGGTGGAATAAAATATTAATATCATATTAATAATTTTGATTGGCCTTGAACTATGGGTCAATATGAGTAAATAATAGTGAGAATATAATAGTTGTGGGAGAACGAAATGGTAACATCGTTAGGGCATGTGAGTAAAGGTGGAATGAAATATTAATATCATAATAATCATTTTTTTAAAACAGCTCGTGCAATCCAACGAAAAAATATCTATTGAGACACCTATTAAGGTATAATGGCATTGGTATGTTTATTGTGCCCTCGTTGAACTATGGGTCGATATGAGTAAATACAGTGCGAATATAATGGTTGTAGAGGAATCAAACAGTAACATGGTTAAGACACATGAGTAAAGGTGGAATAAAATATTAATATCATAATAATAATTTTTTAGAACAGCTCGTGCCATCCAACTAAAAAAATATCTATTGAGACACCTATTAAGGTATATTGGTATTGGTATGCCTATTACGCCCTAATTGAACTATGGGTCAATATGAGTAAATAATAGTGAGAATATAATAGTTGTGGGAGAACGAAATGGTAACATCGTTAGGACATATAAGTAAAGGTGGAATGAAATATTAATATCATAATAATTATTTTTCAAAAACAGCTCGTGCAATCCAACGAAAAAATATCTATTGAGACACCTATTAAGGTATAATGGCATTGGTATGTTTATTATGCCCTAGTTGAACTACGGGTCAATATGAGTAAATAATAGTGAGAATATAATAGTTGTGGGAGAACGAAATGGTAACATCGTTAGGACATATGAGTAAAGGTGGAATGAAATATTAATATCACAATAATCATTTTTTTTTAACAGCTCGTGCCATCCAACTAAAAAAATATCTATTGAGACACCTATTACGGTAAATTGGCATTGGTATGTTTATTGTGCCCTAATTGAACTACGGGTCGATATGAGTAAATACAGTGCGAATATAATAGTTGTGAAAGAATCAAATAGTAACATCGTTAGGACACATGAGTAAAGGTGGAATAAAATATCAATAACATAATAGCAACACTTACCAATAATCTTATGTTTAATATTGTGGTAAGTAGATAACAAGTTTAAGTTTGGAAGGGACGTGTTGGATGAAGAGCTAAAACATAGTGTATATACGAAGTATCATCGACAACGGTATTAAAAAAAAATCTAACAAACCCACGCACAATCTATAATTGATAATCCACGATCTACCCAGCGAACTGTTAGCAGCGAAGTGTTTGCGGTAATGGAAAAAAAAAAAAAAAAAAAAATCACGTACACCAACAGGAGTAACACCGGCGATCGGGCGAGGTCGATATCGGGTCAAGTGGAATATTTCGTCGGTACCCCCATCCAGGAAGCTCGCCATTAATCCTTGAGCGATATATCGCCGAATCGATCTATCGCCAAGTGATATTAGCGGATCTGTCCCAGATGAGTGTGCAGCTTCGGCTCTGTTGGTTACATCGATAAGTAGGAGGAGGCGGATCGCAAAGAGGCATTCGAAACATTCGAGAGGGTATAATAGCTCGATCTGGTTGCCGGGAGTCAAGGCCGCGCGAGAAGGCGAAGAAGGACGCCCCGTTCGATACCGCACACACTCCGGTTATCGCAACGGCGTGGCGCAGGGATAGCATAAACGGCAGAATTCCCGAGGATCGGTCGCGAGCTCTTTCCCTTCGTCCACTCGGTTGTGCCCGTTTAGCAAAGTTCCCCCCCCCCTCCCCCCCCCCACGATCGGTACAGGAGCCGTCCTCGTGTACCGCCGCGGCCGTGCCCGCGGGATCCTCCGCGAGCGTTGTGTTCCGCGCCCGGACGGCTTCCCTGGAAGTCCGCGCGCCAGGAATGTAAATGCCGCACTTTCATACATTTCTTTCGATTTCTTATCCCTCGCGAGGATCGCGGCGGTAACTGCTCGCGCGGTTCTCTCTCCCGGTTGCGGAGAGTTCGCGCACGAGCTGCGTTTTATTTTCCGGCCGCGAGAGTCCAGGCCTTATCGACGTCTTTCCGAAGGCAGCGGCAGCAGCCGGCCAACCGAGCCCGGGCCCACGATTGTTCGCACGTGACTGAACAAGAGAAAGTCCGGCTTGTTTACCGTGTCTATTCGGCGTGGCGATTTTTACGACGACCCGGACAACGACGCCAACCACTTGCACGTAAAGCCGGCTGCTCGCTCGGCGCTCCGGCCTATGAATGCACGAGTCCGCGAGTTGTATCCGGAGCGGTTTGGTATCGAATCATAAGCCGTACCGATCTCTCGCTACGAGCCCGAAGGTCCGTGAATACGCGATTAAGGAAATGGCTCTTTTGCTCCAGCTCCGTATCGACTGCCGATGAAGCTCACCGAGACTGCTCTCTTCGGTCTCGCGGCTCGCGCCGAGTACAGAATCGTCCGTGAAGCCCCCCGCATCGAGAGCTCGGCTCGACGTGCGGTTTGTTGCGGACGCCGTCGTAGAGCAGTGTGTGCCGTTGCAGGTTTTTGGAGGGGGACCTTGACCGAGTGACGCTCTGCAAGGGGGCCTCGGCGGTACCACCGGCTCGGCCCGGCTATACCGCTGGTACCGCTGGTCCCACTCTTTCACCCGGCTCTCAGATACCTGTTGGGTCCGAATCATAGGCTGTACCGATCTCTCGCTACGAGCCCGAAGGTCCGTGAATACGCGATTAACGAAATGGCTCTTTTGCTCCAGCTCCGTATCGACTGCCGATGAAGCTCACCGAGACTGCTCTCTTCGGTCTCGCGGCTCGCGCCGAGTACAGAATCGTCCGTGGAGCCCCCGCATCGAGAGCTCGGCTCGACGTGCGGTTTGTTGCGGACGCCGTCGTAGAGCAGTGTGTGCCGTTGCAGGTTTTTGGAGGGGGACCTTGACCGAGTGACGCTCTGCAAGGGGGCCTCGGCGGTACCACCGGCTCGGCCCGGCTATACCGCTGGTACCGCTGGTCCCACTCTTTCACCCGGCTCTCAGATACCTGTTGGGTCCGAATCATAGGCTGTACCGATCTCTCGCTACGAGCCCGAAGGTCCGTGAATACGCGATTAATGAAATGGCTCTTTTGCTCCAGCTCCGTATCGACTGCCGATGAAGCTCACCGAGACTGCTCTCTTCGGTCTCGCGGCTCGCGCCGAGTACAGAATCGTCCGTGAAGCCCCCGCATCGAGAGCTCGGCTCGACGTGCGGTTTGTTGCGGACGCCGTCGTAGAGCAGTGTGTGCCGTTGCAGGTTTTTGGAGGGGGACCTTGACCGAGTGACGTTCTGCAAGGGGGGCCTCGGCGGTACCACCGGCTCGGCCCGGCTATACCGCTGGTACCGCTGGTCCCACTCTTTCACCCGGCTCTCAGATACCTGTTGAGTCCGAATCATAGGCTGTACCGATCTCTCGCTACGAGCCCGAAGGTCCGTGAATACGCGATTAATGAAATGGCTCTTTTGCTCCAGCTCCGTATCGACTGCCGATGAAAATCACCGAGACTGCTCTCTTCGGTCTCGCGGCTCGCGCCGAGTACAGAATCGTCCGTGGAGCCCCCGCATCGAGAGCTCGGCTCGACGTGCGGTTTGTTGCGGACGCCGTCGTAGAGCAGTGTGTGCCGTTGCAGGTTTTTGGAGGGGGACCTTGACCGAGTGACGCTCTGCAAGGGGGCCTCGGCGGTACCACCGGCTCGGCCCGGCTATACCGCTGGTACCGCTGGTCCCGCTCTTTCACACCGCTCTCAGATACCTGTTGGGTCCGAATCATAGGCTGTACCGATCTCTCGCTACGAGCCCGAAGGTCCGTGAATACGCGATTAACGAAATGGCTCTTTTGCTCCAGCTCCGTATCGACTGCCGATGAAGCTCACCGAGACTGCTCTCTTCGGTCTCGCGGCTCGCGCCGAGTACAGAATCGTCCGTGAAGCCCCCCGCATCGAGAGCTCGGCTCGACGTGCGGTTTGTTGCGGACGCCGTCGTAGAGCAGTGTGTGCCGTTGCAGGTTTTTGGAGGGGGACCTTGACCGAGTGACGTTCTGCAAGGGGGGCCTCGGCGGTACCACCGGCTCGGCCCGGCTATACCGCTGGTACCGCTGGTCCCGCTGGTCCCGCTGGTCCCACTCTTTCGCCCCGCTCTCGGATACCTGTTGAGTCCGTCTCACCGTCCACGCCTCTCTCTTTCAGACTCCTCTCGTTTCTTCGTCGTCCGCTCGCTTCCTCCTCAACGCGCCGCTATAATCTCGCCTTCGTTCCTCCTCTTGCCGGCCCGTGATGGCCTGACGTTCCGTCCATCGGCAGCGGCAGCAGCAGCGGCAGCAGCACACGTCCCCGCGGATCGCGTATACATCGGGGGCAGCGACGGCGCACGGCGGCCGCTCGGATAGGGATAAAGCCGCTCGGTGGAAGGAGTAGTAAGCGGTCTCCGCGGTTTCAACCTCGTCTCCAGCTTTTATTAGTTGTTCGGCGCTCGGCGGCGAACGTGCGTGCCCCCCTCCCCCCCCTTTTCGAGAGTAGAGTCCCGAGTAGTTTTCGATCGGATCGACGAGCCGGTTTACCGCAACGATCGATCGTTTTGTTTTTTTTTTTCCCCGCGCGGTATCGATCGGCTCCCACGTGATTCGGTGTGTCGGAGCCACGGAAACGTAAACTGGCCGAAAAAAATAAAGAGATCGCTTGCCGGCAATCGGTGCATACCGGCGAATATCGGCCTTTGGCGGCGAAAGATCGCGCTCGGACGAACTGGCTGGATCGTCGATCGACGAAACCGTGGAGCATTGTTCGATCGAAGTATATGTATTTACGTATGTATGTATAAATACAGTGACAAAGTGAAGGAAACGGAAATGAGGGATCTCGAGGATCGAAGTACACATTAAACGTGGTGGATCGGTTGGAAAAAAAAAAAAAAAAAAAAAACAAACCGGTCATGCGGTTCCTGTAGCCATCGATCAGTGACAGTTTTCAAAGAGTGCTCCAACCGGGAGAGTCGTGACGATTTTTGTTAAATCAGGTTTTTTATTTTTTCGATCGAGGAATCGGAGCTACTTATCGATCGCAGTGAACCAGTGCCAGTGGAGGTAAATTTGTGTGTTTTATCAGTGATCCTTTTTTTTTTTAATTCACGATATAAGCTATCGTTTATCTGGCAATAACGATTTAGTCTCTGGGAGAAATAGGGAAAGGCCTTTTCACGCGCGATGGAAGTAATTTGAATCCTCTTAGCGAAATCATCTTTTCACCGGATTCGACGATTTTCCGGCATCGATATCTGTCGGGGAAAGAGGATCGGATATAATGTATCCATTAATTGGCAGTATTCCAGTGCGAGAACACTATATTACATTGAATATTAGCGCTTCGGTTTTCGTTATCGAAATGGAAAATCGTAATGAGCTCAGATCGATCGGTATAGATTAGTCGATCGGGGAGGCTGTTAAGCGCGCGCAGGTTGCAAAGATTCGATCAACTATTTTTCACGCCGATAGGTAAATAAAAGGGAGGGTAAAATCGTTACCGATTTTTCTTCTCGTTGTTTTCGTAAAAAAAAAAAAAAAATATCGTACGTGCTTTATTACCTCAAAAATAAACCGACAAAACTGGCATTTCAGCCTGTCTTATCGCCGTGAGTTGATCGAGCAGTAAACACGGTCTACCGCGAACACGCGAGTCGGCAGTGCTCTCGGTTGAAGCCGTAACGGAAACGGGACGAGGAAGTGAGGAGGATCGGCGATCGGTCACAGGCTAAACTCTGTCGTTTTACCTTCCTCTTTCGTCTGTTCCTTCCTCCGCGCATTGCGAGTCTCGCGTTATCTCGCAACAGGTGTCGAGAGGAGCGGAGAAAAAAAATTGAATGAGTCGTAAAGTGCGATCGGTCTTGTCATCGGCGCCCCGGCCGTTCCCCGGCCGATCTCCCCGCCGTACCGGGCTCAATTAACGAATGCCATTTGGCGTCGCTTCGCGATGTCTTAAACATCAGTTTCTCGTTTCTCGTCCGACAAGCTTGGCCGGACAACTTGCGCGCCGGCTCTTCGTTCTTTATTATTCGGGCCATCCGCGCGACGAAAGATTGATGCTCGTTCGCAAAGATCGGTTAAACGCCCGACGGACAGATCGATAATGTAATTACAGCAGTTAATATACGGTCCGTCGAGGCGCGCGGATTTTCGGCATTTCGTTCTTTTATTATTCGGGCCATCCGCGCGACGAAAGATTGATGCTCGTTCGGAAAGATCGGTTACACAATAAAAAATATTTGTACATTTACAAAACCTTTCTTTGTACACAAACGTCCACAATTATTTTGTTAATTTTACAAAAAATATTCGCAAAATTGACAGACATTTTTTAAACTGGACATGATTTTTTTGTAAAATGGACAAGATTTTTTTGTAAAATGGACAAGATTTTTTTGTAAAATGGACAAGATTTTTTTGTAAAAAGGACAAGATTTTTTTGTAAAATTAACGAGAAAAGAATTGTGGACGTTTGTGGACAAGAAACGTTGGTACCTATTTTACTGTGTACACGCCCGACGGACAGATCGATAATGTAATTACAGCAGTTAATATACGGTTCGTCGAGGCGCACGGATTTTCGGCATTTCGTTATTTTATTATTCGGGCCAGCCGCGCGACGAAAGATTGATGCTCGTTCGGAAATATCGGTTACACAGTAAAAAATATTTGTACATTAAAAAAAACCTTTCTTTGTACACAAACGTCCACAATTATTTTGTTGTTAATTTTACAAAAAATATTCGCAAAATTGACAGACATTTTTTAAACTCGACAAGATTTTTTTGTAAAATGGACAAGATTTTTTTGTAAAATTGACAAGATTTTTTTATAAAATGGACAAGATTTTTGTAAAATGGACAAGATTTTTTTTGTAAAATTAACAAGAAAATAATTGTGGACGTTTGTGGACAAGAAACGTTGGTACCTATTTTACTGTGTACACGCCCGACGGACAGATCGATAATGTAATTACAGCAATTAATACGGTCCGTCTAGGCGGATTTTTGCCAACACACCAAGACGCGCGAGTTTCGGACGTTGAACGAGGCAATTTGGGAGATCGGTATTGCTCCCCGTTTCTCCGGGGCTCGCTTTAATCGAGCGGCTCTGAGCGAGGCGCGGCAGAGAGACGAGACTAGACGCCGTAAAAATCTCCGGCGAACGATAGTCAACGAACGCTTAAGAGGCCCGACGTTCACGTTAATTTATCGGCGCGTCAAGATATTTTAGCCGTAAAGTGCGCTGTCTCGCGTCCACGCGCTGCTTCGTTCGATTCGGCGCTTCGGGAATCTTTCGCGATCTTTCGAGAGAAGCGCGTGCGGGCCGGAGCCTCGTGCGCGAAACCTCGAAGGATATTTAACGAGGCAGGAAGGCGTCCCATCAATTTAAACGGCCGGGGAATCCTACCGGTCGCACATTCGGTGGACATTGACTCGCAAAAAAATTTGGTGAAGCGCGCGACTTCGGCGACACGTTTTTTTTTTTTTTTATACGTGCGTTATAAAAAAGAGGGAGAGGCGGTTTTCTCGGCGGTGAAGGATAGAGGGGCGCGGGAGGAAGAGTCGCGAGTCAACACGAATCCTCCATCGAGTCCGGGATGGTTTTTTTTTTTTTTTTTATGCCCCAAAACAGCGCGCAAGTCGGAGATTCGAGCGAATGCGAATTCGCTTTTACGGTTCTGGCCGAGCCGAGCCTACGAGACAAACGAGCACCGCTGCGACTTCGACTTTCGTTAGCCCCTCGTATTATCTGTTAATGGCCGAGGGATGGGCGGAGTCACGGCCGAGAGAATGATTTTTTTTTTTTTTTTCATGCGTGGGTTTCCGTATCGAGTACATAAGGGCAGGCGTAAAATAAGCCTCAGATTCGCGATCGGCGGGGAAAATATGGTCGGATGTAGCCTTTGAACGACCAAGGTGAAATATTTTTTTTTTTTTTTTTTGTTTCTTCGTTTGAGCCGTTTTCAACAAAATCGCCGTCGCGAAAATGCACAGAGAAAAAAAAACTCAATTGAGTCAACAAAATGTGCGCTTACGGGTGGTGAAACAAATGTTTTGTTGATGGAAAAGAATACCTCGTTGATCGAACTGACAGACCGTCGAATGAAATGTTTCTTTACTTACTACGACAATTATTTCGTTCGATCAACCAAACATTTATTTCGCCACCCGTGAGCGCTCATTTTGTTGACTCAATTGTTTTTTTTTTTTGTTCTCAGCGTATCAACCCGGTCGTTGTAATTTGGGGTGGAGAGAGGAATCCGTGTTGCGCGAGAATTCTCAGGGTCGAGCTTATTTGAGTGGAAAGCCTCGGTTCTTTTGCCAATCGGAGCGGAATGTATATCTCAATTCCTTCAGATGCGCACTCGTTGCTTCTCAGCCCGGTCGTTCTCGAGTCACTCGTTTGCAAAACGTATACTTTCTATCGCTGTGTGCGTGTAAAGATATGAATGGATACAGCGACGGAACGTACACTTTTTGCAAACGAGTGACTCGAGAAAAACCCGCCCGAAAGAACCCACGAATATGGCAAGTTATTCTCGAGTCACTCGTTTGCGAAATTCATACCTTCAACGGTTGTGTGCGTACGGTGCTGTTCATGAATGCCTGGACGATCTAAATAGGGCCGCTAGGGGAGACCGGGGTAAAATGGCACAGCGGGGCAAATCGGGACTGTGAGGGCAAAATTCAATTTTCCAATAATTTTTGGATGCCCCATTTTGTCCCAACGATACATCCGGATTTTCAAACCCGTTTTGCCCCACGTACCACCATCGCCACCATCCCAAAATTATTGGAGAATTGCGTTTTGTCTCATTATCCCGTTTTGCCCCGGTGTGCCATTTTGCCCCGCTCTCCCCTATAGGAAAACTGACCAGGCATTCATGAACAGCAGTGTACATCAAGAGAAGGATCTGATAGAAATTACTAGAAATCTGGTAAAAAGAAACGCAACATCCCGGCAAACATTCGTATTAAACTTAACACATTCTGCTAGAAAATATGATAATTTTCGCTGACGCAGATATTACCGCAATATCCGGTAATTTTTGCTAAAATGGAAGTTCTTCTTACTAGAAAATTTAATAAAATATAGGAATCGGTGGGGGCGCGATCGCGGGCGTTTGTTTTAGGTTTGTAGGTCATACCGGCATATTACGTCGATCACATTTTTTCTATGTACACAAACGTAAATAAAAATCTGATCGAAGAAATTCTCAGTTTTAATCCACGAAATTCTTAGCCGGATACGCAAAATTTTGCCAACCTGCCTTCTGGAAGAAAATACCATATGCGTTGTGTAAAAAATTACTATGTCTGTGAAAATGTCATATATCGCTAGTGGTGGGGCTGGTGTTGGGGAGAGCGGGGCAAAATGGTGCAATGGCGCAAAACGCAATTTTTCAATAACTTTTCGATGGTAGCGGTGATAATAAGTGCCCGAAGAAAAAACAATTGTTCGGACAGCAAGATTTTTGTTACCATAACTCATTTACCTGCTTAACATAGGGACAACAAAATATTTTGCTGTGGCAGCAAATATTTTGCTGTAGCACCCAAATATTTTTGCTGGCACAACAATAAATTATTAACGATCTACGTTTTGTTAGAGAAACAGAACTATTTTTCTTCGTGTGGGCCAAAATGGGCTTAAAAATCCGGAATTGTTATCGTTATCTTTGGAACAGAATGCAGCATCCAAAAATTATTGGACAATAGAGTTTCGCCTCACTGTCCATTTTACCCCACTGTCCCATTTTACCCCACCGTCCCATTTTACCCCACAGTCCCATTTTACCCCACCGTCCCATTTTACCCCACCGTCCCATATTGTCCCGCTGTCCCATTTTGCCCCGCTCTCCCCTACCACGTTGCCAGGTCGTAATTCACCATATGACTCGGTACTTTTTCCAAGATCCTTCCCTCAGTCTATAAACACATGAATGAATGCAGCGACAGAGCGTATACACTTTGCAAACGAGTGACTCGAGAATAACGCCCCAGCTCTCGCGAGAATCTTGTTATTTGCCGAGGATGACGGCATATAAACCTCTCCCCTCCGGCGCGGGCAGGCGACTTAGCGCTCGGGCATACGTCAGATTTTCAGAACCGGGGAAACGAGTAGACACGTGTGTAGGAAGGTGATTAAGGAAACCGCGCCCGTCCCCGCACGAGGCAGAGCGAAGAAGAGGATGGCCTTGGTGCGTCACAGTCGGGGTCACCCCCATTGTCTTCAAGGGCGAATGCGCCGAGTGGCCAAAGCGCGGCGGGCGGTTTCGCTCCCCGCATTCGCTAAAACGCGCGATGCATTTTAATTCCCGCCATACATTCGTCCGGTCAGCGATGCGCGCGGCTCGCTCAGCGGAGACTCCGCGGACAAGGATCAGATTTATCGCTCTTCTTATCCACATTCCCGCACCCGACCCATGCTTTCCCACTCTCTCGTTCTCATTCGGATATGTTCCATAATTAAATGATGAATAATGTCCCTCGGCGGGCATTTTTTTTTTTTTTTTTTTTTTTTTTTTGGTAAATGAGAATCTCACGTGCTCGCGCGGAAAGGACCGCGCGGATAAATATCGTCGCGAGGCGGTCCGCGCAAGCCGGAGTCAGGGCCGAGTCTCCCGCGGGTCACGGGACGAGCGCGACTGCGACGCACTTATCTTCGGGCGGCGAGCCCGAGGACGCCGCTCGGGGAATGCGTAAAGCACCGGCGAAGGCACGTGATACGTAATAAAGCGAGCGGGGCGCAATCTTGATGCATTTTAATTTGAGCACGTGGGACCGACCGCGAAATTTCGCGGATCTCGGGTTTCACCGGGTTCCTCCTCGTCTCTACCGCTGCACTCGCACGGCGCGTTATAGAGACGTCGGGCGCGCGGCGAGAGGTGCGGGCTTCACTTTTCTGGTTCTTTTTTTTTTTTTTCGTTTTATTTTTATTAAATTTTTTTTGTTCTCTTTCTTCGTACACACGAGGCTCGGCTCTCCGGAGTAATAATTAAACGGCGGGCATCTTGATCAGGGCACGTTCGCGGTAACGAAGCCCGAATTGGCCCGGCGCATGCTCGAGATTCACACGGTAAAAAAAATTTTGTTCGGAAATTCATTAACGGTATTGGAAGCTTTTTTACATAAAATATTTCTGAAATTTCAAACACGTGTCTGTTGCAATTTTACAGCAAAATTTTTATTTTTAAATGGAAATTTTTGTAAATTCCAGGCAAAAGATTTATAATTTTAACATCTCGTGTTTTTATTTTACAATAAAAGTACATTGATGTTCAATTAATGTACGTAATGTAAGCAAATTTCAATTTCCAGTACATTCAATTTACAATTTATTTTTACTATGCAGCACATTGCGGGAAAGGCACAGGATTTTTTTTTTTTTATTTTTTTTTATTTTTTTTATTTTTTGCGGGCTTTGATTAAGCAGATGCGCAACATTATCTGCCGTGGGGATAATGTTGTGCAAACGGCTTCGGCGTCGTTCTCGCACCGGAAACTGTCGTTTATTTAGCTCCGCGGGCGGCGTGCCGACTAGCGCGAGTTATCTCTCGCTTTCCTCTATTTTTTTTACTCGGCTTATCGGTCATCTTTCAATCATCGAACTGTCTTATTTGCACTGCGCGGCGAACGCGACGCGTCATGCTTCTCACTCATTATATTGGCGGTTGAGAAATCGTCATCGCCCTCGGTACAGTCTCGGCAGCCGCTGCGGCACGAATATCGATACGTCATCACTGTCCAGCGTCTCGCGAAAATATATATATATATATATATATATATATATATATATATCACCGATACTATTGCTCGTACAGATGATTGATAGTAATTCCCTGTGGGGATGTGCACAAAAACGATTGTGAAAGCTCATCGCATTCGCAATCCCGCGCAACTTGGTACAATAGTACAATATTCGTACACAGTAAAACGGATTTGTACATATAACAAACTTTTTTTTTTGTCTACGAACGTCGACAATTGTTTTGTTGTTAATTTCACAAAAAATATTCGTCAAATTAACCGATATTTTTGTAAAATGAAAAAGATTTTTTTTTGGAAATTAACATGAAAAGAACTGTGGACGTTGTGGACCAGAAACGTTGGTACCTATTTTACTGTGTAGTCACTGGTGTAAAGAAAAAAAAATCGTTTTTTTCTGGCTGCCTGGCATCGGATAAGAGGAAATAGTAAAAAGTACAGGGTTTTATTTATTCGATTCAACGATAAAAATATAAGTTCTTTTTTAAATGGTAAAAGGCGTTTAAAATAATGTAAATATTTTTTTCTGGATGTCCTGGTATCGCTCGGATACGAGAAAATAGTTTTAAAAAAGGGGGGTTTTGTATAAATAAAACCCCTTTTTAAAAAGAATTTTCTCGTTATTCGCTGCGTTATTCGATTCAGCGATAAAAATAAAGGCATTTAAAGTAAAATGCGATATCAGCAATTGAGAATTAAAGGACCAGCTTTACGGCATATCCCGCTGGCTTGCGGGATATGCCGCACGAATATCAATACGTAATCGGTGTCCAAAGTCTCGCGAAACAATAAATATAAAAATAAAAAAATATATGTCACTAATACCATTACTAGGATAGATAATTGCTAGTGATTCCTTGTGGTAATGTGCACAAAAACGATTGGGAAAGCTAAAACAATTTTTTTTTGTATTTTTTTGTTTTATCTAAAATAATAATGTCCTGGTATCGCTCGGATACGATAAAATATTAAAAAAGGGTTTTATTTATTCGATCCAGCGATAAATATAAAGGCATTTAACGTGCAATGCGTTATGAGAAATTGAGAATTAAAGGATCAACTTTGCTCGTTGGCTTGCGGGATATGCCGCACAAATATCAATACGTAATCACTGTCCAAAGTCTCGCAAAACAATAAAACAAAAATATATATATCACTAATTACTACCATCACTAGGATAGATAATTGCTAGTGATTCCTTGTGGTAATGTGCACAAAAACGATTGGGAAAGCTCATCGCGTTCGCTATCCCGGACAACGTACAATACAATAATACAATAACTATAGTCATTGACCTAAAAATAATCTAAAACAATTTTTCTTTGTTTTTTTTGTATTATCAGAAATAATAATGTCCTGGTATCGCTCGGATACGATAAAATATTAAAAAAGGGTTTTATTTATTCGATCCAGCGATAAATATAAAGGCACTTAACGTGCAATGCGATATGAGAAATTGAGAATTAAAGGACCAGCTTTGCTTGTTGGCTTGCAGATCGACGCACGCCGAAAACGATCCTCAAAGAGGGAACACGAAACAGCAAAACGAAAATCGACAGTGTGTTGAGAATGGAATGGTAAAATCCCATCCTGTATGGGTTTATCGTGAGTGAGAGAGGTATATAGATAGAGGCTCGATAAATAAGTAGACGTTGCGAGAAGGGGTGGTCGTACGTGTTATGATTGGAGAAGTAAAAGGGGCGAGAGGAAGATGCCCGAGGTCCAACGCTCGGACTCGCTGAGATCGGCCGATGAGGGAGAGGCCGGCGACCTTCCTACCGAAGTACAATCTTCTTTAATAGTCGAGACGCACGTTACGAGCTCCAAGCCTCCCGAGAGAAGCGTATCCTTCAATCGCGACGTCCACGTCAAAAGAATCGGTGAGTCCAGGCAAATGACACCATACGAAAAAAAAAAAAAAATATATCCCGAGGGAGCGCTGCTTGACTAACGAATACTGTCATCGCTCCTTTTCCCATTTCCTATTTTTTTATTGAAAAAAAATACAACTCTAACAGTAAACAAAAAGCTCCGGACATTTAACAAACATTTCCCTTCCACGAAGGTAAAGATTTATTTTTTATCTTCGTGGATAAAAAATAAATCTTTATTATCTTTTTTATTGATTTTTTCCCCATCATGTTTCGACTATGAAAATTGTAAAGTCGAAGACAAAACAATCGTCGACGTTCGGTGAACGATAAATGTCTGTTAAATGCAGTAGGACCATTTTTTTATGGTGCATTCCTCTGCCAGAGGAATTATTAATAACTGTTTATTAATTATTAATAAATAATAATTATTAATTGATAATTAATATTTATTATTAATGAGAAAATAATAATTGATAATTATTTATTTTTCCTCTGCCAGAGGAAATGGAAATGAAAAAATCTCGTACTGTATAATCCCACGACCGACCCAGTTCTCCGACCCGTCAGGCAACACCTGCTCCCACGAATGGTCCCTTCGCAGAAGGAGCGCAGGACACCAGTTCGATAATCAAGCAGCCCACTCACGTTGCCAGCTCCAAGCGTTTAAACTATGCCTTAACAACTCATACCTAACTTGCTCGAAGCTATGTGTGTGCGAGACAATCGTTAACTAAATAATTCAATAATATCCATTCACCGTGACGTTATAAACGTCACAAAAAAAAAAAAAAAAAAAACATATATTCATATTTACCAATTGATCTCTATCGTTCTTGTTTTTCATCAAAAAAAATTCTCGTTCTTATGCTGGGGGCTCGTACTGGGATTGGTGTGAATGCGCAAGGACTCACTTCTTCTATTAAAAAAAAATAATAATAATAAAATTATTACGACTCACATATTAATTGTATTAATAAATAAAACAGAATATAATATTATATAATATTAATATTATTATCTAATATAATATAATATTATTATGTTGATAAATAACAGAAATAAAACGGAATGACTATATTGGCGATAGAGCGGGTAGGCTGCGGTTCTCCCGGAAGGGAATTCATAGGCCTATCGAGATGATAAATCGGTAGGAGTGAAGTGCGCGGAGGCTGCTGGCGTTTTCTCAAAACGAGAATGTTCCGAACGATACAGTGACACAATGATTCCTCGACGATGTACCCAGGAGGAGCCAGAGCTCGCGGGGACCATGCCGATGATATTAATGGCTACTAAACGGGAAGTTAGTATCGCAGTGCCGGCGTTTGTATTATTTTATAGTGGCATCCGTCGGGGTTTATGAGCGGGCACTCCGGTGCGCAAGATCTCTCCTCTGGCTCAAGTTGGATGGGCTCGGCGATCGTGCACCCATACACAAGGAGCCGTTCGCGGGGCATCGCTGTGCTGTTGTCTGGTAGCAGGGCACGGGGCTAACTACCGCGGCAGTTAAGCCCCTAATAACTCGTCGGAAATAACAGCGGCAAGTAGCGCGTGAATGCGTGATTTTCAAACTCCGTCACGATAATCAACGGCTACTGCTGTATTACGACAAAGGACTCTCGACGTACTACGATCGACATAAAATTTCTTCAATGGCACTTCGTTGTTCCATTCCGTTTCAGATTTGTCAAGGATCATTTTCTTTTAATGACACTTGCGAAGTTATGGTAGGGAAACGGTGCCTTTCGGATGACCTTAATACCGCCAGCGCTGAGACTTTTACGCGCAATTATCAATATAAAGTACCTATCGATTTTGAATAAATTTATTAAAATTAAAAATTTAATTCATAAGAATTAAAATTTTTATTTATTAAATGTACAATTTATTATTAAAATTAACAGATAAAAATGGTCATATCACCCGGACCGTTTTTCAATAGTTCGTCACCATTCTCAAAACTTTTCGGGGATAACACCGCGGCAGTTAAGCCCCTAATAACTCGTCGGAAATAACAGCGGCAAGTAGCGCGTGAATGCGTGATTTTCAAACTCCGTCACGATAATCAACGGCTACTGCTGTATTACGACAAAGGACTCTCGACGTACTACGATCGACATAAAATTTCTTCAATGGCACTTCGTTGTTCCATTCCGTTTCAGATTTGTCAAGGATCATTTTCTTTTAATGGCACTTGCGAAGTTATGGTAGGGAAACGGTGCCTTTCGGATGACCTTAATACCGCCAGCGCTGAGACTTTTACGCGCAATAATCAATATAAAGTACCTATCGATTTTGAATAAATTTATTAAAATTAAAAATTTAATTCATAAGAATTAAAATTCAATTTATTAAATGTAAAATTTATTTTAAAAATAAATAAATAAAAATGGCCATATCACCCGGACCGTTTTTCAATATTTCGTCACCATTCTCAAAACTTTTCGGGGATAACACCGCGGCAGTTAAGCCCCTAATAACTCGTCGGAAATAACAGCGGCAAGTAGCGCGTGAATGCGTGATTTTCAAACTCCGTCACGATAATCAACGGCTACTGCTGTATTACGACAAAGGACTCTCGACGTACTACGATCGACATAAAATTTCTTCAATGGCACTTCGTTGTTCCATTCCGTTTCAGATTTGTCAAGGATCATTTTCTTTTAATGGCACTTGCGAAGTTATGGTAGGGAAACGGTGCCTTTCGGATGACCTTAATACCGCCAGCGCTGAGACTTTTACGCGCAATAATCAATATAAAGTACCTATCGATTTTGAATAAATTTATTAAAATTAAAAATTTAATTCATAAGAATTAAAATTCAATTTATTAAATGTAAAATTTATTTTAAAAATAAATAAATAAAAATGGCCATATCACCCGGACCGTTTTTCAATATTTCGTTACCATTCTCAAAACTTTTCGGGGATAATAACGCGGCAGTTAGGCCTGTAATAACTCGTCGGAAATAACAGCGGCAAGTAGCGCGTGAATGCGTGATTTTCAAACTCCGTCACGATAATCAACGGCTACTGCTGTATTACGACAAAGGACTCTCGACGTACTACGATCGACATAAAATTTCTTCAATGGCACTTCGTTGTTCCATTCCGTTTCAGATTTGTCAAGGATCATTTTCTTTTAATGGCACTCGCGAAGTTATGGTAGGGAAACGGTGCCTTTCGGATGACCTTAATACCGCCAGCGCTGAGACTTTTACGCGCAATTATCAATATAAAGTACCTATCGATTTTGAATAAATTTATTAAAATTAAAAATTTAATTCATAAGAATTAAAAATGCAATTTATTAAATGTACAATTTATTTTTCAAATGAACAAATAAAAATGGTCATATCACCCGGGCCGTTTTTCAGAAGTTCGTCACCATTCTCAAAACTTTTCGGGGATAACACCGCGGCAGTTAGGCCTGTAATAACTCGTCGGAAATAACGGCGGCAAGTAGCGCGTGAATGCGTGATTTTCAAACTCCGTCACGATAATCAACGGCTACTGCTATATTACGGCAAAAGACTCTCGACCTATTACCATCGATATAAAATTTCTTTAATGGCTCTCGTTGTTCATTCACTTTCAGATTGGACAAGAATAAAAAATTGAAAAAATGTTACGAAACTGTGCCGATGAGCGGGAGGGTTTTTCACATGACCTTTATCGCCAGCGCTGATTCAACCATCGAATTTATCGAATCTTTTACGTGAAATAATCTGCATAAACTCCCTGTCAATTAAAAAAAATTAATTTGTTAAAGGCAGAGTCGCCTTTTTTTTTGGCATTTTCAGACACATTATCAGGAATTTCTTTAAAGAAAATTATTATGTTTCTTGCATTGAAACTGAGCAAATATGTTTATTGGTATTATTACATAATGCAGGATTTTTGTTTGCATAAAATATTGAATCCTTGAGGTATTGCAAGCCGCGCTGCCGGACTAAATTCATTTTGTAAACTTATTATTTCTCTGCAAATCGTAATCGTGCTCTTGATAAGTCCTCCAAATTTGAAGTCAATCTGGGCATTGGTTGCCGAGATGTTGCGATCCCAAGTTGAAAAAAGGCAATCTTAAAGCGCAGTTTGCACCACCTTAAGAATTCAATATTGCGTGACAAAAAAAAATCCCACATTATGCAATAATATCAATAAAAATGTTCACTTAATTACATAACAATAAACACAACAATTTTCGTTGGAAAAAATCTCGACAATGCTACTAAAAATGCCCGAAAAAGGGCGATTTCTTGCGAATAGAGTTCACTTCGCATAAGTTTCAGAGAAATGAGAGGGAATTGCAAACACTTCTCGATGGTATAAAAATCCGAATAAAATCAAGCATATTAAAGGTGCTGAAAATATTAATTTTGCACAATAATAATGCCAAAATGCTATTAACAAATAGATGAAAAATAAAATTGTTCAACAAATCCCCCGAAAACGTAATTTTTTTTCAAGGAAAATGATTCGTTTTTCTGAATACGTATGAATATTTTCAGATTTTGAAATTTACTCTGAATTGTATGACATTCTAGACATTTTTCCCATAAAAAAAAAAAACAAAAAAATTTAAAGTGCATTTAAAAATCTAAAAAAGTATACGTATTCACAAAAGTGAACGAATCATTTTTATTTTAAAAAAAGTTAGCTTTCCGGAAGATTTGTCAAACAATTTCATTTTTCATCAATTAGTTAATAACATTTTATAATTATTATTATGCAAAATTAATCATTTCAACACCTTTAATATGCTTGATTTTCTCCAGATTTTCATACCATCCAGAAGTGTTTGCAGTAGGAACTGCAAACACTTCTGAATGGTATGAAAATGTATGTATGTATGGTGTACGTATGTGTGGATGGTATGTGAGTAGGAACTCACATCTCCGAAACTTATGCGAAGTGAACGCTATTCGCAAGGACTACCTCAAGGCAGCGCCTCCGTTTTCGGTAAAAAAAAAAAAAAAAAAAAAATGCCATATCACCAGGAAGTACCTTTTTCCAGTAACCCGTCTAAAAAATTTTCGCGTATACCAGCCACTCCGCTCCGAGATGCAGCGAGCGAGGCGTTGCAACAGCTATGCAGAGGGGTAAAGTCATGAGGCGGCCCTTCGGAGCATTATCGAAGCGGAATCTCTCGCGAGCGAGCAAAAGCGCGCGCGCGCGCGCTCCTCCGCGCATGCGCGGTACGTATAGCCCTCGAGCTTATAAGCGGCAAAGCCGCGAGTTCCCAGGCTCGATCGGGTGCGGGCACGGGACACTGGTTTATTACGACGTGATCACGTGTAGGAGGAGAATGAGCCGAGCGGGCTGCGGTGCAGGCGGACTCCTCGGTTCCCTCGGGCTCCGTTTGTTAAACGAGAGGATTAGGCGAACCTATAGCGTATCATAACTATACGCTGCGGTGGTAGCCGCGCTAGTGGTTACGTCGGCGGCGTCGATGGTCCCAGTAGTTGTGGACGGTGCAGTGCGGACACCGCGCTTTCGCGACTTTGTTGACTCGCTCGGGTCGTAAAAAGCTTCCGGGACCTTCTACATCAGCGGCTGACTCGAACCGGGCCCCGTGTCTTTGCCACGAGAGACGCGGTACTCCCGTTCCTTCACCCGGCTCGTCTCTTATTTATTATCGGAGCGATATCGCGTGCAGGAAGCTCCCGCGACACGAACACGGCCTCGGGAGATCGGAGACCGTTTTTTTTTTTTTTTTTTTTTTGCACAGCGGGATTATGCCCGGGGATTTTTATATTGAAATCCGAGAGGCGGGAGACGAGGAATTAGGGACCGCGATTCGGGTCGATGGGTCGGGGATTCTCGCGAATAAAGATATCAGAGAGGTAAGAATCATTCGGATTTATAGATTAAACTCCCGGTAGGTGCGGTGGTCGTTTAGCGCCGAATGTGACAAGGGATTACTTTTAATAGCTCTATTCGGGTGTGCGGTGTCTAAAAAAAAATCTTTTAAATTGTTAATAAAAAAAAGGTGATGTATACGTGGTGTACAAAGCCCGGGAAGATCCTGCTGCGACGTCTCTAAGTCGAGATCGTTTTATAAATCCTTCATCCTTTAAATCTTTTTACCGGGAAGGCGATCGCCCCGCGTTTGTTAAACTGGTATGACCGGCCAACTTATCACCCCCGGGATGTTTCTCGCGCGGGACTTAGATCTAAAAAAAAAAAAAAAAAAAAAAAAAAAAATAAACAACAGCGATCGCTGACGCTCCGGCAGATTCTCCTCTTCGGATAAAGGCAATGATACAAAAGCCAGAAATTTATCGTCGTATTAATCGGATTCGATGTTCCCCCCGGGTGGAGAGGCTCGTTGTCGGAGAGACGACTTTTCTACCATCCGGGCGCGACGTTCCCGGGATCCTCGTCGCTAATTCGTTATACATCGGTAATCTCCCTTTCCATTGTGCGAGGGGAATATCTCCCCACCTCTGATTCTCGCCCCTTTTATTCAACCGTGCAAATGGAAACTCGGCGCGAGACCGGAGCATATAAAACTCAGCTACCGCGAGAGAGAAATTCCCGCGGGATCTCGCGCGCCCGACATCCTGAAAAAAAAAAAAAAAAAAAAAAAAAAAAAAAAAATCCATCGCGACCCCCTGCCTCGCGGCGAATATACGTTCCAATCAATGGCGCGTATGCGCGTATCGAGGCCTTCCCCTCCGCGCCCCTCCAGCCGGCCAACCTTTTATTTTCCCTTATTTTTCTCCTGGGTTTTGTTTTTTTTTTTTCTCTCCACTTTCCACCTTCAGCCGGTGCTCGGAGTTGGCTCGCGGACTCCCGGAGCACTCACTCGTTACGTGCCCGCCGTTTGAATGGGGTTGCGTGCGTAAATATGCGTCTCCTCGCTTCGGCCCTATAACCGGAGAATTTGTTGCCCGGCCTCGCGGCTCCTCGGTATTCCCTTCCGTTGCACAGTTCCGGAGGAAGCGCGAGGGGATTCCCCTTTGACCATTTACACACACAACCCACGGGCCTCTCCGCTGTGCGTCTCGTACCATCGGTCGGTGAGCGCATTGGCGCCCGGCGTCGAGTCCGCGGTATAATCGCGGGGCCCTCGGGGGCCCCGTGAGGATCGCCGTGGCCGCTCGTTCGCAGGCACGAAGCCGCGTTAGCAAAGTGCGCGATAAACGTTTCGATCCTGTGCCTCCTTCTCGCTCTCCCATCGCCCGTACATCAGCGACGATTATACCGAACGAGAGACGTAATATCGCGTGAGCGTTAGAAAAATAATAACCGATGCCACTGCCGCGCGCCCCGAGGTTACCGGCAGCGCAGCACATCATATCGCGAATCGGTTATCGCGTACTTCGCCCGAGCGGCCGTTGCGAGAGGTAAGAAAAACGAATCGTAATTCTCGCCGATTCAAAGAGAATTCATACCGTTCGGGGGCCCGATTAATGAACGCCGGCAGCGCCGGCCGGGAGCTCCCGCTCGCTCCCGCCTCGGCAACATAAATACGGCGATAAAAATAAAGAAATAAATTGAGGGAGAAAAAAATAAAAGAAGGTTCGGGTGAATGCGAGACCGGGGGCTTCGAGCGAGGTACGAGAGCCCGCCCGCGTTGCCGAACAACGCGTGCCCAACGAACGTCACTATTAATTTCGTATGGAATATATTTATTTCGTGGCTTTAACGCACTGTGCGCACTCCGCGAACCGTTCATTCGCAATCGGGCGCATGAGATACGACCCCTCGTTAGGGACCATTTTACGATCGCCAGATTAGCTCCGGGATTGATCACTGGCTCGATGGTGAACGCGCCCGCGAGAGTGAGAAAAGCACGGCTGGTGCAACGGGCCTGATTGTAAACCAAGACGAAAATTATGGATCCCACTTATCGGGCCGGGGCGCATCGAGGCTTTATGCACACGCAGCCTTATGCGATCTATACACGTGCTCGTTACTGGATTCCTCCCGGCGAGTCTGAATGTTATATAAGGTCGGCGAGTTCCGTGAGTCACTTCCGTAACGTTTATATCGTCGGCCATGTTCGGAAGGTTTTCCTCTCCGCCGGAGAGTCTGAATTTCAGGTGACGCTTTAAAATTTGTACCTCGGTGGCGCATCGTAGTCGCCCGAGTTGAAACTTTCGAGCGTTACATCGCGCTCTGATAGCGTCTCGAGGAGGCCTGCACCGAGAAAAATAAGTTATGCAACACATGGATGAAAAGTGCTACTTTTCGTGCCTGCCGAGAGTGGCGTAAGTGGCGATTTACGGCTAAGTGTACTATAAATACCCGGCGCATGCGTACATCTTTACTTTACCTTTTTTTCATTTACTTTACCTCACGCTTCTCGCACTTTACGCACGCGTCTCGCACTTTACGCACGCGACTCGTACTTGACCGCACGCGACTCGTACTTTACGCACGTGTCTCGTACTTTACGCACGCCTCTCGTACTTTACGCACGCCTCTCGTACTTTACGCACGATGGCTGTACGGTGCCACAATCAGCAGGCACGGAGTAACACTTCTCCTGCATTCGTTGCAGAAAATATCATGCGATGCTAGCGACGATCATACGCGGACTGTGAAGTAAGACTCACTTCACAGCGCGAGTATAAAGTTCACTTTACCGCACTTGTGTCGCAAATTACTAATATTTGACGGGCGCCACGCAAATAAATATTGGTTTGTTTTAATCGGACATTGATTTTATTTAAATAAATATTCATTTAATAAAAAAATAAACATTTATTTGCGTTGCGCCCCTCAAACAAACAATTTTTCTGGGTGTGACAAGGCTTTATCGAGACCTCGTCAGACCGCGATCTGACGCTCAAAAATCTCTACTCGGGAGCTTACAACGTGTCGCCCCGATTCCATCGTACCACGTCCCTCGAATCCCAAAGCCCGTACAATGTTCGCTATCGTGCTCGCCTCCGAGTTAGCGTAACTCCTCTCTAGAATCCGGACGTGCCGCTCGATGCTGCCGGGGGGCGGAGGGGGGGGGGGGCGATCGGGGGGTCTAAAGATGAAGTTGGAAGGATGGAAGGGAGGGCGTAGAGGATTCCGCGAGAAAGAGACAGGAGCCCCGGAGGTGTGGGTCAGAGCCCACGAAGGCGACCTCCGACCTCCCCGAGCCGCCGTTAACACTTCCGGTACTCGTTTGCTTTTTATCGCCCGGGCTTTTTGCCACAATTTTTAAAACATCTTTCTCATTTTTTTTTTTTTTTTTTTTTTTTTTTTTCTCCTCCATACCTCTCCGCTCTCCCGGTCGGGGATCGTCGGCGCGATCCCTCCTGCCTTTTCTTATATGCCGTACTTTTATCCCTTATCTTTGACACGACCTCGGGAGGCCACTAGTCGCGCGGCGTGCAGCCGACCCCCGAGGCACACCTGCCGCCGTGACTCCTCTCTCCCCCTCCCTCCCCCTCTCGGTGCATGAAGCTCGTCCGCTGCACGGTCTCTCTCCCCCCGAGGAGATACTCGACGGAGAGGCTCGTGCGCGCCGCTGAGAGCGCGACTCCAGCCACCTTGTAGCTCACCGGGCGAAACCCCGTCAGACTAAGATTGCGCGAGGCGGTTTAATTGAACATAAATCGTTCATAAGGCCAGCTCGTGGCCGTGGAGCTTTGCGCTATTCAACCACCAGCACCACCTCGGCGGCGAGACATTAACACGGAGGCTGCGCGGCGTTGCACACCGGCGAGCCGCGAGGATTCAAAAACTTTTGTATCTTACGAGCTATCTCGCCACGGCCCGATGTTCCATGTACCGCTGACCATCCATTCTACTGTGTACCAACAGGTATACGTATAACAATATACACTCAACCTGTGCGCTATCGCCGAGTCGACTACGCTCGACGGGGGGAAGAGAGGGAACACCGCGCCGCTCTCGCCGCCGCTCCCGCTCCTATCGTCCTACCCGGAGACCGAACCCGCGATCGTACCCCCGCACACACGTGTAATGTCTACGTGTAATATATACTGGATACCTCCATATAATATTATTATAAGCGGAGGGAACGATGCCGAGAGGAGAACTTGACCCGACCAACCGCGCGCCGCTCTTCCTCCGCGAGGCGATCCCTCTACCCGGTACGTCGGTACTCCATTCGCAGCCAGTTAATTATTAACCGACGTGCCGATGTAACGCGGGACGTGGGAATACACCGGGTTTCTGTGCCTGCCGTCTGCGCTCCGCGATCGGCACCGATCGCGGTCCACGGTGCAGACAAGCTTTTTTTTTTTTTTTTTTTTTTTTTTTAGTTCGCTACCCGCTCGACGTAACTCGTCCCGGTGTGCGGGGATGGATGTGTTACATGGAGACGAAGGACCTCGATCGAGGATCGATGCGACCTCTCGACGGGTACTCGCGGTGGGACGAATGTCGATACGCGCCGGGGTCACGTCGATTCGTGAGCATGCCGGGAAACTCGGAGCGGAAGCTGCGCGCGAGCAACTTCGAGGAGATCGGAGCGCTTCGGAATGCACGTAAATTGGTAGATTACTCCACGAGGGCGAGAAACGGTATTTCTAACGAGTGTGAGCTTGCAGCACGAGCACGAGTGTAATCACACGAGTTAAAAAACAGGGTTTCGCACGAGGGATGTACGATGTTTTTCATCACATGGTGCGAAAATTGCGGTTTTACGCACGCGAAGCGGGCGGAGAAGTGGCCATTTCCGCACCGAAAAACGGCCATTTCCGCAAAGTTTGTCGTTTCAATAGCGCATGGTATTGTGATGATTGAAATAAGAATTTTCTTCTTCTCTGGCAGCAGGCAAGGGAATTTTAGTTGGGTCATTGATATTTTTTTTTCAGTGTAGTGAAATGAGTACCAGATTTTTTGAGTCGTTTATAGAGACTATTACGCGTCTGTTGATTATATTGGATGCTTGCTTGTATTGCAGAAGATGTCCTTGAGCTGAAAAAAAGATTAATTGCAATCGATTTGGAGAAATATTGATTGGTTTGTGCTAATTTTTTTAAAAGGTAGATTTTCGCCCGATTTTGATGTCTCACGGTTCACATTATTTTCCTTGAAAGATGCTCTATGAAGTCACCGTGTAGATATTCGATAATGTTTTCCGGTTACAAATCGCAGACTTTTAATTATCAACGAAGTTCCTTGATAAAAAAAACGGCTGTAATTTTCCGTAAAAAAATCTCAGCCTTTTGTTTATCGACCGACGCAATTGCTTCATAAACGAACAGCTGTCATTATTTAACGGAAAATACTATCGAATATCTAGACGATGAATTCGTAGAGCATCTTTCAAGGAAGAGAATGAGCCGTAGTACATAAATAAAACACAAAAATTCCGGATTATTCCTCGAAAAGACTCAACGAATATATACATTTTCGAAAATTAGCACAAACCAGTAAATATTTTTATAAATCAATTGCAATTAATGTTTCTCTAGGTTAACGATATCTGCTGTAATACAAATAACCATCCACTATAATCAATAGATGTGTGTAAAAGTTTGTACAAACAACTTAAAAAATGTAGCACTCATTTGACTAGTCTGAATCGCTCCTCAAGTCATGCCAGAAAAGATTTTTTTCTTTACTGCTTTAAATTATTCTCAAAAAAATTAAAACAAAAAAATGTATTGAGACTGAAGATAGGCACGAAATAATTGTTTTACCCTACGCCCCGATGACGTTTATCAATCGATACATTTCTCGTTGCAGCCGTGACGGAATTTGAAGAAAAAAAAAAAATAAAAAAAAAACGAAGAAAACGAAACATAGGCTTGATATATGGGACTCTGGCGCCAGTTCATCGGTGATTTAAGATCAATTAAGAGAAGGTTTGTCCGGAGAAAGCGTTCGAGAATCGTGGTGAGGCATGGCGCATTGTTCTCCGGGGGACTCGTCCCAGCCTCCAGCATCGTGGAGGAGTGCATTTTTTTTTTTTTTTTTTCTTCATTTCATTTCATAGTCCCGATGCGAGAACGGCTCGGAACGCTGCACACTGAAAGTCTCGATCTTTTAACGTCGGGCACCACTCCGCCTCTATCTCTCCGCGGAGTCGGGATATTTGCGAATCCCTCTCTCGTTCCCCTCCCCACTGGCGCCAGGTCGTTGTTGTTACTTACTCGAACGGCCCGGGGAATATGCCTTCGGTAGAATCATTATTATGTGTCGAGTCTGGCTCATTGCCGCACACGTAATTCTCTCTCCCTCAACTCTGGCGGCCCGAACACACTTTACGAGTGCGATCCTAGCCCGGCGTTGCGGAGGCTCCGTTACGATCCGACATAATGATACGTCTCTCGTGTGGTGCGCGTCTCTGAGTGTTAAGATATATGTATATATATATATATATATATATATATATATATATATAATCTCTATTATCTATATATACACAGACTCGGTCAAGCGAAGGTCCGGCCGTTGCGCGATAGTCCGAGCCGAGCGATCGGCGCACGAATTCGTTTCAGCACTTGGCAATAATTAAATCACCGTTCATTGAGAACATTTAATTGGACGGACCGCGAAACGGTACGTTACGGAATGCTTATTAGTCGTAATACTTCGTTCGGAGAATGGCGGTTGGGGAGAGACTCCCGGTAGGCTCGTACGTTTTTATACTGTTTAGTGATTACCGGCAATCAGAGACGGAAAAAAAAAAAGAACCGAACGAAAATAAATAAATAAAAATAATGCCCGTTTTTATTATAGTCGTTGCGAAGATCGCGAAGGGAGCGGGACCATCTTCGCTCGATCGGTATATAACTGTCTAGTGGGGGGGAGGGGGGGGGGGGACCCTCGCAAACCCGAATACATTATCTATAATGGCGATAATAATCCAGGCCCTCGTAATTGTGAATGCCTCGGCGTTTATGAATGTTATGTAGAATATAATACAGATAGGGTGGTGCCCGGCTGGCTCTGATACCACCTCGGTCCATAAGCGAGCTTTTCTCGTTTAATATCTCGATGATCTCTCCCCGGGTCGGAGCCGGAGAGAGCGCGCCCGGCGCGTATCGCCGACGCTGCAAGATGATACCCATATCTCGTTGTACCTTTTCTTTTTTTTTTTTTTTTTTTTTTTTTCTTCATCGCAGTACTCCAGTTATGAATCCGAGCGGCGTAATAACGACCGGAACATCGGACGTGTATACTCATGTAAACACAGCGGCCCCTCTCTCAGTACACTCGGGCTTGGAATAAAATAATACGTATCATACTCGCGCTATATAAGTTTAACGAGCAGATAATGGCTCGAAGAGAAATAGCAATCGTTTCGTCCTCTGGATGCTTTTCCAGCTCTCCCTCGCCCCGCCGCACAGCCCGCGAATACCTTTGCCGAGTTTGAAATAACATTTGCCAAGAATCGCGGGCAAAAGGAGAAATCACTTTAAGTGCGTCTGGAGGATGTACGAAGAAGTAGAACCTCGATCGGGCGGGAGATATTCGCTGTATCGGGAGGGGGATGTAGGGAAGGGTGGGCGAAATCCGGGCTCGGTATTAATTGGTGAATATGGTCGGTAACATATTCTAATTGGGTGAACATGTATAAATTACTCTTGGAAATGTTTAACAAAAATCTCGCAAATGCACTGAGAAAAAAAATTGTTGGATTAACCAAGGGGCGTTTCACCTGCGTTCAAAGCCGTTATTTAGTTGGTACAATAAAATTTTTTGTTTAAATGGAAATATTTTGAATCGACTGAAGCGAATAATCGTTTAACAAAAGAATGATTTAGTTGTACCAACCAAATAACAGATTTGAACGTAGGTGACCGCGAATTTGGTTAATCCAACAATTTTTTTTTCTCAGTGTAAATTCTGAAAGACACAGCTTCCGGAGATGTAGGGAAGGCTGGGCGAATTCCGGCTCGGTATTAATGTTATGTGCTTATTGTGGAAAATATAGTCCGGGCCATATTCCAATTAGGTGAACTCATAAAGACTCTTCAAAAGGTTTAACAAAAATCTCGAAAAAAAAATCTAAATGACCCAGCTTCCGGAGATATAGGGAAGGCTGGGCGAATTCCGGGCTCGGTATTAATGTTATGTGCTTAGTGTGGAAAATATAGTCCGGGCCATATTTCAATCAGGTGAACTCATATAAATGACTCTTCAAAAGGTTTAACAAAAAACTCGAAAAAAAAATCTAAATGCCCCAGCTTCCGGAGATATAGGGAAGGCTGGGCAAATTCCGGGCTCGGTATTAATGTTATGTGCTTAAAGTGGAGAATGTAGTCCGTCCATATTCTAATTGGATGAACATGTATAAATTACTCTTGCAAATGTTTAACAAAAATCTCGAAAAAAAAATCTGAATGAGCCAGCCTCCGGAGATATAGGGAAGGCTGGGCGAATTCCGGGCTCAGTATTAATCTTATGTGCTTAAAGTGGAGAATGTAGTCCGACCACATTCTAATTGTTTTCGTACATATTCAAATGAAAAAAAAAAAAAAAAATGATGTACACTGCTGTTCATAAATGCCTGGTCAGTTTTCCTATAGCGGCCCTATACAGATCGTCCAGGCCTTCATGAACAGTACCGTACGTTATATATTTAAAAAATGTGGTCGACATATGTCGGTATAACATACAAACCTAATACAAACGGCTAATAAAAGCGGCGCCACGAGCTCAGCTCAGTGAAAAAAATCGGTAACTAAAATTATCGTAATTCGTTGTTTTGAGGCTATTTTAGATCTATTTTCCACTTTTTTTCATAAACAAACAAAAAATCTATTATAAAATTTCGTCCAAAACGTCATTAAAAAAAAAAAAAAAAAAACGAAAAGCGTCCCTTCTGGTTAAAAAAATAAATAAATCCTCGTTAAAATTATTAAACAGTTTAGACAGATATATTAATAGAAGTAGGATGTTATGCTTCACATTGAGTATCTGTAATGCGAGCCTGTACTCAAAAGCACTTGTACATGAAGTACTAAAAAGTACTCGTACATGAAGCACTAAAAAGTACTTGTACATGAAGCACTAAAAAGTACTCGGACATGAAGCACTAAAAAGTACTCGTACATGAAGCACTAAAAAGTACTCGGACATGAAGCACTAAAAAGTACTCGGACATGAAGCACTAAAAAGTACTTGTGTACTTCAACTACGTACATGAAGTACGCAAGCCCTCGTGTACTTCAACTACGTACATGAAGTCCACAAGCCCTCGTGTACTTCAACTACGTACACGAAGTACCTAAAAGTACTTGTGTACTTCAACTACCTACTTGAATAACCAAACAAGTACCCGGTACTTCAACTACCGTCCGCTCTGATTGAGTTCGTCCAGCCGTTGATGAAGGTCTGTGCCAAGAGACGAATCGCGGTTAATCTTGACGTCGCACCTCGCTTCTCTAAAATCCCCCTGGTATTCCGTCCACTCTCACCGACGCCGAGTGTCCCGACGCCGAGAGGAGGCACGGGAGTTGCATTAGCGCAGCGGACAAGCCACGCTAATCGGAGGACGACCTCGTTCGCGAGTGCGCATCGGTTCCCTGGGAGCTCGCCGGCAGCCGGTCGTATATGACCCCCGACAAGATGTTGGCTCAAGATGCCCCGGCGGGTGCCCACGGAGCGAACTAGTCGAGCAGCGAGAGTAGTCTCCAGCTGGGCGACCACGACGCCTATAAATCCGTCAACGCTCCGAGGCCCGCGAACACTTTAGCTCATTCGCGCCTCCATCGGGCCCGCTCGCTCCTTCGCCCTCGCGAGCGCCTTCCCGCGGAAAGCAAGACGTTCCCGCTAATCACGGCTAATTTGTCCGCGGGCTCGTCGGCCCGCGGCATACAGGGAGGCGTGCGCGGTACCGGGCCGGCGCTCGGTGCCGGAGTTGCGCTCATCGGCCGGTACTGCCGTGGGGAGGGCGGCGTTTCACTTTCCAATCTGCGCGTATCACACAATCCGTTCCCGATATTCATAGTAACGACCTCGATCCTCGCGCTCCGGCCGTATCCCTCCCATTGTGCGAACGAACTTGGCACCCGGCGCGGTTTCGTGTTTATCGAGCAAAACGGCACCGGCCACATCTCGAAACGGCCGGCTCCACGGTCCATTCAGCCTTGTACATGCCTTGGTATTCGGACCTCCTTTGGAGTGTTTATCGAGCAAAACGGCACCGGCCACATCTCGAAACGGCCGGCTCCACGGTCCATTCAGCCTTGTACATGCCTTGGTATTCGGACCTCCTTTCGATCCGCATTCCCTCGTCTCATTACGAAACCCCTCCAGGCCCGTAGATGGAGCAAACCCGATAGTCAAAGTTCAATGTCGTTCCTTTTATTTATTTTTATTTTTTTTAAATTTATTTATCATCGATGAACTTATGTTGCATTAGCATCTCCCTGCGAGGCGTGGCGGACGATTAATGAGGAGCGATGATCGAGATATTTCTCGATCGAACTCGGGCCGCGTTTCGCGATGTCGCCCCCTCTTCGTCCGTCCGGTGTTCTCCTCGTTCGAGGATCGTTCGACGATCCACAGTTGGAACGGAGCGGCGATCGGGGTCACCCCGAGTTGCAAGGAGCGCGGCCACTCCGAGCCAGCGAGGAGCGAGGAGGCCACTGGCGGAGAGACGGAGGAGAGTGCCAGTTATACGAGCGCACGTTCCGTATCGCTCGCGAGCACGTTACCGGCAACCTACGCGAGCCAAAGGTCACGTTTTCCCGCGATCCTGAACGCTCTCTCGGCCCGGCCCGCCAGCATCCGCGTGAATCGAATTTCAGCGGTGAAACGTAATTTCTATTGCCGCGCCTGCTCGCTCGTTACAGTTCCCGAGCCGCGATCCGGAGACACTGCTCCCTATTATATAGGGCCCTGCCTCGGCTGTTTCCTCATTCCCATTCAATTAAACGAGACTCTCTATCCGCTGATACGGACCCGGAGGCCCCGGGCTTGCTCCTGACGCTACTCTGCACTCTGTGCCGGACGGAGGGACACGGTAATCGGAGAAACTGTGTTACAGTATTGTAACGATATTATCGTGCCGCTTGATTTTCTAACGAGCAAGTGAGACGTGTTTATTCCGCGGTCTAGGGCGCAGCCCTCCGGGAGCATCGCGCGGAATAATATAAAAGCATTGGAACGAAAATCTAACTGGTACGTAAATAAGAGAACGAGACAAGCGGACAAACTGTAACGGAATGAGAAGATAGGGTGGAGCGGGGCAAAATGGGACAGTGGGGCAAAACGGGACAGTGAGCAAAACGCAAGTTTTTAATAATTTTTTTTTATGTCCCATTTTGCTCCGTTGATACATCCGGATTGTCTGTCCCGTTTTGCCACATTCTCCCATTCAAAAGTGATTGGAATATGCCGTTTTGCCCCCACTGCCCCATTCTGCCCCACCGTCCCATTTTGCCCCGCTCCTTCCTACTGGAACTACTAGAGCGGCAAAGATACCCTACTGGAGATATTAGAGTGTTACATGTAATATAACGCTCTAAAATTTTCTGTCGGCGTAGCCAGAAATGCAACAAAAAGAACCAAAGAAAACAGTTGCCCTTGTAAGAATTTTAGGACGTTACATCAGGGCCTGACCCGGGCGTGATCGGGGCTCGATTTAACGTTCAAAAATGTCTATCAAAGAAACTGTGTTACAGTATTGGAAAGATGTTATCGTGCCGCTTGATTTTCTAACGAGCAAGTGAGACGTGTTTATTCCGCGGTCTAGGGCGCAGCCCTCCGGGAGCATCGCGCGGAATAATATAAAAGCATTGGAACGAAAATCTAACCGGTACGTAAATAAGAGAACGAGACAAGCGGACAAACTGTAACGGAATGAGAAGATAGGGTGGAGCGGGGCAAAATGGGACAGTGGGGCAAAACGGGACAGTGAGCAAAACGCAAGTTTTTAATCATTTTTTTTTTATGTCCCATTTTGCTCCGTTGATACATCCGGATTGTCTGTCCCGTTTTAAATGAACGAAAATTTAACCGGTACGTAAATAAGAGAACGAGACAAGCGGACAAACTGTAACGGAATGAGAAGATAGGGTGGAGCGGGGCAAAATGGGACAGTGGGGCAAAACGGGAGAGTGAGCAAAACGCAAGTTTCCAATCATTTTTTGATGTCCAACTTTGCTCCGTTGACACGTCCGGATTGTCTGTCCCGTTTTGCCACATTCTCCCATTCGAAAATGTTTGGAATATGCCGTTTTGCCCCCACTGCCCCATTTTGCCCCGCTCCTTCCTACTGGAACTACTAGAACGGCAGAGATACCCTAGTGGAGATATTAGAGTGTTACATGTAATATAACGCTCTAAAATGTTCTGTCGGCGTAGATAGAAACGCAACAAAAAGAACCAAAGAAAACAGTTGCCCTTGTAAGAATTTTAGGGCGTTACATCGGGGCCTGGCCTGGGCGTGATCGGGGCTCGATGTAACGTTCAAAAATGTCTATCGAAGAAACTGTGTTACAGTATTGGAACGATGTTATCGTGCCGCTTGATTTTCTAACGAGCAAGTGAGACGTGTTTATTCCGCGGTCTAGGGCGCAGCCCTCCGGGAGCATCGCGCGGAATAATATAAAAGCATTGGAACGAAAATCTAACCGGTACGTAAATAAGAGAACGAGACAAGCGGACAAACTGTAACGGAATGAGAAGATAGGGTAGAGCGGGGCAAAATGGGACACATGTAATGTAACGCTCGAAAATGTTCTGCCAGGGTAGCTAGGAACGCAACAAGAAAAACAAAACAAGACAGCTGCCCTAGTAAGAATTTTAGGGCGTTACATCGGGGCCTGGCCGGGGCGTGATCAGGGCTCGATGTATGGTCCAAAAATTTCTATCGGATCACAGAGAAAAAAAAAATCAATGCAGTCAACAAAATGTGCGCTAACGGGTGGCGAAACAAATGTTTGGTCGATCGAAAGGAATACCTCGTTGATCGAACTAACGGGCCGTCGATTCAAATTTTTCTTTACTTAATACAACAATTATTTCGTTCGATCAACCACAAAATTTGTTTCGCCACCCGTAAGCGCTCATTTTGTTGACTCAATCGATTTTTTTTCTCAGTGGAGAAACTGTGTTACAGTATTGTAACGATATTAGCATACCGCTTGATTTTCTAACGAGCAACGAGAGGCGTGTTTGTTCGGGAGCATCGTAAGGAATAATACAAAAGCATTACAACGAAAATCTAAATTCTAATGAGCAACCGAGACGTGTTTATTTCGTACCGTAGGGCGCACCCCTGCGGGAGCATCGTGCGGTATAACATAAAAGCATTAAAACGAAAATCTAACCTTTACACAAACAAGAAAACACGACAAGCGAACAACCTTTAACGGAATGAAAACAAACTGCGACTACTAGAACTGCACAGATACCCTTGTAGAGATATTAGAGTGTAAAATAGAGTCCCCGATAAGGCGCCTATTTTACACTCTTTACCTTCCCTTCATTTAAGGTAGTCCTAGCGAACAGCCTGAGCCCACATGAGTTCAGAGAGAATTGAGAGAGAATTGCGAACACTTCTCGATGGGATAAAAATTCGAAAAAAATCAAGCATATGGAAGGTGCTGAAAAGATTGATTTTACATAATAATAACTCAAAAATATTATTAACAAATGCATAAAAAAAAAATTCTTCAACAAATTCCCCGGCAACTTAAATTTTTGTTCATATAAAAACAATTTGTTAATCTTTTTGAATACGTATGAATTTTTTCAGAATTTTATCTAATTTTTGTAAATCACGTTTTTTTATTAACTAAAAACGCAATTTTCAAAAATTAGACAAAATTCTGAAAAAATTCATACGTATTCAAGAAGATTAACTTATCGTTTTTATATGAACAATAAGTTAAGTTGCCGGAAGATTTGTCGAACCATTTTTTTTTCATTCATTTGTTAATAAAATTTTGGAATTATTATTATGCAAAATCCATCTTTTCAGTACCTTCCGTATGGTTGATTTTTTTCAGATTTTTATCTCATCGAGAAGTATTCGCAATTCCACTCTCAATTCGCTCTGAACTCACGTGGGCTGAGGCTGTCCGCAAGGACTACCTTAAGGCTTCCATTTTACTCTCCTTACCCACATTTAATGCAACGCTCCAAAATCTTCTGCCAGCGTGGCTCGGAACTTATCAAGAAAAACAAACGAAAACAGCCGTCCTATTTTTTAGTGCGTTACATCGGGGCCTGATCGGTGCTTAATGTAACGCCGAAAAAATTCTACCCGGTCGATCCGATGCGAAAATAAAAACTTAGACTTTAAACTACGCGGAAAGATACGGAGGTATGGTAGCTGTAGAAATTAATTGGGGTGTAACGGCAGTCACTTTTCGTCAGGGTCTTTGCACAAGTAACAGCAGTAACGAATTTCCGATCGTGAGAGGCCTATCCGAACGAGATTGACCGCACGGAAAGCCAAAGCATCTGGTGATTAACGAGACTAACGATCTAGTTATACACCTGTTTTCCATAAAACACCGATCGTTCAGATGCCGACGAGAGTAGCAAACACACCCCTATCGAGAGATCGCTCATTATGAACCGTCGAACGCTCCCGACAGGCAACATGTCGTACACATAACCACACCGAGAAACTCACATGCACGCAAACACTGTATCGAGTGGCGAGTCGCGGTGCGGTAGCACGCATTAATAAAACACGTTCTCCGAACGATTCGAGAGAGATCTAGAGAGCGAGGATAATTACCGTCTTATTAAAATCCTAGTCGATATCCTGTCGGCGAACGGCGTGCGTGATAATAATATCTTCGCTGGTTTCATTCGTATCGCGCAGTGTTAGCCTACAGGCTTCTTTTTTTTTTTTTTAGCTCTTAAAGATTCAAAAAGAAAAATCGTTTGCAATTTCAATGTGATGATCAATCGTTTGTCTCTGATTGTGTTTTCCAGTATTCTTTTTTCAATTTCTTGAAAATAAAAAAAAATTCGCTTGCAATTTCAATGTGATGACCAATCGTTTGTCACTGATTGGATTTTTCAGGGTAATTTTGTTAATTTCTAAAGAACAAAAAATCGTTTGCAATTTCAATGCGATGATCAATCGTTTGTCACTGATTATGTTTTCCAGTCTTCTTTTTTTAATTTCTTAAAAATAAAAATAAAAAAATCGTCTGCAATTTCAATGTGATGACCAATCGTTTGTCGCTGATTGTATTTTCCATGGTTTTTGTGTTAATTTCTAAAAAAAAAAAAAAAAAAAAACATCGTTCGCAATTTCAATGTGATGTGTTTTTCTGATTGTGTTTTTCAGTCTTGTTTTTTCAATTTCTTAAAAAAAAAAAAAAAATCGCTTGCAATTTCAATGCGATGACCAATAGTTTGTCACAGATTATGTTTTCCAGGATTTTTTTTTTAATTCCTTAAAAATTCAAACAAAAAAAAATCGTTTGCATTTTCAATGTGATGATCAATCGTTTGTCACGGATTGTGTTTTCCAGGCTTCTTCTTTTAATTTCCTAAAAAAAAAAAAAAATCTTCTGCAATTTCAACGTGATGACCAATCGTTTGTCTCTGATTGTGTTTTCCAGGCTTCTTTTTTTAATTTCTCCAAAAAAAAAAATCGTTTGCAGTTTCAATGTGATGATCAATCGTGTGTCACTGATTGTATTTTCCGCTGTGTCCACTGATTAATTTCTAAAAAAAAAAAAAAAAAAAATTGTTTGCTATTCCAACGTGATGACCAATCGTTTGTCTCTGATTGTGTTTGCAGGACGTGGTGTACCGCGAGTGACCGCGGCCCTCGCCGGCGATGGAGAAGGTAGGTTGATCGCGACGCCGGTACACAAGGAGAGCATAACGTCTCGGAGCAAGGAGGATCTCGCTCTGGAGGCTGCCCTGGTTCTCGAGCAAGTTGGAAACGTCAATTGCGTCGCGCGCGACAACAGAAGACTGCCGGACAAGTTCAGTACACTACCGGCCCGGAGGAACAAGAAGCGCGTCGAGCTGCCCCTCGAGACAAGACGCAGAAGCGTCGAGATCGGCCCGACGAGCGACGAGAGCGCGGGTACACCGAGGCCGAAGAAGAAGGCGCTCGAGCGAAGCGTCAGTGATGCCAGCTCGCACAAGTCTAAGAGCCCGCTGGCAAAGCTCTTCTCGCCGAAGTTAGAGAGAAAGTCGAAGCAGACAACGGTGAAGCGGAGCGCGAGCGACGCCGGTGCGTCGTCATCGTCGACGACCGGTAGCAGGAATCAGCGTAAGAGAAGCGGCAGCGAGAGCGAGTCGTCCCACCAGAACGGTTCGTCGAGGGCGAAGAAACCATTGTCGCCGATAATCGAGGCCTCGCCCCAGGTCGACAAACCCTTCGACTTCAGCGGCAAGAGCGACGCGACGAAAACGAAGTGTGACGCCGAAGCGGTTGTCGAGGACAAAGCCGAAGAGTCGAGGATTCGCGAGATCTACGCGAGCAAACCACCCAAGTCACCGAGAAGACAGGAGGTGCGCGTGGAGTCGACGCTCTCGAGGGAAACAGCGACAACGAGTCTTCGTCGGACGGAGAACAAGGCGACGAAGGAGGAGGACGGTGAGAAAGTGGGAAAGGACTGGGGTGAATCGTCGCCGGTGTCGCCGACGGAGAGACGCATAAAGGTCGAGGTCGACGAGGTTGACCGGGCAGCAGCGACGACGACGACGACGGTGACGAGAGACATGTTGCACAGCAGCAGATACGATCAGCAGCACGGCGACAACGGGCGCGTCGAGGAGTCGACCATTCACAAGATGATTCACCGTCTGACGGCGGATCGTTCGCCACCGCCGCAGTTGACGAGGACGATGGTGTCGCCCGGTCCCGGTTTCGGTCACAACAACAACAGGCCCTTCTCCTACACGAGGCCCAACAACAACAACAACGAGACGATAAGCCCGTCACCGCCTCACCAGCAGACGAGCGTTATTTACGCTCAGGTGCAGCTCGACAAGAAGAGCAAGGCTCAGAGAAGTCACTCGGACAGCGACGAGGGCCTCGGCCTCGAGAGGAAGGATTCCTCGCGGGAGAACAGCCCGGCGGAGAAGGAGTATCGCCGAACAGCCGAGTACGCGGGCTACGGCAGCGATCTCAGGAGAAACAACGAGATAAACAGCTTCAAGTCCTCCCGTTACGTCGAGGAGGTGCCGTCACGAAAGAACGTCACCGCACATTTTACCGATACATCGAAAACGAACAGCTTCGCGACGAGAAACGTCGCTGAGCCAAAGTCGACGAGACGCCACGAGTTCGACGAGATAAACAGAAATCTCTTCGACAAACCCGCTGAGAAGTACACGTCGACGGTCTTCGTCGATACTTCGGGTCGCGGTACCGCTGACGGTATGGACTCGAGACGCCGCGAGAACGTCGAACGATTTCCCACAGGTGGACAGAACGGCGGCGGACTGACGAGCAAGACCAGCGAGCTCAGCGCAAGGAGGGACCTTCTTGAGTCGAGGATCAAATCGCGTCTTCACAACGACGACATGTTCGCCAGAGGCAACGGCAATCCACCCAAGAAGATTGAACACGGGATAATCGACAAGCCCATCGTACCGTCGCCGATCACACCGGACAGAGTCGCGTCGCCGAAACGCTACACCGACACGTACATCACCGAGACCCGCACCAACAGCAACGGCGAGAAGTACATATTCGAGAAGGAGATACACGAGGACAACGGCAAGGTTTACGGTTACGAGAAGAAGATAACCAACAAGATTCCAGCCGATGTCGCATGCGTCGAGGCGAAACCGCGCGACGGCTACACCGTCGAGACGAGAACCGACAAGTACGGCGACAAGTACATCGTCGAGACGAGAACCCACGAGGGTTACGCCGACGGATTCAAGCCCTTCCTAAGCGACAAGAGCCGGAACAGCCCCGAGGGGAGATTCCAAGCCGCGAGAAACGGCACCGCAAGTCCCTACAAGTCGACCAACTACATCGTTCAGGAGGTGCCAAGACATCCGAGGACGGAGGCTGCGGACGTCATCGGTCCCTCCTCGCCGATAATCGTCAAGAAGATGAGGGAGCACAAGTTCTCGAAGAGCGAGGATTTCCTTGACCGCGAGGCGCGACCGACTCGCGACGCTTACGTTCCCAAGACCAAGAAGAACTTCGAGTCCATCAGGGGAATGAGCAAGTCGACCCAGCGTCTCGACGAGGTTGGCGAAAATTCGCGGGTCAAGGCACTCAGGAGCGAGTACATAACGAGATCCCACGAGAATCTGAGCACCGCCGACTACGTGAACGCGAGAGACATGCGACGCCCTCTGGCGAGTCCGACGATCAAGGCCGGACGCAAGGAGAGGAGCAGCACACTCGTCAAGCGTCATCTCGAGGACCTTCGGGAGCGTCCGAACGACGACTACGACACGGACATCTCGCAGATGACGAACAGCCAGCTAGAGTCGTCGAAGTACTACAAGGAGACGCGCACGACTCAGAGATACTCGTCGGGCAAGCAGAATCTTAACGACGAGTACGACAGCTCACCTCCGAGGATAAGAAACGGCGATCGCGGTGGCGCGGGTTACAACTCCAGTCGCTACGATTCGGACACGACGGCGAGGGACTCCGTGAGGTGCGAGGCTCGCTACGTTGAGGAGTCGTCGAGAACCGCACGCAAGGACCATCACGGCCGGAAGCCTCAGGAGACCGATCTGAAGAAGCCGCTGCGTCGATCGCGCAATCGGCTGGACTACTTCGACGACTCGGACGCGCGGGACAGTCCGAGGGGCAAACATCCGAAGGAGAGATTGGAGACCTTCGACGAGAGCCCGACGATGGCGCCGCGGGTCTATCACGAGAGCAAGATCCGTCACACCCGTCACGAGACACGGGGTCACGTTGAGCGACGTCATCGGGAGACCAGGCTGAGCGATCCCGACCGGAAGGACCGTCTCGCCGATTCGGGCATCGAGAACGACTACCGGAGGGACTCGCAGGAGGCCGACAGACGCGAGCCCCTCGAGTCCGAGGACGAGGGCTTCGTGACGCTGCAGTTCATCAAACACGAGAGGCGTCACACCGACAGAAACATGAATATGACGCCCTCGGAGAAGCGCAAGTACGACAAGTACGTGAGCGGTGCGAAGGGACAGATCGTGAGCTCGAAACCGCCGACGGGAGCCGAGAAGAAGTACGAGAAGAAAGTCGCCAAGAAGAGCGGCACGATGAGCAAAGTTAAGCAACTGTTCAGCAAGAAGGAGAAGAAGGCCAAGGAGGAGAAGAGCAAGGGCAAGGGCTCGAGGAGCGGAAGCAGCGGCGCCCTCACCGACGACGAAGTTACTATGAGGTACAGAGAGTATCGCGGCGATCAGCTGAGGAGTGCCAGGAGCGCCCGGGACCTCGAGAGCGACATCAATCAGGTAAGAAACAACCGCAGCTGCGCTTCCTACGTTAAACGCTCGGTGTGTGCCGAAGAGATCCCTCGGAGGGTGTGATGCGGTCCAGCACGGGCCAGCGCTGGCACGTAACTGCCAGCCGGACCAATCCCATACGGTAACACCTTGTTGGCACGATTATTCGAGATGGAGGAAGTTAGCGCCCCATTATTAGAAATTTCAGACTGTAAAGGTTGTTCTGAGTTGTTCTAGCCTTGTTCTCTAAAATGTTCCGAGAAAATAAGTTTCTAAAATAAAATCCGTAGTGATGGGGCGAAAAAAAAAAACACTTTTTGTCCCAGCTCTTCACCTTCGAAGAAAAAACTTTTGGCTGTTGTTCTGGGTTGTTCCAGTTGTTCGTAACGTTGCTCCGAATTCGGAATGTCGCCGAACGAAAAATACGCGAACGGTAACGAGAAACATTTTTTTTTTTTTTGCGACATGAACGTTTTTTTTCAAACAACACCAATGGTTGCTTTTTTGGTCTTTTGACTAACATGCGACTTCTCTTTTGTGTGGAATTTCTAAAAATAGGAGGCTAACTTCCTCCACCTGATTATCCGACAATTCGCGAACTCGACTGGGCCGAGTCGATCCACCGATTGTACTCTTCCCATGTAATGCTTCGCGGCGGTCTGTGTATAAGTACCTTGACGGTCGATTATTCTCGCTATCATACTAATCGGCGGAGCACGATTCAATTTGCTCATTGAATTACCCTTCGAAATCGTTCCTCCTCCGCGACGCCGGACGGATCGAGTCACGACGATTGACGATAATGATGATGAACTGCCGGTTCGCGCGGCAATTTTCGGCAACTCTTCTCACAGCCCTCTCACCGCTATTCCCGTCTCCTCGTTGTCCCGCACTCCCGCTTTGTTTTTTTTTTTTTTCTTGTTCTTCCTCGAGGCTCTCGGCGTTACGTCACGCCTAACTGTACAACGGTACGGCTACCGCGCGAATACAACACCTGGCGGCGCACGGTGTGCTATAAAGTCCGTAAAGAGGAAGAGGAAGAAGAAACAGAAGTAACAGAAGCACCGGTGAAGGCCCCCGAGGCAGCCGCAACACCGGCTGGATCTCTCGCCCACGCGTGAGAGATCTTCTTGCCATTTTTTATTCTCCCCCCCCCCCCCCCCACCCCCACCCCGCCCCCAAGTCTCCCTTTATTTTTCGTACGCTTATCGTGTGCGAAGAGTAAAAGGCACGTCCGATTATTCGTCTCCTTGTCGGGGTATTATCTCACCCTCCCGCTCTCTTTGCCCCGCAGTACGGTAAGGCGTTGTGAGCGTAACTACGTTTCTGGGAGCCCGACTACGCTTCCGTATGATTTTTTTATTTATTTTTTTTTATTATTTTTTCGTTACCTAATTCTCTTCAGCAGCTGAAAGGAGAGTACTCTTTCTCAGCCGTTGAAGAGAATTGGGTGAATACAATTTAGGGATATTTTATACCTTTTGATAATTGCAGGTATCTGTCGACTCCCTTTGCCAGAAAGAACAAATTTTCGGTTTTTTTTTCTTTTTATTATTTTTTCGTTACCTAATTCTTTTCAGCAGCTGAAAGGAGAGTACTCTTTCTCAGCCGTTGAAGAGAATTGGGTGAACAAAATTTAGGGATATTTTATACCTTTTGATAATCGCAGGTATTTGTCGACTCCCTTTGCCAGAAAGAACAAATTTTCGGTTTTTTTTTCTTTTTATTATTTTTTCGTTACCTAATTCTTTTCAGCAGCTGAAAGGAGAGTACTCTTTCTCAGCTGTTGAAGAGAATTGGGTGAATACAATTTAGGGATATTTTATACCTTTTGATAATTGCAGGTATCTGTCGACTCCCTTTGCCAGAAAGAACAAATTTTCGGTTTTTTTTTATTATTTAATTTTTGTGGCGATAAACATGTATTTTCAAATAAAATATTTGGTTGCTTTTTCCGCGACGGATTTTCACCTTTTACAACATTTTGGAACTATTAGCTGTAATCGTCGAAAATGTTGTATTTTTTTAAGCCTCGGTAGAGACGTCTAAAAATACTTCGGTTTCATAGGGATTTCGCAGAGTGTTTTCTTATACGTTATACTTTGGAAGTGCGGAAATCTCGAGTTTTTTTATTTCACTTTAAATTTGGATGTTCTTAAGTTTTTTTTTTTTAATAGCCGGTAGCGACCTCTAAAAATGTGTTAATTGCGGGGACCCTTCGCACATTGCATTTTTATTTTATACCTCACGATGATATGGGCTGCCCCCCAGAAAATGCACAATTATTCAATTCAAGGACCACCCTGCTGTTCACTAACACACGACTTCTTCTTTATTTGGAATTTCTAAAAAAAAATGGGGGGCTAACTTCCTCCACCCGATTATTCGACACTCATCGATCTTCTTGCCATTTTTTCCCCTCTTTATTTTTCGTACGCTTATCACGTGCGAAGAGTAAAAGGCATCTCCGATTATTCGTCTCCTCGTCAGAGTATTATCTCCCCCCCCCCCCCTTTCCTGCTCTCTTCGCCCCGCACACAATAAAAAATAATTTCGTAAAATCGGAATGCGAATTTTCGTAAAAATAATTTTGTTCAATAAGTGACAAACTCGTTTGTTTAAGTTCAAATATACAAATCTGTCCATTTGTATGTCGCATCATTAATAATTTCCCTTTGAACTTTTGTTTGTAGAACTTGGAGCCGGTTTGTGCGATCGGAAAATTAACAAATAAAAAATTGTGGACGTCTGCGGACAAAAAGTTGTTGTACAAAGTACAAACTTTTTTTTAATGTGCGGTACGGTAAAACTTGCGTACTGAGCTCGGTTACGCTTGCGTATCGTTTTTCTTTCCTCTTTTTTCATCCGTTCAGACTTTTCGTCGCGAGGCCCTCACTTTTGAAAAAAAAAAAAAAAAAAAAAAAACTTTCGGCTGACATTCTAGCTCGTTCCTGTTGTTCCAAACGTGGTCCAAAAATACGCGAATGGAAACAAATAAATAAATAAAATGTTCCGACATAAACGTTTGTCGAACCAAGCCTTCTTTTCTGGACTGTTAACTAAAACACTCCTTTTTTATTTGGAATTTCTAAAAATGGGGTCCAACTTCCTCCACCTAACGATTCGACAATCATCGAACATCTTGCCAATCCCCCCCCCCCCCCCCCCCCCAAGTCTCCCTTAATTGTTCGTCCGCTTATCGTCTGCGAAGAGTAAAAGACACCTCCGACTATTCCTCTCCTTGTCAGGATATTATCTTCCCTCCCGCTCTCTTCGCCCCGCATTACGGTAACACATTGTCAGCGTAACCACGTTCCCGGCCGCTCGGCTACGCTTCCGTATAGTGTTTTTTTTTTCTCTTCTTATTTTTTCGTCCGCTCACTCGTGTCTCTCGCCGCGGCCAAAGTAGAACAGATCCTCGCGAAACGAGCGTGGAACGGAACTTGTCTCGTTCTAACGGTAGATAGAAAGTCCTGGCGAGGCTGGCTCGCACGCTGTTTCCAAATCCGTGCGAATCGAGAGGAGAGGCCTTTCCTCCCACTGTAATCGTCGTTGCGCAAAGAGATACGACTTTATCTGCGGAGCCCGTATCGGATCTCGAACGGCTCAACGGCGAACGAAATGTTGAATTATTTTCGGATGGAGTTCGTTATCCGGGAATACGGGGATTAACTGGGAACGGAACGAGGAGAGAAGAAACGCGCGCGGTGAGCGCGGCTGCATTTATTACTCGCGAACCCCGGATAGATCGCTCCCCCTCGTCGGCTTCCTCGATCGCGGCGGAGTCATGAACCACCGAGAAACCCACCGCGGCCGCGCAACCGAGAGGCAGGGAATATATATGGACGGTACAATACTCGAAGCAATTAGAGCTAACGAGGCGTGAATTACGGCGATGGATTTATCTCGCGGGGGTAGAACGGGGGTCGCAGATAAATCTAATTGAGAGAAGAAAGATAGTAGTTTAACGGACCGAGGCCTCTCGGTGCATGGTGGGTTCGTCCGGGGTACGCGCTTCGATTTACCCGCGTACGCGGACGCTACCTCACTTGCGGCCTGCGAGAGGCCATCTACGAATTATTCGAAAGATCTTTCGGTTCAAAAAAAGTTTAATTAAGTTGAAAAATTGGGAATGGTGTTGGTGAGTCAGCGTTCGGCGAACGTGAGCGTTTGAAACATTTTTATCTTTGAAAGAACTTCCGGTTTAGGAAATGGAAAAATTGTCGTTAATGATTTGGCGCTCGGCAATCGTGAGCTTTCGAGATATTTTTTATTTTATTTTGTTTTTAGAATAAAATAAATAAAAAAATTGTGAATAGTGAGTCGCCGTTCGGCGATCGTGAGAGTTCGAAACATTTTTATTTTAGAACCAAGTTACGGTTTAGAAAAAAATAAAATGGAAATTAGCATTACTGATTTAGCGTTCGGCAATCGTGAGCTTTTGAGATATTTTTCATTTTAGAAGCAACTTCCGGTTAAAAAAAATATTTTACATTTTTTGTAATATACAATGCCGTTTCAGCGTTCGGCGATCGGTGGGCGTTCGAAAAATGTATCGGAAGGCCGACGGATAATTAAATTTGGTGACTAATAATGAGTCAGCCGGGAAAGTATGCCGGCTGTAAAATGCACGTTGTTGCCGCTGCGAAAAGCGAAATATAAAATATTCGAACCAAATTCCGGTATAAAAAAAAAAAATTGTCCAGACATTGAGCGTTCGGCAATCGTGAGCGTTCCAAAAATTCATATTTCCGAACTAACTTCCGTTTTTTTTTTTCTCAACGGAAAAATATACCGGCTGTGAAGTTCACGCTGTTATTATTACAGAATATTATATTTTAATATAGAATATATAATTCTATATTATATATAGAACTATTGAAACCAACTTGCAGTATACAAAAAAAAATGTCCATACTGATTAAGTGTTCTGCAATCGTGAGCGCTCCAAAAATTCATATTTCCGAACCAACTTCCGTTTTTTTTTTCTCAACGCTCGTTCAGCGTTCGGCAATCGGTGGGCGTTCGAAACATGTATCGGAAGGTCGACGGATAATTAAATTCGGTGACTAATGAGTCAACCGGAAAAATATACCGGCTGTGAAGTTCACGCTGTTATTACTATAGAATATTATATTTCAATATAGAATATATAATTCTATGTATATATTATATATAGAACTATTGAAACCAACTTCCGATCTACAAAAAAAAAAAAAAAAAAATTGTCCATACTGATTGAGCGTTCGGCAATCGGTGGGCGTTCGAAAATTTTATCGTAAGGCCGACGGATAATTAAATTCGGTGAATAATGAGTTAACCGGGAAAGTATGCCGGCCGTAAAATTCACGCTGTTGCCGCTGATCTATGGCTCGGTTAATATCTGTACCGTCGTTTCACAATAGCCTCCCGGTCGGGCCCGATACAGATATATACGTATGATCGTGCGGCGGTGGTGTACATAATCGTGAAAGAAGGCTATAACAGGTGGTACGGGTCTCTCGAGTGTGTACCGGAGCTGCGCAACGAATTGGTCAAGTGGCATTTAAATTTTAACACGAACTAACAAGTCAGGCCGGGCTGTTGGTTGCATATATATCTCTTCGGTGGTCCCTCGCGCTCTCCGGACCGCACTCTCGGAACGAAAACACCCACACAAGGCGCCGAGTCACGACCGAGCCGCAAACGCACGCAGTCCGAAGCAACTTGCGGACCGGCAGCGATATCTCGCCCGAACCCCACGCCCAGGTGCGGTATGGAACGGACGGAGAACGAAAGAGCGACCGTCATACACGCTTGGATACCCCGCAGAGGCGAGGGTGCTTTCACAACGTCCGGCAAGAAAAAAATAGGTGAAAAAAATTAATAAAATAATCGATATTCTATTCCCTTTCGGTATTTTCACACCCTCGGGAATGATCTATGGTGAAAATGTCTGGAAAGTGTATGTCTATATTTCTCTGCTACGTCGATGCAGGTTCATAAGAAATCATATTTCCGATACGGATAGTCGCAAAACAATTAAGATGGCACGAGCACCTTATTAGTGGATTATAGAAAAATTAATTACAAATAAATTATCGAGGAAAATGTTGAAACTCGTCGCAGTTTGATGGATCTTCACATCTTCACAACCTGCGGCATGAAAAAAAAAAAAAAAAATTAAAATAAGTATTTTATTCTCTTTCGGTATCTACACCGTCGGGAATGATGTATGGGGAAAATGTCTGCAAAGTGTATGTCTATATTTCTCTGCTACGTCGATGCCGGTTCATAAGAAATCATATTTCCGATACGGATAGTCGCAAAACAATTAAGATGGCACGAGCACCTTATTAGTGGATTATAGAAAAATTAATTACAAATAAATTATCGAGGAAAATGTTGAAACTCGTCGCAGTTTGATGGATCTTCACATCTTCACAACCTGCTGCATGAAAAAAAAAGGATTTTTTTTTTTTTTAAATAAGTATTTTATTCTCTTTCGGTATTCACGCCGTCGAGAATGATCTATGGGGAAAATGTCTGCAAAGTGTAAGTCTATATATCTCTGCTACATCGATGCCGGTTCATAAGAAATCATATTTCCGATACGGATAGTCGCAAAACAATTAAGATGGTACGAGCGTCTTATTAGTGAATTTAAAAAAAAAATAATTTATCGAAGAAGATGTTGCAACTCGATACAGTTTAATGGGTCTTCACATCTTTACAACCTGCGGCAAGAAAAAAAACGGGAACGGAAAAAAAATTGATATTTGATTATCTTCGGTATTCACACGCTCGTAAATGATCTATGGGAAAAATGTCTGTAAAATATCTATCTGTATACCATTGGTACATCAATACCGATTCATACGAAATAATATTTCCGATACACATAGACAGTCGTAAAACAATTAAAATCGCATGAGCACCTTATTAGTGATTAAAAAAAAAAATACTAATATTGCATAGCGGAAAATATTGAAACTCGTCACGATTTGATGGGTCTTCGCGTCTTCACAACCACCGGCAAAAGAAAATAGCGCAATAAATTGTACAAATCGATACTTTATTCCCTTTCGGTATTCACACCCTCGGGAATGATCTATGGTGAAAATGTCTGTCTGTATTTCATTGGTACATCAATACCGGTTCGTGCGAAATAATATTTCCGATACATACAGCGAGTCGCAAAGCAATCAAGACAGCATGAGCACCTTAATTATGGAATAAAAAAAAAAAATTACAAATAATGCATCGAGGAAATTATTGCAACTCGTCGCGGTTCGATGGGTCTTCGCGTGGGCCGTGCACGAGATCGGCCGAACAGGCTTCTCTTCCTACTCCGAGCAAAAAATGCGTCGGGCTCTTCCGCGGCCGATGACAAATTATCGACGCCACTCGAGCCGACGTAATACCGTGAACACTCACGTACACGGATCGGTCGATCGGTTCCTCGCTGCGGTCCCCGACGCGAGATCCGCCGATTTCGTGCATACCCACCGGGTGAGTGCGCATGCTCAAAGCCCACGCGTTACGGACCACAGACCGCGGCAGTTATGGCTCGGCGGGAATAATAAAATATAAAAAAAAAAAACGTAACCTGAAATAAGAAGCGAATAAAGAACAACGCGAGAAGCCCGCACGGAGATCGGTGATGAATGGCCTGAGCGCCGCTCGGTAGCAGCGCTTGTAATTTTGTTTGCGAAAGCGGGAATATAAGAAGTATTAAAAAAAAAAGAAATACCATCCAACCTCGAGACAAAAGTTCGGCGAATCTTATGCGATTCGAAATCCGAGAGGATCGATATCGATCGTCCGCCATTAAACATCAATTCCCAAAGGAGGACGCCGATAGTTATCGCGCCTTACGAACGGTACATCAAGCTCGTAGATCGCCAATTTCTCGATATCGGGGACGCGTGAATATTTCTGAATATCTTCCGTGAGGCGTCGTCCGGTAGGTGTAGCGGGAGACGCACGGAGCGGAGTTGTGCGATTCGACCTACGCTCGGCGTCGACGAATCCATTAGGTGTAACCGATGTAACCCATCGATAACGCGTTTCTTAAATTTTCATTTCGAAAGGTGTATTTTATATTTGCATCGACGGGAGGCTCGTTTGTGACGCGATGCCGCGATCCGCCCGGTGAGAGCCACCACACTTGGCATTGAAAAATAATATCGATCCAGCGTGTGTGCGCAATTCCCTCGTATCGATGGAGTCGTCCCGATGCTATCGATCGTTGACGATCGTGGGGAATATTTTATCGCGCAGTTGCGCAATATTCAACGTCCCACATATTGTTTATAATACGTTCGATGCATGTAATCTATATGTCGAGTCTCGATGGGATTTTTTTTTTCCCCCCCGAAGGGAGATCCCTGAGGTATGCGAGGAGAGGGTCCCCACACCTTGTGCACAGTCGAGGGCGATCGGGGGCTCCGGCGACGAGTGCAGCACCCACAGAGTATGACCTACACAACACACACACCCGGGACCTGTTAGGAGAGGTCTACGAGAGTCTCGTACAACCGAACCGCTCCAACTGCAGCAACGGCTGTACACTCCGGTCATATCCCTCCCGGGTTCCATCGAAAGTTCACACTAATGGCATTTGCCCGGCCGGAGCGTCGAGTGACGTATCGCCCTGGCGCGGTGCATTAGAATTTATTAGCCTACTTCTAGCTCGGGCGTGTTTCGCAGCTTTGTATTGTATGTGTAGCATGAATCCATATATCGGAGAGTATGTAGGGTAATTTAGGGTGATGTGCCCTGGCGGGTGATTGGCCTACCTATGAGTATGGCCAACCGGGTGGTATGACCTACCGGATTACATGGCCTACCGGATGATAAGATCTGCGGGATGATATGGTTTACGGGATGATATGATCTGCGGGATCATATGGTCTACGGGATCATATGGTCTACGGGATCATATGGTCTACGGGATGTTATGGTCTACGGGATGATATGGTCTACGGGATGATATGGTCTACGGGATGATATGGTCTACGGGATGATATAGTCTACGGGAACATATGGCCTAGGGGATGATATCATCCAGAAGGCCATATCATCCCGTAGACCTTATCATCCCGTAGACCATATCATCCCGTAGACCATATCATTCCGTAGACCATATCATCCCGTAGATCATATCATCCCGTAGACCATATCATCCCGTAGACCATATCATCCCGTAGACCATATAATCCCGTAGATCATATCATCCCGTAGACCATATAATCCCGTAGATCATATCATCCCGTAGGCCATGTAATCCGAATGACATGGCCTATCGGATGAAGTTATCTACCGGATTACATAGCCTACCGGATAATAAGATCTGCGGAATGATATCATCCGGTAAGCCATAGCATCCCGTAGACCGTATCATCCCGTAGACCGTATCATCCCGTAGACCATATCATCTGGTAGGCCATGTAATCCGAATGACATGGCCTATCGGATGAAATTACCTACCGGATTACATGGCCTATCGGATGATATGACCTGCCGTATGATATGACTTACTGGACGATGTGACCTACTGGATGATATGACGTACTGGATGATATGACCTACCGGATGATATGGTCCACCGGATATGGCCGGGGGGATTTGGCCAGCCGGGTGGTACAGCCCGTCCGGTGGTGCAGGTGTAACTCACCCGCTTTAAGTACGGTAGGATAGATGCGAAAGGATTTTATCCATTTTATAGAACCACCGAGGCGTCGAGGAATGAATTCACTGCCGTTGGCCACATCACCCGGAATTACCCTGTCGCATGCGCGAGGTACCAGTGCTCGGCGGAGTTATGTCCGGTCGTATACATAAACCGGAATGAGTCGCTCGTAGAATCTTTCGGAATGTTGAGCCGAATGTCCGCATGCTTTCGAAGCTCGCGATGCAAGTTCGTTGCTCCGCGGATGCTGTGTACCATTTTACACCCACCCGCTCGATCTTCCTCCGAGGCTGGACGCGATCTCGGCGAATGGACGTGCCAACCGATATTTCACGGAATTGCTTGTAGCGAAAGCTGCCGCCGGGACGAACGACGGCGAAGCTCCCGAGGAACACAAACCCGAGAGCCCCTGCAAACATCGCGCGCTGCAGTCCCGAGAGAGCGCGGTTTAACATTCACGCCGTACGAACTGGATCGTTTCTGCCGTCCGGTCTCTATCGTGCGCACTATCCCGCGGGGCATAAAACCGTTGAGATAATATTGCCAGATACGTTATTTATCGGCGTATCTGCGACGAGGCGGGGGGGAGGAGAGCGAGCTTGCAGGCAGCTCCGTGAACGGCCGTGAGTGTGGCGCACACCTCTATCCATCGCGGTATGCGCGCGATTCTCCGGAGACTTTGTCCGCTTCGGAGGAGAAGAACCCGAGGAACTCCGGCATCCGTCACGTTCTTCTAGCTGTATCGCTCGTTAAGCCCATGGAGAGCAGTAGCGTTATAGACAATAAATGTCCGTCGCTCTGTGTCGTCGAGGAAACGTGCCGCGATCTTCGATTTCTCTTCGTGCCATCGATTCGATTTTTTTTTTTTTTTTTTTTTTTTTTTTTTGTCTTTTTCACTCCCAATGGTAAATTCGTTCATGAGAGCTCGGAGAGGCGGATGGAAGGAAATGCGACGCAGGACGCGGTATTTGTAAGACATACCGTCGGGTCCTCGCGAAAACTGTGACAAATTCAATGTTTTTTTTTTAGCAGACTCTGAAGCAATAACAGCCCAAATCTTTCAGCTACCTGTTTCTGCACCGTTCGTCCCTATGGAAACGGCGTTTATCAGAGGGAATTTGGGGAGAGCGTACGGCGGATAAGTCAAATCTCGGATAACACGGATAACATACATACTCCACATACTCCGTGCGCGAGCGTTGCTACTTTATCCGTTTTATCCGCACCCAGAAAAATACTTTATTTGACGAGTCCCCTGCAAATAAATATTCATTTGGTTTAAATAAATATAATTTTTATTGAAATAAATATAAATTGTATTGAAATAAATATAAATTTTATTGAAATAAATATAAATTTTATCGAAATAAATATTAATTTTATTGAAATGAATTTAAATTTTATTGAAGTAAATATTAATTTTATTGAAATAAATATTAATTTTATTGAAATAAATATTAATTTTATTGAAATAAATATTAATTTTATTGAAATAAATATTAATTTTATTGAAATAAATATTAATTTTATTGAAATAAATATTAATTTTATTGAAGTAAATATTAATTTTATTGAAATAAATATTAATTTTATTGAAATTCATATTAATTTTATTTAAATAAGTAGTTATTTAAATCAAGTAAAATATTCATTTGAACCAAACAAACATTTATTTGCGGGTGCCCGTCGAATGAATTATAATTCAGAGTTCGAGTTTTCGGTATCCAATCGTCCTTTCCTCTCCAGAACTCCCGGTTTAGTTCTCTCTGCACCCTCCGTCACTTCTCCGCCGACGTTATTTAACATCGATACGAGCGAGCTTTCCCCGTGCTCTCTCGCGCGACTGCCCGGCACGTAACGCGCGCTCCGTGCACATTTGCCCGTGCCACGGCTTGCGCACGCTCGATATTCTCTCAGTCCTGTCGTCGATTCCGTTGTCGTGTGTAGGTTCGGGTGTAGGTGTTTTAGAACGTGCGGCGTGTAGGCGCCCGGGCCGCGATATATCTCTTCTCACGCCGGTCGACGCGGAATCGTTTTTCGCTATCTCACCTTCACTCCGCGGGTCTCTCCCCCCCCCCCCCCCCCCCCCCCCCCCCGATGTACTGACGGCCCGCGAAAGATGTGAACAAAAAGAGAACAAAAAAAAAAAAAAAATTAACCGGTACTTTCCAATTTCTACGCTCGTTCCGATACCGCATTATAGTCTCGCTTCCACACAGATGGACTCCTTGCAACTAATGAGGGAGTCCTAAAAAAAAAAAAAAAAAAAAAAAACGAGAATGTGCTCGCGTCAACATTCTCCCTCCTGTACGCACAAGGCTCCGTAAATTTGCTCGTTCGCTCTCCTGATATGATGACGATAATTTCGACCATAAAGGGTAGCGGAGATTGTTGAGGCAATTTTGCGCGAGAAGTACGGTTGCGACACCCACGACCGGTAGAATCGTCGGACGTTGCCGGAGATTGCCCCGTCTACCGGCGCGAAATACTGCCGCAGAAATAAATATGAGCCGAGCGATCGCGCACTCGTAGCTTTCGTTAAGGAGAGTAATAAAAGTAACTAAAAGAAAATAAAAGGACTAAAAAAAAAAAAAAAAAACCTACGTGTAACTCGGAGCGAACGAACTATCCGGCTCTCGGGCCCAGACACTTGCGGGATAGAGCAGGTGAAGTTACGCCTCGGGAGGATCGTCGATTGATCGTTGGGATTGCGAGAAACTCCGGCGCGCGGGTTTAATTGCGGCGCGGATGCAATAACTATGGACCGAGGTGGAGGCGAGTCTGCCCGATCTCCGGCGATCCACGAATTAACGATCGCAACAATAATCAGTCTCGATCTCGTGTGCACGAGTCTTGAATTTACTCCTCGGTTCCCGTCTTTGCGCCGAGCCGGGAGAAAATTCATCACGTTTCACATCGAGCGTTTAACCGTGCATCGACACTTCGGCTCCGGCGAGCCGTGGCGCAGTTCGGCGAGGGCCTTATATGATTTCCTTCGATTCTGCCCCGATTCTCCGGGACTTTCGCAACGTCATTTTTTCCATCCGCGCGCCTACGTCGGCCCTCTCCGCGCGCGGCTCCCTTCGGCGGCGTAACCGGACAGCTACATACGTAGATGTAAATTCCCGCTGCGTGGCGACACGCGGCACCGAACGAACTCACCTGCTTACAGAAGATACCGACGAGATTAGAAAAAAAAAATATCGCTGCGTAACGCGCGGCGAGGTCCTCGTCCATAGAGGGCATAAACGGGTGCCGCAGTCATTCGTCGTTTACGGAGCTGCACGGAGTTACTTTGGAGCTATTGCGATGAGTCGACGATTAATCACTCTCCCGAGCGAGGAAGATAGATCGTAAGGCTGGAGCGATAAAATCATTTTTTTTTTTTTTTTTTTCGAATGTCCCATTCATCGTCACGGTTGGATAGTGAGGGATCGGCTGGAAGGATTCATTAATCGATTCACTTCCGACATTATAAATCTCGGTTAAAAAAATTTATTTATTTATTTATTTATTTATTTATTTATTTATTTATTTGTTCACGGGACGAGCCCTTTTACATAAGATAATTCAGATAATATAATATCGTAACAATATGAGATCAAAATTAAATTTCTTTTGTCTTGCACAGTTCACACTTCAGTTTTTCACTGTATATGAATATGTTCTTGGTGTAGATTACTAAACAAGAGAATGAAAGTAGTCTTTGAGAATAATTAACAATTAATATCACATCGTATCACTTCGTTTCGTAGTGTCCCTCATGAATCACTCGATGGTTCTCGATTTAGTTGAAAAAAATGTTAATGTATAATAAATGTAAAACGTAAAATGTAAAATGTATAATTCCATATGCAATGAGAATTCAATGAATTATTATTATTATTATTATATTATGTAAGTGCATCTAGGGAAGGGAGGGGCGGAATGGGACGGTGGGGCAAAACGGGGCAGAGGATCCGGATGTATCGATGGGGCAAAGTGAGACGTTCAGAAATCATCGGAAAATTGCATTTGCCTCACTGCCTCATTTTGCCCCGTTCATAGCTACATGTTTTTTTTTTTTATAGGTCGTTCATGCTTTTCGAACAATTGACATTGCGATGCAGAAAATACGAGTAATATGCAAGCCGGAAACACCGGATCGGTTTTTACATGGTAAAGAAAAATCGGCATGACCAATAAAAGGTATTCGTCGATTGGCGCAGAACGAGAAACGACGTTCCATTTTTAGAATATCGTTTCTCGTTCAAGCTTTCGACACTCGGTATCAATGAAACGTTGATGCCTGTCATGAACTGAATTTTCTTGTTCAAAGTTCAGTTCATGTTTGTTGTACAAAAAAAAATCTTGTCCATTTAACAAAAATGTCTGTTAATTTTACGAATATTTGTTTTGTAAAGTTAACGAGAAAATAATCGTGGATGTGTGTGGTCAAAAAAAAGTTTGTCGGATGTACAAATCTTTTTAACCGTCTGGAGTCATAAGATCATGACGATCGTGTGTGGCTCCTGTGAGTCACTCGACCTCCGGGCGGGTGACATCGATCCCCGAGATCCCCGATCGAGGTCTCGATTTCCTTATAAGTGATAGCGAGACTTCCATCGGAGAAGGTATCCGAACGAAGGCGCACGACACGACCGAATGTGTGCAGTACGATCGATTAAAGGTCGTGTCGGTGAGGGATGCTGCAGTGGTGTGGCAGTCCGATCGCTTCTCGAGGCCTTCGAGAAGCTAGCGTTTCCTCCCATATATGTAAAATGTGTGTTACACGCTTAATGCGGGTTACACGTTACAAAAGCACCGCTTCGGGTCAGCAAAGCCTGAAGTCAGAAGGGCGTACGAAGCAAGCGCATGCTGCGATTATGCGCCCTTCTGCCACTGGGCCATCGATATATATGGGGCATTCCGCGACAAATCAACAGGCCATGTCCCTCACCCCGTCAGATTTTGTTTATTTATTTGTTTACTTATTTATTTATTTATTTATTTATTTGTTTACTTATTTATTTATTTATTTATTTATTTGTTTATTTATTTATTTATTTATTTATATATATATTTATTTATTTATTTATTTATTTATTTATTTATTTATTTATTTATTTATTTATTTATTTATTTATTTATTTATTTATGAACGGGTTAAACCCTTTTACAAAAAGACAAAATATAGTCTGTAGGATTAAACAAATATAATGGGTGAATTATATGGAGTATTAAGCATTAAGAAACATTTCTTACGGTACGTATACAATATCACATACGATACCACATGTTATATTGTAATGAATATGCGATATCACATTTTGTTAATTTTTTTGTATGATGTTGTTAACGACCCATAAGGGTCTAGGAATTTTTTTCAGATGTCTTTACCACCAGCGAAATTTTTAAATCCTCGAAAAATCAATTCCGAAAATGCCTTTTTTATCTGAAAAAATGCACAGTGATTCTACGATTTAAAATATATTTAAACACCAGACGATAATGGGATCCCAGCCACTTACGATTTTTTCGCAAGTTTTTAGTTTCTTTCGAGTGGCAATTGGAATTTTTATTTTTCAATCGGTCATAACTTTCTCAAATATCGATGAATTAAAATTTTTCTGGAGTTTACAAAAATATCAGAAGGCCCGAATACGATTAATATCATAAAAATAAATAAAAATATTATAGTAAATGTAAAGATCCCATTATCGAGTTGTGCTTAAAAATCGTATTTTAAATCGTAGAATCGGTGTCAATTTTTTCCGATTTTTTAAAAAGCCGTTTTCGGAATTGGTTTTTCGGGGGTTAAAAAATTTCACCGATTGTATAAATTTTTTTTTTTTTTTTTTAATGCCGGTACCCTTTTGGCTCGATAACAACATCATACTAACAAATGAATAAAATTGCATGGGCTGCCGATTTGACGTCGAATGCCCCATATACGAAAATGTATAAAGATGCATTCGGCCTGGGTAGTCGCAGTCGTTAAGTACACTGCATTTCTCGTATGGGATGACCCACTTTGCAAGGTCGCAGCGGTGGCGAGCCGCTCTCGACGATCCAGTAAAACCGCCGGGATTCGCTCATTTTTCATTCCGCTCTCGTGATTTAATTCTCGACGGGCTTGCATTTATCGTCCGAATCTCGCGAGATCTCCACTTCTCGATTCGTTTCAATCAACGCGCGTTCCCATTGAGATCATCATGTGCGTCCTGTTCGGGCAGAGGTGAAATTCTGCTCTCGAATTAATGAGCTCTCGAATACAAGTCGTCCAATTTCGTCGGTGGATTTTAATCGGTTGAGACCTCGATCGAATATTATTTATATCAATATATATTGCGAATAAATTGAAAGTAAAAAAAAAATCGTCAGCTGAAAATCTGCTCTCGAATACGAGTCGTCCAATTTCGTCGGTGATTTTAATCGGTTGAGACCTCGATCGAATATTATTTATATCAATATATATTGCGAATAAATTGAAAGTAAAAAAATCGTCAGCTGAAAATCTGCTCTCGAATACGAGTCATCCAATTTCGTCGGTGATTTTAATCGGTTGAGACCTCGATCGGATATTATTTATATAAATATAATATTGCGAATAAATCGAAAGTGGAAAAAAATCGTCAGTTGAAAATCTGCTCTCGAATATGAGTCATCCAATTTCGTCGGTGGATTTTAATCGTTTGAGACCTCGATCGGATATTATTGATATTAAATATAATATTGCGAATAAATAGAAAGTAAAAAAAATCGTCAAGTAGCTAAGTGCCTCGGAGATACACAGCCCCGGAGGCTGTGTATCGCTGGACGACGTATCGGCTGTTCTCCCGGAGTCACAAGGGAACAGCCATTTATGTATAGAGCGCGACGATAATGTACACGCGGTACTCGCATTATGTCGCGGATCGTGCCTTGCCAGTTTTGGCACGGGGACTTTAACTGCGCGGATTAAATGAGAACGTCAATACAAATTGTTATCTCCGGAGCAAATTTTTTAATACATCTTATCTGATCATTCTGTCTGAATAATAATAATAATTATTATTATTATTAATAATATAAAAATAATAAAAATAATAAAAAATAAAAATAATGTTAAAAAAAAATCATTATGAATTTAATTTTGATCTCATAGTGTTACGATATTATATTATCTGAATGATTTTATGTAAAAGGGCTCGTCCGGTAAATAAATAAATAAATAAATAAATAAATAAATAAATAAATGATTAGTAAGAAGTAAATAAAGGTCGTCAAATACATTTTGAAATTCAGCCGATCGCGAGTCAAGGCAATCGAGGGGTTTGTGAGATATTGCAATCTGATAGCGAAACAAATATTCGACTCAAAAACCAGCTACGATCGCTCAAACCCAAAAACCTGTTCTCAATCGTTAACATTTTCAAGACGATTTCGGAGCGCGCCGGTCCTGCCAGAATAAAAGAACCGGCTCTCCGCGATAGATGGATAAAAATTTCGAGTTTTCTGATCGACGAATTTAATCGGGTGACTCAACAGTCCACTGCTGTCTAAAAATAATAATAATAATGTAAAAAATTAAAAAGTAAGTAAAACTCGTCAGATTCATTTTCAAATTTTGCCGATCGCGAGTCAAGGCAATCGAGGGGTTTGTGAGATATTGCAATCTGATAGCGAAACAAATATTCGACTCAAAAACCAGCTACGATCGCTCAAACCCAAAAACCTGTTCTCGATCGTTAAAATTTTCAAGACGATTTCGGAGCGCGCCGGTCCTGCCAGAATAAAAGAACCGGCTCTCCGCGATAGATGGATAAAAATTTCGAGTTTTCTGATCGACGAATTTAATCGGGTGACTCAACAGTCCACTGCTGTCTAAAAATAATAATTATAATGTAAAAAATTAAAAAGTAGATAAAACTCGTCAGATTCATTTTTAAATTTTGCCGATCGCGAGTCAAGGCAACGGAGGGGTTTGTGAGATATTACAATCTGATAACGAAATAAATATTCAACTCAAAAACCCGCTACGACGGCTCGACTACAAAAAAAAAAACAGTTGTTCTCGATCATTAAAATTTTCAACGCGGTTTCGGAGCGCGCGCGATCCTGCCAAAATAAAAGAATCGGCTCTCCGCGATAGATTGAAAAAAAATCGCGTTTTCTGATCGACGAATTTAATCGATTGACACGACAGTCCACTGCTGTAAAAAAAAAATTATTTAAAAAATGAAAAAATCAGAACTCGTCGAATTTAATTTAAAATTCAGCCGATAGCGATTCAAGGCGATCGAGGGGTTTGTGAGATATTACAGTATGATAGCGAAACAAATATTCGACTCAAAAACCTGCTACGACCCTCACAAAAAAAAAAATTGTTCCCGATCATAAAATTTTTCAAAGCTATTTCGGAGCGCGCCAATTCTGCCATAATAAAATAACCTGCTCTCCGCGATCGCTGGAAAAAAAATGTCGAGCTTTCTATTCGACGAATTAAGTAACTATTTACTTAATTTAAATAACTATTTACTTAATTTAAATAACTATTTACTTAATTTAAATAACTATTTACTTAATTTAAATAAATATTTATTTTAATAAAATAAATATTTTACTTGAACCAAATAAACGGTGGCCGTCAAATAATTTTTTTTTTTTCTGTTTGTATTCTATTCTATTTTAAGCATTTTCAAGACGATTTCGGAGCACGCCGATCCCGCCAGAATAAAAGAACCTGCACTGCGCTATCGTTGTAAAAAAAAAAAAATTCGAGTTTTCTGTTCGACGAATTTAATCGGGTGACTCAACAGTGCGAGGACTCGGTGAGAGCAGCGTCGTCACGCGAGTTCGCCGGGCAAGTGGTGCATATGTGGGCCGAACGTGCTCCGCGTTATACCGTACGTGCTGCGCTCCGGGAATAATTGCTCGCCGAGAGACCAAGTACGACCGTCCGACGTTTGTATTCAGTTCCACCTCAAAGTACACATATACCTGCCCGACGAACGAATCCGAGTGTACGTACACATTCGAGAAGGTGAGGACCACTCGAATAAGACAAGAGGGCTGGTGCTCGCGAGACGAGTTGCGCCATCGGCATTCCCCATATCGGAACACACGGACACACACACACGCAAACTATACAGAATAACTCCCGTGGACCTGGCGACGACGTCGACGAGACAGAAGGAAAGGATTGCGAAACGCAAACGATCGGCCAGCAGCCTGCACATGTCGCGTTGTGCTATATCTTATTTATATATATATAGATATATATAGATAATAAATATGTACATATAATATATAATATAATAATAATACGCATTGGCGTATCGACAGGGGAGATACAGAGAACGTCGGTCTGGAACGTGAAGGCAAGGTGCCTATATTGCATCACGGATAGAATTATTTTTATCATTATTATTATTATTATTATTTTTTTTTTTTTTTAGATTATAAAACATAAAGGTCTAGCTATTCATAATATCGTATTCTTTCAGTGCCGAGTACACCGCCGCGTTCTGCAGTGCTGAATACAATGTGCTATTGTAGAGTAATCGATGCTTATTGAATTTCGCCGTCCGCCGGTGGAGTCTTTTTTATGTTATTTTTATTTAAGGTCGCATCAACTGCTATAGTTATCAGCGACAATATTTACAATTTTTCCTTTAGTGGGAATCTTACCACTTTGGGGGTGACTCAGTACACTCAGAAAAATAATATATTTCACGGGGACCTCGCAAATAATTCTTTATTCGATGGAAATAAATATTTATTTTAATTAGTCTGAAACTTTTCCCGTACTGGAAAAATGTACCACTTTGACTCATTGCACCCAGAAAAATAATTTCTGTTTTAACGGGGACCCCTCAAATAATTCTTTATGTGATGGAAATAAATATTGATTTGATAAAAATAAATATTTATTTGCGGCGCCCGTCAAGATAAATTGTTTTTCTGTGTCTATTCGTGAACGACAACTGTACTTCTGGATTTTAGTAACAGTCGCTCCTCCAATTGCGTTTCACGGCGTCGGCGCTGCGTTTCGTCGATAGCCAGCTATGAACATTGGACCTCTACCGACATCGAATATCGTGCCAGCGGAGTCGATAAGTGCGAACCCCGTAGCCATTGGTGCTCCGAGTCGACGTCGCAATCGGCGGAACGAGATTCTCAGCCTTCTCCGATGACAGAAGCACGCGCGACACGTATTTCCTCTGTTAGCAATGTAAAGCGCTATCATTAACTAGTAATTACAAAGCGCGCAGCCTCGGTAAGAGTCACTCGCGAACGGAGACTCCTCCGTCGCTCTCGGGACGGTGTCTGAGTCTTATCCAGCGCTCCTCGGACTCGGGCGTTAGCGCTGTCGCGCCCGTTCTCCAGATCGCCGCGGAGGACGGGATGGAAGGTCACGCCGGTGAATGCAACGGGCTCTGTCACAGAGGCGAGCTCGCATAATGCAGCAGCCTGGCATACGCGCGGCGGTCGCTGCTACAGCAATTTACAAATTACAATGTCGCTCCAGCGCCGAGACTGCGACCCGCGAACGACGTACCGAGGTACGCCTCGTACACGAGCGGAGCTCGGGACACGGACTCTCGGACACCTGCGAGGTGTGCGGCGCTGGTACGCGCGGAGTCCTCGGGATCGCCCGAGGCGCCACGGTGCCGATTGCACTTGTATGCCGCATGCGGTCTCTCGCTGCAGCAGGATGCAGGCGGTTTATTCTGGCACACAGAAAACACGCGCGCGTGAATGTCCGAGCGACTGACCGAGAACTGGGTCCCTCGTCGGTTCACTTTCCATTTCGTTGACTCTAGCGGGTTAACGCGATCCACGAGCTCTTGAAAGTGAAATTTTTTCTTCATAGATCGTCGAAGAATTCCGAACGCCGATTGGGGACGGTAGAAACCGGCGCTGGGCAAGATACCAAAAATACTTCAAGTACAAAGTACAAAGTACAAAGTACAAATACAAAGTACAAAGTACAAAGTACAAAGTACAAAGTACAAAGTACAAAGTACAAAGTACAAAGTACAAAGTACAAAGTACAAAGTACAAAGTACAAAGTACAAAGTACAAAGTACAAAGTACAAAGTACAAAGTACAAAGTACAAAATATCAAGTACTTGAGGTACCGAGTACTTTCAAGTATTCAATGCTTCAACATTGAGTACTTTGGAGAATCGAGTACTTGGAGAATCGAGTACTTGGAGAATCGAGTACTTGGAGAATCGAGTACTTGGAGAATCGAGTACTTGGAGAATCGAGTACTTGGAGAATCGAGTACTTGGAGAATCGAGTACTTGGAGTATCGAGTACTTGGAGTATCGGATACTTGGAGTATCGGATACTTGGAGTATCGGATACTTGGAGTATCGGATACTTGGAGTATCGGATACTTGGAGTATCGGTTACTTGGAGTATCGGATACTTGGAGTATCGGATACTTGGAGTATCGGATACTTGGAGTATCGGATACTTGGAGTATCGGATACTTGGAGTATCGGATACTTGGAGTATCGGATACTTGGAGTATCGGATACTTGGAGTATCGGATACTTGGAGTATCGGATACTTGGAGTATCGGATACTTGGAGTATCGGATACTTGGAGTATCGGATACTTGGAGTATCGGATACTTGGAGTATCGGATACTTGGAGTATCGGATACTTGGAGTATCGGATACTTGGAGTATCGGATACTTGGAGTATCGGATACTTGGAGTATCGGATACTTGGAGTATCGGATACTTGGAGTATCGGATACTTGGAGTATCGGATACTTGGAGTATCGGATACTTGGAGTATCGGATACTTGGAGTATCGGATACTTGGAGTATCGGATACTTGGAGTATCGGATACTTGGAGTATCGGATACTTGGAGTATCGGATACTTGGAGTATCGGATACTTGGAGTATCGGATACTTGGAGTATCGGATACTTGGAGTATCGGATACTTGGAGTACCGGATACTTGGAGTATCGGATACTTGGAGTATCGGATACTTGGAGTATCGGATACTTGGAGTATCGGATACTTGGAGTATCGGATACTTGGAGTATCGGATACTTGGAGTATCGGATACTTGGAGAATCGAGTACTTGGAGAATCGGATACTTGGAAAATCCAGTACTTTCTTACTTTATGTATTTCTCAAGTACATTTCTCAAATACTTTTCGCACTTAGGTTCGTAGCGTAAAGCATTATCTAGCGTACAGCATTATATACATTTTTTAAGGTGCAAAGTAGTTTGCACATGGCTTCCGCATTTGTGACAATTTCGCGCATAGCTTTCTCCAGGAGAAAATTCGTTGATCGATGTCGGTTTCCTTATAGAAAAACTGATGTGCAACAATGTAATAAATGAAGAAGCCATGTGCAAATATCTTTGCATCTTTTTTCGTAACGTAAAAAAAAATGTCTACATTTCATAAAACTGAAACGGTCAAAATTTACCGCAAAGATTGTTACAGAAAATCTCGAACTAAAATTGACGAAGTGACGTCATCTAGGAGAAACGTCACCTCCGGTTTAAAAATCTAATTTTCCAACCGACAGTGACGTCTACTCGAAAAGTACTTGTACTTGCTACTCGAAGGACTAAAAAGTACTTGTGTACTTCAGGTACTGCTCACCTCTCGTAGAAACCATAGGATATACGGTCAAAAATGGTTCTTTATTTTTTATAAATTTTTTTAAACTCATTCCTTTCAAGAAATGTTTCTCCGTGACTCAGGAAAGAAAATAATGAGCCTTGCGAAATCGATGATCGAGGGGGAAAAAAATATACCTCGTAGCATGTTGGCGTGTATCAAAATAAGACTCGTGTACAGTTTGCCGCATAAATGGGACGACGACGCTCGAGGGAATAAGAAAGCGTATTATTTTTTTTTTATATTTTTTTTTTTATTCGCGAGATCCTTCGCCATTTTCAATCGTTACTCGTTGCACGAAACCCCGCCGTGGAATATCATAATTCTTGAGTGGAACGGAGCGGGGCGGGGGGGGGGGGGGGGGAGTAAAAAAAGGCACTTACCACAATCGCGTTTCAAAGGCTCCGAGCGCTCGGCCTCTATGTATATTCCGAATAGGAAAAGTGTTGTTGTATCCTAACGTGGTTATGGTATTATCCGCGCGTGGAAGACGTCTGACAACCACTGATTTCATTCTTGGAGCGCGAGTGCGGTGTCCGACGATGGATTTATGACTGTACGGACGACGAGAGACGATCGCCGATACTCGACCGGACTACAGGGCGCGCAGTGCGCATAACTCATTTCGCCATAGCTCGTTCACGCACCGTTCACGCGTACGTTCACGGCGCGTATCGTACACACCGAATGCGAATCGAACGCGCGAACGGATATGCCTTTGAAAATGCGCAGTTCGGTCCGAATAATAGGAATCTGGGCGTGTTGATATTCCGGGGGTTCGCGCATGATCAAGTGCTACGACGCGAGAGCAAATCGTCAATTTATCGATCTGATAATCAATAAATCGATAAAACAATTAATTTAATTATTTATTTAATTATTTATTCAAATACTCATCTAATTATTTGTTTAATTATTTTTCAATTACTTATTTAATTATTTATGTAATCATTCATTTAATTATTTATGTAATCATTCATTTAATTATTTATTTAATCATTCATTTAATTATTTATTTACTCATTCATTTAATTATTTAATAATGATCGTTATTAACATGACTTATTCTTCTTAATTTTTTTCGATACTATTTTTTAATGATGAAAAATCCATTTTTCTATGAACCTTTTTTTCCAAGTTTATAGTTTGGGTTTTCCATAAAAAAAAAAAATGCGTGGCCATATATCGGCCAGAGTTGGCCTGTACGCGAAGAAAGAGACCGTACGGCGGAATGTTATAACGAACGACATGGCTCGCGCGCGAGAATATGAAATGGAATATTTTGCGCAATTTTTTTTTTTTCGGACGTTTCGCAAGAATTACTCGTAGATTACCACCTATGGATGCTCGAGTCTCGTTTCTCGTGCCCCGCGGCAGGTAACGTAACGACGGATCGGTACCCTGTGTAGGGGGAAGGCGTGCACGCCTCTTTCATTGAGTTCTCGTGGATTAAGAACGAGAAGCGCGCTCCGACGATGCGTTGAGTAATCAGCTGCCGGCCAGCGTCGACACGATTATACTTCCGCGATTATATAATTTGTAATAAGCAGGCACTCTCTCTCTCCGCGGCGAGGACGGGGATCGACAAAAACGCCGAGGTGCGTGCCGCGTATTGCATGCCCCGGGCAGACTCCGTTGCATTGCGGCGATTACGTAGCGCACGAATTTCAGGTGGGGAAGACTCGAATGAAATTTATTATCCTTGACGCTCGAGGTGAATTATTTTTTTATTTCACTTTTACTTCGGCACAATTTTTTTTAAGATTGTATTTTTAACGATTAAAATTGACTTACCAACGAAGAAAACAAATATTTGTCAAATGTGAAAATGTTTGTCAAATTTTAAAATGTTCGTCGAATGTGAAAATGTTTGTCAAATGTAAAAATGTTTGTCAAATGTAAAAATGTTTGTCAAATGTAAAAATGTTTGTCAAATGTAAAAATGTTTGTCAAATGTAGAAATGTTTGTCAAATGTAAAAATGTTTGTCAAATGTGAAAATGTTCGTCAAATGTGAAAATGCTAGTCAAAGGTGAAAATGTTTGTCAAATGTGAAAATGTGTGTCAAATGTGAAAATGTTTGTCAAAAGTGAAAATGTTTGTCAAATGTGAAAATGTTTGTCAAATGTGAAAATGTTTGTCAAATGTGAAAATTTTTGTCAAATGTGAAAGTGTTTGACAAATGTGAACATTTTTGTCAAATGTGAAAATGTTTGTCAAATGTGAAAATACTTCAAGCTCGAGGTGAATTCTTCGTCGGAGAATTTTCTTTCATTTTCTTTAACTTCAACACAATTTACTTTTAATGTCATAATTTTAACGATTACAATTCTAAAATTACCGAAAAAAAATTGCGGAAGTATGTGAACGACAAATGTTTATCGAATATGAAAACGTGTTTAGCGCCTAAAGCGTGACTTTGTTCCATCGAGTTATTGCGTAATCGCTGAGCGATGCGTCAATCCAGGAATACGAACTGCAATATACTTTTCTAAGCATATCGTCACGCTTGTGCTTGGGTACGTGAGCGCTGCTAAACCGCTCGAGGTAAATTATTTGTCGGTGATTTGTTTTGTTTCTTTTACCTATATACAATTTTCTTAAAAAATCACCGAAGAATAATTTACCTCGAGCAGTTTAACCAGCGCTCACGATTAGAATTGTAAAATTAATGAAGAAAAAAAAAGACTGTGGACGTTTCTGGACGATAAATGTTTGTCACATGTGAAATTGTTTAGCGCGTAACGCGTGACTTTGTTCCATCGGGTTATTGCGCAAACGCTTAGCAGGCGTCAATCCCCGAGGTACGAAGTGCAATCTTCACGCTTGTGACTGGGTACGTGAGCGCTGCATAGGCCGCTTAGGCGTGCGTGCGACTTCGTCGGTCGGTGCTAAGACACACACCGGATTATCCCTCGGTTATTCAATCGCTCTATTCATCCTGCACTCGGCGTCGTCGAGGCCCTCCTCTCCACCGTAAACGGTATAATTTCGGAGTGATTAGCGACGTCGCTTGGGGCTGCGTTTTGACGGGAGACGGGAGCGCAACGATTGCCGACACGTACTCCTCGCCCACTCGTCTCCTCGCCTTGTCCGTCGTACAATTATACTTTGAATCGTACAATTACACACTTTAGGAGCAACTTTCCATGATAATATGTTTCAATGGAGGTCAATTAAAAAAATTAACATGAAAGGTCAATTAAAAAAACAAAAAAATTGTGCCTCAAATAATTAAATTTTTTCTTCCCAACAAAAATGTCGGTAAAAGCGATCTCTGTAAAAAAAAATATTAAAAAATTGATCATTCATTGAAACAATTGACAAAGTTTCACTCTTTTCCAGCCCATATTGACGCACGTCTCGGTGCCTCGATGAATCAATAAATCGTACTGGCAGAACCAGCAGTGCGAACGCGTCATAACAAGGAGTGCGCAGACGCGTCATAGTGAGGAGTGCGCAAGCGCATCATAAACGCTTGGCTGGATCCCGCGGGATCGCAACATCCGGCGAAGGAGAAAGGGGAAGGTACCGAATAGCGTGCAATGATTGTCGACACGTACTCTTCGACCAATCGTCTCCTCTCCTTGTCCGTCTTGCAATTATACTTCGGATCGAACAATTACACGTTATGAGTAACTTTCCACGATAATATGTTTTAATTACTTTCATAAAAGCTCGAATAACAAAAAAAAAAAGAGTAAAAATAGTGCCTCAAATAATTTAATTTTTGCTTCCCAACAAAAATGTCAGCAAAAACGGTATCCGTAAAAAAAAAAGATCATTCCTTGAAACGATCGACAAAGTTCCTCGTTTCACCCAGAAAAATTATTTATTTGACGGCCACCGTTTATTTGGTTTAAGTAAAATATTTATTTGATTTATATAAATATTTATTTCATTTAAGTAATTATTTTCTTAATTAAAATAAATATTAATTTAAATTAAATAAACGGTGACCGTCAAATAAATTTTTTTCTGGGTTTTCATCTCGCGTTCCTGTCGCGATAACGCCCACCCAATCGACGCACGTCCCGATGCCTCGAGGAATAAATAAATCGCATCGGCCGAACAAAGTGCGTGCAGGCAGAGTGCCGAGCGAGGCGGCGAGATAGGAGTGAGCGAATGCGTTACAAACGCTTGGTCGGATCCCGAGGGAACGCAGCGTCCGGCGAAGGAGAAAGAGGAAGGTACCACAGCTCTCTAGTCCGGTGAGAGAAGACGAGGAGCGCGGCAGAGTCGGCGGAGCCCGAAGAGACGGCTCTCACTTTCACGTGGTCGCCGTGACCGAGATAAAGATGGTGGCGAATTACCAGCGCAACCTACACAGAACCGTGTAACCGGGGATATCAACGTATGTGTAGCGAAAAGGACATAGCCGGAGCGGAATCGGGGATCGGAGCGAGCACAACGGGCCGCTGACCGGCGCGCCGATGAGCTATAGGGAAGAGCGGGGCAAAATGGGACAGTGGGGCAAAACAGGCCAGTGGGATAAAACGCAATTTTCCAATAATTTTTGTATGGGGTAGTGCGGCAAAACAGAGCAGAAAATCCGGAGGCATCGCTGAGGCAAAATGGGGCGGAAAATCCGGATGTATCGATGGGGCAAAATGGGTAAAAAAATCCGAAGGTATCAATGGGGCAAAAATTGGACAATGGGGCAAAATACAACTCTCCAATCATTTTTATATCGGGTAGTGGCGTAAAACGGGCCAGAAAATGTGGATGTATCGATGGGGGAAAATGGGTCAGAAAATCCAGAGGTATCGATGGGGCAAAATGGGACACTGGGGGGCAACCCTCGATTTCCCAATAATGTTTTCATCGGGCAGTGGCGCAAAACGGGTCAGAAAATCCCGATGGGGCAAAATGGAACATGAAAAAATTATTGAAAAATGGAGGGGAAGCAGTGGCCTAGTGGATGAGGCTCGGGTTCGATTCCCGGCCGACACCACTGGAAATGTTTCCATGTTTTTTTTCTGTGATCCTAGTGGTTGGGTTCCCACCTTTGATAAATATGTGCCCAAAAAACCTCTCAGAGATGAGTGGGCGGTCGGTGTTCGGCTTTGGTGTGCACCCAGAAAAATAATTTATTTGACGGCCACCGTTTATTTGGTTTAAGTAAAATGTTTACTTTATTTAAATAAATATTTATTTCATTTAAGTAACTATTTACTTAATTTAAATAAATATTTATTTAAAGAAAATAAATATTATACTTAAACCAAATAAACGGTGGCCGTCAAATAAATTTTTTTTCTGGGTGTGACTCCCGCGGGTTCTTATCTAGTGGATGGTGTCTGCCGGGCAGGACATCGCCGGCGCATCACTGAGAGGAGGTGTCGCTCTAAGCGCCTCTGGTGGCCGTGCTTGAGTTTACTCGCATTGCGATTGGGAAACTTAGGAAACCGGCTGTATCGGCACAGGTTTTCCGTAGTTTCCCTGGGTCCTCGGCGAATGCGATACAGTCAGGGGGTAAGTCGGCTGCGGACGCAATCTGGGTGCTGTTGAGGTAAAAGGCGAGAGCCATACCGAGAGGAATTACTAATAAAAAAAAAATAATATTGAAAAATGGCGTTTACGCCCCACTATCCCATTTCGCCCCACCGTCCCATTTCGCCCCGCTCTCCCCTACACGGAAAGACCCACACACCCGAACGCTCGCCGGACAGCACACAAGAGCACTCGGGTAGAGTAAAACCCGTGCGTAGGTAAACCCGAAGCTCTTCTATCTCTATCTCCGGTGCGCGGAGAGGCGCGGTAGCGCGCTCTCGCGTGTCGACGCTCCCGAAAGGATCTATAGATCAGTCCTTTAATTACCGGCCGTGGAAGTGGAGGAGAGCCCCGCGCCCGATTCGATCGCATGTGCAATTGCACTCCGGCGCGGTTGCAACTGTGCATGCACCGTCCTGGAAGCCTACACGGCCGAACATGGGAGTTATCTCAGCCCCGTCGCTCGCGTACGAGAAGCTACATATACGCGCTTATAAACGCCGAGGATAACTCCTCCGGTCACGCGCTCGCGCGCATGCACGCCTGCAACTCTCAACCCTCTCCGTATGACGCATTGCCGCACGCCGGACGTAAATCGCCGGGGTGTCACTCGGGAGGCGTGCTCCTCCTGCTGTTCCTGTTTAGCACCGATGTTGCTGCTCTCCCCCGTGCCGCATCGCCATCCGCTCGGGCACCGTGAGCACAAACGCCGTACAAATGTACCCTCGTACGCGCTAATCGGCTACCGAGGACTCACGCTCGCCTTCTCCGCGCAGGCGAAGATTTCCTTAACTCGCCGTACGAATGGCCCGCCATACGCCGAGCAAGCCAGATCACTGCCGCCGATATCAGCATTATGTTGTAGCGACACACGCTGCAAACACGTGTGTGCACGTGTGCCGGAACGCGGATCGTCGTAGGCAGCAGTAATGGAGACTATCCTGCATTCGCGCCGTTCGATTTCGTAACCCCCCCGACGGATTTATTTATAGACGATATATAATACACGCGAACGCAGGAGGGGAGGGCGCGATATGTACGCGTACTCGATTCCGCGCTCTCGCAGGTACCTCGCGCGAGGCGTGGCTCGCCTCTAATGCTATTTGAGATAATGCGATTTTATAACGGCCACGGCTGTGCACACACACTCCCGGCTACGTTGATCGTTCCTCGATTGTTTTCCTCTTTTTTTTTTTTTTTTTAATCGTTTTTCTTTTAATATTTTATCTCGGATTAGCGTGTACACTCCGCGCTATATATATAGTGAACTATATAGTGAACTATTAGTGAACTATGTATATAGTGTACTATATAGGTATGTATGGAACTATATAGTGAATTATATATATGGGGGTGTTTAAAAGAAGGCATTTTTTTTTCCTTCCGCGTTTTAAAGTACAGATTTCAATCTGAAATTAAACCTCGCGAAAGGTGGTACCTAGCAAAAAAATCCCTAGAAGTGCCGCCGCATTCGACGTTGTACCCAAAAAAATGCGGCACCTCTCAAACTTAATTGTCAGCGACCGCCTTTTGCAGGATTTTTTTATCGATCGAAATATATAGTTCTACGCGGTGGGAGCTTAACTTTTTGTCGTTTTTTTTTTGTATGAAACACAAAAGACTTCGATTTTTTAATTTGTATATAAAAAACTCTAAAAATGTTCTATAGGGTGAATTTGCTGAAAAAAATTCTTTCCACCCTCCAAAAGTATAGATTTTAATCTGAAATTTAACCTCGGAAACGACAGGCCTAAGCAAAAAATCCTAAGAGGTACCGCATTCGACTTTTATACCCGAAACGAAGTTGTCGACTTTTTTTTTGTACAAACGTTGAATGCGGCACCTCTCAGAATTTTTTGCTAGGGTCCGCCTTTCGCGAGGTTCAATTCGAGATCGAAATCTATACTTTAAAAGGGTAGGAGGAAAATAAAAGAACATATCCTTTTTGTGAAACACCCCTATATATTTTGTGTAATATATATAGTGAAATAGAGGAGCGAGCGGGGGAAAATGGCACAGCGGGGCAAAATGGGATAATGAGACAAAACGCAATTTTCCAATAACTTTCGAACGGTGGCGATGGTGGTACGTGGGGCAAAACGGGTTTGAAAAACCGGCAGTATCTCTGGGACAAGATCGGGCATCCAAAAATTATTGAAAAATTGAGTTTTGCCCTCACTGTCCCGCACGGAGAAAAATAGTTCGGTTTCTCTAACAAAATGTAGATCGTTAATAATTTATTGTTGTGGCAGCAAGAATATTTGGCTGCCACAGCAAAATATATTGTTGTCCCTATGTTAACCAGGTAAATGAGTTGTGGTTTCAAAATTCTTGTTGTCCCAACCATTTTTTTTTCTCCGTGCGTTTTGCCCCGCAGTGCCATTTTGCCCCTCTCTCCCCTACAACGAACTATATAGACGTGTGTGTTGTGTAATTAAATAACGCATTGACTGGAAATGCCTCGGGACGAGGAGGCAGAATATTCGTGGCAGGCTACTGAGTTGTGGTCACAAAATTCTTGTTGTCTCGGTAAATGAGTTGGTAAACCAGGTAAATGAGTTGGGGTAACAAAATTCTTGTTGTCCCAACCATTTTTTTTTCTCCGTGCGTTTTGCCCCGCAGTGCCATTTTGCCCCTCTCTCCCCTACAACGAACTATATAGACGTGTGTGTTATGTAATTAAATAACGCATCGACTGAAAATGCCTCGGGACGAGGAGGCAGAATATTCGTGGCAGGCTACTGAGTTGTGGTCACAAAATTCTTGTTGTCTCGGTAAATGAGTTGGTAAACCAGGTAAATGAGTTGTGCTAACAAAATTCTTGTTGTCCCAACAATTTTTTTTTCTCCGTGCGTTTTGCCCCGCAGTGCCATTTTGCCCCTCTCTCCCCTACAACGAACTATATAGACGTGTGTGTTATGTAATTAAATAACGCATCGACTGAAAATGCCTCGGGACGAGGAGGCAGAATATTCGTGGCAGGCTACTGAGTTGTGGTCACAAAATTCTTGTTGTCTCGGTAAATGAGTTGGTAAACCAGGTAAATGAGTTGTGCTAACAAAATTCTTGTTGTCCCAACCATTTTTTTTTCTCCGTGCGTTTTGCCCCGCAGTGCCATTTTGCCCCTCTCTCCCCTACAACGAACTATATAGACGTGTGTGTTATGTAATTAAATAACGCATTGACTAAAAATGCCTCGGGACGAGGCGGCAGAATATTCGTGGCAGGCTCGCTTGTGCCAAGGCAAATGGTGTGTGTGGGGGGGGGAGGGGGGGGGGGGGGGAGATCGGTGCTCGCTCCGGTATTACCTACACGATTGTAAACATGCGCAACGACGAGCAAACGACACGGTGGTCTCCCGGGCTGCCAGAGATCCGAATAGCGCAGGGAGAGAGAGAAAGACGGAAAGAGAGAGTGCGCACACCGCGCGGAGGCCCCGCAGGCAGAAATCGAAAGTGGATTCTTAAGATTCGCCATACGAGGAACAGGCTGCCGCCGCCGCTGCCGGTGCCTGTTCTCCTGCTCGCCACTCGGACTCGTTCGGACCTTATATGGATCCCGTTGATCCGCGGATCTATCGCTCTCTTTCTCCTCTCGCCTGCACGTCGAAGACACACACGCGTCCGATGGCTCAGCGCGACCGCGAGTCAATGATTCATTTTCCTATCCGGGTTTCCCCGTAACCGGACAGAAAACTCCCGACCTTTCCATGTAATTAGGACTAATGGGGAGCGGGAGACGATATCAAAAATATTCCAGTCGGTGGATTTTGCATGTGGGCGGTTTCATCTCCACCGGTGAAGAAGCATCACCCTGAAGATATCTGCACGAGACTGAACTTCAACAAACCACAACGGTTGCGTTCTGCATCGCACAAACCTCGCTCGGGGAAGTTCACTTGGAGAATAAAATTCTCCGCATACAAGTGAACAATTTTTTTTTTCTCACTGAAGCAGTGCATTGACGGAGACTTGCTGGGGATGATTTTCTATGTCACACCCGGAAAAAAATGTATTTCTTTGGTTTAAATAAATATTTACGTAATTTAAATAAATATTTATTTCATTTAGATAAATGTTTATTTGAATCAATTGAAATATTTATTTAAACCAAATAAATATTTATTTGCGGGTGCCCGTCGAATTCATTGTTTTTCTGGTTGCATGCGGATATCTTCAGGGTCGCGAAGGAGCGCGGCCGGGAGAGGCCACACAGGAATTTACCTGGATGCGAATTTCCATCTTCCACGTGTATTTATCCCTGTCCGGGATAGATTAATCCGCGCCCCGTTCATAATCTACCGCACAGGGTAGATTAATCCGCATAATCCCAGAAAAAAAAAAATATTTATTTGATAAAAATAGATATTTATTTGATAAAAATAAATATTTATTTGATAAAAATAACTATTTATTTAAACGAAATAAATATTTATTTGATAAAAATAAATATTTATTTAAACGAAATAAATATTTATTTAAATGAAACAAATATTTATTTAAATGAAATGAATATTTATTTAAATGAAACAAATATTTATTTAAATCAAATAAATATTTTACTTAAACCAAATAAACGGTGGCCGTCAAATAAATTATTCTTCTGTGTGTAACGGCCGTGTTTTGCATCGGCCAACCTTCGTTCGGGGAAGTTCACCTGGAGAATAAAATTCCAAAAGTGAACAATTATTTTTTTCTTACAAAATCAGTGCATTGACAGAGACTTGCCGTGGATGAAATTCGATGTCATGCGGATATCTTCGGAGTCGCGAAGAAGCGCGGCCGGGAGAGGCCACACAGAAATTTATCTGGATGCGAATTTCCATCTTCCACGTATTTATTTATCCCTGTCCAGGGTAGATTAATCCGCACCCCTTTCGCTCCCCCCGCTTGCACTTTGTACCGCTCTGCGAAAATTCCAGACGTTTTTTTTTTTTTTTTTTTACCTTCCTCCACCCAGGAGCAACGCACGTGCATTCCCGCAGCTTTAGAACGGGGGGGAAAAAAAAGTCCTGCGGAGTGTGTCCCTATCGACTAGCCTGTCACACGGGCCATTACCAGCGACCGCAGTAAAGCAACCAGCCCGAGCTATCCGTCTCGCTCCTTCCCTCGGTTCCCGCCACTCGCGCACTCGGCAACCGGAGGCTGCGCCGAGGATTCCCTACACTCGCGAACCTCCGTACGCGCTTGTTGTAAATTCCAGTGTAACGAAACTATCTATCTAGCGTGGCAGAGCGTGCGAGCGACGGTGCGGCGTACATACTAGTCTACGCAGTACTAGTGTACTTCGTATACATATATGTATGTATATGTATATGTGCATGTGTGTGTGTATGTGGTCGATAGAATGGAGCACCCTCGCTCCGGAACTCGCTCCACCGCATTTCTTGTTCTTCCTCCCTACCGTATCGCGTTCCCTTCGCGCCTTTTCTCCTGCGCTCTTCACCGGTGGACTATATATAAAACCATTTGTGGACCATGCCGAGCGGTACTTACCGATCGCCCAGACGGACTTTAAACGCGTTGTCTCAATATCGTGTTCGCAGAATGGTCCGAGTTCATCGCACCCGCGGTTAATCGAAGTCTGTGTAGGGCAAAAAGTGGCGAATACGGTACGGTTTGTGTACGGTGAGAGAGGGATCTCGGAAAAATTTCCAAGGCATATGGAAAATTTCGATCAGCGCGACCACTACAGCCAGAACATTTTTTTTATTTAACGGGCGCCCCGCAAAGAAATATTTATTTGATTAAAATAAATATTTATTTGATTAAAATAAATATTTATTTGATTAAAATAAATATTTATTTGATTAAAATTAATATTTATTTGATTAAAATTAATATTTATTTGATTAAAATTAATATTTATTTGATTAAAATTAATATTTATTTGATTAAAATTAATATTTATTTGATTAAAATTAATATTTATTTGATTTAAATTAATATTTATTTGATTTAAATTAATATTTATTTTGGGATCGCCCGTCAAATAAATTATTTTTCTGGGTGTAACGATATGGGAGATTTATACAGGGACGTAGGAACTTCTACTACACATATGGTAATTTTTTCCACAAGGCGAGTTGGTACAATTATGCGTATCCGGTTAAGAAATTCGTGAATTAAAACTCAGAATTCCGTGGATAAAAACTGAATATTTTGTCGATTAAATTTTTTGTATGTATACATAAAAGAAAACTTGATTGACATAACGTACAGGTATAGAAATCTAAAGCAAGTGGTCCGCGATCGCAACGCCACCGATTGCTGTATTTTCCAGTAAGAAATACTTACAATCTACCAAAAATTCTACCGAATATCTACGGGATATTCGGGTAATATCTGCGATGGCGAAAATTCTAAAAATTTTCTATAAGAATCTGTTAAGTTTAATACGAATCTTTGCCAGGATGTGGCTGGAGTTTCTCGAAACTTCTGTCAGTTTTTACCAAATTTATGGTCATTTCTATCAGATCCTTCTCTCAGTGCAAATCGATTGTCATGAATGGTCCAGTAAATCGATGCGCAGTATGAAGAAATAGTTTCGTAGAAAAAAAAAAAAAAAAAAAAAATTACCACAATATTTTTAATAGGCCACGTTCGCTGCGACTTCACCTGCTCCACGAGGGAAGCATCGCACGGCCGTACGTTCTCCGTAACCGTCGAGCGCCACCGCGCATCCTCCACCCACTTGCGTCTCGAGCCGCCGGGCTGCTCGGTTGCTCTATGGCGAAGGCACGACCTGGCACCGACCACGTTCGCCCCGGGGGAACGAAAACAATGCCCCGGGTGGACGCGCGCCTTCGGGCCGACACCTACGTTATGATCCTTCGCGAATACAATCGAGGGAAGACGTTTCCAGCCTCCCGCGCCGTTCCGGCTCCCAATGCGCGGCATCGTCTGCGCATGCGCGCGTGCATTGCCTGCGCATGCGCGTACGCTGAGAAAAAATTACATAGTAAAAGCAACAGTACTGACTTTTTATCATAACAAATAGTTCCCCAGGGAAACGTCCACATTTTATAGTTACGATAATGACAAAAAAAAATCATGGTTGCAACCATAATTATAATTTAACCAATTGATTATATGCCATCAGAAACTATCTATATAAACGTTCACCCTGGGAACTATTGATTATAATAGGAAATAGTATCCTTTTTCTCAGTGTGCACCCAGAAAAAAAAATTATTTTACGGCCACCGGTTATTTGGTTCAAGTAAAATATTTATTTGATTTGAATAAATATTTATTTAAATTAAGTAAATATGTATTTAAATGAAATAAATATTTTACTTAAACCAAATAAACGGCAGCCGTCAAGTAAATTATTTTTCTGGGTGTGTTTCTGGTGTGCATTGCCTGCGCGGGCTGCAGGTCTTCGGCTCGTAATATAACTGAAAACTGTGCGGAAAAACCTTGGAAAATTGATTCCATATTGGTACACTGAGGAAAATAAATGGTTGGATTAACCAAGGCGTGGTGACATACTTTCGAAGACGTTATTTGGTTGATAAAACAAAAGTGTCTGAATAATCGCACCCAGAAAAATGATTTATTTGAATAGCGAACCGCAAATAAATATTAACTTATTTGAAGTAAAATAATATTCTTTTGAAATAAATGTTAATTTAATTCAATTAAATACGTATTTAAATTAAATATACATTTGCTTGCGGCACATTCGTCAAATAAATTATTTTTACAATGTCAGTTTTCAGTTGTACCAACCGAATACCAGCTTTGAACGTATGTCACCGTAACTTCTTTTTTTCTCAGTTACAGCGAGCGGTTCGCTAAACATTAACGTTGAACACTTAGTTTTCCGGCTTGTGACTGTCGCCCTCGAATCGACGGTCCGAAATTTACCTTCTTATCTCGTACATTCGTCAAGTAGCCAAATTACGTTCGATATCGAATTGCCCCGGTGGTTGCGAGCTATCATATCTGCAGCGAGAAATCTTTCCCACGCGTGGAAACAGCTGCAGGTAGACACGAGAGGCTGCCGGTACCAGGAGCACAACCTGCTCTCTCGGACTGTGTGCCGAGAAAGAGAGACCCAATGAAGCATAATATACATTTATATACACACATATATATATATATATAAATATATATATATATATGTATATATATATATAGTGAACAAAAGTGTGGGCGTCTGGGAAAACGCGAATTGTCAGGTAAATGCTCGCCTCCTTTGCGCCTCTAGGTGGTGGTACATGCCCAACGTAAAATAATTCGTTTGCAGGTGGTGGTGAAATTGCTGTTGGAATTGACCCACTGAACTCTCGGGAGCACGCCGGGTACGTGCAAAGTGGCGAGACAATGAGATAGCCTGGGCCCAGTTTAATCTATTACAGAGCTGTATGTACAGCTCCATATTGTAATGGCAATAGTCGTGATGGGCGTACAGGTCCAAGTAATACTTGCCAGTTCCAGCCGCTGTATGTAGATATATACATATTACACACTCACACACACACACACACACACACACACACACACACACACACACACACACACACACATACGCGCGCGCGCGCGCGCATATATATATATATATATATATATATATATATATATGGGTAAGTGAATAACTTGTCAGTGGAGTTCGCACGTGTGAACAGGTGGCTGATGGCCGTATAAGCTTATCAATGGGAATCGATCAAACACGTACCAGACAGCTCTAACGAACTCCTCTGTTAGGATGTATGATACAAGTCTGACATTATCGATTTGCCAGGCGAATCTCGAGTTGGCGGTATCGCACGGTGCATGAGAGTGTCCGAATGGCGGGCACCTAAGGGTGAACCTTAATATCGCAGTTTCGAAGTGAAGGTTCTGCAGAAGCTGATCCACGGTAGATCCGTCTCTACCCGATCGCCGGCATTCGTCCACTCTGCCCCAATCCAGCGCCGACGATAATCAGAATTCCGACCTCGCCCTGTTTACCAACCGGCGGCACAACCGCGTCTCGCACCCCCGGGCGATTTCCGACTGCCCAACTTGGATCGAACGATAAAACGCCCACGCGGCGTAAGGTGCGTCCATTGAATCTTACCCGGGAATATATCTCGATATTATTGCTCGTTCATGGATAGAGCAGTACATGCGCATGCGCGCGCATGAATCGATCATTGATTGGAATCGGCTGTCGATCGGTCCGATCGACGATTAAAATACCGCGAAGGATAGATCGGGTGAGGAATAGAGCATGGGATAAGAGGAGAAATTAAGCATCTTATTGGCATGTGAATAATTAATCGTTTTGCGCGCGAGAGTAATTAAGGCCCGGTCTCCGATTGCGAGGGACCGCGCATGCGCCGGTGCGCTCTCGCGGAGAACGGAGCGTCGAGCGGAGCCGAGTCTGCGCTCCTAATGAAACGTCCAATCGCGGACTACCGTGAGAGTTACGCGCGCTCGACAAACAAACGTGAATAGAGGAACGAAAGAGATTTACAAAAAAAAAAAAAAAAAAAAAAAAAAAAAAAACGAGCAAGAGAAGGAAATGAGAATAAAAAAATAGAGCAGTCCATCGTCAATGCTCTCTTTTACGTAACGTCCTGCGCAATAGACGACGGTGGCAGAGAGACTCTGCATCTACCCCTGCGATGCAACGGAAAGAATCAACGGAGGAATAATGGTTTAATTAAACGCTGCTTAAACGATGCTGAGCCTCGCCCGCCGCTTCTCGCAAAGGACTCGCGATTGATTTACAGTCCTTGCAATGCCCGGAGTCGCGCACACGCACGGCCGCCCCGTGGAAATGCAGCCTGCGAACACACACGCGGGGAGCCAGTGACAGAACCGAGAGTGTGGCGAACACTATATATCTCGGCCGGGACTCGACCGAGGCTTCCCCCCCGTTAGTTTTTCATGCAAGAACGCATACATTAGCGCTTTAGCCGGGGGAACGAGGGAACGCGGCGATAAACCGCGGTGACATTTACTCCACCTCGTCGGGTACCGACCTCGGATCTCGGTCCCCTTGCCCGGCTTTCCGTGCGAGTTCGGTGACGATTATTTTTTATTTATGTATTTTTTTTTTTTTTGTCGACCTCTGATTTTTTTTTATTATAGCCTTTCGACGCTCACTTCACTTTTCGTTCCGTGCGATACCCATTTACGCTCGCGGTTTCCGCGAGTGTCGACTCAAGGACGTTTGCCCAACTGTGTCGCAACTGTCAGGCTTCGCTGCAGCTTCAAGTTTTTATTTGCTCCATATCGCAGGTATCGTTGGCACAGAGTATCGGTATATGCGGGAGCTGTAATAGTGACGGAACAATAACGATTTAAGGATCCTGGATCTCCCATTCCGGTAGCTGTGCCAAGATACATTGTCTTTTTTTTTAAATTAAACTTTCAAAGTGATATCAATTCTGGTACTTACAAGGGACCAAATTCATAGATCGATAGATCTATGGAATTGGTCCCTTTTTGTGGGTTTGGTCCGTTATCTGTCGATCTATCGATCTATCGATCTATAGATCTGTAGATGTTAAAATCTGTAGATCCAAAGATCTGTAGATCCAAAGATCTGTAGATCCAAAGATCTGTAGATCCAAAGATCTGTAGATCCAAAGATCTGTACATCCAAAGATCTGTAGATCCACAGATCTGTAGATCCAAAGATCTATAGATCCAAAGATCTGTACATCCAAAGATCTGTACATCCAAAGATCTGTACATCCAAAGATCTGCAGATCCAAAGATCTGTACATCCAAAGATCTGCAGATCCAAAGATCTGCAGATCCAAAGATCTGCAGATCCAAAGATATATAAATTCAAAGATCTATAGATCCTATATCCTATATCCTATATATCTATCGATCTATCGATCTATATATCGGGTAAAAGTGGGGAATATGGCCCGGTCCATATATCATTGATTTACGTGTTAATCGAGGTGGGCCATATTTACCACTTTTACCCTCCATATGTCGATCGATCTGTCGATCTATATATCCATATGTCTATCGATCTATCGATCTATATATCCATATGTCTATGGATCTATCGATCTATATATCCATATGTCTATCGATCTATAGATCTATAGATCCATATACCTATCAATCCATCGATCGACTATCCATAGATCTATGGACATCGCTGACCATTTTTATCGTTCAGCCAAAACGGTTAAACTGGTTCTAATCGTTACCTTTCAACAAAACGACTCAAGACTCACCTTCACCGTGATTGTTCGATTCTGCTAAATCCGCCCCTCCGCCATTTGTCGACTCCATCCCCCCCCCCCCCCCCCCCCCATCTCTCCGAGTCTTCCTTCGACGTTTGTTTCGCTCACTCCCTCATTACCGGTTTTTTCTTATTTCGTTGCTTATAAATTCACAACATATAATACCGGGCGAGGATGCGGACAGGGACCCGCCCGATGCGCGCCGGATAAGTCCCTCGCAGATTGCGCCGGTGCGCTTCGCTGACGATTCGTTCCTCGGTGTTGAATTAAGTCTTCCGAACTGATGCGCGAACGTGATGCGTGTACGCGACGCTCCGAGTAAGAAGGTGGGAATTACGTTCGCGTCTCCGCTCCGGGGGCTTTCCTCTCGCTCTTCCGAAGATGAGCCGGCGAGGAAGATGGATGACAAGTTTATCCGCTACCTCAAGCCGGCCCCGTTGCCAGGGCTCGGGCGTCGCGCGCACTCGAGTGACAAGTGAGGCTCGGGAAGACAGCGCCCGGCCGTTGCCGAGATAAACATTGAAGAAAGAGCGGTGCGCGCCCGAGAGGGTGTCGGAACGAGGGTGAACGAGTGAGAAGTTCAGACGAACTGAGTTTAAGCGAAGCACTAATTCATTCGCAGCAAATACCGCGGACACAGCCCGATTAATCGACGCGATTAATAATAATTAATAGGGCTGCGCGGTGGGCGTGGGCAAGGCGCAGGCGCCGTTCGCGCTAACGCGACGGGGACATCGACTATTCTCTATTTAATCTTATTGCTATTCTTATCATTATAATTTTTTTTTTGTATTTTTTTTTTTTTTTATTGAAATTTTTTTATTCCTTTTTTTCCAATTATTTTCTCTCCTCAGAGCGCATCGCACGCACTTGCCTCGGCCGCTCGCTTTCCCATCTCTTTCTCCGAGCCTCGTTTCGCGCTCCTCGAGCCGCTCGCGGTGCACACGGGTGTCGGGTTTGCGATAAGTACAGCGCGCGCGCGCCGAGGACTCCTGCTCCTGCCGACGATGCTTTAGCTTCTGCTCGCGCTTGCCTTTCCCCCCCGGGCACACCTCTCTTTATAATAGCCCTATTTCCCCCGAGCACCGGGCTCGTTACAGAGCGAATATACTCACACCTCATTACTTTACCCACGCATTACACTTGTCACACGCGATTCTCCCCGTACGTAAACGAGAACCGCGAGAGGAACAAGTTCTCGCAAAATTATGGAACACCTCGCCGGGTGAGATTTTATTCGTTAGCGCGCGGCCTCAATCGGCATCTCGGCCATACCGGCGTAGTCGGCGATGATCATTTTACCGAGACTTTCTGGACCTTTTTTTTTTTACCTCAATGGGCAATTATCGAGAGGACACGCAGCAATAGGAACTAGCAATTATTCGAGAAGATGCAGATACAGCCATCGCTGGGAGGGGGGGGGGGGGGGGGGGGGGGGGTGAGTTTGCTAGTCGCCCATGCAGACGTGTCCAGCGTATAATTTCTCATTATGCAAATGTCCGAGCAGCCCGGAGGTCGCGAGGAGTCTGGCTTCTTCGAGACGTGGCTCTTTCTCCGGCTCTCCGGTTCTGGACCTTCCGGGACGACGCGCGGCCCCGAGCCGAGCTTAAGCGCTGACATGGGTTTACTGCACTATCGTCTCTCTCCTTAAAGCGTTTTTTTTTTTTTTTTTTTTTCTCGATATTACCGATACGGTTAAGGCAATAATAATAAAAATAATAATAATAATAATATTTGTTTGTATGTTTTTTGTTACAGGTGGGTTTACAACTCGATCCTAACTAACTGTCGGGTTCGTCCCGAGGAATGAAAAAAAGAAAGATCATCCTCGTTACGGTAAGCGAATTCGTTCTCGGCGCACACGAACGGGCAGGAGAGACAACGAAACCCTCTCGGAGAGAGTTTCGTCGGGAGCGTTCTCATTCTCGAAATTGAAAAAAAAAAAAAAAAAAAAAAAAAAAAAAAAACCATAAATTATGAATGCCTCGTAAACATCGTGAAACGCGATAGCTCCCGTGTTTTTCGAGGCGCGGGATCGGCTCGCGGATGCAATAAGTCCGGCGCTCTGGCATAATTGCGAATTTCCGTAATTGATTTTCCCGCGGGTTTTGCTGGGTACGTGAAATTAATTTTTTTTTTTAGCCATCGAATTGATCTCTCCGTACCAACGAGTTAACTGCATGGAGAAAAAAAAATTCTTGGTACGTCAAGAATTTTGGTACCATAACTCGTTTATCTCATGCAAGAATTTCGTTACCATAACTCATTTATCTGCTTAACCCTTTAAGGACATGTGAAACGACTCGGTCGGTAACCAAAATCTGTAATGAATGCGATTCAGAGACCGTAGACTTTTCGGGGGGAAAAAAGCATTAGCGGATGCACAATTTAATATCGCGTCCGATGATGCTTCCGTTTTATCCGAAGCGTCAACCGGTTTTAAATGGCATTGATTCGAAAAATGCATGTGTAAAATGCATGTAATGCATGTATGTATCTCTCTCGCACTCATATGTCACGTGGTACATCTTTCACATGGCCTTAAGTCATACATATAGACACTATAAAAACAAAACCTCCGTGTTTCATGTCAAGACATTAAGTTTGAAAAATTGAAAATTGAGCGAAAGAAGGTGGGATGCCCTGTGTGTCCCACCATGACGGAAAGGGTTAACATAGGTACATCAAAATATTTTGCTATGGCAGCAAATATTTTGCTGTAGCAGCAAATATTTTGCTGCCACATTCATTTGGCCAATATGTCATGCGATTCGAGACAGCCGTGATGAATTTTTTCAGTCACATTTTTGACGCCAAAGAAATAGTCGATCCTCCTTAATGGGCTGGTACCAAAAAAAAAAAAATGTCGGCCCAACAAAGTATATCGTCGGCCCAACAAAGTATATCGCCTGGAGCACGTTAAACGGAGCAGCTAATTATTTTTCTTCGCCGTTTACCTTGGGCCGCTCATTTCCGACCCTTTCCGTCCGCTAATATTCGACGAACGTCCCGGCTCGCATTAGAATTTTTATTCCGATCGCTCGCGGGATTATCCATCGCTCCGGCCTCGGTCGATCGGACTCCCTCGGATGTGTCGAAAACATGTCCAGACCACTGTCAGCTTTTTTTTTCTCTCTCCCCTACCTGCCCGAGTCCGCTCGACGATATTGACCGTAAGATCGTTTTAACAGCGAACACACCGCGTATCCTGCTCCGTATCAAGGACACGATTAACCGAACGAGACAAGCGTACTCTCGATTTCTCTCCGTATCGTATAAATAAGCGTACACTCATTCGACTGGCGGTGAAGACCGGGGCAAAATGGAACACCGGGGCAAAAAGGCCTATGCTCACGATTATTATTATTTTTTTTTCACGGGCCATAAAACGAATTCATGTCATTATGAATACAGATCATAGGTCCGTTTTGCCCTGCTCCACCCCGCCGCCTCACACCCAGAAAAATAATTTATTTGATGGCCTCCGTTTATTAGGTTTACGTAAAATATTTATTTGATTTAAATAAATATTTATTTAAATCAAATGAATATTTTACTTAAATGAAATAAACGGTGGCCGTCAAATTATTATTTTTTTTTCTGGGTGCATCTTCGTTAATCCTCTTTGCCAGTTCTCGCACGATTTTAACAATATTGCATTTCATTCGAGTACACAGTAAAAAAAAGTTTGTACTTTTTACAAAAAATTATTGACCACAAACAATTTTCCGATCGCACCATCCGGGCTCCAAGTTTTACGAAAAAAAGTACAAACTAAAATTGTCAATGAGACGGGAAATGAAACAATAGCTCTCTATATTCAAACCTTAGCAAACTCGTTTGTCACTTATTTAACAAAATTATTTTTACCAAAATTCGTATACTAATTTTACGAAATTATTTTTTACTCCGTACCCACATCAAGAAAAATAATTTATTTTACGGCAACGGTTTATTTGGTTTAAGTATAACATTTGTTTCATTTAAGTAAAATATTTATTTGATTTAAATAAATATTTAGTTGATTTAACTAAAATATTTATTTCATTAAAATAAATATTTATTTAAATTAAGTAAATAGTTCCTTAAATGAAATAAATATTTTAATTAAACCAAATAAACGATGGCCGTCAAATAAATTATTTTTCTGGGTGCAAGATGAGATAAGATGCTGCGGTTTGCTATTCCACTGAATCTATCCAATCTCCATCCGCGTCCCCTGCGCGCCGCCGCCTGCGCAGTAACGAGTCCATCGTCCCTGCGCGAAGGGAAATCTCGATCCGCGCATCATTTATAACCGCGACGATATGATCTCTCCCCGCAAACACGAGTGTTCCCTTGTCACCGGGCAGATAACCCGGCAAACCGAGTTTTACATAACTCCGTAACGTTTTATTTGTGCGATAATTTTCGCGACGGATTAAACGCTACTTCCACCGCTAGCAGCGATCGAAACGTCCGCGTGCCTCTCCGGTGTCGCGTTTATGCTAATCCGGAATTGCACACGTGATCAGCGCGCGCGCGCGCGCGCGCGCTCGCCCGCGATGTACGACGAAACCGCACCGGTGAAACTCGAATTTCTATAAACATCGTTCTATAGCGCGATATTTACTGTAATCTCGAATGTATTATTTGTCTATTCGCCGTGAATAACGCGCGTCGGACACGCAACGACGCGGACCGAACGATTATCGTACGGAGAAGCTGCGCGCGCAGCTTCTCGCCGGGGAATTCACCCCTCGCGAGCGGGACGATTAGTGTCAGACATCGCGAGAATGGGAATCGCTGTAGAAGATATAAAGAAATAAATGAATTCAATGAAAATAAATAAAATAAAATGAAAGAACGAAAGTAACGAGCCTGACGGAGCGTATAATGTCTCTATATCTCTCGCGGTAAACCGAAATCACAACGAATCCGACAAATCCTTCACGCCTCGTTCTCCTCCTCGGTCAATTTAGTTGGTCTCTCGTCTACCGTTCGCCGTCCCAACGGGATACACATCTCGCCTTGACTCCGCGACGCCTGTGTGAATTCGAAAGTGAAACCGCATACCGTATATGAACCTCGCCGGGCTTATATTTATAATCCCTACTGCGGAATAATAATCGTGCGGGGAGCCTCCGAATCGCGGCGTTGAAAATCCTCGGTAAATTAACGATTTGCCGGAATCGGGAGAGACTCCGCGCCGATCAAAACGGGAGCTCGATTGTTTCGAAGGCTGACCCGCGGGCCAGTACCGGCCGGAGCGATTCCAATTAACTGATCGCTGAAGTCGAATCGAGACCCCTCGTACGTTTTACCCGGACGCTTCATGACGGGCGACCTATCGATGTTTGCAAAATTCCGTCGCTTCCCCCACCCCTCTCTTTTTCCCTCCACCAACGCTCTTTATTAGCCTTCCAGCGGAATGAGAATCATGCACGGAACTCCGAATCGGGGCGTAGTACACCCAAAAAAATATTTTACTTGACCGGAAACACACACATAAATATTTATTTGGTTCAAATAAATATTTATTTAATTTAACGAAATATTTATTTAATTTAAAGAAACATTTATTTAACTTAAAGAAATATTTATTTAATTCAAAGAAACATTTATTTAATTTAAAGAAATATTTATTTCATTTAAATAAACATTTACTTGATTTTAATAAATAGTTGTAGTACAATAATTTTCTTGGCCAGAATGTTTACGTGAGTAAGCGGGTGTTTGCAAGTTTTTTCGTGTGTGTTTTCCTTTGCCCAATGGGCCATCGACCGTAGTCGTTCAGCCCGTGTAGCTCCATCTTGTCTGAAAGGTGCGAGTGCGATGGTGTTGCACATGACTTATTTTAGAACGATTAAATGCGACTATGTGTTGTGGAGTATGTACATGATTTCTATTATTGTGTGCGTCGGTAATTTGTGTACGGGTCTTAAATTTGGAGATCGGCTGTTGCATAGGCTTGTAATAGTTTCTAGGCGTATTGGCGTGAAGTCTGAGCTTAGGTTGTTGATACGCTCCTCAATCGCTATAATTCTGTAGGTTTCGTACACTTAGAAAAATAATTTATTTAACGGACGCCCCGCAAATAAATATTTATTGCAATTAAACAAATGTTCAATGAAATTAAATAAACATTTATTGAATTTAAATAAGTATTTAATGAAATTCGATAAATATTTATTGAAATTCAATAAACATTTATTTGTGGCGCGCCCGTGAAATAAATTATTTTTCTGGTTGCAAACTAGGAGATTTGAAGGATCGGGGAGGGGATTGTTCGGGTGTCTTAACTTAGTGAGTTTTCTTAGGGCTGTTGTTTCTGCAGTGAGGATGTTTTTTTTCCGCACCCAGAAAAATAATTTATTTGACGGCCACCGTTTATTTGGTTTAAGTAAAATTTTTATTTTATTTAAATAAATATTTATTTGATTTAAGTAACTATTTACTTAATTTAAATAAATATTTATTTAAAGCAAATAAATATTATACTTAAACCAAATAAACGGTGGCCGTCAAATAAATTTTTTTTCTGGGTGCGCTGGGGTTGTTGCAGTCGAGGAAAATTGGGTGTCCGTATTAGAGCATTAAAAATAAATATTTGTCTGCGTGTGCCCGACAAATAAATGATTTTTCTGTCTGCGAATCCTCGCGAGCGGTAAATTAACGATTTGCCGGTGTGATCGCGGAATTGTGTGAGATTCCGCGTCGTACAAAACAGGAACCTCGATTGTTTTAAAGAATCCAGCCAACTCGCGCTCCGGTGCCGACCGGACCGATTTTAATGAACCGATCGACGAAGTCGAAATGACCATCGAGCCTCCTCGTGCCTTTTCCCCGGACGTTTAATGACGGGCGATTTATCGATGCTCGCATCCGTCGCTCCCCACAGCCCTCCCCTTCCGTCCCCCCTGTTTCGCATAGTTGTTACTGTGTACGCCCGTGTACAGCGCCATAGACGCGGGATCTTTGGTACGCGCGTTCTACCGAGCGCGGCACGGCGATGGTCTTCTATTAATTTACAGTTTAATCTCCCCGGCGAATCTCCGCCGCGGACACGGGACATCGGCAGGTATTGCCGAGAAACCCGGGTAACTATATATTATCGTGCTTAATGTTGCCGCGGCTCGACGACGACGAGGAGGACGAAAGAAGGGAAGCAACAGGTGGCTGTTACCGATGCGCCGTACCTGCATTCGCTTTCCTTCCTCCTTTTATTTTTATTTTTTTTTTATTTTTATTTTTTTTTTTGTCATTTCCTTCAGCATCTCAATTTTTATTTTATTTTTGCTCGCTGTACGGTCTTTACCCTGTCACGATGACCGCAAGCCTGTCGTTACGCTCCGTCATCGACCTTAGGAAGCCGGCCTGGACGGTCCAGCCTCCAGCTTCGACGGTCGGCTTCCCGCTAATTTTCCTCACCCAAGTCAAACCTCCCTCTAACGAGGATTCGCCTTAATGGAACTAACGACGAGCTTCGCCGATGCGTGAATCGACCGCGTACGCGTACGCCATGCATGCTCGACAAATTAGAAGAGAGAAAAAAAAAAAAAAAAAAAAAAAAAAAAACGAAAGTGAAAAATAATCGAGAAACCACAATGAACAGCGCCGGTGTGTAGGATTCTGTGGCTTCGAGTCGCCCTCCGCCCTCCTCTCGCTATCTCGTGCGGCTGTCGCGAAACTGGAATGCACTTGCAAGGCCGTCACTACTGGAGCGTTGCTTATAACCAGCCCGCGTGCAATCAGCGCTCTCGATCTTTGCAACAAACTAATGGAATAAACGCACACTATACGGGTAGGCCACTGTGCGCTACGGCGCATGCGCAGTCCTCTCAACCCGCGTGTGTATCGCCGCGTGATTAACTGCCACTCGAGGTGACCGTCTCTCCGTCGAGCTAGTTTTATATGCCTTCGGAAATGGTGAATGGAGAAAACGAGCGGTGTCCTCTCGTGTGTGCGTGTGTGTGCGTGTGTGCGGTTGTCTCTCACTCGTCGCTCGCCCGTCCGTTATCGTTGTTGCGTGAGAGAACAATAATTCAAGCCCGACGAGCTTCCGCGCTCGCTCGTGTCGGCGACACGATATCGCATCTCGAATATGCCAAAAGGTATTACAGTAAAATATTCGTGACTTATTTTTTTTTTCTTTTTTTTTTTTTTTCTTTATGTCAATTATTATTATCGTTGGTGCGCGGCGTACGAAGTCTGTGAGAACTCCCGATCCGCGATCTCGCCGGTCGCCCCGATAGTCATTATATTCTCACGGCCGGCGAGTCAATCTCGCTGGTCGCCAGACCGGAAAGATGACGCCGACACGAGCCGGCGTTAACGCGCTCCCGCTTACGCGTATCTGCGATCGTGCAGATCGTAAAATGGAGTTTCCATCGCCCACCGGTACGGCATCGATAACGGGGTTACACCTCTTCGATATTGGCGCAATAATCGTCGCCTTTGAAATGTTAACGGTAGCATTGGATTATTATTGGACGCGACCCAATTGCATCCCCGGGCCGCGATGCATCGCGGTCGTTTATGGGTTTTGTGCGCTACCGAGAACGCGACTTCCGCCACTAGCCACCCACCTAAGGTGGAGGTACGAATGCTGCGACGGTTAAGAGCATTCCCAGATTCCGGCGGTTATTGAGTTGTCGGGAAGAATTTTTTTGGTGATGATAAGTGAAACCCAGGTCAAGCCGATAGTTTCCGGTTTCCAAGGCACATCGATTAATTACAAATGTAAGAGGTGAAACTTTGAATGAGTAGTAAACTCAGTTTTGATAGTGAACAGGAAATAATTTATTTGTTTATCGGTATAAAGCAACGTGCCGCAGGCACGAGATCTCGGGTCGAACTGCCGAATCCATTTTTCGGCATCGATTAATTACAAAAATATAAATACTTTTTATTTACGGAAGAAAATAAAAAGAGAGTCTAAATGTACCAGTGTATGGACGCGGTTTTTACACACGCTCACACGCATACACACGCTCACACGCTCGCTCATGGTTATTCGAGGAGAACCGATCTATCGACGGTTCTACACAAATAATTTTTTTTTTTCTCTTCTTTGCGGAAGAAATTAAGAAGAGAGTCCAAATGTACCAGTTTACGGACGCGGTTTTTCAATCGAATCAATGTCAATTTGATAGCTTCCAGCTTACAAAACGCATCGATTAATTACAAAAATATAAATACTTTTTATTTACGGAAGAAAATAAAAAACGAGTCTAAATGTACCAGTGTATGGACGCGGTTTTTACACACGCTCACACGCATACACACGCTCACACGCTCGCTCATGGTTATTCGAGGAGAACCGATCTATCGACGGTTCTACACAAATAACTTTTTTTTTCTTTTCTTTGCGGAAGAAATTAAGAAGAGAGTCCAAATGTACCAGTTTACGGACGCAGTTTTTCAATCAAATCAATGTCAATTTGATAGTTTCCAGCTTACAAAACGCATCGATTAATTACAAAAATATAAGTACTTTTTACTTACGGAAGAAAATAAAAAACGAGTCTAAATGTACCAGTGTATGGACGCGGTTTTTTTCGGCAAGTGTCTATATTCGGACGCCGTACGTCCCAGTGTTTCGCAAAATCATAGATCTCGAGAATTCCGATGTACGAACTCGACTAGTTCATATTAACTAAAAGAATTTATATGCCGTTTTTTCATTAATTTAATTTTTTTTTTAAATGATATTTACGCGGAACACTACTGAAGATAAGCTACGCAGAAACCTGGCTAACCTAAATTCTTCGAACTCTCCGGTTATTTGATCGCGTATGTTGCAACGCTTATATCGTTGGTAACGCTTGCACCAATTTCCGGGCACTGTTATCGTTTGTCTTTCATCAAAATACACCAACAGAAAATAATTTTGGCTCAAACCTTCTATAAACTTTCTTCCGTGCATCAAATAATATATGCAGATACGTTTACAAGTGTTAAATTGGATTCCCAATACTTAAATTCGGAATAAATCAAATCTGCACATTAGTGTCCGACGACTGGGACGTGTCCGAGAATCAGTACATACACCTCTTCGATCTTACACCTCTTCGATATTGGCGTAATAATCGTCGCCCCGTAAACGTTAACGGTCTCATTGAATTATTATTGAACGCGACCCAGATGCATCCCCGGGTCGAGGACTCGCGATGCAACGCCGCTCGGTTACGTACTCTTGTGCGCTACCGAGAACGTGCTTCAGCAGCTACCTACCCACCCACCTACCTATATTCCCGGGGACTCGCGTCGGTACGACGTCGAGACTGCCGGATCGCGTGTATGAATTTATTATCAGCAAAGTCGGCCAGGTGCGCTTCGCGTGTACGATATTATTATCTTTGAGGTGGGCATTTTCTGTACAGTATAGATGTACTTTGGAACGAGTGTAGCTCGCTCGACGGTCCGCAACAGCTACCGCGTGCAGTCCGCTCACCGCGGACAAGCGGACCTGGAGCACCGGGGCTCGCACGAATGCTATTTGCAATCTACAGCTATTGCCCCCTGCTTGTTATTAATCTTAATAGCCGTCTGGAGGTTGCCAATTAATGACGCCTGTCACTCGACGGACTGTTCGTTCTTATCTTTTTTTTTTTCTCTTCTACTGTTTCGCCACACACGGACCATGATATTTATACACTATTTATTTAGCGCATATACTATGCGGGGGTATATGTATATATGTATATGCATTAGGGTGTTTCGCAAAAAGAACATTTTTTTTTATTTTCCTGCTACCCCTTTGAAGTACAGATTTCGATCTCGAATTGAACCTCGCGAAAGGCAGTCCCCAGGAAAAATTCTAAGAGATACCGCGTTCGACGCTTGTACCCAAAAAATTCGACAACTGTATTATTATTATTTTTTTTTTATTCACGGGACGAACCCTTTTACATATAATACAATCATTCGAGTGTCTATACATTGTTAGGTGGCTTGTTACTAAGCTATTGCTAATAGATAACGAATAGAAAAACATTTTGCTAATATAGTTGAGTGCTCAGTTAAATATATACCGCATATGTTACAAGGGCTGGCATATCTGCCTATAGTCGAGCGTATATGTATATGTATATGTATATGTATATGTATATGTATATGTATATGTATATGTATATGTATATGTATATGTATATGTATATGTATATGTATATGTATATGTATATGTATATGTATATGTATATGTATATGTATATGTATATGTATATGTATATGTATATGTATATGTATATGTATATGTATATGTATATGTATATGTATATGTATATGTATATGTATATGTATATGTATATGTATATGTATATGTATATGTATATGTATATGTATATGTATATGTATATGTATATGTATATGTATATGTATATGTATATGTATATGTATATGTATATGTATATGAAGTGTCTTACTGAAAGAGGTTATTTTTTGTACGACGGAGGCCCGTAATATCGAACGATCGAAGGTTCGACTCGGTCCCGAAGCGGAGAAACCATTGAACGAGATCATTGACGCGGTCTGTGACGTGATCGCCGGGCAAGGACGGCTACGTGGCCGAATGGGCGCTCGAGCGTGAGGTCGCGCGTCCTCCGGAAATCGCGGTATCCTCGGTAGGAATTGTAAAAAAAAAAAAAAAAAAAAAATTGAAGAAAAGCATTCCGCGATTCTTCGGTCGAATGACCGCAGGATGGTAAAAGTACCCGCTCGTCGGTAGCGTTTATACCCGGGTTCTCCGATTCTCTTCTCGCCGAGAGTGAATACCGTGCATGAAATCGCGAGTAGAGGCACGGTTGCTCGCTCGCGAAGCACTCGTGACCGTAATCGTAACAACCGTATAGCAGCCGCAACTGAGGAGCAATGGTACGAACGTTCGGGATACGGGGCGAAGTAGATTCAGCTCGTGCCGAACGGACGCACCCCAGCCTTTGCGTATTTTCTCCCAAGTGCACTGTAAAAGTGATTAACCCGTTGAACGGAAGAGTCTAGACTTATTTTAGACGGATTGTTCGGATGGGTCGATATTGACCGAACGTTCACTATAATCGAGCTGCTACTGCAACAGAAGTAGATTCAGACCGTACCGAACGGACGCACGATCAGTCTAGACTTAGTAGTAGTAGTGGATTTATTGACAATATTCCAGATGGAACAATTTTTTATACATAGCATTACATAGTGTAAGTTGTCCTAAGAATATAAATATATTGTCAATTGGCCATCGACCTAGGTCCTTCAGCCACAGTCTAGACTTATTTTAGACGGATTGTTCGAATGGGGCATTATTGGCCAAATGTTTGCTCTAATCGAGCTTCTACTGTAACAGAAGTAGATTCAGACCGTACCGAACAGACTCATCCCGGCCTCTGCGTATTTTCTCCCAAGTGCACTGTAAAAGTGATTAACCCGTTGAACGGAAGAGTCTAGACTTATTTTAGACGGATTGTTCGGATGGGTCATTATTGACCAAATGTTTGCTCTAATCGAGCTGCTACTGTAGCTCGATTAGAAGTAGATTCAGACCGTACCGAACAGACTCATCCCAGCCTCTGCGTATTTTCTCCCAAGTGCACTGTAAAAGTGATTAACCCGTTGAACGGAAGAGTCTAGACTTATTTTGGGCGGATTGTTCGGATGGGTCAATATGGACCGAATGTTTGCTCTAATCGATCTGCTACTGTAACACAAGTATATTCAGACCGTGCCGAACGGACGCACCCCAGTCTCTGCGTATTTTCTCCCAAGTGCACTGTGGAAGTGATTAACCCGTTGAACGGAAGAGTCTAAACTTATTTTAGACGGATTGTTCGGCTGGGTCAATATGGACCGAATGTTTGCTCTAATCGAGCTGCTACTGTGGCAGAAGTAGATTCAGACCGTGCCGAACGGACGCGCGATACGACACGATAAGGCTATACTTATTTTAGACGGATTGTTCGGATGGGTCGATATTGACCGAATGTTCACTATAATCGAGCTGCTACTGTAACGGAAGCAAATTTAGACCGTACCGAACGGACGCACGATCAGTCCAGACTTATTTCAGACGGATTGTTCGGATGTGTCGATATTGACTGAACGTTTGTTTTAATCGAGCTGCTACTGTGACAAAAGTAAATTCAGTCCATGCAAAATGGAGACACCCCAAGCCTGTATGTATTGTCTCCCAATGTAACTAAAAATGATTAACCCGCTGAACGCAAGAGTCTAAACTTATTTTAGACTGATTGTTCAGATGGGTCATTATTGATTGAACGTTTACCTTAAGGGGAAGTGAAAGTCACGTGACGGAGCCAGGTGTGTGAGAGAGATAGCGGCATTCCTCCTACGATGGAGCGAGAGAGAGAGAGCGACAGAGAATGTGTTTCACTTCACCTTAATCGACTTGCTACTGTCAGAGAAGTAGACGCAGCCCGTACCAAACGGACGTACGACCCTTTACCACGGGTGATTAGCCCGTCGAGCGAGAAAGTTTCAGACTTTCTTCGGGATGATCATTAATCAAAATTCACTTTACCTCTTTTCTATCCGGACCTCCGCTAAAGTAGAACTGAATTCAGCTCCCACCGAACAGTCGCACTTTCGGCTTCAATCCATCACTCCAACTTTCACCGCATGCGATCAACCTGTTAAACCAAATAAATAAATACATTAATTTTGTAGTGTTTGTCTGTTAATTTTTGCCGTAAGTTTATTTTTTATTTTTTGTTTATTAATAACGGGCTGGGCCCAATTACAGGACGATAGATTACTCAACCGATGATACATAATTAATTGAGATGAGTCGCATTACAATAAGCATTTGCTCGAACTAATACATTAAGTTGATCGAAACAATATTTTGATGAATACTACCGAGTTCATGTAAACGGATTCATATAACCGAAAATAATGAAATACCAAATGGGCTGAAGACACCAGAAAAGCTCGACGAATATAAGCTTAAACAGAAGACGAATTGAGTCACATGACTAACCGAAAGATATTCTGAAAAAAAGTATTTTGTGAATGAAAACAAAGTGAAGTCACTGGCTAATGGAGTTTATGCTATCCACTTAACCCCTTAAAGGAGAGAGTCCAAACCCGTCGCCAATGACCACAGCGGTTGATTCGACGTCAAATAAAAATAACAAAAAAAATGAAAGAGACTAAACTTACAACTCCAATCGTCATTGCCTGCTGCATTTTTTTTTTTTTTTTTGCTCTATCCCATCCGCTACCGGAAGTGCGCCCATGCCTTCCGCCATTTTTCATTTAACTGGGCCAATGAACCGTTCGAGTCGCGAATCGTGCAATTGTCCGGCCGACTGCACGATAAGCCGCTCGGTTCGCGCATAACGACGGTGTGCGGCATCAACTCCGCCCGCAATAAACCACCGCTTCGTCGTATAATTCGTCCGTGGCTTTCATCTCGACGAAATCTACGGGATATCTAACCTACGTGCCACGCTCGCTATGCTTACACGACAGAGTCGCGATAATCCACGCGTCCCTCTCTCCCGATCCTCGTAACAACTATGCGGCGAGGCAAAAGCGGCTAGGGGGATAAAATCAGCGTCGAGATATACATTCCCCGTCCACCGGAGAACGCCCCGGGTACGAGAGGTCTCTCTTCCTCCGTTGCTCGACGCTCGGCACGTTCCTCGAACTAAATCGCGTTTAAACAGCCCGCAAAGCGGATCGCTTCCGGTACGACGGGTGTGTGTACCGCAATCCACCTTCGCCTTCCCGTCCCCCCGTACCTTCTCCTCCACCTTCCTCATCCTCCTCTCCCCGCTCGCGCCTGTTCACCCCATAATTCTCCTCTCGTCTCGAAAAAGAACCGGGCGTGATGCGCGCAGTACGGCCCGAATCGGCCCGCGGTCCCGAGAGATGGTTTATTATAGGTGTGCAACACTCGCATCGAGCTTTCGCCCGAGCGAACGCTCTCGCGATCGAGGGCGCATCCTTGGCTGCATCGCACACTCACTACCGCCGAACATGCATACAATAGCCTTGTACACTATACTGTAAGATACGCATACATATACACACAGACATGCAAGATACACATACTATATATATGTGTCTCTATATAGTGTGTGTATCTATATAAATCGGGTATGGGGCATTCCACGTCAAATCAGCAGCCCATGTTCGTCGAGCCAGTCGACTTTGTTCATCTTTTTGGTACGAAGTCGTTACCGACCCATAAGAGTCTCGGATTTTTTTTTTTCAGATTTCTTTACCACCAGTGAAATTTTTGAAGCCTCGAAAAATGAATTCCGAGAAGAACTTTTTTAATTTTTTAAATCGGAAAAAATATGCACTGTTTCGATGATTTAAAATATGATTTTTAAGCACCAGGCGATAATGGGATCTATTTACTATTGTTCGCAAGTTTTTAGTTGCTTTCATGTCAATTTTTTTGTCGGGCATAACTTTCTCAAATATCAATGGTTTTCAATTTTTCTGAAATGTATCAAAATACCAGAAGGTCCGAATACTACGGATATCATTTTTTTTTTTTTATAATAAATACTGAGATCCCATTATGGGGTGGTGCTTGAAAATCATAGAATCCGTGTGGATTTTTTCAGATTTTTTTTAAATCGCCCTTTTCAAAATAGGATTCAAAAATTTCACTGGTAGTGTAAAAAAATCTGAAAAAAATCCGAAGACCCTTAAGGGTCGGTAACAACATCATACTAAAAAAATGAATAAAATCGACGGTAATGGACATGGGCTACGGATTTGACGGGGATTGTCCTATATACACTGTGTCTATATATATATATATATATATATATATATATATATATATATATATATATATATATATATATATATATATATATATAAATGAATGGGAAAAAGGAGACAGAAGGTATCGAGAGGCCCTCGCGAAAGAGAGCGAGATTAGCAGCTGATGAAAAGGTGGAGCCTCGTGAGATGACGTTTTAAGTGCCGATGAAATTGTACGACGATAAGTGGAGGCCCCGCTCAGCTGAGGAGTTCTCAATGCGCCGTGGATGCCGAGTTCCCAATAGTGCGGCTCGATATCTCCGTCCCGCGTCGTACGGCTCTTTTCCGTCGATGGGACGATAGGTCCGGGCATGAGAACCGATTTGCCACGGGAAGTTACCTCCCGCGCGTATATCGACCACTCGATACTGGTCTCCGTATTGGATTCCCCTCTCGTTATCGCACCCTCGGCAACGCGCCGATATCGTGGCAAATGTCCCGGACGATCGTAATTTACCGGGGCTACCGCGGGGTGTCGACTTTATCGGGGCTTTCTCAATTTAAACCTCGAGAGATAGAGATTCAATTTCAGCGACGAATATAAATTCGTCGCTGTATCGCCGATTCTTAATTGGGAGGAGAAAGCATGCACCCAGAAAAAAAAATTATTTGACGGCCACCGTTTATTTGGTTTTAAATAAAAGATTTATTTGCTTTAAATAAATATTTATTTAAATCAGATAAATATTTTACTTAAACCAAACTTAAATCAAACAAACGGTGGCCGTCAAATAAATTATTTATCTGGGTGTCGTTGCCACGAAATTCTCCAACTGGAATTCTCTGACTTTTCCCGGTTTTCATCAGGGAAGGAAAGAATAATTTAAAATAACGTGAAAGTGTAATATATAATGATTTTTGATATATTAAACTCAGTTCACAAGATTAAAAGCAACACGGAATTAAAAAAAAAATATCAGATTAAAAAAATTCACAGGGTTTTAAAAAAAATGTCATGACTTTTTCCTGACTTTTTCAGGTCCCAACAAATCCCCTTACTTTTCCCGGCATTCCACACCCAGCAAAATAATTCATTTGACCGCCACCGTTTATTTCGTTTAAATAAATATTTATTTGATTCAAGTAACTATTTACTTAATTTAAATAAATATTTATTTACATCAAAGAAATATTTCTTTAAATCAAAGAAATATTTATTTAAATCAAGGAAATATTCATTTAAATCAAGGAAATATTTTACTTAAACCAAATAAACGGTGGCCGTCAAATAAATAATTTTTCTGGGTGCGGGTTTTCCAGGTTTTCCGGTTCCGTGGCAATGATGAAGAAACTAAAAATGAGGTACGAGAGTTTTGAGTCTTGAGCGTGTGACACTGAGGCATTTGAAATGATGCAGTGGCGGGAAGCGTCTTGCTCGGGTCGTTCGGTGAATCGAACCAAGAGACGATGTGTCTCATTCCTGAAGCGAAAAAAAAAAAAAAGAAAAAATAAGAAAATTGCAAAGCCACACAGCAAGATCAAACTCTCCCGCTCGTTGCCTCCCGGGTGTGCGCGTGTGTGCACGCAAGAGACAGATAAATACGCGGCGCGTGGATAGTTCCCTAGGCTTGGGCGTATACGCTCCGGTGTATGCGCCGAGGCTCTCGATGGAGTCCCGCGACTAGAAGAGATGCAAAGACGCCGCCACCATATGGCCGCACTCTGACCACGGACCAAAGAGTTGCATAATCCGCGCTCCTCGGAACGATTCTCTTTCGCGTCTTCTGCGTTCGCGATCCTTTCTGTTACGACTCACGCATCTGTCAGGGTTCTCTCTTTCACTCTCTCTGTTCTGCCGAGGTAGAATTAACCTGCGCGACTTTTTGTTCTTCGACACTTTGATATATAAAAAAAATTTCTGAGAGGAATCACCTCGGCGGAATGGTACGCTTAAGGGGAGGCTGAACACGTATGAGTGTAAGAGACAGAGTTAAGCTTTTAAATCAATTTTTCTACGAAATTATTATATAAAATGAGAAACGAATTTTCGGGGTCACTGCGTGAATAAAATATGCAGTGAGAACCGCAATTCGCTTTTTATATCTTCAAATCGTTTCGGAGAAAAATGGATTCAATATATTTTGACGTTATATTGATCTTTAACACCTTAAGGTTTACCTCTCCACCTTAAGGTAGTCCGTGCGGTACAGCCAAGTCAATCGAGTACTCGAATTTAATGCATCGTTTGTTTGACGAGCGATAGCTATTTTGATTGTTGAATTACGTTTTACGAATTTTCATTCAGTAATTTGCTTCATTTGGATTTTCGATCAGAAGAAAAGTTAAGTTAACGTCGCAGCTCTGCTGTCTCATAAACAAATGAGTCTAATTTGTAAACGATGAATATTATGACTAATGTTTTCCGGTGAATTCGTAGAGTATCCATTGAGAAACAAAATGAGCTTCCACTCGTCAAAATCGAACGAAAATTACAAATTTGATTTCACAAAAACCGCGTAAAAATATATCCGTAAATTTATTGGCGTAAACTGAGTTATCTCTAAATTCATTGTTGTACATGTTTTTCTACATAAAGCAGGAACTCTTTCATCTGGAACCACCTTAGTTCGCACTAATTAGCGGAGACCGGGGCAAAATGGCACAGCGGGGCAAAACGGGACACTGAGGGCAAAACCCAATTTTCCAATAATTTTTGGATGCCCCATTTTGTCCCAACGATACACCCAGATTTCCAAACCCGTTTTGCCCCGCTTACCATCACCGCAATCATCCGAAAGTTATTGGAGAATTGCGTTTTGTCTCGTTATCCCGTTTTACCCCGATCTCACCTATCCCTTTAAAATGTGTACAAACCATTTTTGAAATCTTAGTACTCGAATGAGTCGACTCTACCGCAAGGACTACCTTAATATGGCTCTTATAAACTTTTTCTTCTCAATCGTCAACAATGGTTAGCCGCCAATAATTTCACGCCGCAAAACGCTTTTATTTGCTGGTCCACATCCCAAAGTTTCGATCCGTTCGAAAACCTTCATCGAAACTTTACTCTACAGCTGAAATTCCAACGTCTCCGCATCGCCATACGGATTTACCGATATTCCCGATACGAGACGTCCATCCGCGGCCCTCGGAGACACAGGCTAGACGAATGAACGACGATGCGCCACTTGCGGGAATTATTCAACCGATGTATCGCTAACTACCTACTACCATATACGAGGTAACACACTCCTTCCTTTAATGGTCCGCGCGGAATCAGGGTAAGGTCGCCGGGGTGACCTCTCCCCTTTTTTTCCGCGGCTCCGTCTGCGCGCACGGAGGCCTTGGCGGCGTCTACGAGTGTGTCCTCCGCCGATGCCCAATATGGTCACTCGATGTCCCACTTGCATTTCAATGCGGAGCTTTATCCTTCGGCGAATTTACCCTTACAAGGGAATGTCGCGAACAGTATTGCACCTCTCGGTCCGGACTGTCGTGTTCCCCGGTCTAATGTCCTCAACCCCCTTTGCATATTCCATATACTCCTTCTTCTTCCCCTCAATTATTTACGAAGAATAGGATAATGGTATGCCAGATTGTGTGGAATATCAGAGGGATTCACAATAAATATATATATATATATATTCATACATATGTATACATACATATGTATAAAGCGACGGTGTAAACACTTTCCCATGGGGTGCCACGCCGCTGCCGCTGCGTGAACTTGGCGCTCGGCATCTGCATTCCACGGGGTTCTATATGCATAAACGGTCCTGTCTTGGTGTTGAGCACCAGCAGCACCGGCAGAAGTAGCAGCAGCAGCAGCAGATTCAGCTAGCGGCCGTGCACGCGGCTACCCTCTCAAGAGAAGTAGTAAATTATCACCATAATAACCCCATGGAAGCGGATTGGATTTCTCACACAGTCTCTCTCTCGTCTCCGCTGTTATACCGCTGGTCTCTGCGTCGCTCGCGTCTCTGCCTTTTCTCTATCCTTCGTACTGGCTCACCGAGAGCTCATCTTTGCCGAGCGCACTGGCACTACTCCCACGTCCCTCTTCTCACCGATATCCCATGTAACTCCTCTTCTTCGTCTTCCTCGTCCCCCTCTTCGCCCTCTTCTTCTTCTCCTTCTTCATCATCTTCTTCTGCCGGTTCTCTTCGGTATTCGCCACCACCATCATCGCTACCAGCACCGTTTACGCCATCCGCGGTGTTTACACGCAGCGGCGGTTTTATGGGAATGTTAATGGGTGACATTCCACCCTTTCGCGAACACGAGTGTAACCGAGGGGGATGGAGCAGGAAGAGAGGAGCCTCGGTATAGGAAATAAGAAGCGCAGAGAGGAGGGAAAAAAAAAAAAAAAAAAAAAAAAAACCTTAAGAAGATCCAACGTCCCGATGTTGCGTTGGTTATTCGCACGCGCTCGCTCCCACTCGTTCGTCTCTCCTCGCGACCGTCATTTCTCCCTGAATTTATATTACCTTCGTTTCTCCGCGAACGACCTCCGCGCTCGGTATAGCCCAAGTTGAGCGCGACAAGCCCGCGCGCGATCTCTCCGCGAGGTGCGGACGGACGCTGTGAAATCGTGGGATTTATCGAGACGCGCCCGCCGTACTCTGCCTCGTGTACCGCGGTTTCCCTCCTCTGCTCCTTTGGCCCTGACTTTAAAGCGCGTAAGAGGTATTTTGTTCGCCGCGACTGTCCAGACCGGAGGATTCTTTATTCCTCGGAAGATATCGACCTTCGCCTCGCGAAGACCCCGATGAAGGACGAGCATGTCGTCGTAGCGGTTGGACACACATGCTGATGTCCGTTCGTTCGAAAGGGGCCCCAGCCCTACGAGCAGTGAATCCCGGACGGTGCGCATCGCGGTCCCCGGCGATAAACTCCAATTACCACCCCGCACTTAGTTTCTCCTTTTCGTTCGTTAAACTTCTCCGAGCCGAGCGCTCGTTGCGGAGGCACGCATGATCCGAAGCCACGGGCGTTACGGCTGCAAACGGTACAGTGGCGCGTAGATGCAGAGTTTCGCAAATAGAGCGATTAATGGTTTCATCCCGATTAAATTATGGAAAGAGCGTCCTGGCACTTCTTCTTCTCCTTCATGCTGTTCCTCTTCTTCATGTTCTTCATGTTCCACATCAGGATCTCTATTGCTCATCTCCTTATGCCTCTTTTCCGTACCAGGACCTCTATAGCTCATCTCATTCCTCTTTTCCCTACCGGGACCTCGATAGCTCATCTCATTCCTCTTTTCCGTCCCAGGACCTCGATAGCGCATCTCATTCCTCCTTTCCGTCGCGGGATCTCTATAGCTCATCTCCTTATGCCTCTTTTCCGTACCAGGACCTCTATAGCTCATCTCATTCCTCTTTTTCCTACCGGGACCTCGATAGCTCATCTCATTTCTCATTTTCGTCCCAGGACCTCGATAGCGCATCTCATTCCTCCTTTCCGTCCCGGGACCTGTACAGCTCATCCCCTCGTTCCCCTTTTCCGTCCCAGGACCTCTATAGCTCTTCTCCTCATTCCCCTTTTCCGTCCCAGGACCTCTATAGTTCATATCCTGATTCCTCTTTTCCGTCCCAGGACCTCTATAGCTCACCTTCTCATTCCTCTTTTCCGTCCCAGGACTTCTATAGCTTATCATCTCATTCCTCATTTCCGTCCCAGGACCTCTATAGCTCATCTCATTCCTCTTTTCCGTCCCAGGACCTCTACAGCTTATCTTCACATTTCTCATTTCCGTCCCAGGACCTCTATAGTTCATCTCATTTCCCTTTTCCGTCCCAGGACCTCTACAGCTCAGCTCCTCATTATTTTCCGTCCTAGAACCTCTATAGCTCATCTCATTCCTCTTTTTCGTCCCAGGACCTCTATAGCTCATATCATTCCTTTTTTCCGTCCCAGAACCTCTATAGCTCATCTCATTCCTCTTTTCCATCCCAGGACCTCTACAGCTTATCATCTCATTCCTCATTTCCGTCCAAGGACCTCTATAGCTCATCTCATTCCTCTTTTCCGTCCCAGGACCTCTACAGCTTATCTTCTCATTTCTCATTTCCGTCCCAGGACCTCTATAGCTCATCTCATTCCCCTTTTCCGTCCCAGGACCTCTATAACTCATCTCATTCTCCTTTTCCGTCCCAGGACCTCTATAGCTCATCTCATTCTCCTTTTCCGTCCCAGGACCTCTATAGCTCATCCCATTCTCCTTTTCCGTCCCAGGACCTCTATAGCTCATCTCATTCTCCTTTTCCGTCCCAGAACCTCTATACCTTATCTCCTGATTCCTCTCTTCCGTCCGAGGACTTTACTGGAGCGAGCCCCGATTCGGAACTCATATTTTTGCAAGGTCTGAGCAAGCCGTTTCTCCTTTTGGTTCCTTTAACTTATCCGCCCCGAGCGCGTGTTGCAGAGGTACACATCTTCCATCAGCCTTACCACCGCGAACGGTACAATGACACGTAGATTCAGAAAGTCACTCAAATAGACCCATGAACGATTCGTTCCCGATGAAATCGACGAAAGAGTGTCCCGCCACTTTTTCTTCCCCCTCATCCTCTTCCTCTCCTTCATGTTCCCCACCACCCCCGTTCATCCTCTACCTCTTTTCCATCCCCGGACCTCCGCAGCTCATCTCCCCATTCCCCTCTCCCTCTCCAGCGTCCCGCCGGAGCCGATTCCGACCTCACCTTTGTGCGAGGCCTAGGCAAGCCGCGCGCATAACGCGGCCAAACCGCGCCCTCCTATCTTCCTCCATCTCGTTTTCTTCCGTCGTTGTAATTGCAAAACCCTTGACTCTCCGCAATCGCTCTCGCAGTTCGTTCCCTAGCGCCCGCCGGAGATGAGTTATACCGCCGTCGGTGATCGCGGTGCAACACGCCGGTATTGCTGCATCTCCGCTGAGAGTGAGCGCGAGCTCACTCGCACGGTGGGCCGGCTCGCTCTCGCCGCCCCGACCGAGGCCCCAGCTTTACCCGTGTGTATACCGCACTTCCCGCTGCTACGTATTATCCCCGAGAGCCGAGGTGAGACTCCTCAACGGTCTTGACACCTGACGGGGCCCCCAGCTCGCCGGACCCCCGAGCGATTCTAACCGAGAAAAAGAGAGTGGATGCGATCCTGGCGAACCGCATCTTGGGAGCGTCCGCGCGCCCCCGGAGCTACCACGCGCATGCGCGAACCAACAACCCGAGATAGGGATGCGCGAACCTACGATACAGAGAGAGAGACTGAGCGCAGCGGCTTTATCTACGCTACTTTAGCGGTACTCGATTCAGAGATACCTGTCGGTCCCTCCAACCCAAGACCGACCACCAATAATCTTGCAAACTGTCGAGCGAAATCCTTACCGTGATTACACCGCGGACCGCGGCTCCGCGGCCGTAACGCCGATGGCGCGCGTACACCTCAATCACAATTAGCCCCGCGAAGTATGTAAACGGTCGCGCAATATCTCCCAAGGTGCAATCGATATTTGATAAAAGATAATTTGTATTCCCGGCCGCGATTGCTATTTGAGACCGAGCGGTCGCGTATAAACCGGACTGTAATAGTCTGTAGTTACCCTTTCTTTTTTTATGATTTTTTTTTTTTTTTTTTTTTTTTTTTTTTTTTTTTCTGGATCATTGTATACTCTGCGGCGGAGCGAGGTCGGACGGAATTGATTCGCCGGACGAGGACTCTTTGAGCGGTAGTGGTGTGTGAAAAAAAAAAACGCTCAAGGACTCGAAGAATGGATTGTGGATTTAAGAAAAATTGTTGATGTTTGTTGAATTTATGAACCACTTTTTTTTCAAGTGCGCCACGACCGCACCTTAATTACAATTAGCCGGCGAAGAATGTAAACGGTCACGCGATAGTTCTCCGGTTGTTTTTGATAGCTGATGCACGTTGTGAGAGGTAATTTGTATTCTCGTCGCGATTGCTGTATCATACACTGCACGAGTGAACGCATAACCGGACTGCAACGGTCTGTCGTTAGCGTGATTAAAAAATAAACAAAAATTAATCTCACTCCGCGCCGGAGCGAGGTCAAGCGGAATTTAATCACGAATCGAAAGTTTGCTCTTCCGGTGGAAAAAAATGTGTTAAAAAAAAAAAAGAAAAATAGCGAGACCTGATAAGAGCGCAGGTTCGCAAATGCGGTGGGGAAATCCGTGGAACGCGGTGCGGAGAGAAAAAAAAAAATGAAAAATCTATCAACGATTTTAATTACGAGCGGCCAGACTAATCGATGAGAAAAAAAAGGATCTCGGAGCCTGACCAGTTTCATGTTTTCCGTCATAACCCTAGCGATATCGGTGCGCCGCGAGTTCTTGTGTAACTTGTACACTTGCCGCAGGCATTTCATAACCTGATCGCCCTGGTTTGTATTTTTTTTTTTTTTTTTTTTTTTTTTTTCCAGTGGATTCGATAAGCGAGCGACTCTCTGCGTCTTTCGGTTCTACATCGTTCATCTATCTGTCTCCCTCCCCTTTTACCATTTCCCTTGTAACCCGGGAGTGCCTCGGAGCGAACTGCTCTTTCCGGGATTGATACTAGAGCGAAAGGGAGAAGAATATCGAGGCAGTGAATAATAATAATTTTTTTAGAAATGTGAAAAAAAAAAAAAAATTATATCTAAAGATTGAGAGACTCGCCATGGCTAAGTGGAGTTTCGGCGTGGGCGAAAAGTGTCCGTTCGAGCGTGCCATTTTCCGTAACCGGTCGGTCGGCACAGCGTGCACGATCGGCACGATCCCCGGCAGCGAATGCATCGGCCGATAGCCAACTTTTCTCTCCGCTCGGGCCAGGCTCTATCCTGTATCTAGATGGAATTCTGTCTCGTGTTAGCCCCCCTCCCCCTGTCTCTAACACATCACGATTTTTATAAACATGGGATACAACGAGGCAAAACGGAACCCTGAGGCGAGATGAACCACTTGACATGAGACCTTTGGGACGGGGAGAAAAAATAAAATTGACGCAAATGGTCCATTTTGCCCCCATCCCCCCTAGCGTTTTACGAAGATAGTGCTACGCGCGACATGAAGAAAATAATCCCCTTCCCGTATCATCGCTGAGAGGCGAGCTCACAAAAAAAATGACAGAAAAATTAAAATTAAAAAAAACCATAAGCGATCACGCTCCCATAGACATTAAGCGTTGTTGAAGATGAGACCTTTGTGCCGCAAAAAAAAAAATTACGAAAATGGTCCATTTTGCCCCGATCTCCCCTAGCCTTTCCGAACAGTCCTATGTACGACATAAATAAATATAATCCCGCACCCCGTATCATAGAGCATCGTTAAGAGGCGTGCTCGAAAAAAATGGCAAAAATATAAATAAAGAAAAACCCCATAAGCTATAACTCTCTCATAGTCGTTAGAATACACGCCGCGGAACGATTTTGTTATCACACAAACTGTATCTCGAAACGGACCACTGTTCGGGATGAGGCATTTGTGCCGCAAAAAAAAATGCTGAAAATGGTCCATTTTGCCCCGATCTATCCTAGCGTTTTACGAAGAATAGTGCTACGTACACCGTAAAAAAAGAAATAAAAATAATCCCCACCTCGCATCATGGAGGATCGGTCAGAGGCCTGCTCAAAAACAACCCGTCAAGAAATCTAAAAGTACAGAAAAACCCCATAAACGATGACGCTCTCATAGTCGTTAGAATACACGCCGCGGAGCGATTTTGTCATCACACAAACTATATCTCGAAACGGACCACTGTTCGAGATGAGACATTTGTGCCGCAAAAAAAACTAACGAAAATAGTTCATTTTACCCCAATCTATCCTAGCGTTTTACGAAGAATAGTGCTACGTACAACGTAAAAAAAAAAAAAAAGAATCCCCACCCCGCATCACGGAGGATCGCTCAGAGGCGTGCTGAAAAACAAATCGTCAAGAAATCTACAAGTAAAGAAAAACCCCATAAGCGATCACGCTCCCATAGTCGTTAGAATACACGCCGCGGAACGATTTTGTCGTCACACAAACTATATCTCGAAACGGACCACTGTTCGAGATGAGACATTTGTGCCGCAAAAAAAACTAACGAAAATGGTTCATTTTACCCCGATCTATCCTAGCGTTTTACGAAGAATAGTGCTACGTACAACGTAAAAAAAAAAAAGAATCCCCACCCCGCATCACGGATGATCGCTCAGAGGCGTGCTCAAAAACAAACCGTCAAGAAATCTACAAGTAAAGAAAAACCCCACGCTAGAATACACTCGTTAGAATACACGCCGCGGAACGATTTTGTAATCACGCAAACTATATCTCGAAACGGACCACTGTTCGAGATGAGACATTTGTGCCGCAAAAAAAAACTAACGAAAATGGTTCATTTTACCCCGATCTATCCTAGCGTTTTACGAAGAATAGTGCTACGTACAACGTAAAAAAAAAAAAAAAAAAAAAGAATCCCCACCCCGCATCACGGATGATCGCTCAGAGGCGTGCTGAAAAACAAACCGTCAAGAAATCTACAAGTAAAGAAAAACCCCATAAGCGATCACGCTCCCATAGTCGTTAGAATACACGCCGCGGAGCGATTTTGTCATCAAGCGAGCTGCATCTCGAATCTCCGGTAACTCCCGACGAGGCCTTCTCTCTCTGGCTATTCGTAAAAGGCCAGAGGACAAAGTCGGCGCGAGATAAACGGATCGACGGAGATGGTTCGCAGAGAGGTCTCTCTCCGAGTGTGTTGCACATGCGGTGGCCTGGTGGAGGCAGCGCGAGCGCGCACGTACGGTGCGTGCATACGAGTCTCACCGGTGGTGGATAGGCGGCGATTGAAAGCGACGAGCGAAATAGCAGGGAGAAAGAAGAGAACCCGGTGCAATTTCGCGATCGCACTCGCGCGCCGTGAGAGGAGACCCGATCCGGTCGTTGTGTCGAACGATCTCTCGGGCTCGGCGCTTGGTCGCCGGGGCGTCGGCGTTGCCGCTCGATAGGCAACGATAAATCACTGCGTAACGAATGCGTCGGGCCTCGCGAGAGTTGCCGTCGAGTCGCAACCACCGCGGCAACGACAGTCTCTCACCTAGATGAGAAAGGCAGACTTTGGCGAAGGAACGATCCTCAACGGCGGGACGAGGGAGCAAAAGCGACGACGCCGCAGCCCGTCAGCGGCAGCGGCGTCTGAGATAGCCATGAGAAATCGCCGCTTTTCCCACGGGGGCTCCCGTTAGCGAGAGAGCTGTTGGCCGCGGTGTTACAGCAGGTACCGCAGGACCGCAGGCTCCGCCACTTTGCGATCCCGGGGAGACGCGCCCGCCCTCGGGGCTTCGCGAAAGAGAGAAGTCTCAGTGAGCGCTCGTTCCCTCGAGCCGGTGTCAGACTCTACGGGGCGAAGGGGGTAACTGCATTGCCCGCTCGAAAATATAATTAACGCCTCTCCGTTTCGTATCTGCTCCTCACTCTCTCTCTCTCACTCGGCGAAGTGCTAATCGGTTAGCCGGCAGGTCTAATGATCTAATCGATGGGTAGTTGCGAGACTCGCAACACGCCCATCCCTCCCGAAAGTCCGCAACGAACCGGGAGTGCGGTCTCCGACATTGTAAGACGCGCAAACACGTTAATTCACTCGCGGGCCAAAGTCTCGGAGTGATCGGATCGGCGAGAGTTCGCTCGTCCAGGATTCTCGTCTCGAAGAATCCCGAAGGTACCAATGATCGTCGTGCGGATGCGGAGAGCAAAAAATCATTTTGGAAAATCGGTTACGAAGTTTCGTTAAAATAATTTTTGGGAATAAGTGGGAAACGGGTTTGTCAAGATTCGAATGTACAAACGTGCGGTGTAAAAAAAAAATCGTATGAAATTTAATGTAGGGGAGAGCGGGGCAAAATGGAACAGTGGGGCGAAACGGGATAATGAGGGAAGAGGCAATTTTCCGATGGCTTTTGGATGGTGGTGGTGATGGTAAATGCGGGCAAAATGGTGCTGAAAAACCGGATCGTTGGGACAAAATGGAGCATCGAAACATTAGTGGGAAAATTGCGTTCCGCCCCCCCGCTGTTCCATTTTTGCCGAGCTCTCCCCTACCGGACTGGAATTTTTAATGCAAAAAGTGGTACATTAAATTTCATGTGCAATTGTGATGGGAAAACATTGGGAATACTTTATTTTTAATAATTTTCCTTAATTTCACTATGAAAGTACTTTAATTTTTATAATTTACTTTAATTACAATGAAAAAGTACATTCATTTTCCATCACAGTTGTACATTAAATTTAATATACCAGTTCTTGCATAAAAAAACTTCCAGTTCGGTGCATTAAATTTACAATCTTTTTTACAGTGCGTCCTTTTGTTTCCTCTGTCATTAACAATTTTAGTTTGTACTTACGTCCGTAAAACTGGAACCAAATTGCAGCATCGGAAAATGATCAAATAAAAAAATTGTGGACGTTTGTGAACGACAAGTTGTTGTAAAAAGTACAAACTCTTTTTACTGCGCAGGCTCGGTGAGCGGCGCAACAGGCAAAGAGTGCGTGCTTTCCCCGCTGATGGCGCTCGAGCTGCATTGTCACTGCGTTAGTTTCGCTTCTATGCCGCGAGTGCTCAGAGACATAACCGCCGGTTCCGGCCGAACGGGCAATTATCGCTAATGCGGAGGGGTTTTGTTCGGTTTTATAATTAGGTAGGAAAGTGACATCGGTACCGACAAAGAATCTAGCGGCAGTGAGAGATTCTCCAGGTTCTCCAGGCAAAGTCTCAATGCGAACTTAGGCTGGACAGTCGGTCCGCGGCCGGTTGCATGAAAGCTGGAGGAGCCCTCGCGGGCTTTCTGGGTGCTGAAGACGGCGCGACAACGGTTTTGGTCCGTCGACGAAGATCTTCTGCAGAAATGGTTCCAGAATAGATCGTTGCGGGACTTCATCCGACTACGTCGTCCGATGCAAGTGGCCACCGGCGGGCGGGAGTGACAATGCACCTGCGAGTGTGTAAATCCCCGACGAGAATGGCCGAGGCGGTGTGGCGACCCTTATTTAGTAAGCCTCTCTCGTGCGGTCGCCACTAGAGAGTTGCGCGCGCTTTGGCTCTCGCGATCAGCTCGTACATGCGCGGGCGTCGTATGCGAACGAGCGCCTAGGCATATAAATCCAACGTTGTAACAACGGGAATGACGAGGACGCGAGGCGCTGGTCGAAGACCGTCGAAGCGCCGTTTCGCAACGAGGCAATGTACTCACGCATCGCGGAGAGCACGGATAACGAAATATCCACGTACTATGTTACGATGCGAATAACGATATTGCGGCTGTTCGGAAACTTTGAGGAAATCATGGATTGTTGAGGGGAGGGGGGGGAGTGAGCGAATACCGGACGGTGGGGTAATAGCGCCGGGGAGAAAATGGTTACTTGTATGGCAAGGGCGTAGAAAGGGAGTTCTTGACGAGTGTGAAAATGCAAGACGCGTCGAAAGCGAGTGCGGCATTCAGGCAAGTCAGGATTCCCCTTTCTTCGCCCATGCCATTTGCATAATTTTTCCTAAAAAATTCACGGAATTTACGCTCTTTGTTTTTGGGAAGTGGGCGCAAAAAGGCACTTTCTCGCACTAGTGCGAGAAAAAAGACCGCATTGCGTTTGTAGGCATGCGCAGTATCTTTCTCGCACGCGATACGCAAAAGTGCCTTTCTGACCATTTTTCTTAATAAATTCACGAAAATTCGTGAATTTGTTAGGCACACTTCGTTTTTGCGAAGTGTGCACAGAAAGGCTCTTTCTCGCACTAGTGCGAGAAAAAAATACCGTATTGCGTTTGTAGGCATGCTCAGTATCTTTCCCGCATGCGATACAAAAAAGTGCCATACTGGCCATGCCCATGCCATTTGTCCATGCCATTCGCATAATTTTTCCAAAAAACTTCACGAAAATTGCGCTCTTCGTTTTTCGGAAGTGTGCTCAGAAAGACACTTTCTCGCACTAGTGCGAGAAAAAAAACCGTATTGCGTTTGTAGGCATGCTCAGTATCTTTCTTGCACGCGATGCGAGAAAGTGCCATTCTGCCAATTCCAACGCCCATGCAATTCACATAATTTTTTCCTTACAGAATCGCGAAAATTGCTCTTTTCGTTTTGGGAAATATACGCAGAAAGACACTTTCTCGCACTAGTGCGAGAAAAAAAAATACCGAATTGCGTTTGTACGCATGCGCGGTATCTTTCTCGTTTGCGATGCGAGAGTGCCTTTCTGCTGTCACTTCACAGGAGCGAAGAGCGAGATTTTACGTGCATGCGTTAGGAAATAAAACATTGTATGTAGAACCAACCGACTGCGTGGTCAAATAGGCTCCGGACGATCAATTTCGCTGGGCCGACCGATTCAACGCATATAGAATGAATCGCTGGTCGTTGTCGTCTCCTTAGTGGGCCCCCGCAGCAGCATCAGCAACAGTAAACCTTTTGTGCGCGTTTGCCCGAGAGGAAATTCTTATTGGAAAAGTGTCGATTGTTTCCTTTGGCTTCCATACGCTGACGTCGGGGACACTATCGTAAAAGTATTATTGTCCGAGTTCTCGGTAATTCCTTAGGTTGTATTTTATACAAGCTATAAGGATAGGCGTTCTCGGTACTCGGTCCGCGCGGCGACTGGGATTATATTCCCGTGGCAAAAGGGATGCTGCTGCTGCCCGCAGAGGCAGGCTACCCGAGGAAGAAAAAAGGACAAGAAGAGGAGGAAGAAGAGAAGTAAAAAAAAAAAAAAGGAGCGGGCAAGGCAAATAAAACGGAGAATCTTTTCTTCTCCCGCCGTCTTCGGTGGCGTCCAGAACGAAACGCACGCGCGCGGTCTCGGTCATTACGGGAACGCTGCTTGAGCAAAGATGACAACGCGAGCCAACGCGCTCGGCTACTAACTAGCAGAATGCTAATATTTAATTAGCCGCGGGGACGCTACGGTACACCCTGCACCACGATATTGGTGGTCGACCGCCTCGGCCTCAGCGCGCCGTACTCGAGGCATCCTCCACCTTCCTCACTCCCGAAGTGGAAGACGAAGAAGAGGCCACACGAACGTCGGCGGCGAAGCGAATGAAGTCGAGGAGTGAAGGGGAGGCGGGGAGAGAAAAAAAAAGAGGATAATAAAATACGACTGCACGGTAAAGTTAAACAACAAAAAAAGCGATAAAAACCCAGCGGACAACGTTCAGCCGGTGCCACTCCGACGTAGGAGCTAACGTGTAGTCCGGAAGGCAGAATTCATGAGCAAACAGCAATAGGATAGAGACGAGAAGTCTCCTCGTTGCCCAACAGCTCGTATTCCATAAATCAACATTGGGATTCTTGGTCACTCCGCTTCGAGTCCGGACCAGAAGCCCGGTTGTTTGCTTACGTAGGATAATCAAAGACGAGAACCGTGCGCGAAGCTGCGACTCGAACTCTAGTTTTTCCCACGTTTCTGACGGAGCATTCGGACTCGTCTGCCCGAGCTCCTGCACTGAGAAAAAAAATGTTGGATTGACCAAAAGACGTCATGACACGCGTTCAAAGCTGTTAATTGTTTGGTACAAATGAAGCATCTGTTTCAATCGATTCTAAATGTGTCGATTCAAACTAACATTTTTGTCGTATCAACCAAATAATAGCCTCGAACGTATGGCGCCTGGTTAATCCAATCATTTCTTTTTCTTAGTGTGGTTAATCCAGCCGCCATTACTCATCTACCTTCATTACAATTGAAATTTCCGAATATTCATTCATTCATTGATCCTAACTGGGCTTTCGACCCGAATTTATTTGGCTAATCGAAGTTCCACTGTATGCGCACGGGAGGATGCGCGGCAGCAAACTGATACCGATGCGATTCGCAATAAGGCGAAAACGCGCTTTTCAATCTTCTCTTGCTACTTGCTGTCAAAACGAAACTCTTGTGAAGCGATCATTTGTCTCAAGCGATTTCAAATTTGTCCACTCAAACAAACATTTTTGTCGTACCAACTAAATAACACAATCGAACGTTTGTCACCGCACCTTGGTTAACCCAACTATTTATTTCTCTCCATGTGGCCGCATCCAGCCGCATTAATCACTTATCTTCACTACAATTGAAATTTCCGAAATTCGTTGATCCTAACTGCGCCATCGAGCCGAATTGAATCGGGTAATCGAGGTCCCACTCTATGCGCACACTAGGATGCGCGGTAGCGAACGGATGCCGGTGCAGTTCGTAATAAGCCGAAACCACTCGCGCGAACACTCGGTAGACTTTTGAATCTTCTACTTCCACTTACTGCCAAAACAAAACCCTCATTAAGTGATCATCTGTTTCAATAAATTCAAAATTTGTCGATTCAATCAAGCATTTTTATCGTACCGATCAAATAACACCTTCGAACCTGTGTCACCGCGCCTTGGTTAATCCAACAATTTCTCTCTCTCCATGTGGTTAATCTAGCCACATTAATAGTTTGTCTTCACTGCAATTAAAATTTCCAAATCTTCGTTGATCCTAACTGGGCCGAATTGATTCGGCTTATCGGGGTCCCACTGTATGCGCACGGAAGGATGCGCGGTAGCGAACGGATGCCGGTGCAGTTCGTAATAAGCCGAAACCACTCGCGCGAGCACTCGGTAGACTTTTGAATCTTCTCCCACTACTTACTGCCAAAACAAAACCCTCATTAAGTGATCATCTGTTTCAATAAATTCAAAATCTGTCGATTCCAACAATTTCTTATTCCCCATGTGGTTAATCCAGCCGCATTAATAGTTTGTCTTCACTGCAATTGAAATTTCCAAATCTTCGTTGATCCTCACTGAGCCATCGAGCCAAATTGATTCGGCTAATCGGGGTCCCACTGTATGCGCACCGAAAGATGCGCGGTAGCGAACGGATGCCGGTGCGGTTCGCAATAAGGCGAAAACGCGCGCGCGCGCGCGCTCGGTAGGCTCTTCCATCTTCTCTTTCTACTTGCTGACAAAACAAAACCAGTCTACCCTTTACCGGAGTAGTCTCGAGCTGTCACGACCACCGCGGAAACGTCTGCCTCTTGCTTATTCCTTGCCCCTGCGGTACACAACTAAACCCGTGCACCGGAGCCCGACTATCGCTGTAGACCGATGTGTGCATACTGGTACACGGTGCGGTAATAGTGATACACGACGAGCCGCGGATTCTGTGTACGTATTCCGCTGCCGTCCTGGAGTGTAGCGTACAGTATAAACTTAAAGAACAGATCAGCAGATATCCCTTCGAGACCCTTGGATCTCGCTGCTTTCCCTCCCTCCCGTTCCATTCTGATTCTCTTTGATACTCGCTCCTGCTTCCACGCACACACTCTTCACCGCCCAGGAATCCGGTAGTGTTTCTTCACTGCCGAGGGTGTTCCTGTTGCGTGATTCCAGTATGACTCTCTTTCTCGCTCCCTCTCTCTCCATCTCTTCCTCCTTCTACTCTACTGGTAGATTTTATAAAACACAAGCGGAAACGTCAGCTACGTGCGCTCGCTGTGACGTTTAATTCGCTATGCGTGCGTTATTATTATTATTTTTATATTGCCAGTAAGGGGGAACGGATGAATACCGGCCAGTGGGTAATACCGGTCGGGCTGATTTTAATTAACCGACCGGTGGCTCCAAGATAAGGCTTCATATCGTTATTATTTTATGCTTCATTCGGATCAACGAATTTCCAGTGAGGGCTTTTTGGTTCAAATTTATTTTGGGTATTTCAGGTAATGTTCATTTTTTTCGTTAATTTTTACCGGGCGGTGGGTAACTACCGGTCGGGCTGATTTTAATTAACCGACCGGTGGCTCCAAGATAAGGCTTCATATTGTTATTATTTTATGCTTCATTCGGATCAACGAATTTCCAGTGAGGGCTTTTTGGTTCAAATTTATTTTGGGTATTTCAGGTAATGTTCATTTTTTTTCGTTAATTTTTACCGGGCGGTGGGTAACTACCGGTCGGGCTGATTTTAATTAACCGACCGGTGGCTCCAAGATAAGGCTTCATATTGTTATTATTTTATGCTTCATTCGGATCAACGAATTTCCAGTGAGGGCTTTTTCGTTCAAATTTATTTTGAGTATTTCAGGTAATGTTCATTTTTTTTGTTAATTTTTACCGGGCGGTGGGTAACTACCGGTCGGGCTGATTTTAATTAACCGACCGGTGATTCCCAGAGAAGGTTTCACATTATTATTATTTTTTGCTTCATTCGGATCAATGAATTTCCAGTGAGGGCTTTTTGGTTCAAATTCATTTTAGGTATTTCAGGTAATGTTCATTTTTTTTCGTTAATTTTCACCGGCCAGTGGGTAACTACCGGTCGGACTGATTTTAATTAAGCGACCGGTGATTCCCAGAGAAGGTTTCACATTATTATTATTTTTTGCTTCATTCAGATTAACGACTTTACAGTAAGCTTTTTCGGTTAAGAAAATGTTAATTTTAGGTATTTCAGGTAATGTCAATTTTTCGGTAACTTTTACAGGCCAGTGGGTAATTATCGGTCGGACCGATTTTAATTAACCGGCCGATGGTTCCAAGATAAGGCTTTACATTGTTATCATTTCATGCTTCGTTAAGATCAACGATTTTCTAGTGAGGGCTTTTCGGTTCAAAAATTTTTATTTCAGCTATTTCAAGTAATGTTGATTTTTAGTTAACTTCACTGAGAAAAAAAATCGATCGAGTCAACAAAATGAGCGCTTACGGGTGGCGAAACAAATTTTTGGTTGATCGAACGAAATAATTGTTGTATTAAGTAAAGAAAAATTTGAATCGACGACCTGTTAGTTCGATCAGCGAGGTATTCCTTTCGATCAACCAAACATTTGTTTCGCCACCCGTAAGCGCACATTTTGTTGACTCAATTGATTTTTTTTCTCTGTGTTCTACCGGCCGATAATACTTTACGATGGATAATATTTTAATTAATCGACCGGTCGTTCCATGATAAGGCCCCATATTATCATTATTTTATGCTTCCCCAGATAAACGATTTTCCAGTGAGGGCTTTTCGGCTCAAAGAAGTTAACTCAAAATCTTTCGCCGCGATCTAAATTTTTCGTGACGCTTCACATATCAATGTTGTCCCTCGGGTGGCCATCCGTGCTCACGACAGTTCGAGTTGTTCGACCCCTTTCCTCCCGAGCGTTCATAAGTCCCCGAAGAATAAAAAGGAAGAAAAACCCTCACGGTAGGAAGAACGAGAAGACGAGAAACGTCGGCGCAAAGTGGGCTATAGCATTTGCGAAATTCCCGTTGAGGCGTGATTTACCTCCCGGCGGTTATAAAACGGCCGAGGCGTCGACATTCTCGTTAAGGAAAGTACTCGAGTAAGATCTGGGACGAGTAGTGCAATCTCGAACGGGGGAGGAGGGGGGGGGGGGGGGGCGGGGAAGAGGAGAAGGACTCGGGATGCCCCCGCGATGATTGATCCTACGAGTCGCTCGGATGATGCCGCTGCCCATCCTCGGACGGCGAAGCCTCTTCTCGCGAATTGCGCAAATGCGCTTTCGAAGCCCGTGCCAGTGGCAGTCGGAATGAACGAGCGTACGAACAACGGAATTAGCATAATTCGCGGGCGTTCGACGCTCCGGCGAAAATAATAGTAACACCGCGGAGGCGAGGTGTGCAGCGGTCGTTGCGCTGGCAAAGTGCGCTGGATGCAAAAGAGAGGCGAAAGAAAAAAAAAAAGAAAAATAAAAAAAAATAAAAAATAAGAGGACCGCGTGTGGCTCGGCCAGCTGCAGCAGCGGCAATGCCAGCGCGGCGAATCAAGTAGAAACAGCACGCGAGGAACGGACGAGAGCGAGAGCCGGCGAGACTGCCCTGTGGATGCTGCGGATGCTCATCGGTCGACCGGTCGAGCGAGCGGTGCAGCACGTGGAATACACACACACCCACACACACGCTCGCGCACGGCAGGAGTGAGATAGATATAGACAGCCTAACTATACTGAGATTCTACGAGCTTGTGTACCTACGCGTACAGCACTACTGATCCTACATCTTAATTATTATGTGGCCATTTATCCCTGCAACGTGAGATCTTACAATGTAAGATATACACTTTTAGTTGATTATATATTATAGCTATTCTGCAACGTATAATAAGGGAGGCATTTAGCTGCGTGAGATATGCCGGGAAGCAAACCCGGCAGGTTGTGCTTTTCACTCGTTCCACGGGACGATCCTGTACCCCCGTTGCAGATTTCGCGGGGAAATAGCGAGTCCGAGTTCGCGTGAGGAGATGCGCGGAGCGGCTTGCGCGACGACACGGCGAACCGTGAGGATTGGAGAAGTAAAATATTCGTTTTCTTGAGAGTTTGCAAAACAAAATGTTGGAACAAAAAATCGTAGAAGGTTTCTCGTTCGCTAACCTCTGTAATTAAGGAGAACAAACTCCGGTTTGTTTTACAATTTTTGAAAACGCATTTAAGATTTGTTATTTTTAAAATAATAAATTAGGGGAATAGCGAAGGGAATTGTGACCCTTTTTGGGCGAGACATTTTTCTCGGGTGTAAGAAGCTTTTTTTTACCGTCTAATCGCCGCGTGCTTCGCGCGATCGTGGACGGGAGGGAATGCCGGGACGCAATCTTGGCGGTTGGGCTCTTCGGTTGCTTCTCGGGACGATCCTGGAGCCTGTCAGGGTTTGCCGAGTTTGTCAGAAGAGATGCGCAGAGCGGGTGCGCGACGACAACGGAGTAAAATATTCGTTTTTAATATTTAAAAAAAAAAAAAATTGCTGGTAACATCAAGAAACATATCTGGTCCAATAACCTCCGCAATTGAGAGAAACAAATTTTCGTTCATTTGACAATTTTTTTAATTAAATTTACGGTTTATTGTAATTATTATTGTATTGTATTATTGAGTTCGCGGAGTAAAATATTCGTTTTGTTAATTAAAAAAAAAAATGTTGATCACATCAAGAGACATATCTGGTCCAACAACCTCCGCAATTAAGAGAAACAAAATCTCGTTCATTTTACAATTTTTTTAAATTGAATTTACGGTTTATCGTTAAAAATAATAATTAGACAAACAGAGAACAAACACAGTAAACAATTTTTTGTTGAAAATTAATGATCGGTATCGGAAGTTTTTTTGACATAAACTGTTTCTGTAATTTCAAACACATGTGCGTTGCAATTTTACAGTAAAAATTTGTATTCCTTATGCAAATTTTTTCAAATTTCAGGCACAATATTTGTAATTTTTCTGGTATTTCAATTTCACAAAAAAGTACATTAATCTTCAATTTAATGTGAGTGATGTAAGCAGATTTCAAGTTCCACGGAATTAAGTTAACAATTTATTTTTTTAGCGTGTGGTCCTTTCTGGCCGAGAAATTTTTCCGCGTGTCACAGTCTATCACAGCCCAGTGGAAATACCACTATAGGATAGTTTCGAAATACTTGGATATCGAGGAATTCCTGTGGTCCGTATCGAATTCGCATTTTCGTGCGGCATACCTGCCGAATGTTTCATAACTGGGCCACGGGTTGTGTGAGTGACCTGCCTCACGGGAGCCACGGTTGTGCCGCGCCACGGGCAACGGCAGTCCGCGGAATACCGCAGGTACCTTTCGAATTTCGTATGCGCAGGTTCAACGGACCGGTGGGATTGCAGCGATAAACGTACCGGCCGGTGCTGCATTCGTTGTCCCTTGTTCGTCAGGCGGTACCGCGCAGTTACACATCGCGATACGGTGAACGTAACGAGAAATAATTTACGACGTCGAATAAATACGCTCCGCGCAAGGTAATTTGTGACGCGAGGAACGGAGCGAGCAGTGGCACGTTGGAATCGTGCACTTGCAATGCATTGCCGTGCGCTTGATTACCCGGAAAAATGTAAACATCCTGAGGTAATGTTATGCGCTCGAAGTTTTGGAATTCGTTGCCTCGCGCAGTGACCGATGCTCCTTCTTTCGAGATTTTTCGCGGTTTGTGTTTTCGCTTCTCAAGGCGGAGGAGGGACGTGAGGCGATTCGGCCATTTTTACTTTAGACGCTCAATTTTTAATTGTTAATTCTCTTTTTGTTCCAAGATTTTGTTTATTCAATTATCAGTAATTATTAAATTTAGTATTACGTTATCGGCATTGTAATTCGGTCGATTAGGATTCTATTTGAGATGCACGTGTTTCTTACTCCCGGATGCCCGCTACGGCAAAAAGACGGGAGTTATGTGTTTCACTGCGATCTTTTCGCAAGTGCCTATAAACTTCGGAACGGCAAAAAATTACGTCTGTTAGTTTAATCCACTCCGTGACCGCGAATATTGGCTATAGTACTGCGTTGTGAGGGAAGACGTCTCCCGACTGTAGCAAAGATTATGAATGAATTGATATAATTATGTTATTATTCTTTATTGTCAATTATTAGTATTATTGTTACATACATGAATTATTTCATCCTTTTTGAAGTTACTTTTTATTAAGCATTTTTGTTGTTGTTGTTTTCATGTTTATTTCTGTTGCTGCCTCTTGTATGTGGTTTCATGTATTTTGGTGTCGGCTCTCAAGGGACGTAGGGGAGAGCGGGCCAAAATGGCACACCGGGGCAAAACGGGATGATGGGACAAAGCGCAATTCTCCGATAACTTTGAGATGGTAGCGATGGTGGTACGTGGGGCAAAACGGGTTTAAAAATCCGGATGTATCGTTGGGACAAAATGGGGCATCCAAAAATGATTGGAAAATTCAGTTTTGCCCTCACAGTCCCGTTTTGCCCCGCTGTGCCATTTTGCCCCGGTCTCCCCTAGTCCTCGAGCCTCAGGTTCAATAAATAATAATAATAATATTATATATATATATATTTTTTTTTAATAACTGTGCCAAAACGTTGCACCCTCCTGATTTGCATGCGCGAGTGTGTTTCGGCTCGCTAGGGAAAATTGTATTATGGCGGTTGGGCGCGGATGGAGAGGAGCGTTGAAACTTTTCCCCGACGGCTCGAGGTATGCAGTTAAAGTGCATTGTTCCGCGGTCATGCTGCGGTCGATCGTTCCCAGACGCTCTTATTGTGTTCCCCGTTCGGTGCTCTCGCCTCCGCCGCTGGCGGCCAGCGCGCTCTCCTTCTCCCTCTCTCTGTGCGCCCGATAACGATAAGAATGCCGCTCGCACTCGTTAATCGAGGCCGGAGACCTCTCTAACGACCTTCCTAACGATCCGGCATTCACGGGACGAGGACGACGACGAGGTGGCATGAATCGCCGGAGTCTCGCTTCGCCTCTGGGTGCGCTTTGTAAACCCCCATCAATCTTCTCGGCGAAACGCGTCTCCGACCCTGAATCGCAGCGCGCTGTTGGATCTGAGACGTTTCGGTAAAAATTGCATTTTTTCATTCAATTTTTAATTTTCACCGGTCGATCCGCCCGTTGATTATTAAAAGGCACAGATTATTTAAAAAATCGTACTTTCATCAATCCGTAGCCCCGTACAACGAGGTGGCGTGACAATCACCAGAGCATCGTTTCTCTTGTGGATGGTACTTTGTAAACCCCCATCAATATTCTCGGCGAAACCAGCGTCTCCGTTCCTGGGTCGCAGCGCGCTGTTCGATAAAATTTCGCTATTTTCATTCAATTTTTATTCTTCACGATTCAAATCCGTTTCCAAGGTTTATCCGGACCAGGTACAGATTATTGAAAAAATCGTATTTTCATCGATTCCTGTCCCGAAAAACGAGGTGGTAAGGAAATCGTCATTCTCGCTTCGCCTCTCGCTTCGCTTTGTAAACCCCCATCAATTTTCTCGGCAAAATACGTCTCCGATTCTGTACAAGCGCGCGCCGCTGGACCGGAAACGTTTCGATAAAATGCAACTTTCTTTTTATTAATTCCTTAATTTTCACGATTCGGATCCGCTTCCAGCCTTAAAGATCCACCGGTTGATCTGCACCAGGAACCATTTTTAAAAAATCGTATCTTCATCCACCTCTGGCCCGAACAACGGAGTGGCATGAAAATCGCCAGAGTCTCGGTTCACCTCAGGGTGCGCATTGTAAACCCCCCATCAATCTTCTCGGCGAAACGCGTCTCCGATTCCGAACCAGCGCGCGCCAGTGGACCGGAAACGTTTCGATAAAACGCACCTTTCTTTTTATTAATTCTTCAATCATCACGATCCCGATCCGCTTCCAGGCCGAAGAATCCGCCGCTTGATCTTTACCAGTCACCGACAAAAAAAAAAAAGAATAACATTTCGATAAATCCCTGGTCCGAAAAACGGGGTTTGAAGGAACTCCGTCACGTACGAGGAATCGACGTATCTCGACCTCGCGGTGGAGCAACTCGGAGGAAAGCGAGCTTATCGGCTGGTATTACATACCCGGTACTTGATCTCGCTGAGCCGACGGCGGGTACCGGCGAGGAGAGCCTATAACAAATAACAATACGGTATTGCCATCACGTGCCTCGGCTCGCCGCTCCCGGGCCCGGGAGATCGGCGCTATTATACCGCCGAGCGGGAGCACCGAGCGGGCCTTTTAATGCGGTGCTACATAGAGTCGACAACGGACGGACGTTACGAGTTCTTCCTCATATCCTTCGTACACTTTCCATTCTTCTTGCGCCAGCGCCCTCTTCGTCTCCCCTTCCGAGGCCCCCAGCTTCTTTATCCTCCGTCTCTTCGATCCGCGGTCCCACTTGCGGATAGGTGTAGACCTCGGAAGGCAGAAGGGTGGGAGACGGAGGGGAAAGAGTCCGCTGATATTCAGCTCGGTATACCTCTTCATTCACCTCTCCGCCAACCCGCCCGCCGCAAGCCGTCTCTTTGCCCCGATGGTAACGCACACGGTACACACCGCTGATTCTTCTCCCGATGGCCGGCAGCCCGGACCCTCTGCCTTCTCGCCGGACTTCTCAATAGTTAATGCACCACGCGGATGAAGGGCCCCGTTCAATTACTCGCAACACGATACCGCGCACGGCTATTTATTGTGGTCTGCCGAGATGAAGAGAGTCCTCCAGCTCATCCGCTCTCCTCGCTATGGTTCGCTCGCTCCGACAGCGGAATCTCTTCTCCTCCGCCCGATACTTTTGTCTCGCTCTTGCCGAGCTGTCCGTTCCTCATTCTCAGCGCTCCATCAACGTTAAGAACGTTTTCCATTGTTCTTCATCCTCGACGCTCCATAGATACATTTATATAATATAGTAACTCGGCGAGAACGAACGGAGCGATGAGGCGGAGTGGGGAGACGATAAATCCGAGTTAACTCGGCGAGTTCGCGGACGAAAGCGCGATGATAAAACCGACGTATCTGGGAGATAATAAAGCACGGGACCGGAGACTCGGCTGCGAGTCTCCGTGAAAAATTTCGATCGAGCCCGAGATTAGAGCGTCAGGAAATGTTGAGCTCGGAATTTAGTTAAATCCATTCCAGGAGCCAAGATTCAGACTTTGGAAAATTTTACCACAACCAGAAAAATAATTCATTTGACGGCCACCGTTTATTTGGCTTAGAGGAGAGCGGGGCAAAATGGGACAGTGGGGCTAAACGGGACAGCGGAGGCAAAACTCAGTATTCCAATAATTTTTGGATGCCCCATTTTGTCCCGAGGGTACATCCGGATTTTCAACACTGTTTTGCCCCACTTACCATCAACGCCACCATGCAAAAGTTATTGAAAAATTGGGTTTTGTCCCATTATCCCGTTTTGCCCCACTGTCCCATTTTGCCCCACTCTCCCCTAAGTAAAATATTTATTTGATTTAAGTAACTATTTACTTGATATAAATAAGCATTTATTTAAATCAAATGAGTATTTAACTTAAACCAAATAAACGGTGGCCGTTAAATAAATTATTTTTCCGGGTGCAATGGGGTGAAATTTTAGATCACGAAGCGGAGGAGCTCTTGGTCAGAAATTTTGCAAACTCGGTGAGCCTGACGTAAAATATATATTTACTTATTACAATTGCAATCCTACCGACGGAGTTAAATTTTGGCCCACGAAGCGGAAGAGCCCTTGATTACAAATTTTGCAAACTCGTTGGGCCCGACCTAAAGCGGCTAGTCGAGATCTCAGTACTTCGCGGTCTGTAAGAATGTTGAAGCAGAGAAGATCTCCGGAGCGCTTAATCAAGATCGAGATACGCACGTATGAGAATGCAGCATCCGAGCGCTCATGCCTCTCCGTATTCTCAGGACGGACGCGATGATCATCGCGTCGGTCTGCACGGGTCGCCGAGCCGGCCAGCTCCAGATGACTTTGCACTGATCGGTCTTCATGATTTTCTTTAATGTCGAGTTATGTGAAAAAAATGTGTAACCCTCGCGCGCAGTGTAAGGTTTCTGTGTCTACAGATATACGCTCTTGGCCGTGCGACTCCGTCCCGGGGCTTATTGCCACGACGGAGATGCAACTGCGTTGCGATCCTTGAGAGGAGGGCCGGATGAGTACGTTAGACACGGAGAAGGGGAAGCCGCGTCCGAGGATCCCGAGTCGTCCTGTCATTCGCCAAATAAACGATATCGTTCCGCGTGATCGCTGAGGTGTCCCGAAGATGCTGACGGTAACATCTATTCCTGCGGTCCATAACTCGCGAGCTACCCGCCGGCTTCTTCGCTCAATGTTGTACACTCGGAGAGCATCCTAAGCACACCGGCGGGCAGGGTCAACACCGGGAGAAAGAGGGATACCGGCTACTCCGGCACCCAGCAGCGGGCTTCCTCCCTCACCCGTCTCATCTTCGGCGAGAGGAACGCGATCGCATCTCCGGCTTGGGTCCGGCAGCTAGGGTTACTGCTAGATTATCCCAGGAAGTCGGTGGCCTCCCGCGGCATATTTTGCTGCCTACTGTCTACCCATACAATCGCTGATACGTCGGTGTGTATCGATATCGGGATCTCCGCGGCTCCGCGTGCCCTTCCGATCCCCCTCGCCAAGAAACAAGAACTGCCTCTTCGGTACACATCTGTATGGGGGGAATATCGAAAAGCTCGATCGTTTAATAACTTTGCCGGGGTACACGACTCGTTTTACCCGAGCTGGTTATATACTTGTCGCTGGATCGGAGTGCGAAGGGACGGGGTATATCGCACGTCGACGCGGCGTTGGGGTGTAGGTTGATGAAAACTTCCGGTTTTGTTACAGGTAGGATGATCTCTTCGACAGTCCTGCTTAGGATTTTAGAGCGTTACATCAGGCACTGAAGCGGCCTTGTTAGGTCCTCATCAGGGCCAGATGCTGTATTAGGGTGTAGGTTGATGGAACTTCCGGTTTTATTACGACTGTAACGATTTCATGAAGAGTCCCGGCGGGAATTTGTGAGCGTTACATCTCGCCCTGATAAGACCCATTCAGGGCGTGATCTCTTCGACAGTCCTGCTTAGGATTTTAGAGCGTTACATCAGGCACTGAAGCGGCCTTGTTAGGTCCTCATCAGGGCCAGATGCTGTATTAGGGTGTAGGTTGATGGAACTTCCGGTTTTATTACGACTGTAACGATTTCATGAAGAGTCCCGGCGGGAATTTCTGAGCATTACCATCTGACCCTGATAAGACCCATTCAGGGCGCGATTTCTTCGACAGCCCTGGTTAGGATTGTAGAACGTCACATCAGGTGCTGAAATGGCCTTGTTAGGTACTCGTCAGGGCCAGATGCTCCATAAGGAGACCAATTGATCGAACTTCCTATTTTGTCCCAAATATAATGATTTCATCAAGACTCCTAACGGGAAGTTCCGAGCGTTACATCCTCCGCTGATAAGGCCTTATCAAGCCTCGATTTAGCGCCCCGAAGCCTGTTTGAGAATCTCGCGAAGAAGCGGCGTCGTTCGCGCATGGGTATCAAATCGGGACCTAGGATAACAACTTCCGGTCTTATACCAACAATTACGATATCTTCGTCATTTTGCTTTCTTTCGTTTTTATCATTGCCTCTTCCTTTATATATTTTTTTTTCTTCACAAGGCGGTATGTAGGCGATAGTCGAGCGCACGGGTTTGCGGTTTAATCGGGTTTGAGAATCTCGCGGCGAAGCGACGGGCGCGGGCGAGCGCGTAGTTTCTCGATTGAAACCTACCTTGACGGCCTTGATGCGGCTCTCCGGCGAATCCTCCCCCTCCCCCCCCCCCCCCCCCCCCGCGCGATCGCACACTCTCCGTACCCGTAGCATGGCACATACTACAGCCGGGATATAATTATGCGGTACTGGTCTCTGTTTCTGTGCCGTGTGCCTCCTCCCACCGTGGGGGGCTCTCTTGCTCTTGCTTTTACTCTTTGCCCTCACCCCTCATCCTCCCTCTAACCCCCCCCCCCCCCCTTCCTCTCACCAGGCTCGTACAACCGAGAGCAAGTGAGTATACATCTTCATGGGGCCCGCGTCTAGCTCGGGCCCTCATTAGGGTTTTTGCCCGAGGTTAATACGAGATACGGCAACGTACTTACGCGTTAATCGAACCACCGGGTCAGACTGTTCACCACCATGACCACTATTCCCTACCCTCCCCTCCCCCGCGGATCGCCGCGGTACGGAATGGCGGCGAGAGCAAGCCCTCAGCTATTTTACAGCATAATACGCCATTACACGATTTTACACGAGTACGTTACTTCCGCCGGATAATATATAGAGAGAAAACGCGGAGGGAAGAGATGAAAGGAAAGACGCGGTAAGACTCGCCGAATTGTAGCGCCCTAATGAGTCGAACTTGAGGGAGGAAAAAAGTATATATATATATACGGGAGATACTTAACAAATTATGTCCGGACGAGTTTAGTTGTAAACAAGGCCGCGGAGGCGTGCCGTCATTAGCGAGCTCACCCGGCGAACGGACGTGTTCTCTCGGTTTCCCGGCTATCTTACCATCCTCCCGAGACGGATAACCACCAATTTCTCCAAATGACGTTTTATTCATTCTCGTAAAGGCCCTCCGAGGCTTGTCTCGGACTCGTTCGTTTCGCTGACGAAGCGATCACTTCTGATTGTGCATTTGATACGCGACGGTGGAACGGATCTCACGTGGCAATTAACCATAGTTGGCGGAGATCGGCGAGGAATTGCAGGGTAATTCGGGGCTATATAGACCACCGGGAGATACGGTCAATTGTTGCTCGTTCCGCAAAGCCGTTCTCAGCGATTCAGCCTTCCGAGTGTTTGCGGTCACTCTGAGTCCAAAAATCGTCAGGTATAAAAGTGGTCCGCAACATCGACTTCTGTTGAAGTGATTCGCCGATCATCGATTAACGCATTGAAGTTTGTGCGGTTCGAGGCGCGATTTTTGTTGCCACCGTTAAGAGGGCTTTTCTTCTTTCAGTAACGAGACTCGCTCTTCGGTCTTCTTCGAACCATATTATCGATAGCATGTAACGCAATATCGTGGCAATAAATATTTTACAATTATCTCAAATAATTAAATCACTTCGTATAGGGTAAAAGTCCATATTTTATTAATTTACGGGAAAAACTGAATGGGCCACAGTGACCACTCTTACTTTATGCATGACAAGTGGCGTTGAAGAAAAACAAACAGTCTCAACATTTGTACCAAAAAAATGTACCTAGATAATCACTTTATGCGGTTGGAGGCGCGGTTTTTGTTGCCACATTAACCGGGTTTTTCTTCTTTCAGTAACAAGACTCTCTCTTCGGTCTTCTTCGAATCATATTATCGACAGCATGTAATGCTATACCTTGGCAATAAATATTTTACAATTATCTCAAGTAATTATATCATTTCGTATAGGGTAAAAGTCCATATTTTATTGATTTACGGGGAAATCGGAATGGGCCACATTGACCACTCTTACCTTATGCATGACGAGTGGAGTTGAAGAAGAACAAACAGTCTCAACATTTGTACAAAAAAATGTACCTAGATAATCACTTTATACGGTTGGAGGCGCGGTTTTTGTTGCCACATTAACCGGGTTTTTCTTCTTTCAGTAACAAGACTCTCTCTTCGGTCTTCTTCGAATCATATTATCGACAGCATGTAATGCTATACCTTGGCAATAAATATTTTACAATTATCTCAAATAATTAAATCACTTCGTATACGGTAAAAGTCCATATTCCATTGATTCACGGGAAAATCGGTATGGGCCACGATGGCGACTCTTACCTTATGCATGACAAGTAAAGTTGAAGAAAAAGAAACAGTCTCAACATTTGTACCAAAAAAATGTACCCAGATAATCACTTTGGGTGACAATTTGACCGACTGCGTGTTGTCGGTTTGAAAGAGAAAAAAAAAAGCACAAAAAATATAAAAATAAAAATGAGACATAGGAAAGTGGGAGGAGACGCGAGAGAGTTGTCGGTGGGTTGGAAAACGAGATTAAAAGCGAAAGGAAGACGTCGCTCGCGTCCCCAGCAATGGGCGCCCGAGGCGAGACGTGCCATGACGTCTTTTTCAAACGCCTGCCTGGATTCTCAAGCTCTCCTGATGTGCCTCACCGGGTCTCTTTCTCTGCGATTCTCTTCATCACTCGAGGCTCTCCTCGGCGGCTGTGGTGGCGGCGGCGGCATAGCATTGATGTTTCTCACGGGGCTGCTTCTTTGCTTTGCTTCTTTACTCGCTCGCGCGCCCGCGCGAGAGATCGTATACATCCTATATAACAGTAGAGTTGTAATAACAATAACACTTTCCGAGAGAACAACTCCCGGGTGGACGGATATATCTACCCACGTCTCGGCCATTTTCTGTCTTTATTTCTGAATGCGGCAGACAGCCGTGTAGGTGCGGACTTGATAGAACCTAACAACAAGTATATACATATACATACATATACGGCGAATCACTGAAGTCTGGAGAATAAACGATCTGGGAGAGGATGAAGCCAACAACGAAATAGTTCAACGTGAAACGAGTGTCCTCTGCTATTTGGTAGATCATCTGGCAGTGCACACGGCCTTAACAGTCTCCCTATGAGCGTATAATAATTGTTTGCGAATTAATCTCGGGGGGTTCAACAAACAACTGCGGATCTCGGGAGTTTGAAGAATAAACGATCTGGGAGAGAATGAAACCAACAACGAAATAGTTAAACTTGAAACGAATGTCATCCGCTATTTCGTAGATCATCGGGCAGTGCACATGGCCTTAACAGTCTCCCTGTGAGCGTATAATAATTGTTTGCGAATTAATCTTTGGGGGTAAACCAACAACTGCGAATCTCGGGAGTTTGAAGAATAAACGATCCTGAGAGAATGAAGCCAACAACGAAATAGTTAAACATGGAACGAATGTCATCCGCTATTTCGTAGATCATCTAGCAGTGCACATGGCCGTAACAGTCTCCCTATGAGCGTATAATAATTGTTTGCGAATTAATCACGGGGGGGTTCAAGCAACAACTGCGGATCTCGGGAGTTTGAAGAATAAACGATCCTGAGAGGATGAAGCCAACAACGAAATAGTTAAACATGGAACGTATGTCATCTGCTATTTCGTAGATCATCTAGCAGTGCACATGGCCTTATCAGTCTTCCTATGAGCGTCTAATAATTGTTTGCGAATTAATCTCGGGGGGTTCAAGCAACAACTGCGGATCTCGGGAGTTTGAAGAATAAACGATCCTGAGAGGATGAATCCAACAACGAAATAGTTAAACATGGAAAAAATGTCATCTGCTATTTCGTAGATCATCTAGCAGTGCACATGGAGTTAACAGTCTCCCTATGAGCGTATAATAATTGTTTGCCAATTAATCTTAGGGGGGTAAACCAACAACTGCGAATCTCGGGAGTTTTAAGAATAAACGATCTCTGAGAGAAAGGAGTTAACAACGAAATAGTTAAGCATGAAACGAATGTCCTCTGCTAATTGGTAGATCCTCTGGCGGCGCACACGACCATAACAATATCTCTATGAGTTTATAATAATTGGCGAACAACTGCGAATCTCAGGAATTTGAAGAATAAACGATCTCCGAGAGAAAGGAGCCAACAACGAAATAGTTAATCATGGAACGAATGTTCTCTGTTATTTGGTAGGTCGTCTGGCAGTGCACACGACTACAACAGCCTCTCTATGAGCCTATAATAATTGTTGGCGAATTAATCTCGAAGGCTTCAACCAACAACTGCGAATCGTGAGCTCAGCATGAAAGAAGAGGCGCAAGCGAGGATGAAACGAGAAGAAGAAGAAGCGTCAACGAACTGACCGAGACCTTGGCCCTTGTTGCGCGCAATGGGAGTTGCCGACAAGAGAAGAAGAGTTTAACCACGCGCCCTCCCTGCGCTCCCTCGATCTCTCCGTCTCTCGCTCTCCCGTGTTGGCCTGTCGCCGATTGCAATTTGCCGATACGATTCTACGCGCCCTGCTCGTCCGGCCGATCGGCCGGTCTGCACTGCTTTTGCAGACGGAGCCGAAGGGATCAGCTATTACGGAGCGAACTCGTACCAGGGAAGTCGGCCGATACCGGGGCCTCTTCTAATCCGGGTTAAAGGCTCGTGTCGAATTGCAAAAAGATGGGATATCGATCACTTATCGCTGAACAGAGGGTGGGAGGAAGCAGCGGGGCAAAACGGAACCGTGGGGCAAAACGGCCCCGTGTTCTTCATTTGATGCGAGACCTTTTATTATGTCCGACTTCAGTAAAAGAATTGGTAGAAACAGTCCGGTTTGCTCTGGCATCCCCTTAAGGTAGTCCTTGCGGACAGCCTGAGCCCACGTGAGTTCAGAGCGAATTGAGAGTGGAATTGCGAATACTTCGCGATGAGATAAAAATCTGAAAAAAATCAACCATATGGAAGGTACTGAAAAGATTGATTTTGCATAATAATAATTCCAAAATGTTATTAACAAATTAATGAAAAAAAAAATTGTTCAACAAATCTTCCGGCAACTTAACTTTTTGTTCATATAAAAACAATAAGTTAATCTTTTTGAATACGTATGAATTTTTTCAGAATTTTGTCTAATTTTTGAAAATTGCGTTTTTAGTTAATAAGAAAACGTGATTTTCAAAAATTAGATAAAATTCTGAAAAAATTCATACGTATTCAAAAAGATTAACAAATTGTTTTTATATGAACAAAAAGTTAAGTTGCCGGGGAATTTGTTGAACAATTTTTTTTTTTTATGCATTTGTTAATAATATTTTGGAGTTATTATTATGTAAAATCAATCTTTTCAGCACCTTCCATATGCTTGATTTTTTTCGAATTTTTATCCCATCGAGAAGTGTTCGCAATTCTCTCTCAATTCTCTCTGAACTCATGTGGGCTCAGGCCGTCCGCTAGGACTACCTTAATGTGGAAACTACAGGTTTTAGAGCTGGGCTGACGTTGGGCCAACTATGACCGCCTGAGTTAGAAAGTCGAGCAAGGTCTGGTCACCAATGTAGGTCCGACGACCAGTTAACGTCCGGATGATAACATCGGCCCAACGTTATCAAACGACGTTGACCCAATAATGGGTGCCTATATCCTGCCAACGTTGAATAAAACATATTAATTAATAAGTAATAATAAAATATCTTTATCGAACTACTCGACTCCTAAATGCTTCTTTATCATTCTCCATTTTTTTGGTTTTTTCACACATTGGACTCATCGGAATACATTTTTTAGTCGGTAATGGGGATTCAAAACACGTGACACACGGACTACTAGACGACGCTCTTGCGCACTCGGCTATCCTCATCTTGAAGACATTTTTTCGAATCTTGGAATTTTTGTGAAATCACCCAACGAATTGTTGAACTAACCAATTTTTTAGCTGTACCAACAAAATATTTAGTTGAACGTCCCTGACCGAATCTTAGTTGATTGAAACGTATTTTTTAATCAGTGCAACCATGTTCAGACAAAAACTATAATAAAAGAATTTGCAATAAGAAAAAAGCATCCAGCAGTCGCGCAAATTGAAAAACAAATTTCGTTGTTTATAAATATTTTGTATTGAACATTGGCGGATGTATTGAACATCGTAGCGGATACCGGGCCAAAGTCGTTCGATGTCGTGAGCGCCACTTAATATGGTCGCACACGCATCATTACCGTAATGCGCCAGCGCCAGTCCAACTCCGGTAAGCAGCGTTTTACCGACTATCAATCTGAACGTCGGAGTGGCCATCAATCGACAATTTCGTCAATGCTGGACATTAGTCCACATCCGATCATCGACTGCCAACTTGCCGTCGACTAGCAGCCAATCGTCAGCCATATTCCGAGCGCCGGTCAACCGCACTTGGATATTACAAGTTGACCACGGGGAGAAAAATAACTTGAAATCAACGTCGGGGTCCCAATTAAAGAGATCGTTGAGGCGTGCGTGAGAGAATAAACGGTGCCAAATGAGATGGACAGGAAACTGTGGCAATCTGTCTCTCCCAGGAAGTTGCTGGCTCGTCGAACTCTGCGTCGCATAAAGTATCGACTGCATCTCGTGCCGCGGTCGCTGCTGTTGCCTCACCCATGTCGGTGCTCGCTCATGAAACCAGCCTCGCGTAACTACAAGTCGGTGAATCTTGACACGATCGCAATAATTAATATTCACCGGCCCAGGATACTCGACGCGCGCGCATGCGCAGGCCCGCGTCTCGTCGTTTCTCGGGAGGCCGTATAAATCGGTTGAGGCAGGGCACATCGGTTAAGGGCCCAGCCGGAGGCTCGTCGGTACTGAAATCCGAGGACCCCGAGCCCGAGCAAGAACACCTCCATTCGTGTCGTGACCGAGACAATTTCCGGGCACACGGGAGAGAACTAACCGGCGCGGCCACGAACTTGTTTTTCATACCAACCATACCATAAATAACGATGAGAAGAGAGGAAGAAAAAACTAAAAATTTAAGAACGACGAGAGAAAGGAAGAGAGTCTGCTCTCACCGGGATTTCATACTCGATCACGAGAGAGCGAAGACTGACGGTAATGGTGATGAGTCAACCGGCCATCGGCCTGGGATGCAGTGCCGACACATGTTTATAGACACGTCACGACTTTTCATTTCTGAATATTATGTGGTATAAAGGGCCTGTGTATATCTATATGTGTTTGCAGTACATAAAACCAATAATGCGTAATACAGGACGCGAACGTCACAAATTATTATTATGGAGGTAAAAGGGGTACCCGTGAAGGGGGGAGACCTCCCAGTACGCTGGGTGGAAAACGATCATAGCTCACGTCTTAGCATTAAAAACCAATCCCTCGCCATCAGCGGTTTCTCGCTCACGCATCATATTCTACATCGATAAAAAGGTTTGGTAATATCAACTAAGCTGCGGTTGCGGGTGGCGAAGGAAATGTTTGGTCTATTGATTCTATTTAAATCAAATCTGCATAGGAGAATCCGACGATTGGGACTTGTCTGCACTGAGAAAAAAAAAATCGATTGAGTCAACAAAATGAGCGCTTACGGGTGGCGAAACAAATTTTTGGTTGATCGAACGAAATAATTGTTGTATTAAGTAAAAAAAAAAATTTGAATCGACGGCCTGTTAGTTCGATCAACGAGGTATTCCTTTCGATCAACCAAACATTTGTTTCGCCACCCGTAAGCACACATTTTGTTGACTCAATTGATTTTTTTCTCTCTGTGTGAAGATTGTTACCTCATCGAGTCTAGCATTTGGTATTTGTTACCTTGTCGAGTCTAACATTTGGAACTCGGTGAGTTCAGATCGATAACTATGCGCTATTATGAACAAAAACACGGAGAGAAGTGACTCTTCAATAAATATCGGTGCTCTCCGGATCCTGTGCAGAGTTCGTCGCTCGTCGGTGAATGAAATGTGCCGCAACCTTGCAGCTTCCCATCGTCGTTTCTAGAACCGAAATAGAGGAGAGCATTTTTAAGATCGATGTCCGAACCCAAGCGCAATGAAGGCCAATTCGGTTCGTCCGGACATCAATGCCGAGCATTGCACCTACCTCTTTCTGCACAAAACAAAAAATGGCCGCCTCACCCGGAAATTACCCTACGCGGTCTCAGGTCCCCGCGGAGTTATTCCAAATAAAGTAAACCGCGTAGCCTCTCCCGGTCACCCGGGCGGTTATTAATGAGTACGATGCGCGATGGTCGAGGCGGCCTGGTCTCTCGACTTCTCAAACACGAGGGCCCCGGAGTTACTAGCTTACCGGGCACAAGCTGGTCGGAGCGGGAGTACGCGGACGCAAAAGTGTGCATCCGGTTTTCTCTTCTCTCGCTTCATCCTCTCGGGGGACTTCGGGACCGAGTGAAAGAGACCTCCTAGACACTCTCCCCGGCTGCTTTGCCACCGTCGGCGAAGCTGATGACCTTGAAGGGAAGATGCCAAGGGAGAAAGATAAGTGAAAGAGAGAATTCTGATGAGAGGGATGCACAGGGGGAAGTCGGGGAGGGGCTGAGGAGAGAGGAGAGCTTAAGTCTCGCTCGAACTACCGAAACGAATCCCTGATTCTTCCTGATAGGATTACCCCCTGTAATACCGCGGTGGCGTGAACCCGAGTCGAGCCAACCCGGGGGAACTCGTATTCTTTCGGAGATTTAGCAATAATCCTGCACATAATACGGCGGTACCGACGTTCATAATACGTGAGATCGTATTGGAACGGTTGGAATCCTGTTAAATTGGAAGTGAACTAAATGGGGGGGAATGTTAGAGCCGCGGCTCTCCCGCTCGCTCCCTCGTCTCGTCGGACCGCTCGAAACTAGATCGAGATTTGCAGCGCAGTCGTATGGAGGCACTCGGTCGAAGAGGGCTCCGTTGGCGTGCGAACCCAGCCCGGCTCGTCGGAGGAACGGTGGGGGGGGGAGGGGGGGGGGGGGGGGGGGCAAGCGCAGGGAGAGACGTTTACACGCGCTCGCGCTCCTTCCTTCGCGCCGGCTGGACGCGCATTCCTGGTCCAACCGCATCCCGTCCTCCGGCAACGATCCACCCGTGAGTCGTATGAGCTTCTTACACTACCGACGCCGCCACTGCGACCACCTTCTTTCTCCTCTTCTTCTTCTGTTTCTTCACTACCCGACGACTCCGTTTCTACCAGCGTTTTGCACCCTCTTGATGCTCTGTTTACCCTCGGTGGTTGCGCATGCGCTCTCCGGGCCCGGGAGGAGCGCAGCCATCGAGCAAACCTCGATACGCCTGTCGGTCAATAATCATAATCATTAAATCTTCACTCCTGGTCGTTTGCCAGGTGATCCTTCGCCGAACGACGAGTTACTGCAGGCGAATTCCGGCGGCTGAGGAAGAACCTCGATATCTCAGACTCACAGTTGAAGCTCCGACAAGTGACCTTGGATAGGCAATTTTTGGGAGCCCAAAAATTCAAGTTGTCGTGAGCTAAGTCAAAACTTTGCTCTCGAAATCGCTGCACCATTCAAAAAGTGATGTGGAACAATCGCGCACTCGGCCGGTAATGAAGAGTGTAATGTAACGTAGGATTAATAAATTGACGTTTCGTGTTTCTAAGTGAAATATTTTGTTCAATGAATCGTTAGAAATCTTGGACGCGTCTTCATTCTCGCACGTCTCCGAACAGATTGATAAGCCGTTATCAACTATTGATGAGCCCATGAAGAAATTCGTTGCAGAGTCCAAATTTAAGATCGGATTCCGATCGGGCTTTGTTAGGATTGCCCAAAAAGGGTGTCCTTCTAAGAATCCAGACGAATCCCGATCTGGAAATTAAGATCGTACATCAGCGCTGCTAGGACTGTTGCAGGAACATCCTAAGCAGGGCGCGACCTTATAAGAATCTCGGTGTACTCCGATTTGGAAGTTAAAATCGGTCGTCAATGCAATGGATACTTAGCAACGAAACGAAACGAAGTGTGATGAACGCGATCGCGTTCTCGATGCATCGAGAACGTTTGCATATAAGAATTCTCAATAACAATAAATGACAATAACAGTAACGCAACATCTTTCGCCTACAAAGCTATTTTTTATCCAGGATGCTGAAACTGTACCGACTAAAGCAAACATCACGCCACTGTCCATACATTCTGCAGTTAGCTTCTATTTCCTTTGAACGCTAAAGTTCCAGCACCCTCGACAAGAAATAACATCGCAGTTCTTGCTATCAACAGTTTTGATTATTATTTGTATTATTATTATGAATTTCGCATCACCTTAAAACCAGCCTGTCCGGTATTAACCCACCGTTTATCCTGCATTCCATCCGATCCCGATGTATTCCCGCCGCGATCTTGGAACTCTCGGGAAGGCCCTTCGTTCGTCCTCGTTATTCTCACGATTCGAAGATTCTGAAATTCCTCCCCCGCACCCCCGCCTCTGGCTCCGTCCACGTTCCTTGTATATTTGCCTTCGACAATTAATAGGCACTACAGGAACTCCTTACTTTGTAATGTAACGCGGTAATGTCTCTCACGCTCCTCCCGGAATTTATGATAAATTGTCAGTGATTTACGGCTAATGGTACGAGGCTCTCGTAACGCACGCAACGTACATCCAAGTTACCGCAGCGGCAGCAGCAGCAGCAGCACCAGCAGCGAACCTCGTCCAGCGATCTTTAAAGCCCGCATCCCGTGTACGCCCTTGCGTTTTACCCACGTGTGGACAACTTCCCACACGCCCGTGATAGAAACAGCCTCGCTCGGGTATTACGATCCTTCGGCATACGACGATCCCTCGATAGTTTCCCTCACCTTATTTTCAATGAGCAAAATTCCCTTCCCTACCGATCGCCCTCTCGCGCCCGATAAAAATTTATACTCCAATTGTCCCTCATATCAAATAATAATAATAATAATAATAATAATAATAATAATAATAATAATAATAATAATAATAATAATAATAATAATAATAATAATAATAATAATAACAATAATAACAATAATAATAATAATAATAATAATAATAATAATAATAATAATAATAATAATAATAATAATAATAATAATAATAATAATAATAATAATAATAATAATAATAATAATAATAATAATAATAATAATAATAATAATAATAATAATAATAATGAGCGAGAAATGCCACGCGTGGTTTCCCGATGGAAGCCGGTACCACGCGCGCAGACTTGTGGGTAAGCGCGTAACCGACCTAGCCCAATCTTCGAGGAAGCCCACGCGAAGGAGTATATAACCGGCGAGGGAGTAGCCGTCGCGCATAACGCATTCCCCGTCGAGATGCAGGTAGGGCCAGGTTGCAAGGAGGGAATACAGTGCGCAAGCGTATGGACGAAGAAGAAGAAGAAGAGGAGGAGGAGGAGGAGGAGGAGGACGGCGAAGAGGAAGGCAGAGAGGCGGAAGATGAAGAAGGCGAATGGGCAGAAGATAGCAGAAGAAACGGAGGACCAGAAAAAAAATAAAAATAAATAAATAAAAGGATGTGGAAGAGAATATAAGACGAAGAAGGCAGGCGGGAAGGCCGCCGCTCGCCCGAGACCGCATATAGCGTGCCCGTGGACTCTCACCGCGTTGCTATAAGAGTTAGCAGGGCGGTGCGTGGGTCACAATGCCCGCTGGCTACATATCGTGTGCCTGAACACCGAGCACGTTGCATTCGCTCGCTGGGCTCGCTGGGCTCGCTGGCTCGCGCGGGCGCGCGCGCGCGCGCCCCCGACTCGTTATGGAAAGCACATACAGGATATTGTTGCTCGTATATATGGAGACTCGGAGGGAAGCGCGCTAGGTCTTGTACTATGCAGATGATTCCGCGATATGGGCTATTCATCCTTAGTCATTTAAGACTTTATGCGGTGCGCGCCTGTTATATGCCAGTACGCACGGGAGAGTCTCTCGGGATCCCTCTTCGACGTATGCAGGCGCTATGTTACATGCACCATATACATTGTATGGTTTTATTATGCTGCGTATCGAAAGCTTCGCACATTTTTTTTTTCTTATTTTACTATCATTATATTACTATTTTTTTGAATGTTAAGTACTCCGTGGTGTCGCATGTAATATGTGGTCCAGTTTGCGAAATGACTTAAAAAAAGAAAAATAGATAAAAAAAATCTACCATGGCGAGAGGAGTCGCGGCAGGGGGGGAGGGTGGTAAAACCCTACCCTTGGGCGAGTCGCGATGCCTGCTCCGATTGCGCCACCCACGCAGCCGCAACGCGCTCACGGTCCGACTATGCTCGGATATTTTCTACTTGATTGATACTACTACCCTCGCTCGGATATACATGTGCACTTTCCTTCTAATTGGAGACATTGAAAGCTGGCGATTTTTTTTATGATTTTTTTTTTTTTTTTTGAGTTTGACAACTCTGACGGATGTGGTTTGATTTTCGTCTTCCAGGAGGATTACAGCCAGCGTAGACGCCTGTCGACCCCCAGCGGAAGCCCGAGCCCTCCCAGGCCCGCCCGACTATCCCGATCTACGGGAACCCTGACTCGCGAGGAAGAGCCCTTTTGCGAATTGAGCAACACCCTGACAAGAGAAAATCAGAGCAAAGCCGCCGAGAGAAAGGGATGGTTCAAGTCGTTGTCCCGAAAGAATAAGAGCAGTGCCAAGGTAGAGAGACAAATAAAAAAAATCCTGTCGATGTTTGTGTAGAAACTAGCCAGAACCGGCGCAAAGTAGGCCGTCCTGAACGTATAATTGACTTATGAGTCGAAACGGCGCATGCAATATTTTAGGCGATTTTTGTAGTTTATAGGATTGAGTGGGGTAAAACCCGTTTCACCCCGCTTTTCTCCTACATTGGAATTTCAAGTTTATCCAGTAGGTCTGATATGTTTATTTGTCGGTAGGACTTGTCCGTTCTCCCATCCACTCCCAAAAATATACCTAAGCTATATATATAGTTTAGCGTAGAGGCGAGTTATATATATATATATATATATATATATATATATATATATATATATATATATATATATATATATATATCTGGGCGAGGCTAACTGGACGAGTGGATCATGTTGTTTCAGTGTACTTATCATATATACATAGATAGATTATCTTACAAAACCTAAAATTAACAAATACCTCAAAACATCGACCTTCTGGTTTAAAAAGGGACCGACAAATTCTATTCCGTCGAACATCGATAAGCTTAAAATGCTCGAAAACCGTACCTCAAAACAGTCGCCGTGTTTCAAGATCGTAGCGTCATCGGTCTGATAATATCATAGAATTGATCATAAATCGCAACTGCGCACGCGATACTTTAGAGGCGTTTTATAGATTATAGAGCAGCGCGTAGCAAAACGGTCCGCCTCCCCCATTTCCGATAAGATTTTCTTATTTAATGTTCCGCCAAAGAGGATGCTGATAAGAATAGTTCATTTTGCACCGCTTGCTCCGACATTGGATTTACAATTTTAGCCAGAACATTGGTCGTCTTGTTTAAAACAGGACCGACACAATGTATTCCATCGGACAAGGATAAATTGCTGTAAACTTACTTGAAGCATAGAATGCTGTAAAACCGCACCACAATTTTTCGATGGGCCCGTCCCCGTGTTCCAAGGATCGTAGCGTCATCGGTCTAATAATATCGTTGACGCGGATGAGCCGTTTCCAGTCTTTCGAGAATCCGGACAAACTGGCCCACGTTCCTCCTCGCTCGCCTCCTCGCGCTTCGTCGTCGTCGTCATCGTCATTTTCCCGTCGCTGAACTCACTCAACACCGCGCACAACCGCGCAACGGTTCTTTTACACCGAAATTTCACGTTTATATATTCATCTCACGAGCACCCCACCGCCGCAGTTAAGACGCGTTTTCACAACAACAAAACTTTCGTACGACTATTAATTCACACGAGACAGTGAATTCCTAATAAAAGCAACCCCCCCCCCCCCCCCCCTCCCCCTTCCGCCCGTCCAAGAGCCAACGTTATTCCTAAATATTAGCGGGAAATCTCCGCCCTACCTGTGGCGCATCCGATTAGGCCTTTTTCGTTATTAAATCATAGAACGAAACAATAACTGCGCATGCGCAGTTATTGTTTGGTAAGAATTCGTACCAGAAAACGACCGTGCGCATGCGCAGTCAGGTTATAACAACGAAAAACACAAAATAAAAAGCACCTCTGAGGTGCTTTCGATTAGGTCTTTTTCTATATTGTAACGTAACAGCGCATGCGCAGTTATTGTTTGGTAAGAATTAGTACCAGAAAACGACCGCATGCGCAGTCAGGTTTTAACACCGAAAAACACTAAATCAAAAGCATCTCATTAGGTGCTTTTGATTTTCCGTTATAATGATGGTCGCTTCACAATAACGAAGTCCAAAACGAAAAGCCCTCCAGTTACAATGACCGCGCATGCGTATTACGCGACCCATATCACTTTCGCCACGAATAAACGAGGTTTACTCGCTGGGCACCGTACGCATGCGCAGTTAATGCAACTAAAGCGCTGTTCGTTTTGAATTCCGTCGTTAGTACAACGCCACCATTAATATAACGGCAAATCGAAAGCACCTCAAGTATCCGCTAGGGGGGATGACGTGGCCCGTTCCAATGGATAAGTTAAAGTCCTCCATCTTTAAAACAAACTATGCGCCGTCAATAATTTAACCGTCGGAAAATCCATATTTTTGTATACAAAGAAAATTTCGATAGAAACTGACGATAAAAGTAATGCCTCGCTCGCATCCATTCTGGATCGCCTCGGGTGTGCTGTAGCGCCGATGTACTGGTATGTATAACTAGCCATAGTGCGCACATTCATCAGTAAGTCCAGCATAACAGCTCGCTCTCTCCTCTCTCTCTTGCTCTCCCTCACTCTTTCTCTCTCACCCGTTCTTCATAACTATTTTTCCTTACCAGGGTGCAGCGTGCGCGAGCCGAGCCATTAGGGCCACTACAACCACCAATTACCAGTTTGATTAAATGCTTAACTAACTCTGCGCTCTGTGGTTTAATTTAATCGCGAGATTAAGTGCCGGAGCCTCGCCGTCTACTAGTCCGACCGTCGCGCATGGAGCTAGGTATACACGGGTGTGTAATATCCTGTATATTCGCAACGAAAGACGAGCAGCCCCGTGGAACAATCTTTGTCAGTCGCTAGATTCCGATCCTATCGCGAGAATAAAACCGCGAGACGCGGTTGATAATGTACGGTAAAACAAAGCGGGGAAAAAAGGCTGCGATGATAAATAAGTAACAATTTCGACGTTCGGAGCTTTCTCATTGGGCGTTGAGAACTGACGATCTCGGCAGTAGCGTGAAGTATGCTGCATCATGCGCGATTGTACGTGAGAGTGGGGATCGCCGACGAGATTTTCTAGACATGTCACCGTAACTTTTAAGGTAGTTACGGCGCAAAGGCGATCCAAAGTCATGTGCATAAACTTTTGACATGTTGCAGTTTAACTATCAAATTTTACTTGTACAAAATCTCGAAGGCTCTTACCAACCAATTGAATGAATAATTAGATGTCGAAAATCGGTGTTTCTACACGGCGCTTACGGGAGAGCTGGCGAAATTGATCTTCAAATCGAGAATTAACATACTTAGATCAAAGATAGAGAAAAAACATAAAGTACTGCAACAAAAAAAAAAGTCAAGTCACCGGACTAATGTTCAATAGAACTGCGATCAAAGTGCATGGTTTCGGGCCAAGTGACGTTTCCTAACCTAATTGTCGTAAAAATGAAGTCAAATCCACACTAAACAAATAATCTGCTTACAAATAATCGGTTCAATCTAATCGCGAAAATCTTCATAGATACTCTATTATTTTTTATAATGTTATTGATGCAGACAAAGTACCACATATAATTATTTTTTTATGACATACATTTCGCCGATGTCTGTGACTCCGACGTACCGACATAGCTACCTTAAACGGATTTCGTTAATTATTGTTCAGTTCCGTGAGTTCACAAATGCATTGCCACGAACATCGATCAGGCTATGAAGTTTTAGTGTACCAAAATCTGTTAAGTTATTTTTGCCGCTGCAACGCTTTCTGGCGCCTGCGGAAAGTCGCCGAGCCGGGAGATCCCAGTGAAACGCATAATTCCCATCTTTTTGTTGCCCATGCGGTCAGTCGAGAATTTAAAAAAAAGTACCAGGGGTTGGGGACCTAAGGAGGCAGTCGCAGTTCAGGACATGCATAAAAATGCTATTTTCGTCTCTCATGCACGCACGCTTTGTCCGTCCACTGGGACGTGTTCGGTCACTTGGACGTTGACCTTATATACGTGCGAAAGACGAGCAGCCACATAAAGAAATCTCTGCCAGTCGTTCGATGGCAACGCGAAAATAAAAACGGAATTTACGCGTTGGTTACCGCACGCGCGCGTAAACTTTTTCTCTGTCCGACCTGTGCACAACGGGAGTCGAGAGCACGGTCTTATGCGCAGGTCTGGGCACTCCTATACCGTCCCCATGTAGTCAGTTGTGCCGAAAATGAAGCCAATATTGCGGCCAATTATTGCGGCCGAATTATGATTATTATTCTGCCCGCGCATGCCCAATACGTTAAAACTCGGAGTCTTATAGTAAGATTTCTGTGAAAAGGTTCTAGTATGTCAACGGACACATCTTAGGATAATTTCGCATGAAGTGGTACGTTATCTTAAAAGACTTCCAAAATAATTGACTGAACCGTTCGATGAACGCTCAAGATGCCCAATATTCATTTAGACATTTAATATTGTTGCTTCTTTTTTAGACCCGCCTTCAAACTTCGAACTTAGTAATTACTTTTATTTGTTTTTTTTTTTTATTTTATGGAATAATAAGTCGATGGGTTTGTAGATTCGGTTGTAATCGTTGAGTGAAGAAACAAAGGCGCGCTGTGCATGCGTATAGATAAAACAGTCCTAAACTGGCCACCATGGCGGCTCAATTTCGTCACGCTTTTGCCCGGCGAGCGTCCAGATCACGGTCTTGTTCGCTATGTGCACGACCTACACAAGCTCACCGGACGAGTGTGTATTGCGTATACATGCAAAGAGCTGGGTGTGCAAGTTGGGTCGGAGCTGGCCGGTAGACGGCGCTGATAGAATGCATGTACACGGCAATACACGCTCAACTGGAAGCTCTGTGTAAGTCACGCACATAGCGAATATACGGGTCTGGACACTTCCGTACCGTGTGCATATAGTCAATTGTGCCGAAAATGAAGCTAATATGGTAGTCAATTCATGCCGAATTATGATTATCATTCTATCCGCGTATGCCCAATACGTTGAAACTCGAAGTGTCGTGTAGTAATCGTATGCCATCAAACATTACTTACGAACGATAATACAAAAATATTCACAGCAAATAAACAAAAATGAGAAAAAGCAAAGTGCTGTTAAAAAGAAACAGGCCGAGTTCGATACCACACAATTAATTGGAATAATATATTCATTTATACATTGAATAGTTGTTGCTTCTTTTTTAAGCCTACCTTCAAACTTTTTTACTTTTATTTTATGTAATGTAATAATAAATCGTTGGGTTAGTAGATTAGGTTATAATCGTTGAGTGGAGAAACGAGCGCGCGGCGTGCATGCGTGTAGATAAAACAGTACTGAACCGGCCGCCATGGTGGCACAATTTTGGCACGCTTTTGCCCGGCGAGTCTCCAGAACTCTCTATAAAACTGTGGCCCGAGCCGATAATCGTTCGCCCTCTCGCGGATCGCCGAGCGGAGTTGCGCGGAGGGAAACAGAGAGGGAGCTGATTGCACGCGCGCGTGAATCCTCTTGGTGGACGATGATCTATCGAAGAGGCAAGAGGGAACGAGCGTGGGGTCATGACTCATGAAGACGCTGCTGCCGCCGCCGCCACGCTCTCCTGGAGTCATTATTTTTCGATTCGCACACTGGATACACCTTTGTACTCGAGCTAGTAACTGGCGTGTACAGCTATCCTACCGAGGCATCGTGAAACGAACCGTTCTCTCTTTATTTCTCTCGCTCGCACACTCTCCCTCCTCCCTCCCCCGTTTTATATCCCCCTGGCCACTCCTGGTACGTCCGAGCGGAGCAGACATTAATCCAACATCCCCAGGGCAGCGAGCGGCTCCTCAGCTTTTTTTGTCCCTCGAAGAACAACGAGCTGCCTTACATCGGATTAACTAGACCGCAAGCGATCAAGCTCTCCGCGGACCCGGGTGTATATATATATGTGTATATATATATGTATATGTACATACAGGCGGTATAATACTATGTGTGTATTCTCTATAGAGATAATGGACTCTCGCGTTCTACGCTCGCGAGAACGCCAACCGGGAACGCGAAATTTGCTGTAATGTTCTCGCCGAGCGAGATAATTTTAGACTCGCATCAATCTTCATTTTTTGTTCTTTTTTTTGCGCTTCTTTGCTCTGTCCAGCGTTTTTTTATGCCGACTTTTTTTTTTTTTTTTTTTTTTTTTTTTAAGAATCACGCGAGACGATAGCGAGAATTGTGCTAGGGGATTTTTCTTTATTTTTTGCTGTAACACCTTTGTGATTTTTTGTTTGTTTTGTTTGCAGACCGTCGACAAGAAACCGAGGATACCGGAAAGCGAAATACTGACGACCGGTACCGAGGACGAGGAGGCATCCTCGGCGCCCGAGCGGGTCTCCGTACAGAAGAATCTTCGGTTCTTCGGTGAGACCGACCAGGAGTCCGTCTCGTCGAACCGCGAGCGCAGGTAAAACACTCAATGCTAATGATTTTTTTTTTTGTTTTCCATTTTTTTTTTCCGGAAGATCTCGCACTCACTTAAGGAACGTTCTCGTTTGTTCGCTTGAATTTTTCTCAGGAGCAAACGAACCGACGACAATGGAACGTCGAGACGCGACGTTACGAGCTCGAGTCGTCAAAATTTGAACGTCTCATCGCCGCCGAGGAAACCACCGAGACTCGCAGAGAGCGCTTTGTCCTCCGGTGAAAGTACAACGGGAGACAGCAGTCAGCAGAGTCAGAATTCCCAGAGATCGCAACGTTCCGTTGTTTACCTTCACGCCGCAACAGGTGGGTACTGAGGCGATTGGATATGTTGGATACTCGGAAAAATATTATTACTGGGTGGTGTTTTTACTTTTTCCGTGCGCAAATCGATTAGAGTAGAACCTCGATTATCGGAATAAATTGGGGCCGAGTACAATTCGGATGATGGAAATTTGAAAGCGAAAGGTAACATAGTCGCGTAAAACATCGAAAGGGGAGCTGAAGATGTGCAGCTCTCGCTTCGAAAAAAAAAATCCAATCTTTTTTTGTCCACCTTAGAGGTGGAAATATTGTTCGTCTTAGTCACAAGGCACTCGGCTACAAAACTATTATTTAATAGCAAATAATTTTTTACATGGACGAATATGAACGTCTCTGCGCGTCGCCAAGAAACTACAGTGGAACCCCTTTAAACCGGGATGCTCGGGACCGAAGATTCCCCGGATAATCGAACTAGACAGCGAAAGTACATAGATCAATAATAGCTAATGATACAACGTTATTTTGACTAGCTGCAATGACACTTGGTACAACTTGCACTTAATTGTTAAATAGTGTGAACTAGAGTGTCAAACTTTGGATTTTTTTTCATTAATAGTACGTAGTACTATTATTACTAATAGTAGTAAGTTAGTATTTTTTCGGAAATACACAGTGACCTTGGTTTGTTCCGAACATTAAAAAAAAAAAAAAAAAAAAAAACCTCGAAAGACGCACGGTTAATCCGACCCCGGTTAATCGAGGTTCTACTGCAATGATTACTGCGGAAAAAAACCGACCCGTGAACGGCTTAATGTACAGACGCGCGATACAGGCTTCACTGTGCTTACAACAAAGTAGCGCTAGACGAAAAAATTATATCGAAATTTCGCGCTATGGCTTGGATAAGGTAAATGGACTAGGTCGTGAGACTTTTAGAGCAGCGATGTCGGTTTTCTATTAATCCTTAGTGCCCACACCTCCGTAGCGAATCATTAAGGAATAGTGCTCTCTTCGCATAAGTTTTTAGAGAAGTGAGAGGGAATTGCGAACAATTCTGGGAATTGCGACTTCTGGATTACCATCCAGAAGTCTTCCAGAAGTAAAAAATCTGAACAAAATCAAGCATATTAAATGTGCTGAAAAGACTCATTTTGCATAATAATAATTCGAAAATGTTATTAACAAATTCATGAACAATGAGATTGTTCAACAAATCTTCCGGAAACTTAACTTTTTTTTAAATGAAAATGATTCGTTCACTTTTTTGAATACGTATCAATTTTGTCAGATTTTAGAATTCACTTTGAATTTTTTTTTTATATGGGAAAAATTAGTAGAAAGTCACAAAATTATGCACTTTTTGGGAAAAAGGTTGAGACACTTTTTGCAGTGAATTGATCACTTCAAGCCCGTGTGGTTAGATTTCCAAAGAACCTTTTATTATTAATAATATAGATTCTATATTATGAATATAGAATATTATTAATATTAATAATAATATTATATTATAATATTTGAATAAATATATTATATATTATAATATAATTATAATATATAAATATAATATTCATATATTATAAAGTTATAATATAATTAATATTATAATTTTAGCTGTTATAAAATGAATTTATAACAGTTACAATGTACCGGCAGTGCCACAAACTGGTCCGTTTACCTCGCCAAACATTTTAATTAAAAAATGTGCGTATCGCCCAAAATAAACCAAATATAACGCTCTTCAATTTGCTCGTCACCCGATTGATATTATTTAACGAAAACTGAATTTAAAACAGTCCAAAAATGTGCCGTCGGACTCAAAAACTGTGCCTTTTATACCTTAAAGCAATTCGGCCTTCGAATAAGAGAGATTCCGATAATCGAGGTTCTACTGTAACGCTAAGCTATTCTAATCGCATAAATTGCCAGGCCGAGCGAGGATAATTGAATAACGAGAATTTTTTTTCTTTCCATCTAATGACTACAGTCGGCGAGATTCCCGGACCGAACGAACGACGCCGAGCAGCGAGTCGCGACGAGCTGAATCGGCCATTGCAATCGCACACGAGAACGGTGTCGAGAAGCGTGAGCGTTCTCGCACCTTGGAAGCCGAGGCTCTATCGCGAGCCATTCGAGATCAATTACGATCAGCAGCAGCAGCAGCAGCAGCATCAAAAGCCCCCGACGACGATGAGGCGCAGACAGAGGAGTCGGGAGACTCTCAGTCGCCGAGGCAAGGAACCCCGTCGAAGCAAGGACAACATCTCGAAAACCGGTAAATTTACGGAAGATCCCGAGCCAGCGCGGTGCGGTCGCGGCTGTCCGAGAGATTAATCACGCTCTCACACTTGATAATTACTCTCACGATTATTATCTAATAATTCTCGTGACGGCGCGACCGCAGCGAGGGCAACGTGTCCACGCTCAATTCAACGGACGGCGTCGTTTAATTCCATCCGATGACGTTACACCATTGCTTTTCCAGGTACGATAAGTCGCAGCACGCTCAAGTCCAAGGACAAGCAAAAAGCGGACAGAACCGTGTCGACGGAATCGCTAGCGTCGAAACCGAGAAACGGTAGTTCCCGCGGTGAACTCAGCAGATCGACGTCAGTGCCGAGGGATCCGAACAAGGGTGCCGGATGGTTCAAGATCAAGAGCAAGAAGTCCCGCGCCTGATGGGAAAGGCCATTGCATCAATGCTAGTCCTGAGTTTCATAAGCAATTCCGTATGCGATTTATAATAACGACTGCGTAACGAAACGACGTCATTGACACGTGTTCCAACGCGACGATAATATATAATACACGTAGTATATTAAATATTTTTTACCAACGATGCTCGACCGGTCACACACGATTAATTGTAAATGCGCATTGTAATCGAATTAATCGACTAATCGAAGGTCTCCTCGGAGGAGGAAAAAGATTCAGCTTGTCGTGATTTGTCGTCGAGCTCGGTGACCTTCGGTCCTAATATGATTATCGAAATCCGGGTATAAATTATACACACGCATGGTAAACACCGACGCGCTAAAACACACACACACGATATATGTATAAATATATCGATTTAAAATGTAAAATTTAAATTAAATTATTAACAAGTTAATCGCTGCTATATTATTGTTTCGATTACTCTGACCAATCAAACTCATTGCCATTCCCTTGAGATATGTAAAACGCGGACGAGAAACAACGAACATAAAAATGTACAATGTACACGTATTTACTCGCGACGGGTCTTGGATGTTGCGATGCGGTAATTCTATCGAATCGTGACGACGTCACGACCGCGACTGTCTCGAGCGCTAAATCATCCATCGCACTTAACACGTAGTTTTCTCTCTGCCAGATTTATGTAGATAAATTTACCGTGCAAGACGAGAATGCACGTAACACGCGGTAACTATAGTGTCCGTAGCGAGAGATTGGAAGATTCGTGAAGCGCATAACGATGGATTAGAGCTTAAAATTTACATGGAATTTTAATGAACCCCATCCGAGCTTCGGATCACTTGGCGATAGGCAGATACGAGAAAGAAAAAAATCTAGAAACCATTGCTTAGCTTACCGTGAATCATAGTGCCATCACCGACTCCTCTCCCCCGTCATCAAGCAATCACGTAATTTCCAAAGTAATCAAAAACATGAAAAAAAAAAAAAAAAAAATGAAATGTCCTACCTGTATAGTTAATAAGCGATTTGTATTTTTTAAGACGAAATAACATAGTTTTGCAAATGAGTGCTTCTCGCACAATAATAAAAAAAAAAATCAAATGAAACCGACACACGCTGTTAATAGCCGACACCATAACGATTAATTGTTTCCTGACGAGCCTTTGTAAATACATAGAAGAATACTTTGTAATACCTTAATGTCTTGTACTTAAAAAGTCGATTGATTTATTGCGAGCAGCTTGCCCTCATTAGCACAGTGTTGATCGCTATTAAATAAATATCCCTATCGTCGTCGCCGACTTTACGGATAAATAATCTTAACGAGGCCGGACTCAATGCATTTTAATAATAAATAAATAAAAATATAAAATCGGACAGACCTGTATATCGTCACGCGTCAGAAAACTCCGCGATTATTGTAAAATGAAAAAAAAAACAAAAAAAAAAAAATTCGCACCATACATTTATTCCTACTACGGTGCTAATTGCGTGTGTATATATAGACCACTACCACATAGATTTGCATGTAAATACCATGGATGATCTTTACATTGACCTACTGATAAATATATAAATATATATATATATATATATAGTTGATTAACCAAGCTATCGTTGCTGCTAAGAATATATAACGCGCGAGGCGTGCGTTAGAAACAACCTTTGTTTTGTAACTCTATTAAATATCTTGAAATAAATAAACGTAATTCTAAATAACAATATATTCCTTTATGAATATTTTACAGGTGAAAAAATACATTTTGTTTGTGATTCGCTGAAGATCACATTCGCAGGATACGTAATATCTGATCTACGAGAGAAGCAACTCCTCTGTACTGTTTAACTTCTCGATACAACAGAGTATGCCGCTCAATAGCAATGCTGAAGATCGCAAACGCAGCGTCGATAACGCCTGATTGACTGCAATACTAGGACAGAGACTCTTCTGTACTATTTAACTATCCGTTGGGACAACAGATTGATCTGCCAGTCACTATTGATGGTATTCCAATATAGACAAAAAACAATGCATTTTGACTGTATTTTGCGGAAGATCACAGTCTCAGTATAGATCATGCCTGGTCGATCGATGTACTAGAACGGCAACTCTTCCCTACTATTTAACTTGTCAAGGCAACAGACTGTTACGCTGCTCAATATTAATGCTATTCCAATGTAGACAAAGACAAAATACATTTTTAATGTATTACGCAGAAGATGACAGTCGCAGTGCAGGTAACGCCTGGTCAACTGCGGTACTAGGATGGCGATTCTTCTCTACTATTTAGCTTGCGAAGGCAACAGATTGTTATGCCGCTCAACATTAATGATATTCCAATAGACAAAACAAAAAACATTTTGATTGCATTTTGCGGAAGATTACAGTCGCAGGGTAGGTAATTCCTCAACTGCGACATTAGGATAGCAATTCTACTGTCCTATTAAACTTGAGCAATAAGTAATGCTATTTCAATGTAGACAAATGAAAAAAAAAATTTGACTGTATTATGCAGAACGTCACAGTCGCAGTATAGGTAACGCCTGGTCAACTGCGGTACTAGGATGGCGATTCTTCTCTACTATTTAGCTTGCGAAGGCAACAGATTGTTATGTCGCGCAACATTGATGATATCCCAATAGACAAAAAAAAAACCATTTTGATTGCATTTTGTGGAAGATTACAGTCGCAGAGTAGGTAATTCCTCAACTGCGATACTAGGATAGCAATTCTACTGTTCTATTAAACTTGAGCAATAAGTAATGGTATTTCAATATAGACAAAAAAAAAAAATATTGACTGTATTATGCAGAAGATCACAGTCGCGGCGTAGGTAACGCCCAATTGACTGAGATACTAGGACAGCAGCTCCTCTGCAGTATTTAACTTGTCAAGGCAACAGATTATTGCGCCGAATAATGTTAGTGCTATTCCGATGTAGAAAAAAAATAAACATTTCCACCATATTTCGCAGAAGATCGCAATCGCAGGATATATACGATTTTATAGTGCGATACTACGACAGTACCTCTTCCGCACTATTCAACTTGTCGAGGCAACAGATTGTCGTACCGCTCAATATTAATGCTATTCCAATGTAGACGTCTAAAAAGATTTATCGTTTTACCGTTGATTAAGCGCCAAACTCCCAATCAGATAAATTTAATGAAACAATGAATTTCCTCTTACTTCTATGAGGCTTCTCCTCTCCGAGAATCCATCCGGTCATCGCGGTGACTACGAAGGTGAGAGAATTCGTCACCGGCACAGCGAGCGACAAATCTGCGCCCTTGAGTGTCGCGACGTAGAGGAGGGAGCCGCTCTGGTTCACGAGAAACGGTACCATGTACTTGAAACAAAAATTTACATATTATCAATATAAATCATATAAATGAATTAACATGAATAATAAATCGGCGCCTGCGCGCGTAAATATGTTCCGACAAACGAAAGGCGTAACGAACAAACCTTGAGATTTGTTACAAGGAAATAAATCTCCTTGAAGATCTTCTCGTGTACACTCGAGGCTTTTACATTTTCGACCCCGGTAGCTCCTTTTTTTAACAATGGATTTGTCGCGCCCCACAAGATTGCAACGATTACGAGACATAGCACAGACTCTACGAGAGTGAAATAGAAAAAATTATCGCACGCTGATTTCTAACCTGTCGTCGAGCGAATGTAAACAGGATGTGTGCAAGGAAAGGAGCAGGATTCGACTCGTCTCACCCAACGATGCTGACATTGTCACTGATCGCAACGATTCCGGGTTTCACGTTCAAATGATCATGACATAACAACAATAGGACAGTTTTCTTTACACCTGCAATCAAATGTTGTTATCAACCGGTCGGCGACAGTCTCACTGAAAGAGATGAACGCATTTTTAAATATCTACGGAAGCCGGGGACGGACACAGACGCGCTATGTCACTTTTTTTCGCCCCGTATTGGCTGGTCCCCTGACGGAACTTCTTATCCGGCCCGAATTCATTTTTTGTTCTCAAAAAAATTAGTACCATTGAATGAAGTTAATTTGAAAATTGCAACTATCTCTCTCACACTCATGGCCCCGTCACGTGACTTTCACTTCCCCTTAAACAAATATACATAGTACGCTGTATCGAACGAATATACCGACGGAGTATGTCTGTATCGATCGAATATACCAACAGAGTATGTCTGCACGAAGTTATTATTTCGATATACAGAGTGTCACAGTGCGTCCGTGTCCCTCCCCGGCTTCCGCACAATTGGCATCGGAACCGACGTACACAACGGCAACATAACCTCGGCGCGATCCTTGTTGTTGTTGTCATCTTCTCGTTCCTCCTGGCTTGAGCCTTACGCAATGTGTCATTAATCTCGGCGCGCTCCGTGGACGAAATAATCCTCGTACATTGTTTGCGCTTCTCTCGTCGATTCGAAAAAAAGTAAACGACACCCGATGGTTTGCCGCATAGTTGGGACTTAGATGATCGAAAAATGCTCGTCCTACTGGGCGATATAAATTTGTGGAGTCTCGACGAAGACATAAACATCAAGGATACGGACTTCGGAGCTTTCAAGTTAGTTTCGTTTTTACTTATTTATTTAACGGCCTCTCGGTACGTTCGATATACCCGTTTAACATTAGCATAAGTATAACAGAAAATATTAAATGAATAACAGGTGCTGATTTATTCCTCTGATAATAACGTCTAATAAATCACTCGTAGCAATGGATAGACTCTTGCGTTCACCGTATGCGACGTATATAACGACTTCTCTATAATTCATCGTTATGGCTTTGAAATTTACGTGCGACCTCGTTTTCCACAGGTATCATGAGAAACGCATCGATGGATTGTACGAGGAGGGCAAAAGAGCGTACTGCCAGAAGCGAGGTATGGTCTCCGTACTTCAGAATAAAAAGGGCAACAAGCTCAAGGATGGAATAAAATACCTGGAGGTAACAATTCGTCCATACTCTGTACATAATTACATTTTTGCCAACTTTACACTGCTGCGCGTTCCTCAGTCTTTTCTTTCCACGTAGAGAGTTTCTTTAGGTGTTCTTTTTCTTCGCTTACTATGATCCTATTTGTAAAAATCTATCATACTGCGCATACTCTTACTTATGAGTCTCTGCACCATCCGTGTCTTAGTTGTAAGGAAATATCTACTTAACACTGGTGCTTGTTCTATTGCATGGTACTTAGCAGATTTATCCTGGTACCCAGTAAAAATTATCCATATGTCTACATATCTACATGGTCAATATTTTTTTCTGCATAATTTGCATAATAGTGCGAGGGAGAAGGTTCTTTGGTTTGATTAGAAATATAGGTGTCGTTGATACTTAGTTATAAGATATAAGTGATATAGAATTGAGGTGGAAAAATGAAAATAAGAATTAAAAATGTTTTTGTACTTGTTGAATCGCATACTTTTGTAGTGTCAGGTCTTGAGCTAAGTTATACGTAAAAGAAAAAATATTGTAAAGGAGAAATCTGTTTTTTTAAACAAACAAACAATAATTATTATACAAAATGACAAACTGTATTTGCTGTAACCGAAATATTAAATTATTATTAAATTCAATGTACAAAAATTTACTTATACTCAATATTCCGGTTAAAGCATACAAAGTTCATCATTTGGTATAACATTTATGCAAAAAAAAAATGTTGACCGTGTAGATCTGACGGGTCTAGATAGCTAGATCATTTTTATTTGATGCCGGCATAAATCCGCTAAGTACCATGCAATACAAAAAACACCAGTGTTAAGTAGATGTTTCCTTATTACTGAGACATGGGTATGTAGTACACGGAGTCATACGATTTTTAGAAGCAAGATCCCAATAAGTAAAGAAAAAGAACACCTAAAGAAACTTACATCCACTTTATAAGCCTTAATATGCTTTCAGCGGAATATTGCATATACATCCTATGTGCTTTACATGCTTCAACAGGAATGTTAAATATGATTAAATTTCAACTCATGTTTATGCGATATCAGATGAATATATTTTTTTAAGCAGATTATATAAATTTATACTTCCTTGCTGTAAATATTAATAATGATAATAACAAAAAAAATGTATATACGAAAATAAGGTAAAATTAATTTATGGGTATGTTGAACGCATTCGTAAGAAGTCGTATTTAATTCGTTGCTCGTTTGCAGGACCAACTGCGGGATCACTCGACGGTTTACTGTCGGTGGCACGACGAGCACACGGTGCAGCTCGTGCTCGGCAACGGTTTGCTGGTTTACATACAAGTAAGCGTCCTCACGGCAGACATACAGAAGATAATGTTTGACAAATATCTCGTGGGAAAGATCTCCGATCATATATCGGACGGTAAGATACGCTTTATTATCAGAATACCGGCATCCGCCGATATTCGTCCATGAGTAATGCTGCGAAAGCACGAAAGCCTGGAAGTACGATTTACGCATTATCCCGAAGGTCCATGTATGACTATGATTTGCAGTAACCATTACAAAGAACCACTTGGTTTTCACCCACAACGATAGCCAAGTTACCGTCGTAAATTTTACGAAACCCAAGAGACTAGTCTTTGATAAAATTAGCAAGCTAGAGCCGAGATTGTCGGTCGTCGAACTTTCCGGCCCCGGCGGACGTAGGCAGGACAAGAAAATATGCGTCAACAGAACCGGAGACTTAGTGAGTTTGTTCTCAGACGATAGGGCGTTTGATATCGACGAGTTTTGTTTGTTTGTTTGTTTGTTATTTTTTTTATTGAAACATCGGATGTAGATTTTAGTGTGGTGGAAGTCGACGATGAACGAAGTGTATCCCTGGAGTCCGGCTGTTAAAGATCACGATCGCGCGAACGTCCACCTCTATCGTTTGACCGGGTATGTAAGACGCCTTCCGTCGATAACGGATCGATTGAATTTTACCGAATGTCCATCGACCATTTTACACTCTCAATCGCTGATGAACGGTGCAGGTATTGGTTATTTCTTTCGGGGTAACTTTATCGAGCGATTTGGAATCAAAATTTGTCGCGCAGAGGCATTCGGTTGTTTTCTCTTCTCCATGGTGTCTTCGACCTTTTTTCTCTACAGTTGGCTCTTCGGAAACAAGCCTATCGTCTTTGTACTCTTGCTCATCGGTAACGGTACTTTCCTCTTCGTATGCCGACTCTTCGGCGATGCTTTTTTCCTCATTGTATTCTGCCTCTTCACTAACAGTACTTTGGTCTTCGTCTTCTGACGCTTCGCTATTATCTTTTACGGGCATTGCCTCGGGTTGATCTCGTTCCGGCCCACCTTCGGTCTTGTCGATCGCTCGCCTCGCAATAGTTTTCTTCGTTTCAGCTATCGTTCCCTTAACTTCCTTGCCCTTGGCCTTAACGATCGTTCCCTCAGCTTTCTTGCTCTTGGTCTTAGCGATCTTTCCCTTATTTCCGTCGATAACTCTCTTGGATTTAGCGACCGGTTTTCTCGCCCTCTCGGCGCTTTTCACCGGAGATTTCATACGCTTCGCTTGGGCGATCGGCTTCTCCTTGGTCTTCGAGCTGGCTTCTGTTATCCCGCAGGGACCTTCGTAATGAATCTTGTGAGCCTCCCAAGCAGCCAGTTTGGATTTGGACGGTGCCGACAATTCGTGCGCTAATTTTCTATCAATCTTTAACGGTAACTCCCACGTACCCTGGCACAAGTAGAATCCTCGATTCACAATCAACAATTCTTATGACAATGACAAAATGTTTCTACCTTGAAATCGCCCCAAGGAGACCTCTTCGACTTTGGCTTGTCGGGCAAAAGGCGTCCCGATTTGTCAGCTAGAAAAGTGGTCGTGACGCAGTGTCTGACACACGGCCACTTTGGGTGCCAGTTTGGGACTTGCCAGTTGCCGAGTAGTCCGGGCTTGTAGGCATCTTCGGTCCAGTGAGAGTGCCAGAACTGAGACATCTCTCATGGAAAAATTTCTTTTTTTTTTTCCTATTAGTAAACGCGCAAGTGGCTAGGGTTGCTCGCTATCTTTTCGATCTGAGCTTGTTAATTTTTCGTTGCTATGGTCACGGTGCTCACAAACGCTGGCGTGTTTTTTTTCCTTCTAACGGTGCTACTACTTGGGTGCGTTCTTGAATGCAGTTCTGCCCTGTTCGGCTAAATCCCGAAATATTCCAAATGTATCCACATTTATACGCAACTGAACGGGTGCGTTCTTGAATGCAGTTCCGATGTGTTCGGCTAAATCCGGAAATATTCGAGATGTATCCGCATGTATACGCAGGTGAAATGGGCGTTCTTATATCAAAGTCTGCTCTCAGTTCAGGTTTTAGTTTTGACACAAATGTGCTCTCAAAAGCGTTCTTTTGTTATCAAGACGGACGAAATGTATCTCGAGGAAAAAGTTGGATGTATCGTTGGCAATTAAAAAAACGGACTTGCAGTGGACAGTCACAAATAAAAGAAGGCATAGCTGAGCAACTGCATTCAAGAACGCTCTCTTATGCGCATTCCAGTCCACTCTTCGTTCAGGCTTTGGGTGCGTTCTTCAATGCAATGTGCTTTTATTTGTGACTGTTCATTGCTGGCAGATTTTTTTTTAATTGCCAACGGTACATCCGATTCTTCCCGCGGGACACATTTTGTCCGTTTTGTAATAAAAGCACGGTTGTCAGGGCAGATTTGTGTCAAAACTAAACCCCGAACTGAGAGCACACTGGAATATAAGAATGCGTATTTCTCGAATATTTCTGGATTTAGCCGAACACAGCAGAGCTGCATTCAAGACAGCACCCTTTAGTTTTTACATAAATCTGCTCTGATAAGCGGTCTTTTGTTATCAAAACGCACCAAACGTATCCGGCAAAAAGAATCGGATTTACCGCTGGTAATAATAAAAAAAATTTAAAAAATCCACTAGCATTGGACAGTCACAAATAGAAGAACGCATAACTGTGCAGATCTGCATTCAAGAACGCACCCCTATTGCATGCCTACCGGCTTTGCTCCCGTCAGACACAGAAATGATCTTCGAATTGAAATTTGCAGCACGAAATTCGAGTTAGTCTGTTACCTTCGAACCGAATTCGATCCGCTTTGCATTATATTCAATTCGCGGCACGAGAATGTTATTCACTCGGTGGAGCAGAAGGTTTCGCGTAAGGTGAGAGACACTTTTATAAATGTTTTTTTTTTAATAATAAAAAAGGTAATCAATGAATTATTGAGACTGACTTGGAATTGTTTTAAATGCAGGGCGAGGTCACCATCGAATGGCAAACTTACGAGGTCTCGCAGCAGGACAAGTTACAGAGGATAGAAGTTATTTCGGTGCCGCTACCGACGCACACGAGTTGCGCGCAATTTTCACCTAATCAGGATATGTTGCTGCTCTGCTGCATCGACGGTTCGATAACGCTGCACGATCACAAGAAGGGCATGAGCAACAACGTCAAAGCTCCTTTCGTAAGGCAAACTCACGCGACCAGCCGCAAACGGAGCAATTGATTACTTTTTTTTTTTAAATTATTTATTCATTCGCAAAGATACCGACACTCGCTTCGTGGCACGGCGATGGATTCGTGTTCACCGTCGGAAACGAGCGCGGCCAGTTCCAACATTACGACATTTCTATGGGGTGCATAAGAAGCCAGATGCTTAACGAGGATTCGACGCCGGCTGTGATCTTCGATCTGTCGACTTACTTCAGGTACATTAAGGTTGTCCTTGCGGTGCAGTCAAATCAATCGAGTACCAAGATTTCGAAAAATTATTTATACACATTTCAGAGGGATTATCTCTTGTGAATCCTGAATCCCATCCCTCACGAACTACGGTGGATCTAGATGGAAGAGATCCTACTTTATGTAGCAAAGCATGTACGACAATGGATTTATAGAAAAATAACTCAGTTTACGCCAATAAACCGAGCATATTTTTTTGCACATTTTTTGTGAAGTCAAATTTGTAATTTTCGTTTGATTTTTACGAGTGCAGGCTCATTTTGTTTCACGATCGATAGTCTACGAATTCACGAGAAAACATGAAGGACAATATTCATCATTTTTAAAATTAGTCATTTGTTTATGAAGAAAAATTCTTCTCATTGAGAAGCTAAACGAAGCAAATTACTCGGTCAATTCGTAAAACATATTTAAACAAATAAACCTGTCGCTCGTCAAGATCGGATCAACATTTCAAATTTGACTTCACAAAAATTGCGTAAAAATATGCCGTGGATTTATTGGCGTAAGCTGAGTTATTTTTTTGTATATTCATTGTTGTAGATTTTTTTCTACATAAAGTAGGAACTCTTTAATCTAAACAAACCTTAGTTCACAAAAATTGCTCCTTCAAAACGTGTACAAACAATTTTTGAAATCCGGGTATTCGATTGACTTGACTGCATCGCACGGACTACCTTAAGGATGCTATTACACGTACATGCCCAGCCAAAAGTGGGATTCAGTGAGAATTTTAACACTTCGTAACGGTATAAAAATTTTAACAAATCGACTGTATGAAAGGTGCCAAGAACATTCATTTTGCATCGTAATAAGGACAAAAAGGTATAAAAAAATTGCTAAAAAAAATTGTTCAACAAATAATCAGTAAACATTTTTTTGTCTTTTCAAATGAATTCGTTGATTGTCTAGAAGCCACATGAATTTTTTCTGAATTTTCTCACACTTTTGTATTTTCCATTTTTGAAATGTTTTAACGCCACAACTACGGAACTGCTGGCGCAATCGCCTCGAAGCTTTTTTTTGTGTACTGTGGAGTCGTGATACGGAAACATCCGACATCCGTGCATCGATTTTTCAAATTTTCGAAAAAAAGGGTTGAAATATAAAAAAATTCTGAAAATATTCATATGAATTATAAAAAATCAAGGAATTCATTTAAAATGAGAAAACAAAAGGTTTCCTGACCCTTTCTAAACAATTAATTAAAAAAAAAATTTGATTTTCAGATTTTCAGATTTTTTTTTCAGATTTTTGGCATATCCCGAAATACTGAAATTTTAATCGAATTAAACTCTTGGTTAGCAAAGTGTGTGATATGCATCCTTGAGGACGTTCCATTGGGCTTGGTAGTATTAACGTGTGATTTCTTAATTACCCTTGTGACGTTGAATAGGACTCAACCGGCGCTGGTGCGGATGACATGGAACAAGAAGTCAGATCCAGGCCCTTACAGCGATCATTACAACAACGGGGATTCTCTGTTTCTGCTACTTTTCGAACGGTGATAAAAATTCATGAATTTTAATAATAATTTTTATTTTTTATTTATTATTATTTTTTTTTATAATAATTTTTATTTTTTATTTACTATTATTTTTTTTATAATAATTTTTAACTAATAATCGTCGAGTAACCGAAAATTCATTCCAGAGGTCCTCTCGGAGTTATAAGGGTAGTCGAGGGAAACAATTTGCCCGGAGACGTTCTGATATGCAGAAACCTGAACGTACTGAACGTCGATCGGGCGACGTCGTTGTTGCTCGCTATGAACTGGGACACGCACCCGAGAGCCTGCATGCACTCGCTCAATCAGATACTGAACCACTTGTTCAAATTGAAGCTAACACCCGAACGTGAGAGTCTCATTCAAAATGCCCTGGGGAGCTTCCACGTGCCGATCAGGCCGATCAGCCAAGCGGTCGAGGATGAATACGGTGACGAAATAAGGGATCTGACTAGACGATTTTTCCATCACTTGATAAGGTATGGCCGAGTTTGAATCGAAAACGCATGAAGGGAATCGTGCGCTTCGGACCTATTTAAATTGTGCCCGATCAGATATCGATTGTTCGAGAAAGCGTTCAGATAGGATCTGTTGAATCGATTTTAATATATCGGTACAAATTTTCATAAAAATCCATCAAGCCATTTTTGAGATGTCAGGTACACCGGTCTTGAAAATCACGTTTTGAGAAAAATGCGTTCAAAGTTCGACCACGCCTCTGCTCGAGCGCTCCGCCACTTTCGTAATTCGTTGAATTTCGACATAAAAATTGAGCAGAATATTTTTAACACTGTAAACTATTAGAAAGAAATCGAGATTTTACTGTGGCGTAAGCCCTTAAGGGGAAATATACACCTGGCAGGAAAAATCGATTTTAAAATGTTTACATATTCTTAGTGTTTGATATGTTAAGAATGTCTGATGAAAATTTCAAGTAAAAATTCAAAAAAAATGACAAACTTATAAAACTCGTCAAGGGAATCGTGCGCTCCTGACCGATTAAAATTGTGCCCCATCAGATATCGATTGTTCGAGAAAGCGTTCAGATTGGCGATAGACCTTAACGATCACGATCTCTTCATGGACATTCACTTCTACGCGCTCGTTACAAGCGACATGGAAATGGCGACAGCCGCAAAGGAGAAGGCCCAAAATGTCTTGAGCAGATCGAATAGCTGCAGCAGTTCACGTGAGTGTCCGTCGGCCCTGGACTAACGGGACAAAATAATGCATTACGATACTAGTACCTATTGAGATACTAGACATAGTACTTTATTTCACTCGATGGGAAAATTGCGGTTTTTTCGCGAATGTACGATAACCCCCATTTTCACACCATTTGGAATAAAATTTTATCGGATACTCGTGCGAAAAACGTTTTCTGAACTCGTGTGATTGCAGCAGTGGCCTTCGGCTGCGAAGTCACACTCGTCAGAAAAAGTTTTTTCGCACTCGTATCGAAATGTACTATTATTTCATTAGGTGTGAAAACGGGGGTTTTACGCACGCGAAGCATGCGCAAAACAGCCGTTCTCCACACCGAGTGATATAAAATGATTAATTTAATTTAACAATTTTAGATTCCACGTGCTCGCGTTCCTCGTGCTCGCTCTGCTCCGACTCGATAAGCGACAAGGAGGGCGAGTCCTACAGCGGCGAGAGCGAGAGTGAGGATTCGCCGAAACGCGTTAAATCGAAGGTCCATCTGCCTTCGAGACACCTCTCGAGAGGTTCCTCCAGCAAGATTCCACCCTTGCCCGCCGTTCACCCGTCCCTGCTGAAGAACAGTGGTCTCATGTCGACGTCGTTCAGCGACGTCGCTCCAAAAAAATCCGACAGTCTCATGTCGACGGCATTCAACATTCCCAACAGCGGCATCGCCGAATCGTCGATCAACGCTTCCCTCGCCATGCCGAAGGTATTCCCTTCCGACTACGCGAAACGAACACCGTACAGAATGAGCAGCGGCATGATTCCCTCCCTGGGGAACAATTCTCAGTCGTACAACAATCTCAGCGACGACCTGATATCGGCGACTTTCGGCAATCTGAGGCTTCTCGGACTGAACCAGCGAGACCGCTCCTTCGCCAAGTCGACCGGCAACGTTTGTCAGCCCCGTCGAGGAAACGGCGAGTTGCTGAGCGGTTCGATGGCCGACGACTGTCTTATCTCGACGAGCTTCAACAACGCCACTCCCGATCTGGAATCGTTGGACATGCCCAACGATTCCAGTCTCTCGCCGTCTCTGCTCGGCAACATCGACACCAACGTCATGTCGACCTCCTTCAGCAATCTTGCGCCGAGTTCGATGCGCGAGAACAGCACATCGTCGGTATTTCGCAATGGGAATCCCGCCGGTCTGCCTCCGGTCGACATGCCGCACGTTTCCTTCGGCAACTCCCCCTCGACGAACAAAACATCGACCTCCTACAGTACGACAATCGGCAAAGGGAATCCTCTTTCGTTCTTCAATTCTGGCAGCAATCTCATGTCGACGTCCTTCAACGATCCGGAGGAGGAGACCCTCGAATCGTTGGAGTGTAACATAAACGTCGATATCGCTGCGGTCTTCGAGAAGGCGAGTCCGATCGCCGGGTTGGCCAGCAACGATTCGTCGCTCGACGCCCTCCCGCCGCCTCCCACGATGACGAGCTCCCTGGCCAATTATCTCAATAATCTGCCGAAAAAAAATTCCGCTCTCTCGAGAAGTGCAATCGGCCTCGGGGACTTGAACGACGCAGCTATGAAGTTTCCCATGCCACGTCCGAACGCTCACGGTCAAATGCTACAGAGACAATCTTCGGTCTCGAGTATCCTGCAGAGTCAGCACAGAAACAACAACTTTCAGCCGATAAGGAATTACCGGCTCAATTACGATCTGGACTACGTACCGTTCTACGGTAGTTCCGAGAATCTCGACTACGAGCCGGGTATACCGTACGGCGATTCAACCCCGATCAGTTCGATCAGTCACTTTCAGTCGCACTTCAATTGCCAGTCGAAACCGTTGGAGACGAAGAATTCGCGATTGGGAATGTCTCAAGTTACGGCGAGCGCCAACGCGAACAAGGAAACGAACGTGTCTTTCAACGTTCCTCCTCTTCCGGTTCTCAACGCGTCGAACTCAAAAATACCCCATCAGTATCAAGGCTCGGTTGATTCGCTGGCGTCGAACGAAAAGCCAAAGGTCAAGTTCTCCAATACCGTGACGCACATTCTGGTGCCCGGAACGGTGAGGCTTCGTTTCTATTAAGGTAGTCCTTGCGGTAAAGTCAAGTCGATCGAGTCAACCGAGATTTCAAAAATGGTTTTTACGCATTTTACAGGGATATTTTTCGCGCACTAAGGCGGATCTAGATGAGAGTTCATAATTTATGTAGAAAAACATATAGAACAATGAATTTACAGAAAAATAACTCAGCTTACGCCAATAAATCGACGGACACATTTTTACGCAGTATTTTGTGAAGTTAAATTTGTCATTTTCGTTCGATTTTTACGAGTGAACCCTCATTTTGTTTAACATTAATGATCAAACCTTAATGATAATATTTATCGTTTACAAATTAGACATTTGTTTATGAAAAAAAGCAGAGCTGCGAGAGTTAACTAAACTTTTCCGCTGATTGGTAATCTTAGCGAAGCAAATCACTTGGTGAATTCGCAAAACATTGTTCAATAAAAAAATAAGATCGGATCGGAATTACAAATTTTGCTCCACAAATATTGCGTGAAGGTATCCCCGTGGTTTGATTAGCGTGAGCTGAGTTATTTTTCTGTAAATTCATTAGTGTATATTTTCTTTCTACAAAAAGTAGGAACTCTTTAATCTAGAGTCCATCTTAGTTCGCAAAAATGTCTCCTTTAAAACGTGTACAAACAATTTTTCAAATGCGGCTACTCGATTGACTTGATTGTACCGCACGGACTACCTTAAGGGCATGTGATACAGAGTCGGTCGGTAACAAATCTGTTTCCCTATTTTCTTCACTTCTGTTAATATTTTGGACAAAAAAAAATTAGGTTTTCGTAGACTATGTACAGATACATGAAAACCCAATTTCCTCTTGTCTCAAATATTAATAGGAGCGGAGAAAACAGGGAAACCGTTTATTTACCGACTTACTTTGTATCACATGCCCTTAACTTTTCACGAGGGTTGACCAACGATCGTGTACTAAAGCCTGTTGTATCGTGAATTTTTTCAGGGCCAGCCTTATCGACCCATTCAGAAGCGCTCAATGACGAAGCTGCATCCGATGGATCCGAAGAGGGAACTGGCCGAGAGTCTGCCACTGTGCTTGGGAAACGAGGACTACCTGAAGGACTTTCAACCGTTGTCGAGTAAGCGAGATCGGTTCCGAGAATCAATTGACTTCGTACGAGTCGTTTTACGAGAGAGGGACCAACGAAAATTTGTGATTCCAGGAGACGAGGAAATGGAGCGAGCCAAGGTAGCTCCCAAAGCGGAGGAAGCTGCCAAGATAAAAGTCGTCCACTTTGGACTCCTGTGACAATTCCGAGGCGAGCGATTATTATGTCGATGGTAGAATCGAGTATACGACGCGACTTCCCCGTGACTTTGCATGTATATCACAGGTCTGTATGTGCTCAATGACAAAGAAAAAAAAATACGTTTACGAAACCCTTATGTACACGTCTGACAGTAATGTTTTTATACCAATGATAAACCTGAAGACGAGTGGTCTAAAAAAAAATTCCCCGTACAATCTATTTTCTCTGCAAAAAATCTAGTTCCTTCTTCCAGGTTGAGAGGTCCTTATAGGGCACGTAACGCTTCTTCTCGTACAGGGGATTGAAATATTCTGTCTTTAGCGCGACTTCCTCGGGAAGGGATTACTCCGGCGCGATTATTATATCGATAGTAGACTCGAGTGTATAGGGCGACTTCCCCGTGACGTTGCATGTATATCACAGGTCTGTATGTGCTCAATGACAAAGAAAAAAAAATACGTTTACGAAACCCTTATGTACACGTCTAACAGTAATGTTTTTATACCAATGACAAGCATGAAAACGAATGGTCTAAAAAAAATTCCCCGTACAATCTATTTCCTCTGCAAAAAATCTAGTTCCTTCTTCCAGGTTGAGAGGTCCTTATAGGGCACGTAACGCTTCTTCTCGTACAGGGGATTGAAATATTCTGTCTTTAGCGTGACTTCCTCGGGAAGGGATTACTCCGGCGCGATTATTATATCGATAGTAGACTCGAGTGTATAGCGCGACTTCCCCGTGACGTTGCATGTATATCACAGGTCTGTATGTGCTCAATGACAGAGAAAAAATACGTTTACGAAACTTTTATATACACGGCTGACAGTAATGTTTTTATACCAATGACAAACATGAAAACGAATGGTCTAAAAAAAGAAGACTCGCCGAACAATCTATCTTCTCTGAATACTCTCCAATTCGCCCTTCAACTCCAAGAGGTCCTTGTCGGGCACGTAACGCTTCTTCTCGTACAGGGGATTGAAATATTCCACTTTCAGCGTGACTCCCTCGGGAAGCGAGGCCTCCAGTGCCCTCAACAAAATCGGGTACCGCGTTGACGATACGTCGAGTATCTGAATGTTCCTCTCGTACTCCTTCAGCTCGTACTCCGAAACTGTTACCGAACTGTTCGGCTTGAATCTCTGTATCTTGTAACACGTTGGCGGCAATGCCCAGCTAAAAAGAAAGATGCAAAACCAATGTAGCCACGTCGTACGAATGGACGACACGGAAAGCTTGGACCGGTACGAGCGATACCTGTCGTCGACCTCCAGGTCCAAAGTATCCGCCAAGACATCAATGAATTTTTGATAGTTCTCCAATATCGGATAAGTGTAGCCCTTGATTTGTATGTTCAGAGTCACGTAAAGAGGGACCTTGGATTTTCCAGTCTGTCGATAGAAAAAAAAATCATGTCAATTGAGGTGACAACAGACACGAATCATAAGAAAAACAAAGCGAGAGTCACGGATCACAACATAGGTGCAGAGAAGCGCTAAACGAATAATACACCGTAAAAATAAATTTTTAATTTAATGTAACTTGGAATTTGCTTACATTACTTACATTAACTGGAGATCAATGTACTTATTTTGTAAAATAAAAATATCAGATATTAAAATTCGAAATCTTTTGCCTGAAATTTACAAAAATGTTTATTGAACCAAAAAATTGTATCGTAAAATTGCAACGCACGTGTGTTTGAAAGTTCAGAAACACCTTGCAATACCGTTAATTAATTTTGAAACCCGATTTTTTTACAGTGTACAGAGCTCGCGCTTTTCACGTAACATGCAAGCATGCAGCACGTCCCAAAACCGCCACTATGGAAAATTATTTTCCTTTTATATCTATTAATTTTTTTCTCATTTATATATATATTTTTTTTTTTGTACTATTTGTAATTTTATCTATCAGTGGGGCGAGTTGCCAACACGAAATGTTATAACCACACACATGTTGGTACTTACAGGCTCACTAATAGCCTAATGTAAACCAACGGGGTAACATACGGTCTATTATCATTTTCATGCAATGAATTTGAAATCTGAAGCAGGACAAAGCGTGTGTGCAAGAGAGATGGAAGTAAAATTTTTCATGCACTTCCAGTGACTGTGACTGCTCCCTTAGGTGTTCGGCCATTGGCGCCTTTACCTTATGATTATTTTTTTTTTTCATGTTATATTATTTTATCGACGGAGTAGTCCTTTACACAGAATTCAAAGTTGTGAACCAAAAACACAAGGCAAATAAAATTTGAATATACAATACTACATAATACATAGTACCGACTAACATTTTCAATTAGAAAAACAACATCAAATATATATAAATATAAAAGAAAGTCCTTAGGAAAGCCTAATGAAATTTTTTATTGTTATTGACTAATCGACTGGCTGATATGGGCTCGAAATTATTAGTATAACGTCTGCAACGCTCATCTTGGAGCTTGGTTTCTGAGATACGAGTGATAAAATGCCTTTGTTTAATTTTGAATGTCAGCGGTGATATTTCATTCCTTCTCATGTTCGCGCAACAGAAATTTTATAAATAAGAAAGATAATAAATTTTTATATACTAAAATGTTATTGTGTTTACACATGCTATATTTTGGTTCATATCGGTATTGTTATCTGAACTGTGAAAATTCTAAACGTAAAATAAATAAATAAATAACACGTGCACATTGCACACATGAATAAATCATCGGATACATAGTAAGGTATATACCTCAAGGTAGTCGGGTCTATACAAGCTGTAAGATCTGGGCAAAGACAGGGTACGCCTCGCGAGAAATCGTCCGATTCCTAAAAACTGTAAAAAAAAAAAAACATTTTACTCTATCGGATCGTTCGTTTTGGTATCAGCGCCGGTGAAAGAGCCTTCGATTCTGTGCGCCGCAAGGTTATGGTCGGACACAATTATCGAATTGTCGTAGGACACAAGACCCAAGCTTTTTTCGTTACCTTGCCAATTGTGTGCGTTGCCATTTGAATTACGTAAGACGACAAGTTGCAATTATCTCGCAGATGCAATGTTTACCACGAGACAAACGAGAAACAACACTGAACCGTAGAACCGCTACGATAAACTGTCAATATACAGTCAACTCCCTCTAACTCAACCAAAGTCAACGCTCTCCAGCAGGGTATTTCCCCTCAATTTTCTCGCAACGCAAAGCCCAAAAGGGGAAGGCGTTAACCCCACTTTCTCCAATTTATCGCACACACGCGCTCGCTCGTGGCTCTCGTAGTAGCAGCAAACACTGTGGCTCGTTTAAGGGGAAGTGAAACAGCTGTGCGTGCGAGAGAGATAGTTGCAATTTTTTAATTAACTTTATTCAATGGTTTGAATAAAGAATTAACTTTATTCAATGGTTTGAATTTTCCGTTTTTGAATTTTTTTTTAAGGCTATAACTAAGAAACGCTTGGCGCTATCGCCTCGAAACGTTTTGTGTGTACTTTCGAATCGTGATACGGAAGCATATTCGAAATTCGTGGCTCTACATCGATTTTTCAAATTTTTTAAAGAAATTTTAAATGTGTAAGAAAATTCTGAAAAAAAAGTAATTTGTTAATAACATTTTGTCATTATTATTATGCAAAATAAAAGATCTTGACATTATTGATGTAGCTGGTTGTTTTTCAGATTTTTGGCATATCTCGAAGTGCTAAATTTTTTATGGAATGAAACACTACGTATAATTTTCCAGTTCCTAATATTCCCTACGTGTTGCATAAACTCTCACGTGTCTTTCTGAGCTGCGGTCAAGTTTGAATTATTCACCGAATGGAACCGTCTCGCGCGCTTTAAACGCCTCACGGCAAGCCATGGTGGGGGATTCTCTCCAGCACGAAAATGAAGTCCCGAGAGCGTTGAGTTAGAGGGAGTTGACTGTACCATATACGTACATTTGTATTTATATACACACACATATGTGAGCAGTCGGCAGTACATCACGTGGACGATCGAGACATCGTCTGGTTCCACCTGCAGGAGATGAATTGAAATAGAATCCTTGGGCGACTGGTGAGTTGGTGATTCAGTCGCTCGCGATTGCTAAACGCAACAGGTCGCGCGAAGTTGTCGCTTGAATTTATATTCTTCCAACCCAACAATCGAGAAATATTAGCGCGAGCCTAATTTTTTGTTATCAGTGTAATTTGTCGTTTACAACGTGTTCGCGTCGTATGCCCTCGAGGCATTTCAGATTATTGCTCGTTTCTTTAGATTACTGCGCTATCGTCGACAACCGATGCGCCCGACGTCTATATATGCATATTTCCAGCGACTCTCGCATAATAACAATACACAAGTGCATTAGCCATCGACTGACTGAAATCGTCGGGGGACTTTTGTGGCCGTTCTAACACGTTTGCGTTGCACGTGTGAGTACATCGAATATCATTGATATTATCGTGAAACTTTGTATCCGCAGGAGATTCATGATTGCCGATCATTCATAGTTATACGGAATGACAATTAGCCTGCGAAAATTCACGCTATTGTAACAGTAGAGTTCGATTAGATATCAAGGATTTGTGTACTCAGTGAGCGTACAAAGTCGACAGCCTATAGTCCACCTCTCGATTCCTAATGTGTGAGAAGCTTAAACTCGAATGCTACCCCCTCTTTTTTTTCACGAGATAGCGAATTTGCTAAAGAAACAGATGATATTAGAATGATATCTTCAAGGCGAAGAGTTTTTTTTTTTTTTTTAAATAAAAAATCGCAGGTCGTGAACCGGGTTTTTCCAAGTTTCACTTTATCAGTATGCAATGCACGATTGCAAAACGGTAATGGCTGTGAATGCATCTCTCGTCCATGCAAAGTACGAATCATATCGAGCACAAAGAGTTAACTAGGGGGAATACTGCGCGTGCACGTTTTTTTTTTTATTTTTATTTAAACAAAAATGTGAGTATTGTCGCGGCGACCTTGACGTCACCTTCGAAAACTCGCCGCAGCTTATATTATATCGAGCACAAAGAGTTAACTAGGAGGAATACTGCGCGAGCACGTTTTTTTTTTTTTTTTTTTTATTTAAATAAATATGAGTTTTGTCGCGGCGACCTTGACGTCACCTTCGAAAACTCGCCGCAGCTTATATTCGTGCAGGAACAAAGAAGTCCTTGGCTGACCAAAAAATAAAATGGAAGAAAGAAAAAAACCACATCGAATTCCTCTCACTAATAGTCGAGCGCAATCGGACGAAACGAAATTTGAACAGCGACGATAAAAGACTTTGCGGCTTAATTGCTGGGCGATAAAGAAAAAATATATATATATACAATAAAGCTCTACGATATTAGCATCGAAAATTATTATCGCGGTAAATTGATGATACTTCTGGTATCTATTCGAGCGAGCCACTCGAGTAATTAATCTTCTTTTGGGAGATCTTTGGAAGATTCGGTCACGAGTTGAACACAGTGTACGATACCGTTGAGGAAAGAATTCATGTTTGATTACCGATGGTCAACACAAATTTCCACTCGAGTATGAATAATTCGATTCGGCTATTTCGAGTGCGAGCTGGGAATTGGAGAAGATAGCGAGAGCGGTTGCCGAGCGGGAACTCGCTATTGGGAAGGATTTATTAGGTTATCGAACATCTGGCCCAACAATGTTTTACGATCGGTAGTATTTAGCATCGCACGGACAGTTTTTTTTCTCGGTTTCGCTGGGTCTTCCTACTTTACCGACCGTGTAGAGATTGTTCCGCAAAGCCAGCAGCAATTGATCGACGCTATCGGCGAAAAGTTAACCTCAGTATAAATTCCGAATCTTTAAAATTCGCGATAAATTGGGAACCTTTGAAATTCGCGATAAATACGGTATCCTTGAAATTCACGATAAATTCCGAATCGTTGAAACTCGCGATAAATTCCGAAACTTCTTCAAAATATGCGATAAATTCCGAAACTTCGAAATTCGCCATAAATTCCGAAACTTCGAAATTCGCCATAAATTCCGAATCTTTGAAATTCGCCATAAATTCCGAATCTTTGAAATTCGCCATAAATTCCGAATCTTTGAAATTCGCCATAAATTCCGAATCTTTGAAATTCGCCATAAATTCCGAATCTTTGAAGTTCGCCATAAATTCCGAATCTTTGAAATTCGCCATAAATTCCGAATCTTTGAAATTCGCCATAAATTCCGAATCTTTGAAATTCGCAAAATAATTAACAACATTTGAAGCGGGGGGGGGCTTGGATAATTTGGTACGCCAATTCTGTTTCGTCGATCGGGATGTCGAGCCGGCACTCGTGATCTTTCGTCGTTCGGTATTTTTTATTATTTTTACACACTTCTTTTATCGCGTGAGTGCGAGAACTGGTTTTGCCCGCTGGAAAACCCAAGGTGCCCCGCCGACGGAGCGTGTGTTGATGCACCTAACGATGTATTAAGTACGACTGGCGCTCCGCCATTCACATTGAATTGAAAACAAACTTTAGCAGCTGCAAATGACTTTCTGAGCGATGCGTCGGTCGTATCTTGTGAGATTATCTACGCGTGTATCCCGAATCGACAGATTTTCCTCACTGACATGGCGATTACCGTCGGAAATTGATCGTCGCGACAGTCGTCGTTTCGCAATTCTATATCTAACTTCCGGTTTTCGGGGCACAGTATTTCGGCAACGAAAACCGGTTTTATCGGGAAGGTTTTATCATCGCTTTATACTCGATATGTACTCGCGCAAATAGCCAAGTGTCCCCCGGTAGCGTTTATCGGAAGACTAGATTCTACGAATTATATAATTTACATAACCGAACGTTTTTATCGTAGTTTTGCCGTCATGTAATCTCCGATACAGAGAACCAACGCGATGAATTTTAATCGTTTTGCAAGTTCAATATTAGCTTTCTTTTCTATTTATATCGTTTTTTTTTTCCTTCTCTTTACGTCGGGCGCGTTTAAGGACGGGGTCGCGAAAATTTTCCAGGTCTTCTGCGTGACGTCGCTTCTGGGGCAAACATAAGGTTTCAAACCCGAAGTAGCGATCTTTTTAATTTTTCTCTGGAATTTCTGGAGTTCATGATCGAATGTACACTGTAAAAAAATGTTGCTCGAAAATTAATGAACGGTATTGGAAGCTCTTTTACATAAACTGTTTCTGAAATTTCAAACACATGTTGCAATTTTACAGTGAAACTTTTTATTTTTAATGCAAATTTTTGTAAATTTCAGGCAAAAAATGTGTAATTTTAATATTTGGTACTATAATTTTACAAAAAAAAAAAGTAAATTAATATGTAATTAATGTAAGTAGGAAAGCAAATTTCAAGTTCTAGTACATTAAATTTACAATTTATCTTTACAGTGTACCCAGCAACTTAATACATAATGTAATCTGCGGTACAGAGAACAAACGCGCTGAATTTTAATCGTTTTGTAAGTTCGATATTAACTTTCTTTTCTCTTTACGTCGAGCGCATTGAAGGAGGGGCTCGCGAAATTTGTCCAGGTCTTCTGTGCGACGTCGCTTCCGATTTGAAAATAAGATTTTCAAACCGGAAGTGACGTTACAAAGAATTTAAAAAAAAAATGTATCTGGCATGTATCTTTCGAATTGATTATCAAATGTACCCAGCAACTGAATATATCATGCAATCCCCAGTACAGAGCACCAGCGTGCTGAATTTTTATCGTTTTGTAAGTTCAATATTAGCTTTCTTTTCTTTTTACGTTAAGCGCGATTTGGGAGTGGATCGCGAAATTTTTCCAGTATTGCCTGACGTTACTTTCGGTTCAAAAATAAGATTTTCAGTGCGAAATTAACGTTACAAATAATTTTTTTTTAAATCTCGGGAATATCACTTTCGATTTAAAAATAAGATTTACAATCCGAACCTAACGTTAAGAAGAAATAAAAAAAAAATCATCTGGAATATCACTTTCGGTTGAAAAATAAGATTTTTGGAATCGGACCTAACGTTACACAGAGTTAATGGAAAGAAAATTCTGAAATATCACACTAGGTTTAAAAATAAGATTTTCAATCCGAAACTAACGTTACAGAGAAATAAAAAAAATGATCTGGAATATCACTTTCGGTTTAAAAATAAGATTCTCAAATCAGACTTAACGTTACAGAAAATAAAAAAAATTCTGTGGAACATCACTTTCTGCTACAAAAAATAAGATTTTCAAACCGGGAGTGACGACGCAGAGAATTTTCAAAGAAATGTCTCCTGAATGTACCCTTCGAATTGATTGTCGAGTGTGCCCAGCGCGTGAGACTGATGAATCAAGGAGCACGCGGAAACAAAGGAGGGCGAAACAAAGCAGAAGCCCAGTGAGCCGTGCGGTAAAACGTGTGTGGACAAATCGTCCGTCGCAATAAATTCTGATCGGATCTCATTAACCGATTGCTTATCTGTGACAACAGTCGCAGACCCCCTCGCCTACAGTATAAATTCTGACGAAAATTATATCGTCGTGCTGATATCGGCTTCGTTGTCTCTTATTCCACATACGTTACGAAAAAAAAAAAAAAAATCTCTATATCGCCCTGATAGACAAGCGGCACGAAAAGTAGCAGTTGGCGCAATAATTGCGACATGTGCCGCACATGTGTCAAATATCGCGCCAATATTTCAACATTTCATGACGCTTGTCTATCTGGGCACATTTGTTTTCCGCACTTTCTCATTCCAAATATAATCCGAAGCTATTCCTTCCGCGAGTGTGCCTCTCTAATGTCGAGCCGGCTTGTTGTTTCCACGAGCGGGACTTCGTCTGTGTACGGATCTTATCTCCCTTGTTAAACAATTACAATCGTGCCAATAACGCGACTCTCGATTCGACAGCTTTAAGCTCGTCGAAATATCTTTCAGCTTCCACGCGCGCGCCCAATGAATTTTTCAAGGCTGACGATCGTTACTTTGTGATTACAGACACACGCGCCATATTCGATAAAAGAAAGAAAAATGCCGATCCTCGCTGACCTCTCCCGACGTCTTCACCTGTTGACTACCGACGCCAAGCCAGATCCGCCGCGAAACGGTGTCGCAGGCTATACACACAATTTGCCGGATCCAGCGGACCGCAGTCAGAAATCCTCACCGTCGACGCCGGACATCGACACGAGCGGGGCGGATCTCGGCGATCGCTTCCGTCGTCGAAAATCAGTTCCCAATCCTACCACCGGAGAAGGCGACAATTCGCCTTTAGGAAATGGCGGCGCGTCGAACGGAACAAAGAAAAATTCCAAGGACACGAAGGCTCCCCGCTTCAAAGCGAAAACAGCCTACAGAAACGGTGAATATCAGAGCTGGACAAAGTACCAAAAAATACTTAAAGTCAAATCACAAAGGATCACGAGCACTCGAAGTATCAAGTACCACATGTACTTGAAGCGTCGAATATCACGTGTACTTGAAGTATCAAGTATCACATGCACTTAAAACATTAATTATCACATGTACTTGACGTATCAAATATCACATGTACTCGAAGTATCAAGTACTTTTTGTACTTGAAGTATTTCTCAATAATTTTTTGCAGTTGGGTTCGTAGCATTAAGCATTATCTAAGCTTCGAAAAAGAAGGTGCAAAGTAATCTGCACATGGCATCCTCATTGCAAAAAACCGCTAACTGAAATTTTCGTAATTCGTCGCTTTGAATCTATTTTTAAATTGTTCTTCACTTTTTCGAATGTAAAAAAAAACCATAAAAAACGAAAAGTTTTTCCTACTCATTTTTTTATGGAATGTTTTTTAATAAATAAATAAAAAAATTCTCGTTAAAATTATACCTTTTGGAAAGTTCAGACATAATCATATATGTACTAATAGAAACAAGATGTCATGCTACTCATCGAGTGTACGTAATGCGAGCGTGAACTCAAAAAGTACTTGTACTTGGTACTTGAAATCGTAAAAGTATTTGAAGTACTCGAAGTACTTGAAGTACTTCAAGTACGTACCTGAAATACTGCCCGGCTGTGGTTGATATTAACGGGTAGCTCGTTATTACGATGAATAGTGAAAAAATAAAAAAATTACTCTGATCTTTTTGTCCTTAGCTACAGCACAGACAGCCAACATCGTTAATTACAATATAATAAATTCCAACGGGGTTAAAATTGGCGCGACCAAGACGTACGTTTGCAACGTTAATCAATGCACGAACAACTCGAAAGAATCGTCCGAGAGCGGAACCTCCAGAGCCAAGAGGAAAGTCATGCCAAAGGCCGTTGAAGATCTGAGCGCGTGCAAACGAGAAATATGCGTCGACGACATATTTGTTATAAAAACTCACATCGGCCACGGTTGGAGAGATGTTGTGCGACGTCTCGGTTATTCGGAGGGTCAGCTCGATCAGTTCGAGGAAAATCATAAAGGAAAGGGAATCGACGAGGTACTGTCGTATCGATGCGTTAATAATTGGACGATCGCATAAGTTGATATTTGATAAAATTAACTTAAACGGTAAAATTGATTTTCAGGTAATTTATCAAGCGTTCCTGGACTGGAAGCAGGCCAACGCTAAAGACGCACAGATCGGTATCCTGGTGAGGGTAATGTGGTCGTGCGGAGAATACGATTGCGCCGAAAGACTGGCCGCTGCGACTCAAGAAACACCGACGTAGCGGCCTCTCGTTGCTCATTTTTTTTTTTTTTTTACGACCAAAAAATTCTGTCGAACCATGACAGAATTTTATTCGCGAGGAAAGATAAACAATGAATCATCATATTAGCATTTATATTTTTAACCATTGTTACAATTTTTTTCTTCGACGCTCTTTTAAATAAGTTTATAATACAATACGGAACGCTTCACGCGTGCGCTTCGTCGTCGCTTCGATCGCCCCGATCTATTAGTATGCGTATATATATATATATTATTTCGTATGTTGTTTTAATATTTTTTATGGCTGAACTTACGCAAGCATTGAACACTGCTGATCTGCGTTGAAAATAATTTTATACGCTCAAGATGAAAGAAAGTTCAACGTTTTTTCTTGGAAAATAATAGCACTCGTTGCAGTACTCGTTATAGATATGTATACATATATATATATATATAGATAGATATTATGTATGAAAATAGAGACTTTTTGTATCCCTCAGCCTTACAATTACTTCCAATGCGACACGACATAGTTTTCGTTGGCGCGTCACGCTGTGAATTCGTCATCGTCGAATATAACGACTCTGTTAAATCTAATTAGTGAAATAACAATTGTTGATTTTTTGTACATAAAATAAATTTGTCAATTATTGAGTTCTGTGAGTGATAAATACGAATTTGGCGGTTTCGCCCATTAAAATAACGCGATATTTACCCACAAAACTGGAAATGTGTATTACAAAATGTATTCGTTATTTATTCATACGCGTGAAAGACTACAATTAATATTTACGAAGAAAATTTCATGTCAATACGGCGCTATGATCCGAGTCAGTCTAGTCAGACGTCAAATGCCGATAACGCAATATTCCCTGTAATTTGTCACGGTTATCGTCAGGAATATGACCGGCCGCGTTGTTACAGCCGATGAGTTTGTCAGGACAACAAATAGTGCCGATAAATTATCTACCATCCGTTTTATGAATCTATGAGAAACCCAAACTTCGTCTATTTCGATGCGCTGATCGCTATTTTCTTCGACCCTCACGGATACTTCACTCTCATCGAAATTCTATTGTCGAACTCACAATTTGGTCAGCTCTCAAATATTTTTTACTTACAAACATCGAATTCCTTAAACATCGGCTCCATACTTTGATTTGCATAAAAGAAATTAGTCGGTTATTGAGTTCCGTGAGTTGAAACTTCGGTGCTACATATGGACGTGGTTCAAATTTAGCGGTTTCACACATTAAAATAACGCGCTACGATATTTATCCACAAAACTGAAAATATGTACTATAGAATGAATTCGTACGCGCGAAAAGACTAAAAATCATATTTTCAAAGAAAATTTCAAGCTTGTATAAGTTGTGATTTTTACCCACAAAACTGGAAATATGTATTATAGAATTTATTCGTAGGCTCGAAAAGGCTAAACATTATATTTTCAAGGAAAATTTCAAGTTTATACAAGTTGTGATTTTTACCTACAAAACTTGAAATGTATATCATAGAATGAATTCGTACGCGCGAAAAGACGAAAAAAAAATTTCAAAGAGAATTTTAAGTTTATATAAGCTGTCCCCTCGTTCGTACAAGTTTATACGTCACTATGATCGTAGTCAGTCTAGTCAGACATCAAATGCCGGTAACGCCGACATTCCCCGTAATTTGACACGATTGTCATAAGGAATATGATCGGCGACATTGTTAAAGTTCACGGTGATTTCGTCGTGACAACACACAGTTCACATAAATAATCTACAATCTGTTTTATGAATCCATGAGAAATCCAAACTTCGTCTAGTCCGACGCGCCGGCCGCTATTTTCTTCGCCGCGCACGGCGACTTGACGCCCATCGATATCCTGTTGTCCAACTCACAATTTGGTTGCCCTTCGAATATTCTCTGCTTGCAACTCTCGAACTCCTTGAACATCGCCTCCATACTTTGATTTGCATCCAGCGTTATTACCGGCGCCGGTACGGGAAACAGCGTTTGATCGTACAGCCATTCGTCGTGGACCTCGTGGACTTGCTGCAGATATTCCAAAGACACGCAGTCCTCCTCCTTGCGCGCTCGTTGCCGCATTCTTTGGTATACGATCTCCGGCGTCGTTCGCAAGTAAACTGTTGACACAATCGAAAAGACAATTTTTTTATTGCAGAATCTCTCCGAACCAACATCGATCGCACAGTCTGATTTCCCTCTTACGAGCGCGTGATATATCACGGTAGGCAATTAAAATTATTACCAATGGAATTATTTTTTTGTGTCCTCATAGAGAAAGTTGTTTTTGTAAAAGAAATAAAAAAATAAAAATAAAATATGAGTCAATATACTTAGAATTGTTTACAACTTGCAGAAATGCGACTTGTGTGTGCGTGTGTTTGACTTGCATCGATTACAACGGCTATAGTTCGAAAACGGTTTGAGATAGCGGAAAAAAAAGATTGAGTCTCGGTTCGAGATTCTACACCATTTTGAAATGAAAAAAAAGTATACGGTAGCTTAAACTTGCGTAAATGTTGAGCTATCGTCCTAAAACTGCATACAAATATAATACTATGATTAAAGATCTTTGGTATCGAATTTGGCCAAAATCTATACAGGGGATCAGACTTTAGGGGATTTTGAGTTTTTTGAAAAATTACTATAAACAGTACAATTCAAGTAAAGATGGAGGTATTCGAGCTGAAATTTGGCATCTGAATGGATTGGCACTGTACAATGTTTGGTATTATATTTGGCAAAAATTGATCGAAGCGTCTAAATTTTATGTGATTTTGAAAGTTTATCATTTTTCGAAAAATTTGTATCTTTCGTTCGGCACGAGTTTCTGCATCAAATGTGGCTCTAGGAGTAAAACAATTTGGAGATTCGTCATCAGTAGGGAAAAATACGCAAAGCATAGCCTCGACGAATTACCCAAATTTGAATTAACGATTTTCTACCATAAACTTTGGGGTAAATTTTGACTTTCAATTTTCTGAGATGAAGAAATTTTTTGATGTTACAAAAAAAGCTGCAAAGTAATTTGTATACGGCTTCCGCATTTATTACAAATTTGCGCAATTCCTCCTCTATGAGGAAGCCAAAATCGATCAACAAACTTTTTCATGGTGAACGCTATCCACAAAATTGTATAAAAACAATTCTATAAAAAAATCGTAAATAAATGCCGAAGCCAGGTGCGAATTACATTGTATCTTTTTATTTTCAACAATTCCTCGACTTACCGATCAAATCAGTTTCGATGCTGGCGTTACTTATGCACCAATCGTACCAGTCCTGGAGTACAACACCCTCGACGTCGCTCAACATCCTGGTACGTTTCATGTTCTCGATGAAGCAACGGGCGCTGTAAACCGATCTCTCCATAACTTTGTACGGCAGCTCTGTCTTGAGTGTGTGAAGTTGGAGCATCGTCAGCTGCACGTACGATTGAAATAAAAACGCGTATCTCTTCGGATCTTTGTACATCAGGTCCTGAAATTCAGTTTTTTCAAATTAGAATATGTCTTTTTGTCAAATGTTTTTTTTTTTTCTGTTTTGTTCATTTTACTAAACTACAATAATCGTACCAATAAGTTTGTTCCAGATACGTTGCGCCAGAGCTCTACAGGTTCCTGCAATACCATAATGTTGTTATAATTTTTGAAATTGTTCAGAAACGTTGTTTTGCCGCTTCCGATGTTGCCCTCTATGCACACCGTGAACGGCCTGTTGTGATGCTTCAAGGGAGACGACATCCTCACTAGTATCCTAAATACAGATTTTCCTGCAAAATAATAACGTACCGGTCACTCAGATTTCTCACAGTTCTGAAATTTCTGCAATTTATAAATTTATAAATTTTTCTAATTTCTACAATTTATAAATTTCTACAATTTCTACAACTTCTACGATTTCCACAATTTATAAATTTCTACAGTTTCGAAATTTAGAATCTGTCGAAATTTAGAACTTATCAAAATGTAGAACCCAGAAATTCCTAGATTCTAAATTTTTATAATTCCTCAATTCCTACAATTTCTATAGTCTAAAATCTCTACATATTAACGAACAAGAGGACAACTTATCCGTACTTACCGTCTCAAAATTAACGAAATTGATAGGAACGATGAATAATTTACCGAAGGGTCAACAAAAACGATGTGTACACATTCGCAAAAACGCGGAGACAATGAATGAAAAGTTGATCGAACGACGAGGCAGAGTTTCTTGCGCGAGTTCCGAACGAGTTGAGAATTTAGCACCCAAGGAAAATATCAGTGAAGTTACTGTTGCTGTACTCAAGCGGACGTGTTACCGCCTAATGTCGGGGGCGAGTAAATACGTTGCACGGAACCCGTCGATTTCCCGCCAAATAGCACGTTGCCCCTTCGCGCTGAGCGCTGATTGGCCGATGCGGCCTCACGTCGACCTTCGCGTTTCGATGGTCGCGAGGACTTTAATTCAATTGATTTTGTTTTACAACAGCAACGCAGATTCGACGTGCGATTTTAGTGGATTATTCTATCGAGGCCGAATGAGCGGTAAACTTTTATTCAACGCCGAACGAAGTATCTTTTGTTAACCGCAGACTATACAGTTCTCCTCATTTCCGGTAAGCTTCGGGATCCGAAGTCGTACGAGCGATCCGAACTCACGCCGCTTCCGACGTGCATGCCCGAATTATTTAATAATCCTCATCGATTTATCGCAATTCGTTCGACTCCGCGTTACTCGGAAATGCAAAGTCGACAAGACATCCCGGATGACGTGTAATTAACATTTTCATGTCGCATGCGATTAGCGGCACGCACGAACGAGATCGCTCGCACACCGGCTCAAGAAGATTTCACGATCACGATCGTCCGCTCTCGGGCTTACCGAATGTTGTCATTTCGATGCGACTGTCGGCTATCGATCGTCTTTTTCTTCCAGTGTCACTGAAATCCTCGAGATCGTCACCGTCAATCAACTGAGTCAGTTGTCATGCGTGAATACAACCGGTGAGAATACCAAGCGGAGCGTCGGAGCAACCTTGCAGAAGACTGCTGCGCCACCGAGCGACCGCGCGTGAACTTGTCAGCGACCGAGCGGCGCTCGCCAACTTAGGAAAAATGAAGAAAAAAAAACTACACGGCAGCCCTGAGCGATCCGAGATTCGTGGCAGACTTCAACTGCACGAACGAGGTGCATTTATCGCCAAATCCCGCTCGCAGGTGCACTCGCGTCTGCGGTGGTGCAGTTGCGCACTGCGCCGACAGGCAGAAGGGTGTGCGTCGATCTTTTCGACGGTGCGACCGTTTCGCTATCGGGCCGTCACGCAGGCCTCGATGCGAACGATAGTTCGCACTAACGAGGCCGACGTTAGCTAATCGATTGCTCGATCGCTCGGCAGGTAATGCGAAAGCTCGAACGAGGCGCATGCCAGGGACAATCGGTAGAATTACGCGGGTATGGAAAATGGTAAAAAATAAATAAAGCTCTCGCGATGGGAACGAACGTGATTGACGTCGGACACGTCGTCGTGCGAGAGGAGACGGGTGGATCGGCTGATGAAAACACCGCGATTTCATGAAGCAATCTTTGGATAGTAAAATACGTACATTGCGGGCAGGCCGATGAAACTTTCCGACCGAACGTCCGAATCTGATACTGATAGAATCGACCGGCGGGCAAAACTATCGACTAACGAGGCTGGAATAAAAAAGATAAAAAAAGAAACTGGCAATTTTCTATCGTGCACGAAACACACCCCCTGAGAAGAGGTCGTTTGCAGGGCACGATAGCGAAGAGAGATAACGTGCTCGCGTACGATATTGTTTCACACTATCGGGATCTCTCCGTGTGCATGGGAGCTGCGAGTTTTCAGCGAACGTCCATCGAGCTGCACGCAAAGCGAGAGCCGCGGAAGACAGTACGTGCCGAGAATCCTAGACCCAAGGTTTTCCCCTTTCGCGCTCCGTCGCTCGCGGGAGGGATCTCGCGGTGCTGGCGCTTGCCTCCCTGCTAGTACCGTTGGGTGATTCTTTTTTTTTTTGTTTCTTTTTTTCCCTTTATTTATTATTCCACCCTCTGCAGCCGCGTGCTCTATAATCCTGCGCAAGTTCGATAACGCGCAGACTCCGGGACTTCGCAGCATCACCGCTGGGGATCTCTCGGGGGGAGCTCAGTACCAAAAGTCCGTAGGCCGAAAGTGGACCGGTCCCCGGAGCGAGGCTCGCGCGCACTCGTCTCAGTTTCGGTTTTGTCGAACGAGATTGTGGATAGCGGAATCGCTCCGTCGACCTTGAGGAAGAGGAGGAAGAGGCAGAATAAAAACCTACCGGTGGCTTTTACGAACAGCGATACTCGACACCACCGGCCAACACCATGGCAGATCACGACAATATGTACGACGATGAGGTACACAACAGAGAGCACGAAATTACTACATGTGTCTTTGCTCGTAGGAGTTTTTTTTTCTTTTTTGTTGCGTGAGAATTTTTTTTTTCTCCGTCCATCGAACGTATCTATCGATGTCGGTTATCGGGCATTGTAACGTTCGTTCAAGCCAGGCTTCATTCAAAGTTTTTAGATTTCAATTTTATCGTCATTTTACACGACTAAAGTATTATCATTATTTTTAAAAATATGTTTCACTCGAGTCGGAGAATCTCTTTTTCTTCGTCCATCCAACGTATCGATGTCGGTTATCAGCGATTATAATTTTCATTCCAGCCCGGCCGATTTCTTTAATCGTAACTTTTACACCACTAAAATATCATTTTTTATTTACTTCTCTAAGTTGCTTTCTGGTGTAGTTATCCTTCGCATCAGAAATTTTGCAAAAGGCATCGAATAGCGAACGCTCGCCGTTCGGTGCTTTATGTTTTCTTTCTCGTGGATACGAAATGTTCGGAGTCCGTCGAGAAAAGACGGATTGACTCATCGCTCGTCACGGTCTTCGGGAGACTGAAAATATATCGGACTGTCCCGTGTCCCGCCAAAGTCGAGAGAGGGAGAGGCAAAGAGAACGAGCGGTTCTTCGCGTATCTATCCATCGAATGCCCCGACGTTTGCCGGCGCGCTCTATACGCCAGACTTCGCTCCCCGGGAACGAGTTATGTATTAATCAATTTACAAAACACTCCAGCCTCGAGCCGCTCGAGAGGATCGGGCGCGGAATACTCCTGGCCGTGGCCGGCCTCGGCGTACCCCCCTTCACCGGCCCGATCAATCCTTCCATATCAATTCGCCGATAGCGTACAACTCGTGGGCGAAATATGGAAATAAATTTTTACCCGTCCCGCTGACCCGACCTTTCGCACATCCCACACATCGTCGTGCGGGCGCAGGGGAGCGGGGCAGAACGGACCGCCATTCCAGATCAAACCTTTTTATGCTCCCCGTAAAAAAAAATGTTTTTTAAACATTAATAAAAATGTTAACATAAAAAATTTGTTGAACACTTTTTTCGACATTAAACATTTGTTTTCAACATTAAACTTTTTTTTGACATTAAACGTTTTTTCAACATTAAGGATTTTTTCAACATTAAACATTTTTTCAACATTAAACATTTTTTCAACATCAAACATTTTTTCAACATTAAACATTGTTTCAACATTAAACATTGTTTCAACATTAAACATTGTTTCAACATTAAACATTGTTTCAACATTAAACATTTTTCAATAATAAGCATTTTTCAATAATAAGCATTTTTCAATAATAAGCATTTTTCAATAATAAGCATTTTTCAATAATAAGCATTTTTCAATAATAAGCATTTTTCAATAATAAGCATTTTTCAATAATAAGCATTTTTCAATAATAAGCATTTTTCAATAATAAGCATTTTTCAATAATAAGCATTTTTCAATAATAAGCATTTTTCAATAATAAGCATTTTTCAATAATAAGCATTTTTCAATAATAAGCATTTTTCAATAATAAGCATTTTTTCAACATCAAACATTTTTTCAACATCAAACATTTTTTCAACATCAAACATTTTTTCAACATCAAACATTTTTTCAACATCAAACATTTTTTCAACATCAAACATTTTTTCAACATCAAACATTTTTTCAACATCAAACATTTTTTCAACATCAAACATTTTTTCAACATCAAACATTTTTTCAACATCAAACATTTTTTCAACATCAAACATTTTTTCAACATCAAACATTTTTTCAACATCAAACATTTTTTCAACATCAAACATTTTTTCAACATCAAACATTTTTTCAACATCAAACATTTTTTCAACATCAAACATTTTTTCAACATCAAACATTTTTTCAACATCAAACATTTTTTCAACATCAAACATTTTTTCAACATCAAACATTTTTTAACATTAAACGTTTTTTAACAATTTAATTTTTTTACGTTCAACATTTTTTTTTAATAACATTTTTTTTTTTCACTATAACAGTGCGAGTACCGACGATTACCGTTCTATTCATAGCCGTTCGTGCACTCATACTGGATAAAGCTAAGCCCCGTGTATTTCTGGTGTGTGAGCGTGTGTGTGTGTGTGTGCGTTTGAGCGATAGACGGAAGACGATTGGTTTCGGCCGAGGATAATCGAGTGCGATCGATTTTCTTTGCTCGCTTTACGCGACACGGAGAACCCGACGAAGGTCTGTGTGAAAAGCCACGCGAATACGGACTATCGAAGACGTTTGCATTATAATGCGGTAAACGCTTTCCCGCACTTATTTGATAACCACACGATTATATTTTCTTGCATTACACACACGCAAAGACGCGGTGTCATATGTGCCGTTTACGTGCGATGCTGCGTCGCTCGAAAGAGAAAATTTCCTTCTATTTTCATCCCCGAGAAAAACACGACCGTGAAACGCAAAAATCGTCCAGAGGAAATATCGCAATTTTTTTTTTTTATTTATAAAACAAAATGGATAGTGGAATTTTATGACTACGCGATTATCTTGTCGGGCGTCGCTTTACGCGACACGGAGAACACGACGAATGTGTGAAAAGCCACGCGAATCCGGACTATCGTATACGTTTGCATTATAATGCGGCAAACGCTCTTTCCCGCTGCCGAGGCCGCCTCCGTGCCGTCAACCGGAGTCGGGGAAAACGCAAGACACAGAGAAACGTAGCTCGCTCGCTACAACATCCATCCCGCGCCTCCCCGGCCCTTTCTCTATCGATTTGAACCAGCAGCAGCTGACTGCCCCGCGAGCGCTCTACCCTCGAGGCTAAAAGCAACGCTCAACCCTCTGCGTTTATGTCGCGCATCACACACACGCAAAGACACGGGGTCATATGTGCCGCTTACGTGCGATGCTGCCGTCCCTCGAAAGAGAAAATTTCCCTTCTATTTTCATCCCCGCGGGAAAGACACGACGGTGGGATGCAAAAATCGTCCGGTGGAAATATAGCATTTTTTTAATTTAAAAAAAAAAAAACTGAAATGGATAGTGGAATTTTATAACCACGCGATTATATTGTCGTGCATCACACACACGCATAGACACGGGGTGGCACGCAAAAATCGTGTCCAGAGAAACTATCGCAATTTTTCACCCAGAAAAAAAACAATTATTTTACGGCCACCGTTTATTTGGTTTGAGTAAAATATTTATTTGATTTAAATGAATATTTATTTAAATTTAGTAAATAGTTACTTAAATGAAATAAATATTTATTTAAATCAAATAAATATTTTACTTAAACCAAATAAACGGTGGCCGTCAAATAAATTTTTTTTCTGGGTGTTTTTAATGAAAAAAAGGATACTCAAATTTGATAACTACACGATTATATTTTTTTGCATTACACACACGCAAAGACACGGGGTCATATGTGCCGCTTACGAGCGATGCTGCGTCGCTCGAAAGAGAAAATTTCCTTTCTATTTTCATCCCCGCAGGAAAGACACGACGGTGGGATGCAAAAATCGTCCGGAGGAAATACAACAATGTTTTTGTAAATAAAAAATAAAAATAAATAAAATGGATAGTGGAATCTTATAACTACGCGATTATATTGTCGCGCATCACACACACGCAAAGACACGGGGTGGAACGCAAAAATCATGTCCGGAGAAACAATCGCAATTTTTCACCCAGAAAAAAAAATTATTTTACGACCACCGTTTATTTGGTTTGAGTAAAATATTTATTTGATTTAAATGAATATTTATTTAAATTTAGTGAATAGTTACTTAAATGAAATAAATATTTATTTAAATCAAATAAATATTTCACTTAAACCAAATAAACATTTCACTTAAACCAAATAAACGGTGGCCGTCAAATAAACTTTTTTCTGGGTGTTTTTAATGAAAAAAAGGATAGTCAAATTTGATAACTACACGATTATATTTTTTTGCATTACACACACGCAAAGACACGGGGTCATATGTGCCGTTTACGTGCGATGCTGCGTCGCTCGAAAGAGAAAATTTCCTTCTATTTTCATCCCCGGGAAAGACACGACGGTGGAATCCAAAAATCGTCCGTAGGAAATAACGCAATTTTTTTTTATGCAAATAAAAAAATCTGTACTGATATGTTATGACTACTCGATTATATTGTCACGCATCACGGACACGCGTATGCACGCAAACAGAGGGAGTCATAAATGTCGCCTATGTGCGATGCTGTATCGCTCGAAAGAGAGAATTTCCGGAGCGCGCATAATATTTCCATTCCCGGCAGAGACACGACAGTGGAACGCAAAAATCGTCCAAGGGAACTATCGCAATTTTGTTAATTAAAAAAAATGTATACCGAGATTTCGTAACTACCCGATTATATTCAATACAAAGATAGAGCTAGTTCGTATTTGAATGACTCTGAGTATAGAGAATATTCTAACGTTTAAGGGAGAATGGGGCAAAGCGGAATATTTTTTATTTTTTATTTTTTGAGTTACGTAAAAAGTTTTTATCGCAGATGGAAGACACTGGTCTGTTTTTCTCTGGCAGTGTATAGAACGCTCAACCCTCTGCGTTTATGTCGCGTATCACACTCACGCACATGCACACGAACACATGGAGTCATATACTTACACAAGCACACATGCAGACAAGCACATGGAGTCATATACTTACACACGCACACATGCACACAAAAATATGGAGTCATATACTTACACACGCACCCATGCACACAAACACATGGAGCCATATACTTACACATGCACACATGCACACAAACACATGGAATCTTATACTTACACACGCACACAGGCACAGAAAAACATGAAGTCAAATGCTTACACACGCACACAAACACATGGAGTTAAATACTTACACACGCACACATGCACACAAACACATGGAGTTAAATACTTTCACACGCACACATGCACACAAACACATGGAGTCTTATACTTACACACGCACACGTGCACACAAACACATGGAGTCTTATACTTACACACGCACACGTGCACACAAACACATGGAGTCTTATACTTACACACGCACACATGCACACAAACACATGGAGTCAAATACTTAAACACGCACACATGCGCACAAACACATGGAGTCAAATGCTTACACACGCACATATGGAGTCATATACTTGCACACCCACACTTGCGCACAAACTCATACGTGCGATGCTTTGCCGCTCGAAAGAGAGAATTTCCAGAGCACGCATACCACCACTTTCATCCCCGGGAAAGATACGAGAGTGGAACGCGAGAATCGTTCAGAGGAACTATAGGAAATGAAAAAAAAAAAAAAAATGATTACTGAGATTTTATAACAACTCGATTGTATTGATTATAGCGCTGGTTCGTATTTGGATAACACTGACTATTGAGAGTATTGGACCATTTAGAGAATGGGGCAAAACGAACCATTACATTTTTTTTTTTTTCGGGCACGTAAAACGGTCTTATCTCAGATGGGGGACATTGGTCCGTTTTACCCCGGGCAGTGTGCAGAACCGAGCCGTACAAAGTTAGTTCGGCTGACGTAGTGGTTCTTCCGATAAATCGTTAATTACGGGACAAACGAGCGGCACCGAGCTATCGAAGATTATTTTACGATCGGATGGAGCGAGGCGAGTTATTTTCAACGCTCCTTCATCTCGCCACTCTATTAATCGAACTCGTCGCTCCTGCACCGTTTATATTTACACGGCATTAAAACGGAAGCTTTGACGAATCGTCTGCAAAGAAGGGCGAGAGGGAGGTTTGTTAATTGTCCGCGAGGAACGCGCGGGTCGAGAGGGCACTTTGCATGTCTGTACAGTATTCGTGCTTTCGTTAACGAGCTCCAATTTTTGTGCTTTCGCACAGTACAGTTTACTTATCCGGCGAACTTATTCCGCCGGTGAACTAAATTTCCGGTTCTTTGCAAACATATGCGGGAGAGGCTTTTGTGTATAATACTCGGGAATATTTCGTTCGCGAACCGCCTCTGCACGAGCGAGTCCACTTGGGCTTTTTTCCCAATGGGAAACAAATTGACCGAACTCCTTTCGGAGTTCGGTCACGTCGCTTCGGGGCTGGCCCGTCCAATCTCGTCTTCATTCACTCCCTGCCGTTTGAAGTTAATTGCAGTTATAATTACAAAACGAGGTTACAAAAGGGATACGGCCCGTAGATACATAACATAACATAACATAACATAATGATTTATCAAATTCATCAAAAGAAACTATTAATAACTAACTCAGAAGAAACTTTAATAAATTAATAATAATAATAATTATTATTATTATTATTTATCGACTATTCGAAATACAAATGAGATCAGAACGCATCCCGGAAAAAATACCCTGGGAAAAATACCCCCCCCCCCCCCCCCCCCCCCTCCCCACACACACACACACACATACGCTTACACGAGAGTATTTTTTCCAGGGGTCCTTTGCCCAGGGGTTTTTCTAGGGATATTTGTCCCGGGATATTTTTTGGAGGTATTTCTCCGGGATTATTCTTTCAACCTTTTAAACGTGGTGTTTAAAAGGCCCCAGACCCATGGCCTTGAAAAATGAACACCCCATAAGAAACAAGCGACGCTTGCGGAGAGAGAGCCCGACTCGCGCCGAACCCGCAAGACACTGTCTGAGCGATCGAATCGCACCATGACACTACTGCAGCACTTTCTGCACTCATCATACTCAGATATTCAGGCGCACACCGCAAGTCGATGACCAGATCATCCGCGTAAAGAAGGTGTAAACTTTTTTTTTTATTAATTGTAATGATAATAATATAAATATTATTATGCTTATGATTATTATTATTATCATTATTATTACTATTATTATGTTTATGATTATTACTATTATTAATAATCAGAGGGGGGCAGTACTGGAAGTATCGGGTACATGGCTTCTTCATTTGTTACAATTTGGCGCATAATTTCCTCTGTGAGGGAGGCAAAATCGATCAACGAATGGTCTCATGGAGAAAGCTATGCGCAAACGTGTAATAAATCCGGAAGGAATATGCAAATCGCTTTGCACCTTTTTTAAAAGAAGATTACGCTTTACGCTACGAACCTAATTGCGAAAAGTACTTCTGATACTTTGTACTTTGTATCCGAAGTATTTTGTGGTCCAGCTCTGTTATTAATAACACCATTATTAATTATATGTATTATTATTATTATTACAAAAAATGTCTGTGCGTACAGATTGATTTTAATTTCATTTAATGCTTCAAGTACACGCGTCACGATAATTGTAACTATACACATGTCTCGCCAGGGCACCTGTAGATTTTTAAACTACCGGTCATATACGGTTTATTAACGATTTTAGTCGCTCTGCCTCTCTCTATATCTCTCTCTCACACTCACTTTCGTCCTCGGTACGGTATTGACCTGGCTCGATATTGACCGTGTCTCATCCCCGTTCTTCTCTACTCAATCAATCGTGCAAAAACTCGATGACCGAGTGAACCCCACTATACTGCTTTAATTTTCCTTCCGTCCTAATTCCGGCTTTAGGGTCGCGAAAAACTCCACCGGAGCGTCATCATTTATCCGGGACTATCCGTAAATCCCGAAGATCATCATTTTTCCGCTAAATAGGTCGCGTAACAAATTTTTGTCGCCGTCGTTCCGAGGCTTATATCCGACGTATCTTATTTCCACGGATCACGAACATGCAATTTCTTTCTATCCCGATATGGTATACTTTATACATTAACCCGTTCGGGAAAGAAAGAGAAACATTATTTTCAGCGATAATAACTGGCAAAGCGGTCTTCAGCACGCACGAGAATAATAAAAGACTCCGAGCCAATCGATATAATCCTTCTCGTCGTCGAACTTCAGATTTATCGACGTATTCATACTACTAGTGAATTTACAAAATAATAAAAAAAATTTGTTTACAACTTCTTAACGAATATCCCACTGATTTCTATTCTGACATAGCATACTTCATACGTTACGTAGTATGCGTCATCGTATAATTCATACATGTACTTCAAAAAAACCCATTCGAGATAATAAAAAAAAAAAACTTTTTCAGCGATAATAATTTGCAACGCGTTCCTCAGCCCGTACGAGAGTAATAAAATACTCCGAGCCAATCGATATAATCCTCCTCGTCGTCGAACTTCAGATTTATCGACGTATTCATACTAATAGTGGATTTACAAAATAATAAAAAAAAATTCTTTACAACTTCTTAACGAATATCCCACTGATTTCTATTCTGACATAGCATACTTCATACGTTACGTAGTATGCGTCATCGTATAATTCATACATGTACTTCAAAAAAACCCATTCGAGATAATAAAAAAAAAAAACTTTTTCAGCGATAATAATTTGCAACGCGTTCCTCAGCCCGTACGAGAGTAATAAAATACTTCGAGCCAATCGATATAATCCTCCTCGTCGTCGAACTTCAGATTTATCGACGTATTCATACTAATAGTGAATTTACAAAATAATAAAAAAAAATTCTTTACAACTTCTTAACGAATATCCCACTGATTTCTATTCTGACATAGCATACTTCATACGTTACGTAGTATGCGTCATCGTATAATTCATACATATACTTAAAAAAAAACCATTCGAGATAATTAAAAAAAAAAAACTTTTTCAGCGATAATAATTTGCAACGCGTTCCTCAGCCCGTACGAGAGTAATAAAATACTCCGAGCTAATCTATATAATCCTCCTCGTCGTCAAACTTCGGATTTATCGATGCATAACACTAATAGTGCATTTACAAAATATAATGAACTTTTTTCTTTTTCGCTTTAGTACTTTTTTTAAACTTTGTAACGAGTATGCTACTGATTTCTATCCTGACATGGTATACTTCATACCTTACGTAGTATGTTTCGTAGTGTACTTCATACGTTAACCCATTCGAGATGAAAAAAAAAGACTTTTTCAGCGATAATAATTTTCAAAGCGTTAACCTAGTCAGTCAAGCGACCATCGAAAGACTCAAAAAACGACTGTTCGTTCTGTGACACTTTTCGTCCGGAATAACGACCGAAATAAAGACCAATTTTTAGGTTGAGAATGGATCGTTTTTTCATCAATGACCGCAAAATGACCACGAATACGACCGTTGTACGAATTACTGAAAAAGTTCCAGATTGGGTCGGTTCGGCTGGGTTAATCAGAAAGTAACCGGAAAGACGACCATGTTGAGAGGTTTTCTTTGGATCGTTCTTCGGGTCTTTTATGAAAAACGACTTATCTGAGTCCTCGTCAACGGTCCCTTTGCAGGTAGTTTTTCATAAACGACTTGAAGAACGACCCAAAGAAAAACTCTCAACATGGTCGTCATTCCGGTTACTTACTGATCAACGCCGGCGAAACGACCCAACCTAGAGCTTTTCCAGTAATTCATACATCGGCCGTTTCTGTGGTCATTTCGCGGTCATTGATGGAAAAACGACCGATCCTCAACCTAACGATTGGTATTTTTTTCGGTCGTTATTTCGGACGAAAAGTGTCACAGAACGACCAGTCGTTTTTTGGGTCTTTTGATAGTCGTTAAAGACGGTCGTTTGACTTGCTAGGGTCAGCCCGCACGAGAATAATAAAAGACTCCGAGCCAATCGATATAATCCTCCTCGTCGTCGAACTTCAGTTTTATCAATGTATAATACTGTGAATTTACGAAATAATGACTTTTTCTTTTTTCTTTCATTCACAAAAAAACAGGAGCTCGTCTCGTCGAACCCTAATCAGAGAAACTGGCGAGGGATCCTGATAGCATTGCTTGTCATCATTGCGGTCCTTGCTCTGATCGTCACGTCTGTGGCGCTTCTCACGCCGCCGGACGAGGGTCCTCGAGTAAGGGGTGCGCGCTTGCGGCTTTCCGAGGTGAGTTATCGCTGTTATTTCATCGTCAAAGTGCCGATACGGCGATATAGGATAAGTGCGGTGGGTATAAACCACCCCGACTTCCACCTAGATCCATTATTCTGAGACGATATTCGTCATTTGGACTAAACCACTTAGTTCCTCATAGACGAGGCTATGTTTCCGTAAAAAGAAAAGTCGAGATTTTAATGTCAGAGTACTTAAAATACTCTAAAACTTCGTGATATTCGATTTTGCTTCCTCGCAGAGGAAGTTGTGTTTTCATTTTTTTTTTATCGGGATTTTAATGTCAGAACACTTAAAATAGTCTAAAATGTCGAAAAATTCGATTTTGCTTTCGAGTAGAGAAAGTCGTGTTTTCGTAAAAAAAAAAAATCGGGACTTTAATGTCAGAGCACTTAAAATAGTCTAAAAAGTCGAAAAATTCGAATTTGTTTTCTCGTGGAGGAAGTCGTGTTTTCGTTAAAAAAAAATCGGGGTTTTAATTTCAGAGCACTTAAGATAGTCTAAACGTCGAGAAATGCGATCTTTAGCTGTTATCCGGGTGTATGTGTGTGACAGATATGTTTTACTTTAAAACGGTTATAACTGGGAAACGGTCTGAGACAGCGAGTTGAAATTTGTTACATTAGTTAAGTGGTCACGTCGCTTCGCTGAGTGCAATTTTCATAAAGATTGAAGTCCCGTTAGCGACTTTATGCGTTTTTTTTTATTTTTTGCAAATTCCAGCTCCAACTTTTTTGCAGCTCCAACTTGCGTAAATGTTGAGCTATCGTCCTAAAACTGCATACAAATATAACATTTTGATCAAAGACTTCTGGCATTGGAATTGGCCGAAATTTTTGATTTGTTTGAAAAATTACTAAAAACGAAGAATATCGAGTAAAAATTTAGGTATCGAGCTCAAATTTGGCAAGTGAATGGATTAAAACTGCACGATGCTTGGTATTAAATTTAAAAACAAATAACAGATAATAGGTAGAACGTTTAAATTTTATGAAATTTTTAAATGTCTGAATTTTCCGAAAAAAACGTTTATTGCATCTGACACGAGTTTTAGAATCAAATATAATGCAAGGAGTAAGATGAGTTACAGTTTTGTAACCATCGGGGAAGAATAGATTCAAATTCGCCTCACAACGACAAAATCGATTAATGAACTTTTATGCGCAAAATTGTAATAAATGACGAAGCCATCTAAAAATTACTCTGCCCCATTTTTTTTATAATAAAAATAATATATATACAAAATAAAAAAGAAATCATCTACAGTAGCGATCCGACGGAGCGATGAGTGTCTCGATTAGTCGACGGGGCCGGCGATAAGGGGAATCGCGGAGGGGCCGCCAGAACACTCGATCTCTTTTTTCCCCTTTTTTATTCTTCGTATCTTCGTGTATTCCTCTATTCTCCATTGTGTTGCAGGTGATAACCGGCGAATTGTCTCCTCCACTGTTCAACGGCACTTGGGTAAGCGGTCGGCACATATGCTACAGAGATGCCTGGGGTGGCATATCACTGCTCGACGCCGGGGATCCGAACATCACGTCTCACAGTCTGATGCCGAACGAGACCTTTGTAAGTCCGGAGAGGAGAGACGAGGCTGGGTGTCCTCCGTTTCTTCTTTTTTTTTTTTATTTCAAGAACCACGTCTTTTACCAACCACCTGAGCGCACACTCCACCTCGAAGGAGCCTCGCTGATAGCAACGAGATATTCTGAATTGCAAATTCTCTCTTCGCTTCAATATATCGGCCACCGAGGCTTTTGTCCTTCGTTTTTTTTTTTTAATATTTTTTTTAGTTTTTTTTTTTTAGTTCCAAAGCGATAAACCGCCCAGCGGAGTTATGATAATAATCGAGGTACAACTCACTTTGAATATGGATGTTGAATCGATGAATTTCATTTGCAGAGGCGGCTGAATCCTGTTAAGTTCTCGTTATCGCCGGATCACCGTTACCTTCTCATAGCCCAGAACGTCAAGAAACTCTTTCGTTTCTCTTATCTGGCGCAGTACACCGTTTACGACGTTCATAACCGGTCAGTTAGTTATGTTAAAAACGTCTCAACTGGATATCCATGATGGGTACATTCTTTAATGCAAATCAGCTCAGCTGTACGTTCTTTTATTTGTGACTGTCGACTGCTAGTGGGTTTTTAAAAATTTCCAACGATACGTCTGATTCTATCCGCGGGTTTCGTTTCGTACGTGTTGATAAAAAAAGAACGCTTATCAAAGGACTTTTGAATTAAAACTAAACCTTGGATTGAGAACAGACGAGAATGTAAGAACGCTCATTTCAGTTAAGTACGCTAAGTCGGGGTGACGTGGCCATGATTTTTTAATAATGAAAATTGGAGGTTCCACGCTTAAAAAAACTTTAAAATTTTGGTCCCAACCAACTCTAGAAACATCGGACTGAAGTAATTCACTCAGAACTTTCGATATTATTTAAGCGTGACTCAATTGCGGCTCTGTAAATAAACATTTGCGATGGGTTGTATCACCCGGACACTACGGGTGACAAAGCCATAGTAATAATGGTATTCGATTAGGCCTAGAGAAGCATCGAGGGATCGCACAAAACCATGTCTTGGTATATTTTATGTTGTCTACATCAACTACAGAAAGGCGATCATCACCTCCGTAAAATGTTTCAGATGCCAAATTAAAAAGAAAACCGTTTTGCTGGCCATATCACCCGGAAATTGCGGGGATGTGACCACGTGGAATATCGTACTGACCCTTGCACATACAGTCTTATAAAGTTCGGTACAATCATATTGTATCCACATTTATCCTGGTGAAAATATTTCTCTGAAAGTCTCGGAAAACTTTTCAGAAATTTCTCCAAAAAGTCCTGAGAATTCCTCAAAGCTTACGCACTTTTCAGAAAAAGTTAGAAAAAGTTATTAAGAAAGGTTTTTCTGAGTCTAAATATTCCTGATTGTTCTGAAAATCTCTGATTTTCCCGGCCAATTTCTCTGAAAAACTATAAACTTTGTTGACATTCTAAGCCTGTTTCTCTTCTATGTTCAGAAACAATTTTCTGAAAAAGTCAAATCGTCGCTGTATTTTTCATACAAACTATATTTAAAGTCTTTCTCCTAGAAAGTTTCAGGGAAAGTCTGAATTTTTAATAAAATTCTTCGCATGGTTGGCCAACGATAAGAAGTTCTGAAGAATTACTCGGAAACACTGTGATGTTTTCTGCCGACTTCTCTTAACAACTATGAACTTTTTTCTCTGGCTATTCATTTTCTATATTAATTTCTATATTTTCAGCGAGTAACAATATGAGTAGATCTTAGACAGAATTCGTAAGTTCTCTGAAAGTACTTTATCAGAAAAAATCATAGTTTTCCACAATTTTTTGGAAAATGCTCTGAATTTCTCTGATAAATTGTGACTGCTGGAGACTGTGCCGAGTAAATCGTAGAGATCTTTAGCAAATAGCAAAGAAACTCCAATAACAATTACGAAAAATCTCAGAAAATCACTGAACCGGTCTGATTACACTTTTTCACACAAATTGTCAGAGATATATTTTCACAAGGGTACTGAAAGCTGTGCAAATGGCAGCGTCATTCCTTTGTTACGTTAAGGCAGTACTAGCGAACAGCTTGAGCCCACGTGAGTTCAGAGAGAATTGAAAGAGGACTTGCGAACACTTCTCGATGAGATAAAAATCTGAAAAAAATCAACCATATGGAAGGTACCCAAAAGATTAATTTTGCATAATAATAATTCCAAAATGTTATGAACAAATGAATGAACAAAAAAAAATCCCAACAAATCACCCGGCAACCAAACTTTTTTTTTTATGAAAATGATTTGTTAATTTTTCTGAATACATATGAATTTTTTCAGAATTTTGTGTAATTTTTGAAAATCGCGTTTTTAGTTAATAAAAAACGTAATTTTCAAAAATTACACAACATTCTGAAAAAATTCATACGTGTTCAAAAAGATTAACAGATTGTTTTTATATGAACAAAAAGTTAAGTTACCGGGAATTTGTTGAACAATTTTTTTTTTTTCATTTATTTGTTAATAACATTTTGGAATTATCATGCATAATCAATATTTTCAGCACCTTCCATATGCTTGATTTTTTTCAGATTTTTATCCCGTCGAGAAGTGTTCGCAATTCTCTCTCAATTCTCTCTGAACTCACGTGGGCTCCCTAGTACTACCTTAACTGATATTATGGGTGGTCATATCACCCACGTGGCCATATCACCCTGACTTACCCTATACATGCGGATACATTTCGAATATTTCTGGAATTTACCCAACGGAGCAGAACTGCATTCGAAGAAAGCACCCGATAAGGCACAGTACGCTGATAAAAAAATACGATTGAATCAACCACAGATTCCGCCAGGAACGTTACGATAAATATTTTGTTGGTACAGCTAAAAAAAATAATTTGTTAGTTCAACAACTTTTTTAAAATGATTTCACAAAAACCAACCAATATTCACAAAGACCAACAGAATATTGATTCCAAGGTCCCTACACGAATCTATAGTTGATTCAACCGCATTTTCATCAGTGTAAATATACAACTGTACTGCGATGCATTGTTATTTTTATTTTATTTCATTTTATTCTGGCATTTTCCAGCGAAACCGTGCTGATAACGCCGAATCCAGAGAAATACGTTCATCCATATCTGTTGCACGCGCAATGGACACCGCGCGATCACGGTCTCGTTATGGTGCAGGATTACGATATCTACTACAAAACAAGCCCGTCCAGCAATTCGGAATTTCGGGTCACGGACACGGCGGTACCGGGAATAATGTCAAATGGATTTCCGGATTGGCTTTACGAAGGTAGTCGATTCGATGGCAAATCGAATCAAACTATTTTCGGAGATCATTAATAATTTGTCATCGCGAACATTGCAGAGGAGATATTGCGCAGTTCCGAGGCTATCTGGATGTCGAAGGACGGCCACATGATGCTGTACGCTTCATTCAACGATTCCATGGTCGAGGAAATGCACATTCCATGGTTCGGCGAGGAGAGCAAAGCTCTGTATCCCGACATTCGATCGCTGAGATATCCAAAAGTGAGAAATAACAATCGAAAGCGGTAAAACGAAGGCACCAAGGAAATTTCATTTAAATTATAATTTGGCTATCGCATTGCTCATAGAACTGCATAAAACCAAAAGAAAAAAAAAAAAAAAAAAAACCAAAAATTAAAGAATCCAAAACAATTGCTCGCCCCTGTATTACCGAGATCGTAGTGAAACGATGATTTTTCCAGCCTGGAACTCCAAACCCTTTGGTGAAACTGTACGTTGCCGATCTTGCCGATCCAAAGAATATACACACGAAGGTAGTGCAACCGCCGCCTGCGATCGAGCATGTGTGAGTTCATTTATCCTGCTTAGTTTTTTAAACGAGGGAGAGGAAAAAAATTACGCGGTAAAACCTGAAACGGCTTACACGGCTTTCTTTTTGTTGTTGTTGTTGAATACGTAGAGTTGTGTATGTAATACGAGTATCGATGAATGCACCGCGCGAACGTTGCACTTTGAGGAGCTTCGTTACGTAGATGACCCGTATAGAGACTAGCGGGAGAGCGGGGCAAATCGGGCTATTTTACCGAGCCTTCCCTCACCGACAAAAAACTACTATGAGTCCGGTAGTGACTATTGGGCGTTCAGCAGTCACTACTGGCATTGCAGTAGTTACTACACGTGTAGTTACTACTTCTTAGTAATTACTCCTCGACAGTCAGTAGTTGTTACTGAGGGTGTAGTGGTTCCTGCATCAGTAAATACTACTTATAAGTAGAACTTCTGAAAACTATAAGCAATACTGAGTAGTGAACTACTGAAGACTACACGCAATACTCAGTAGTGAATTACTAGAAACTGTGGGAATTCCCAGTGGTCAACTGCTGGACACTCATAGTAATTTCGCGTAGTGAGATACTGGAAATTGCGAGAATTCCCAGTGGTTAACTTCCTGGACACTCATAGTAGTTTCGCGTAGTTAACTACTGGACACTTGTAATAATTTCGAGTATTTAACTACTGGACACTTGTAGTAATTCCGAGTATTTAACTACTTGACACTTATAGTAATTTCGAGTAGTGAGATACTGGAAATTGCGAGAATTCCCAGTGGTTAACTTCCTGGACACTCATAGTAGTTTCGCGTAGTAAACTACTGGACACTTGTAGTAATTTCTAGTATTTAACTACTGGACACTTGTAGTAATTTCGAGTAGTGAGATACTGGAAATTGCGAGAATTCCCAGTGGTTAACTTCCTGGACACTCATAGTAGTTTCGCGTAGTTAACTACTAGACACTTCTAGTAATTTCGAGTATTTAACTACTGGACACTTGTAGTAATTTCGAGTATTTAAGTACTTGACACTTATAGTAATTTCGAGTATTTAACTACTAGAGATTTGTAGCAGTTTCGGGTAGTTAACTACTCAGTGGTAGGTAATTAACTACTCAAAATACGCAGCAGTGTTCAGTCGTGAACTATTCCGGATTTCCAGTAGTTTTTAGTATTCCGCCAATTTAGCACTTGGGCAGTAGTTCAGTAGTTTTCAGTAGTTCTTTTTGGTGGGGGGTTTAGCGGGCACAAAAAAAGTGTCGTCACAAATCGCGGACGCGGGTTCGTTTTGCCCCGCTCCTTCTCCTAAATTAGTTCGTTGCTTCGAGCAAATTAAGAGTTCGAGGCGACGAAACGGTTTTCCATTAATCGACTTAATAATTTGTTTTTTGACACGTCTATTAATTCTCCGCAGCGACCATTACTTCACGACGGCGTCTTGGATCTCGCAGACGGAAGTTTGCATTACGTGGCTCACACGTGCGCAAAATCTCTCGATCGTAACGGTCTGCAAGAGTCCCCTTTGGCACTGCCAGGTGGGTTAAATCGATCGTGTAAGATACGCTGAAGGGCGATTTCTCCCGGCTATTAATCATCGATTCTGCCACTCCATCCGAGAGTGTGTTCTTCGAGAGCCTCTCGAAGAGCCTCCTCCCCCAGCTTCGTGCAGAATTTTCTCAATCTTTCGGCGCCGTGTTCCATTCGTCACTGTCGCTTTCAGGAAATCCAGAGAATCAGCGAGTCCAAGGGTTGGGTCGACACACCGCCGGAATCGCCCTTGTTCTCTTCGAACGGAAGTAGCTACATAGCCATAGCGCCAGTTCGAGATGGACCGGCTGCCGGATATTACAAGCACATCGTTTGGGTAAACGTACTGAGAAAGCAGGTGGTTCCGCTCACTCACGGACGATGCGAGGTCGTCAAGATACTTGCGTGGGACCAAGACAATAATACAATGTGAGTTAATTTTTTCATTTGCTTCTTCATAGAGGTGGCTTTGTTTAGATGAAAACAAAATTTTGAGAGTTTAATGAAAACGTTTTGAGAATGTTCCAAAACATCGGAATACTTATTTGTATGGCAAAGGCGTAAAAAGAGAGGTCTTGATGAGTGCATTCACAGGAGACAGGACTTCCCTTTCTACGCCCGTTCCATTCAAATAATTCTACTTCACTCGTTGCGAAAATTGTAATTTTACGCACATTGTGAAATACAATTTTGCGTGGGACCAAGATAATAATACAATGTGAGTTAATTTTTTCATTTGCTTCTTCATAGAGGTGGCTTTGTTTAGATGAAAACAAAATTTTGAGAGTTTAATGAAAACGTTTTGAGAATGTTCCAAAACATCGGAATACTTATTTGTATGGCAAAGGCGTAAAAAGAGAGGTGTTGATGAGTGCATTCACAGGAGACGGGACTTCCCTTTCTACGCCCGTTCCATTAAAATAATTCTACTTCACTCGTTGCGAAAATTGTAATTTTACGCACCTTGTGAAATACAATTTGGTACGATACTCGTGCGACAAACTTTTTCTTAACTCGTGTGATTAATTTAATCATTAAATTAATATTAACTTGCCTTTGGCTCATGCTGCTAACTCACGCTCGTCAGAAAAAGTTTTACCGCACTAGTGTCGTAAATTACTATTTCCTAACGCATGCGAGTAAAAGCCCGCTTTCCGTTCGTGTGAAGAGAGCGCAAAAAGGCACTTTTTCGCGTCGCGTGCGAGAAAAATACTGCGTACAAACGCAATGCGGTCTTTTTGCTCACAATAGTGCGAGAAAGTACCTTTCTGCGCACACTTCCCAAAAACGAAAAATCTTATTTGGAGAAAATGTCCGAATGTGTGCGTTCGTTCATTGGTGCGTATGTGTGTTTTTGTCAGACCCTAAAAATGTGAACTCTTGTAAGTTGAAAACGGGTTGACCTACGAAGCTGACATTTCTACGGTAGGTAGAAGGGTCAACCCTCAATGTTCGATCAAATATTGAGCAAAATGTTTTCAGTCATTAAAATTTTATGCGGTTTTGAATTTTGCTAAAAAAAAGTCTGTACACAATCTAGCTCTTACAATTTTTGAGCTAACAGGCTAAAAAGTTGTACACGAATGGACTATCGTCGACCGATGATTTCTACCTAACATTGATAATTTATGAGATTTCGAATTTTTTTGTAAGTTTACGAGTATTTACGAGTATTACGAGTACAATGAGTACTTTCTTTGTGACGCGAGTTTCCGTATCAAATATTGACCCAAAAGCAAAGTAAGAGGCAGATTTGTGAACAGTGGTAAAAAAAAAGTACATCGTACATTGCCCCGAAACGACGAATAACTACAATTTTCATAGGGAATTTTTGTAGTGAATATTGTCGAAAATTAGTGATTTTTTTTATTTTCAAACATCAATACATTTGCTTCACGATGGAATCGTGAAGACCTTACGTATCGTGTGCGACGAAAAACTTGAAAATAGTATATTACGCTACAATAACAAAAATTGCATACAATAAAAATGTATTTGCGTATCGCATTCTCAAAAACGTTGGAAATTGAAATTTTCATATTGCTTCCTAATAATCGTCTTTCCTCTCTGAGGAAGTAAAATTGAAAAATCTAATCGCGATAATTTTTTTTTTATTTACCGACAAAGCTTCCTCCATGACGAAGCTCAGAAAATCGCAGGCAATGATTTTTCATAGAAGCTCTGTACAAAAGATTTAGATTGGATGAGAAAGCTTTATGAAAATCTCAATTTTCACGCTTTCCACTTCCATCGTTAAGATTTCACCTAGAATCGTCGATTAACGATTTACTCCGTCTCTCGTCAGATACTTCATCGGCATTCCACCGCTGAGACCGGGACAGCGTCATCTCTACCGAGTGAGCTCGATCCTACCGGAAATCGGTACGTCGCTCCATCCGGCGATCTGCATCACTTGCTCGACGGCCGCTAAGGCCGAGGGTCGTTACGCACTGTCGGACAGCGAGACCGATCTCCACTCGGGAATAGCCAATCGATACAGCAGCTGGACCGACAAGAACGACTGGAGCGAGCAGTACGAGGCCGACGTCGACAACGCCGTCAACAAGGATCAACGACGGGTCGAAGCTGCTTCTGGTAAAAAAGAAAAATCCAAGAGCAAACCGGCAGCAAGTGAGTATGCTATGAGAAAAAAATGACCCGACCCCCCCCCCCCCCCCCTTTGCCCCCCCCCCCCCCATTAACTCACTCTATATCTATCTCTCTACTTTTTTATTACCCTCTCGCAGTTCCTAGAGAATTGTTATAGTTCTTATCTATAATCTCTATATATATAGAATACCGATGCCTAAATCGTTTCCCTGTATATCTCTCTCTATCTCACACACACACTGTATAGCTGTGTCTATAATCGATCTACAGACTTCCACTTTCTCGTGGGCAATGCAATTGTTAATACTACTTTATAGATAGATGATTTTGCTCGTCGCCAAGTATATAATTACCTATTGTATACTTGCATTTTTATATATAATTTATATACACATATATATATATATATACTATATATATATATATATATATATATCTCCCTCTTTCACACATACACACACGCACCGAGTACACCCATAGTTAGGATTCTTACGTATACTCTCGTATATAATTTTTTTTGAAACTGCCCACAGAGTAGATTTGCATTATTATCCTCAAATTCTTACGAACAAAGTTCTCGTCCACGACTGTGACGTAAAAAGAAAATTGTTTCATTCGGAGATATTGGCTGTGACGCAATCGACAGATCGATCCCCACTCGGCATCGCGAATGCGACAACGGCACCGTCGGTCACGTTAATTAGGGGTAGAGAGATTCGGGTAGCCCGAAGAGCCACCTTCGATAGGGATGTCTTATTTTTTTTTTTTTTTTTTTCTGGTAGGAACTGCGATGACAAGAATTTGACACTAGCAACTTTTTTTTTTTTTTTTTTTTTGAGGATGCTATTGTGTGGTCGTACAATACCGACAACGTCCTTTCATTGTAGAGATTTCTTAACAGCTGGCTTTGATAACTGGAAGCAAGGGTCTCTCTCGCAGCAGGCAAATTAATCCCGAGCGCCTGAGGTCCGAGGTGCCGGGCGATATCTTCCCGCAATCCGCAGAGACCCTCGATTATTCGTACATGTGTGTTATTGCCGATCTCGTGTATGATTGGTGAGACCGCGAGGCGATGCGGACTGTGGCGACACGCACACACACGTATTATCAGGTAGAATAACGGTATATAAAGCTTTTCTGTTAGTTACGATATATATTGTATAATACATTGGCCTCACTGTTTATACATGTTTATATACAAATCTGATAGCGCTCTATCTATCTATCTCTCTGCGCGTGCGCGCGCGCGCGCGTGTGTGTAAGCGTGGTTGAGTGAGTTATGCGTGTGTGTGAGACCCATATATATATACATATATATATATATATATGGGCGAAAAAAGGTAATGATGCGCTTTTGTTAGACAAGCGATGTTCTCAAATAATTGTCTATACTTAGTTTTTTTTTTTCGTGATATAAAAAAAAAAAAAAAACAATCAATGACAAAACAATTGTTCGGAATTTTGTGAATTTTATAAGAGCGCGCGATCTCAGTCGAGCTAGGTCATCTACTCTGTACATATCATTTATGTGGTAAATTTTACGATAATACTACCTTTTTTATACGTAATATCACCCGAAATTCACAGATACCACAAGCGATCTAAATGTTCCATTATCGGACTCTTACGATGGATTGTCAAACGAGACGGACACGGAAAACCTCACATCTGCCAGTACGGTCACTCCACATTATCAGACTTGTCATTTGTACCTTCTTTATTTTTTTCGTTCACTTTTTTTGTTTTAAGTCGCATGTGGCTCGAGCACACTTTATTGTGAATCGTTAAGAGGACGACGGCTCTCTTTCCACTTAATTTCGTACGATCAATAATCATCACCTTATCAATGGTAAAAAAAAAAAAAAAAACGTTTCGTAGTATCTGCGAAGCGAAGGCTTTTTTTTTTTTTTTAATGCAGGACCTCGAGTACTTTCGTCGGTGATAATTATGAATTGTTCGCACGGGAGCCATAAAAGAGGGGATGAAACTAGAGATCGGCTTTGCGTCTTGAGCGAGCACAGCATCGATCGATATTTTAAACACTGCTTGTTTTGTCGAACACAATGGAAAACGCGCCGGTTTAGCAAAGCACGGATGATGATAATTAGGTCGCCCTCGCGAGAAACTGTACAGCACCCGACGGTTTAAAACTATTTGTACTTGTAATTTTTAATAATTAATCATATGTCAATGTTTAGGACGCATTGTTAGATCCATATTTGTTTTGTGTGACGTGTCGAGCGAAATACACTATGTATTATTAAACGTGCGTGTTATGTTAAGTGTCTGTAATTGCTCGGAACTTCGATGGTGGACGGCATGAGAAGGAAAGGATACATTATCGATATATGATCGTTTACCAAAAATTTATGTATAATACATTTATATATATATATATTTATGTATACACACTTTATATATACACTTTATAGTGCTTCCGGTGGCACTCTTAGGCGGTACCGTAGCAACGCGCGGCCCCCACTCCGCGACCGTTAATCCCGTTTCGGTGCGGTTTTGGGCGGTGTGACTTATAAAGGGTTAAGGAGGGAGTCTCGTCAGATTCTCGGCCAAAAGTGAGATTCAGAGAGTATTTCGAACACTTTTTAATGGGCCAAAAATCTGAAAAAATCAACCATTCGGAAGTTGCTAAGAACATTGATTTTATTATACATTAATAATCTTAAAAAATTGTTAACCAACCAGTGGAAAAAACTGTTCAACAGAATAGCCGAAACCTAACTTTTTTTTTGTCAAAAATGATCCGTTAATTCATCTGAATGGATATGAATTTTTTCAGATTTTTGCTAATTGTCGATTTTATTTTATTTGAAGAATCGATAAAAAGTCGGAATTCGGAACTGTTTTTGCAAAATGACCACGCACTATATTCAAAAAGTTCCTGGACAATTGATGGAAAAGCTTCGCAATTACAGTATAACCATTTTCCGATAAACTGAGTTTTCGAAAATTAGAAAAAAATCATGTAAAATCGATGTTCTTAGCACCTTTCGAATACTTGATTTTTTCCGATTTTTGTCCCATTCGAAAGTATTCGAAATACTCTCTGAATCTCACTTTTGGTTGGGAATGTAACGAGACTCCTTCCTTAAGGTAGCTACTGAACGGAACACTAGTTAATGAGTGTCAAATTTTCACAATTGTTTATCCAAAATGTTCTGCATTTATTAACAGTAACGGAAGACGATTTGTATTACTGCATCGGCCCTCAATCAAGGAAACTATTGATAACGATGTTTTTGCAAAAACACTAAACTGGTAAATGCAAATTTCCATATCGATACATTTTCGGTGAGTTTTTTCAAAGAAGAATCCTTATTTCAATGTGCCACGATCTATTTTGTTCCTCAAACGTTGCTCTGCAAACTCACCAAGTGGATGTTTTATAGTTTTGGCCGTTTAAAAACGACAGTAGTTTGTTTGTGGGAAAAAAAATCGCCGGTTAAATAAACCAAAAATCTACTTGAGTTCGTGAATTCGTAGAGCAAAGTTTAAGAAACGAATTGAGTTAAATACATTAAAATAGGGAAAAAAGTACGGATTGTAGTTTGAAAAAACCCAACAAAAAGTACTATCATGAAAATTTGTATTTACCAGTTGTTCATGCAAGACCATTGTGGTTAATATTTTTCTTGGTTGAGAATGCATGCAATACAAATCAACCTCATTTACTGTCAATAAATGCATACAATTTTGGAGAAATAATTGTAAAAATTCAACACTCATTTGACTAGTGTGCCACGCCGTAGTTACCTTAAAATAAGGGGTCTCAGAATAATCAGCCCCCCTCTTCTCTGGGACTTGGAATATTTTGGATTAGAGGGCTACCCAAGGAGGACCTACATATATCAGCGTTAGGGGCGCGGTGGGGGGGACGGGGTCAGGTTCACCAAACGGGGAAAGGTGCCCTTTTTATGAAACTGACTTTTCCCTTCACGATAAAGGGGAAAACGGTCACATTCACGAAAAGGGAGTCTCTCCCTCCCCCCCCCCCCCCCCCCCCGGTTCAAACCTGAAATATTCTAAGTGTCTCGATTCTTGAAACGGGGACGGCGGCGGCGGCGAGATTTTTTAATGTATTATAGAGAGCTATTGGAATGCTTCTCGATGAAATTTGGAGCATTATTCATATATGTATGTGTATATATATATATATGTATATATACATGTATCCAATTAACATGTATGTGTAATATCGTTGTCCTTACGTAAAAAATATCGTATCCGTCGTTTTTTCACTCGCATCCAAAAAATGTGTGCTCGCTTCATCGCCGTTGGAATTATTTTTCTAGAAGTCGCCGAGACGTGCCAGTATCACAGCGCCCTTTTCTCACCGAGTCTGGAGTACTTCGTGCTCGAATGCCTTGGTCCTGGTATCCCGACAGTTTCTCTCTACAAAACCGATGTGCCCACACCGCGGTTCATGAGTCTACTGCAAAATAACACACTGCTTCGCGTGAGTATAGAGCATCATCGATCCAAGCAAAATCGAACCGTCCGACGAAACATGATAATGACGATGATATACTGTGACTGTTATTTTATTATCAAGTATCTATGGATTTTTAGCCAGTTGCGTCAGTGAATTTGACTGAAAATTCACAGTACGTAACAACTGTGCATTCATAGTTAATTCTGCGAATTGAATTTTTATTCGACTTCGATACCCGCGGAACGTCTGGAATTACAAAAAAACAGAACCGAAAAAAAAATATTGTTATTTTTCGTTGTGTTTCAAAATCGGCCAGCGTCGCAATACATACGATTGCAGTTCACCGTATACTTGTTTCTTTTCAATTAGAAACACTGACGAACCAATAAGCGTTAAGCAAATAAGGGAACTCTGCTTACAAAACAGAGAAGCTTTAAGCAAAGAAGAAAACTCTTCTTTGCTTTCAAAATAAAGAAGCTTTAAGCAAAGAAGAGAACTCTTCTTTGCTTCCAAAACAAAGAAGCTTCAAGCAAAGAAGAATATTCTTCATTGCTTCTTCCATTACAAAAATTTGAGGGAAGTTTGATCATCGCTCCAAATGGTCTGCACCGATGTCCCTACTGGGACGTGCTGTGCGATGAGTGCATTTTTTAATCCACGAACATACACGGAACGGACGGGCTACAAAACTCCCTTGAGCTTACGCAGTAAACCTTGTCGAGGAATTTTTTTTTTTTCTTCTTTATTTTCCATCACATTTTTGCTAGATGAAAATGTGAGAAACGTGTCCGACACAGTTTCCCGTCGACGATGATGATGATTTTTTTTCTTCTTTTTCAGGAGCGAATAGCGAAGATAGCGCTTCCCCAGATAAAGACGTTCCCCGTTCAAATAAGCGGCGGTTACAATGCGCAAGTGAGACTGCATCTACCACCGGGATTGCGCGAGGATGAGATAACTCGCTATCCGATGGTTGTCCAGGTGTACAGCGGACCGGGCTCCCAACTGGTAACGGACATGTTCAAGATCGATTGGAACACCTATCTGGCGAGTCGAAAGAACGTTATAGTTGCGCAAATCGACGGCCGGGGAAGCGGCGGGCAGGGCTACAAGATGCTGTACGAAGTGTACTACCAGCTCGGCACCGTCGAGGTTGCCGATCAGCTCGAGGTCACCGAGTATCTCCGAGATTCTCTCCACTTCGTCGACAAACGGCGGGTCGCCGTTTGGGGATGGAGTTACGGCGGTTTCGCCGCCGCTCTCGCGCTCGCCAAACCGGAGCAGGATGTTTTTCAGTGTGGGATCAGCGTCGCTCCAATTGTTTCGTGGAAGCTATATGGTGAATCCGTGCTCAATTTTACGGCTGTTTGCACGGTCAAAAAAATTCGCATGAAATTTAATGTACCGATAATTGAAGTTTTTACGCATAAACTGGTGTATTAAATTTCATGTACAATTTTGATGAAAAATTAACGCACAGTATATTAAGAACTTTAGAAACACTCTACTTTTATTTGACTATAAATAGTGAATTCATTTTTCGTCGCAATTGCACATTAATTTTAATGCACAAGTTTTTGCACAAAAACTTCCAGTCCGGTATTTTTAATTTACAATTTTTTTTTTAACAGTGAGTAAAAACATCATATAAAATTTAACGTACAGCATATGAATTTTTTTAGAAATACTGTATTTTTAATCATTTACTTTAATTTTACTATAAAAGTACTTGAAATCCAATAATTTACTTTAATTTCACTGTAAAAGTCCATTAATTTTTCGTCACAATTGTACATGAAATTTAATGTAGCAATTTTTGCATGCAAAAATCCAGTCCCGTGGATTAAATTTACAATTTTTTCAACAGTGTGCGTCGTTTCGCGGAGGCGACTCGACACGGGCAACTGTGCACGGATTTTTCCGTCTGTGCCATTTGCCGTGTTTGTTTGAAATCCATAGAAACGTCGCAATGCCGAAGTCGATGCAAAGAAAAAAAAATGTCTTCCTTATCCGGTATTTTATTCGTTACAGATTCGGCATACGCGGAGCGATACATGGGCTTGCCGAACGTCACGTCGAATTACAAGGGATACGCCGAGTCCGACGTGTACAACAAAATCGAGTATCTGCGCAACAAGATGTTTTACTTGGTGCACGGCACGGCTGACGACAACGTACAGTTTCAGCAATCTATGGTGCTAGCTCGGCACCTCGCCAAGAAGGGTATACTGTTCCGACAACAGGTACGATACGTCGATCATTTCGGGCATCGATAATTTTATATATATTTTGGAAACTTGTTTGTTCGATTGTTGATTTTTCCTAATTTTCAAGTATCCATGAACTCCGCCCAGAAGCCTCCCAAATTCTGATTATTCTAACTCCTAGAAGCCCTGATGGGTATGACATCACTTCCGGTCGAGAAATGAATGGTCCGGAAATACGTCACTTCCGGTTTGGAAACGTAATTCTTCGACCCGGGGTGACGTCATACCGGAAGTGACTTATTTCGTGGGTGACGTCACTTCCGGTCGAGAAATGGTTTTTCTGGAAATACGTCATTTCCGGTTTGGAAATCACTTTTTCGACTGAAAGTGACGTTATACACGAAATACATTACTTCCGGTTTGAAAAATGTCATTTTTCGACCGACTGTACGTTACAGCCGGGTTGACAATTTTATTCTTCGTCCGAAAATGCGTCACTTCTCGTTAAAAAATTTCATTCTTCATCGCGAAATGCGTTACTTTCGGTGTAAAAATTTCATTTTTAATCCGAATTTCCGGTCAGAAAATGCGTTTTTTTTTGTCCTAGGCCCTGATACCATTTCCCCTAATGTACTATTTTGTGGTTCTCGGTGCGATTGACCAGCAGTTAAACTCACAAACCGAAATCCTATAATCCATGGCGAGGGCGCAAAATGCCCGTCCCACAACTTGCTAGTGTTCTATAAATTAGCGTGACGATTCACTTCCAAGAGTGTATCAGTCCCATTAATCGTGCTCTCGACGTTTCAGGTGTATCCCGACGTGAGTCACAGTCTCGCCGGTGTAAAGGGGCATCTCTATTTGTCCATGGCACAATTTCTGGAGGATTGTTTTCTGAAACAAGTGCCCGTCGATTCTAAAGCTGGACTGGGAAGCGGCGGCGCCGAGATATAACGAGGTGGTCTGCCCTCAGAGGTGATATTAAAAGATGATAATATATTAGTATGAGGCCAAGAGGTGAACAAAGAGATCTCTATATGAAAAAAAAAAAAAAAAAAAAAAAACAAACACAAATGCAATCTAAATATCTCCAAATTGTGTTCTGTTTAATAGAATCTTTACAGAAAAAAAAGAAAAAAAAAACAAACAAAAAATATACTTTGCCCCTCCGTCCCGCCCCCCGTACGTTTCCTCCCTTCGTAAACTATGGCAATATTATCCACTTACGTTTGTATATCAGACTTTGTTTCCTTCGACGTGTATAATAGTGTATCGCATCGCATCCCGAATTACCTTATAGAGTTGCATGACTCGAATCTCTTTCGTTTCTCGTTTCTTCACAATTATAAGATCGCTTAATATTCTATTCGATGATCCGACAACAAAACACAGATTACACGCGTACAGGATTATTCGGAATAAATAACTGTTTTCGAATGTTGAAGCTTAGTGATTTTTAACTCGGTATAAATACCGTTCGTAAAAGCAGTTTCGATATCTAATCCGAATGAGCCTGTATTATATAGTAGTTCGGAGAATAATATACATTTACAATCATTCGATTAACAGCAGTTATTTAGAGTTATCGAGCTGGATCGCAATTACGATGATTAAGTATTTAAGCATCGAACGGTCGACGTGTCTGTGAGATTGTCACCTTCGTGTGTAAAATTCATTCACTCTGTATTATAGTAAATTGACCCCGTGCCATTATGCGTCACGATAAAAAATGCAAAAAAAAAAAATTAAAAAATTCATAACGTTTTATTGTAAAACATGCACACACGTACGTGTATACAAGAGAGAACAAACAGACAAGAAAAAAATAGACACACACACACACACACACCGGAAACACGCACGAAACACAACTTTTGCCACGACGTCTGACTCGATACAATTAATAACGTATTACGAGTGTCATCGTGGGATCTGGCACATGAATTCTCAATAACGCTAATATATTTAATAAAGAAAAATTATATCGATTTCTTACAACGTAGTGTAATTATTGCCCGCCCTGCCGGCAGCCCTTCGGCTCTATCAGCGAATCCTCGCACCGGGCCGGTCACAAGTCGGGAAGGGACTTGATGAATTTCTTGTTCGAGCAGCGTCCGAGATGAAGGAGCATGTGATTTTTTAGATTGGTCGGTTTGCTGAAGCCTCTGCTGCAGATGTGACAACGGAACGGCCACAGTCCATTGTGAACGTACATGTGACTCTTGAGGTCGCCCGGCGTAGGAAACGACTTCGAACATTGCGAACACTTGTGCGGTTTCTCCTGTGAAAGATAAAAAAAAGAAGTAAAAAAGAGAAACCATGAAAATACCGGAGCTGTGCAATGTACCAAAAAATACTTGAAGAACAAATCCAAAGTGTCACAAGTACTTGAAGTGTCGAGTACGTTTCGTACTTGAAGTATTTCTCAAGCACTTTTTCGAAGTACTTTTCCCAATTAGGTTCGTAGCGTTAATCATCATATAGGCTTAAAAAAGAAAGATGCAAAGTAATTTTCACATTTCTTTCTCGTTGTAAAAAATCGTTAACTGAATTATTCGGAGTTCGTCGTATTGACACTATTTTTTATTTATTCTTCACTTGTTTTCAATTAAAAAAAGCATACAAATCTTTCATAAAAAGTGGCGTAAAAAACAATGAAAAGGGTTATTTCTCGTCCCTTCTTTTTTTTAAGATATTTTTTGAAATAAAAGAAAAACGAAAAGGGGCGCACTTTTCGTTTTTTTTTTATGATTCTTTTGTAACTCAATTTTTTTCAAATAAATTCTCTCCAAAAACCATGAAAATACCAGAGCTGGTCAAAATTCCAAAAAATACTTCAAGTAGAAAGTGCCAAGTATCACAAGTACTTGAAGTATTTGTCATGTACCTTTCCGAATTAGATTCGCAGCGTTAAGGGAAAGTGAAACGTCTTCGCGTGCGAGAGAGATAGTTGCAATTTTCAAATTAACTTTATTCAACGGTGCTAATTTTTTTGAGAAAAAAATGAATTCGGGCCAGATGTGAAATTACCGTGCGCATCCGGCTCGGATTTCCTTTTTCCTCAAAAAATGTGGCACCCTTGAAAAAAGTTCATTACCGTTTTCTTTACCGACCGCGATATTTCACTTCCCCTTAAGCGTGATATAGGCTTAAAAAAGTTCCAAAGTAATTTTAACATGGCTTGCACATTGTAAAAAAATCGATAACTGAAATTTTCGTAATTTGTCATTTTGATACTATTTCTAATCTATTCTTCCCTTTATTCTTCATAAAAAATAATCCATAAAAATGTAATTAAAAAAACGAAAAGGCTTCTTTCCCGTCCCTTCTCGTCTTTTTAAGATAAATCTTTTTTTAATAAAAGAAAAGCGATAAAAGCAGGACACTTCTCGTTTTTTTAATGATTCTGTTTAAAATAAATGTGTTCAAACAAATTATCTTTCAAATTATACTTATTGAAAAGTTTAGACAGATAATCCTATATTAATAGAAACACGATGTCATGCTACTGATCGACTTTCCGTAATGCGAGCGTGAACTCAAAAAGTACTTGTACTTGGTACGTGAAATCGTAAAAAAGTACTTGTACTTGGTACGTGAAATCGGAAAAAAGTACTTGTACTTGGTACGTGAAATCGTAAAAAAGTACTCGTACTTGGTACGTGAAATCGTAAAAGAAGTACTTGTACTTGGTACGTGAAACCATTAAAAAAAGTACTTGTACTTGGTACGTGAAATCGTAAAAAAGTACTTGTACTTGGTACGTGAAATCATAAAAAAAGTACTTGTACTTGGTACGTGAAATCATAAAAAAAAGTACTTGTACTTGGTACGTGAAATCGTAAAAAAGTACTTGTACTTGGTACGTGAAATCATAAAAAAGTACTTGTACTTGGTACGTGAAATCGTAAAAAAATACTTGTACTTGGTACGTGAAATCGTCAAAAAAGTACTTGTGTACTTCAAGTACGTACTTGAAGTACCAAACCCGGTACTTCGACTACTGCCCAGCTCTGGAACATAGAATTTCGTCGCATATCGTCCGGGTCTCCCGTTGTCGGCCGTGGGGCCGATGTAATTTGTAGCCGGAGAGGCCCAGCGCGACGATATTGCTTAGCTCTCCCAATGACGATATAATGAATTGCACGGGAGACGCTCGCGGGCTCGGGGGCAAAGCGAGCACGACTCCGGCGAGGCCCCTGCGGCTATCCTCGGCGTAGTCATGCGCTAAACTAAAACCGGTGTACGAAGCAGAAGCCCCGCTCTCGTTATTGCGGTCCGTAAAAGCCTGTACGTATATCGGGCGCGGGATAGATGTGCGGGTATCCACACAGCCGCATAATCCGAGATGCACCTGCCGATAGGATCGGCGGTCTGCCCGAGTGTATACACGCTTACCGGCCCGCGCATGCCGGCAGCTCCGATGCGCCTGTATACATGCATAAACGCATCGATGCATCGTTGATGCGCGACGCATAAATACAGCTTTCGGAGGGAATGAGAGGCGGCCTTGGGGGAAATCTATCGATTGATTCGAGGCGATCAGAAATTATCGAAGCCTCGATTACGGATTCCTAATGCCGCGAAGATGGTAAAGGCACACTGAAAAAAAAAAAAAAATTGTAAATATAGTTAATAAAAGAAAAACGATAAAAGAGGGACGCTTCTCGTTTTTTTAATTATTGTTTTTAACATAAATTTGTTTAAACTAATTCTTGTTCAAATTATACTTACTCAAAAGTCTAGACAGATAATCGTATATTAATATAAACACTCATCGACTTTCCGTAATGCGAGCGTGGACTCAAAAAGTACTTGTACTTGGTACTTGTAATCGTAAAAAAAGTGCTTCGAATTGTAAAAAAGAAATTGTGAATAATGATGCGCCTGTAGACATGAATAAACGCGTTGATGCGCGACGCACAAATACGGCTTTCGGAGGGAATGAGAGGCGGCCTTGGGGTTAAATCTATCGATTGATTCGAGGCGATCAGAAATTATCGAGGCCTCGATTACGGATTCCGAATACCGCGAAGATGATAAACGCATACTGAAAAAATTTTTTGTAAAAATCGTTCATAAAAGAAAAACGATAAAGGAGCGACACTTTTTTTTAATGATTCTTCATAAAATAAATTGGTTTAAACAAATTCTTGTTCGACTTATACTTATTTAAAAGTTTAGACAGATAATCGCATATTAATAGTCATGTTACTCACGACTTTCCGTAATTCGAGCGTGGATTCAAAAAGTACTCGTACTTGGTACTTGGAATCATAAAAAAAAAATTGAAATTGTAAATAAAGATGCGCCTGTATATACATGAATTAACGCATTGATGTATCGTTGATGCTCGAGGCATAAATACACTGATAAACAAGTACAATTGAATCAACTGAGATTCGGGCAGGGACGTTCAAATAAACATTTAGTTGGTCGAACATAATATTTTAATGACTCAAAAATATTTAGGTGAAATCAACAAAAAAATTGTTGAACTAACAAATTTTTTAGGTGCACAAACAAAATATTTAGTTGAACGTCCCTGCCCGAATCTTAGTTGATTCAACCGTATTTTTTTATCAATGTACAGCTTTCGGAGGGAATGAGAGGCGGCCTTGTGGGAAATCTATCTATTGATCCGAGGCGATCAAAAATTATCGAGGTCTCGATTACGGATTTCTAATGCCGTGAAGATGGTAAACGCACACTCAAAAAAAAAAAAAATAGCTCGCGGACTACGAAAGACAAAAATGTTTCACGTCAATTCTGCTCTCAATTCTTGCAATTCCATTATAGAAACAACGCCAGCAAGACTATCGAGGTGACACGATTATCGTATCAATTCCGTGCGAAATTGTAGAAATTGAAAGTAGAATCGAAATAACAATTTTTCTTCTCTGCAGCCCGCGAGCGAATTTTGCTCGAGTCAATGATTTAATTTTTTCCAGTGCAGGGTTAACGGAGCAGAGTTGTGAGGTGTAATCTCGGCTCGAAGCCCCGTCGCGCCTCCCGATCGCCTACGCAACCTCCGTTTAGTTATCCGAGGTTGAGTATATTCTTAATTCGTTAAAAATTTATCGCCGGTGCGAAGTGTCGGCTCTCCGGAGCGCTCGGGACGGCGAGGGCTTCGGCGCGGTGGACGAGCAGCGAGCGAGGGAAGAAGAAGCTCGGGCAGAGTGTGCGCGCGGACGACGGACTCCGAACGCCCGGTCGCTCTCGACGTACGCATAAGTGAAACCTCGGCTCTCGCAGGTAGCGAGGCGCGGTGTATAGTATGTATGAGAGGGGTTATAAGAGCGCTCGGAACGAAGAAGAGCCTCGGGGTACATACGCTCTCTGTCTCTCTAATTGGATTGCATTCCAAGCGGTAGCAAGTAATGGGCCAATTACAGTAGCTGATGGCAGAGCAGCCTATATGGCTCCCGAGATATCATTACTTCGGAGGATTAGAGAAACTCCATGGAGTTTCCGTTCCGATAAATAAAAACTATCCGACCCTCTCTTTTATACCGGCGAGCTGCGCTCGCTGCCTCGTCGTCCTCTCGATGCGTGTGTTCATCTATTTACTATACACACATACAGACATACATAAATATACATATATATTTATATATGTATATATATATGTATATATATATGTATATATATATGTATGTATATGCGTGTGTGTGTTCTGTACTCCAGTTCTACCGGGCTTACGCGGAGCGCAAGCTAGGCAAAAGCAATAAATGCGAAAGAGTGCGAAAAAATAAAAGAGAAGAAAAGTTGCACGCGGGCAATAAACCTGCGGTCTGCTAGGATGCTGGGCTTGTAGAACGCGCTACCAACCCCGCAGCACCACGCCCCCCTCCCCCTCCCCCCCCCCCACCATCCTGCCTTTATGCGCATTATATTTATTTTGCATCTGGCAAATGCATAAATTCCATCGAACAAGAAATTCTGTTCGCGAACGTTACCCCGGGCACGTCGCCCGGTATATTACAAACGTTATGCCACGCGGGGAACAACAAATACAAACGTAAATCGTCCTCTCGCGTCGAGCTCGGAGCTCGGATAGAAGTTAATGTGTGTATCAATTATAAGTTATATTCCATCGAATGCCGTTGGATATTCATGAGAGGTAAGCGCGCGCGCGCACACGACCGGATGCGATACGAAGAAAATATTACCGAGGGATCCAGTATATCGAGACATAACTTTGCCGTTGGTGGTTTCGTTTTTTTTTTTTTTTTTTTTTTTTTTTTTTTTTTTTTAGGAGTTTATAAACTGCGAAATCTACGGCGAAGATCCGAGTCAAAATACTCGCCTTTATATGCGTCATTCGATGATAGTAGAGATTCGATGAGGCGGTGAATTTTTTTCCGCACACGAGACATTGGTGTGGCTTTTCACCGCTGTGTATCCGCTTGTGAGTGTTGAGCGAGCTCGAGGTTGAGAAGCCCTTGTTGCAGACCATGCAGACGTGCGGTTTCTCCCCTGCAATGGCAAAACAGGCATATATGAATTACACGGACCTCGCACGTTTATGAACCGTCTGCCGATGATGTCCTCAGAGTATATATCGCGGTACGCGCGGAACGGAAAAAGACGCGATAATTTTTTAGCTTTGTTTTTTTTTTTGTCACGGGTTTCGATATTGATTACCGGGCAACTATGTATCGCGTGACTCTCGAGATAATTTCGCGACTGCCGAGCAGCGATGAACAAAGTAACAATCTCGCACACGGTAGACGGAATTTTTTTTTTTTTTTTTTGCGCAGCGGTCCCCACACAATCCCGGTTGAAAAGGTACTCACGGTCTTTAACGACACCTCGTTCTTATCTATATTTCTTCTTGTTTTTCTTTCATTTTTTGAGCACGCTTTTTTGCGCACCTTTGGAGCCGAAGGCCATTAACGTCGAAAGCGGGATAAAAATATAGACGGCCGGACAGTGTAAGTTCTAGATTGTAGACCCGAGGAAGCCTGCCGAGAGGACAGACTATTATTTTTTTGCTTCACTTGCTTTTTTTTTAATTTTTAAATATTTTTTTTTTTTCTTGTACCTTTGAAGCCTTAACGTCAGAGGCGGGATGAAAATATAGAGGGCTTAACGGTGTAAGTTCTGGATTGTAGACCCGACGAAGCCCAGTCGAGAGGATAGACTAATTTTCTTTGCTTCACGTTTAAGAAAAAAAAAATGTTAGCATTTTTTTTTCTTGCACCTTTGGATCCGAAGGACATTACGTCAGAGTCGGGATGACAATATAGAGGACGCGACAGTATAAGTTGTAGATTGTAGACCCGACGAAGCCTAGCCGAGACGACGGACTAATTTTTTTGCGTTACTCTTTTTTTTTCTTTTTATCATTTCGTAGCATTTTTTATCTTGCACCTTTGAAGCCGAAAGCCATTAACGTCAGAGGCGGGATGACAATATAGAGGACTCGACAGTATAAGTTGTGGATTGTAGACCCGACGAAGCCTAGCCGAGACGACGGGCTAATTTTTTTGCTTTACTCTTTTTTTTCTACGTTTTTTTCATTTTGGAGCATTTTTGTGTTACACCTTTGGAGCCGAAAGCCACTAACGTCGGAGGCGGGGTGAAAATATAGAGGACTTGACAATGTAAGTTCTGGATTGTAGACCCGACGAAGCCTAGTCGAGACGACGGACTAATTTTTTTGCGTAACTCTTTTTTTCTCCTTTAATTTTGGAGCACTTTTTTTCTTGCACCTTCGGAGCTGAAAGCCATTAACGTCAGAGGCGGGATAAAAATATAGAGGACTTGACAGTGCAAGTTCTGGATTGTAGACTCAATGAAGCCTAGCCGAGACGACGGACTAATTTTTTTGCGTAACTCTTTTTTTCTCCTTTAATTTTGGAGCACTTTTTTTCTTGCACCTTCGAAGCCGAAAGCCATTAACATCAGAGGCGGGATAAAAATATAGAAGACTTGACAGTGCAAGTTCTGGATTGTAGACTCGATGAAGCCTAGCCGAGACGACGGACTAATTTTTTTGCGCAACGCTTTTTTCTTTTTTTAATTTTGGAGCATTTTTTTTCTTGCACCTTTGGAGCTGAAAGCCATTAACGTCAGAGACGGGGTGAAAATATAGAGGACTTGACAATGTAAGTTCTGGATTGTAGAACCGACGAAGCCTAGCCGAGACGACGGGCTATTTTTTTTTGCTCTACTTTCTTTTCTTTTTTTTCATCATGGTATACTATCGTACCGGTGTGCGTCCTCATGTGTCGCTTGAGGAGAGACGGCCGGTCGAAAGATTTTCCGCAGACTTCACATGGCAGCAGAACTCGTTCGCCCCGTTTGATGGTCGTCAGGATACTGCAGTCGAGATGATCCCCTACCAAGGACAGGGTCGACGAGGAGCTCTCCTCCGAGGTGGACTCGTACTCGTCGATCTCGTAGAACGAGCTCGGCGTGGCCGATGATGATCGATGCGAGAGCAGCGTCATCGAGAGATCCAAAGGAGACTCTAAAAAAAAAAAAAAATTAATATCCCAACAGACCGACGCCCAAAAAAATAGACACTGAGAAAAAAAAAAAGATTGTGGTCTCAGCACATCACGGAATTCGTAGGAGCGAAATGGAGCCACATCACTTTGCCGAAACCACAATCGGCCGAATCGTCGTATGGACGAAAATCATGGCTCGGAATGCACGTCATCCAAATAGTCAAACTTTCAAAACTTTATTTTTCCAAATCGTTATTTTTCCGAGTCAAATTTCCGAAATTTTATTATTCCGAATCTTCATTTCAGCGAATGTTACTCGTCGGAAACACAAATTGCCCGAACGTTGTTCCTCCGAATCGTCGTTCAACCGAACGTCATTTTTCCAAATAATAATTTCATCGAACGACATTTTCGCAAATCATTGAACGTTCAAACGTCAAGTCACCGAATTCATCAATCGTCCAAATCGTCAACGAACAGAATCACGAAACTAAATAATATGATTAGGCTCGTCTAGTAAATATGAATCATAGAGATTCAGTACGAATCGATTCGGATAAATGACTTTTCGGCTAAATACTATTCGGAAGAATGATGATTCGGCGACTTGACGTTTGGAATTTTAACAATTCGGGGAAATGAAATTCGGTGAAATTAGTGTTCGGAAAAATGACCTTCGGTTAAATGACGAGTCGGAAGAGTAACGTCCGGACAATTACTATTTCCGAAGCGTAATGTGCGCCAACAGTTTACGATCCGGAAAAATAAAGATTCGGCAGGTTTCAATTCGGAAAAATAAAGATTCGGCAGTTTACGATTCGGAAAAATAAATATTCGGCAGTTTACGATTCGGAAAAATAAATATCCGACAGTTTACAATCAGGAAAAATAAATATTCGGCAGTTCACAATCCGGAAAAATAAATATTCGGCAGTTTACGATTCGGAAAAATAAATATTCGGCAGATCACAATCCGGAAAAATAAATATTCGGCAGTTTACGATTCGGAAAAATAAAAATTCGGCAGTTCACAATCCGGAAAAATAAATATTCGGCAGTTTACGATTCGGAAAAATAAATATCCGACAGTTTACAATCAGGAAAAATAAAAATTCGGCAGTTCACAATCCGGAAAAATAAATATTCGGCAGTTTACGATTCGGAAAAATAAAAATTCGGCAGTTCACAATCCGAAAAAATAAATATTCGACAGTTTACGATTCGGAGAAATAAAAATTCGGCAGTTTGACTATTCAGAATTGAGTGCGTTCGGACCCATGATTTTCGGCCACACGACGATTCGGCCGATCGTAGTTCGTCAAAATGATTTGGCCCCGTCAAAATGATTTGGCTCCGAGCGAAATTGACCGGATCTAATTTTCGACTAGATCTCCAAAAGCCCATCGCCAAATTGGTCCCTCGCAAACACCGAGACCGGAGCGCAGGCGGCTGAAACAATCGCTATATCGAGTCGAAAAAGAGGGCAGCCTCATAGGAACTGCAAAAGTTCGATGCCCAAGGGGTGGTCCGCGTACTCGTGCAGACACGTGAATTCGTAATTCCGAGCCGGTCCCCTCTGCTCTCTCGCGACTTCACTCGTGCCGCCACCGAGCCACAATCCCTGCGCAATCGAAAATAAAAAATATAAAAAAAAAATATATATATAAACAAAAAATAAAAAATAAAAAAAAAATAAACACAAAAGAAGAAAAAAAAGAGGGCTAAATAAGCATGAGAATGAGGAAAGATAAGGCTACCTACAAATCTGAAATGCAAATACGAGAGGCGGAATTTTTGTCGGTCAGATCAAGTGGCCGGTCGCTTGTGATTCAAATGTGTGGTAGAGGAGTCCCCTCAAGGAGAGAGGAATAAAAGACAGTACAATGGATGCGCCGGTAGCCGCCGCTAGACGGTCCTTAGTTGCTGGTGCACTTCTTCTCCCCGTGGCATCGTAGCTTCTCTTCCATTCCATACGAAGTTTCGCCGGTTCCAAAAGAAAGAGGCGAAAGAAGCCGCGCGAGCTAACGCGCGGGGTGAAACCCGAGGGACGGAAAGAGAGGAAGGGACGCCGAAGCAAAGAACAACTGTTGCAGGGGCCCAAGAAAAAGGGGATAAGAGGAGGAGGATGAGAAGAAGAAGCGGCGCAGCGTGCTGTGCGAAAAGGAAGAAATCGAAGAGGAAGAAAAAAAAAAGTACAAACTGCGGCCCCCAGAAGCAGCACCATCTGAAGAAGACGAAGTGTAGGTTTGTAACCACTTATCCGCTGAATGTCTTGCGAGTTCGGGAGAGCGAAATTTCGCGAATGCGCTTTTGTACTCCAAAATTGGCTAAGAATGAGGCATACGGAACGGCTCGCCTCCAACCATCATGCTCTTCGCATACTCCGCACGACGACTCCGCGATTAAAAAGAATGTGGTTAACGAACGTTTGCTTGTCCGCGGATGTGTAGAATATTTTTCTATGCATAATCTGCACAACGACTGTGCGGTAAAAACAAATTTTAGCGTTTTAACGAAAGTTTCTTATCCGCGGATGCATACAATATTTTTTTACGCATACTTCGCACAACGACTGCGCGGTAAAAAAAAATGCGGATGTGTACAATATTTTTGTATGCATAATGTGCAATGACTGTGCGGGAAAAAAAGATTTTAATGTTTAAACGAAAGTTTCTTATCCGCGGATTTATACAATATTTTTTTAGGCATACTTCGCACAACGACTGCGCGGTAAAAAAAAAAATTCGGATGCGTACAATATTTTTCTATGCATAATGTGCACAATGACTGTGCGGTAAAAAAAGATTTTAATGTTTTAACGAAAGTTTCTTATCCGCGGATTTATACAATATTTTTTTATGCATACTCCGCACAACGACTGCGCCGTAAAAAAAAAAATGAGATTTTTGCGTTTAACGAACGCTTGCTTGTTCGCGGATATGTACAGTATTTTTGTATGCATACAAAATACGTATCTGCACAACGACTGTGCGGTAAAAAAAAGTTTTTTGTGTTTTAACAAAAGTTTCTTATCCGCGGATGTGTACAATATTTTTCGACGCATACTCTGCACAACAAGTGCACCATAGAAGAAAAAAAAAACACATTTTCATGTTTAACGAGCATTTGCTTGTCCTCGGATGTATACAATATTTTTTACGCATTCTCTGCAGAACGACGTCCGTAAAAAAAAAGATTTTTGTGCGGAATTTTCTTGTGCGGACAAGCAAACTGTGGACGTTTGCTCGTCCAAATGCATACAATATTTTGCTACACATACTCTGCACGACTGCGGGTAAAAAAAAAAAAATTTTGTATTTAACGAACGTTTGCTTCTCCGCGGATGCATACAATATTTTTCTACGCATACTCTGCACAACAACTGCGAGGGAAAGAAAAAGATTTTGCGTTGTAACGAAAGTTTCTTGTCCGCGGATGTATGCAATATTTTTCCACGCATATTCCGCACAACAATTGCACGGTAGAAAAAAAAAAGAAAAGATTTTTGTTTTTAACAAACGTTCGCCTGCCCGCGTGTTAATACAATATTTTTCGAACGAGAAACGTCTCTTAAAGAACAAATCTTTTTTTTTTTTACTGTAGAACGTTGAGAATATCAGCGGCATCGCTGCCATCGATTCGCCTCCGTATCACATCGAGGTTGATTGGGCTCCGATATTAAATATCTTCTCTTCGTCTTCACTCACCGGCGAGAATGGAATCGATGGTGCACCTGTAGATCGCCGATCGGGAACACACGTCCCGCGATATGAAGACAAAATCTTGATGCGTAGCCGGTAAGAACCAGGCAACGAGTTCGGTGTCCGGCTGAATATCCTTGATCACCTCGAATATCGGCTCGCCTGTCCGAGGGCAATTATAAATCGTGAAAGAGTAATAAATCTGATATGCGGAGCGGAGTGTCGGACTCCGCGCCTCCTGGCTCTGTATCGTGACAGAGATATATATCTCATTCACGGACACTCCCCCCTGCCCTGTGCAAGTTTAGCATATTAACCCTTTGACTCACGGCCTAAGCAATTTAGTTCGACAGCTTTTAACGTCGTTTGCTATGCACAAAAAGTTGGACATAAAAAAAAATGTTGAAATTTGACATTTTCATATCGCTTTCTCATAAAAGTTGAAAATTGAAATTTTTATATCTCTTTCTCACAAAAGTAGAAAATTGAAATTTTCATATCGCTTTCTCATAATGTTCCTTTGTTCGCGAAGTTTCTTCTATGAGGAAGCATTGTTCGTATTCCTTGTTCGGCTTCCTCATGGAGGAAGCTTCGCGAATACGGGAACATTATGAGAAAGCTATATGAAAACTTAAATTTTCAATTTTTATGAGAAAACGATATAATAATTTCAATTTTCAACTTTTATGAGAAAGCGGTATGAAAACTCAATTTTTATATCGCTTTTTTGACGTCCATGTCGTGTTGGACTTTTATGCAAAACGGCTGGCCTATTCAGGTTCAGGGCGTAAAAATATATCAATATCACGTTTCACTTTGTGTGATCTGTGCTCGGCGTGAAAAAATACATGGAATTATGCGCTCCTGAATTTTTGTTTGCCCTTCCGATTTGTACTGAAGAAATCCAAACGACACCTCTTTATCGAGCTTTTACAACTCCGTCACATCCGCCAACTTGTATATTTCTTTCCGTACAACACAACAAACACCTGGGGTTTTCCGCGATGCCATCGGGAAAGAAAGAAACCGCTATTTGAAAATACGCAAAATTACTAATTATTGCAATATTGGCTATCAAAATTGGTCATAAACTTTTTTTTCGTTAATCGTCGCTCGAGAACTATATTCCATGTATTTTCCACGCTGATGACGAATCTACCAGTTATTTTATTCATAAATGAATATTTATTGAGGAAAATTGCGTCTAAAGTAAAGTGCTAATTTTTCATGAAATTCAAAAAATTAAAAACGACAAAATTTAAACGGTTCGATCGATTCTCCCGAAATTTTAATGGGATCATCGGACGATCATATTCCATCTGTGTATGCGTTTTTAGCCAGATAACCGAACAATTGTAAGAGCTGGAGTGCGTACAAACATTTTCGAAGAAATTAAAAATGGGGTACAAAAAAAAAACAACTGAACACTTTTCGATGAAATTTTGACGAAACATTGACTATTAACCACAAATGCTGCGTGTAAAGTTTCAGCTTGATCGGTCGAGGCGTTCTTGAGTTATAGCGGTTTCAATTTCTCGCGTCCGATTGAACACACACATCCGGACATTTTTTCTAAATGCGATTTTTCGATGTTTCGGAACATTCTGAACACGTTTTGATTTAAATCTCGAAAACATTTTTTTTTCACTATAGCAAAGCTTCCTCTACGAAGCAAAAGAGAAAAAAAAAAAAAATCAACGCAGTCGCGAGCCAGAGGATTAATCGAGTGCTGGAGAAGAATGATAAAGACCGCTCGATCGAGCCGATCTACTTGTGTAATACTCACCCTTCACCTTCGTCCCGATCAGATTGACTTGCTCGTTATAGGTCTGGACTATACGCAGGAATCTTATCCAGTTGCACTGGCGCTTGTTGAGATTGTAGTTGGAGAAGGAGACCTCGTCGTAGCAGCCGTACTCCCGCCTAATCTGTAAGTGGATCGGTTAATGAGATTCCCCGGGCGAAAAGATATAAATAATTGAGGGGCGACCAAGTGCGGCTGAAAGGATCGAGGACTCGGCTAATGCGTCGAATGTACGCTAACTTATAAGGAGAGACAGCCTCGATCCTGGATCCTATATGCGTCTGCCGGATGTTAAATCTCAATAATTTCTTTTCAATATCATCGCAATTCGACTCGCCTACGCCCTAGCTGAGACCGTTAGATCCGATCGGCCGCTCAGCTGATACGTTTTAGTGTCTCAGAAGTGAGGAAAATAAACGCTGCGGACGGTTGCGTTTTTTAATCCAGATCCGCTCGGCTATGCGTTCTTTCATTTGTGAGTTTCCACTATTAGTGGGTTTTTTCAAATTGCCGACGATAGAACCGATTCTTTGTGCGGGATATATTTTGTTCGTTTTGATAACAAAATAACGCTTATCAGAGCACATTTGTGTAACAACTATAAACGCTGAACTGAGAGCAGACAGGAATATAAAAACGCCTATTTCGGCTGACGATACATCTTGAATAATCCGGGATTTAGCCGAACTGAATTGCATTCGAGAACGCACCCTACATGCCATGCAGAGGAGGTTGGGGTAAAACGGGTAGCTAAGAAACACTGGCTTCGCGGCTGATCCAGCGCTACGAACTGACTCTTTCCTGACAATATGAAAATTGAAAATAAAAATGAAACATGAAAATTGAAAATAAAAATGAAACATGAAAATTGAAAATAAAAATGAAACATGAAAATTGAACATAAAAATGAAACATGAAAATTGAAAATAAAAATGAAACATGAAAATTGAAAATAAAAATGAAACATGAAAATTGAAAATAAAAATGAAACATGAAAATTGAAAATAAAAATGAAACATGAAAATTGAAAATAAAAATGAAACATGAAAATTGAAAATAAAAATGAAACATGAAAATTGAAAATAAAAATGAAACATGAAAATTGAAAATAAAAATGAAACATGAAAATTGAAAATAAAAATGAAACATGAAAATTGAAAATAAAAATGAAACATGAAAATTGAAAATAAAAATGAAACATGAAAATTGAAAATAAAAATGAAACATTAAATTTGGGGCGAAATGAGATACCTCGCCATCATCGGAAGTAACATATTTTTACAAACCATCCAGATTTAGGAGATACCCCATTTTGCCCCATGTGTATACTGCACGACGGTCCCCACCAACCCCTGTCTTAAAAAAAAAAAAAAAAAAAAGTTCTCTCTCTCCCCAAACTCAACGATTAATCATCGTTCGCTCGTACTTACATCGTTGTCATCGAGCAGAGAGTAAAGATCGATCTTGTCGAATCTTATGGATCCCTGGAACGGATATATAAGCGTTCCAGAGGGTATTTCAACGTTCGACCACACCGATATTCGTACATCACCGACCAGCGAGGTTCCCTCGTTCTTGTATTCATTCTTGCACGCGGACCGATCGTTAGTCTTCAGCACAAGTGAAAATTCTCTCGGTATGAGGACGCACGTTTCCATAACAGGACAGGCTCTTCAGTATAAACAATCAATTTCGTTCAAAAAAAAAAAAAAAAAAAATTCAATTTCAATTGAAGAGCCACCCGCCAATCATCCGCTCTCTTTCACCATAAGTCCTATTTCCCCCAAAAAAAAAAAAAAAAAAAAAAAAAAAAAAAAAAAAAAAAAGATTCTCTTATCAATCACCGTCCGAGCTGACACACATCAGCCGATAGTCGACCGTTTCGTCGGTTGCCGTCCGCGCACCATTGGCTACCGGCGAGCAGCGAGCGTACTTTCCGACAGGGTTCCGCGGGACTTGCGTAACGAGCCCAAAACAAAACGTGTGCCGATCGAACCGACGGAGTGGTCCGCGAGCCCGAGGAGACGAACGGCGCCGGGCCTTGCTATATCGAAAAGATTTCGCTTGTTCCTCGGCTCGTGATGGGCTCGTCGTGCAAGGTGCAAGGCCCTCGGCTGACTGGATGGGATTAACCGACTGATCTTGACCTTGCGACGGGTTATACCAGCAGCATTTGCTACCGAATGGGTAGCCCTTCCCCCTCTTCCACCGCCTCGTCGTCCTCTTCTTGGCCGATCTCGCGGGCCCCTCCCGTCCCCGTCGTAGGACGAGTCCCACTCCGATCGCCGGGCAACTCGGTGTGCTCTCGTCTGTGTCTTCGTGCGGCGATGTGTCCGTGCCGGGCGACGCGAGTCCCGGAGCGGGAGCGGCTCCTCTCCGAGGCTCGCTTTCCGTTTGCGGAGAGCCGAGCCGTACCTAAGTATACATTCGGCGAGCGAATGAAAGAGCGAGCGGGGCGGGAGGGGATGATCTCGCCGCTCTCCGGCCGCTGGAAGCGGAGGGCCCGAGATCTCGTCCTCGTCTTCCGTCCTCTCGCCTCCCGCCGGCCCGCTCGATCCCTCGTCCTCCTCCACCCGGGGAGTGCACTAATACGCGCCGATAGAGGGAGACCGCGAAACGGGCGCGCGCCCGGCCCCCTTCGAGACGCCGAGAGCCCACGTGGGCGCGATTCTCTCGGCACCTGTCGCTTCCATCCACGGCCGCCTTCTCTCTCGCCGAGATGAGGTGGAGGCGAGCGAGCACTTCGAGGCGCTCTCCTTCCTCACCTCGCCGAGGACCGGCGCGATCTCTCCCTTCCTACCTCGATCTCGATCCGCAGACTCGTCTCTCACTCACTCACGCCGGGGCTCACCCTCCGCCTCGGGAGCGACCGGACCGATCGTCTGCCAACTTGCTGCGCGTCGGATTCACCTCTCGAACAAGCTCGATACGCCACTCGGCCACGGTGTGCGGCTATCCTTGCGCGTGTGTCGAGGCTCGCCACAGTGAAAGACCAAGTCGGCTCCTCTCGCTACCCTTTTCTCGCCTCTTTTTGTCCTCTTCTTCGTCGTTCTTTTTGCCTTGTTCCCTCCCAATACGCACTCGAGAACGCAACGCTTTTATCCGAGCGCGCGGCGCGCCTGCACGAAGAGGGACATCGTTATAAGTAGTCGGTGTAAGTTACAGAATCCTGCGTGCATGCGTGATTCTTACTTCTTCTTCTTCTTTTTTTTTTTTTTTTTTTTTTTTTTTCTTTCTTTCTTTCTTTCTTCTTCTCTTGTTTCTTTTCTTCATTCTCGTAGCGGGTATGTTATACAGTCACCGAGTTTGCGTACACGCACACGTGCACCTGTTCCGGCGGATCCCTCAGCTCGGGATCTCGGATCGTTGTTTGTACCTCTTCGGGGCTCGTTGTCTCTCTGGTTCCCGGTTGTCCTTAACATCGGCGGCTGCGACTCCCACGGCCCTACGATATCGCGGCACGCACACGTACGGCGAGCCGATCGGAGCTCGGACCGCTCAGTGGCAATATTTTCGTACGGCATGCCTCGTCGATTCGATCCGCGAACCGATACGGACGCTTGGCGATCGTTCACTGAGCCGCGAAGGCAAAGATGCGGCGATATTTCGATTTCGTTCGAGATTCGATGAAGAAACGCCAGTATTCGCGTTACGCGTGAATTTTCGAGGCGAGGAAGGCCCACGGTTTTTTAGAGTCTGAGCCGCTCGGGGAGGGAGAGAACGCTCGATGAGAGAAACGAGGATCGATGAGACGAAGAGCTGTCCGGTGACTGAGCCGCGAAGTCAAAAATGGGGCGATATTTCGATTTCGTTCGAGATTCGATGAAGAAATTAAGTAAGGTAAACGGCTCAGTTTTCGCCGCTGTCTCAGTTACCGCCATTAATCGCAATTTATACTGATAATAAATACAGTATACGTTAAGTAAAAACGATATTGACGGCATGTTGAAGAGTGGTTTACTCTTGATTAATGCCGCGATACATGTATTTTTTATAAAATGTTCCGTTCAACAATTGAAGATGGCGGAAAATGGGCCTCTTACTTTATTCGCATTATGCGTGAATTTTCGAGGCGAGGAAGGCCCACGGTTTTTTGGAGTCTAAGCCGCTCGGGGAGGCAGAGAACGCTCGAGAGAGAAACGAGGATCGATGAGACGAAGAGCTGTCCGGTGACTGGTGGATGAAATAAAAGGAGAGCTTCGAGGTAATCACTGATAACTTGCTTCCGCGGACGTCCCGATGGCCGAACGGCGTACGAAATATCGGCATGCCGTACGAAAATATTGTGCAATATTTTCGTACGGCATGCCTCATCGATTCGATCCGCGAAACGATAGGGGCGCTTGGCGATCGTTCGCTGAGCCGCGAAGGCAAAGATTGGGCGATATTTCGATTTCCTTCGAGATTCGATGAAGAAATGCAGTATTCGCGTTATGCGTGAATTTTCGAGGCGAGGAAGGCCCACGGTTTTTTAGAGTCTAAGCCGCTCGGGGAGGCATAGAACGCTCGAGAGAGAAACGAGGATCGATGAGACGAAGAGCTGTCCGGTGACTGGTGGATGAAATAAAAGGAGAGCTTCGAGGTAATCACTGATAACTTGCTTCCGCGGACGTCCCGATGGCCGAACGGCGTACGAAATATCGGCATGCCGTACGAAAATATTGTGCAATATTTTCGTACGGCATGCCTCATCGATTCGATCCGCGAAACGATACGGACGCTTGGCGATCGTTCACTGAGCCGCGAAGGCAAAGATTGGGCGATATTTCGATTTCGTTCGAGATTCGATGAAGAAATGAAGTAAGATAAACAGCTCAGTTTCCGCCGCTGTCTCAGTTACCGCCATTAATCGCAATTTGTACTAATAATAAATACAGTATACGTTAAATAAAAACGATATTGACGGCATGTTGAAGAGTGGTTTACTCTTTATTAATGTCGCGACACATATATTCTTTATAAAATGTTCCGTTTAACAATTGAAGATGGCGGAAACTGGGCCTAAAGGTGGCGGAAACTGGGCCGCTTACCTTATTCGCGTTATGCGTGAATTTTCGAGGCGAGGAAGACCCACGGTTTTTTAGAGTCTAAGCCGCTCGGGGCGGCAGAGAACGCTCGAGAGAGAAACGAGGATCGATGAGACGAAGAGCTGTCCGGTGACTGGCGGATGAAAAAAAAGGAGAGCTCGGAGGTAATCACTGATAACTTGCTTCCGCGGACGTCCCGATGGCCGATCGGCGAGTCTTCGATACTCTCGCGAACTCGGTGATACTATGTGTCCAATGGTAAATTAACGGGAACGGCTTTTAGCGCGAGAACTGCGTGGCAAAACGTGTGGCGTGTAACGATGACTATCATTAATTTTTGTTTCTTGTTCTTCCGGATGTAGCGATTAAAAGCGTTAATGCTGCGAGTCGCATCCGCCGATCGCTGTGCGGCGAGATTGAGGGTCTGCGATGCAGGATTATTGGATTGGAAAGTTCTGTGAGCTTCGTACGGTGGGGTTTTTCACCGGGGTCTTCCGATCGATGGATCTTCAATTTTTTTTTTCGACCTTTCGATGATTTCAATATTTTGTCATCGTGGCTTTCTTCATTCCGATGTAGCGATTGAAACGATAATGTTTGCGAGTTGCATCCGACGATCGCACTATGGCGAGGTTGAGAGTCTGCGATGCAGGATTATCCGTGGTGGCCGCGGTGAGGGAAAACCGGGAAAAGTCAGGGAATTTCAAAATTGGTCAGGGAGAGATTAAGGTGTCGCCGAACCTTCTATGAATAAATAAGAAGTACATAAAAAGGAGACTTAAACAAAAAAATTGGGAACATTTTGAAGAAAAAAAAATTGAATTGAATATTAATACAATAATTAGGCATTTTCATTTGCATCATTAATTTTTTTTTTTATATAAGTCGTTAGAAGTTTGGTCAGGGAGAAGTTTTAATTGGTCAGTGAAAAGTCAGGAAAATGTCAGGGAATTTTTTTTCGGGGAAAAAACGGCCACCATGTTATCGGATTGGAAAGTCCTGTGAGCTTCCTACGGTGGGGTTTTTCACCTGAATCTTGCGAGCGACGGATCTTCGATTTTTGTTCGACGTTTCGTTGACTTCAATATTTTGTCGTCGTAATTTTTCTTTTCCTCGTGCTGGGTACCGACTGCCTTCGCGTATCTCGATATGGCCAGACTCTTGAAATCGGATTTCGAAATTTGTATGAGGGATCGATTTGTGGCGAGTGAAACACTCTTTCCTAATAGAATCACATAAGATGTAGCGGGAATGGTTTTTAACGCGAGGAAATCTGCGTGGCTAGCATGTTGCGCGTATCGATGACTATCATTAATTTTTCTTTTGTTCTTCTTCCAGATGCAGCGAGATTAAGTCTCTGTAATTCAGGACTATGGGATTGAAACTCTTATTGAGCTCTCCGTATACCAGCCCGATATTAGTTTCCTCCTGTCGGAGTTTTCACCCCGAGTCTCCCAAGCGACGGATCTTTGATTTTGTTCGACCCCTCGTTGACTTCAATATTTTGCCATCGTTTCTCCTCTTCCTCGTGCTGGGTGTCGGTCTGTCCTGCAGCTTCTTCGATGTCTCGTTGTTACCGGCTCCGATCGAGCCGCGACACTTGCCAGACGCTTGAAGTCCGATTTGAAAATTTGCGAAATGACCGTGAAGATATATTCATGACATCATACTTCATCTTCGCCAAGTCTCTGTCAATGCACGGCTTTAAGAAGAAAAAAAATTGTTCACTTGTAAAATGTTATTTTCCAAGTGATCGTCCCCGAGCTAAGTTTGTGCGATGCAAAACACGTTATAAATTGATGAATTTTAGGCTCGTGCATTCAGGATCGCAATTTGTATAAGTTATCGATTTGGGGCGAGTGAAATACTCCTTCCTAATCGATTTGCATAAGACACAGCGGGAAAGGTTTTTAGCGCGCGGAGATCTGCATGGCAAGCGTGTGGCGTGCAACGGTGACTATCATTAATTTTTTTTTCCTCTTCTTCCGAATGTCGCGATTAAAGCGTTAATGCGGTGAGTCGTATCCGCCGATTACAGTGTAGCGAGATTGAGTCTCCGCAACGCAAGACGATCGGATAGAAACTCTACGGGCTCTCCGTATCGCTGCCCGATATTAGTTTCCTACGCTCGGGTTTTTCACCCGAGTCTCTCCAGCGACGAATCTTCGATTTTGTTCGACCCTTCGTTGACTTCAATATTTTGTCATCGTAGCTTTCCTCTTCCTCGTGCTGTGTACCGACTGTCTTCACATCTCTCGATGCAGACGGTCTCTGCGCCGGCTTCTTCGGCGTCTTGTCGTTATCAGCTCCGATCGAGCCACGATATTTGCCAGACTCCTGAAATCTGATTTCGAATTTGTATCAGTGTTCGACCTGGGACAAGTGAAGCACTCTTTTTTTCCCGACTTCGCTAAAAGAACCACATACCTTACGTGCAACACGGGCGGAAAATCGCCTATTATTGACCAATAGGTTTGTTCGTTTTCAGTGTAAGCTGGAGCAGAGCGCTCGATTTTACGTGGAAGGTATATCTGTATGTCCAATAAATATAGATATACTTTCCACGTAAAATAGAGGGCTCCACTTCAGCTTACTCTGTAAACGAACAGACCTAAAGACAATCATTAACCTGTGGGTATCCGCAGTACTGTTTCATTACTCCCTAGAGAGTAAGGACTCATCACTCCCTCGGGAAGCCCGATTTTACTCCCGGCGAAGTAATGGTCATTGGCGGAAATGACGATTTTGCGACGCAAGAAATGTGCTTATTTTGACGAAGTGGAAAAAGAATTGTTGCTACAAGGGAAGGAGCAGATTTTCACATCGTATGATTCACACTTCACACTTCACCATTCACACTTCACCCTCACACTTCACCCTCACACTTCACCCCCCACACTTCACCCCCACACTTCACCCTCACACTTCACCCTCACACTTCACCCTCACACTTCACCCCCACACTTCGCCCTCACACTTCACCCTCACACTTCACCCTCACACTTCACCCTCACACTTCACCCTCACACTTCACCCTCACACTTCACCCTCACACTTCACCCTCACACTTCACCCTCACACTTCACCCTCACACTTCACCCTCACACTTCACCCTCACACTTCACCCTCACACTTCACCCTCACACTTCACCCTCACACTTCACCCTCACACTTCACCCTCACACTTCGCGAAAATCGCAACTTCCCTCCCTTGTAGCATAAGATGCTATTCCTAATCGATTCGCATAAGATATACGTCCATGACTGGGAGGGCCGTGATTTACCTCATGTATAAACCGGTACCTACGACGATGCATCCGCTGATGATTAAGAAGATGATCAGAGCGGATACAGCGACGAATGTTTCGTTCGGCATCCAACCAAAAATGGGTCTCGTCAGCTTGTCTTCCATCAGATGAGTTCGCCAGTTCGGCGGTCCTATAACTGAAGTTCGAGGACTGAAGTTTGCAATTTATAGAACAGATTCGATAAAACAATGATTGCATCGGCTTTGTTTACCATTGACCAATATAGCGTTCGTCGTCCATTTGAATCCCAAATCGTTTTGCTCGACGATGCACTCCCACAGTCCCTTGTGCGATATATTCAGGCCGGGAACGATGTCGACGTTAACCTCGGGGAAATCAAGACGACTCAACGCCGGTAACGCATTTCCGCCTTTTCATACTGTTATCAACTCTACTCACGGATATGGGCAGCGTGGTGCCGTAGTCCTTCCACAAATCTTTCCCGATCTCCCATGAAATCTTCAGATCGGAGTACAGGTATCCGAGGATGACGCAGTGACAAGTTATCGTCATGGGAAGAGTCTCTCGGATAGTTACGACGCTTTTTACCGGATATACTACGAGGGTAACCATCTTAAATATCATATGCGTGCCGTCTACTCGATGTAGTGTAATCGTGTAAACGCCGGAATCGTTCACTTCGGCTCTCTTGATAACTGCGAACAGAAATTTCGCACCCTCAGAACAACAGTGTAACATCTTATGTGGTGATCCCATAAGAGATGTTACACTGTTGTTCTAGGGGTGCGATTTGATCTTGTTAATAGTCTTAAACAATAATAATAATTCATGAACGGACACGAATTAAAAAAAACAAATTCTGTAACGTCACTTGCGGTTTCAAAATCGCAGTTTTCAACTGAACTTAATGGACGTCGGGAAATACGTCACTTCCGGTTTGAAAAACTGATTTTTCAACCGGAAGTGACGTTTCCCGTATGACGTCACTTTCGATTTGAAAGCGGCATATTCGAACAGGAATTGACGTTACAGAGAATATTTTGAATTTTTCTCTGGAATGTATATCGAATGCAGACAGTGACGGACACGCGTGAAGAAAGGAACACACGGTGAACGATATTGCACGAAGATCGTGGAATATTGTGTAGTCCATCCGTAAATGCTCGGTTACCAATATTGTGCTCCTCAATCTCGAGTCTGTCGTCGTCGGGGTGGACGAATATTCCATTGTGCGACCATTCTATATCCGAGTCCGGTGAGTCGATACTTATCGCTTTTATGATATCGGGATCGGAGGGAATCGTCACCCCGTGTCCTTCCTTTACACTGAGAGCAGTGTGGTTTCTTCTAATTCGTCGTTTAATCAAAGTGACCGTGTCTGTTCGGGAATGGTAAATGTAAATTGTAAGAAACGAATACCGATTGCTTTAGAGACAGAGAATAGGGGGGGGGGGGGGGGCAAAATGGACTCGGGCCCCATACAGCAGGAACTGTTTTGAAAACATTTTAGAAATATTTTCAATCTTTCAAATATTACGAAATATTTTAAAAATGATTCAGAGATATTTTCAAAATTTCACATCTTATGAAATATTTTGAAGTATTCTATAAAAATATTTCAAGGAACGATTTCTTAAATACTTCAGAAATATACTTAATCTTTCAATACATCTGAAAAATTTCTGAAAGGGTGAAAATATATTTTAAAAGCAAATATTATATATTTTAAAAGCGCACAGAACTTTTCACGTTTTTAAAACATTGTACACATTTTTAAATGTTAGGAAGATATTGATTAGAATTGACATGTTGCCAACATACAAACATTTTTGACAAACATTTCTGAAACATTTCAATGTAGGATTTATGAGCGGACAAAAAAGTATTTCAAAAATATTTTTTAATATTGGTAAAATATTTTCAATATTTCCAACATATTTCCGTGCTATGTGGGGTTCTTAAATTTCACATTACATTTGACGGGATTCCATTTCGCCCCGCTATTTCCTGTACCCACCTTCTGTTATGTCGCCGCAAGCTATGGTGTTGCAACGACCAGACATTATGTTAGGACCCAAACACGGTTCTCCCTTGACATTCGGTTCGGGATTGTTGCACACACGCTTTCTCGTTCCAACGCCGCCGTTGCAACTCGCACTGCACGCCCACGGTCCCCATTCGGACCATCCACCGTCTTCCGGATCGCCGTCTATGTCTATCGGGATAAAAATCGTAATATTAGCTGTTTTCTGCGGAAGCCGAGAAGGGACACAGACGCACTGCGACACTCTGCATATCGAGATAACTTCGTGCAGACATAGTCTGTCGGTATATTCCGTCAATTCAGACATACTCTGTCTACACTGTAAAAACTAATTGTAAATTTAATGTACTGGAACTTGAAATTTATTTACATAACTTACATGAATCGAGCATTAATGTACTTTTTTGTACAATAAAAATACCAGATATTAAAATTACAAATCTTTTGTAATTTTACAATTACAAAAATTTTAATACAAATTTTACAATTACAAAAATTTTACTGTACAATTGCAACACCCAATTGTGTTTGAAATTTCAGAAACGGTTTATGTAAAAAAGTTTCCCATACCGTTCATTAATTTTCAAACATATTTTTTTTACACTGTATATTCGTTCAGTTCAGACACACGCCGTCTGTATATTTTATTTTAATAGTCTACGCCCTTACGCCATTACGATTTTACTGACGCGACATGTAAGACATTTTTATTTATTGTTCCGTTCTGTTTGCAATCGTGATAGTAACCTCGGTCGTAGAAAAATCTTTGATTTTAGTTTTTTGTGTGCAGGAAGTTATTTCGATATACAGAGTGTCACAGTGCATCTGCTTCCCCCCTGGCTTCCGTTGTTCTGTGCCATAATACGGAGACGGATTGATCCATCGAGCATTCACCGGAGGGTACGCAATTCGCGGCCCAAGTTGCCCAGCCGCCTCGATCGACCGCCAATGAAAAATAGTAAAATATCATGGGACTAGTGTGCTCGTAATGAAAGACCTGAGATCCGTTCCACAATACGTTGATGGTGTGATTGAACCACCTGCAGAGAATGGTAATGAACATTTTAATGAATTACATGAAAATCCTTGAAAAAAAAATCTTTACCGTACATTATTGTGAAGTTGGTCCACGAGTGAGAAGTGAAGATGGCACTCGGAGCTTTTTGTTTGTGAAATATTTTCACATTGGGGTAAGTGTTCTTCAGAAAGAACACCCACTGACCGAGTTCGCCGAGGGTGAGCGCGTAATAGCCCGGCGTCGCGGGGAACAGAAGAAGCGGTATCAAAACGACCCCTTCGGCACGTATCATGAGTTCCAATCTGTTCGGATTCGCCGCACCCCCCTTGTTCCAAATTGACAGTGGTAAGATTCTCGTGAATCTGTCGGTCTCTGTGTTTTCTATGTGACATCCTGTAGAGGGTACAATTTAGATTTAAAAAAATGGTACCTCCGATCGGTGGAAAAAAGAACGAAAACTTGCAAAGATGCACATCGTTTAATCATTTATTACAATTTTCCGCATAGCTTCCTCTATGAGAAAGTTCGTTTGTCATAAATGAGGAAGTCGTGTGTAAATTACTGTGCAGCTTTTTTGTAGCATCAAAAAATGTCTCCATCTCATAAAATTGAAAATCAAAATTTACCACAAAATTTATTGTAGAAAATCGCTGATTGAAATTTGGGTAGTTCGTCGTTAGTAGGCTATGTTTTATGTGATTTGTCCCCACTGACGATGAATCTCCAAATCATTTTACTCCTATACCCACATTTGATTCATAAATTCGTGTCGGACGAAAAATACAATTATTCGAAAAATTTCGAAATAACATGATACTTAGTCCATTCCCATGTAAAATTTAAGCTCTGTACCTCCATGTTTACTCGAATTATGCCGTTAATAGTAATTTAAAAAAAAAACCCACACAAAATCCTCTAAAATCTTAATATTTCAAAATATTATTTTCATATATTTCAGAAATATTTTGGAAGATTTGAAAGATTGAAAATATTTTTTAAATTATTGCAAAATGTTTCCTGCCATATGGACATACTACATACATCCGGACTTCAGCTAAAAATCGTATTTCTCGATGTTTTAGACTATTTGAAGTACTCTGACATTACAATATTAATTTTTTGTTTTTCACGAACACATCGCTTCGTCTACAAGGAAGCAAAATAAAAAATCTTCGTATACGAACTCGTTGCACAATCGAACGCCACTCCTATGGTGTGCCCAAGTTCGCTCGTGTAGTAATAGTAAATCGGTAGGAAGGCTTTCTCGGGTTCCGGATGTTCCCATTGAAATAGCGGATTCGGCGCACCCTGATAATACACCAGAACTTGGCCGCGCGGTATCTTTATAACGAAACTACTCCATTTGCCGAGATAAAGTAGATGAGGCAGAGTTTTCTTCTTCACCATTTCTATGCCTACGAATTACCGCATTACAGAAAATCGCCGAGGAAAAGCATAAGAGGAGTTTCGATCGTTCTGATATCAAGATTTACTTAGCTACCTCCTTCCTCGCCCTGATAATACAGCAGAACCTTCTCGTTACCGAGAGCTCCGACTTTCAGTATGTAACGAGACTTCAGACCATCGTCTGCCGTAAATACGAACGTTATCGAGTCCGGTCGATCGGGCTCCCAGGCTTTCAAGGAAAAGTGCAGTCCCTCGGCTCGATGTTCCGGTAACACGTAAAGACGTCTTCCAACTCCGTGGCCCTTCACCAGAAAGGTGCACTCCTCTGTACGGCACAAGTAATATCGATCATTATCATCGTTTTCATCTCTCGCTTTTTAAGGGCGCGCAATGCTCATAGCTTCCCTCTACGGGAATATCAAAATTGGTCGACAGATTTACTCATACAGGAAGCAATGTGCAAATTATCGCTTTCCCATCGGGTTGACTATTAAAAAAAAATTGTAAATCTAATACACCGGACTGGAACTTTTTATGCAAAAACTGGCCCATTACATTTAATGTCACATTACTTGTGATAAAAAATTAATAGACTTTCACAGTGAAATTGAAGTAAATTATTGGATATGATCGTTTTCATGCAGTGCTTTTTAAAGGCTCGCAATGCCCATAGCTTCCCTCTACGAGAACGCCAAAATTGCTCGACGGATTTACTCATAAAGGAAGCAATGTGCAAATTATCGTTGTCCTGTCGGGTTCACTGTTTAAAAAATTGTCAACTTAATCCATCAGACTGCAAGTTTTTATGCAAAAACTGGCCCATTAAATTTGTACACTTGCGATGAAAAATGAATGGACTTTTGCAGTGAATGTAAAATAAATTATTGGATTTAAAGTACTCGTATAATGAAATGAAAGCATTTGTCAAGTTTTCGATATACGGTACGTTAATTGTTCATTGTATATGACATTTTTTTAATTTCACATTTGTACATGAAATTTAATATGCCAGTTTATGCATAAAAACTTCCGGTACCAGTACACTAAATTGCATGCGAATTTTTTTTTTTACAGTGTTTTCAATCAACACTTCACCTGGCATTTCGCAGTCCCTCACGTCGCACAGATCCTGCGGTACCGATGGATCCGTCGTGTAGCACCATGTGCCCGCTATGTTGCGCGATGGATCTCTGCAGTAATTGCTCGCGTTTCTAGCGCTGTGCTCCGGATAGAGCGTGTCGTTGAAATACTCGGGATTAACAGTGTGAATCGGTCTGAACAACATCCCTTTTTTGTGACCAACAGCTCCCATGTAGCGGGCGTCTTTCAATTTCGATGAATCAAATGCTTGAATAGGCTTGAACGACATCGTGATCTTTGATGGTGGTGTCCAAAGCTCTGGCACTTTCCATGTGCGACGCGTTTTCGGGGTGATCGGCGGTGTCGGCGGTGTCGGCGTCGTCGGCGGTGTCGGCGTCGTCGGCGGTGTCGTAGTCTTCCTCGTGGTGACTTGGGTCGACTGGGTGATTCCCAATTCTTTGTCCTTGGCGATTTTCTCTCTCTCCAGCCGATCAAGATCGTAATCGCTCAGCCACTTGGCACACGATCGTCCAGATCGTGTAGTCGCGAGTGTTCCTATGTAATCGTTTGCTGTTCCGGCCATTCGGCACTCTGAAAAAAATTGCCAGATGAGAGAAGAAAGGATCGAGTAAAATTATGTTGTTAACTACATCGTCAAGCTTACCGGACGATCTGCAGCTTCGTATCGGACAATGTTGTTTCGAGGCTGTTAAGCTGTTTTCCAGGGATATCGAATAGCAATACGGACCCTTTGGATCGTGTCCCGGATTTCTGCACTTGTTTATCGCCTTCAGAGCCGAACCATCGACGAATAAATTGTCCCGTCTATCGTCGTCTGGGATCTTGAATAAATTTATCAATGACATTACCCATAAGGGCGAGTTTCCCCATGGAAATCGAGGATATGCCAAAATTTGTTTTCAAAATATATGCATTTCAGCGTTTTGATTTGATCAATGTTAATTAACATATTGATCATATAAATTGCTCCGAATTGGACTATAAATATTTGCAGAAATATATATATATTTCAAAAATATATAAACATTTCGAAGAAAATGGTAGCAAAAATATATATTTCATATATCACTGGTATATTTTTTTGTATGTGCGACGTGTAGGGTGAGTCAGAGTGATATGCCCATTTCTTCGATCGTCGTACAAGCCCAACCAATCGTCCAAGCATTTTCGGGCGCCTAAATTAACAAACCCACAGTGGCGTTTAAAGAATGGAATTCATCTGCTCTATTTTAGTAAGGTAGAAGAGACCTAAAAGGATTTAACTTTAAAAAAATTAAAACCGTACCATTGACGGACGAATAATAATTCCCATGGGTAATTACCATATATCACCTGGAATTACCCTACTTGATTTCCTATGAGGCTCGTGTAGGAGCTGTGTAATAAGGAAAAACAATTCTAGTGATGTTCGTGGAATACAAGGCATCTCGCTCAAGGTACTCCATAGGGAACTTTTGTATCTGTAGTTCGGCCGGATTAAATATGCAATAACATATCGATCATATAAATTGCTATGCATTGGACGATATATATTTGCAAAAATATTCCAAAAATCTATCAAACATTTTTTGCTTAATTTCACAAATATTACAAAAATATATGAAAAATTGGCAAAAAAAATTAGCAAAAATATATGTCATATATCACTGATATATTTGTTGGTAAATGCGACATATAGATTGATTCAGAGTGATATGCCACATATCACCACATATCACCTGGAATTATCCTGCTTGATGCTATAAGAGGGTCATGTAGGAGCAGTACAACAAGGAACAATACCTCTAGCGACGTCCAGGGAATACAAGGCATCTCGCTCAAGCTGGTCCATTGGGAACCTTCGTATCTGTAGTCGGCCAGATTAGATATGCAATTTGGCGGTGCAGGATCTTCCACAGGAGTGTCATCGGGATTGCAGAAAAACGTCCAGAGGGCTATATTGTTACGACTGCCGACACTGAACCACCTCACTGTGCCGAATAGATTATCCTTGACATAGAGTACTTCCTCGTTGCCATAAATTCGCTCGGAGAACAATCGCAGATGAGGTCCGAAAATGCTGTGCACGGATAATACCCAAAAATTGAAATAAAATGGTTTAAACATAAAGAGAATTGAAAACCCATTAACACTATATCGAACGCATCGTTTATACCTCAGGGTGAAGTCCTTCCATTTCCAGTAGTCCAGCAAGCTCTTGCCGGGAGCGTCTTTCAGATGCTGCTTCGTTGATTTTTCGCTCGATTGGTATACGAGTGTTATAGTTTCGGCATCGCCTATAGTTATCTAGAGCAACGTGAAGTGAGTTGCGAGTGGAAATTCGTGGGTCACAGTGGTTTACGAAGAACGTACTGTGAAACATGGAAACAGGGCTCCGGGACTCTGATACAGGCGTATAGCAATTCCCTGGCTGGCTCGGACATTGAAACGTACGTCGTAAGTCGTGTTGCTCGGCTGAAGAGGCCATACTCGGAGGAATTCCATTCCAAACGTTGTGTGAACCTCGCAAGCTGGTGATCGACGATTATATTTATTAAGGGGATTGGAGCTCTTTACACTAGTCAAATGAGTCATACATTTTTTTCAAGTTGTTTATACAAACTTTTACGCAACTATTGTTTATATATATAAATAACCATTTACTGTGATCGATGGATGCGTCAAAGTTTGTATAAACAACTTTAAAAATGTAGCACTCATTTGACTAGTGTGAAGCGCTTCAACCTCCTTAAGATTTACCCTAGCAAGTGAAGCGACCGTCTTGAACGACTATCAAAAGACCCAAAAAACGAGTGGGTGTTCTGTGACACTTTTCGTCCGGAATAACGACCGAAAAAAAGACCAATTGTTAAGTTGAGGATGGGTCGTTTTTCCCTCAATGACCGCAAAAACGACCCTGATAGACAAAGCAGCACGAAACGGAGCACATGACACAATAATTACGGCACGTGCTGCACATGCCGTAATTATTGTGTCATGTGCTGCGTTTCGTGCCGTTTGTCTATCAGGGGACCGATGTATGAATTACTGAAAAAGCTCTAGATTGGGGTCGTTTCGCCGGCGTTGATCAGTAAGTAACCGGAAAGTCGACCATTTTGAGAGTTTTTCTTTGGGTCGTTCTTCAGGTCGTTTATGAAAAACTACTTCCAAAGGTCCGTGCAAAGGGACTGTTGACGAGGACTCAGGTAAGTCGTTTTTCACAAAAGACCCGAAGAACCACCCAAAGAAAACCTCTCAACATGGTCGTCTTTTCGGTTACTATCTGATGAATGTCGACGAAACGACCCAATCTAGAACTTTTTCAGTAATTCATACATCGGTCGTATTTGTGGTCATTTTTGCGGTCATTGATGATAAAACGACTCATTCTCAACCTAACAATTGGTCTTTATTTCGGTTGTAATTTCCGACGAAAAGTGTCACAGAACGACCAATCGTTTTTTGGGTCTTTCGATGGTCGCTTGACTTGCTAGGGTATCAATGCTGCGTCAGCCGTTCAGCGGAGGTGGCGCCGCCCTGTCGGTGGAACCAGGCGTGAGCGAGTCACTCGTCAGCGCTTTCGTCATTGGCTGTCAGGGCGGCGCTGCGATCGCCGTGGCCGATGTACGACTGACTACCGACAGCGGTGGATGCGCGGTTGGTGTACGGCTTCAGTGATCGCCAGAATCAAACTGTATCGTTCACGGTCAGTACTTGAATGGGTGACCCCTTAGCCGTGCACTTAGCCAGATAGATGGGCGCCTCAAAACGGTCGCAGTTGGCGCAATATTTACAACATGCACATGTCGCAAATGTAGCTCCAACTACGTCCGCTTCGTGGCGTTTGTCAATGTGGCAACTGGCGCATTTTAACCATTGAGCGGAAGGTCGAACTCTGAGGTTTGGTGTTCATACTCGAAGTATCAAATGCGAACATCAAGACGCAGTTGGAATGACCGGCTGTATCTGCGCAGGTTTTCTGCAGTTTCCTAGCGCCCGCGTGCAAATCCCTCACCAAAGAGAACTACTAGGGGTCCAGTATGACTACCGCAGGTTGAGCAGTTACTACTGGCATTACAGTTACTACACATGTAGTGATTACTGTACTACATGTTAGTGTACTATATGTAGTATGAGGTAGCTGCTACTACGGTAGTAACCACTTCTTACTGGTTCCTCAACACTCAGTAGTTGTTACTGGGGGCGTCGTGGTTCCTGCATCAGTAATTACTACTTATAAGTAGAACTACTAAAACTACAAGCAATACTGACTAGTCAACTACTGGAACTGCGGAAATTTCTAGTACGCAACTACTCAATACGCATGGTAGTTTTGTGTGGTTCACTACTGGACATTCATAGTAGTTTCGAGTATTTAACTAGTGGAGCTTTATAGTAGTTTCGGGTAGTTCACTACTCAGTGGTAGTTACTACTCTAAATACCCAATAATGTTCAGTAGTTAACAACTACCAGATTTCAGTAGTTTTCAGGGGGAGCGGGGGTAACAGCGGCTGCAATCGCGAACTTTACAAGCGAGGAATAGGAAAAATGATGAGAATAGTGTCCAGATGGATCACAGAAGGCTGAACCTTTAAATGAGGAATTAAGAGAAAAAAAAGCTCGAACGGATTATCGCCCGCCATCTTTCACCCTCCCGTTCTTACTTTCCTGACAAAATTCCGTGCTCCACAAAACTCCCGTTCCCATGAGACCGTAGTAGAGGAAACTCTCCGGATATAGACTCGAAATGGTATGCTTCTTTCTGTACTCATCCAGGAACAAGGGTTTGACGGAGCCGTACATGCCGACCGAAACGAATCCTCCACCCCAGTTTATCCAGAAGCCTGTCCATTTTGAGCCGAGTATGATATTCGGTGTGCTCTCCAAATCTTGCTCATCCTGTACGTATTTAAAAAAAACAAACAACTCGAGACTTCTTGTTGCAGGATAAATTCTATAATGTGGAATAATTGACCTCCGCCATGGGATAAACTTGACCGGTTCCTGCATTCGATATAACTATTTCTACTCCTGCTCTCCAGTCCTGAGAGATTTTTTTCGCTGAAGTGGGAACCGGTACGAGGCTCAGGAGAAGCCGTGCCTCACCCTGCATCAATGGAGTTGCCAAAATGCGTCAGCCGTTCGACGGCTTTCGGGAATAATACGAGACTTATCTCGTATTATCCTGCATATCCCACGCAGCGCGGAAATATTTTTGAAAGGTTTGAACATTTTTTTTTTCTTTGGAATATTGAAAATATTTGACGAATTATTAAAAAATATTTGTGAAATGTTTTAGAAACATTCTGAAAATAATGTTTGTCAGCTCATAAATCTTACATTGAAATGCTTCGCCAGTCCATTTTGCATGCACACAACCGCGTGAACTCGGAAAAATTGTAGAAATATTTCGGGTAAACATGAAATTTAAAATATTTCAAAATATTTACATGAAATTTAAAATATTTCAAAACATTTACATGAAATTTAAAATATTTCAAAATATTTACATGAAATTTAAAATATTTCAAAATATTTACATGAAATTTAAAATATTTCAAAATATTTACATGAAATTTAAAATATTTCAAAATATTTACATGAAATTTAAAATATTTCAAAATATTTACATGAAATTTAAAATATTTCAAAATATTTACATGAAATTTAAAATATTTCAAAATATTTATCACTCCGTTTCAGAAATATTTCACATAAGGTTGAAAGATTAAGTATTTTTTCTGAAATATTTAAGAAACGTTTCCTTGGAATGTTACGTCAAAATATTTCAAAATATTAATATCATATATTTCACAGATATTTCGTAAGATTCGAAAGATTGAAAATATTTCTAAAATGATTTCAAAATATTTCGTGCTAAATGGGACGATTCTTAAATTATATACATTCTGCTCGTCCATCGGATTCCACAGTTTCACCCAAAACGTTACATTGCCGTAAGTCTCGTTTAGCTTCGTTATGGTGGAATAGACCGAGGCGTTGCGCACGTAAACCAGACAATCTATAGAAATTTAAACATTAGTGGTTAAAGGTTTCGCCTCTCCGCCCATTCGAATCAGACCTTTATCGTCGCAGAATGCTACGTCGCAGTACTCCTTCTCCACGGTCTCGTAATTCTCCTCTTCGACGTAGCACCAAGGACCTCCAGTGTCGTCGTTGGGATTTCTGCAAAAACTTTCCGCCTTCTCGCGCGATAGCTCCGGAAAGTTTTTACTGGAAAACTTCTCGGTCTGCGGTAGTAAATGCGATTTTAGCATCGCGATAGCGTCGACAATTTTAACTCATCGAACGAGTTATAGTCGTCGGATCGTAATACCCGGCCCTCGGCGAGCTTGTGACGCTTGTTCCAAGATTTACATTTCTTTCCCGATACGCTGGTCTTCCGAACACCGCCGTATTCCGCACCGGTGCCGGAAATTCTGCACTCTACGGGATGAAACGCCTCGATAGCTTGAGGCAATGAAAAAAAAAAAAGAACTTCCTTCTCAGTTGGTAACAAATCGAATTCCCCATTTTTTCGCGGATGTCCAATGTTTCGACTACTGCTAGTACCAATGCGTATTTATTAAGGTAGTCCTAGCGGACAGCCTGAGCCCACATGAGTTCAGAGAGAATTGAGAGAGAATTGCGAACACTTCTCGATGGGATAAAAATTCGAAAAAAATCAAGCATATGGAAGGTGCTGAAAAGATTGATTTTACATAATAATAACTCCAAAATATTATTAACAAATGCATAAAAAAAAAATTGTTCAACAAATTCCCCGGCAACTTAACTTTTTGTTCATATAAAAACAATTTGTTAATCTTTTTGAATACGTATGAATTTTTTAAGAATTTTATCTAATTTTTGAAAATCACGTTTTTTTATTAACTGAAAACGCAATTTTCAAAAATTAGACAAAATTCTGAAAAAATTCATACGTATTCAAAAAGATTAACTTATTGTTATTATATGAACAAAAAGTTAAGTTGCCGGAAGATTTGTTGAACAATTTTTTTTTCATTCATTTGTTAATAACATTTTGGAATTATTATTATGCAAAATCAATCTTTTCAGTACCTTCCATATGGTTGATTTTTTTCAGATTTTTATCTCATCGCGAAGTATTCGCAATTCCACTCTCAATTCGCTCTGAACTCACGTGGGCTCAGGCTGTGCGCAAGGACTACCTTAACAACGTGTTACATTGGTTATCGAGCTTTTGAGTCTGCAACAGACGTCTCGACGACCATGTGTAGATGTGGCCTGGTGAAAATATTTCTTTGAATATGTCTGAAAATCTCGGAAAATTTATCAGAAATTTCTCTGAAATTCTCTGAACCAACATTGTCTGGGAAGATCCACAGCATTTCCGACAAATAAAAAGTATTTTCTGCTAGAAGCTGCTAGAAGGTGTGCCGAGAAAATGGTAGAGATATTTAGCAAATAGCGGAGAAACTCCGAGAAAAATATCGGTAAATCTCCGAAAAGGTTTGGTTAGACTTTTTCAGACAAATTGTCAGCGAAATATTATCTCTAGAGTGGTAACAATAACTGCTAACGAGCCATCGACCTTGGTCCTTCGGGCCTATATGTTTCGACTAAACCCACATTAAGTTTTTGGACAGTTGATAGAATTAAAACATGAAACCCTAATTTTAAATTTTTCCGAGACACGAAAAGTTTCGATGAAAATCGGGAAAGGGATCTTTGTTACCGACCGAGGTATCTCAAATGCCGTTAAGGTGATGTGGTATAATCTCCCGCCCACCTACCCGCGCCTAGTCGGTACCATGAACTGTTACTGAGTGCTGTTTTGAGACCGCAAAGACTGCCGAGAAAAAATAAATTTTTCTTTCCCTGCGTCTGCCGATTCTCCAGAGAAAGACAATTTTCTTTGTCGTTGGCGGATTTTTTTTTTAAATAATGTTTATTTCGTAAGTAGAAACATACTCGGAATACAAAGTTGAAATAATACATGAAAACTTACCTTTAAAATTATCGGAAACCAGCTGGCTCTTGCCCTTTGAAGAAGGGACTCGCAGCTATGCATTAGCTGGGGTATTATAGGCCCTGTGATGGTACATGGTACAACTTATCCTTGGTTTGCTGGTTGGAGCTGCCTAGCTAGACAAGCACCACGAAAAGTAGCAGAGTGCGGAATAATCGCGCCATGTGCTGCATATGTCGCAAACATTGCGTCAATATTGCTACTTTTCATGGCGCTTATCTATCGGGTAGAAGCTCACATGTTTTTCTGTAATGATGGTTAGTGTTACTGCGAAATGAAATTTTCGTCGGCTGACTGCGGTCTCAAAATGGCATTCAGTACAGTTTTTTTTTTACCAGTGGCGCTAAGATAAAGGACCTAGTTAAGCGTATAAAATCATAGGGATAAACAAGGAGGACCAAGAGTCACAGCTTGTGACTCCCCCCCCCGAACGCGCGCTACCCATTGGCTGCATATCAAATGGTGGGGGGAGCCGACTATCCCAGGTAGCACAAAGAAATTAGTTATCAGAAAGTGATCTAAATGGGTTACATATGTCCGTCCGGATGGTAACTACAAGCTATCCTACGTCCAAAAGTTAATTTTTTGGATGGGAGGCAACTTTCGGGTACCGTCCAGACAGACATATGTAACCCATTTAGATCACTTTTTGGTAACAAATTTTTTTGTGCTACCTGGGATGCTAGAGGTACCCCTATCTTAAGCAGGGTCAGTGTCAGAAAGTGGGTCCTTTACCTTATTTCACACAAACTTAATAAAACTTTGTTCATTGCGGGTCGTGTACACGTCTGTACTCGCCTCCGAAATTGCACAAAGGAACTCCACACTCGTCGTCTATGAGGGTCGGCTCAGTGGTGTAACACCATGGACCTTTGGGATCTTTAGTTGGATTTCTACAATAGTTCTTGGCGAGCCGCATCGATCGTTCGGGAAAATCGCTGTCCTTTATTTCGTTACTGATCTGATGTTACGAAACGATGGAAACATCAATATCCATCGTACGATATGGAATTTCTGGGCGCACGGAAAACTGCAGGCGGATCGATAACTCGGAAGCTTACCTTGTGCAGAGGTTCTTCGGCATGCCAGAATTGACAACGTATTCCACCGCCCGTCGTACTCTTTGGGCCTCGATATTCGGTGCCGAATTGAGTGAGCTTGCACTCGGTTAGATCAGTTTTCGTAGCATTGCGCGCTGAAAGATTATGAGATTTGTTTGTTTAGGTAAACAATTTACCAAGATAACCCTCTTCTTCTCATATACTTTTCTCTCCCATCGAAGGAATCGCGTGATTGACCGCGATACATGCGAGAATAACTCTGACAACGGACGATTTACGCTTGTCCATCGTTTGAGAAAATTTGGTCATGACATATCGTTTCTTTACCGTCGAACGTTTCGCCTCGGCAGTCGGGGAATTACTGGGATCCTTAAACCATAGCGGCCGGAGGTTAATCGACACTAAGAAAGTTACTCACCGTTCCGCGGGTATTCTTTGAGGGCGCTACAGTACCGACAGCGGCACGATCAGAAACGTACTTTTTGGATAAAATAGAACGAGAGAGAGTGCTGCCCTGGTGCGATTTTTTTGTGCTACCTGGGGATGAATAGTGAAAACTAAGAAATGGCCTATTTTCGTCGGTAAAACAGGAAGGTCCAGCAGCCCCTTAACGTTATGTGAAACACCCTCCTCCCCATCTAACCCGGGCTCGTTTGGTATCAAAAACGGTAATCAAGTTTTTCACGGGTCCCGGCAGTGATGGTAAAAAAAAAGTCTCATCGGAAGCCTTTTCTTTTGAGAGCGAACACCCGCCCGCTTTGCAAAAGTTGATTACCGTTTTTATTACCGATCGCGGTATTTCACATGCTCTTAAGCATAAGAACGATAAGCATATGTTCGTAATAAATTCTCTTCTGCGTTATCAAAAGAACAACATCTCAAGGTACGTCTGCGAATTTTTACAGATTTCTTTAGCGCATCAACTTGTCATTCGGATCGTTAGAAGCTTGCTTCTTGGCAAATTCGAGGTCCTCGTTGAACAAGGATGCGGTACGTGAAGGGTTAACCGTTTGTCGATAAGCTCGCTCTCTGCAATCCCCCAGCGGCGACGTTCCACGCCCCCAGTCATTCTACGGGATTCGCTCAAAGTAACAAGTAGAAGAGGACCATGGTGTTGAAATAAGTTTTGCCTGCATTCGCCGTTCCGGCTTCGATGACAGCGTCAGGTTATACGGTGGTGCTCTCTTTCATTTTTTTAAATTTGTTTACCTTCACTGGACTGTCATTAAATTGAGACAACAGACCGGAAATGGGTCTGTTGACAGATCCGAGAGCCTCGAACGTAAAGATGATCAAATTTGTTCTGCAATGGGAAAAATCGCTTTGCTTCTTCATGTACGTCAGTGGAATCGTGGGGATGTGTCTGTTGGCTCTTCCCGCATTCAACGACAGTAAATATCAATCCGTCCATCAACGAAACTCCGCGTGTATCGCCCCTCACTGTCCGATTGATGTTTCTTTTGCAATCCCGCAGATTCGTATTTCTCCGAAAATGCGCTACTTCCCGGTTTGGTAACCAAGGGAAGCAACTTGGATTACACAACCGAACAGTACCATCGCGATCTCGCACGAGAGATGCAAAGATATCCCGACGGAATGCCGTATGCGTGGCTCCTCGCAAAGTTCAATCAACTTCATCTCGACGTCTACACCCACAATTTTACTCTCAACTATCCGTTCCGTAAGAAGCAGGTGAGCAGTCTAGAGGATTGATTATCGGTGAATTTTGTTAATAACGATTTTTTTTATGCGAAGACATCCTCGGTGAGACTTTAAAAGAAAAAAGTTACGACGATAAGTTACCGTGGTGACTAAAAGATTGGGAGGAATTTGGAATAGCCGGGATGGCAATTGGGGAGACTGGGAATAATTGGGAGCCAAGAGTGGATGCTTGTGGAACTTTGACTGATCACAGCCTGCAGGAGAGAGTTATGTTTATTTAAGTTCAGAGAACTTACAAGGATAAGTTACCATGGGGAAAAGAAGCCTGGGAGGAATTTAGAATAGCCCGTGCCAAGAATGGCTCTTCGGGAGACTTGAAATAATTGCGTCCTGAGAGTTAACGACTTTGGGGAAGATTCAGAATAATTGGGCGCCGAGAGTGGATCCTTGGGGAACTTTGACTGATCAGAGCCTGCAGGAGAGAGTCATGTTTATTAAAATTGAGAGAAGTTACGAGGATAAGTTACCATGGGGAAAAGAATCCTGGGAGGAATTTAGAATAGCCAGTGCCCAGGATGGCTCTTCGCGAGACTTGGAATAATTGCGTCCTGAGAGTTAACGACTTTGGGGAAGATTCAGAATAATTGGGCGCCGAGAGTGGATCCTTGGGGAACTTTGACTGATCAGAGCCTGCAGGAGAGAGTCATATTTATTAAAATTGAGAGAAGTTACAAGGATAAGTTACCATGGTGAAAAGAATCCTGGGAGGAATTTAGAATAGCCAGTGCCCAGGATGGCTCTTGGGGAGACTTGGAATAATTGCGTCCTGAGAGTTAACGACTTTGGGGAAGATTCGGAATAATTGGGAGCCGAGAGTGGATCCTTGGGGAACTTTGACTGATCACAGCCTGGAGGAGAGGCATATGTTTATTTAAGTTGAGAGAAGCCTGGGAGGAATTTAGAACAGCCACGGCCCAGGATGGTTCTTGGTGAAATTTAGAATAATTCGATCCTGAGAGTGGATCCTTGTGGAACTTTGATTGAACAGCCTGGAGGAAAGCCTGGTGTTCATTCAAGTTGAGAAAAGTTAGGAGAATGAGTTACCATGGGGGAAAAGAAGCCTGAGACGAATTTAAAATAGCCCGGGCCTAGGATGGCTCTCGGTGAGACTCGGAATAATTGGGACCCGAGACTGAATTGCGTCCTGAGAGTTAACGACTGTGGGGAAGATTCGGAATAATTGGGAGCCGAGAGTGGATCCTTGGGAACTTTGATTGATCACAACCTGGAGAAGAGGCATATGTTTATTTAAGTTGAGAGAAGCCTGGGAGGCATTTAGAACAGCCACGGCCCAGGATGGCTCTTGGTGAAATTTAGAATAATTCGGTCCTGAGAGTGGATCCTTGTGGAACTTTGATTGATCAGACAAAAGTTACGAGAATGAGTTATCATGGGGTAAAGAAGCCTGAGACGAATTTACAATAGCCCGGGCCCAGGATGGCTCTCGGTGAGACTCGGAATAATTGAGACTGAATGACTCTGGAGAAGATTTGGAATAATGGGGATTCTGAGAGTGGATCCTCGGGGAACTTAGATTAATTACAGCTTGGGGGAGAGCAGTATGTTTATTTAAGTCCCACTGGACTCTCGAATTCCCGAAGATGTCTTCACATAAAAAAATGTGTGTACTCGCGGATAAAGTTGCTGCATTTTTTTTGTTTAATCATAGATTCTATGCTACTGTTGCAGTTTACGGGACAGAACGTGTACGGCATCGTGAGAGCGCCGAGAGCGGCGAGTACCGAGGCGATCGTCGTGAGCGTTCCTTACCGGCCGATAAACAGCGTCCACGCGACGACGGCACCTTCCGTAGCTTTGCTACTGGCTTTCGCGCAGTATTGCCGACGTACGTCAATTTACGATCGAGTACGTGCGAATTAAATTCACCGCATATATCACGTATTGTTTTCCCTCCAGGACAAAAATATTGGGCGAAGGATATTATATTCCTGGTGACGGAGCACGAGCAATTGGGTATGCAGGCCTGGCTCGACGCATATCACGGAGTCGTGAGCGGGCAGGAGGATGTTCTCTTCGCGGGAGATTTGTCGGGGCGAGCTGGATCAATACAGGCGGCAATTAATCTCGAGATTCACGCGATGAAAGTCGGTTACATCGACGTCAAGGTTCGAAGCTTACTTCGACTCGATTATTCGTCGATTTTTCCTTGTCCTCGATCCTTATCGTTTTATCCCGGTTGCAAAAGGTCGAAGGACTCAACGGTCAACTGCCGAACTTGGATCTCTTCAATCTCGCTGAGAATATGATAACGAAGGAGGGAATAAGAAAATCGTTTCAGCGCCGTTTCGACCTCAATCACAAGGATAAGTTCAAGAAATGGTGGTATCAATTCAACACACTGATGGCGATGATTGTCACGCAGGCGGCCGGAGTTCCCACCGGCAATCACGGACTCTTTCACAGGCACGAAGGATTCGTAAATCTGTCGTTCGCCGAAAAATTACAACGGTGATTTTTATTTATTTTTTTTTAATTCTATATTCAGATTCGGTATCGAAGCTATAACTTTGGAGGGCTTCGAGAAAGTCGGTCGAGGCAGTGAGGCTAACTTTTCGCAAGTCGGACGGGTCGTCGAGAGCATCGTCCGATCGTTGAATAATCTTTTGGAGAGGTTTCATCAATCCTTCTTCTTCTATCTGCTTCCGTCGACCGATCGTTACATATCTATAGGTAAAATTACATCGAAGAGATTGCGGTGCGTCTCGTTGGAACTTTTTCTGTATAATCACTGTTTCATAATTATCAGGACTCTACATGCCTTGCCTCGTACTGATAATCGGCAGCCTCTTCATCAAGGCCTTCTCGATGTGGCTAAAGTTACAAGAGATCGTTACAAAAACGGACGACAAGAACGACTCTAGCGAGAAGAAGGAGGACGAGGGGAGCGAGGCGACCCCAAAGATCGTCGACGATTCTGGATCGATATCGGAAAAGAAGGACAAGACCGAGGAATTCGATGTCGGGAGTATAGCCTCGGAGATTCTGTGGAATCATCTGTTCGGCGTTGCTGTTATGTCCTCCCCAAAATTGTTCACATACCTCGGAACCGAGATGTTCAACTGGACGACGGAGAAATCGATATATTGGGGTTTCACGGCGACGAGCATTTTCACGCTAGCGTTCTTTCTCGGAATCAAAAGGTAAATTGATCCGTGAGGTAAAAGTACCAGTAACCGCACACCTAAGGGAGCAGTCTCAGTCCCCGGATCAGAGCTGGGAAAATACCCTGAGTACTTGAAGTACGTATTAAAGTAGCAAGGTCTTGAAGTACGTATTGAAGTATGAAGTACTTGAAGTACCAAGTACTTGAAGCACGTTTTGAAGTACCAAGTACTTGAAGTACGTATTGAAGTATCACGTCCTTGAAGTACGTATTGAAGAATCAAGTACTTGAAGTACGTATTGAAGTATCAAGTGCTTGAAGTTCATATTGATATCCGTATCAAGTACTTGAAGTACATATTGATATCCGTATCAAGTACTTGAAGTACATATTGATATCCGTATCAAGTACTTCAAGTACATATTGATATCCGTATCAAGTACTTCAAGTACATATTGATATCCGTATCAAGTACTTCAAGTACATATTGATATCCGTATCAAGTACTTCAAGTACATATTGATATCCGTATCAAGTACTTCAAGTACATATTGATATCCGTATCAAGTACTTCAAGTACATATTGATATCCGTATCAAGTACTTCAAGTACATATTGATATCCGTATCAAGTACTTCAAGTACTGCACACCGGCCAGTTTTTGAATACTGACATATTGAGTCGTGGCAGAATTGAATTTCTTTTCGAGAGGAGATTGCAGCGGCCGATGAACAGAAATGTTGTCATTTAACTGCGGCTACGAACGATCAATCGGCACATTTGTAAGGTGGAGAAAAATGTGCGTACTCTCATATCTTTACTTTACCATTTCGGCCAAATTGCTCGCGCTCTTCCGAAATGTATTTTTTTCCTTTGATGTTTATCAACAAGAGACAGTTGTGCGCTCCTGTCCTCGTTGTCGTACATGTTTTAAGTGCTGACACAAAGAAGCAACGCGTGTAACTATGTCCACGTCATTAGTTTTAATGTTAAGAAGATTGACAATCCAAAAGGATGTTAAGTGGAGACCTTATATCGATTACATGCTTTATGATCGACTCTGACAGAAGTAATCGTTATTTAACTCGTAGCCGCAGTTCAATAAAAACAAGCAGAACTGAATTACTGATACTCTGATCAGCAATTCCGTTTTACTGTTAATTATCAGTTTCCATGTTAAGAACATTGACAATCCAAAGGGATGTCAAGTAGAGACCCTATATCGAGTACATGCTTTATCGTGGATTCTGGCGGAACTACTCGTTGTTTAACTCGTAGCCGCAGTTAAATAACAACAAGCAGAACTGAATTGCTGATGCTTTGAGTACTGAACACTGCCGCAGTACCGGATACTTCAATACGTACTTCAAGTACTCAGTTTATTTTCCCAGGTCTGCGTCGAACATGCATGAAAAATCGTATTTCCGTCTACGGACTCTCTGTCCGGCCACCGGGACATTTGATTTAACCGTTGCTCGCCCGAACGGACGAGAAATTTACGATCCAACGACCATCGGCCTATAATCGTACCGTCTTTCGCAGATCCTCGAGGTACGACAACGTCTCGCTCGTGTGCGTCATCGCCCTGGTGGAACTGGCCACGTCGCTCATGTGCATAGCCATGCACAATTTTTCACTCGCACTCCTGACGGCCGTCGTCTACGTTCCAGTTGTGCTGCACATAACGCCGAGACAAGAGACCGAGTCGCGATTTAGAAATCTACTCTACATCGTTTGGACCCTCCTGCATCCGTTCGTGCTCGCGTCTCTGGTCGTCATGGGCTACTCTTACGTCACTTTCTCGGACGAATCGTTCGCCTCGATATTTCACAGAGGACTCGAGGCGACGAAAACTTCCTTCGTTTTCGGCGTAGTGGATTCGATGGTCTACGGAAATTGGCTCTACAACGTTACGGTCGCGGTCTTTCTCCCGATATGGCTCTTGCTCGGCAACGTCATCGCGAGCAAAACCGTCGTAACTTATGGATCGTGAGTCCTTCGCCGATTCGTAACAAACTTGCAGTCGCTTATCTTCGCGATAAACACGTTCTCACACACACACACACACACACACCCCCTCGCTCGACTATGTAAATACGTCACGTAAGCACTGATAATTTATCATTGCTAATTGATCAAGCCTATACATCGGTAGATTTAGACAATGTCATAAACACATGAAAAGAATATACGTAAGTTAGTGGCGAACGATTGCGATACATAAATCTTGTATCGTAATAAGTAGCCACTCAAATGTTCTCGCGTGTGACTCCCCCTTCCCTCCGCGTTTCACGCGAGATGAGGGCCCATATCGTCGGATCGTTTATATAATCTTACAAATATATTTACGATGTATGTCTGGCCTACTCGCGCGGCGAGTGCATCGCATAAAAAGACCCGTGGTGGATGGCTTCGAAGTAGTATGCACCAAGTGCCAGGCCACGAATCCGCAAGTGGACGATCGGTCACGAAGGTTCGTTACGCTTTACAATGAATTAAATACAAATTTCTAAAAAAAAAAAAAAATGCCATGGTCTATCCTGCAGTCTTTATCAACGTGTTTAGAGATTATCGTCAGAGTGCACGGTAAATAAGTAAGCGGGTTTTCGATAATGATCGTGGCCCATAGATGAGCATTGGAGGTGTGCATGAAAGTGGGGCTTATCGCGTTAGGTATTTTTTTTTTGTTGTCTTGTGAAATGCTTGGCGGGGGTTGCGAATAGTGCGTCAGATCGTAGAGTGTATCGCGAGAGCGATAACCCGCTCGGTTTTCCAGAGATTGAGAAACCCTTGTCTCAGACAGCGCATCGTTGCCGGTTCGCTCTCGGTAACAAGCGCGGCCACAATCGACGAGAATTTATCTTGCCGCAGCGCACTCCCTGAATTCAATTATTCGTTTTCGCGCGTAGACTAACACTGATGTAAAAGCCTTTGTAACATTGAGACGACGTTTTGTTAGTGTACATTCGTCGCTCGCGTCGATACAACGAGTAAGTTTTCTTCGCAATTCGTACCCTCGCTAATACTCGCGATACTCGCGATTTTCGAGTGGGATTTACCGCGAGAGAGATCGGTGAACAAAAATCGCGTGAGCCTCCCTCGAACGGGGGCGTAAGCCCGATCATGTAGTGACAACGCTGTAGCAGTAGACTCGACAACTTGTTGATCGAAGCTCTCATCGGTTTTAGTCACTGGCGCCTATGTGGGCTTGCGCGTTCGCAGCATCTGTGTGAGTGCTGTGAGCATCTCGTGAGTACCTGTGAGATTTCGTTAGTATCCGTGTGAGGATATGTCAATTGTGTGAGAATCTGTGAGTTCCGTGTGAGTGTCTGCGAGTTTCCGTGTGAATGCCTGTGACTTTCCGCGTGATTGCCTGTCAGTTTCCGTGCGAGTATCGGTGAATAATGTGAATGTTTGTGCGAGTATTTCTGTAACCGTATTCGTGAGTACTGTGAGTACCCGTCTGATGAGTGTCCAATCGGCACGAACTTTATTATTATGTAGATTTTTTTCGTGACGAGATTAAAAACACGCGTTGCATCTTTGTGTCAGAACACTCGGTTCGAGATGCGACCAGTCTGTCCGTACACAATCCCAGCTTCGAACACGCTCCACTTAACATCCGGCCCTCGCGTAAGCCTCTCTCGAACGTGCGCGTAAGTCCGATCGTACGGTGACGACACTGTACCAGTTGGTATGTCTAAAGATCGACTCTGTTATCTGTCTCGCAATCCGCGACACTATTATCGAAATGGACTCGACAACTTGTTGATTGTTACGCTCATTGGTTTTATTGCTCTCATTGTTTCGTGGCGGGATTAAAAACACGTGGTGCTTCCTGGTGTCAGCGCACTCGGTGCGAGATACGACTAGCCTGTTCGTACAAACGATCCCAGCTGCGGCGAGTGTGGAGGGGATACCGTTACATTCTTTCGAACCGACGATCCCAACGCGTAAAGCTGCTCGCACACGAGACTGCGTACGGAACACAGGCAGGCCGCGCCGCATCCGCACACAGCCGTGATTGGCTGAGGGTCGCGTATTGGTGTCCAATCTGGTCCGATCGACTCGTCTGTGTGACGGAAAACGGCAAACGTTGTTTTCTGTGCGTACACCGTCTCGAATCGAACGGTCTTTTTCCGCCGCAGTATTTTCCGAACCGTACTGGAAGACGCTTCTAGGAAAATACTCCGTGGATCTGCGCGCTAAGCGAATCTGATCCTTCGCACAGATTGTCACGTAACGGGCATTACCGAAAGGCTATAGATCTCGAGATACACTGAGAAAAAGGATCGTATTTTCTACTGTACCAATAGTTCCCAGGGGAACGTTTATATAGATAGTTTCTGATAGTATGTATTCAATTGGTTAAGTTATAATTATAGTTGCAACCATGATTTTTTTCGTCACTGTCGTAACTGTAAAATGTAAACGTTCCCCCTGGGAACTATTTTTTACGGTAAAAAGTCAGTATTGTTGCTTTTACTATGTCTTTTTTTTTCTCAGTGCACTTGAGCGAGTAAATTGACATGAACCTGTATACAGTCCGGTATAATGAGACACGATTCGTCGCCGGATGGCGTTACGTATTACTCAGCCAGCAATAGCAATGCAGGTCTAACATGTATCTTACATTTAAAAAATTTTTTTTACGAAGTTTAAGCGATTCGGTGTGTAACGATGGATACGCCGAAAATGAATGGATTTATAAAACCAAATGAAATGACCGTCAATGGGCATTTGGTGCCGACTTCGAAAGAATGCGGCACACTCATTTTTTACGTCAATGGGCAGAAGGTAGGTAGGAGTTTAGTAATCGGGACGAAATTGTATTTACGTTGCGAGAGAAATTAATCTGGAAGGACGCGATGGAAATATAGATATCGGACTCCGCTGTGGATCCCGAGTGGACGCTGCTGTATTATCTTCGCAACAAGCGTATCCTTTTTTTTCGGAAAATGAGACCGGTGCGGAGGAGAATTGTAATTTACGATACTCGTGCGATAAAGCTTTTTCTGCTGCAATGACAAGTTCAGAAGAAGTTTTTCGTACGAGTTGGGTACCAAATTTTACTTGATAAGGTGTGAAAATGGGGGTTTGTGCGCACGCAAGGCGCGCGTAAAATTGCCATTTTCGCACCGAGTGGGATGAAGATTTTTTACTTCACGCGGTGCGAAAATCGGAGTTTTACGCACGCTTCGCGTAAAACGCCCATTTTCACACCTTGTGAAGTAAAATTTTGTACTATACTTCCCAGATAGACAAGCGCCACAAAATGGAGCCGATATGCCGCAATATTTGCGACATGTGCAGTACATGCCGCAAATATTGCGCCAACTGCTCCGTTTTGTAGCGCTTATCTATCTGGGTCGTGCGAAAAACTTTTTCTTAACTCGTACTGCAAACTCACCACTCGTCAGAAAGAGTTTTATCGCACAAGTATCGTTAATCACTATTGTCGCCAAGTTGATGTATTTTTTCTTGACCACGACAAAACAGTGCGATTATGCGGAACGAAACTGGGCTGCGCGGAAGGCGGCTGTGGGGCTTGTACCGTCATGGTTTCCCGAATCGACCGCCGAAACGAAAAACTTGTGTATCCTTTATTGAATAATTTTTTTATATTAATTTTTTTTTTTAATTTTTTTTACTTTGTACAGAGGATAAAAACGACTCACGACGTTTTAACCGAGTTCGAGCTCAAACTCAAATGTAAATTATCTGCATTAGTCTGTTTTTTTTACCTCGATTTGAAATATCGTGCATCCTTTATTGAACATTTTTTTAAAATATTTATATCTCTGTAAATTTTGTTTTAACTTTGTAGAAGGGACAAAAACGACTCACGAAATTTTAACAGCGTTCTCGCTCAAATTCGAATTACAGTAGAACCTCGATAATCCGAATCAATTGGGACCGGATCGCGTTCGGATTAACGAAAATTCGGATAACTGAACTGTGAAGCTGTGTTAAGCGATATACACCCAGAAAAATAATTTATTTGACGGCCACCGTTTATTTGGTTTAAGTAAAATATGTATTTGATTTAAATAAATATTTATTTCATTTAAGTAACTATTTACTTAATTTAAATAAATATTTATTTCATTTAAGTAACTATTTACTTAATTTAAATAAATATTTATTTCATTTAAGTAACTATTTACTTAATTTAAATAAATATTTATTTAAATCAAATAAATATTTTACTTAAACCAAATAAACGGTGGCCGGCAAATAAATTTTCTTCTGGGTGCAGCGTGATACTTATAGAAAAAATTTTCATAAACGTTTCCATAAACGTTTTCATAAACGTTTTCATTATGCTTACGCTTAGAGGTGGAAAAACCGGTCGTTGAAATCAGACACTAAACTACGTGGATTAATAAAAATAAATATTAAATCCGTGTGTGTCTGTTTACTCAGTTTGAAAAAGTAATAAATACCGCGCATACGACGTAATGCTGTGCGAGCTACACGAGTATGAGCGTGCTTGAATTGGTTTGTTGCATGTAGCGCGCAGCAATGCAAGGACACGACAATTTCACGCAATAGTTCGGATAGAGTTTCTACGGCGGATGGCTGTTCGGAAAATGAAGCTTCTACTGTATCTCCATTAGCATTCTGTTTGTCTAACCTTTCGAATTTTAGATATCGTGTATTCTTCATTAAATAATTTTTTAAGTATTTATACATTTTTTAAAATTGTGTTTTAACTTTGAACAAAGGATAAAAACGACTCACAAAATTTTAAGAGAATTTGCGCTCGAACTAAATTTCGAATTATCTGCGTCAGTAGTCTGTTTTTTTTTACACTGAGAATGTTAAATATCGCGTATTCCTTATTAAATCATTTATTTATTAATAATTTTTTGATATACATATATTTTTAAATTGTGTTTTAACTTTGTACAAACAATGAAAACGACTCCCAACATTTTAAGAAAGCTCGAGCTCGAACTCAAATCCGAATCATCTGTACTAGCAGTTTTATTTATTTATTTATTTATTTATTTATTTATTTATTTATTTATTTCACGCGACGGACCCTTTTTACAGTAGTAACTAAACGCAACTGTGTTTACAATATGGAAAATGACACAATAGTTTAACATTCCACTTTACAGCTAATTAGATTACAGCCTAGCGATGAGAACTGATTGTCGGAAAATTCCCCTTGGGATGCCGAACACATCACTTAAGTCGTCGAATTCGTTTGCATAGCGTAGGATTCTCGGGACCAAACTATGGTGGCCGTAATTGGTTCGGTGGGTTGGGATGGCAAAAAGTTCACGATTTCTGGTCTGCCGGACATGGCAGACTAGAAATGGTTTTTTTTTATTTTACTTTGAAAATTTTAAATATCGCACCCCTGAACTCGAGACCTCTCAGTCATTTGGCGGTGAACGCGTGTCTGGCGCCGGTGTGCAGCGTACACGGGATGGCCGTTACTACCGTCGAGGGAATCGGCAGTACGAAAACCAGGCTTCATCCAGTACAGGAGAGAATAGCCAAAGCGCACGGGTCGCAGTGTGGCTTTTGTACTCCCGGTATCGTAATGTCGATGTACGCTCTGTTGCGCTCGATACCGAAGCCAACGATGGAAAATCTCGAAGTTGCCTTCCAAGGTTCGAATATTTTTATTTTTCCTCCAAAGATCTCACCTAAAAATGTTTCTTTCGGCACGCGCAATTGTTTATCGTTTGTCCGGTGTTTAGGCAACCTGTGCAGGTGCACCGGATACAGACCGATAATCGAAGGATTCAGAACATTCACGGAGGAATGGGAGCTCTCTCAGATATCGTCGAAGATCAGCGAAAAAGGGAACGGCGATGAACCGAGAGTCTGCGCCATGGGAGATGCGTGCTGCAAGAAAGCGTTCACCTCGGAGCCGTCGGAAGTTTTCAATTCCAAGGAATTTCGCCCGTACGATCCTACACAGGAAGCTATATTCCCGCCGAAGATAAGGGTGAGCTCCGGTCGTTAAAAAATGGGAAATATGACCCATCCCTATAAATGTCATATATAAGATATACGCCACGTTGACCACTTTTACCCTTGAGAAAAAACATTGTTTTGCTTTTGTTTCTTGATAACATCTCATTCTCAGCTCTCATCCGAATTGGACGATCAATACCTGGTGATCAAGGGAAAGGAGGTGACTTGGTACAGACCCACGGAACTCGGTCAGGTTCTTCTTCTGAAGCAACAATATCCCGATGCGAAGATAATCGTAGGAAACACCGAAGTAGGCGAGTACACGACGATTCCAAAGTAGGAAACGACGAAAAAGAAAAAACGCAATAATTCGCTCCGATTTAGGAGACATCCAGGACTCACCTTAAGTCCAGAAGACCCATTTTATCCCATTGTCTACATCTTACCCTATTGTCTCAATTTCAGCCTATTGTCTACATTTGACTCCATTTCACCCCATTGTCTCCATTTTATCCCATTGTCTCCATTTTATCCCATTGTCTCCATTTTATCCCATTGTCTCCATTTTATCCCATTGTCTCCATTTTATCCCATTGTCTCCATTTTATCCCATTGTCTCCGTTTAACCCATTGTCTCCATTTTATCCCATTGTCTCCATTTTATCCCATTGTCTCCATTTTATCCCATTGTCTCCATTTTATCCCATTGTCTCCATTTTATCCTATTGTCTCCATTTTAGCCTATGTCTACATTTTACTCCATTTTAGCCTATTGTCTACATTTTAGCCTATGTCTACATTTTACTCCATTTCACCCCATCGCTTCCATTTTACCCCATTGTCTCCATTTTACCCAATTTTCTCTATTTTACCTCATCGTCTCCATTTTACCCCATTGTCTCTATTTCACCTCATTGTCTCTATTTTACCCCATTGTCTCTATTTCACCTCATTGTCTCTATTTTACCCCATCGTCTCCATTTTACCCCATAGCCTCCATTTTTTCCCATAGTCTCCATTTTACCCCATTGTCTCCACTTTACCCCATTGTCTTCATTTTACCCCACTGTCTCCATTTTGCCCCACTGTCTCCATTTTACCCCATTGTCTCCACTTTACCCATTGTCTCTGTTTTACCCCATTATCTCCATTTTGCCCCACTCTCTCCTACAGATCGTCGATGGCTAAGCAACCATTAGTTTTACAGGTGTCGAGATGAAATTTAAACACATGACCTATCCGGTGCTTATTAATCCGCTGCAAGTCAAGGAAATGCGTGAGATCGTCAAGATGGAAAATTCGTTGCGCATCGGGGCGAGTGTCACGCTGATGGAAATGGAAGAAGCCCTCAGAGATGAGGTCAAGATTCAGCCAGGTATGAATAAATTCGAATATTCCAAATTATCCGGTTCGATTAAATGGAATAAAAACCGTACCGTTGCAGAATACCGAACGAGGATATTCGTCGAAGTTGCGAACATGATGCACTGGTTCGCTGGAAAGCAGATTCGAAACGTTGCCGTGAGTTTATCGGAGATAAATTTAAAAAAAAAATAGGGAAAAAAAGTTCTCCGAGAACGACAATAGGAAAACCCTAGACGATTTCAGTGCGAAATATGGGACAACGATTGATGTGTTAAAAATATTTCTTCGCCAGGCGATCGGTGGAAACATCATGACCGGAAGTCCGATATCCGATCAAGTTCCGGTTCTCATGGCTGCCGATGCCAAACTGACCGTGCGGAGTCTCAAACGAGAACCGAGGACGATTAATCTCGACCACACATTTTTCACTGGCTACCGTCGCAACGTCGTTCAACCGGACGAAATTTTGGTTTCAATAGACATTCCATACGCGAAGGAGTCCCAGTACTTCGTCGCTTACAAGCAAGCGAAGAGGCGGGACGACGACATCGCCATCGTGAATATGGCATTGAACGTGACCTTCGAGCCTGGAACCAACGTGATCGCCGAGGCACATTTGGCTTACGGCGGTATGGCCCCGACGACGAAGTTGGCTGTGAATACATGTCGAGGCATGGTCGGAAAGTACGTAAACTGCGAGATCGAACGTCCAGAAAAAAAAAAAAAAAAAACAAAAAATGCTATAGCGACAACATAAAATTTTTCAGGAAATGGGACAGCGAGATGTTGGAATCGACCTACCAGTCGCTCGTGGAGGAATTTCCCTTGCCCGATAGCGTTCCGGGGGGAGAAGTGCACTACCGTCGCTCCCTTACACTGAGGTGCGGTTTTCGGTTGTTACGGAGAAATAAGTTGAGTCGACTGATAAAAAAAAATGTACGCTCCTTCGCAGTTTATTCTTCAAGGGTTTCATCGAAATAACGAAGCAGATGCACCGAAGTCTTCCGGGCCTCGAGCCCATACCTCAGGAGATCAGATCAGCCTCGGATGGTTTTCATTACGTGCCACCGAAGAGCTCGCAGTACTATCAAGTTGTAAGTAAGAAGGCAATTCGACGAAGCATTCGACAGGATCAAAAATTAAAAAAAAAAAAACGTAAGCTATATATAGCTTACGTTTTTTTTTTTTTTTTAAGTATGAATTTTTTTTAAGAATGAAATATCGTTTTCAGGTTCCGAGAGATCAAAATCCCGACGACTTGATCGGAAGACCGATCGTCCACGCGAGTGCGTACAAGCAAGCGACCGGCGAAGCCGTTTACTGCGACGATATTCCGCAGATGGCCGGCGAGTTGTATCTGGCGCTGGTGCTATCGACTAAGGCCCACGCGAATATCGTCAGGATCGACGCGTCGAAAGCCCTCGAGCTCGATGGAGTCGTGGCATTCTACAGCGCCGAGGACATTGCCGAGAGCGACAGATGGGTCGGAGCGGTTGTCCACGACGAGGAAGTATTCGTATCGAAAAAGGTAATCCGCAAGGCTCGAATGTAAACCAACGAGTCGGATAGATAAATTCTATACAGGAGTCGTTACATCCTAGGTCACTAGTCACGGACAATCGTTAGGAGCGATCGTCGCCGTGGATCAATCCACCGCCCAGAAGGCTGCGAGAATGGTGCGCGTGGAGTACGAGGAGCTTCAGCCAATAATCATCTCCATAGAGGTACATCCGTCGATCCGAGAAAAAAAAAACCTGAAAATGAGATTACAAATTTTTGTTGTAAATTCCCTAATCAGGACGCCATAAAAGCTAAGTCGTTCGCGCCCGGCTGTCCGAAACGGATCGTCAAAGGAGACGCCGAAAAGGCCTTCGCCGAGTCGGATCACGTGATCGAAGGCGAGGCGCGAATTGGCGGTCAGGAACACTTCTATCTCGAGACTCATTGCGCTCTGGCTATTCCGAAGGAAGTCGACGAGCTGGAAATTTACTGTTCGACCCAGCATCCGTCCGAGATTCAGAAACTCGTCGGCCACGTTCTCAGGGTGCCGAGCAACAGGGTGAATATTCGAGTGAAACGCATGGGCGGAGGATTCGGTGGCAAGGAATCGCGCGGAATGCTGGTGGCTTTGCCGGTCGCTCTCGCTGCGCACAGGTACGTAACGAATGCTATAACAGGTATTTTTTGTTGGTCTTTTCAACAACGCCCTTAAAAAAACTGAGGTGACCGTCGGCAGACTTTGAATGGAATGCACAATGTGCAAAATGTTTACTTGCTCCGTAAATTGAAAATTTACAGTGCACTAAAATAAAATAAAAATTCTCCATGTAAAAATTCTGCACTGAAATTTAATGTACAATTGTGATGAAAAATTAACGTAGATTATATTTTAAAAAATTGGAAATACTTTACTTCTGATAATGCACTTCAATGTTACTATAAAAGTACTTTGATGCGAATAGTTTACTTTAATTTCACTCTGAAAATCCATGACGATTGTCCATTAAATTTAATGTACCAGTTTTTACATAAAAACTTCTAGACCGGTACATTAAATTTATAATTTCTTTGAACAGTCTTTAGTTGCATGATGATCGCTCGGGTGCGTCAAATCAGAGTTGCATAAAGATAAAAAGTTTGTACGTTGCGATCGGTCTCATTCCAGTATACCCGGATTCTCGTCATCTTCGCGTAACTCGCACGTCTAGACTACCTTGGTAACTCCGAATCCGGGATTGAACCAGTTGAGCTAGTGCATTAATTTAATACGTTTGTCGATTAGATTGGGAAAACCGGTTCGTTGCATGCTGGATCGAGACGAGGACATGATGATATCTGGCGGAAGACATCCGTTCATGTACAAGTACAAAGTCGGATTTTCCAAGGAGGGTTTGCTGAATGTCGTGGAGATTCGCATATACAACAACGCCGGATATTCCCTGGATCTTTCGGGTTCGGTACTCGAGCGTGCAATGTTTCACTTCGAAAACGCTTACAAAGTACCCGTATCGAACGTCTACGGATACGTGTGCATTACGAATCTGCCATCGAACACCGCGTTTCGAGGCTTCGGCGGTCCCCAAGGCATGTTCGCCGCCGAGAACATTATCTGGGACGTTGCCAACTACCTCGGCATCGAAGTCAACAAGGTAACGGTTACGTAAAGCCATAAGATTATTATCACGTCAATGTATGCTATTTCAGCCGATTTTTACATTGATTTACCGTCTCGGAGATAATTAACGTTTGTTGTCGATTTGTTATACAATCCATAACATAGTAAATCCTTATTGCACATTTTTTTTTTTCGATAGATAAGATAATTGATGTTTAGCGTGGATTTTTTTGCCAATCAATATGATAAATTGATCTTTGTCGTAGATTTTTTTTTCCGATCCATAAGATAATTAATCTTTGCTGTGAATTTTTGTTGACCCGACAGCTTTCACAGTTGAACCTCTACAAGGAGGGTGATATAACGCACTATAATCAGCCGCTCGACAATTGTCAGATAAGGCGCTGCTGGGAGGAGTGCATCGAGTCTGCCAATTACAACGAAAGAATCGCCGCGGTCCATCGATACAACAAGTTGGTTCTTCCACGTCCCGAGCATGCCGTCGCTTATTTTTATACGATAGGGTAGAAATTTAATATTTACAGGGAGCATCGATACAAGAAGAAAGGCATAGCCGTGATACCGACGAAGTTCGGTATCGCGTTCACTGCCCTGTTCCTCAATCAAGGCGGCGCCCTCGTGCACGTCTACACCGACGGTTCGGTGCTCATCAGCCACGGCGGCACGGAAATGGGACAGGGACTTCACACGAAGATGATACAAGTCGCTAGTAGGATACTCAAAGCGAGTCCCGATCGAATTCACATATCGGAAACGGCAACGGACAAAGTACCGAACACATCGGCCACCGCGGCGAGTGCCGGATCCGATCTTAATGGCATGGCTATTATGGTGAGAATTCGCGATCTATCCCAGTTATCACAAAAAAAATAGTTATCAAAAAGTGATGTCAATGGCTTACGTTGTAAGCACTGTGAAAAAAAATTCGTATGAAATTTAATGTACTGGACTGGAAGTTTTTATGCAAAGACTGGGATATTACATTTCATGTACGATTGTGATGAAAAATTAATGCTCAGTGTATTAAAAACGTTGGAAATACTTTATTGTAAATAATTAACTTTAATTTTACTACATAAAAGTACTTTCGTTTTTATAACTTAGTTTAATTTCAATGAAAAAGTATATTAATTTTTTATCACAATAGTACATTAATTTTAAGGTACCAGTTTTTGCATAAAACCTTCCACTTCGGTGCATTAAATTTGGAATTTTTTTTATAGTGTGTCTGGACCGTATCCGAAAGTTACCACCCTTCCAAAAAGTTAACTTTTGGACGTGGGATAGCTTATAGTTACCATCCGGATGGACATATGTAACACATTTGGATCACTTTTTTCATACCTGATGTCTTTTTGCTAACTGGCGAGGATGGTCAAACATGTTACCGGGTAGCCTCGTAAATTTACGATGCTTTCAGAATGCGTGCAACGAAATAATGAGACGCATAAAGCACATAATCGACGCGAATCCGGAAGGTAAATGGGAGGAATGGGTCTCAAAGGCATACTTCGAGAGGATCAGTCTATCGACAACTGGATTCTACAGAACACCCGATATCGGGTATTCGTTCGATACTAATTCGGGCCACCCGTTCAATTACTTTACTTACGGAGTCGCCTGCACCGAGGTCGAGATAGATTGTCTGACAGGCGACCACCAGGTAATTCAAGCGGAAAAATACGAACGCTTAATTAAGGTAGTACTAGCGGACGGCCTGAGCCCACGTGAGTTCAGAGAGAATTAAGAGAGGAATTGCGAACACTTGTCGATGAGATAAAAATCTGGAAAAAATCAACCATATGGAAGGTACTGAAAAGATTAATTTGCCATAATAATCATTCCAAAATGTTATTAACAAATCAACGAAAAAAAATTTCCCGACAAATAACCCGGCAACCTAACTTTTTTTTTTATGAAAACGATTTGTTAATTTTTCTGAATACGTATGAATTGTTTCAGAATTTTGTGTAATTTTTGAAAATCGCGTTTTTAGTTAATAAAAAAAACATCATTTTCAAAAATTACACAAAATTCTGAAAAAATTCATTCGTGTTCAAAGAGATTAACAAATTGTTTTTATATGAAAAAAAGTTAAGTTGCCGGGGGATTTGTTGAACAATTTTTGTTTTTCATCAATTTGTTAATAACATATTGGAATTATTATTATGCATCATCAATCTTTTCAGCACCTTCCATATACTTGATTTTTTTCAGATTTTTATCCCGTCGAGAAGTCTTCGCAATTCTCTCTGAACTCACGTGGGCTCAGGTTGTCCGCTAGTACTACCTTAATCTCTGACGCAATGCGATTACTTGAACATTTCTTATTATTTCTTTCTCAGGTGCTACGAACCGATATTGTTATGGACTTGGGTAACAGCTTGAATCCAGCGATAGATATCGGCCAAGTGGAGGGGGGTTTCGTGCAAGGGTACGGCTTGTTCACGCTCGAGGAGCTTATCTACTCGCCGACCGGAATTATGTACAGTCGAGGACCCGGCGCTTACAAGCTTCCCGGATTTACCGACATACCGCAGGAGTTCAACGTATCGCTGCTAAAAAATTCCTCCAATCCGCGGGCCGTATATTCGTCGAAGGTGAGAGATGGTCGTCGATTCGGACGATTTTTGCGAATTTTCGATGTTGAACGGCCGATAATTTTAGGCTGTCGGAGAACCACCGTTGTTCCTCGCGTCGTCAGCGTTCTTCGCTATCAAGGAAGCTATCAAGGCAGCTCGCAAGGACGCGAACATTACGACACCGTTGAGACTAGATTCTCCCGCTACAGCCGCCCGTATTCGCATGGGATGCAGGGACGATCTAACTTCAAAGGTACGGAGCTACGCTCAGAGAACACATACGGGGCACTCCAATACGTTTCGACTTGGGTCTAACCCCTCAAATCTCTTCACATTCTGAATTGGACCCGTGATTTTTTATATGACCATCAACTCTCAAAAGCACAGAGATCTTTTATTAGATTTTGAAAAACTGTTTATAATTGATCGTGATTAAAAAAATGAATTTATTGGAAAATACTCATTGATGAGTGGAAAAAAACTGAAAACATTTCCGAAAATGCAGTGTTGCAGACAAAAATGGCCAAGCGATAACCCATAATCGACTGATTTTTTCTTCTGTTTTTTTTCACTTTTTTTTCGGAAATAATTTAAAAAAAAAAAATGGGTGACGCCGACTCACTCCGGCTCAAATCTTCAATACTTTGTACATGACACAAGATTTTTCAGAGTTTGTTCCAATTTTTTAAATTGTGATGACTAATGAGTTAATTTTTTTAAATCTAATAAAAAATCTGAGTGCTTGTGAGTTAGTTCAGTCATATAAAAAATCGCGGGCCCAATTCAAGATGTGAAGAGTTAGACACAGGTCGAAATGGTAAGGAAGGCCCCATATATTGTGGACTTTTTTAAAAATATTGTACAGAAATCCAGTTTTTTTCTCCCACAGTTTCCAGAACCCGACAGCTCAAAATCATGGAACATGGTCCCTTAGGATGTCGAAATAATGTATATTCAAATTTGATATCTCGATCAGCAGAGAGAATGTGGAGTGGTTTGGAGAACATTCGATCGAATATTGTTACTCGAGCTTGCATTAAAATATATGTTCCATACATTAATGGTATACAGAAGTATACCATATACTGATAGTTTAAACTACCATATATTGATAGTTAATAATTGATGTTTTACAATTTATGGAGTGGCGTTCATTACTGAATTAACGGATGGACGATTAAACGGTGCTAATACACGATTTCTCTACGGTTTCCTGTAAAGATTGCAAATTCGTCTCAACCAGTTCGCATCTCAAAGGCATTTCCAGTTAGTAAAATTAATTTTTCAGAGCGTTATTGGCGTAGCGTTTACCCGGATTCACCGGCATATCGCAGGACTTCGACGTATCGCTGCTAAAAAATTCGTTGAATCCACGAGCCGTATATTCGTCGAAGATGAGATGGTCGGTCATCGATTCGAACGATGTTTGCGAATTTTCAAAGTTTGAAGCCATATGAAAATTGAGATTTTCATATGGATTTCTCATAATATTCCTTTATCAGTAAGGCGTCCTCTATGAGGAAGCCAAAAATACAGATAATGCTTTCTCGTAGAAGAAGCTTTACGACTAAAGAAACATTATGAGAAAGCGATATGAAAACTTCAATTTTCACCTTTTTAAACATTTATTTTGCATTTCCCCCTGTTATATCCATTGTGACTACAGGGTCGAGTCGGGTCAACCAGTCCCCCCCCCCCCCCCCCCCCCCCTTGTGGCTGCAGCTGACTTCCCCAATGTACCGCAATGGTTCTTGGAAATTCCGCAAGCGAACATATAACGGCTGTATTAAAAGCTGGCGGGTTAATTCCAATAAATCGCCAATAAATGAATCCTCCTTTTAGATCATTCGTCACATTATCGTACTACACCTCAGTCTTCCGATATTTTTTACATATAACTTAATCTTTCCTCTTCAAAATGAGCCCTTAGCGACTTCAATACTTTAACTTTTCGCTGAGGTATAATCTTTGTAGACAAAAATAATTTTTTTAACGTGTGAAGTATATGGATATCATAAAACCTCTTATCTTTAACTTGGCCTTTTTAAAAATCGGAAACTAACGGTTACAGTGGTGGGACACGAACATTATTTTAAAAACTCTATTTTCGTCACACCCTCCAATACATATATTACAAATTTTCTTTTTTTAGTATCGTAAAGACCCATATTTTTTTTCCTAGTTTTCGGGGCCAAGCAGCTGAAAATCATCAAACATGTCTTAGCATGCCGAAATGTATTAAATATTAAGTATATATAAATTAAATTAAACAATAAAGGGCTAAACTGGAGAGGAAGCCCTTCAGCAAAAATCCATGGAAAGACATCCTGTGTAACAGGGTGGTCAGTGCCTGGAATGCCCTGCCAGCCACAGTCACAGACTCTGAATTGGTCAACAAATTTAAGAACAGGCCAGACCTGTACATGTTTGCATAAAATTGAACACAGTTAACAATATGCAGATTTTATAAGTGTTACACATCCTTTCTGTAAATTTCAAGAACGATAATAATAAGTCCCTTAAAATGTGACATAATGTATATTCAAATTTGATATCTCAATCAACAGGAAGAATGTGCAGTGGTTCCGAAAACACTCAATTGAATATCGTTGCTCGAGCACTAAAATATATTTTCCACACATCAACGGTTTACAGAAGTTAACGATAGTTACGAATTAATACGTTACAATTTACGAAGTCGCATTTATTACCGAACTAATGGAAAGACAATCATACGCTGCTGATACCTGACTTCTCCACGGTCTCCAGCAAAGATTGCAAATTTGTTTCGAACAGTTCGCATCTGATAGGCATTTCCAGGGAATAGAATGGATTCTTCAGAGCGTAGTCAGCGTACAGTTCGTACACTCTCTTGGAGAGTATTTCCATGCCGGGCTGGGACGGTTCGGCCACGAGCATGAACTTCACACCGGTCAGCGTCTGATAACAATACAGTCTGAATGTGTCGGACTCCAGTACTTCTATGCCGGAGCACCTTGGCTCCGGACTCAACTGGCTGGCGATGGCGAACAGCGGATAGAACATAGATGCGAGAAATATCTTCTCGTTCGTCGTCATTTTCGCCCGGCCGAATTTCAATGTCAGGGGAAAGTTTTTCTGCTGTTCCAGCATATCCAAGACGTCCCTACCGTCCTCGAGTTCCCTGCCGACGATCGGACTCCCGTTCACCGCCGTCAACACGTGGCCCACTGTAAATTGATTATGGAAAGAGAACAAAATTTTCTCGGGTAAATTAAATTCGCGGGATCGAGCGCCGTACCGTTTATTCCGTCCCGCTGGCCGAACGAAACGACGATCTTCTTGTTCTCGTAGGCCAATTTTATATCGAGAGGATAGGAAAACGTTCTCTCGTTCTCCACTTTCGGTACGTTGTGATCATGATTGAATATCAAACCACCCGATTTTGAAACGATGTAAACACCGTATATTACCATTTCCTCGGTTGCAGAGGTTAGATAAACAACACACCTCCCCGAGAGCGAGATTCGGCTGTCACTGGGGCCCGTTCAAAAACTTACTTTGGATAACATAGAACGAGAGAGAGTGCTGCGCTAGTGCGAATGTCAGAGAGAGAAGCTAGTTACCCGGGTATGATTTTTGAACGCAGCCCTGGCGAGGGTTGTTGGAGATAGATCTAGTCAAGGTTACCACTGCGATGTAGGATTTTCCACCGTTCTATTGTTAACTCGCACGAGATGGCGGGATTCACTTCACCTTAAGGGGAAGTGAAATATCACGATCGGTAATGAAAACTGTAATGAACTGTTGTCAAGGGTGCTGATTTTTTTTCAGGAAAAAGCAAAATCGAGCCGATTGCACACGATAATTTCGCATCCGGCTCAAATTCATCTTTTTCTCAAAAAAATTAACACCATTGAATAAAGTTAATTTGAAAATTGCACTCTCTCACACTCATGGCCCCGTCACGTGACTTTCACTTCACCTTAACCGGGGAAATAGCAAGGTATCAAAGTTACCACTAATCTAGTTCCAAATGTTTTGGCATGTTGCATCATTGGAAGCCAGCCGACGAACGAGCCGATCATTCGCGAACGTCACGTCTGTTTGTTTCCGCATCAGTCATGTTGTCGTCGAGAGTAATTAGTTTAATTTTTACGCTTTTCGGCATAATAGCCAGCCAGGCATCAGCCGAAAGCGACGAAGATTCATCGTCGGATCTCTACGTTATCGAGGGAAAGGTATTCCCATGGGAAAACTCGAATTCAAACGGATGGCAACTAATGACCCACGTTATGGCCAACGGCGGAGAACACTACGGTTTTCTCAGGTAATTACCAACTCATCGAAATTACTTCCCGCACAAAACGTATTTACAAAGCATCGAGCGTCGATGATTTTACGTGAAGATGCAAATTGTTTTTTTTTCTTTATTCTCTTTACAGAGAGGACGGAGCTTTCTCTATTCCAAACGTGCCATCGGGCTCGTACGTCGTCGAGGTCGTCAATCCCAATTACGTGTACGAGCCAGTGAGGGTCGAAATAAACTCCAAGGGAAAATTCAGAGCTAGGAAGGTTAATCTCATTCAGACTTCGCAAGTGATTCAAGTGCCGTATCCTTTGAAGATGAGGCCTCTGACTCCCTTCCGCTATTTCCAAGTCAGGGAACAGTGGAGAGTTACCGATTTCCTGTTCAATCCAATGGTGAGTGCCTCGGGCAATTTTTCTTTCTTCTTTGGATGTTTATTAAAATTGGATTTTTATGCTAAACGCTGTGAATTATTTTTCAGGTACTCATGATGATTCTGCCGTTGTTGTTGATAATGGTTCTCCCAAAAATGATGAACGATCCGGACACTAAGAAGGTGAGTCCTTATTAGGAGCGCTTTCTAGGATGTGATTTTTTTTCTTCTTTTTTTTGCCTCGGCTCATCCGACGGTAAGAGACCTGTTCCCCACGCAACTCTAGGATTTGGATCTTTATGGGGAGACTAAATATTTACGAGTATGACAGAGACAGAGTTAAAACTTTGAATCCATTTTTCTCCGTAACAATTCTATAAAATGAAAAACTAATTGCGGGGTGCAGTGCGTTAAGCAGATACGCAGTGCGCCCCGGAATTCGTCGTTCATTTTATAAAACCGTTTCAGTGAAAAAAGGTTTCAAAATATTTTGAAGTTATGTTGATCTTTAGCCCCACCTTAAGGGAAACTGATATGAACATTTTTTTTTTTTGTACACAGGGAATGGAGCAGTTGAACAACCTCACGAGTTACAACAACATGCCCGAGATGTCGGAAGTGATAACGTCCTTCCTCGCGGGTGGCGAGAAGCAAAAGCCCAAAGCCGTTAAAGCCACGAAAAAGAGGCAATAATTATTTTTCAATTAGGCACGTCTCGTTTAGGTACATTTATTTAAACACGATACAAGTCGAACGAACTTGTAAGAGTCGCGCAGTTATTCCCGCGGCAATGAGTCACCTATCGACAATTTGTTGTTGTTTTTTTTTATTTCTTTCAATTATCCGAAGTCACTTTTTTCAACATTTAATACGAGATAAAGTAATCTAAGCCGGTGATACGACCGTATTGCACGATGGAGTAATTGTCACGCGTTACAGGAATCTGTAAGACAAAACTATTCGTGTCGTCGTATTACTCGCCGACTCAACAATATTTAACGATCTCTCGGGATCTCGACCTCCCGCTCGCGGCAATCGATCACTTATCGACAATTTATTTGTATTTTTTTTTTTCTTTTTTCTTCAATTATCCCGAATGACTTTTTTAAAACATTTAATACGAGATAAATTACTCTAAGGTAATGTCAACGTGTTGCACGATAGATTAATTGTTACGGGTCCGAGGAATCGGTAATACAACACTATTCGTGCCATCATATTCGCCGGCTCAATATTATTCGACGGCCTCTCGAGGTCTCGACCTCCCGCTACGCTTATACACTATCCTTTTCATGTTTCTTCCGAGGAAGAAGAAGAAGCCGGCCCCGTCGGTCCAGCCACCGTAAGTGACGAATTAAACACACGATAAACCGTTGAAAATACATATATATACGGATTACGTGACGCACGTTCTGCCGAAAGCAAAAACCTGCGACTAATGTTGACTGCACGAACAGCCCGAAGGCCGCGGCCGTCGAGTCATCCCAACATCCGGTTGACTCGTCCCTCTGCCCGTGCAGCTGGCAAACGGTAAACGGCGCGACTCCAGAACGAATAATCGATACACATCTGCGATAATCGAAATCTTGTCTACATAATAATACAGTTCATGACGATTGGAGACTCACACCGATACTCACAGTTCTCACATTGATACTCACAAATACACATAAATACTCAAATGAATACTCACAGATACCCATAAATACTCAAATGGATGCTCACAGATACCCATAAATACTCAAATGAATACTCACAGATACTCATAAATACTCAAATGAATACTCACAGATACTCATAAATACTCAAATGAATACTCACAGATACTCATAAATACTCAAATGAATACTCACAGATACTCATAAATACTCAAATGTATGCTCACAGATACTCATGAATACTCAAATGTATGCTCACAGATACTCACAAATTTCGCACAGATACACACGGGAACTCGCAGCACTCGTAGATACTCGCAGATACTCCGAGCGCGCGCAGCGCGCGAGCCAACATAACCCCTAGTTTAATAATAACTTTGTATATTTTTTACATCAATTTTATCACTCTGTCCTCAAATTCATTCGTTAATGACTAATCCTAATGAAATCTATCTCCATTACCCTTCCACAAATGCAAAGCACTTAGGAAAATAAAATTTCGTAAATCTCTTCCATAGATCTTCTCTGTGCGACTTCTTCCGTAGTATTACATAGCGTCAAAAGGAACCGCTTACATGTGTGCGAGTATAACAGATGCCGTTACCCATAATCCTCGATCGCTACACAACCATCCCCCGTCAACAAGAGCTATAACTCTTTTGGTATCGCGTACGGTTCTCCGTCGCTTCTCGAGCTGGCCCGCGGCTTCTCAACTGAAAGAAAAAAATAAATAAAAAAAATAAAAGAAAAAAATGGGTGAAGATGGCGATCGGCCGGATCGGTATGAATCAGCGTTGGGCGATGCACGCCCCGCGTCGCCCGGCTTCTCTCCTCGGACTTCCTGGAATCCCGCGACCTCCCGGCCAATGAGATCGATGGAATCGTACTCCATTCACCCACCATGCCTGGTGCATGACGAAACATCGTCCCGCTGGGGAAGTACGCTGTCGGAGCGGGCGCGCTGTGTTTCAAGCGCCTCGGGACGCACACACACGCTCGCACGTCTCTTCCCGCGCTATTCTGTAACAAGGAGAAATCGGGGCTGCCCGTTCGGGACGAGCGAGAAGGAAACGAAATCGGCGTACGAGGAAACCGATGGGTTCACGAGATTTACCCGTCGGGGAGTTCTCGGGACGAACCACAGGCTCCTGAGACTCTCACGAGAGTGAGACCTCTATGTTCCCGCGTCTCTTCGACTCGCCGGATCTCACGGACGTCACCGTAACGACACTTGCGTAACGGACGCGGAAAAGTCCCGAGTAGCGAGTTAAGAAAATCGATGGAAAAAGCAAACGGTACCTTCACAGTAATCGGTACGGCACGAGTACACTAAAGTTCGAGGTGACACGATAGCGAAGGCTCGACCAAAAACTTAAGAAATTAAAAAAAATAAAAATAAAAAAAAGGCTGAAAGTCCCATTTTTTTTTTTCAATTACCAGAGAACTTGCAAAGTAAACCAATTTGAATTCAATGTTTCGGAGAGTGAAACAAATTTGGGTCGTTCTTTGTTTTTATTTTTTGTGCTTCTTTCCACGAAGTTCCACGATATTTCATTGAGGAGGCGAGCATCACGGAAGTCGGAGTATAAGTAGACGCGCATGACGAATACTCGAGAGCCAAGTACCGAGAATACCGGTAGAAAAAAAAAAAAATAAGGGGACCAAGTGACTGGACCTCGTACACTGGCTTGCCGCGTGGTATCGACGAGTCACCAGTAATAAGCGTCGCCGGCCGGCGTTCGCGATCGCAGCGGCCGATGTCCGTGAATCATCGAGTCTCGGCTGCGATGAGATTCGTGGATCAGGAGGAGGCCGAGGAGACCTCGTGGAGCGTGCCGGCGGTGAGAAGCGAGCCGTGGCCTATCGAGTATGGATCGGCGAGCGTCGCGAGTTACAACGGCGAACGTGAGAGCGTCGCAGCCCGCTCCGGGACGACGTTGGAGAGTTTGGCCCTCGGTCTGAAGGATGGATCTGAAATCGGTAATGGAAAGAATTACGAGACCGCAGTGCGTTCGGCATCGAGAAACGAGCGCGAGGACATGGATATCTCCGAAGACTCGCCGGAATTGAGAACTAACCGGTCGGAAGTTCCTCCTGACGGCGAGGATTTTAATCGGAGTGTCGCGCACGGCAGCGGAGAGGGCGAAGTGGACTCGGTTTCACGGCGTTCGAGCCGCACTGAGAAAAGTGCCGAAACGACTAAAGTGCCAATGGTGTGCGGAGTAGTAGAGGAAACTGTGTGGTCAGACCCGACGGAGGATCCGGTGGAGTCCGAGCCGGTCATGGTGCCATCCAGTGAGTTCCCTTCTTGTCCAAAAAGTCCCCACTTACGATGCTGCAGAGAGAAAAACAAATTTTTGTAACTATAATTTTGAGGCCTAAAGTCGTAAAGTGAAGACTCAAATTTATCACAGCATTCAAGGACTCCGATGTTTCGGAGCAAAAAAAAAAAATGTTCAATTGAAAATTATGTGACTCATAGAGATGTTCTTTGAATTTCATTGAAATAAAACAAGGAGCGAAGTGTATGAATAATTTTTGTAAGGAAAAAAAAATTGACGTACTTCCCAGATCCGTCGGAATGGAATTCGAGCCACGTGGCGTCGTGGTTGTCGTGGTGCGGTCGTGCATTTTCCATCGACCCGTTGCCATCGGCGACGGATTTACCGAGCAGCGGGAAGGAACTCCTGGAACTGTCCGTGGATCATTGGCAACGCATGTCTGGCGGGAGGGTCCTTGCGCGCCACCTCGGTTACCTTAGGCTACAAGCGACCGGTGTCTACAGTCCGGATCTTCTTCAAGAGCAAAAAGTCGACGGTGAGTCATGCGCGCGGGCTATAAAACCTCCTCCTCTCGTCCTTTCACCTCGTCGTTCTCGTAACGCGTCCAGTGCACTCCGCGATGCACGCGGGCCGATTTACTCGCTACGTTCCCACGACGCCGAAATTCCACGCATCGGTCGTTCGAAAAATTCTATGTTGCGCCCCATGATTTACGACGTGGAACGATGTTTGACAATATTCTGGCGGCGAGGCTTTGGGACGTGCCGATACGATCTACCGATGAAAACAGCAGCCGCAGAGCACCGAAATCGATTGAACAGTTTTTTATTCTTCTTGCGTTTCTGTTCGCAATAGCACCGAGTCATCGAAAGAATCTCACCGATCTTCAAAATTTCAGCCTGTCCACAATGTGGATATCATAGTTTCTAACAGGAACAATGTAATCGTCGAGGCCCTAGCAACTGAAGCGACCATCGAAAGACCCAAAAAACGACCGGTCGTTTTGTAACATTTTTCGACCGGAATAACGACCAAAATAAAGACCAATTGTTGAATTAAGTATGGGTCGTCTTTTTATCAATGACCGCAAAAAGACCGCAAAAACGACCGATCCTTGCATCGGTCGTTTTTGTGGTCATTTTTGCGGTCATTGATGGAAAAACAACCCATGCTCAACCACACAATTGGTATTTTTTTGGTCGTTATTCTGGACGAAAAATTTCGCAGAACGACCGTCGTTTTTTAGGTCTTTTGACAGTCGTTAATGACGGTCGCTTGACTTGCTAGGGGGGCCACTGTTCGATCATGTCGATTGTGGTATTCACCTGAGAGCGCTCTGGATTTCTTGTTAGGTCTTTCCCATAATTCTTCTATAATGTTGCTTTGTATGCAGAGAATAAACAAACTGTTAAAAACAGAAAAAAATTGGCAAACAAAGAAAACATTAGTATATACTGTTACAAGGGAGTGAAATGCGTAATTTTCGCCGAGTATGAAGTTTGCTGCCCGAGCGAAGTGAGGGAAGAAATCACACGCCGTGAAAATCCGCTATCTCCCGTGTAGAGTACTATAATTTTTTTACGACTTCGTTAAAATAACCACATTCCTTGTGTCGCGAAGTCGTAACATTCGCCACTGACCATTACTCCCCCGGAAGTAACAGCGGAATAATCCTTGTTACTCCCTGGGGAGTAATGAGCCCAATTACTTCCTAGGGAGATAATGAGCCCTATTACTTCCTAGGGAGATAATGAAACGGTACTCAATAATAGGCGATTTTTCGCCCGTGTTGCACGCAAGAAAGCTAGTTACTTTAGCAAAGTCGAGGAAAATAGTATATTATGGCACAAGGGAGGAAAGTGCGCCTTTTCACGGAGTGTGAAATTTGATGCTCGCGCGAAGCGAGGGCAGAAATTCACACGCGGTGAAAATGCACTCCCTCCCGGGTCGCATACGCTATTTTTTCCCCGGCTATGCTAAAATGTGGCTATATTTCTATGACGGCAACGCGGATGGAAAGTGGGCGATTCTTGACGAGCGGAAGGAAAAGTAAAACTTGTCTTTCCACTAAATGACTTTTCCCCAAGAATCGGCCGCTTTCCACCCCCGTTGCAGGCATGAAATCGGGCCTTTTCAGCGTAGTCGGGAAAAAAAATGTTTTTTCATCACTCGGTGCGGAAATGGCCACTTTTCCGCCCGCTTCGCATGCGTAAAACCATTTTCGCACCTTGTGATGAAAAATTTCGTACATCCCACGTACGAAACACTTTTTCTAACTCGTGTCATTATACAGCACTCGCCTTCGGCTCGTCCTGCAAACTCACACTCGTTAGAAAAACGTTTTTCGCCCTCGTGGAGTAATGTACTAATTATAACCACTCTTTTGAGGATGTCGTTCACAGACGATTCAATGAATTTTCTACGAAAATTCACGGACCAGAAGTGAGCGGGTCTCGCGGCGAAACGTTCAAGCTTGCTCGAATAGATTTCATCCAGTAAATCCAAATGACACATAGGGTCGCAAGAGTGCGAAGTGCTCCGGCTCTCGGGGGTTAATAGAGCCCCTGGAGCCTCGGACAAAAGTGACCGGAAGCTGCTAACAGCTCCCTGGAGCCTTTTCCCCGGTCCGGCGCGGCGTCCGCTCGCCGGACCTTCGACCTTATCTAAAACTCCCTGACCGTAGGGTCGATCTATTATCGATAAGCGCGATCGCGATTCCGGCTGGAAAAGTAAATACCATCTCGATAATAGTTCCATCGGCCCTTGCCATGCTATACTCGCTTACTCCGTCGCAGTCTCCGGCAAACTATCCTCCGCTGTTCTATCGATTCGGCTATTTCAATTCTTCGCCGGCTCTCGCTACTTTTCCTTTTCTCACGCTCGAGCTCATTTTTGCAGCGCGAATCCCGCCGGACACGGTTTGAAAATCTATTTTAACTGCGGTGTACACCCAATTATATGATTCATCTAATCCAATCCTCCGAGAAATCATCGGCACGAGATCCTGCAAAATACAAAGTCACATAGATTTACTTATCGCAATCATTATAATTTTTATTTTATTTTCCACATATCGATTACTCACCGGTTCCTGCACGGTACGACATCGTGACTACATTCCGAAAGCATGTATGAAAATCCACCGCTGTTCCATCGATACGGCTATTTCAAACTATCGTCCGCTGTTCTGTCGATTCGGCTGTTTCAATTCTTCGCCGGCACTCGCTACTTTTCCTTATCTCACGCTCGAGCTCATTTTTGCAGCGCGAATCCTGCCAGACACGGTTTGAAAATCCATTTCAACTGCGGTGTACACCCAATTATATGATTCATCTAATCCAATCCTCCGAGAAATCATAGACACGGCATCCTGCAAAATACAAATAGATAGATTAAAAATAGATATGCATAAATTAGATAGATTAGCATAATACAAATAGACTGCAAAATACAAATAGATTGCAAAGTACAAATAGACTACAAAGTACAAATAGACTGCAAAGTACAAATAGACTGCAAAGTACAAATAGACTGCAAAGTACAAATAGACTGCAAAGTACAAATAGACTGCAAAGTACAAATAGACTGCAAAATACAAATAGACTGCAAAATACAAATAGACTGCAAAATACAAATAGACTAACATAAATACACATAGATTAGCATATCGCAATTTATTTTTCCACGTATCGATGACACCGTTTGCAGCACGATACGACATCGCGACTACATTCCGAAAGCATGTATGAAAATCTCATAAATCCACAGTCTCGAGTCTCGTCTTTTATTTTATTTCATTGCTCGTCTCCAGTCCTCGGGAGACGCTTGCCGTCGAGCCTGCGAATAGAGTAGTTGTGAGCCTCCTCCGAGAGGAGTTTCTTGGCACGGTAAGCCTTCCACCCGAGATATATAGTATCCGCTTGAATAACGCGGTTACGTATTCTCGTGCCCTGCGCCGTCGTTTATTAAACGAATCAGTGTTATCGCGGTGAGAGTCCTCATGAATAAACCATCGAGTGTTTAGGGGTGGCGAACCCGGAGGGGGGGGGTAAAACGGACGAACGCCCGAGAAAGAGAGAGCGAGGAAGCGCGGGGAGGATTGCCGCAGGTTGAAGCTCGACGGGTGGTTGGCGAACGGCCGGGCGGAGTTACGGGCACCCTTACCTACCCCCGAAGCTTCGAGGAAAGTCTAACGGCGGCCTCGAGGGCGGTAAGCCCGCCACGGGGCGCGACTATATTGTTTTCTTGATGAGCGACGAAACATTCGCCTCGAAATCTTCGAAACCTTCGGGAGGATCTGCCCGAACGATCGGGGTATTTCGGTGGCGATGGCTCGGGATGCGATAATTTTATGAGGAGGGGGGGACAATGATTTGGAGATTTTCAGATCATGATCTTGAAGGATCGGTGCGAAATCTTTATCGTTCGGAAAATGTTTTGTGAGTCAATTCGTAATAGGCACGATCGAGCTCTTGCAATTCACTATACTGCATCCATAGAACCGAGGATAAAATCCCTTGTCAATAAAAATCAATCCTTCCCCTTTTACTTTCTTGTTTTTACGTAATTAAACTGCTTTTTTCCATTTTTTTTTTCCGAGAATTAATGTTTTTAGATGTTACAACCATAATTCCACAATATTTTGTAAATCAGTTCGAAATAGGCACAATCGAGCTCTTTTAATTCACTATCCTGTATCCGTAGAACAGAGGATTAAATCTCTCATCAATCAAAATCAATCCTTCGCCTTTTACTTTTTTGTTTTTACGTAATATTAAACTTCTGTTTTCAAATTTGGCAGAAAATTGATGTTTTTAGATGTTACAACTATAATTTCACAGTTTAATCAACTTGAGCTACTTATTGTTAATCGGATACTGGTAGGCTGAAAATTCGCCACGAAATCTCCGAACGTTCGGGAGAATCTGACCGAACGACCGGGTTATTTCGGCGGCGACAGCTCGGGATGCTATAATTTAATTTGGGGGGGGGGGGGGCTGATGATGATTGAGAGGTTTCAGATCACGATCTGGAACCTTCGTTTCGAAGCCTTTATCGTTCGAGAAATATTTTGTGAGTCTTTTCGTAAAAGGCACAATCGAGCACCTTCAATTCACTCTCCCGTATCCATAAAATAGAGGATGAAATCCCTTATCAATAAAAATCAATATTTCCCCTTTTACTTTCTTGTTTTCACGTAATATTAAACTTCTGTTTTCAAATGTTTTCCGAAAATTAATGGTTTTATATGTTACAACTATAATTCCACAATATTATGTAAGTCAAATAGTAATAGGCACATACCATAATAATCACGATCGAGCTCTTTCAATTCACTCTCCTGTATCCATAAAATAGAGGATAAAATCCCTTATCAATAAAAATCCATATTTCCCCTTTTTACTTTCTTGATTTTACGTAATGTTAAACTTCTGTTCTAAATTTTTTTTCCGAAGATTAATGTTCTTAGATGTTGCAACTTTAATTCCACATTAAATTGTCAAGCTCAAGTTGATAAATCATATCGAATAAAATTGAATTAAAGCTAAAAGTAAATTGTTGCTAAAACTGATTAAAATCAGTTCGATCTGCTTATTCGGATATTGTTAAGCTGAAAATTTATCGGCGGGAAAACGCGTTCGCGGATCCGTTGCAAACTTTAGTCGGGGAGCGTCTCAGAGATCAAGTACAGAGAATACGATAGAGTGAAAATAAAGGGCAATGATTATGGTCGTCCGTCTTTCGAAGTTGCCGGCAGGAGAAGCTCTCCGCGAACTCGAGAAAAGTCGTGAAAACTGTGAGAGAAATAGTCGAGCTGTGCGAGCCGACGGTGTGTGCGGGAAACGCAGGGGTGGGTGTAAGGCGTCGGAGATCCCGCGAGGCGAGAGCGAGTGGGGAGGTGGCGTGCGATAAGGGCTGAAATCACCGAGGCCAAAGGTCGCCTCAGTTACACTCTGTCCATCGGCCAGTGAACCTCTGCGAACCGACAACATAAATGACACGTTGCATTATTTACATTTCACATTTGAAAAAATCGTCACATGGGCTTTCGCCTCTTCGGGACGCAAAACGTCGCGATGGAAAAGTGAATACAAGTGCGGTAAAGTCAATGAATCTCGGCTAAGACGCAGCTAAATTTTAACGTTCTGATTGCGTCATTTTTCGCAGCTTAAAATGTTTTCAACGCCAAAAATTAATATTTAAATATAAAAATATAAAAATATAAATATTTAAATATAAAAATATTAATATTTATATACAAAAATATTAATATTTACATACAAAAAATATTAATATTTAAATCTTTGCCAGCAAGAGTGTCTCTAAAATCTACGAATCCAAGGAACTGTATCAACGATGCTGAAAAATAAGATTCACGATTGCTCGGTACATCCCTTGGTCGATGCATCGATACCGGAAGTCGGAGAGCTCTTAACTGAGAGACTGATCGCGATAGCGTCGATCAAAGAAAAGGGGTTTAACGATAAATCGTGCGTATCCTCGTGTAATCGAGGCGGTGAATTCACGAGGATTTTTAAAAACAAAGATAAGCATGCCGGTACGTGGTGATGAGATCTTCAGAGACGACGGATCCGAGGGATAGAATTCTTGGAGTTCGTCCGGACACGTCATGTGGAGGATTCAGACACACCCGTTGCATCTTCAACAGGACACGAGATTTCATCCCTCGGCGGCAGCCATTCTCTACAACGGTATTAAAAATTCACAATAAATAAGTATTAAAACATATTCGTTGAGATTATGAAAAAAAAAAGAAAGAAAGAATTCGTAGATCCAAAGATAGATAAATCAATGGACAGAGTGCAAAGCCTTTCGCAATAGTCGGGGGAGGGGGGGGGGGGGGGGGGGGGGGGGGGCCTTCATGGGCGTTCGAGGTGACGACCGAGCCGCGAAAAAGCGAGGATACAAGGCGCCGCGTTGTCGGGATATAAAAATTCTTGGCCACCGGGAGACACTCGCGGTGTCTCCCGCGGTGCGTTAAGACATTTCAGCCGACGATAGAGTCATCTATAATTCTCACTCAGTTTAGTGATGTAGTCTCCGAGAGGTTCACACGACACCGCGGTGTCCCTTTGCCGCGCGCATTCTTATCTCACTAGTTTCGTCGCGATTCCACGAAAGCGATGAATTCATTATAATCCGGGTGGTCGGTTGTCCCAGTGGCACGAGAGCCGAGCGGAAGGAGAACCGGGAGTCTAGCGATTCAAGAATCATATGGGGAATCATATTGATCTCGGATAATGATCGATCACATAATCATACATCTACAGATCACAGATCAACGGTCCACAAGGGTGCAATATCCGAGTACACTTTTTTTTTACATATTTATATTTATATTTATATTTATATTTATATTTATATTTATATTTATATTTATATTTATATTTATATTTATATTTATATTTATATTTATATTTATATTTATATTTATATTTATATTTATATTTATATTTATATTTATATTTATATTTATATTTATATTTATATTTATATTTATATTTATATTTATATTTATATTTATATTTATATTTATATTTATATTTATGAAGGTGTATCGCCTGTGATACACTGTGCTTCAAAGGGTTAAGACATTCAGTCGACGATAGAGTGATCTATAATTCTCACTCGGTTTATTGATGTAGTCTCTGAGAGTCTCGCACGATACCGCGGTGTCCCTTTGCCGCGCGCGTTCTTATCTCACTAGCTTCATCGCGATTCCAGCAAAACGATGAATCGATTATAACCCGGGTGGTCGGATGTCCTACCGGCACGAGAGCCGAGGGGAAAGAAAACCGGGAATCTACTGATCCCAAAATCGTATGGGGAGATCACATTGATCTCGGACACTGATTCCAGAAAGATGCAGCATATATTTTTCAGATTTTTGCTGCGTCTTCTTTCTTTTGCGCTCATTGCTTATATCGTGTACTTGTTGTTGTTATTGGTTGAGTGATCTGCCTAGAGACCCTCAGATCCTACTGTACAATACATGCTATCTATCTATCTATCTTGTGTTTATTTTCGTTATTTCGTTAGTTCTTTTGCTTTCAGGCGTTTTTTATTTTAGTTTTTTTATCGCTTCTTGCTTTTTTTTTTTTTTTTACTGCATCTCGTCAACTGTAGTTCTTAGTTTTAGGTTGCTTTGTTGTATTTTGGCTTGGTTTATACACGGTGCTCTTAGGGGATTTCGATCTCAGAGGACGAAATAAATACATCTATCTATATACAAAAACGAAATAAACACATATATCTATATGGATAGATAGATGCGTTTATTTCGTGCTCTAAGATCGAAATCCCCTAAGAGCACCGTGTATAAACCAAGCCAAAATACAACAAAGGAACCTAAAACTGAAACTGTGATCTAAGAACTACATCTAACGAAGCGCGGAGAAGAAAAGAAAAAGCAAGAAGCGATACAAAGAAATAAAAGTAAAAAACGCCTTAAAGCAAAAGAATTAACGCCATAACGAAAATAAACACAAGATAGATAGATGGCATTTATTATATTGAACCCTTGTGGCCCGTTGATCTGTGATCTGTGGATAGACAGATAGACTGATAGCAGTTTATCTATCTATCCACAGATCATAGATCCATAGATCAACGGTCCACAAGGGTCCAACATAAGAGAACGATTTTTTTTACGTCAATCATACACGTAACGATAGTACGTAAAACCTCGGCGAAAGGTGTGCGAAAGCATCGTCATTCGAACGTTCTGACTTTAGTGCGCCTGTACGGTATTCTCAACAGAACGGTTCGGCCTCCTGCAGCGTACGTGTTCCCTGATTGGAGCGAGCGGCGGCAGTGGTGGAACGGGGGCGGTCGGCGGAGGACAAGTTCAACTCTGGCAATTCCTTCTCGAGCTACTCTCGGATTCGTCCAACTCCGCGTGCATCGCGTGGGAGGGCTCGAACGGTGAATTCAAGCTCACGGATCCGGACGAGGTTGCGCGAAGATGGGGAGAGAGAAAGAGCAAACCGAACATGAACTACGACAAACTTTCGCGAGCTCTCAGGTGAGAAAGTCACGAAACTCCCCTTTTTTTCCCTACGTAACGGCGACTCTCCGCACCTTTGCCCTTTCTCATCTCACAAACCCCGAGAGTCATCGCGACATTTACTCGGCTCACGGATTTCTCGGAAATTTTCACTTGTAACTCGTCATCGAGATATTTCGTGAAAGTTTTCGATTAACGTTGAGCGGCTTCGTTTTTTTTTTCTCAGCCCGACGATAATCAATCTTTGCTTTCTGTTCAGATACTACTACGACAAGAACATTATGACTAAGGTCCACGGGAAGCGTTACGCTTACAAATTCGACTTCCACGGATTAATGATAGCGTGTCAGGCCCAAGCCGGAGTGTCTCTGGAGCCACCGGCGGGCTCGCGTGTATCCACGAGCGGATGCCATCCGCATCACTCTCATCACCCTCATAATCTTTACGCGCCAGGTCCGACGTCCTCGCAGCATCCGACTGCGTCCGTGGTGCCTGGACCTCCACCACCGCCGCACTATTGCTGGCCCTATCCGCGATATTCGCCGCCGACTTAGCGAGAGGACTCTCCCACAGTGGCGGAAGTGTAGCTACGACGATCTCGTGATTCCTACGATCCTGGGGATGAGAAACGACAGACAAAATGAGTACCTTCAGAAAGAGAGTGTAAAAAAAAGTAATTGAACTTTTGTAAGCATGCGTAAGAGGAACTGTGACATTGTACAGAACGATGTTTGAGAGAGTGCATTTTTTTTAGACTAAGTAAGAATGACGAAAATTGAAGCTCAACTGCATCTCTCTGTTGTATAATTCTAATGACAATCGATAAATAACGTAGGCTAATGATACGATAATCAATCGCCGGAATATGTTTGCGAATGGAAAATGTAAATTATCGTTGTCACTGTAAATAAAAAAAAATCGAGAAGCAAGAATCCACTTCCGGCATTTTGAAGTATCCATACTTGGTAGCGTCTCGCTCAACTCGCTTAAATTTTTTTTTTAAGTACTTGCCGTCGAGACGCTACCGCGTCTCTTGATCTATGTTTCATGTCAATGCATGACTTCAGTGGGTGACCTCGAATCCTCCTCCATGTATAATAAACTAACCGTCGCCTAACCCTGATTCATCCGTTTCTGTCGCTGGCTACATTCGACACACATGCCAGCGAAAAATAAGAGACTCCCTCTAAGGTCATTTCCCGGTTTGAAAATCTCACTTTTAAATCGGAAGTGACATCACGCAGAAAAATCTGAAAAGTTTCGCTGTAACGTCACTTCCGATTTGATGAGTTATTTATTTTTTTATGTACCATCCGTGGGATTATGCTTGAACGCCGCTACGGCCGTAGCCCATCTAGTCAAAGGAAACAACGATATCACTCGGAGTCGTAAGGCTCAAAGCAATGTGAAACTCTATTAGGTGTGCGGGTTTACAGACCGGTCATCGCACGAGCCCCGTTTGCCTTACGGTGTCATTACGTTCGTCGGCTTGGTTTCTACAGGTCGATCGTCATCATAGGTTCAAAAAGTTCGATGTCCAGACTCGGAATCGTCTGTAAACGACTCAGCACTCCGACATGAAATGTCTGCGTTGATCTCGTCGATCTGGCTGGCGCATGAAGGGAAAATCTCTCCAAAAGGAACGTCCGATTGTATTTTTGCTAGGAATACAATATCGTCAAATAGTCGTAGCGTTGCGAAACGTGGCGTTTTTAATGTTAATCCAATTTTGGTATAGTCATGAGAGCCAAAAAAATGAGATTTTCGAACCGAAAATGACGTATTTCCGGTCGAAATAATTAGATTTGAAAACCGGAAGTTACGTATTTCTGGTATGACGTCGCACCGAAATTTCTAAAAATTTTCTACGTGACGTCACTTCTGGTTTGAAAGTGAGATTTTCAAAGTGGAAGTAACGTTACAGAGATTTAAAACAATCGCTGTAACGTATCTGGAATGCAGCCAATGACAGAAACGTGTGACTTGAGGAACACAGGAAAGTGGGTAAAAGAAGGTATGCGATGCGTTTCAAATGAATTTGGAATTTATCTCGAATGTAGCCAGCGAGAGAAACCGATGAATTAAGGAACACACGAACGCGAGGAACACACGAACGCGGCTGATGTCTCAACAAAAACAGCCCGAACAAAGATTTAACCGTCTTCGAAAATTAATACCGCGAATAGTCTTCTATAGAGGCGACAGAATGAATAGGTTGACGCAAGATTCCATTATCAAAGTTTCCATTTATTGTCATATGTGAGCATCAAATACCATTTCTAATTGTATGCTTATTCAGTCATGAATTCTTCACGTAAAATAATATCAATGATAATAAAATATTGCCTACCCCTTTGAGAGCGTAGGACATGAAATATAAAAAAAAACACTAAAAATAGACAAATAAAATTAAATTCAATATGAACCTCAACTCCCGTCCGCGAGAGGTTATTCGTCGAGTGACAACATTTTTAAAACGTGTTAATAAAAAAAAACATTATGCGACGCTACCACTGAGAAATTGTGTACAATGTAGAAGAAACGGGTCTATTCCGATTTTGCAAACCAGTCAATTTTTAAAAACTTATGAACCGAAATATCGGTGCATAAAATATATAACTACTAGTAACGTATCCGCAGTCGGTACAGCCTTCGTACTGTTCAACTCCAATCCATGACGTCGGAAATTACGCCCTTTTCAATGTATATAGGAGCGTCCGTCCTGGCCTGTGTCAAGATAACTTTGTTCTCTTTGTACATGTCTGCATTTCAATAATAAACAAACACTTACACTTCTCGCGCAACCAATCTTATTTCTCTCGCATAAAACATTGTTTTATACTTACCTAGAAGTAGCGACAAGCAGGCGATCGCATCGGCGTCGCTCGTCTCGTTCGGCGGTGCAATTTGCTCGAAGCTGATAATATTATTAACGTGCCAATGTACCTCGAGATTGGCTTCTAAATCCTTCCTCGTCCACACGATATTCGCAGCCATGCCGGACCTGCGAACAGTGGTGAAAAAACCTCGATTTTAAAATCATCCGATTTTCCTATTGATTTTGTACGGAAAAGAAATCGATTACGCTGCTACCTCGGTGAAGACAGTTCACGCCCATTGTCTCTTATAAATTCTTCAGAACTCCGTGACTTCGAGCGACTACTCTTTTCCACTGTAACTTGATCCTTGGATCGTGGAGAATACATCGTCGAGTCGGCACGAGTGGAACTGCTACGACGGTCAGTTGCTTTGCTTCTTGCCAAGTCGGTGGAAATTTGCACCTTTTTAAAACTCGCGATTATCGTATCACTGAAATCGTAAATTTTATCAAGTTACATTATTATTATTCGCGATAAAGTCGTGCGCGTGAATTAGACACTTTATGTTTGAACTTCACCTTGTGTTCTCCGGATGTCCTGTCTGGTCGATATTCCCGAGCGGCAACTGTGTTCCACTGGATTCGTACAAAAACAAAGAAAAAACCCGAAGAATATTTCTGCTACTCACGATATTTCACGAAGATTTTTTCGCCCGTTGTGAAGTGCGAATTAAAAACAAAGAATTCAAAACCTCATAAAATTTAAACGGATGGATCGCGATTCTTTATCGTTTAGTCAGATCAAATTTTTCAGATCGTTTATTCATATCAAATTTTTTAGTTAAATATGTAAAATATTATGATGTAAAGTGAAAAAAATATATTTTTTCAACGTTTTGGAACATTCTGAACACGTTTACATGAAAATCTCGAAAAAAAATTCACGAAAGTAAAGCTTCCTCTATGAGAAATCAAAATTGATAGTACAGAAGTCACACGATGTTTGTGAGATCTCGCGAATTTAATTGCCGAATCTGTAGCATTACCTGGTCGCATCAAAAGCCGGTTCGTTCGCAGCTTCCGCTCGCAGTGCTTCAGCAGGTGGTGTGACGTTCGGCTCGGTAGGTTGAATCACCGTACCGTTCTCAGTTGACTTCCCGTTATCGGCTCCGGTTACGGTCGCAGTTGTCGCATCACTGAAATTGTTGATTATATCAAATTATATCACATTCTTATTCGCGACAAAGTCGTGCGCGTGAATATATCGGTTACGTTTGGGCTTCACCTGGTGTTCACCGAATGTTCTGTCTGCTCTATAACCCCGAGCGGGAACTGTGCTCCGCTGGAGTCGGACGAAAACAAAGAAACACTTGTTAGTACAGAAGTTACAAGGTATTTGTGAGATCTCGAGTATTTATTTGCCCAATCTGTAGGATTACCCGGCCATATGAAAAGCGGGTTCGTCCGTAGCTTCCGCTTGCGGCACTTCATCAGGTGGTGCGACGGTGACCCCGACAGGTTGAATCACTATACCGTTCTCAGTTGACTTCCCGGTATCGGTTTCGTTTCCGAGTACGGTCAACGCATCGTCCGTCCTTCGGCGCGGTAGATCTCTTGGTCGAAAATCTGTGAAACAAAGAAAAATTATTCGAAATAATTTCCACCCTGCGTGAATTGTAAACGGACATGTAAATATAAAACAATTGGTCCAACCCGCTAAAGAAACGTTAAATAATATAGTTTTTCTCCTAGGAAATTTTAGATTGCGGACAAGTGCTTATGGCACTTTTGCAATCACTGCATGTAGATTGAGCTTGGCAGAAATATTTCGTATTAAGCATTATCCCCACTAGGAGGTGCGGAACCATATGGAAATGTTACCAAATGTATACAAGATTTATGTATTTCTGTTAAAAAATGCTCAATAAATTATTATTATTATTATTATGTTATGCTTTCTCGTAAAGGAAGCTATGTTTTTGTTTAAAAAAATCGAGTACTTAGTGTCAGACTACTTAAAATAGTCTAAAACGTCGAGAACTGTGATTTTTAGGTAACGTGCGAATGTATGTGTGTGTACAGTACAAATTAATTTCGTAAAATCGGATTGCGGAGTCTCGTAAAAATAATTTAATTAAATAAGTGGCAAACTCATTTATTCGGGTTTGAATATACAAATCTGTCCTTTTATTTCCCGTGTTATTAACAATTTTAGATTGTACTTTTGTTTGTAATTTTGTTTGTACTTTTGTTTGTACTTTTGTTTGTGCAACTGGAGTCGGTCAGTGCGATCGGACAATTAATAAAAGATTGTGGACGTTTGTAGACAATAAGTTGTTGTAAGAAGTACAAACTTTTTTTCACTGTATATGACATTTGCATCGTTTAAAACTGCTATATCTCGGAAACGGCTTGAGATAGCGAGTTGAAATTTGGTACACCAGTAGAGTGGTCACGTCGCTTCCTTCAGTGCAATTTTCGTGAACAGTGAAGCCCGATTGGAGATTTTACGTCATTTTGAATTTTTTGAAAATTCTCTATGGATCGTCCTAAGACTGCTTTCGTTCTAAAACTGCACACAAATATAGTACTATGATCAAAAGACCTTTGGTGTTGAATTTTGCCGAAATCTATCCAAGCGATTAGATTTAATGGAATTTTGATTTTTTTGGATAATCGCTAAAAAAAACAGTCTACTTCGAGTAAACATGAAGGTATCGAGCTGAAATTTGATACGGGAATGGACTAACACTGTAGAATGTTAGGTATTAAATTTGCCGAAAAATGGATCTAACCGTTTACATTTTCTAAGATTTTTACATTATTTAATATTTCGGCAAATTTTTTTTGCTTACCTCTAACACGCGTCTCTGAATCAAACATCACGCTCAGAGTAACAAGAATTACAATTCTGTTATCAGCGGTGAAAAAATAATGTAAAATAGCTTCAAAACGAGGAATTATGCAAACTTCAGTTAGCGATTTTCTACAATAAATTTTGTGGCAACTTTTGACCGTTTCAACTTTATGAGATGTAGAATTTGTTTAATGTTACAAAAAAAGGTGTAAAGTAATTTGCACATGGCTTCCTCATTTATTACAATGCTGCGTATAGCTTCCTCCATGAGGAATCGATCAGCGAATTTTCTCGCTGATCGATTCCGAATTGTATAGAGAAAGCTATACAATTTTTTTTTGTTTATTGCGATACTTACTCGATAAGTCAGTTTCGACGTCGAATGGACCGCAGATATTAACTTCGTGTCTACGCAACATCTCATCGGAAATTTTTCGTAGTCTGTTGTGACGAATATTTTCGATGCCGAATATGAAGATCATTGAAGGCAATTGCAACATCATACGTACTAGCTTCTTCGTCGGAACCGATCTCGTTGTCCAGGCCGACTAATAATTTTTATGGGATATTTTAAATGCATACAGGAGACTCGATCGCTCTTAATTAAATGCCTCACCTCGGTGTACGCTTGTACATTATTTTCTCGTTGTTTTAGTTTTACTTCGGATATGGTTTTAATTGCATCGATTTTTACTTTTTTTCCTCGATACCCGAGTCTCCTCTCCGGCTTAACGGGCTGTACGGCTCTTTCGACGACAGTGGCATTTTCCACTTGATCAACTGGCGGAACCGGAGCCACTTGATGCTCTGGAAGAGGATGCGGCTCGAGGTCTTCTTCCATCGGAAAAATGGCCGGGACTGGATCCACCGGAGCCACTTGATGCTCTGGAAGAGGATGCGGCTCGACGTCTAGCTCAATCGGAAAAATGGCCGGGACTGGATCCACTGGAGCCACTTGATGCTCTGGAAGAGGATGCGGATCGACGTCTTGTTCCATCGGAAAAATGGCTGGAACTGGATCGATCGGAGCCATAGGATCCTCAGGAGCCTCGGTAACCATCGACTCGACTGGAAGAGGAAGCGGCTCGCCGTCTTGTTCCATCGGAACAACAGCTGGAACAGCCACTTCCGTTCTTTCCTTATCCAGTGTGTCTAGCTGTGGTATTCGACTTGGCTGGAAGTCGTAATAATTGAATCAGTAATTAGCTCCAAAACTCTTTAAGATCTGTAAAAAAAAAGCTTGAACTCACTCGTTGGCGCTTAGAGGGTGTACCGAGGTTCTCTTGCGTAGACGTTCGCTTCGTCGGCGTCCTCAAGACGCGCGTTGGCAAATCGGCCCGGGCCGTCTCTATGGCGGCCGGATGAACGAACTCAACGTCGCTCGGTCGACGTTCTAAAAAAACATACGAGTAAATAAATAAAAAAATAAACTATAAATTAAATCGTATACTTACCCGATTCCGGAAATTGAGACGTATCGATGTTCGTCCTAAATGCAGGATGGAAAATCAGTTGCATCAGAATTAAGAAGAATGTACGACGATTACTGTAAGCGGAAGTAAGCGTGTAGCGTTGACGGTGGATATAAAGATTTGAGAGAAAATCCGCACGAACCAAAGACACCCTTCGTCGTTCGAAAGCCAAAGCTTGGCTTGACTCTCCGTCAATGGAGAAAAACGCACCAAGGCCGATTCGTCCAACTAGATTGTTACCAACAAAGAAGGCAATAAAAAAAAATAGGCTAATGAAACTGAATCTGCGAGTATTGTAGAGCGTTCTGCGGACATTAATTCATGAATGAGTGCAATAAAAGAAATATACAATCATTCAGCTACAAAATAAGCCTCACCTCTATCATCCTCCTGTGACTTACAGGACTGATTTCGTACAAGAGATTCATGTCGCGTCTGAATGGACGGTCCAAATTCAATTCTGGTGTGAGAGGCATAAGTAACTCATCGATTGGGATCTGGCTGCTGTAACAAAAATCAATTTTCAACATAGTGTCAGCATTGAAAAAAAAAATCGTAAAAACAAGTACGTGATGTACACTGAAAACAGTGAAAAAAATTCCCCATCTTTTCCTTGAATTTCCCAGATATAGTAATAATATTGATTTATTATTATTTTTTGTCAATTAAACTGGCAATAGTAGTCGCGATAGTACTTGGAATTATCCATGTACTATTGTGATTATTATTACAATTTTTATTATTACAATTTTTTAACAACTGCATGGAACACTAGTCGGTTAAACAATGAGCCCTATTTGTCAAACGGTAAAACCTACAAAAAAAATCTACTCGATGAATTCGTAGAGCAAAGTTTAAAAAACATAATGAGCCGTAGTACATTAAAATTGGTAAAAAAAATACAGATTTAACTTTGAAAAAAAAAAAAAACAACAAAAAAGTATCATCATAAAAATTTGCATTTACCAGTTGCTCTTGCAAGATCATGGTGATTAATTTTTCTCTTGGTTGAGAACATATGCAATAATAAAAATCAACCGCCTTTACTGACAATAAATGCATACAACTTAGGACAAAAAAATTGTAAAAATTTAGCACCCATTTGACTAGCATGCCACGCAGTAGCTACCTTAAAGTACCAGCTACTTGGTGAAATCGTAAAGCAAAGTTTAAGAAAGAAGACGAGCCATGGTACATCAAAATCAGTTAAAAAATACAAATTTTACTTTGAAAAAAACCGACAAAAACATACTATCATGGAAATTAGCATTAACGGTTGTTCTTGCAAGATCGTGATTAATAGTTCTCTCGGGAGATGACACATGCGATAATGCAAATCAACCTTCTTTACAGACAATAAACGCATACAATTTCGGATAAACAATTGTAAAAATGTGGCACTCATTTGACTAGTGTGTAATGCAGTGTCAACATTAATTAAACTGGTAATAATCATATTAGTACTATGACGACAGTCACAAGCGACAATAGTAACGGGAGGTAAATTTGTTTCATCTCCTCCGTTACTTACATCTTTGCTAGTTGTGCTCCTCGATTTTTTTCTCTTCTCTGACTACTTTGTTTACCAATTCCACAGTCAAAGGCATCGAGCGCGTGTACCATGCTGAAAACTGAGTCTGCGAAGAAATCATAGATTACTGGCCATACACGGCACAAAGTATAAAAAGTTACTGCGTCGCTGGAAGCTTACTCTCGAACAGGAGAAATTGATAGCTGTACAATTTTACGACTCCGAACATCAGGTGAGAAAACAGATGGAGGCCGAAAAGCCACCTGTCGCTTACCCTTTTGTCGTTGAAGACCCTGAGGATTTCTTCGCTGATCGAACAAAAAATTATTATGTATCATAAAAAAAAAAAATAATGAAATTATGATGCAATTTACCAATACTCTTCAATTGCATATTCGGTGATTTGATGGTTGCCGAATTTTCTTTTGAACACTTTTTCGCTGACTGTCCCGGCGAGCCAGCAACGGGCCAGCTTGCTTCCATGTGTTGTATTGAGAATCCCCGGTACGTGAAACATCTGAGGATCGTAATGACACTTGTTATCGTGCAGTTGAAAGACGGGAAAATGTGCGCGACAACAAAGCAAGATTCGTTCGTTGTCAGTTCGAAGGATTTCATGATAGAATCGGTAAGGTCTATCCTGAAATTACAAGCAGCCAAACGCAAGTTAATTGTCACCGTTTACATTAAATTCATACCTTTTATATTATCGCTCTTTTCACCTTCCGTGTGAACGAATCACATAATAATCTATGTTTAACGAAGGCTTCTTAAACGAAACGTCGGGATTTTGTGGATACGCCGGATCTTTGCGAGGCCGAACAAGTTCGTACCGGTCTTTTCTTTGAAAAATCTTCGTGCACCAATGATCGTCCAGACCCCCACTACTTCTACTACATTAAGGGGAAGTGAAACAGCTGTGCGTACGAGTATAGATAGTTGCAATTTTTTTAATTAACTTTATTCAATGGTGGTAATTTTTTTGAGAAAAAAATGAATTCGGCTCGGATACGAAATTACCGTGCGAATCCGGCTCGAATGCGATTTTTCCTCAAAAAAAATTAGCACCCTTGAGAAAAGTTCATTACAGTTTTCATTACCGACTGTGATATTTCACTTCCACTTAAGAAACAACATGTCTTATTCAGTGGATTCCTTAGCGCCCGACGTCAGGTAAGTAAAGCCTAGCGACGTACTTTTCCATCGTTCATCGAGTAAGTAAGATGCTTACAGCAGCCCAACAGGATTATCGCGGTTCAATTATCACGGTTTACGTTGGATTCATATCTTTAATATCATCACTCTTTTAACCTTCCGTAACGTCGAATTAGGCAATAATCTATGTCTTATGAAAGCTTCTTAAACTTAATGTTGGGATTCTATGCATACGTCAGATCTTTACGAGTCTGAACAAGTTCGTAACGGTCAACAATTTCGCAACGATCTTGTCTTCGAAAAATGTTCGGGAATCAATAATCGTCCAAACTCCCGCACCTTGTACCAAAAGCAAAATAAAAAAAACAGGTCTAAGTTGCTTCCGATTTAGCGTGTTTCTTTATTATAAGGTCACTGCGCATGCGCATGATCGTTTTTTAGTTTAACGAAAAACGCGCCAAATCGAAAGCACCTCAGAAAAAGAACTTGCGCATGCGCAGTCGCGTTACAATAACGAAAAACGCTGAACCGAAAGAACCTGCGCAGATTCCCTAGTTACTCGACGTCCGGTAACTGAAGCTATTGGCGCAGCGACGTAGTTTCTTATCGTTCCGCGAATCCGCTATCCGAGTGTGTCTCGCCAGTTGCGGAGAGGCAAGAAGCAAAGAGGTTTATCGCTTGAGGATTGAAGAAACTGTCATCCTTGTGAATTAGAGTATTACTCATTCGTCCCCTCCTGAAAAAAAAAAAAAAAACTTAAAGAACCTGCGAGTGCTCGGCAATTCCGACGCGTAGGCGTTGTATACTAATATCCTCATCTAAAGAAAGAAAAAAAACCTACAAAAGTATCGATCGGCGAAAAGATCGCGATTAACGAAAACAACGAGAGAGAAAAAAAAAGATAAATATCTTAGAAAAATGTTTTCGAGCGGACCGAATTACACGAAATTAAAGACGAACCTGCGACTGGCGATAAACAGGTTAAAGCTCTTGGAGAAGAAGAAGACCGAGCTGGGACTGAAGGCGAGAAAGGAAATAGCCGATTACATTGCCGGCGGAAAAGTCGAGAGGGCCAAGATAAGAGTAGAACACATTATCAGGGAGGATTACATGGTCGAGGCAATGGAACTTTTGGAGATGTACTGCGATCTCTTGCTCGCGAGATTCGGCCTCATTCAACAGATGAAGTAAATTTCTCCGAGTTATTTCGTCGTTAAGATTATACGGAAATTACGTGCATTTTTTTTTTTTTTTTTTTTCACTATGCATTTGATGCGGCTGATGAACAGAAATATCGTGATTTAACTGTGGCTATGTCGCCTGTAGCCGCAGTTAAATAACAACATTACATGCATCGTTCGCTCGATAAATCAACTAATTGCACATGATGTTTTCAGAAATTTGGACGAAGGCCTAGCCGAGGCGATATCCACGATTATCTGGGCGGCTCCGAGGATTCAGACGGACGTCCAGGAGATGAAAGTCATAGCGGATATTTTGACGTCAAAGTACGGAAAACAGTACACGGACGCGTGCAGAGAGGAGGCTGTGCAGAGCATATCCGAAAAGCTTAAACACAAACTGGGCGTTCAGTCGCCGTCCAAACTATTGGTCGAGAAGTATCTCATAGAGATTGCCAAGAATTACAATGTGGAGTACGAGCCGGATCCTCAGGTGATGGCGGATGGACAGGACGCCGTGCTGATAGACATGGGAGGCAGCGGCGGAGATCTGCCGAATAATTTCGATCTGGCCAGCGGAGGCGCTCCTCAACCTCTGGGGTTCATCGGATTTCCGCAACCTCCTCTTCTGCCTGACTCCACGTCCAATATGAATGTGATGGTAATTTATTTTTACCCACTAAACTCGATCATATTTGTATGCCTCCCTAGAACAATTTTAACATTGCGATACACGTGAAAGTGATTCTACAAATTATTTCACTGAGCTGCATGACTCACGATTGTTTCTACGATCGTTTGTCTATGATTGTTCATCGGACGCTCGATTTTTCACAGTTCAAAACTATTTGTTTGTACGAATAGAAGAATTTTAGCATTGCAGTAGGAGTATAAATGATTCTACAAATTCTTCCACTTACACGTTATACGATCTTCGATACAATCGCTTGTCCATAATTTTCTATTGGGCGCCCGATTTTTCTAAATTCAAAACTATTCGTCTGTCTCGATGGAACAATTTTAGCATTGCAATACGAGTAAAAATGATTCTACAAATTACTCCACTGAGCTTTTTGATATATAATATAATCGGATCTATAATTTATAACAGGGCGTTCGATTTTTCAAAGTTCAAAATTATTCGTATGTCTCGATAAATAATAAAAATGCTAGCATCGCAATACAGTAAAAAAATTCCGTTTATCGGAGGTAATGTGGGGAGAGAACACGGATAGCATACTCTAAAGTAGCAGTTACAGATTACGCCGCGAGCGGGCATTGCAGCTTTATCCGTTTTATCCGAGTTTTCGGTATTATCCGAGCTAACACCTCGGTTAACGCGGAGGCTCGGTTGATCGAAGGTCGGATAAACGAGTTTCTACAGTGCGACTAAAAGTGCACTGATAAAAAAATACGATTGAATCAACTAAAGATTCGGGCAGGAACGTTCAAATACATATTTTGTTGATACACACAAAACATTGGTTAGTAGACATTTTTTTTTGATTATTTCACCAAAATATTTTTGAGGCATTAACATTTTTTGTTCGACCGACAAAATATTCATTTCAACGTCCTTGCCCGAATCTTTACTTGATTAAACCTAATTTTTTTTATCGTTGTACTACAAATTATTCTACTGAACTGATCGTCCGTACAATCGGTCGTCTATAATTTTCAATCGGACGCTCGATTTTTTAAAGTTGAAAGCTATTTTTCATGTGCAGGGTCCTGACAACGCCAATAATAAAAATAAATAAAAATAAATAAAAATAAATAAAAATAAATAAAAATAAATAAAAATAAATAAAAATAAATAAAAATAAATAAAAATAAATAAAAATAAATAAAAATAAATAAAAATAAATAAAAATAAATAAAAATAAATAAAAATAAATAAAAATAAGTAGGTGAAATAAGCTATTTTTCATATGCAGGGTCCTGACAAGGGTAATCTGCCCCTGGGCTTCGTTTCGCCGGGAACGCCGCCCTCGTCCACTCAGAAGGACCAGAACGTACCGTTCAATCCCGCCGCATTTTCGTACAACATCCCTCTCGACAACGCTAACGCGAACAAGGAGGAAGATTTGCCGCCTCCTTACTGTTCCTTCCCGCCGGATCTCAACAAGCAGGTAACGTATTTTTTTTTTTTTTTTTTATTTCTCATCCGCCTTCACATGCGAATTTGGTCGTGCAACGATATTAATTATTGCGTCGACAGTCCGAACAGAAGCCAAAGCCCCAGCCGAGATCGAAGATACCCATGAACGACTTTCAACTACCCGATTTGCCGGCGGTGCCGACCGACAACGATTCAGCTCGCAACACGGGCGAAAACGACGACATAGATTTCGACGATCTAATGAAGCGTTTCGAGGATCTCAAGAAGCGAAAGTAACGTTGCCGATCGTCGAACATGCTATACCCCCCAATGCTTTTTTTATAACGAAAAGAAACGCCTAGAGGTAAAGAAACAAATACTATTATATTATATATTATATTCCCATATTTTACGGCTCGGATATGTAATCGAAGTCGCGTATTCGGCGCTGAAGCGCTTCGGGGATTATTTTTCTTTGAACCGCCTGATAATCGAGTGCCCGTGGGCGTGTCGGGCGGGCGCCTCGGCAGTGCACGAGCGAAGACACATGGAAACTCCAATCTAACGGATATTATAATAATTAATGTATATAAAACTATGTACAGAAACCATAAGAGTTCGTAAACTATCGAACATTTTTTCTTTTAATTTTTCGTTCGTTGTTTTTTCTTTCAATTCCAAGTAACGATATCTTGCTTGTAACTTTCTCAACGCAATAAACATTAACTACGTTGTCATTAATACTCGCGTATTGTCAGTAGCTACGATTTATTTATTGACGAAATACATGGACAGGATAGACAGGAATTATTTTTAATGTCTACGGTTTTTGTCTTAACGAATTAATCGAGATTGTCAACAAGTCAGCACAGTCGTTCCAGCGCGATTTCAATTCTTTCTCGTTTGTCTTCGTGCGGCTATTGATCGTCCCAATCCTCGCATCTCTAGAACATAAAACTTTACGCTCAAATGACGGGATGAATACTCGACCGTTTCGTCTTGATCCGATTAATGATTGTTCACCTCTCTTCCCTTGTCCGCGAAACAGGACATGAGGTTTTTCGAGAAAGCGCACTTCTCGCGATTGTTCGAGTCGGAATCGAGATAGCGATAGCAATCGCCGATAGATTCCGTTATGAAATCTCGAACCATCGGATCCTGCACACCTCGAGTCATCATTTCCACTATCGAGTTTCGCTGAGGAAAGCCCCGCTGATCGACCAAGTTCAATTCATCGAAGAAACATTGAGTTGCGCACTGTCGACAAATCAAACGTCAATCACAATATGATATACTTCACTCGGCGCGAAAATGGCAGTTTAAGGCACGCGGGCGTAAAATCCCCATTTTTGCATCTTGTGAAGTAAAATTTGGTACGATACTCGTGCGTAAAACGTTTTCTTAACTCGTGTGATTGCAACACTCGCCGCCGGCTCGTGCTGCAAACTCACACGCGTCAGAAAAAGTTTTATCGCACTAGAATCGTAAATGACTATTATATCACTCGGTGGGAAACGGCGATTTTGCGCACGCTTTGCATACGTGAAACCCCCGTTTTCACACCTTGTGAAGTAAAATTTGGTACGATATTAGTGCATGAAACTTTTTCAGAACTCGTGTGATTGCAGTACTCGTTAGAAAAAGTTTTATCGACCTGGTATCGTAATGTTCTATTATATCACTCGGTGCGAAAATATCAGTTTTACGAACACTTCGTAAAACGTTTCACGCACGGGCGTAAAACCCCCATTTTTCACACCTTGTAAAATAAAATTTGTTACGATACTCGTGCGAAAAACTTTTACTTAACACTTTGGATTGCAACACTTGCCTTCGGCTCATGCTGTAAACTCACGCTCGTCAGAAAAAGTTTGATCGCACTAGTATCTTAAATAACTAATTCTGTCCTCAGGAAAAAAACGGAAAAGTGGACTTTCGAATTTCAGCACCTCCGTATGAGATCGCCGATCGTCGTTGTCGTTTTCGCGATTTTGCGATTGCATTCCGTTGCGATAGTTTCGATTATCGTTTGAACCGGACATGCCTCGATCGTTCGACGACGCGTAATTCGAGGTATTCCAAAAGTACGGACGATTACTCGACGAATCCTGCTTGCGCCGGTCGCTTCTTCTGTTGTCTCTGAGAATATCAAGAGTGCACGAATTACCACCGTCGGTTACAAAGACCGTGATGAATGACTTAAGGTAGCCCTTGCGAATGGTGTTGATTTTGCATAAGTTTCGGAGAATTGAGAGGGAATTGTAAACACTTCTCGATGGTATAAAAATCTGAAAAAAATCAAGCATATTAACGATGCCGAAAAGATTAATTTTGCATAATAATAATTCCAAAATGTTATTAACAATTTGATGAAAAATTTAAATGTTCAACAAATCTCCCGGAAACATAACTTTTTTTTAAATGAAAATTATTCGTTTATTTTTCTGAATACGTATGAATTTTTTCAGATTTTTAAATTCACTTTGAATTTTCTGACTTTCTACACGTTTTTTCCATATTAAAAAAAAATTCAAAGTGAATTTAAAAATCTGAAAAAATTCATACGTATTCATAAAAATAAACGAATAATTTTCATTAAAAAAAAGTTATGTTTCCGGGAGATTTGTAGGACAATTACATTTTTCATTAATTTGTTAATAACATTTTGGAATAATTATTATGCAAAATTAATCTTTTCAGTACCTTCCATATGGTTGATTTTTTTCAGATTTTTATCTCATCGAGAAGTGTTCGCAATTCCTCTCTCAATTCTCTGTGAACTAACGTGGGCTCAGGCTGTCCGCTAGTGCTACCTTAATCCGATCGGACATACCCGTTATTGCCGTTGGACGATTGACCGTAAGTTGCACCATTCCTCGAATAATTACCACCCGATCTCTTGCTGTTGCCGAAAAACATTTCCTCGTCGAAGCTACCGTTCGACGAGTCCTCGTCCGAGCTGTCGTTCTCGCTCGACATAGCGCTGTAATCGTTGCCATTCTTGTTCTCGTTTCCAGGGTGTTTCTTACGGCAAGTTTGCATAATTTTGTGCAACTGATCGTTCGACTGCTGATTACCGGAACGGCATCTCAGAGACTGCAAGAAACAAAACGAATCACCAAAATAAATAAACAAGCCAGGTCCTTCTCCAGGTCTCCGGGTCTTCTTCGCCAGGTCAGGTGGACGGCGAAAATTTGTGACTGCATCTGTCGTACCTCGCCGTAGTTCACCAGCAGAAAGAGAAGAGCCAAACAGTAAATGTAGGACGCGAGGATGCTCATGGTTGATCGCAGATTCTACTAATTCACCGCACGAGCGCATTCTCATTTATAGAATGCGATCAGCAATTATAAATTCGTTAACATTGATATGTCGAGAAATAATTATATTTTTCCTCTCAACGAGAGCGACAGTATAAGTGTACCGTTGGCATTGTTACGTTCGAGCGCACAATGCGCGAGCGGAGATGCGCTCGACTTGGTACCCTTTTTTTTTTTCTTCATTCCAATGCCGACCGATAAATCTGTCTCGTCCGAAGTTTTAATTAGTCATTCTCCATTGAAATCGGCAGCGAGATCACTGGAGCTCGCAGACTCGGTCGATTTGCTCCGTGTGCCAACCACTTTGGGTAAATAACAGGTAAAAGTGGAGCACGACTTTCGTATATACGTATCGAATATATTAAGGACAAACAAAAAGTGTCCTATTAAGTAACAATGGGGCAGATCTGTCGGTGCGATTTTGTCGATAGAGGGGAAACAATAGAAAGTTCGATCGGAGAGAGTCTTTTGATACGCAAAGTATTAGTCCACGATCGCGAATAGTCTGATTTATATCCTCCCAAAGTGAGCAGGATGCGCGCCAGCCGTCTCGTGAGTGCTTTTTTGTTCGACGATTTTTTATTTTCTTAACTCTTCGATACGTGTAAAATGTTTAACTCTATAATTTTGTTCTCTTCTCGTTCAGCTGATATTAGCTTTCGTCTCGATCGTCGAGACAACCGCGGATTATCCTGCGAACGGACAGATTCATCTCGGGTCTTCTTCGTTGCGCTATCCAGCGAGACCGGCGGCCATGCTGGACGACGAATATCCTCGTGATCGAACGCTGTACGATTCGCCGGACGAGCTTCAAGAGAGGATGACTGCGAGTCGTCGTTATCGTCACAAAAAAATGCATCGCTGGTCGGATCCGATTCGGTACAAAAAGCCGGCTCGTCCCGGCGGACCGAAGAGGCGAAGGAGACCGAAAAAAATGCATTCCTCCGGCAATCGGCCGATAAAAGGTCGCGCGAGGAATCCGCATTATCCCCAGAGACCGTCGAGGTATCTGGAGCCGCCTGAATCGCTGAAGAGCACGTACGAACTTTACTCACCGAGGGAAATACCTCTGGCCGACGAACCGGTCAGCTCGGAGCCTGCTACGGCTACCGATAGTCCTGAAAATCATAGATCGCACGCCGAAGGTGATCGGGAAGGTGAGGACATCGATCGTCCGACTTATATCAGAGACCACGCTCCAGAACAGCAAGCAGGCGCGACCGGTGACATCGAGACGAACGACGCTGCGGAAACGAGTCGCGAGAAATCGGGCTCGCTGCCGGAGTCCCCTAAAGATAGGATAGAGTTTCATATACAGGGTCACGAGGGTCCGGAGACTTACATATTCGGCTACGACACAGGACTCGGGTACGGCGTCTCGCTGAATTATTTTTTACTCAGTCATTTGTTTGTATTTATTTTTAATAATAATAAAGTTCACGTTGATTGGACACTCATGGATACTCACAGATGCCCACAGATACTCGCGGTACTCACAGCTACGCACACGGATACTCACAGGTGCCCGCACGGATACTCACAGATGCCCACATGGTACTCACAGTGCGCACGCAGATACGCACAGATACTCATACGAATACGCACAAATACTCCCAAGAATACTCACAAATACTCCCCAGAATACTCACAAATACCCCCAAGAATACTCACAAATACTCAAAAATACTTCCAAGAATACTCACAAATACTCCCAAGAATACTCACTAATACTTCCAAGAATACTCAGAAGTACTCCAAAGAATACTCACAAGTACTCCAAAGAATACTCACAAGTACTCCAAAGAATACTCACAAGTACTCCAAAGAATACTCACAAGTACTCCAAAGAATACTCCCAGATACGCAGACGGTTACGCAGAGATACTCACAGATTCTCACACGAATACTCATAGATACTCACAGATACTCATAGATACTCACAGATACTCATAGATACTCACAGATACTCACAGATATTCGGACAGTTACTCACAGATACTCACACGGTTACTCACAGATACTCACAGATACTCACACGGTACTCAGATACTAACCGAGTATAGAGATAGATACTAACTATCTCTATACTCACGGATACTCACAGATACTTACTGATACTCACAGATACTCACACGAATACTTCCAGATACTCACAGATATTCACACGGGTACTCACAGGTGTTAACAGTTACTCGCAGCACTCACAGAAACTCACAGGCCCTCACACAGATACTGCGAGCGCGCGAGCTAACGTAACCGCTAGTTTATTTTTACATTGTTATGAGAGAAGATAAGCGAAGATTGTTTTCATTTTTCGAACAGGAACAACAGACAGTACAGACTGGAGGAGCGTCACGAGGACGGCTCGGTAACGGGACACTACGGTTACGTAGATGCTAGAGGAAAGCTACGGAAAGTTCGCTACAGAGCGAGTCCGACTCAGGGATACGTCGAGAAACTCGTTCACGCGAACGAGCAAGAAGCGTGAGCTCGGGAAGGTATCGATAATTCGATACGCTATCGGTAATAGAATATTCGTTTTTGTACTCGTCACAATGTGCTATACTAATGTTACTTCGATCGTAGATCTCGTCCAGACTCCGTTGAAGAAAATAAAATCTTTTGATAACTTGTGGGATTAATTGGCTGTTTATTCAACAATAACAATCGCTATGGATACGAAAAAGAGTTTAAACAAAAAAAAATTATAATGAAAAAAAAACATTTGTTAAAAATCTTATGTGATAATACCAAGTCGATATATATATACATACACATACACACATATATATATATATACATACATACATACATATATATATATATATATATTTTAGGGTGAAGGCACCGACGAACGAGCCCGTCTGATGACCAGTGAATTATCGCTTCCGAATAATTCATTATTTACCGAACACACTCACTTTTAAAAATTCTTTTTATAGGTATTATTAAAATATATATTATAGTGAAACTTTTTTAGTTTGACAGGCTCAAGTGGAGTTTTCAGTACACACTAGAAGAACATATGTTAATGCGTCGGAAAATGATGGTGTAATTTACGAAAAGCGATGATTCGCTGACAATAGATCGTCTCGACGATGCTTGCACTCAAGTTTTATCCTTTACCAATCTAGATGCAGAAAATATTAAAAGTCGAATCGCTTTCGGGCTTAAACGTAAGTCATGTTTTTGTGTGTTGGTTGTTTTTTTTTGTCTTGTCTCTCGAACCGTTATCGGTTCGCCTTCTCGTTCCGACAGTCACTTATCAGAATATATTCACTGTATACATTTATACCGTAATTTCCATTTACAGATTTTTGTTTACAAACATTTACGGTTTTGTTTTATTCCGTTCGCTTTTTTTTTTCTTCGTTCTTTTTTTTATCTCTCTTTCGTTTTTCATCGTCAGATGAGGCTGATGAATAATATATTCGTCACTTACTTAACTTTCTTCGTGTCGGCCGCGCCGTACGACGAACTTTTGCTTATCTCGGACATTCCAATTGTTTTGTGCATCATCAGGAAAACTGTAAACGCAGATATAATTGAAATGACACGGTTTTAAAATAGAGAGTCACGGTTATTGAACTCACAGCGAATGGGGGAGAGAAGAGAACAAAAATTGGCTTACATAAAAGTATGATGACCACGCCGATCGAGAAGTAGACCGTGGATCCCGATAGAAACAGTTTGACGATATAATACAGCATCGGGACGAGCACGACGATCGCCCAGAACACGGTGTTTATTAGAGAGTAATATCGTCGCTCGAGTTTCATCGATTCGGTTCGCGGAACGCCGCTCGTCGCGAAGAAATCACCCGTCTGCATGAAACTCTCGGCCATGCGATCCTGCAAGGCACAAATAAACTATTAGTCAAACTCGAACGGAAGTCCGTTTAAAGATGCCCCACACATTCCCAACCATAGGACCAAACAAATTATTCAAAAATCCTTTGATTTTGCATAATAGTGATGCCAAAAAGTTGTTAACAAGTTATAAAAAAAAGAAACTGTTGTTTAAAACGTTAAAAAATCTTTTATGTTCTCATTTTAAATGAATTCCTTGATCTTCAGAATTCATATAAATTAAAACAAAAATTCGAGAAAATTTGAAAAATCTATACGAAAGCACGGATTTTGGATATGTTTCCGTATCACGATTCCACAGTACGCACAAAAAGTTTCGAGGCGATTGCGCCAACGGTTCCGGAGTTATGGGTTGGGAACAAAAAATGTAACGGTGTATGCAGAATCAATTTATGTGGCTTCTAGAAAATCAATGAATTCATTTGAAAAGGGAAAAAAAGGTTTATTGATTACGTGTTGAACAATTTTTTTTTAGCAATTGTAATATTTGTTAGCAATTTTTTTGAAATTTTAATAACTTTTTGACGTTATTATAATGCAAAATTTATTCTTGTGCAAAATTCTGACATTAATATTATGCAAAATTTATTAGGCGCCTTTAATACAGTTTCATTTTTAAACGATTAGGAAGTGTTCAAATTCTCACTGAATCTCATTTTTGGCTGGGAATGTACGTGTGATGCATGCTTAATCGACGACCGATAACGCTATCAAGTCCGATATACCTTTTGTTGATAGATCCTGTGCAGCCATTCGGCAGCGGCTTTCTCGCCGTCCGGCACCTCGGACAGAGGAATTCTTTGAAAATACATGTGAGCCTCGACTTTCTTGCCGTAAAGAAGATTCGTCATCGTGGGCTTGACGGGCTCGTTCGGCTTGAACGCCAACTGAATATTGTATATAGCTTCGACTTTGCCCCTCATGTGCGGAATACTAGCCGTAAATCCTTTTGTGCGTGGGGTCAAGTGATGATTGAGCACCGGCAATCCCTTTTCCTTGGCGAACTTTTGACTCGCCACGTGTTTCTCGGGAGTGAAACGGGTACCCTCGGCGTAGAGTAAGAGCTGCAAAAAACGTCGATTGGTCGATCGAAATCGTAAGTGAGAAAAAGCTCCGGCGGTCGCCGCGAGCTGGAGAAAATAATCTCTCACTCACCCACATCGTGTCCGGATAACTCGCCAATTCTCTAATCTGCTCGCCGATCGTCTCCTTGTCCTTCTCCCAACTTCTCTCGAGAAATACACTCTCGGCGAACTTCCACGCCCATCCTAGAGTAGGTATGTACTGTATTGACTTTTTCGCGTAAGCTTTGCAATTCTGTAAAATCAAACGCACACGAACTTCATTAGACTTTTTTTTCTTGTAAAAAAAAAACATGAATTACAAAATCAACTCACCCCTAACATTCTTATCCGATCGCAGAACATCCACCCCATCAACCAGTCTATCTCGTAACTGTGATTCATCAACAGATATCCGTGCTCGTTTCCGTAGTACTTGTCGAATTCTTCCTTGTTTACGTACACCACGACGTCCGTTCCCGACCACCACTCGGCCATGAATACTAACTCTGAAAAACAATTTAATGAAAGATTGTAGAAAAATAAAAAAAAAGCAAACGAACCATAAATTCGTCCTCGAATATATTCCATAGACTACGAAAATCAATTAGTTGTAGAACTCACGACAGTAGAACGAGTAACACAGGTAATAATTGATCTTTCGATAGAGATATTTGGAGAAGGGTCTCAGTCCCAGATACAATATGCACTGGAATAGATTTATTATTAATCCGGAGGTGAAGAACGTGATGGCGAACATGAGGTGAACCACCGAGGACTGTTTGAGCGATGTTAGGAACCCCATTTTAATTTCCCTAAGTCGCTCTTCCGTGTGTGCGTTTCGAACGTGGCGATTGTTCTTTCTTGTACCTGCGAAACAGAAAGAAATTCGATATCAGATTTATATCTCATATAAATTTTTACGAGAACAGATATCTCTGCGTTATTTTTCGTTCGAGTCCTGGTGAGCTCGCAGTTATTAAAACTATAAATCGAAATTAAAAAAACCAAGTAAAACAAAGTAAATGAGAGTAAAAAATTGTGGTGTAAATTGTGATACACAGCACGCACTGGTCAGGGTGGATGAACTTTTAACAATCTCTTTACAATGTCAATTGTGGAGTGCTAATTACACTATTTTGCAAACAATTTAATAAACTATATTATATATTTTCTGTAAACAGATTTTTCCCATTGAAAGAAATAAACAAACAAATAAATACATAAATCAATCAAAGTAAAAAATATTTTTTTAAAATTTGTCCCGGATGCCAATACAGCATGCAAAATATAGCTTATATCAAGTAATATATATAAAAATAGTAATAACAATGCTTTGATAAAGATCGATCGGCTAGACTTCACAGAAAAAACTTGGTGACTATTTTGGAACTGTGTCTGCGTAGTTACAATTCAGATGAGTCGTATTGGTTCATTTCCGGAGCATCGGAATACCTGTAGTGTTTTTCATACTATTTCAAGATTGGAAACTCGAAAAAGCTTTGTGGCGTCCATATTAAACTGTTCGTCTGCACAGTTTAATATGGATTTTTTTATTTCCGGAGCATTGGAATTCCCATAACGTTTTTCATACTTATACAGGATCGGCGACCCGAAACGACGCGAGTAAGCGCTCATTGACCTTTGAACGTGCTCATTTGAAGTGCTAATCATATCTCGGTCATAGTCCATGAAGCGTTCACAAACCTTGAAACTCGTTTCAGATATACACACTCAATTAACTATTTCCTTAGATTTTTCTTTTTAGATATAATTTTTTAGAGCCAGAGAGCTCATTTTTACATTCAATGTTTTGCAAAAGCTGTCTCGTAATCGGGCGATTGTTATCTGTGCCAATTAAAAAGAAAAAAAAAACAACACGTCATCCATCATTAGCGAAACGATTACGAAGGTCAATTGATTGTTATATAATTTGCAAAGTTTTTTTTTTTTTTAATTCCTTATCGTACAGTTTGACGATGACAAATTTGCCTCTTATCGAATGCAAGGACGTCTCGCGGAGAATATATATCTTCGGCTGCACAACACAAGCATCTTCGACTACGGTACGCGCCGGAGATAAGCGAGCATAAATTGTATTTATAATCTTTTCAATGGGACGAATCAGTCGATGTTTGGTCTGCATCGTTAATCATGCGCCGCGTTGTCCGTGCAATTGTTTAGGCATGACACACGCTTCGGAGTGGAGTGCAATGAAATAAAAAGTCGCTATTTATCGTCTGCGAATGAGAGAAAAAAGAAAAAACGTTATGTAGGTCAACTGGAAATCCAAAAAAGCAGCATAGCTTTTGGAGCGTCTGACGGATTATTATCATTTTTTTTTTTTAAATCTTTTCATCGAAACTTCACGCGATAGCATTCGCGATCTTGAAACACAAAAGCGGATACGTCGTAAGGTAACGCGACTATTGTAGTCGGGTTGGAGTGCGTAGAAGAGCGGCGTTGACGACTTTGAATATTATTATTCCAGTCCCAGTGTATGTTTTTTTTTTCACACATAAAACATCGAAATAGATAGTGAGACAGGGAGAGGGAGGGAGGGAGAGAGAGCGAGAGAGAGACAGACGTAACGTTTAACACAACTCACCTAGTGTTGCATTGTATCGTGTTGCCGTGGGCGATTTATTGATACATGACTGTGAAATAAAAAGTTCGAAAGGTTTTTCTTATTGTTTTATTTGTTTTTTTTTTTTTGTAATATATATTTTGTCACCGGTGAGAAAATGGCTTTGCGCGCACTGGCGTTCGAAAAGTTTGTTAAATGAAAAATGAGAAATACAAAAGTCGATCTTCGTCAAGTCCTCAGCAGTTCTAAGTGCGGACTGGGGTAAAAGCCGAAAACCGGAGAGTTACGCGAGAGTTCAACAATATACACACACATACACACGGACACAGAAGCAAGCCACGTTCGGAATTTGTTGTCAGCGCCACTGACGTACGTTCGTCGAAGTAATCTTCATTCACATCAGCCCATCCGCGGGTCCGAAGGATTAAGGTGAAGTCAAAGTCACATGCCGGGGCCATGAGTGTGAGAGAGATAGTTGCAATTTTCAAATTAACTTTATTAAATGGTGCTAATTTTTTTGAGGAAAAGATGAATTCGGGTCGGATGCGGAATTACCGTGCGCATCCGGCTCGAATTTGCTTTTTCCTCAAAAAAATTAGCACCCTTGAGAAAAGTTCATTACAGTTTTCATTACCGACCGCGATATTTCACTTCCCCTTAACTTTGGATAGTATAATTGTTTTGTGAATTGCAAAGCTTCTTAGCCTTCGTTCCTTTTTTTCCATTGGTTGGGTTTGCTGAGGGCGATTTATTGATACATGACTGTGACATAAAAAGGTCGAAAGGTTTTTCGAACTTTTATATATATATTATATTTTATATAATAATTTTTATATATTCTATACTGTTACACATACTACGAGCTACATCTATGAAATTTTATCTGATCTGTAAAAATTGCAAATGTAAAAGGGTTAGTCCCGTAAATAAATTAATTAATTAATTAATTAATTTTTTGAAAAATGAGAAATACTAAAGGCGATTTTCGTCAAGCCCTGTGCAGTTCAAAGCGCGGGCTGGAGTAAACGCCGAAAACAATATACACACACATAACACATAGAAGCAATCCGCGTTCGGAATTGATTGTCAGCGCCACTGACGTAAGTTCGTCGAAGTCGTAATCCTCATTCGCATCGGCCCATCCGCGGGTCGCGAAGGATCAACTTTGGACAGTATAATTATTACTTTGGGGATTGCGAAGCGTCTTCACGTCCGTTCTTTTTGTTGCATTGTGTCGCGTTGGCGAGGGCGATTTATTAGGTCTGTTCGTTTTCAGAAAAAGCTGGAGCAGAGTGTACTATATATCCAATAAACATAGATATACTTTCCCCGTCAAATTGAGCGCTCTGCTCTAGCTTTACTCTGAAAACGAACAGACCTATTTTGATACATGACTGCGAAATAAAAAGATCGAAACATTTTTCTTATTCTTTTATTTTTTAAATATATATTTTGTCACCGATGAGAATGGCTTTGCGCGCACTCGCGTTTGAAAAGTTTGTTAAATGAAAAATGAGAAATACAAAAGTCGATCTTCGTCAAGTCCTCGGCAGTTCTTCTATCCTTTACACGTGGCTATCGCCACCTATGGACGACATGTGCCAGTTCGTACCCATGGGAATAATATTTTATTAACTTTTTAACATTATTTATTTATTTATTTATCAATGGGATGGACCTTTTTACAAAAAAGGTATAGTCTGTTTGATTTAACGAATATAATAATAATAATTTATTATTATTTTTTTTAAATATATTTTTTGCGTATATTTTGATTGAATTTTGTTCCGTTTTGTTTCCTTTTTTACATTTTTAAATTGAATGTTATCAATTATTCCTGTCCCCGGGACTTCGAAGTGCAGCTGGGATAAGATCTAAAAACAATACACACACGCACACACACAGAAGCAATCCACGTTCGGAATTGATTGTCAGCGCCACTGACGTACGTTCGTCGAAGACGTCACCTTCATTCACATCGGCCCATCCGCGGGTCTCGAAGGATTAACTTCGGATAGTACAATCACTTCGGCGATTGCGTAGCTTCTTCACCTCCGTTTTCTGTTGCATTTTTATGCTCCGGATGCACGTCCGTCGAACCGCAGAGACTCACGTTTTCCGTGACATTCCGCGACGTCGTCGATATATGTTTTTTTTTTTTAGAAACACAGATCGAACTCTATCATCGATTTAATCGCATATGCACGAAACCATTACGCGAAGAGGAAAGAAAGATCGTCCGCGGACGGCCTTGAATTATCGAGTTGCTTGCCGCCATTTCTGGGCCGGATAACCGAGAGTCCCGGCACTTGTCCCGGAAGCCGGACTGTCTCCGCGAGATTTACTTTGCGAACATCTCGCTCAATCTCTCGCTGCAGTCAGGTGTGCACAAGTGCCAGTCGCGCCGCTCGTCGAGAGACTTTATTTCAAAATTACATCCGGACACACGAGTGCGCGACGAAAGACGAGCTTCACGAGGACATCGAAATTAGCCGCCGAGTAAAACTCGAGTACGCTCTCTCCCGTCTCGCTCGAACGAGAATGTGCAATCTCCGTGGTTCCGCTCCTCCTGCGATAGTATTGTAGAACAAAAAAAAAAAGAGGGAAAAAAAAAATTTGTTGCGGCCTCCGTGATGAAAATAAATATGGCAGTGTGTATTTAGGAACGCGCCTCGTACATGTTCACCAATCGCCGCTCGCTCTGACACACCCTTCAAGTGTTCGTTTTTTTTTTTCGAACCCAAAGGGGACAAAAAATAGACGGTCAACAATAACTATCAACATTGAGTGAATTTTATCGAAAGTATATCAACAAACACAGACGGAAAAAAAAATCACAAAAATCTATTCTCAGTTTTACATTGTTGATAAATTTTATTTCCTTTCTTTGCTACTTTGCGCGCACACACATCGACGATATAGCGGTCCTCGCCGAGCTTAAATACCATGGTGAGTCATTTACCCCGAATACCGTGTCCAAATTTTTGTTTCATTTGCTTTATGCGTTCGAATGTAATGACAAGTTCGTCGCACGATTAAGGACGATCGTGCGATCGCCTGGGCGACAATCTCCTCGCTAATTGTAACCTCTCAAAAGTCGCCCGTGCTCTTGTGAGGCAGGCCGATTCTTCGCCTAACCCGAAAGATCTCAAACGTCAAAATGGTGAACGAGACGCAGAGAGTTCCGTCGATTCGCTTTCTAAACCGATCGGTTGACCTCGGCACTTGTCGCAAATTCATTTTCCACGGCGACGGATTCGTCGGACTTTGTTTTTTTTTTTTTACCCTCTTCTCCGTTCTCGTAATTTTTTTTTCAGACCGAACAACAGATGGACTGCGCTCTGGATCTCATGAGAAGACTGCCACCTCAGCAAATCGAGAAGAATCTGAGCGACCTCATCGACCTCGTGCCGTCTCTCTGCGAGGACTTGCTTTCCTCCGTCGACCAACCGCTCAAAATTGCCAAGGACAAGGAGTCCGGCAAAGACTATCTTCTGTGCGACTACAATCGGGATGGTGACTCGTACAGGTCAGTCGATTCGCCGGCGAATCGCGATTGCCATAGGCGCAAGCCCGATGATGTCTGCAAGAGACTTAATTTCGCTGCGTCGTAACAGCTTGGTTTTTTGCATCGGAGAAACTTTGCTCAGGGAAGCTGGCTCGGAACATAAAATTTGCCAAGTGAACCACTTGTTTTTTTTTCTTTCCAAAGCGGTGTATTGGACGGAGAGTACCCAAGGATGAGATTTGATGTTGTGCACCGGTGCATTGGTCTAGTGGTTAGCGTACTCGCCTCTAAACGAGAGCAGGTTGAGGGTTCGAATCCTGACGAGCGTTTCGTCGAGAAACAAAAATATGGGCGGGTCACAGCTCGAAACATACACTTGAATCACATGTGTATTTGCATGTGTGTGTCACAAATATATAGCTGCAATCCATGTTTACATTCTCGGGGAAGTTCGCTGGGCAAATAAAATTCAATGGGTGAACCAATTTTTTTTTCTTCCTAAAGCTGATGAAGATTTGGCTGAGATGAAATTTGATGTGGTGCAGATAACTTTCGGTTCAATCGTGCGAGGGAAAAAAAAATGTTTTTTAATTTTCGATCGTTAATGCTGAACAGGAATTAAGGTAAACGTCTCAGTGGTACTTTTATCTTAGTATCTATTCAGTAAAAAAAAAAATAATTTTCATGAAGTTCACTTAGAAAATAAAATTCAACGAGAGAACCCATTTTTTTTATTTTCCTGAAGCAGTGCATTGGGACCTGCCAAAGATGAAATTTGAAGTAATGTGGATATCGTCGGGGTCATCCCGACACTGCAGCCTTACCAACGAAAAAAAAAAAAAAATATTGCTCTTTTTTATTTTGACCATTAATGCTAAAGAGGAATTGATATCTATTCTGTAGAAAAAAATCATATTTTTAATAATTATTAATAAAACAAATATCTTGAGGATGGCGCTGAGCAAATTAAAAATGGTTCTGAAGTGTCAAACAAATAACGTGCCACGAATTGTTTTCAGGTCTCCTTGGAGCAACACGTACGACCCTCCCCTGGAAGACGGTTCCATGCCTTCCGAGAAGCTGAGAAAGCTGGAGATAGACGCGAATCACGCGTTCGACCAATATCGCGAATTGTACTTTGAAGGGGGCGTTTCGTCCGTTTACCTCTGGGACTTGGATCACGGTTTCGCCGGTGTTATATTAATCAAGAAGGCCGGCGACGGATCGAAAAAAATCAAGGGCTGCTGGGACTCGATACACGTTGTCGAGGTCCAGGAGAGATCCACCGGGCGTAACGCGCATTACAAACTCACGTCGACGGCGATGCTGTGGCTTCAAACGAACAAGCATGGCTCGGGCACGATGAATCTCGGGGGAAGTTTGACCAGACAGGTGAATAAATCCCGAAAGTCGGCAGGATATTAAAACGGTGCAATTAACGAATATACATTTGATTTCTGTCACGTAGGTCGAGCAGGACGCTACGATAAGCGAAACGTCGCCGCACATCGCGAACATCGGTCGAATGGTAGAGGACATGGAGAACAAAATTCGCAACACCCTGAACGAAATATATTTCGGTAAAACGAAGGATATAGTGAACGGTTTGAGATCGCTACAATCATTGGCGGATCAGAGGCAGCAGGCCGCGTTGAGGCAAGACTTAGCGGCGGCCCTTCAAAGGCGAAACGCGAACAATTGATCTAACGATAAACAAGAGAACTTCGATTACGATTGTGATTAGGGAATGAACAGAAAAAAAAAAATGAGAAAAAGAAACAACATGAAACACAACTGAAACGCGAAGACTCGAAAAACATCTAATACCCATTGAGTTGCTACACTTTGTTATTGTCTAGATTAAAGTTAAAAAAAAAAATGCAGGGAATTTATTACGGGGCTACTGAAGAGGACTCTTCATTATCTTTTACTGTCTCTATTTCTCACTATCTTTTATATTACGTTATTGTTTGCTCGGAAACTGGAAAAGCTGCTGCTCAGACACTCGCTGGCATTTCATAATGTTATGTTACAAATTTAATAGATAATGTATTTCTATAAATAAATTTCATTTTGTTACAAAGATCCACGTCGGTGTTCGGCACGAATGCTTCTACGCAAATGTTACAAGTATATTATACTTTTTTCCATTAATTTTTTTTTTCATTTATGCATATACAGTCAGTTCTATCCGATGTAACTATATTATCCTCTTTAGAAGCTCCTTAAAAAGCCTTGGTGCCTTGGTTTCGTTTCTCATCTTCGTCTATCCATTAGATTAACACATAAAGTATGCGTTCGCATTAATTATTAATAACATAACGAATTCGGTTTATCGCGCAATTCTTTTTGCTTCCTCATAGAGGAAGCTTTTTTTTTTATTTACACGCTATTTAAAACTAGCTGAAATAATAGTACGTCGTTACCGAAGAGCTTCTAAATGGTATACTTTGTTGAAGATTATAAAGATGTATACTGTGGATTCGAGAGAGAATGGTATCCGGATCGTTGCTTGTGAATATTGAAGTGTTAATTTTTTTTACTCTTAACTCGAATGAATAATGATCATTTGCAATCAGTTTGACCGGAGGGGGCGCGGGGATGGGGGGGGGGGGGGGGGGGGGGAATTTTTTCAATCAGTGAGTAGATAGAAATTTTGTCAGTATTGTGAAATTCACTTACGTGTAAAAGTGAATAAGCATTTGTTCAAACTAAAGATGAAAAAGAAGCTATTTAAAGGGGACCTCCTTTGCCAGGCCTGCGAAGTATCTTTGAAAGATACGAACTATGTGAGGCTTCGAAGAAATCACGAACGAATTCGTTTCTACGAAAAAAAAAGGAAAAATTCATCTCGACTCGCAGAACTCTCTCTCCTACGATAATTCGAGCAACTGCCGCTGACTTTAAATTTATAATATCCTAAAACATACACGAATATTCGGTATAATGATATCCACACGCAGCACGCCGCAGTCGCAATTATAAAACGTTATAAAAAAAAATAATGTTATTACTTTGAAAGTAGTAGAAATTGTTTTAAAAATGATCCTTTTATAACAAAAAAAGAACGTCGCATGTAATCTTGTAAGAAAAAATTGATTAGAACGCCGGCGACGGAAGAATGTCTTGTCTGTTTGCCGTGCGCGAATCCTTCTCTCCTTTGGGCGGAAAAAATTATTAATGCCAAAATAAAACGATCCCATATTTCACGAAAAAAAAGTACGCTCGCGCCAGGTAAGCGCGACCCATTAGTAGTTAGTCCGGAGATATATAGTGTGTAGATTTCTGATTTGTAACATAAAAGCAAAGGGTAAAACTTGGAAAAAAAAAATTATGTCTTGCTGATTTTCTACGTGATCGAACTTACCTGTGTCCTCGATTGAACTATACATACCACCTACTTAAAGAGCATTTATTTCAAATCACCAGCAAGGACATACAGTTTACTTACACATTCGTGATCAACTTTGCATACAATTAAAAAAATTCGCAGGAACATCATAAAAATGTTTTTTTTTTTTTTTTTAACGTCTCGTTCGCGGGGCTCGTCAGTTTTGTTTTTTGTTTTTTTTTTTTTACCTTTCTTACGTTCAATTATTAATTGACTTACTTCGACGCGTGTTCGACCGACTCTATTTCGATTCTACGTATTCTTTGCAATTATTCTATCAATCAGGTAATAATAACTTTTTGTGCAGGATCTTGCTAGTTAAACATCGAAGAAAACTGATCTCGTTTATAATAATCGTACCAGCCGTTCTCCCGGGAGACGGCAGTTATTATATTCGTTCCAATTATTGGATACAGCATTTATAGCACAACCCCCAACACCTGTGTTTTACAAGATGAGAAAAGATTATATAACTGGCGAATCTAAGATTAAATTTCGTAATATTATTTATTCAATATTACCCTCGAACATTGAAATTGCGATCTGTGATAAAGTTTTTTTTTTCTTCTGTTTGTTCTTTCGTATATGTTTTAAATGCTTTCTCGGAGTGTCGCCTCCTGTAAACTAATTTAATTCACAGTATTTTTTTTACCGCACAAGTGGTTTTTCATCGTTACAGTACTGAGACAGTGGAGAGCCCGATTAGTCGAATTCGTCGATTATACCCTCAACAGTATATAGCATTGTTTATTTACTCGAGGCGACTCGGTTATTTACGCTGTTTTAATTTTTAAAAGAGAATCGACAACTAATCTTAAGCTTCCGATTAGAAATAAAAAACAGAAAAGAAATGTTAATAAAAAAAAAAAAAAATTATGCACTCGATATAGAATTTCTATAAGCGCTGTGAAAAAAGTTTGCGCTTCACAGATACCTATGTCTCTAAATAATGTTTTTTTTTTTCTTTTTTTTTAATCTTTTTTAATTATAAAGCACTGACGCACTGTCTTTCATTCGCGATGCATCTTGGTGCAGTTGTATTTTTTCTTTTTCATCGTTATTTTGTTTGTTTTTTTTTTATAGTCCATAACAAAGCACATTTAAATTAGATGTACCTGGTCCAACATAGCACACGTGTATTACAGACGCTGATTTATTTTGTTAATGTTAGGTATTGTGTTTACTTAGATTACAATAGCTAAGTTTAGATCGTTAACTATATCGCATACCAAAGTTTCGAAGGAAGGTATGTAGGATAGACACACTTTTTTGATGTTGTTGTTGATTTATCGTTCGAAGGAAAGTTCTAGTTTTGAACCAGTTTTCATTTCTGTATAATCAAGACGCGTTCGAAATATGCTTTTTTTAAAAGATATAACAATGGTTCGGGTATTTCGGATGTGGAATCGAGATAACTGATCGAACAGAAGACCAAAAGAGGGAGAAATACCTTCCTATGAAAATCTCTGGTCACACCCATTTATATAATTTTTTGTTGTTTTCGGTTTTCTTACTTCTTCATACTTTATCCCAAATATTTCAGGCTGTACCTTATGGAACAATTTTTTATACAAATCCAATGTAAGGAGATAATAAAAAGACGGGGTGAGTGGTGTAAGAATTCGGTCTTGGGACGGGTAGACACAGATGGGAGAGCATGGAATTAAAAAAAAAAAATTGCTTAGCTCGCCGTGCTTCAGGTGTTTTTTTTTTGCCCCCCCGATATATTTTTTTCACTTGGGACGGGGGAGCCCGAAGGGGATTAGATTCGATGTTGAACTCTTGCTCTAAACGTTCTGCCGCGGAAAAACCCGTTCACAACTTAGTCTGTATGACGCAATGATCGAGTAGCAATATCGCGTGGCACTTGCTATTTTTTGTTGTTGCTGTTTTCTTTTTTTTTTTTTTAAGGAAAGCTCACACATGAAGATAAGTACGCACGAGTTTCTCATTTGAAATAAAAATCGTAACTACTTTTGACAGATATAGATATATCTCTCATTCACCAACACTCGTTTCAAAGTCATCAAGGACACCGGGGGTATCGAGCAATCATCCATTCACATAGATTACGATTGAAGTTACATGTAAAAATATTCATTCGAGAGACGCGAATGTCCCTTGAGACATCGGCATCGAAATGAAGACTTCAAAGTATATTCATTTGTTATTTCGTCCTTTTTTTTTTTTTTTTTACTTTTCTCATTTATCTGTTCAATCTGTAATTTTCATAGGCCAAGGGACTCTACAATCGGACCCCGACACACGCAATGTATGTATTATTACTGGATGTTTCGCCGGTTTTGTTTTCCATTTTTTTTTTCTTTTTTTTTCTCCGTCGGCCTCTTTCAATCTTCGATTGTACGAGTAATTCGTTCGGAATCTGCATTAGTCGCAGAGTTTAATTCGCTGCGCGCACCATTTATTATATTATAAAAAACGTTATCTGCTATTTCAATTTTCAGAATCTCTCGTCGCTAAAACGCTAGAAGGTTCGAGAGACAAAAGATAAACGGCAAGAGTCTACGAAAAACAAAAACCAAAAATTTCGTTCGTTTACCGCCGACAACGAGGGACATTGCTCGTGTCGCATACGAAATTCACATTCCTCATCGTCAAGCTCTCTTGCTCTATAGTTTGCATGAAAAATTGTTCCTCTTAGCAGTCAGCGGCACAAAGTTGGTCTTGTACGGCCACAAGTGTCTTTGTCTCTTTCACCTCAGTGTGTCCCTCAATAAGTTACAAAGCTGTCGCGATCGAATAACTGTTTCCTCAGTATGACGTTAATCGAGCAACCCTTGTTATTAATAGATAAACAAACAAAAAAAAAACGAAAAAAAAACTTGAGGAAGTGTAAAGGCTTTTCCAATTTTTATTCTTTTTTTTTCATTCTTTCTTTCAATCAACCCTTTGATGAAAAGTTCTCGCCGTATCTTCTTATATAACAAACAACGTGTGTCTCGTGTGTATGCGTGTGTGTATGTGTGTATAAGAGAGAGTGCGTGTGTGTTCCTAAACCTGAGACGTAAGCTGCCCTACGTCGCTCTCCGTTTTTTTTTGTTTAGGTTTTTTTTTTTACTTACATTGCTTAGAAACTGTAGCATATGTACTTTTTGTGGCTGTTGTTGTTGCTTTCTTGTTCATTCGGATAAGAGTAAGTAAGTAAGTTGTTACTTTGTTAAAAAGTTGTTTTTTTTTTGTTGTTTGTTTGTTTTTTTTTTTTTTTTTTTTAATGTTTTCAATTATTTTCTCCGCTGCTTAGTTGCTGTTGGTTGTAACTATTAGCTCTTCTCTTTTTACCAATGATTAAGGTGTCGATTGGCTAAGCGGGTAGTGAGGTTGTGTACGGTTGCAACTGAACACAATTATTTGTCAAGGGCAGTGTTGGTTTTCATGGCAATAACCACTTCTTCGCCACAGGCTTTTAGTACGGTGCACTGAAAACAAAAAAGATAAAACACAATTAGACGACGAATTTAATATCAGCTCACTTTTTGCATACTCTCGTTATAAACGGAATTTCGAGAGGCTCGAAATTTAAAGTTTACTCACCAGCAGTTCCTTTCCGGCATCGTAGTCCGAACGCAACTGAGCACCCAGCTCTCCGTCCGGGATCTTGAGATCTTCGCGGAGGTCGCCGTTGTCGGCCATCAGGCACAGATATCCGTCATCGGATATGTCTGTCAACTGCACGAAAAAAAAATAAATAAAAATTAATTAACAGTTGAACTATAAATTCGTCGTGAAAATTAATCTCCGACATAAATGTTTTCAGCCCCGATTAACAAACGGCGATTTGTCGCCTATAAAAAAAAAAAATTAAAAATTTAAAAAAAGGTTCCTGATTACTAAAATCTGAAGTGTTAATTCTCTTCTCGATGTACCTGATAATCCTCTCGCTTGACAAAGGGAACGTCCATGTTATGCGTCGATGGACAAATATCCTCGTACTTCTTGGAGGTGAATATATCTATTCCCACGAGGTGAACCTTGGCATGACCGTGCTTTCCTGTCTTGGAAGTGGACATCTCGACGATCTTGCAGGGTCTGGCCTTCAACATGACAAAACCGTTTTTGCGCAGTGCCGAACACTGCTGAGGGTACGTGACCGAGGCACCTGAGTCGCCGGTCTCGAAGTGAGTATCCTCGATATCTGCCATGTTGAATTTGCGGCTGTCTGGAATACAAAAAAATTTAATGAAAACCAAATAAAATTCCATGACCGTGGCGCATATTGCAAACAAAATTCAGTACCGTCGTCGGAAGAGCACGACAAATGTTACTCTACGTACGTTACATGTCCCACAAACATAGTCACATAAAAGACTAGAGAGACTAAAGTTCTATTGTACATTTTCCTATCTATTTTATGAACCATCCAATTTTCCATTCGTATTTATTATTACCAATGTAATTCTATTTATTGTTATTAATTTAATTTTATACACGCTCCAGAGCCAAAAGAGGAAACTCGCGACTACATCCTAGGCGGATAAAAATTGAAATGTATGATTCTCTTGTTTTTTTCTTTGTACATAAAAATAAAAGATTTACTAACTTGTTAAAATGTAAAAACTGACTTTTCCCGTCTACTGTAATTAAATAGATCAATAAATTTGCATCCGTAAAAGGAGCATTCCGTTAATAAATTATCTACATCAATATCTCTCAGATCGGGTTCTCCTCTTCGAGTGATTCATGAGGGATACTACGATACGAAGTGATACGATGTGATATTAATTGTTAATTATTCTCAAAGACTATTTTCATTCTCTTGTTTAGTAAACTATACCAAAAACATATTCATATACATTAAAAAAAAAAAAAAAATCATTAAGAATTTAATTTTGATCTCATACTGTTACAACAGTGTGAGATCAAAACAGGAAACGTACGAATAAACGCTAAGTCGATAAAAATTGAAATATACTATTTTCTTTATATCCGTAAAAGGAGCGATCCGTTAATAAATTATCTACATCAATATCAAAGATCTCAAAGACGAGCAGCGCTGATAAAGAAATTTTGATAACCGGCTTGAACCTCTGACATATGTTGCGGTCGATATGCGTTCGGGCGGATTCTCAAGCAGCGAAAAAAATAAGTATTCCGCATAGCAAATATCAACAGCCCAATAACCGCATCTGCGTGTTTGCACGCAAATGCATATTGGACTCGAAACTTTCTTGACCGCAACCCATCGCGTTCCATCTATTGATTCTATGTCGCCTTCATTTTTACGAGCCTGCCTTCCAAGCCCGAATGAAAACAAGGCACACAATGAGGTCCATTGTTTGTCGACCTCCAGCAGCGAGTAAACGATAAAAAATGTTTTTTTTAAATCTCCCAGCAGGATGACACGTACCGATTGCGGGACGTTAAAATTTTCGCCGACGCGCGTCCGGCACAAACGCGTATTTACCGGAATCTCGCTATGCGATTGTGTTCGTCGTAAATAGAAGAGAACGCGCGAGCGAGTAGCTGCGGCGTGTGGCTGTAATCCGACCGCGACGAGTCGGGAGTTACGAGCGAGAGATGCCCAGAGCAAGTGGCCATGTGGCACGCATTGACGGGAGAATTTCGGCGAATACGGAGCGACGAGGATTCGCCGTGCGAAAACGCTCCTCCGATGCTCGCCCGTTCCGCGCTCCGATCAAATCGCTCCGAAGTTTCAACTCGCGAGAGGGACGCACAATAAAGAGGCGAATAGAAAAGGGAGAAGAAAAAAAAACGGGCCAGCCGGGGAAAGTAAAAAAAAAAAGAAACGCGTGCGTTTCGCACGCCAATCGTGACTAAACGCGATGGCCAAACCGGGCTAACCAAAGAATCTTTTCCAACCGGGTTTGAGGCGGTCCCCGATGCGAAGCAACGTCCTTCGACTCGACGGACTCGATCGCCGGCATTAAATTCAACGATTTCTCACTCGATCGGGGCTGGCGAGAGAGTATTTAGCGAGAATAATTGCGAAGATGGCGCGAAAGTCCGCCAGCCACATTGCCAGTGGGTACCGTTGTCATCGCCGCTTCTTACACCGATATTTACAAGTTATTATCTTATCGTGAAAATCACTCTCGTAACTATACAAACCAGCCTATTTTCTCACAGTCTTATTTACAATGTACTTTGGACTTTTATTGAGCAATTAGCACCATTAAGTTTCACGGAATACTAGAACAGCTCGGTATACTCACATGTGATCAAAATGGATACTCTAACCAGAAGATCTCCGGGCGCTTGCGCACTCCGCTGATCGAAAGAGGGGTCCTCTACACTGGAATCACGGATCGCCGAAAAGACCTTCTCTCTCTCTCGCAAACGCACACAACTTCCGCGAGGGCGTTCGAAACTTTTTTCTCTTTTTTTTTTTTTACTTTCGAGTCTTTAATATTTAGCGCATAGATTTTTCATTGTCTTTTCAAAGGAGAGCGACTCTGAAATAATGTTGCACTGACGAAAGGAAACGCGCTGAAATGTTCGTCCTTTCGTCTCTGACCGTGCCTCGATGACATCGAAATTCGATGTCATTAGGACGCGGCTTTAGTCGCGGAGGAATTTTACGGTGCGTGCTAATTTCGAGATTAACATGTTTGGGACAACGGAAGGATAAGTGAGTCGTTATGTTGTTGTACCCTTCAAGCAATTAATCGCACGCTCTCATTATTATGGTTGTTATTATATAATATTATTGTTATTGTAGTTAAAGTTCAAATAATTTAAGGTTGTCCTTGCGAATTGTATTCACTTCGCATAAGTTTCAGAGAAATGAGAGGGAATTGCAAACAGTTCCGGATAGTATAAAATATTGAAAAAATTAAGCATATTAAAGGTGCTGAAATGATTAATTTTGCATAACAATCATTCGAAAAAGTTATTGACAAATTGATGAAAAATGAAATTAATCAACAAATCTACCGGAAACCTAACTTTTTTTTAATATTATAAAAATGATTCGTTCACTTTTCTGAATACGTATACATTTATTCAGATTTTTTAAATTCGCTTTCATTTTTTTTTTTTTTTTTTTTTTTTTTCATACGGGAAAAATGTGTAGTCACAAAATTCAAAGTGAATTTAAAAATCTAAAAAAATTCACACGTATTCACAAAAATGAACGAATCATTTTTATTTTTACAAAAGTTAGGTTTCCGGGAGATTTGTTGAACATTTTTATTTTTCATTAATTTATTAATAAAATTTTGGAATTTTTATTATGACACATCTGCATTGAATACTGGTCAAGGAGAAATCCGTTAATAAACACATAAAAAATTATTTGTAATCGACGCGTGCGCACGTTGTTCGGTGCGAGTTCTCGGATTGATGCATTTTCGAACGTTGCGTACCGGCCATACCGGCTGCCGGGCCAGTGACATATGTTTTGCTTGTCCATACACAAAAACCGAAGCTCTCAGGACGCGTTGTGTCCCGAGTCGATAGAAAGTAGTACAACCGAGCCAGCTCGTAAAGGTAGTTCGAACGATGGGGGACAAAGTGGAGGAAGACAAACTGGAGTTGCTTCCGAGCAGCTTTAAGTTTCACAATTTCGTTGCCCAAGTCGGCGAGGTTAGAATTAGTTGTCACATCATTAAGATGGAAGATAGCCTGTACCTGTGGATAGGTGACTTCAACGACGGAAAGATGAGCGATTTGACCGTGGCGATGATCTCGAGGTACGAGAAACTACCGGTCGCTACGAAAGTCATGGGCACGACGGAAGACTCGAAGTCCGTGAGCTTGGCCAAAAGACTCGCCAAAAAGTGCGGCAGACCCGTTTACGTCAGCTTCAACATTGCCGCCGACAATGTCACGCTGCCGGGCATCGAAAAAGCCATACAAGAGGAATTAACTGCTCGGACAGATCTACTTGTATTCTAATCGATAAGCAAATCAAATTTATGTTATCATTTTCTAAAATAAAGAAAGAAAGAAAATCCATTTAGCGTCGAAAAATTGATGTCTCGGTAAACTATTCCTTCGCATTAACTTTTCGATCAATTTTTTTTTTATAAATCTCAAAAGACCGAAGGAACTTGCACAAGTTTCCATACCGTCGACGGACGTAAACATTATCACGGTTATTATAATTGTTAAATAGCAATTTCAATCCCAAACGCCGTTTATTATCGGTTTATCGTGAGATTATTTCAAAAGCCGTGCGCTGATTGGCCAATGTTCAACGGTCAAAATTCGTTCTCGCTAAACTATTTCTTCCATTAACTTTTCGATCTTTTGTTTTTTTTATAATTCTCAAAAGACCGAAGGAACTTGTACAAGCTTCAGTACTGTTACTGGACCTACACGTTGTCACGGTTATTATAATCGTCAATCCTACGCGCAATTTATTTTGATTTATCGCGAGACAATTTCAAAAGCCGTGCGCTCATTGGCCGATATTCACCGGTCAAAATCCGTTGCATTTGGAAACGATCTCCCTTGTCATATCTCGCAGCGGCGTGTTTGGACGTGTTAGTAACAAAGCGGCTGTCGGTGTGATATGCGCCATGCGCGTCTGAACACGTGCTCGGACAGATGCCTTTGTAACCTTTGCAATCAATGCGAGGCGCCGACCGATAGATAAACTTTTCGTCGCCGGGTGTGCTTTAATCAACGAAGAAACGATCGTCCGACCGACGTGCGAACCACAATATGCTGCTCGACAATGTGAAACTCTTCTGCGAGCGCAATGACAATTATGGAAGAAAACTTGCGCGCTTTACCAATATCGTGGTAAGTCTCGTCCGGTTGTTTATTCGTCGATATTTCAAAAAGTACGTCACCTTGCGTTCATTCATTGTTTTTACCGAACATATTCTCAACAAAACCGGTAACTAATCGTGCCGGTGCCATTTTCTTTTTATTCCCGAGAATCTTATTGTTCGAGCTGTGCACATCCAAAGTTGACGTATATATTATTTTTTTAAATTATTATTTTTATTTTATTTTTTATTTTTAGGAAGTGGATAAAAATGAAAGGGACAGGCTTTTGGAATCGCTGTCTCAATTTTTGATGGAACCGTCATGTGCAACGGACGTCGCACAGTGCTTTCCGCAGTACTTGCCGGTCCTGTTGTCGCGAGCCATCCAGACGGATGGTTCCGTACCCCGCAGTTCTCCTCGCTCTAACGAGTTGCATAGATTGAACTGCGTCATTTTGGGAACCCTCGTGCCCGTCAATCCTGACGTGCTGGGGTAAGTCGTTACACTGCCGGAGAGTTATTTTACAAATTTGTAGCTTGTACTTGAATCGGTACTTTTTTTCTACAGGTTTGCCTTTCATTACTTTGAGTCAAATTCGTCTCCCTTCGCCTCCTCGGCCGATAACTCAGCCGTAGTTCCAAAGAGGCAGAAGGGAAACAACATTTCTTCTAACATCGCGCAAGTTTCCACTCTAGAAATCGTAACGGCAAGCTACAACATACTGCGAGCTGCTCCGGAGCATTTCAAACATAAGTGGAATTGGTCAGAATTTTACGATTTTTTGACCCATGAGGACGACACGGTAAAATGGTAAGTATGCGTAACAATGCTTTAAAGTGGTTGCTGCACTGAGCGCTAGTCAAACGCGTGATAAATTTTCACAATTGTTTATTCAAAATATTGCGCATTTGTTAACGGTAATGGAAGTCGATTTGTATTACTGCATGGGTCCTCAACAGAGGAAGCTATTGATAACGATGTTTTTGCAAATACATAAACCGATAATTGCAAATTTCCATGATGATACATTTTCGTTGAATTTTTTCAAAGAAGAATTCTTATTTGTCATACAATTTCAATGCACCACGGCTCTTTCTGTTCCTGAAACGTTGCTCTACGAATTCATGAAGTAGATTTTTTAAAAATAGATTCAGCCGTTTAACAATGACAGCACTTTGTTTGTGGGAAAGAAAATTGACCGGTTAAACAACGAGCTGTATTATATAATACATTATATATAAAAAAAATCTACTTGGAGAATTCGTAGAGCAAAGATTAAGAAACAAAATCAGCCGTGGTACATTATAATCGGTTCAGAAATACGGATTCTACCTTCAAAAAACTTAAATCAAAAACTTACTATCATGGAAATTTGCATTTGCGAGTTGTTGTTTTTGCAGGACCATCGTGACTAATATTTTTCTAGTTTGAGGTCATACGCAATGACCCAAATCAACCTCCTTTACTGTCAATAGATGCATACAATTTTGGATAAACAATTGTAAAAATGTCGCACTCATTTGACTAGTGTGCTACGCAATAGCACGCAATATATATATATATATATATATATAGATTGATTGCAGTTTCCGTTACCGACCGAGTCGCGGTCAAATCATCGCCAACATTACCGTTTCACCCAAATATTCTTAACGTTCCAGGATCGCGCTGAAATGCGTCGGAATCGTACTGCGAATGTCCGAATCGACGAGGCTCGCCTGCGCGCGAGCCCTCATAAAGGATTCCGAACGTTTTCTCGTCTACCGAGAACCCAACGCTTCCCCGGAGATTCTCTCGGCTACGAAAAATCATATTGAAGAGCTCGCCGATGTGGCCAACGATTCGGACAGTCTCGTGTCGATAGCCGGCGTTCTTCTTCCGGTCTTCGATCGCGACCAGCGTCCGACGATCCTGAGCATGGTCACCGTTCCGTCGATGGAGTCCAATCTCCGAAGTCTCGCTCTCGCGGTCGCCTCGCGCCGATGCGTTTGTCTGGAGGGCGCGGTCGGTTGCGGCAAGACCGCTTTGATAGAGTATCTCGCGAAAATAACTGGTCACGGGAATTCGAACTTCGTCAAGGTTCAACTGGGCGATCAGACGGACTCGAAGATGCTCCTAGGCACGTACAGATGCACGGACATTCCCGGTGAATTCGTGTGGCAGCCGGGCGTGCTGACGCAAGCGGTGCTGGAGGGAAAGTGGCTTCTGCTCGAGGACATCGACAGCGCGGCGCTGGACGTCGCGAGCGTCATCGGCAACCTCATGGAGACCGGAACGCTCTCGGTTCCTGGTTATCGCGACACGATATACGCGAAGAGCGGCTTTCAGCTTTTTCTCACACAACGACTCGTATCAACCGCTTCGGGCTTGCATCGTCAATCGACCGGCGCGTCGAATCTTCTCGAGAAACACTGGTTCTGCGTTCACATGGATCCGCTCAGCAGGGAGGAGCTCGTGAGCGTCGTTCGAGCTCTCTTTCCATGCCTGACGACCGTCGCCACGAGAATGGTCGATGTCTTCCTGCTGTTCTCGATGGGCAATCACGGTGGCGAGAAAACTGCCAACGAGAATCTAGCGACCAGAACCGGAAGACTCACCTCCACGAGAGATCTCATAAAATGGTGCACTCGCGCAGTCGCCGACTTCGAGGTATCCTCGCCGGACTCTGCGCTGAAGATATTTCAAGACGCGATCGATATATTCTGCTGTTCGGTGCCCGATCAAGCTCAGAGATTAGAACTCGCCACCGCCATAGGACACACTCTGGGTATCGTGAGAACGAAGGCCGAATATTTCTGCAACACCCACAAGCCAACGATAAATTTACTCGCCGAGCTCTTCGTCGCCGGACGCGCGAAGGTCCGACGCAAAAAATCGCACTACGCTCACCTCGACCATTCGAGGGTGAGATTTTCATTCACGAGACCATCGGCCACGCTCCTCGAGCGAGTGACCAGCTGCGTCGCTCAGAGGGAACCCGTGCTGCTGGTCGGCGAGACCGGAACCGGAAAGACGAGCTCCGTGCAGTATCTCGCCAGGAGCACGGGTCACAAGCTCGTCGTGATAAACATGAATCAGCAGAGCGAGTCCGCCGATCTTCTGGGCGGATACAAACCCGTGGATTTCAAATTCTTGATAACACCGACCCGCGAAGAATTCGAGATGCTCTTTCGCTCGTACTTCGCGATCGAGCCGAACAGAAAGTTTCTCGAGCACGTCGCCACTTGTTACAGAGAGAACAAGTGGAGGACGCTCGTGGGGCTGATGTGCCACAGCGCCGGCGCGGCGGTGAAGAGGCTTAGAACGAAGATAAACGAGGAGCGCGACGACTCGTCGACGCTCCGGGAAAACGCCGGAACGACAAAACGCAAGAGGAGCCTCGACGACAAACCGACCCAGGATAAAGCGGAATTTCTCCTCAAGTGGGAGAGGCTCCTGACAAAATTGGAGAAGCTCAAGACCCAAGTGAGAACCCACTTTTCCCTGGCTTTCGCCTTTCTAGAGGGGAGCTTGATAAAGGCCTTGCAGGAGGGCCACTGGGTTCTCTTGGACGAGATAAATCTCGCCTCCTCGGAGACTCTCGAGTGTCTGTCGGGCCTGCTCGAGGGTTCGACCGGATCGTTGTCCCTGCTGGAGCGCGGCGACCGGGAGTCGATTAAGAGGCATCCGGACTTCACGATATTCGCCTGCATGAATCCTGCCACCGACGTTGGAAAGAAAGAATTGCCAGTCGGGCTGAGAAACCGCTTCACCGAGTTCTACGTCGACGAGCTAACGGAAAAGACGGATCTTCACTTGCTCGTGAGTTCGTACCTGGGAGACATCAATTTACCCGCCAACAAGCAAGAGGCCATAGTCAAGATGTATCTGAGCGTCCGCAGAGAAGCGGTCGCCTCGCTCTACGACGGAACCGGACACAAGCCCCACTACAGCCTGAGAACCCTCTGCAGAGCGCTGAGCGTCGCCGCCACGAATCCCTGCGGCAATGTTCTCCGCTCTCTCTACGAGGCATTCTGCCTGAGCTTTCTCACTCAGCTCGATCACGGCTCTTACCCGATCGTCCAGAAGATGATAACCCAAGCGATCCTCGACGCTAAGATCATGAAGGCTGTCCTGGGCTCGCCCATACCGAAGCCTCGTTGCTCCTCGGACGAAGACTACATAAATTTCGAGGGCTACTGGGTCGTCAGAGGCGAGCGCGAACCGGAAGTACCCGGCAATTACGTCCTGACGAGTTCGGTACGGAGGAATCTTCGAGACCTCGTTCGCGTCGTCTCGATAGGAAAAATGCCGGTGCTTCTGCAGGGCGACACCTCGGTGGGCAAAACGAGCCTCATAACCTATCTGGCGAGAGCTTCCGGTCACACTTGCGTGCGCATAAACAATCACGAGCACACGGATCTTCAGGAGTACGTGGGAAGCTACGTGGCCGACGAGGCTGGCAAGCTGGTCTTCAAGGAGGGCGTTCTTGTGGACGCGATGCGCAAGGGCCACTGGATTATTCTCGACGAGCTCAATCTGGCACCGAGCGACGTTCTCGAGGCGCTCAACCGCGTCCTCGACGACAACAGGGAGCTCTTCATCCCGGAGACTCAGCAGGTCGTCAAGGCTCACGCGAACTTCATGCTCTTCGCGACCCAGAATCCTCCGGGTCTTTACGGGGGTCGAAAGGTTTTGTCCAGGGCTTTCAGGAATCGATTCGTCGAGCTTCACTTCGACGAGATACCGGCCGATGAGCTTCGGACGATACTACACGAGAGATGCAACATGCCGGAGTCATACTGCAAGCAGATCATAAACGTGATGACCGATCTTCAGGTGAGACGGAAGAGCACGGCCGCTTTTCAGGGCAAACACGGCTTCATCACGCTCCGCGATCTCTTCCGGTGGGGCGAGAGATACCGATTGGCTCCCGACGTCGGACAGCGGCTCTACGATTGGAGCCAGCATCTCGCGGACGAGGGCTATCTCGTGCTCGCGGCGAAGGTGCGCAGACCCGAGGAGAGCCGCGAAATACGGGAGGTAATAAAGAAGCATCTCAAACGCGACGTCGATCCCACGACGCTCTTCAGCCTCGACGAGAATACCTCGTCGGTTACGAGGCCGATACTCGAGGAAATTCTGGCCGAAGGGATTCCCAAGTTCGACCACGTGGTCTGGACTTATCACATGCGCAGGATGGCGGTGCTCGTGAGAAAATCCTGCGAGTTCAAGGAACCGGTTCTGCTGGTCGGTGAGACCGGCGGTGGGAAAACTACGATTTGCCAGATGATCGCGGCGATGAGGAAACAAAATTTGTACGCGGTGAATTGTCACATGCACACGGAGTCTTCCGATTTTCTTGGGAATCTGAGACCCGTTAGAGACCACTCGGATCCGAACAGTCAAAAGTTGTTCGAGTGGGTCGATGGACCACTGATAATTGCCATGCGTAAGGGCGACTTGTTTCTGGCTGATGAGATCTCTCTGGCGGACGACAGCGTACTGGAAAGACTCAATTCTTTGCTAGGTAGACTTCTATTTTTTTTCTCACTCGTAAGCTGTTATCATTTTTTAAAGACACGACAATGGAAACAATTTTTTTTCTGCAGAACCCGAGCGCAGTCTCCTCTTGGCCGAGAAGAGCGTCGATTCGGCAGACTCGAGCGAATCCGATTGCACGATAACTGCGAACGAGAATTTCCACTTTATAGGTAATTTATTTATTTACTTGTTTATTTATTTATAAAGAGGAGAGAACCCTTTTACAAATAAATATAATATAGCCTATACGATTTAATATAATATAATGCGTAAAGTATGTTGAGTATTGAGCGTTAAGGGCTTACGCACTGTAAAGGGGTAAAAACGCATGCATATTCCATGATTCTTTTTTCTCGATCAATATAAACTTTATCGATTTAATTTTTTAAGGGTGGTAGGAGGATATATTAAAGAACATTTTGGAGTTTTTGCACTCAATTTTATTGCTATGTATTTTTTTTATCCGGTCGGCGTAAACAATTTTTTTTTTGGAAGTTCCTTTGCGGTGTCTCCGATTTCAACTTGTCATTTAATCAGAAACAAAAAAAAAAAATTATCTATTAACAAATGATATATAACGCGATCCTTGACAAAGGGCGAAAAAATTTGCGAAATAGCAGCCATTTGAAAAAAGTCGATGTTCACCGATTTTTCGATTTGATGATTCGATTGAATGATTTCGTTGAATAATTTTTTATTAATTTTGGTGAAATATGAGACCGTCAAGGACTAAAGAATCTGTTGAAGTACATCGATAAAAATTTTCATAAAAATCTATGAAGCCATTTTTGAGATATCAGTTAGAGTTCGACATATCGATCTCTAACTTTCGTAATTCGTTGAATTTTGGTACAAAAATTTATCAGAATATTCTTGACACTCTAGACTATTAGGAAAGAAAATTCGAAACTTTACTGTGGTGTAAGCCCTTAAGTAACTTTTTGATGTCATTGGCGCATTGCTCGGTACGATAGAGAATATCACATGAATCTCAGCGGTAGAGCGCGTTTAATGTAATTCTAGAATTAATAGAAATTAGGGTAAAGCGGCCAATGAATGGACAGTTAAGCAGACGAAAAAGCCAATGAATAGACTTTTTTTATGCACGTGCTCTTATGGATAGTGTCCATTCATTGGCCCTGTCTATTCATTGGCTGTTCTACCCTAGTTCAATACGGGTATTGCAAAAGCGGACAAACTGATTAATAGATTTTTTATTTGTAAATAGGAACTATGAATCCCGGTGGAGATTACGGCAAGAAGGAGCTCTCGCCGGCCCTGAGAAATCGTTTTACCGAAATTTGGTGCGAGGGATGCGTCGAGAGATGCGATCTGCAGTCTATAGTCGAGCACAATTTGAATCCCGAGATTCGCGTCGACAAACGAGTCATCGCCGAGTCGATGTTGAACTTCGTCGATTGGCTCAAAGAATCGGAAGTCGGAAAGCGATTCACCGCGAGCATACGCGATATATTGACTTGGGTAAATTTCATAAACGCCTGCACCGGCAAGGAAGAAGTTTCGAGGCTGAACGTGAGCGACGCTTATCTTCACGGCGCGTGTCTAACGTACATCGACAGTCTCGGATCTGGATTAACGGGCATGGAAAGGTGAGAAAAAAAATTGTTATTCGCCCACGAAAAAATCGTTTTTCACAAAAATACCGTTTTCGACAAAAAAAATATCGTTTTCCACAAATCAATTGTTCTCCACATAAAAAATCGTTTCCTACGAAAAAATCGTGTTTCACGAAAAACTCGTTTTCCATGAAAAAATCTCGATTATCCGCAGTGCCGAGAAGTTGGAGACATGCCGAAACGGCGCTCTGAACTTCTTGAAAGCTCAGGTGATCGATGCCATCTCAGCGCGAAGTACCGACGAAACTTCCATGCAATTGGACGAGACAATGGACGAGAGTTCGCGAAGTGTGTTCGGAATTGCGCCATTCTTCATTTCCAAAAGTCCGGGGGACAATGACGAAGATCAAGCGTTCACTTTCACCGCGCCCACAACGAGATCGAATACGCTGAAGCTTCTGCGGGCTTTGCAATTGAAGAAACCCCTTTTACTGGAGGGAAGTCCCGGCGTTGGAAAAACGAGCTTGGTATCCGCAATGGCCCGAGCCTCCGGTCACGCTTTGCTTCGCATTAACTTGAGCGACCAAACGGTAAGCGATCCGCGAATGTAGAATTGAAATGTGAGCGAAATTAAAGATCTTAGAATTTTTATTGAAGAGCGAAACGATGAAGTTTTACAATGCGTTCAATTTTTATCGATAATATATGACCCTGAAGACATCTGCATGACATCAAATATTACCTTTGGAAAGTCTCTGTCAATGCACTGTTTTAGGAAGATAACAAAAAATTGTTCACTTCTCCGAACGAAGTTTGTGCGATGCAAAACACTGCCGTTAAAACTTGATGAAATTTAGTCTCGCACAGATATCTTCAGGGTGATGATAATACCCACGTAGCACGGAAATATTTTTTAAAAGTATCAAAAATATTTTTTTAGAATATTGAAAATATTTTACCAATATTAAAAAATATTTGTGAAATGTTTAAAAATGTTGAAAATATTTTTTTGTCCGCTCATGAATCTCGCATCGAAATGTTTCGGAAATGTTTTTGTAAACATTTCAACGAAATGTGAAAGCTTGCAGCATCACAAGTCCAATTCGCATATACGCACCCGCATAAACACGGAACCATTGCTAGAAATATTGCGGTGAAACACGAAATAAAAAATATATTTTCAACATGTTATAGAAATATTTCAAATGTGTTGAAAGATCAAGTATGTTTCTGAAATATTTAAGAAACGTTGCGTTAGAATATTTTGACAGAATATTTTAAAAAGATTATCTTCATATATCAGAAATATATCGTAAGATTTGAAACATTGAAAATATTTCTAAAATGTTTTCAAAATATGTCGTGCTATGCGGGACTCAGCATCGAGTTCTTAAGGGGAAGTGGAATATCACGGTCGGTAATGAAAACTGTAATGAACTTTTCTCCAGGGTGCTAATTTTTTTGAGGAAAAAGCAAATTCGAGCCGGATGCACACGGTAATTTCGCATCCGGCCCGAATTCATTTTTTCTTAAAAAAATTACCACCATTGAATAAAGTTAATTCAAAAATTGCAACTATCTCTTTGACACTCATGGCCCTGTCACGTGACTTTCACTTCACCTCAAGTAATAAGATAATATGAGAGGTCGTTCTTTCTGTGCTTGTGGGTGGCTTCGTGTATTCAACTAGATGCGGAATTTTACGGCAATGTTCTATGCCTGAGAATTATTTTATTTTAAATTTATCTCGCAGGACGTTTCCGATCTATTCGGCGCTGATTTGCCGCTCGAAGGTGGCAAGGGCGGTCAATTCGCCTGGAAGGACGGACCATTCCTGCGCGCCTTGCGCTCCGGAGATTGGATATTGCTCGACGAGCTGAATCTCGCGTCACAATCGGTTCTCGAAGGTCTCAACGCTTGTCTCGATCATCGAGGCGAGATTTACATACCCGAGTTGGGACGAACATTTTGTGTGAAGCCTGGAACGAAGTTGTTCGGCTGCCAGAATCCCCTGCGGCAAGGAGGGGCCAGAAGAGGATTGCCAAAGTCGTTCTTGAATCGCTTCACCCAAGTGTACGTCGACGCTCTGACCGACGAGGACCTGAAGCTCATAACTGCGCACCAATTCTCGAAAATTCCCTCCACCTTGCTCGACTCGATCGTCGAGTTTAATTCGAGACTGTCCTCCGAGGTCGGCGTCTCTTGGGGATTGAACGGATCTCCGTGGGAAATGAATCTGCGCGACATAACTCGATGGTGCGAGGCGACCGTCTCAACGGCCGAAAGAAATTCGATCGGCGAACCGAAGTACAATCCAGGCAACGCGGTGGAGCTCATTTACGTCGATAGAATGAGAACGCAGGAGGATCGACGAAGAGTACGAGAAATTTACGAGACGATATTCTCGATGGAAGAATATCCTCTTCCGCCCCGACAGCCTCTCGCCTACGTCACCGAAGAGAAACTCTACATCGGCGACGCGAGCTTACCGCGCGAGGAACACTCGACGAGCAACGATCACAATTTGCTCGTGCTTCGCGATCAAGTCGCAGTTTTGAGGAGTCTGGCGAGATGCGTGGAAATGAATTGGATGCCCATACTCGTGAGTATCGTCGAAAAAAATCGTAATGTAATCTAAAAAAAATATGCACCAATCTACGAATATAGTTTGGAATGCAAAAAAAAAGAAAGTATTTTTCTAATTTAAAGATTTCGTACAGGTCGGCGGTCCCGGTTGCGGGAAGAGCAGCGTCGTCCGCGTGTTGGCGCAGCTGGCGGGACAACGACTGAAATCCATCGTTGTGAACTCGGCGATGGACACGACGGAGATCCTCGGCGGTTTCGAGCAGGTAAGTCGCAACGAATAAATTATCATTGCATGCTGAATGAGGATAACGGCGATTTATCGCCGGGTTCGGATTGAAATATTACTCGTGGCTGCTGAGAAATGGGCAGTTCGAGTGGCGTTGTTATAATGTTGTACTGTTTAATAGCGGTTTGTTGATCCCGTCAAAATCCCTGGCGAAAGTTCTCCTCTCGAGGGGCGTTGCGAGCAATTGCTCTTCAGCGAGGCTTCCTTTGTGCTGGCGCTTCCATTGTTTAGCCGCGGGAAAGCGAGAACGGGCGTGAACGCTAGCTGTGAAATACCTCAGCGAGTCAGTAGTTCGACTGTTCTGTGGTTCTTCTCTGATCACGTAAATGGTCGATTTACACAGCGAATTAATTAAGGGGGAAAGGGATACTCTGTGACCCTCGAATATTCCAGCATATATATTTTATTATGATGGTACCTAGAGGTTAAATATTTCGTATATCGCTTTATTACACTCGGTGCGAAAATTGCAGTTTTACGCACGCTTCGCGCAGAAGCCCCATTTTCACACCTTACGAAGTAAGATTTTGTACGATACTCGTGCGAAAAACTTCTACTCAAGTCGTGCGATTGCAACACTTGCCTTCGGTTCGTGCTGCAAACTCACACTCGTCAGGAAAAGTTTTATCGCACTATTGTCGTAAATTTCTATTATGACACTCGGTGCGAAAATTGCAGTTTTACGCATGCTTCGCGCAAAACCACCATTTCCACACCTTGCGAAGTAAAATTTTGTACCATACTCGTACGAAAAACTTGTTCTTAAGCCGTGCGATTGCAACACTTGTCTTCGGCTCGTGCTGCAAGCTCACACTCGTCAGAAAACGTTTTATCGCACTAGTGTCGTAAAACTCTATGACCGCACTGGTGTCGTAAAATTCTATTACCGCACTAGTGTCGTAATAGTATTTTGCATACTACTTTTTGTGACGAATGCATGAAAGGTGCCAGGTTCTGTTGATGGCCGGGCGCGACAATAAAGGACAAACAGACGGCGTGCGCATGCGCACGAAAATACTGTGCGCATGCGCACAGTATTTACGATACGCTTATGCGTTGCATAAATACTCGAAGCGTGTCGTTAATACTCATTACGACACGCTTCCAGTATTTAGGTAACGCCTTCTCGAAAACCGCCACTTTATGTCGCGCCCGGGCCCCACATAAAGCAGCACTTTTCATGCATAAGTTACAAAAAATTCCATTACCGCACTTGTATCCCAAATTACTATTACATGAACGGTCTCTTTGCGTCTAGCGTTGGTTATATTTATGCACAGTTAAAGGTCGATGAAATTCAATTAATCTTTCAGTAGTAGTTCGTAGTCAGTCAGCAGTTGGACTGTTCTGTCGTTCTTCTCTGATCACGCGAACTGTCGTTTTACACAGCGAATTAATCAAGGGAGGGAAAACGAGACACTCAGCGATCCTCGAAAATGTCATCATATGCATTTTATTGTGAGAACTGGCGTGAACGTCCGCGGTGAAATAACTCAACGAGTCAGTAGCTCGGCTGTTCTGTGATTCTTCTCTGACCACGTAATCGGTCGATCTACGCTGCGAATTAATCAAGGGCAGAGAGGGATGCACTCAGTGGCCCCCGAAAATTTTATCATATGCATTTTATTATGATATACACATCGGTTAAACGTTTCGTATATCTCTTTACACAAATGGTCTCTTAGCGTCTAAGGTTGGTTGTATTTATAGACAGTTAGACGTCGATTAAATTCAATGAATCTTTTTCTCCCGTTAAGAAAAGCGATTTTTAGGGAAATAATATTTTTTTTCCGATAGGATGAAACGTCTATCTATGAATACAACCGAAATATATTCACTCTCGCGATCTTATGTAACACATCAAGAGGCGCGGCGGCGTCTTGACGCCCAAGTATTTAAAATTTCATATACACGTCCATCGGGCTGTATTTTTTTTTATTTATTAAATTCGATTAATCATCTGCTTTTATTCCAGTTTTATGTTTACTTTTAGTTTTATACTCTTTTAGGCACATTTCGTTTATACACTGATTAATATTATATGGGAATAGTGATACCCATCGGAAACGCGCTCCCGTCATGCTTTGGATCCTTTTTATTTTTATTTTTAAACACATACAAAAATTTTCTATCGTATCTGACACTGGGTACGTGACACGGGGATTGTAATTGAAACGCGGTGGGGGGGGGGGGGGGGGGGGGGGGGGGAGGATGAAACAGCAAGACATTATATCCATCCAACTATATAGTACATCGCAAAGTCAGATAATTTGTATCAGATGGACCCAGATAGAGAATATTAAAGTGCACTTCTAGATGTAGCAGTGACGTCGGTCGGGTTTTTAAAAAACTAATTTGTCTCCCGGAGGGGTGGGAGGAATGTCGTGTCGCGATGCAGAAGTAAACATGCACTAGAGATTCGTCGTCGTTTTTCTTTTAGTTTAAATTCTTCATTTTTAACGTTATTGGCCTGTGCGAGCTATTGTTTAGTTATAATATCTTCTGTATTTTTCTTTCTCTTCCATTAGTTTTTTTTTTATTTTACATTTTCTCATTTACAACGAACTACTCGCTAATTGACAAGTTACTGCTTAACACTCCGGTGGGCGGAATACTTTTTCTTTTGTTTTGTTTTTGTTTAATGAGCAATTCTTTCGATCTTTACGGGAAATGGAGCACGGTCGGTACTCCGTTAAATTGGATCTACTTTCTTATCGTCTTTTCTCCTTTCATTTTTATTCTTTTACATGTTAAATTTTTACACGTTAACTGAAAGTGATTTTCATCTTACCCGCGAATACGCATATAAAAGCAACGGGTTCCGAAGGTACATTCTTCTTTTACGAGCCAGTTGTGCATTGATATGGCCTGGCCTGGAGTCATCGTTTAATTGTTGTCGATAATAGTCACTTGGGACGTTACCTTTTATTTGAACAATTTTTAGATTTTGTGCTTTATCGATTGCGTGTGAGCTCTTTTCACAGCGTTCCAACTGTCCCAAGTGTGACGCGGAATTTCGTGGAAAGATCAAGCTCACATCGTATTTATTTATCGTAAAAATTGATTACATATATTAATATTATTATTAATATTATTATTAATATTATCATTAATATTATTATTAATATTATTATTAATATTATTATTAATATTATTATTAATATTATTATTAATATTATTATTATTAGTATTATACAGTAGGTGCAATCGTGCTATCGCCAGCCCTGGCTATGAGGAACTATTTCGAGTACTGTTCTTTCTATCGCTAACTAAGAAGAGTGTATTTTTATCATTAAATTCATTTTGGAGTAATTTTTTCTTTTTTAGTGCTCTGCTGTACAGCCGAAAAAGAGGATACACGTACCGATAATAATATATCGATAGACACACAACGATCAATCACGGAGACATTCTTCTTTCGTATATTAAACATCTTAACTTTAAAATTCACGTCACGCAAGATACACCGGGATAATAATTGTGGGACGTGCAAAGGGAAGGTCGGAATAGAAAGGTTTTTTTTTATACAATAACACAATAATATCGCAGATACATCGATTAGTCGTAGAGTTGGATGACAAAAAATTGGATTGTGATGTTCAGTCCGTGAGGATTACTCACAAATTATCGATTCGATAAATGCGTTGTGCGAGTCTGAGCGAACGTAGAATTAAAAAAAAAAAAAAAAAGCATGACAATTGGACGATGCGCGATTCTTACCGTCGAGCTCGCCGTACTTCGATGAATTGTCAGCGCAAGAAAAAAAAATTAGATAAATCGCCTCATGCCGGCCTCGATTATTGTATACAATAGAATTTCTACGAGTTGAGCGGTCGCGCTACACACGCTTCGGCCTCTGAAAATGGAATAATGGAGAGACAGGATGTTTTTTTTTCATTATTTTTTTTTTTTTTGTTTTAATTCATTAACCGATTCGCGATAAAACGTCGCAGGATCTTTCGAGGAAGACTAGGATAAGTTAGTCGATCCATTGATTATTATTCGTCTCCCGTCCTTTCTTTGTTTTCTAAGAGCGGTCTTTGAAACCACTTTAATTTTTGTCTTCTTTTTCTCCCACATAAATCGCTTGAACAGTACAATTATGAGAGAAAATCGCAACTGTAGAGTTACGACGTCGTGAATTTTTGTTTATTATTATGTTTTTTTTTTTCTTCAAATCCCTCCCCGAATCCATTCTTCGTTATCCTCGTAATTATCCACCGAATCTACCGTTAAAAGTTGAAATCGTAAAAAAATATCCTGCATCGAAGTCTGCTGTTTCGGAGTGAGTTAAAATCCATCGCTTTTTGTTTGTTTGGTTTTTGTTTTTTCCATTTTTTTTTTGTTAATATGCTGAACGTTCTATAAATGTATGTACGAATTATTCGCTAGGAGGATCGCTGCTCGTGGGACTGACGCTCGCGTGCAGATCGTCGAGATCCGGCGGCGGTGGCAGCAGCAGACTCGGTCGTCTCGACAGTTTCTCCTCGTAGAGACTCGAGATGCTCTTCGGCCTCGTCAAGATGCTCCAAGGATCCGGCACCGAGACAGTTTCCTCCTGCATGGAAGGAACAAAAACATTCACGCAGAAAGGCACGATTAATCGAGTATCTTCCGATTAGCTCTGTGCGTATGCGATGAAATGGAGTGTGAAATCTAACCGAAAGAAAGTGTTTCGCGGCTGGCGGAAGTGGCGGCTTGAGTAGAGCGACGTCGCTGAGGTCGCAGGAAACTGCAGCCGGTATCAGCGGCGGATCGGGCGGCGAGGGTAGATTCATCGGGGCCTCGTATCTCGGAGGTTGAGCGGTCTGCACCGGACTGGCGGTCGTCGAGCCGAAAACCCATCGAGCTATGCTCTCGCAGCATCCGCAACAGACGTCCGTTATCCCTTGTCTGAGGCCTCGATGGAGAGCCAGGAAGAGAGCCGGATTAACGAAAGCGTGGACGTAGGCGATGTGCAGAGTCACCTGAGGGATTGATAATGCAATTGTCTTACGATTCGTCTTGTTCTCTCTCATCTGGGCAGACGAAACGTTACGAAAACGCAATGATCGAGCGACAGACGGAACTCGGATTCTCATTGTTGTGTTTCGATTTTATTGTTTCTGTGCGTTTCGTCGATCAAACGTGAAAATCATATGGCTTTGGTTATGGATATTTGGTTGTTCTCTCTCATCTGGGCAGACGAAACGTTACGAAAACGCAATGATCGAGCGACAGGCGGAACTCGGATTCTCATTGTTGTGTTTCGATTTTATTGTTTCTGTGCGTTTCGTCGATCAAACGTGAAAATCTTATAGCTTTGGTTATGGATGTATACACTGAGTAGATTACTTATATATGAAAGATATATAAAAGATATACTGTAGATACACTGAGAGAGGGATCGAGGAATAACTAACAAGTCGCATGGTAAACCACCAGTAGCGATGTGCGAAATTTTTACAGGGGCCATAGCAATTTTTTACTCAACCCGTATCGTAATTTTTTGCAGAAGGCCGGTTGAGGGAATTTTGCGTATCTGGCTACGAATTTGGTAGATACAACGAAAGATTCAGTGGATAAATCTAAGAATTTCATGGATAAAAAGTGAGAATTTCGGGAATAAAACTAAGAATTTCGTGGTTAAGAATTCAGGGGATAAAAACTGAGAATCTCGTCGATCAAATTTTTTACATGTATGTGTACATAAAAAAAATTTGATCGACATAATACGCCGGCACAACCTGCAGGCCTAAAACAAACGGTTCTCGATCGCGACGCCACGGATGACTATATTTTCTAGTAAGAAAGAACTTATATTCCAGCAAAAAAAATACGGGATCTTCGCGTAATATATGCGATATCGAAAATTGTCATATTTTCTAGCCGAATGTGTTAAGTTTAATAGGAATGTTGGTCAGGATATTGCTTTAGTTCCCATACACCCGAAATTACCGGCGGTTTTTACCACATTTATGGTACTTTCTATCAGATCCTTCTCTCAGTGTAGAACTCGACTATGAGAGATCATTACGGGTCATTGGTCAAAGCTCCTTGAGCCGTGACGGAGTAGATATTCGTAGCAGAGGGACCGGGGTTGGAGAAGCAGCTAGAGAACACGCAGTTGAGAACTCGATTATACCTCGTAGCCTGTGGGGTTGCCGATTATCGGATGATGAACCAGAGTAACGAAGAACAAGGGTCCCCAGAAGATAACGTAAGCGGCGGTTATTACGAGAAACATCTTCACTCTCTGTACGCCCTCGCGCTCCATTCTTCGTAGATAATTTCTCATTTTACGATGCTCCTCTATAGCACCGATTCTCTGAAACCAGTAAAAAAAAAATAATAATTTTGCATGATAATAATGAATAAAAAAATCGATTTTTTTTGTCTGCATTCGTCGAAGTCCCATTTAATCTTGTTAAAGTCGTAGCTTTCGGTGCTTCGCGTCCGGAAACTGTTGCGGTGACTAAAAATAATTTTCGATCGGCTTTCCCGTTGTAAAGTTGAGCCGAGCCGGGCGATCCGTTTCGAGGGCTAATTAGTAGAGTTGGTTGGCGGAGTCGGAAGAGGCGAAAGTAGCTCGCGTTTCCGCGTCTCGACAATTGGCTTTACAGGGTCTTCACTGTAAGCCAAGTTGCCAACGAATTATCCGCGTATTTCTCGAGCTCCCGAGCTACTTTTATGGCTAAATGCGAGTTCGCAAATTGGAGCGTAATCGGCAAAGCTTTGTAATTTCTCCCGAGGGACGTTACATCATTTTATTTGCGGCGAAATTGAAACTTTTTGTCGTTGTTTTTCATTGTTTTTTTTTTATGCTTTAAATCGTATTATAACATCGGATCGGTGGTTCTGGGATCCATGAATCAGGCTCACCTTGGGGGTCGTTCCGTTTCTCGCGTCGGTGGTTCCAACCCCGTTCGTACCGCCGTGTCCTCCCGTCACGTTCACCAGAGTCGTCACAAGTCCGGCCACCCGTACCTGGTTGTAAATTCATTGGTGTTGTAAATTCATCCGTACATTATATCGGTTGCCATTTCTTACCGGTTATTCTACTAAATTATTACGCAAAGCCGATCGATAAAATTATAAATCGAACATTTCCCGTCAAATTATAAATCGAACATTTCCTGCAGACTAATTTTTCAAGTAAATCCTTTTTTTTTGTTGTATATATGAAATTTATGATTGATTTCAAAGACAAATTGCTATCAGTAAAATACCGCTCCCACTCGCCGTCGATTAAAAGTTATTTATCGTGAATATACCAATCGTGTCGTCACGTTTACAATAGCCGTCACGCGTATCTGGCATCGGTGTTATAAATTCATCGGTACATTATATCAGTTACTATTTCTTACCGGTTATTCTACTAAATTACAAACTACCGATCGATAAAGCCATGCATTCTTATTTGAAAAGTTCTCGCAGACTTTGTCGTCGCTCTTGCACCCAGAAAAATAATTTATCTGACGGCCACCGTTCATTTGGTTTAAGTACAATATTTATTTGATTTAAATAAATATTTATTTCATTTAAGTAACTATTTACTTAATTCAAATAAATATTCATTTAACTCAAATAAATATTTTACTCAAACCAAATAAACGGTGACAGTCAAATAATTTTTGTTTTTCTCGGTGGAGATATTATTTATTTATTTTCGTTTTAAATTTGTATCTATGAAATTTATTGTTTATTTAAAAGACAAATTGCAATCGGTAAAATGCCGTTCTCAATCGCGGTCAATTAAAAGTTATTTATCGTGAATATACAAATCCTCCCGTCACGTTTACCAGAGTCGGCACGAGTCCGGCTGCGTGTACCTGGCATCGGTGCTATAAGTTCATCGGTACGTTATATCAATTACTATTTCTTACCGGCTATTTCCAGTGAATTACGCACCGCCCATCGATAAAATCATCAATTTTTATTTCTCAACTTCCCCGCGGACTTTGCGATCCGCTCCATTATGTATATAGGGGAGAGCGGGGCGAAATGGGACAGTGGGGCGAAACGGGATAATGGAACAAAACGCAATTTTCCAATAACTTTTGGCTGGTGGCGGTGATGGCAAGTGGTGCAAAACGGTGTTGAAAATCCGGTTGTATCGTTGGGAAAAAAATGGGGCATCCAAAAATTATTGGAAAACTGAGTTTTGTCCCCGCTCTCCCATTTTGCCCCGCTCTCCCCTACATATACTTTTTTTAAAATTGTAATCCATGCAATTTATTATTTATTTTGAAGAAATATTCCTATCGTTAGAGTATCGGTCCCATTTGCGCTCGATAAAAAGATGTTTACTTAATCCATTTTGTTTAACCGATCCGCATCACCACCCGGTGTACACAACGTGAGATATAAAGTATAAACTCGCCAGACTCCGGAAAAACTTTGAAACGTCTGTGCCGTTGTGGCCGCGACAGTTGAGCGATAAAATTCGTCTTTCCCTCCCGTCTCGCTCGGCACATACCGTACTGTCTCTAAGATTCTCTCTTTACGGTCGCCGGAGCGTGAGACGGACGGTAAAATCGTCTTGACGACGTCTCTTCAAAAGATTTAGCTGTCGACGAGTTCACGAGATGTACACGAAAAATAGCGCTACGTATTTTCCTCTCGCGCCGGGTAAATATAATTGCTGGATCGTTGATCGACGGAGCGAGGAGAACGAGAGTCTGGCGCGTTAAGAAAAACACCGTCTCAACGGAGCCGACTCTACGACCATCCTCACGATCCAGCATCAATTAAGGAACCCGACGCGAGATGAATAAATTAAATGAGACAGAGAATTTTTTATTTTTATTTATTTTTTTTAATTCGTTTAAGTTTCTTTTATTTTACGTACCGCTTCGACGTTAGCCTTTGTCAAATCGCGATGCAATTTTCTGAGATGAAACAACGTCAGGGCGACGCAAATGACGTTTATAACGATCCATAGAACGTTGAGTATGTAGTGACGGAAAGGTCCGTGAACGAGGGGACAACTCGGTGCGTTGTGACCCGTTTCCGTGTTCGCTGCCAATGCTCCGCTCAGGAAAGTCGGTCCGAGATTTATCGTTATGCTGGCGAACCATATCATAAAGGTGCCGAAGAGTACGCACTGTAAAGTAAATGCAATTTCTCGTTTTATGTTATCGACACGGTATGCGGCGGTCCTCAAATACTCGATGTGCTTGAAACGTTCCGGCAATGACTTTGAGCCTTTTTTTTTTTTTTGCGAAACCTTTTTTTTTTTTTGCGACCGTTCGACCGAAGAGAATTGCATTTTATAATAAAAATATAGGAACATTGAATGAAATTTTACTAAATAAATAAATAGAAAATATAAATAAATGCTCCGCTTAGAAAAATCGGTGAGAGATTTATCGTTATACTGGCGAATCACGTCATAAAGGTGTCGAACGTACCTAACGTAATTAAAAAATAAAAAAACACGAATCTTCTCAGTAGAAATGAAAAAGGTGTTCGTTTGTAATCTTCAGCCGGCAGACAATTCGGGGAGAGGGCGGGAAGGGGGGGGGGGGGGGGGCGAATTCAAAATGCACAACGCAACACGTTCATCGATAGACGAGGCGTACGCCCGTCGAGCTTTTCAACCGCAAGAGCCAACACGGTTTGCGCCCGAGCGGTGTCATGCAACGGTGAACCGCAATCGCCCAGCGACCAGGCACTCGACCGCATATGGCTATTGTTAGTTAAAACGGTTAAAACGTCCTGCGTGCGTCAAGAATGATTTTTTTTTTTTATACAACAAATGTTTTCCTAACGCTTGTACGCAAAATTCCGCTTTTCGTTCCTGTGAGAAGTGTGCGCAGAAAGGCACTTTCCCGCATCGCGTGCGAGAAAAGTACTGCGCGTGCGTATGAACGCAACATGGCCTATTTTACTGCACTAGTGCGAGAAAGTGCCTTTCTGCGCACAATTCCCGAAAACGAAAAGCGTCATTTTCGTGATTTTGTTAGGAAAATTTTTGTGAATTACATGGGCGTAGAAAAGGAAGTCCTGACTCGTGTGAATGCCGCACTCGTCAAGAACTCCCTTTCTACGCCCTTGCCAAACAAATAACTATTCCCTAACGTTTACACGTAAAATTCTGCTTTACGTTTCTGTGAGAAGTGTGCGCAGAAATCACTTTTTCGCATCGCGTGCAAGAAAACTAGTTGCGCATGCGTACAAACGCAATATGGTCTATTTTCTAGCACAAGTGCGAGAAAGTGGCTTTCTGCGCACAATTCCCAAAAACGAAAAGCGTCATTTTCGTGATTTTGTTAGGAAAAATTTTGTGAATGACATGGGCGTAGAAAAGGGAGTCCTGACTTGTGTGAATGCCGCACTCGTCAAGAATTCCCTTTCTACGCCCTTGCCATACAAATAACTATTCCCTAACGTTTACACGTAAAATTTCGCTTTCCGTTTCTGTGAGAAGTGTGTGCAGAAATAACTTTTTCGAATCGCGTGCAAGAACGCAATATGGTCTATTTTCTAGCACAAGTGCGAGAAAGTGCCTTTCTGCGCACAATTCCCAAAAACGAAAAGCGTCATTTTCGTGATTTTGTTAGGAAAAATTGTGTGAATAGCTTGGGCGTAGAAAAGGTAGTCCTGACTCGTGTGAAAATGCCGCACTCGTCAAGAACTCCCTCTCTACGCTTTTGCCATACAAATGACTATTTCTCACCTGGGGCGAGTCCATGAGCAGAGGAGCGGTGAGGTCAGCCTCCTCGTCGCTCTCTGGAAAGACCGGACTGTCGTTGAGGACGGTCGTGAGCATGTTGACCGTCGAGACTGTGACCAACAGTAGAAAAGCCGTCTCGACGAGCGAACACTTGTTGACCGGTTGACAATTCAGTATACTGGATCCAAGAGGCAACAGAATTGCCGCTCTGGCGCAGTCGACCATGGCTTGATGGAAAAGCAGTCCCTGAGACCATCTGAAACTCGCGAGAAACGCGAAACAGACCCGTCACTCTACCTCCAACCCCCCCTCCCGGTGTGCACACCAAAAACAGTTTTCGCAATAACTTACACCTGGGAATTTCACCAATTGCATTCGTCGGAGAGGCAACGAGCGAACGAACCCAAAAACTTTCTCTCACCGCACGCAAACACACACACGGCTTATCTCATTTCGTATATCCAAAGTCTCGGTGAAATTTCGCGACAGTTCTCGCTTTATATCGGTGGTATAAATAACCCGGGAAGCTTTCCCCGGGGCAATTGTGTACGTCCCGGACGGAATGAACTTTTCGAGAAATGGTTGCGAAAGCTTTTTACGTTGGAGTAATCGTACGTGGGACAGAAGGGATAGCTTGGAATGCGATTAAGTGCCCCGAAGTTTAATCCTTCGAGCCTTATTTATTTTCGTCGGTAGAATTTTTTCGTTTGTTTTTAATTGTATTGAGGGGAAGTGAAATATCGCGGTCGGTAACGAAAACTGTAATGAACTCTTCTCAAGGGTGCTCATTTTTTTTCTTTGGGGAAAAAGCAAATTCGAGCCGGATGCACACGTTAATTTCGCTTCCGGCCCGAATTCATATTTTTCTCAAAGAAATTAGCACCATTGAATAAAGTTAATTTGAAAATTGCAACTTTCACTTCACCTTAAGATTAAGGTTCGTCTCTTTTTGGACACAACGGACCAAATCGGGGTCTCGTTGTATTCTCAACCAAAAGTGAGACTCAAAGAGTATTTCGAAGACTTCCTGATGGACAAAAATCTGAAAAAAATTAACCACTCGGACGGTGCTAAGAACACTGATTCTGCATATTAATAATTCCTAAAAGTTATTGACAAGCTAGTGAAAAAAATTGTTGAACAAAAAAGCGGGCAACCTACTTTTTTTTTTTTGCCAAAATGGATTCGTCGATTCATCAGAATACATATGAATTTTTTCTAATCGTCGAATTTTTTTTTCATCCATAAAGATTAACTAAATTTGGATATGTTCTCGCAGAAAGACTATGCACTACACTCAAGAAGTTTCTGGATAATTGATCAAAACGATTCGCAAATACAGCTTAAATTTTTTTCGATAAAACGGCATTTCGAAAGTTATTAAATAATCGGAAGAAATTCATATGTATTTGGATAAATTGGCGAATCAATTTTGACAAAACAAAGTTAGGATGCTGGTTTTTTTTGTTTAGCAATTTTTTTTTTTCACTAGTTAATAACTTTTTGGAATTATTGTTTGTCCCATTAGGAAGTATTCGAAATACTCTCACAATCTCACTTTTGGGTAGGAATGTAACGAGACTCCATCCTTAAACTCATTTTTTGTTTGAACTATTGTAACCCATCGATGGTCAATCAAACTATAGCTTCCTAATTCCAACCTTTCCTTTTTACCGCACGTTGGCGCAACGATACCTAATAATCAAAAATGCATAACCACCGTGTCAAAGAATGATATCTACGCCCTTTCGATAATCATTAGGTTGATCGAACGTTAATTAACCTTCGATACGTAAATTCTTTGATTCCCAAAAGGGCAGTTTTTCGGTCTCTGAAGCGTTGATGGGTCGCTTCTTCCGTTAACTCACGATACGCGCAAACCGGAAGTTAGGATTTAATTGCTGCAGTCAGAGACGACGTTGACATCTGCCGTCCAGTAACGGACATTATCCTCCCTTGTCACCTGTCTACTGTGTTGAAGCTCGCGCTGGTAACTTGCATTTAGACACGACGCAGCAGACGGTGCAATGTCAGTTGTATCCGCGGGAAATAGCTGACTGTGATACCTGACGGATTGCATCCGCATACCTAATTCTTCGTTTCCCGAAAGGGCAGTTTGCCAGTCTCGGAAGCGTTGATGGGTCGGTTCTCCCGTTAAGGTGATGTGAAATATCGCCGCCGGTAACAAAGACTGTAATGCGTGCCGTTTTGCGACCGTAGATCGTCGAGGAAAAAGAAAATTGTCTTTCACTGGGGAATCGACAGACGCAGGGAACGACAATTTTCGTTTTCCTCGGCGGTCTGCGATCTCAAAACGGCATGCAGTACAGTTTTTGTTACCAACTGAGCGCGAGGCAGGTGGGCGGGGGGGGGGGGGGGGGGAGTTATACCACATCACCTTAAGCCACGATACGCGCAAACCGGAAGTTAGGATTTGATTGCGGCAGTGGTAGACGACGTTGAAAATAACGGACATCATCCTCTCTTGTCACCTGTCTACTTTGTTAAACCTCGCGGTGGTAACCCAAGTAGCAAAAAGACATCTGGTACGAAAAAGTCATCCGAATGCGTTACATAAATCCGCCCGAATGGGAACTCCTATGTCTAAATCCTATGTCTAAAAGTTAACTTTTTGACGTAGGATAGTAGCTTATAGTTACCATTGGGGCGGACTTATGTAACCCATTCGGATGACTTTTTCGTACCAGATATCTTTTTGCTACTCGGGAACTTGCATTTGAGGCACAATGCAGCACACGGTATAATGTCAGCTCTATCCGCGGGAAATATGTGACTGTGATACCTAAAGACTTGCATCGCCTACCTATTTCTTCCTAAATTCTTCGCTCCCTGAGTGGACAGTTCTCCGGTCTCGGAAGCGTTGATGGGTCGCTTCTCCCATCAACTCACGATACGCGCAAACCGGAAGTTAGGATTCAATTGCCGCAGTCAGGGACGACGTTGATATCTCCTGTCCAGCAATGGGCATCACCCTCTCTTGTCACCTGTCTACTTTGTTAAACCTCGCGGTGGTAACTTGCATTTGAGGCACAATGCGGCACACGGTACACTGAGAAAAAGAAATGGTTGGATTAAGCAAATGCGCGGTCACATACGTTCAAAGGTGTATTTTGTTGGTACAACACATATGTTTGTTTCAATCAACAAATTTTGAATAAATTGAAGCAAATAATCGCTTAACAAAACAATGCTTTATTTGTACCAAACAAATAACAGCTTTGAACGTATGTCACCGCGTCTTTTGGTTAATCCAACCAATTTTTTTTCTCAGTGTATAACATCAGTTCTATCCGCGGGAAATATCTGACTGTGATAAGCTAAACGGCCCAGTTTCCGCCACTGTCCCACTTACCGCCATTAATCGCAATTTATACCAATAATAAATACAGTATACGTTAAATACAAACGAAATTGACGGTATGTTGAAGAGCGGTTTACTCTTGATTAATGCCGCGACACGTATATTTTTTATAAAATGTTTCCATTAACAATTTAAGATGGCGGCAACTGGGCCGATTACCTTACCTAACGGATTGCACCGCCTAGGGGAGAGTGGGGCAAAATGGGACAGTGGGGCAAAACGGGATAATGGGACAAAACGCAATTTTTCAATAACTTTTGCATGGTCGCGTTGATGGTAAGTGGGGCAAAACAGTGTTGAAAATCCGGATGTACCCTCGTGACAAAATGGGGCATCCAAAAATTATTGGAATACTGAGTTTTGCCTCCGCTGTCCCGTTTTGCCCCACTGTCCCATTTTGCCCCGCTCTCCCCTACCCATTTCTTCCTAAATTCTTCGCTCCCTGAGTGGACAGTTCTCCGGTCTCGGAAGCGTTGATGGGTCGCTTCTCCCATCAACTCACGATACGCGCAAACCGGAAGTTAGGGTTTAATTGCCGCAGTCAGAGACGACGTTGATATCTCCTGTCCAGCAATGGGCATCACCCTCTCTTGTCACCTGTCTACTTTGTTAAACCTCGCGGTGGTAACTTGCATTTGAGGCACGACGCGGCAGACGGTACAACATCGGTTCTATCCGCGGGACATCTCTGACTACGGTGCTTGACGTATTGCATCGCATCCGGGCTACGCGCTCTCTGGTACCGGTGGATACTCTCGCGTCCTCCTATCTCTCTCCTCGGTCTCGCCAAAATATTGATCGTCACCTTGGCATGCACATAGGAACACCCCAAAAGCTTCGTGATACCACCCATGTTATCGTCATCCATGTAGGGCGAAGGTGGTGAACACCAAGGCTTTTTCGTTCGTTGTGTTCGCCACTTTTACCCTACGAGCAAATCTTGCGTACCTTGCGATAACGATTATTTACCTTCTGAGCTGACGCTTCGCTAGTATCAGGGCCATTAGGATAATATTGGCTCCCATTCCCAGCGCACCGAGGCTGAATATTACCGTCGCCTCGGTCACTCCGCCCGGATGACACTGAAATACTTTGGTCGCGTTCGAGGTGACGTTGCCGGAAGCACCGATGCCGAACCTCAGATTGGCACCTATCATGGCAACTGCCGATCCTGAAAAATAAAATGAAAAAAAAAAAAATATATATATATATTATTGATATTCGTCGGATTAATTATTTCCAATCGGTCCTCGCAGACCTATCAGGGCATCTGCCGATCTTGAAAAATAAAACGAAAAAAAAATTATTGATTTTGGTCGTATCAATACTTTGCAATTGCGAGGAATTGTGAATATTTCTCGATGAGATAAAAATCCGACAAAAATCAACCATATGGAAGGTACTGAAAATGAGGCTGAAGCTGGCGGCCGAGTTAGCGGCCGGCGTACGCGCACCGCTAGCGGCCCGCCGCGCGCGCGGCACTCTAATAGTTGGAAAAAAAAATCGTTTCGCATAAAACCCTTTGACATAAAATTCTGAAAAAAATTACACATCTTATTTAAGATGTTTACTACACAATAAGGCAAGGCGGAACCTTTGGATATGTTTTAAGGGGTCCTTAGGTATATATAATTATAGAGACAACCTACTAGCGGTAGCAATCCGAGAAAATTCCGAAATAATTCATAGATACTCCTTAAGGTATGTACTATGTATTACCGAAGAGTTTTCTCGGGAGCAGACCCTTTAAGGGCATTTTTAAGGGGCCTAAAGTTTCCAAACGAGTTCGGTCGCTGTCATAGATGCGTACGCTGACCGGTAGCAATCCCAGAAAAATCTGAAATAATTCATAGATACTCCTTAAGGTATGTACTATGTATTACCGAAGAGTTTTCTCGAGAGCAGACCCTTTAAGGGCATTTTTAAGGGGTCTAAAGTTTCCAAACGCGCTTGGTCGCTCTCATAGGCGCGCAGGCTGACCGGTAGCAATCCGAGAAAATTCCGAAATAATTCATAGATACTCCTTAAGGTATGTACTATGTATTACCGAAGAGTTTTCCCGGGAGCAGACCCTTTAAGGGCATTTTTAAGGGGTCTAAAGTCTCCGAACGCGCTTGGTCGCTCTCATAGGTGCGCAGGCTGACCGGTAGCAATCCGAGAAAATTCCGAAATAATTCATAGATACTCCTTAAGGTATGTACTATGCATTACCAAAGAGTTTTTTTGGGAGCAGACCCTTTAAATGCTTTTTTAAGGGGTCTAAAGCCTCCAAACGAGTTTGGTCGCTCCCATACAGATGGGCGCTGGTCGGTAGCAATCCGATAAAAATCTGAAATAATTCATAGATACTCCTTAAGGTATGAACTATGTATTACCGAAGAGTTTTCTCGGGAGCAGACCCTTTAAGGGCATTTTTAAGGGGTCTTAAGTCTCCGAACGCACTTGGTCGCTCTCATAGGTGCGCAGGCTGACCGGTAGCAATCCGAGAAAATTCTGAAATAATTCATAGATACTCCTTAAGGTATATACTATGCATTACCAAAGAGTTTTTTCGGGAGCAGACCCTTTAAATGCTTTTTTAAGGGGTCTAAAGCCTCCAAACGAGTTCGGTCACTCCCATACAGATGGGCGCTGGTCGGTAGCAATCCGATAAAAATCTGAAATAACTCATAGATACTCCTTAAGGTATGTACTATGTATTACCAAAGAGTTTTTTCGGGAGCAGACCCTTTAAATGCTTTTTTAAGGGGTCTAAAGCCTCCAAACGAGTTCGGTCGCTCCCATACAGATGGGCGCTGGTCGGTAGCAATCCGATAAAAATCTGAAATAATTCATAGATACTCCTTAAGGTATGTACTATGTATTACCGAAGAGTTTTCTCGGGAGCAGACCCTTTAAGGGCATTTTTAAGGGGTCTAAGGTCTCCGAACGCGCTTGGTCGCTCTCATAGGTGCGCAGGCTGACCGGTAGCAATCCGAGAAAATTCTGAAATAATTCATAGATACTCCTTAAGGTATATACTATGCATTACCAAAGAGTTTTTTCGGGAGCAGACCCTTTAAATGCTTTTTTAAGGGGTCTAAAGCCTCCAAACGAGTTCGGTCACTCCCATACAGATGGGCGCTGGTCGGTAGCAATCCGATAAAAATCTGAAATAACTCATAGATACTCCTTAAGGTATGTACTATGTATTACCAAAGAGTTTTTTCGGGAGCAGACCCTTTAAATGCTTTTTTAAGGGGTCTAAAGCCTCCAAACGAGTTCGGTCGCTCCCATACAGATGGGCGCTGGTCGGTAGCAATCCGATAAAAATCTGAAATAATTCATAGATACTCCTTAAGGTATGTACTATGTATTACCGAAGAGTTTTCTCGGGAGCAGACCCTTTAAGGGCATTTTTAAGGGGTCTAAAGTCTTCAAACGCGCTTGGTCGCTCTCATAGGTGCGCAGGCTGACCGGTAGCAATCCGAGAAAATTCCGACATAATTCATAGACACTCCTTAAGGTATGCACTATGCATTACCAAAGAGTTTTTTCGGGAGCAAATCCGTTAAGGGCACTTTGAAGGGGTCTCTATGGGAGCGACCGAACTCGTTTGGAGGCTTTAGACCCCTTAAAAAAGCATTTAAAGGGTCTGCTCCCGAAAAAACTCTTTGGTAATGCATAGTATATACCTTAAGGAGTATCTATGAATTATTTCAGATTTTTATCGGATTGCTACCGACCAGCGCCCATCTGCATGGGAGTGACCGAACTCGTTTCGAGGCTTTAGACCCCTTAAAGAAGCATTTAAAGGGTCTGCTCCCGAAAAAACTCTTTGGTAATGCATAGTACATACCTTAAGGAGTATCTATGAATTATTTCGGAATTTTCTCGGATTGCTACCAGTCAGCCTGCGCACCTATGAGAGCGACCAAGCGCGTTCGGAGACTTTAGACCCCTTAAAAATGCCCTTAAAGGGTCTGCTCCCGAGAAAACTCTTCGGTAATACATAGTACATACCTTAAGGAGTATCTATGAATTATTTCGGAATTTTATCGGATTGCTACCGACCAGCGCCCATCCCTATGAGAGCGACCGAACTCGTTGGGAGGCTTTAGACCCCTTAACAATGCCCTTAAAGGGTCTGCTCCCGAGAAAACTCTTCGGTAATACATAGTACATACCTTAAGGAGTATCTATGAATTATTTCAGATTTTTATCGGATTGCTACCGACCAGCGCCCATCTGTATGGGAGTGACCGAACTCGTTTGGAGGCTTTAGACCCCTTAAAAAAGCATTTAAAGGGTCTGCTCCCGAAAAAACTCTTTGGTAATGCATAGTATATACCTTAAGGAGTATCTATGAATTATTTCGGAATTTTCTCGGATTGCTACCGGTCAGCCTGCGCACCTATGAGAGCGACCAAGCGCGTTCGGAGACTTTAGACCCCTTCAAAATGCCCTTAAAGGGTCTGCTCCCGAGAAAACTCTTCGGTAATACATAGTACATACCTTAAGGAGTATCTATGAATTATTTCAGATTTTTATCGGATTGCTACCGACCAGCGCCCATCTGTATGGGAGCGACCGAACTCGTTTGGAGGCTTTAGACCCCTTAAAAAAGCATTTAAAGGGTCTGCTCCCGAAAAAACTCTTTGGTAATACGTAGTACATACCTTAAGGAGTATCTATGAATTATTTCAGATTTTTATCGGATTGCTACCGACCAGCGCCCATCTGTATGGGAGCGACCAAACTCGTTTGGAGGCTTTAGACCCCTTAAAAAAGCATTTAAAGGGTCTGCTCCCAAAAAAACTCTTTGGTAATGCATAGTACATACCTTAAGGAGTATCTATGAATTATTTCGGAATTTTCTCGGATTGCTACCGGTCAGCCTGCGCACCTATGAGAGCGACCAAGCGCGTTCGGAGACTTTAGACCCCTTAAAAATGCCCTTAAAGGGTCTGCTCCCGGGAAAACTCTTCGGTAATACATAGTACATACCTTAAGGAGTATCTATGAATTATTTCGGAATTTTCTCGGATTGCTACCGGTCAGCCTGCGCACCTATGAGAGCGACCAAGCGCGTTTGGAGACTTTAGACCCCTTAAAAATGCCCTTAAAGGGTCTGCTCCCGAGAAAACTCTTCGGTAATACATAGTACATACCTTAAGGAGTATCTATGAATTATTTCAGATTTTTCTGGGATTGCTACCGGTCAGCGTACGCATCTATGACAGCGACCGAACTCGTTTGGAAACTTTAGGCCCCTTAAAAATGCCCTTAAAGGGTCTGCTCCCGAGAAAACTCTTCGGTAATACATAGTACATACCTTAAGGAGTATCTATGAATTATTTCGGAATTTTCTCGGATTGCTACCGCTAGTAGGTTGTCTCTATAATTATTTATACCTAAGGACCCCTTAAAACATATCCAAAGGTTCCGCCCTGCCTTATTGTGTAGTAAACATCTTAAATAAGATGTGTAATTTTTTTCAGAATTTTATGTCAAAGGGTTTTATGCGAAACGATTTTTTTTTCCAACTATTAGAGTGCCGCGCGCGCGGCGGGCCGCTAGCGGTGCGCGTACGCCGGCCGCTAACTCGGCCGCCAGCTTCAGCCTCATGTACTGAAAAGATTGATTTTGCATAATAGGAATTCCAAAATGTTATTAACAAATTAACGAAAAAAATCTTCTCAACAAATCACCTGGCAACCTAACTTTTTTTTTAATGTAAACGATTTGTTAATTTTTCTGAACACGTATGAATTTTTTTTTTAATTTTTGGTAATTTTTGAAAATTGCCTTTTTTAGTTAATTAAAAACGTAATTTTCAAAAATTACCAGAAATTCTAAAAAAATTCATACGTGTTCAGAAAAATTAACAAATCGTTTTTATATGAACAAAAAGTTAAGTTGCCGGGGATTTGTTGAACAATTTTTTTTCCCGTCATTTGTTAATAACATTTTGGAATTATTATTATGCAAAATCAATTATATTGGTAATAGCAAATTATAATGGTTGATTTGACTCGGGTTATTACTTCATTACTTCATTTAAGTTATAATTACTCTCGAAATTTTCGGTAATGGTCTTTTCTTTAATTTTATATTGAATTGTGAAGTTCTAAGAAATCCATAGCACCTGTCATATTGCGCCAAAATTCAGTGTATACACTTTAATTTTTGTTCCGAAGTCTTAGTTTGGTTAGGTTTTCATAAGAGCCCATGCATAAAACCTTATTTTTCGTATTAATTTCAGTAATCAATCCTGAAACTTCGCAATCACATTGAAAAGGACTTTAATTACAAAGTTCAAAAAATTGAATCCCCAAAGTTTACAAGGGTAGATTGGCAATGACTACCTTAACACCCATCACGGCAACTGCCTATGAAGAATTAAAAAAAAAAATCATTTAATATTCGTCATATCAATTCTGTCCCATCGGCCCTCGCAGACCGATACGTATTCGAAGTGACACGATGAAACTTATAAGTTCGAACGTCTCGAAGACTTTGTCGAAGTTGATAAATCCTTCTTTTTTTTTCTTTCTTTTTCTCGATCTCTCCTCCCGTTCTCTCGTCACCCAGTTCGACGCAACCCACTCGACCGAGCATCGGCAAAAAAAGAAAAACGAAAAGAAGAACCCTCAGGTTGGCACCTACCATGGCAACTGTCGATCCTGAAAAAAAAGGAGGAAAAAAAAATTGATTAATATTCGTCGTATCAATTCTTTCCAATCGGTTCTCGCAGACCGACACATATTCGGAGTGAATATCTCGAAGACTTTGACGAAGTTGATAAAATCTTTCTTTTTTTTTTTTTTGTTCGTCCAAGTTCGCGCAGCGAGTTTCGTCGGACATGGCGACGAGAGAACTGGAGGAGAGATTGAGAAAAAGCAGAAAAAAGAAAACTCGGATAAGAATGAATCGTGACATTGGAAGATCGCGGGACCGTCGATGTCACTTATTTTCCGACGTGACCTCGTTCCTAGCAAATTCTTTTTGTCGGTCTGCCGGCCGACGACCGTATATCTGTATAGCTGCGACGGGGACGAGGAGGAAGTCGGTACGGGGGAGGAAAGGGTCCGTGTCCACCTTCGCGAACATCGGCTCCATTTGTTTCCTCCGAGAGGCAGCTGCCTAGTTTGCGGTGCGAATTCGCGCGCGCAATCACTACGGCGGGTTCGGTTTTTTTTTTTCTTCTTCTATCAGCCTTCTGTCGGGGGTGGAAAAATGCTCTTGTCACCCCGGCAATTGGACGTCGAGAAAATGTCGAAGTAATTCGAGCGACGAAATATTTTCCTGTCGCAAAATGGACAATATATTTTTATCTTGTCTTTTTTTTTTATGATTTTTAATATAAGCAATTCGGTCGACCAAAAATGTTCTTATCTCAAACTAGAAAACATATATATTTTCACCTTGTCTTTTTTTTTATATTTTTAAAAGTAATTCGGCGACGGAATATTTTCTTATCTCAAACAAAAAAAAATATATATTTTTAGCATTCCGTTTTTTTTTTTTTTTATATTTGTTTATGTAATTTGAGCGTCAAAATATATTTTTTTTATCAAACTAGCAAATATACATACATTTTTAGCATGTCGTTTTTTTATATACTTTGTCAAGTAAGTAATTTGAGCGACGAAATATTTTCTAATGCCAAACTGGAGAATATGTCATTTTCAGCTCGGCGGTTCTTTTTTTTTTTTATTTATTTTTTCAATAATTTTTTTATTTCTTTTATTGAAAGCGTCGCGTAGACAATTATGATAATTATTATAAAGTAACCGGATCGTCGATCATCTTTGACTGACAACTGAGAACGATTATTCGTAAGTCCGATCCAATCAATTACAATCAGTCACGTACGATAATCGACGAACGGAATTAAATATCACGACCAAGTACTGGTAGTCTCTATTTTATATCGTACCAGGATGTCGAGAAAATCTCGAAGTAATTCGGGCGGCGAAATATTTTCTTGTCTCAAACTAGAAAATATTTGTATTTTCAGCTTCTCGTTTATTGGTTTTATAATTTTTTTATTAAGTAATTCGAGCGACGAAATATTTTATCTCAAATTAGAAAATATATATTTTCAGATGTTCGATTTTTTTATATAAAAAAAAAAAACGATTAAAAAAATATTTTTTATGGAAAGCGTTCGCGTAGACAATTATGACAATCATTATAAGTGACCGAATCGTCGATCATCTTTTACTGACAGCTCGTGGCGATTATTCGGACGTCCAATCGAATCAATCACAACCGGTCACCTACGATAATCGACGGACGGAATGAAATATCACGACCAACTATTGGTAGTCTCTGTTTTATATCGTATCAGGAGCTATCGAGTTTCCTGTTCAGTCGAGTGGCTCGGCTCTGACTCTCCTCGTTAAAATCGAACCGAGCGCAATTTCATCGACGCCCGACTCGGTGCTTATTTTCTGGACGAGCCGTGCCTATATCGTTCTCCTCGCGATACCGCTATTTACACTCTTGTTTATTACTCCATGCTTCATTCTTCAAAGTAAGCAAAAAAAAAAAAAAAAAAAAAATTGACAAAAAAAAATTGTTGACAAAAAAAATCAGTAGATAAAAAAAAAAGTTTTCCGATTTTCCCGCTCTCTAAACCGACACATCGGCTCTATGAAACCGCATTTTATTTTACTCCATGCTTCATTCTTCAAAGCAGGCAAACAAAAAAATTGTTGACAAAAAAAAAATCAGTAGATAAAAAAAAAGTTTTCCGATTTTTCCGCTCCCTAAACCGACACATCGGCTCTATGAAACCGCATTTTATTTTACTCCATGCTTCATTCTTCAAAGCAGGCAAACAAAAAATTTGTTAAAAAAAAAACATCAGTAGATAAAAAAAGGTTTCCGATTTTCCGGCTCCCCAAACCGACACATCGGCTCTATGAAACCGCATTTTATTTTAATGACTCCAACCGCATATAAAAAAAAGCAAAAAAAAAAAAATATATATCGGCATTGAACTGGCGGGGTGTAAAATAAATATCGTCAGCTCTGTACTACATCCGGTACAGCCTTCCATCCGATTTCGCGACGGCTGCGAAACTGAAGGCCGAACAACTCGGTGACTTCTGCCTGTTGAATAAACATTTTCGTTTGCCATCGGAGAAAACGTCGGGCGTTCGCGAATTCGCTCCAGCCAGGGGCGCAAACATCGCGTATACACGTTGGAGAACGCGTCGTAAAGCTCCGACTTCGTGAGAGCTCTCGCGCGATACGCGAATGTGTGCGGAGCCGTGAATTCGCCCGCGTAAACGCGTCCGTTGGTGCGCTCAATTGAGATAGAGCGTGCACAAACAATTCGCGGTGAAAGAGTTGGAAGATAGGAAGGGCGATACTCCGCGATGGATTCGCGAACACAGTGGTTGGCCGCTCAACGCAGCGCCAATGACCGAGCGTCGGACAACGGCAAACTGGCAACTGCCAAGGCAATGGGAATTGGTAGAGTAAAATAAAAAAACGTTTGACCGAACAATTGACGAATTAAAGAAAACGAAAATGGTATTTGGAAAAAAACTTTTTTTTTAGCGATTGAAATTATTGCCAGTGAAGCTTTTTTCATATCTTTTCGTTACCGACAGTAAAAAATTATTGAGAATTTAACGAACATTTCTGCCCTCCCAGGTGCACTATTTATACATATATATTTTTTTTATTAATGTAACCATTGTTGGAAATAAAATTCTAAAATTGACAATTTAAAATTGCGGACAAGAAATGTTCGACAAATTTTTTAAAACATTTTTTACCGTATCGAAGCGTTGCTCTACGCACGGCCGATTTTTGGTAGGCCATTTTGGTCGGCCGAGTATCCGACGGCTGTAGCGTATTCGCACATTTCGCGCCTATCGTGTTTCGACGAGGAAAAGTGTTTTTTCACTTTTTCGAGTGAAACAAATTATTGAAATTATTGGCAGGGAAGCTTTTTTTTATATCTTTTCCTGTTCCCATATTTTCCTATTTTTCCTATCTTTTCGTTACAGACGGTAAAAAATCGTTGTCAATTTAACAAACGTTTCTGCCCTCCTACGTGCACCATATATATATTTGGTATTAATATAAAAATGTTTAGCTGAACAAAACAAAAAATACTAAAGTTGAAAATATAAAATCGTGACGAGATATATTCGTCAAATTTGCAAACAATTGTTTTACCCTATCGAAGCGTTGCTGCTCGCATGACTGAATTTTGTTAGGCCAATCCACGGCTGCAGCATATTGCAATATTCCGCGCGTACACTCAGAAAAATAATTTATTTGACGGCCACCGTTTATTTGGTTTAATTAAAATATTTATTTGTTTTAAATAAATATTTATTTCATTTAAGTAACTATTTACTAAATTTAAATAAATATTTTACTTAGACCAAATAAACGGTGGCCGTCAAATAAATTATTTTTCCGTGCGTATCGTTGTATTTAGAAAAACCCTTTCCGAGTGAAAAAAATATATTCAAAATATTTCCAAGAAACGTTTTCCCTATCTTCTCGTTACACACAGTAAATAAAACTCTGCCGATTCAACAAACATCTTTGCCCTCCTCGTTCCACTATATATACATTTTTAATAATATAAAATTGCCCGTATTCGGAATAAAAAATTTAAAGAAAGGTTAGGAAAAAAAAAGAGTTCTAGAATTGTGAACGATAAACATTTCTCAAATTTCCAAACATTTTTTTACCCTCTCGAAGCGAGGGTCAGCGTACGGTTGATTTTTGATGGGCCAATCGAGGTCCGAGTGTCCAACGGCTGCAGCGCATTGGAGTTGTTTCGTACGTATCGTGTGTACGTGGCGTACACGGAATAATTGAAGTCGTTACCGATGTCCCGCCCCGAAATTGAATTACACCCTTGCCGCTGCATGAATATGCAGGTGACGGCATACTGCATGCTGCCGCGCACCCCTGGATCTCCGGTCCTTCGTCATACCGCCCGGTTTTCGAGGTTCCCGGTGAGTCCCGCAACTCCCGAGCTTCCCGACGACGGAGCGAAGAGACGCGCGAAAGGAAGAGCCCGCTTCTCATTAAAAGATCCTTAACGACTTTAAGCCCGGAGCCTCTTCAGCTCTTCCCAACCCTCTCTTCGGTGGTTGAAGAGAAAGAGAAAATTGCAGGCTTCTCCGCAACGCGGTTTTCACGTTGTCCTCGGTGACCCATGCAATTTTTTTATTTTCATTTTTCTTTTTTAATAATTTTTTTTTAAACTCCACGATTTTACTGTTCTTTCAACGATTTCCCTTGCGAAGCGGTTTGCCGTCGACGCCGAGGCGGGCTCTTCGCATTCAGAAATTCTCGGCTGCTTTTAGAGACGATGATGAACAATACGAGAATTCCATCGGGGATCCGTGCGGGCGCACGATGGAAGGAGGGGGGGGGGGGGGGGGGGGGCACGTCGAGAATGAAAGGGGAAAAATGAATGGGCGCAGATGGGTGGTAAAGAGACAAGAGGAGTGGGCAAAAATAATATTTTTTTTTACCTTCCCTCTGTCCGAACCGCGGGGATGCGAGACTTGAAATATCATTGTCGAAGGCGACTTTGTTTCACTTTTTTTTTTTTCTTCTATTTTTATGAGAACGGAAAAAATTGTTAATATTCCGACTTGGAGGGCAATGAAAAAGTTCGACGCTGGATTGTGGACAATGGGACAGATTATCGACGCAAAAAAGACGACACAAAATATCATTGTCGGAGGCGACTTTGTTTCACTTTTTTTTTCTTCTATTTTTATGAGAACGGAAAAAGCTGTTAATATTCCGACTTGGAGGGCAATGAAAAAGTTCGACGCTGGATTGTGGACAATGGGACAGCCTATCGATGCAAAATAGACGAGGTAAAATATCATCATCGGAGGCGACTTTGTTTCACTTTTTTTTTTTCTTTAATTTTTATGAGAACGGAGAAAAACTGTTAATATTCCGACTTGGAGGGCAATGAAAAAGTTCGACGCTGGATTGTGGACAATGGGACAGATTATCGACGCAAAAAAGACGAGATAAAATATCATTGTCGGAGGCGACTTTGTTTCATTTTTTTTTTTCTTCTATTTTTATGAGAGCGGAAAAAGCTGTTATTATTCTGACTTGGAGGGCAATCAAAAAGGTCGAGGCCGGATTGTGGACAATGGGACAGACTATCGATGTAAAATATCATTATCGGAGACGATTTTTTTTTTCATTTTTTTTTTCTTCTATTTTTATCAGAACGGAAAAAGCTGTTATTATTCTGACTTGGAGGGCAATCAAAAAGGTCGACGCTGGATTGTGGACAATGGGACAGATTATCGACGCAAAAAAGACGACACAAAATATCATTGTCGGAGGCGACTTTGTTTCACTTTTTTTTTCTTCTATTTTTATGAGAACGGAAAAAGCTGTTAATATTCCGACTTGGAGGGCAATGAAAAAGTTCGACGCTGGATTGTGGACAATGGGACAGACTATCGATGTAAAATAGACGAGGTAAAATATCATCATCGGAGGCGACTTTTTTTCACTTTTTTTTTCTTCAATTTTTATGAGAACGGAGAAAAACTGTTAATATTCCGACTTGGAGGGCAATGAAAAAGTTCGACGCTGGATTGTGGACAATGGGACAGATTATCGACGCAAAAAAGACGAGATAAAATATCATTGTCGGAGGCGACTTTGTTTCACTTTTTTCTTTTTCTTCTATTTTTATGAGAGCGGAAAAAGCTGTTATTATTCTGACTTGGAGGGCAATCAAAAAGGTCGAGGCCGGATTGTGGACAATGGGACAGATTATCGACGCAAAAAAGACGCCATAAAATATCATTGTCGGAGGCGACTTTGTTTCACTTTTTTTTCTTCTATTTTTATGAGAACGGAAAAAGCTGTTATTATTCTGACCTGGAGGGCAATCAAAAAGGTCGACGCTGGATTGTGGACAATGGGACAGACTATCGATGTAAAATAGACGAGGTAAAATATAATTATCAGAGACGATTTTTTTTTATTTTTTTTTTCTTCTATTTTTATGAGAACGGAAAAAACTGTTATTATTCCGACTTGGAGGGCAATGAAAAAGTTCGACACTGGATTGTGGACAATGGGACAGATTATCGACGCAAAAAAAACGCCATAAAATATCATTGTCGGAGACGATTTTTTTTCATTTTTTTTTCTTCTATTTTTATGAGAACGGAAAAAACTGTTAATATTCCGACTTGGAGGGCAATGAAAAAGTTCGACGCTGGATTGTGGACAATGGGACAGATTATCGACGCAAAAAAGACGACACAAAATATCATTGTCGGAGGCGACTTTGTTTCAATTTTTTTTTCTTCTATTTTTATGAGAACGGAAAAAGCTGTTATTATTCTGACTTGGAGGGCAATCAAAAAGGTCGAGGCCGGATTGTGGACAATGGGACAGACTATCGATGTAAAATAGACGAGGTAAAATATCATTATCGGAGACGATTTTTTTCATTTTTTTTTCTTCTATTTTTATGAGAACGGAAAAAACTGTTGATATTCCGACTTGGAGGGCAATCAAAAAGTTCGACGCTGGATTGTGGACAATGGGACAGACTATCGATGTAAAATAGACGAGGTAAAATATCATTATCGGCGACGATTTTTTTTCATTTTGTTTTCTTCTATTTTTATGAGAACGGAAAAAACTGTTGATATTCCGACTTGGAGGGCAATCAAAAAGTTCGACGCTGGATTGTGGACAATGGGACAGATTATCGACGCAAAAAAAACGACATAAAATATCATTGTCGGAGACGATTTTTTTTCATTTTTTTTTCTTCTATTTTTATGAGAACGGAAAAAACTGTTATTATTCCGACTTGAAGGCAATCAAAAAGTTCGACGCCGGATTGTGGACAATGGGACAGCCTATCGGGAGACTCCCGGCGAGAGGCAGTTCGCCCAGTGCGCGGCCGGAGCTTAACGCTCTCTCGCCGAAGCTCGATAAAGATGATTATCTTCGCCGGATGCTTCCTGATTCGATTAGCTCGACCCGGGAAATCGAATAGCCCCGCCGTGCACCGGCTACGGCGCCCGAGCCGAGCTTGCGCTCATCACCGGCGATCCCTGCGGTAATGCATCCGTTACCATTTCGCGTTTATACGTAATTCTCATCCTGACGCCTCCACGATCGATTAGCTCTGCGAAACTCGCGCTGATGTGCGTGTAACACCGAAACAATTAACGTTGGGACGTTGTAATTAAAAAAAAAATCGTCAATGAGGATTCCAAAATTTATTTTTCCGTATAAAAATATATGATTTTATTCCCCGATGTGTGTTCGAAAATAGCCGAATTACTCGTATAGGTTACACTGTAAAAAATGTCTGCATGGAAATTGATGTACCGGCATTTGAAGCCTTTATGCATAAACTAGTATATTAAATTTAATATCATTAAATTATTAAATTTAATATACAAATGTTACGTGAAATGAATGTACGGTAAAAAAAAAAAATGATAAAAAAGTGGTATTTAAAATAAAAGTTCTTTAATAATACTCAAAGTATTAAAAAATTACTCCAAAAGTACTGCGCTTTTACATCATAATTGTACATTTGATATCAAATTTAATATACCGGTTTATGCATAAAAGCTTTCAATACCGGTACATTAAATTTACAATTATCTTTTACAGTCTACGCGACAGTAAATTCCCACCGCTGTTCGGCTTGGCTTACTCGTCACCCACTCACATCTACACACATCTACGTGTGATATCTGAAAAATTAACGTCCGGACGCTTATAATTTTTAAAAATCGTCAGTGACGATTTTTTCGAAACTAAAATAAATTTTCCAGTAAAAAATGTACGATTTTTTTTCCGATTATATAAACGAACTCGTTAAGACGGAGACCTTTTTTCCGCGCTTCCTGTATAGATTCTCAATTACCTTACAAAATTTTAATTTCCTCGGGAATATTTTTTTTTTTTCTCCATCCCTCTTCGTGCACTTGCCTTTCTTCCGACCCGCAGTGTCCTCGGGAATCCGGGGACGCGCCGTCCAGCTCTCGTTGACGAGGCCAGCGAAAAAGGAGTCTCGAAAAAAAAAAAAAAACCTCAAATCACTCCGCCGGAAACCCAATATCTATCGAATTAAGAGGAGTATCGCTTGGATGCACCTTCGGCGCGACTGCCTTCCGTCCGTACGACGCGATATACCATTTATCGAACGGGATGGAATTCAGACGCCAGATACAGAATCTCCGGAAGCGGTAAACATTCAATTAAGTCAGCGTTGCGTAATTTCAGCGAGTATCGCTAATGGCTACGGGAGGTACAAAAAAAAAAAACGAATAAAAAAAATGACGACGAATTCGCTCGAGTATCCAAGCAGAACTTTTATTTTCCGTTACTTTTTATTTTATTTTTTCCCGTGGAAGGAAACTGCTCGGCAAAGAGAGAAAAAAGTAAATAATGAGTCGCCCCAATAAACTGTTTCATTAATTGCGTTATCGATTAATTTGTCAAACCCGAGCAATTGATTTGTTGATTCAACGAATTACTTGGCCCGACCAATTTGTTCGTCCATCTTTCGTTTTACAATTAATCTTAATACTGGTCGGCAAACGTATTGTCAACAGGGAGGACGTACAGGGTGCAAAGGCGCCCTCTCATTTACGACGGTAAACGTGTTAAAGGAAAACTGCTCGGCAAGGAGAAAAAAATTATAATGAGTTTCTCCAACAAACTGTTTCATTAATTGCGCGATCTATTCATTCATACACGCCGGGCGATGAAATTGGTTTGGCCAATGGATTAGTTTGTTAACCCGACCAATGGACTTGTTAACCTCACCAATTATTTTGTTAACCTATCGATTAATTTGTTAACCCGACCAATTAACTTGTTACCCCAACCAATTAATTTGTTAACCTGACCAATCAAGTTGTTAACCCAGCCAATTAACTTCTTAACCCGATCAATTCATTTGTTAACCCGACCAATTCATTTGTTAACCCGACAAAGCCATTTGTTAACCTGACCAATTCATTTGTTAACCCGACGAAGCCATTTGTTAACCTGACCAATTTATTTGTTAACCCGACCAAGTGACTTGTTAACCTCACCAATTAATTTGTTAACCTATCGATTAATTTGTTAACCCGACCGATTAACTTGTCACCCCAACCAATTAATTTGTTAACCCGACCAATTCATGTGTTAACCCGACGAAGCCATTTGTTAACCCGACCCATTAACTTGTTAACCCGACCAATTAACTTGTTAACCCGACCAATTAACTTGTTAACCCGACCAATTAACTTGTTAACCCGACCAATTAACTTGTTAACCCGACCAATTAACTTGTTAACCCGACCAATTAACTTGTGAACCTGATTAGTTCGTTTGTTAACCCGACCAATTAATTTGTTAACCCAACCAATTAATTTATTAACCCGACAAATTCAATTGTTAATCTGACCAATTGATTCGTTCACCCAATCAATTTGTTGATTCAACGAATTATTTGACCCAACCAATTTGTTGACCCTACTTTCATTTTGCAATTACCCTTACGACTCTTCGGTACACGTATTATCAACAGAGAGGACGTACGAGGTGGAAATGCACCCTCCCATTTACCACGGTAAATGCGTGAGAGAGATAGGAGGAGCCCGCGCACTATCGATTCTACTCACGTTACATTTTGCGGATAAGTTGTGGATAACGTTGAAACGGCGGCAGAGGCAGCTGCGGCAGCCATCCCTGTCTGAATTATGAACGTATATTGGCCGCCGTTAATGTCAAAGGTATTCAAACTGCTCGATATATCGATGACCCTAAGTAAAAAGGGGCGTATGAAGCGTGCACCATCCATGTCTCTCCGCCCCTTCTCGCGTCAAATCAACGATATGGCTTGTCGTATGTTTTACGCGAGCGTTCACGTGGGTATAAATAGGGTACATATTTGTCGGCACGAAATAAAAAAAATTGCTTCGTCTCGCCGGGCCGGTTGGTTGCAGCTTGGCAAAGTAAGACACATAAAAAAAAAATCTTTACTTTTATATATATATGTATATATATATAAAAGTAAAGAAGTTTCCTCGGCTCGTGGCGCCGTGACGTCACCGAGGAAGGCAGCGACTTCAAAGCTCCTAATTGCGCGACCTTATGCACCGTTAATAAGGTCTGGTTACTCGACCTTCTCTCCTCTCTGTCTCGCCCTCCCGCCACCGACCGCTGTTTGAGAAATAAAAAGTAAAAGAGAAAAGAAAAAACAAAAAAAAAAAAAAAGAAATTGATAAAGAAACGAGTTTAAGCTACAGAGGCCACGAGTTTACAGTGGAAGAGCCGAGACAAGCTGAAATAAAAAAAAAAAGAAAAATAATTCTTTTAATCATATATTCATGAAATTAATATTAAAATCTCTCGACAGGCGTAATTACGCCGTTTGAGTGACACGCTTTCGACGGTCCAAACTACGAAATAATGCAAATTTTCGGGACGGAAAATCTACACTGTCGCTCACTCTCGCGGACTTTTCGCGAGCAAAGAGAAAGGGGGATTTTTTTTTTTTTTTTTTTCGGCTACCTAAAAACAAAACCGTCGAGCGAGGGAGTACAACTTCAAAGGGGCTTCGCATTCGTCCCGGGACAGAGGGGGAACTTGCAGTTTCACGCTGGGGAGGAGAAAATTTGGCTGTTTAGAGACCCGCGTGTTTCTGACTCTGGGGAAGAAAATTCTTTAGCCGGCCGGGCTCGAGGATCAATTTGTGCCGGGCGAATGATAAGTGCTTTTAATTGCTCGAGGCAATTTACCCACTTCGCGAGCTTCTCGAGCCCTTTTCTCTATGAAATTCTTTTGTGGCTCGAGGGGCGAAGAAAAAAAAAAAAATGGTTACATCGCCCTTTTCTTCGAGCTCTTGGCAACGCGCTTGAATGAGAGCTTGAGAATCGCGGAGGTGGGAAATCGAATGGACTCGATGTTCGAACGACGTTTCGAACATTGACGACCATTCCCGGTCCGGTTCTCCACACACCTCGAGCTCCGTCGCGCGGGCTTTCTTCGAGAGCCCATTTTCCGAAGCTCCGGCCAGCTGCCTGACTCGCCGTTCCTTTTCTTCTGCTTTTTTTCTTCACCTGCAGTGGCCACATAGCACATTCTGCGAGGCTTCCCGGGTGAGAATCTACAAGAACGACAATCGCCGCCGATACCTCATAAAGTTTCATGCTCGCCTCCGGTTCGCCAGGAGGGCGGAAGAAAAGGAAGCGGGAAATATAGTCGAGGGACAGCCGCGCTATGGGTCAAAAGTTGAAAGGACTGCGCATTTCGGACCACTACTCGGACGGCGTATAACGGGAGAGAGACCGCACAAAAGGGCAGAGTTCCCTTGAGGCTGTCGAACATTGAAAACCTTTCACCCGAAGCCCTGTAGCTCGGGCTTGCTCTTCCGGTTGAATTTTAGCCTCCCTCGATCGTTCGATCAACCGAACGGGATTGCAAATTCTATTTAGGTCTGGTGTTGCGTTAAATTGTTACTTTTTGTTCGCTTGCTCCGGTTCGGTTATAATTTTTTTGTTTGTTTTTAATACGTTATAATACCAAGGCAATGTGCCAAGGCAATGTGCCAAGGCAATGTACCAAGGCGAAATGGTAAATTTTCTTTTGTTCAAAATGAATGTCACTGAAGAACCTGATTGCAAATTCTGTCTAGGTCTGTTATTGTCATTGAGGAACAAGTTTGCATATTCTGTTGTCATCTGTTGTCATTGAGGAACTAGGTTGACAATTCTGTCTAGGTCTCTTGTCATTGAGGAGGTAGATTGCCAATTCTGTCTAGGTCTCTTGTCATTGAGGAGGTAGATTGCAAATTCTATCTAGGTCTGTTGTTGTCATTGAGGAAATAGATTGCAAGTTCTGTCTAGGTCTGTTGTTGTCATTGAGGAACTAGACTGCAAATTCTGTCTCGGTCTGTTGGTGTCACTGAAGAACTCCATTGCAAATTCTGTCTCGGCTGTTGTTGTCACTGATTAACGAGATTGCAAATTCTGTCTAGGTCTGTTATTGTCATTGAGGAACTAGATTGCAAATGCTGTCTCGGTCTGTTGGTGTCACCGAAGAACTCCACTGCAAATTCTGTCTCGGCTGTTGTTGTCACTGATTAACGAGATTGCAAATTCTGTCTGGGTCTGTTATTGTCATTGAGGAACAAGTTTGCATATTCTGTTGTCATCTGTTGTCATTGAGGAACTAGATTGCCAATTCTGTCTAGATCTCTCGTCATTGAGGAGGTAGATTGCAAATTCTATCTAGGTCTGTTGTTGTCATTGAGGAAATAGATTGCAAATTCTGTCTAGGTCTGTTGTTGTCATTGAGGAACTATATTGCAAATGCTGTCTCGGTCTGTTGGTGTCACCGAAGAACTCCACTGCAAATTCTGTCTCGGCTGTTGTTGTCACTGATTAACGAGATTGCAAATTCTGTCTGGGTCTGTTATTGTCATTGAGGAACAAGTTTCCATATTCTATTTACATCTGTTGTCATTGAGGAACTAGATTGCCAATTCTGTCTAGATCTCTCGTCATTGAGGAGGTAGATTGCAAATTCTATCTAGGTCTGTTGTTGTCATTGAGGAAATAGATTGCAAATTCTGTCTAGGTCTGTTGTTGTCATTGAGGAACTAGATTGCAAATTCTGTCTCGGCTGTTGTTGTCACTGATTAACGAGATTGCAAATTCCGTCTAGGTCTGTTATTGTCATTGAGGAACAAGTTTGCATACTCTATTTACATCTGTTATCGTTGAGGAACTAGATTGCCAATTCTGTCTAGGTCTCTCGTCATTGAGGAGGTAGATTGCAAATTCTATCTAGGTCTGTTGTTGTCATTGAGGAAATAGATTGCAAATTCTGTCTCGGTCTGTTGGTGTCACCGAAGAACTCCATTGCATATTCTGTCTCGGCTGTTGTTGTCACTGATTAACGAGATTGCAAAGTCTGTCTCGGCTGTTGGTGTCACTGATTAACGAGATTGCAAATTCTGTCTAGGTCTGTTATTGTCATTGAGGGAACAAGTTTGCATATTCTATTTACATCTGTTGTCATTGAGGATCTAGACTGTAAATTCTGTCTCGGTCTGTTGGTGTCACTGAAGAACTACATTGCAAATTCTGTCTCGGCCAACCGCCAGGCTCACACCTTTGATAAATAAGTGCCTAAAAAGACCGCCCGGTGATGGGTGGGTGGTCCTCTAAGTTTAATCACTGAGAGGTGCAGGTGTACCCTAAACACCTCTGATGACCGTGCTTGAGCGGGCTCGCATTGTCGCCGGAGAACTTAGGTGGGCACCGGCTGTGCCGGCACAAGTTTTGCACAGTTTCCCTGGGCTCTCGGTGAATGTGGTGTATTTGGGTGAAGTCGGCTGCGGCCGCACGGGAGGAAGAAATTGAAGGTGATAGGAGCACGTACCAACGCGACAGGGTATTCGAGAAGAAGAATACAATACAAAAAAAAAAAAAAAAAACTAGAGTGCAAATTCTACTTAAGTCTCGTTGCGTTACATTCTTCATTTTTTTTCGCTTGCTCCGTTCCGGTTCAATTTTGTTTTAGTCTGCTTGGTTTAATTTTGTTCTACGATGTACCAGCAAATCAATGTACAAATCGAACTGGCACGTTTTTTTGTGCAAAATAAATATCACGGAGGAACTGTATCGCGAATTCTATCTAGGTCTGTTATTGTCACTGAGAAACGATATTGGAACTATAATGCAAATATTGCAAATTCTATCCAGGTGTCTTGTTGCCTTAAATTGTTCATATTTTTTTCCTCACTCCCTTTCGGTTGTATTTTTCTGAATTACATACTATGTAACAGTAAAGCAATGTGCAAATCGAACAGTTACTTTTCGTGGTTCAGATTGAATGTCACGAAGGATGCGAGTTTGAGCCAATCGTAATTACGATTGTTGACACAGTGAGCGAAGATAAGCCCATTGTTTGCGGGATGTCGGAAGCTGCATCCAGTCGAATAGCGTCGGACAGGGACGGTAGTTCACGCGCGAAAGGCTGCATACGAACGGGGACGCTGTTAGGTTCTCGTGCGGGTAGTTCTTCCTCGTCCCTCACCAGTTGCTCGCGTTTCTCTGGTTCCGCACTCGACTACTCCTGCTGTTCATAGACTCTCCGGAGAGGCTTCCCGTCCGACTATCGCCCGTCTCCTATGTGTCCCGAACCGGAAATGAGACTAATATTTGCACTGGCCAACTAACCGGGCTCAGGTGTATCGGGTTGGGAGCATACGGGGACACAACTTGGGATTTCTGTCTCCAGGACCAATACAAGCCACCGTGACGTCATCGATGCACAGCATGGAACTGTAAAGTTTATGCAAATACAGGGTGGATCTGCGCACACAATCAATACCCACGTACCATCTTTTATTGGAATTTCTTTTTCTGCTACCGTTCGTTTCGCTTATAATCGTTTCGAGTTGAGACCTTTTTTTATGACCCACTAAAAGTTGGTAGAAATGGTCCGTTTTGCCCCAAAGCCCCGTTTTAGCCAGGTTTCCACTTACACTCGCTCTGTGACGAGAAAAAAAAAAAAAAAAAAAATGGTTCTCCAACTATGCGAACCACTCGGCCCTCGTGTATTTTTCGAAATCCGCCAGCTTTAGTATTCGAGAGGTAAAGCCGAACCGGGAGCGAAAATAAACAAAATCGTTTTCTGGCACTTGCGATGGTCAAATCGCTTAGTTACAAGAAAATCACATTCAACAAAAAATTTGTATTCATAAAGTTCAGGAATTTTTGTTGTTAATTTTACCTTCTTGTCGTTAACGGATAGTACTTTTGACTAAAAAAATCGTACAATTAACAAGCGCGAAACTTTGGATTTCTTTTCACAAAAAATGTTTGTAAAATACACAAACCCCTTTTTTTACCGCGCACTAAAATTTGGTAAAAACTGTCCGTTTTGCCACAAAGCGCAGTTCCAGCCCGATCTCCACTTACACTCACTCTGTGATGATAAAAAGTTTTTAAAAAATCGTTCTGTAACTCCGCAAACCAGTCTGCCTCGTGTATTTTTTTAGAAATCCGCCAGCTTTAGTATTCGAGAGGTAAAGCCGAACCGGGAGCGAAAATAAACAAAATCGTTTTCTGGCACTTGCGATGGTCAAATCGCTCATTCAAAGAGAAATAGATTGAACAAACTTTTTTTTTTATTCGTAAAGCTCATCAATTTCGGTTGTCGTTGATTTTACCTTTTTGTCGTCAACGAACCGAAATTTAGCTAAAAAAAAAAAAAAATCCTATAATACAACGAGAGCAAAATTGTGGGTATTTGTGGACAAAAAATGTTTGTTAAGCCTACAAACCCCTTTTTACCGTTTACGGCAAAAGCGAAAAATGAGCAATTCAATAACGCTGTATCGGCGTCCGAAGCCGCGAGTAGCCTCGAGCATTTTTTTTCGTCCGTTTGCCTTCGTTCGCGGAGAGTGAATTAAAATATCGCGGGAGAGACGGTGCGAAAGCGAGGGATGCGAGTAACGCTTTCTATTCCACATCGCCACTTGTGGCTCTGCCGGTAATTTGAATATCAAAGGCGAGACGGTGAGCCGAAGAGTTGCTCGTTAACCACTCTCGATGGTGAAACACGAGAGGCAGGAAAAAAAAAAAAAAGGTTCTCTACAGTGCATAGAATATTTATTGCTCGTCGTTCCCTGTGACACGAAAAACGGCGGGAGAAGCGGAGGGGGCGAGGGATGGAACAGACTACTGTGCCTCGAAGGCACTGGCGAAGCTACCAATTTGTCGGGAAGAATTGCAAACCAGCCGGTGCCGACGGATGGAAAGCCCCGGCTTCGGGAAACTAAATTTCGATGCATTTCGATCGTTTTTTTTTTTTTTTCTTCCTTTTCTTTACGTCGGTGCTCTTTCCACTTTCGAGGCTTCCGCGCACCCATCGGCACAGTCTTCTATCCGGGACAGCCTCTCTCGTCGAGTGGCTTCGGAAATATCGATTCCACCAGAATTTATGATGATATTCTTCGCTGTCTCCCTCCCCGGTGCTTCGGGACGCGGCAAATATCCCGTGAGCCATAGAGCCGCGGTAAAGTGATGTTAGCGGGCGGAAAAGTAGGATAGAGCTTTTCCGAAACACAACGGATGATGGAGGGACGATGGTGTACGTAAACGCGGCGCCGAGTTTCGCGCAAATGAGGAAGAAAATTTTATCCAATCGAATCAGCTGAGTGGATGCTCTCTCGATCGAGATATAAATTTTAGACAATTTTCCAAAGTGCGTTTGGAGCACGCTCTTTCGGGGGGGGGGGGGGGGGGGGACACTTTCGTTCTGAAAACTCACCCCTAGAGTACCCCGCGTCTGATTGAACTACCGGTCGTCGAACTCGTCCGGAGTTGCTTCGAGTATCCAAATCAAGATTCGAGGGATCAAAAATTTCGGATTACATGGTGGAAGGTTCGGGCCTGACTTTGTAAATTCCTTTCAACTGCGCGTCGAGACTCCAGCTTCCGGTTCTCATATTACACGGGACTGCCCTCGATTTAAAAAAAAAAAAAAAATACTTAAGATTACAATTTAAAAAAGAGGTAAAAACGACATTGCGGTATTTGTTGAGGGAAAAGACGTTTGCTTTTGCAAAATGAATGAAACTGTTTTTTTCTTTTTTACTATGTACTCTTCTTCACTACGTATCCGATAATATACGTTTGTCGTCGCGTACCGAAGAGAGGAGTAGCCAGTAGAGTAAGAGTATCCCACTTAAGGGACCTTCCTGTTTTACCGACGAAAATAGGCGTTTTCTTAGTTTTAACTATTCATCGTTACTGTGCGACACGTATGTCTCGAATCTTGCAGGACTGTATTAATAACATAAACGATTCGGCGTGCACTCGAATTTCGGTCGAAATCTTCCGAAAAATAAAGAAAATCGAGTATTATAAACTGTCGTGGAAACCAACATGGCCGCTGAAATGTTTACAGCATCCATTTCGTTGGATATAAAAAATTGTAGATCTTGGATACGTCAAAAGGGCGTGCATGCCGATTCTGTGAAGTTCTCGGAATATTCCAAAACCGTCGGAAAGTTGCTCACTCAAAAGACAATCACGCATAGTGTAAACTGCGATCAATTAGTCTATCGACTGGTGACGGGCGATCGGAGCCGATGAACACGGCACAAATGTCGTGTAGGGCACGATACAGAGCCACCTGTACGTCAATCGTGACACTACGTTCACGCACTTCCGCAAACTATAATATTCGGTTTTCTTAATTCCTTGTAAGTTTTCAATCAATATTCGACCGCACACCGAAGCGTTCATGTCAATATCATAATCCTGCGTGATTTGACGCATATGTGTAGCATATTAACAATGTTAAGTCGGAACTGAAAAATTGTCTAGGTCCGTCGGTAAAACAGGTACAGCAAGTTAAAAACGGAGAAAAAAAACAGCTCCAGCAGCCCGTTAACTGTCCTTAAGGGGAGGCCAAACATGTATGCGTGCGAGAGAGACAGAGTACAAATGTTCGATTAATTTTTCTCGGAAACGATTCTATAAAATGAAGAATCAAATGCGCAGTGCGTCCCGCAATTCTCATTTTAATTTATGAAACCATTTCGGAGGAAAAATGGATTCAAAATATTTTGAGGTTACGTTGATCTTCAGCCCCACCTCAAGGTGAAGTGAGAGTCACGTGACTTTCACTTCACCTTAGCGGCATTGGTCTTGGCGGTAAGAAAGAGCGACACTTCACCGTAATACCAGTTCGTAATACGGTTCCTTAAGAAAAAAATACTTAAGATTACAAAAAACAAAACAAAAAAAGTAGAAACGAAATTGCGGCATTTGTAGAGGAAAAAGACGTTTGCCTTTGCAAAATGAATGAAACTGTTTTTTTTTTTCTTTTTTACTATGTACTCCTCTTCACTACGTATCCGATAATATACGTTTATCGTCGCGTACCGAAGAGAGGAGTAGCCAGTGGAGTAAGAGCATCTCCCGCGAGCATAGAACTGCAGGTCAGACGTGGCTCGGGGTGAATACGGTCAATACTTACAACCGGTCCATCCGGAGACGCAGGAAGTACCCACGGCTCGGAATGTAACCCCGAGGCACGTCGAATGAGGGCAATTTCGAATGATTCCTTCCATTGAACGAGGGCCCTCGTCAGCCCCCCCCCCCCCCCCCCCCCCTCCCGTGCAACGACGAGATATCTGTGTGATCCCTTTCATACGGAAGGCCTCGAAGCATTTTACCCATCTCTTCCACCTCATTCCAGATTCCCACCTCGAGCAGAAAATATCCTTTCAATGTAGCGCACAATGTAAGTTCCGTAAGATTCAACGTCGCTGTAAAAATTTATTCGCCTCTTCGCAGTAAAAAAAAAAAAGAAAAAAAAAAATCTATCATCGTCGCCGTGTTTGGAAGTCGTTCGGCAGTGAATCTTCCAACGTCGGGAGGGCTGTTGAACGAAATCTCGAGGGTATACGCGAGAAAGGCTATCTCTCACGAATATGCGATAAAATCGCGACTGTAAAAGGATCCAGTTACCGACGTACGTGTCCCTGTCGGTACACGTGGAAATCTTTTGAGAACGCCACGTATACAGGTGAACCCTACGGCTTTATAAGACGTAAACTCCAGAGGTGGTATCGGGCGCCTCTTTCTCTTTGCGGGCATAGTCGTGTGCCGGGAAAATCATTTTCTGCCCACCATTGTGCAAGACTTTGCGTATATATACATATATGTATAGTTTATATTCTCGGCGCCGTTTTTCCTCGTCTGGCCGGCTCGTTGGAATTTATCCTGCAGCACCGCGCTCGGGTGTTTCGCGGGAAGGGGCGGAGGTGGGGAGGTCGAATCCAAGATGCAAGGGAAAAAGCTTTGCGCTTAAGCAAACACGTTTATATCCACCGCGTAGACCGAGTATCGAGAAAATGCATTTCCCAATTCTTCTTCTCCTCAATTTCGCCGCGTTTAAGTTTTATCAGGTTCGCCGGTAGGCACTGGCGCTTATTGCAAATAAACTGTGAGGCCCGGAGGTGTAAAAATGTTACTAAATTTGGAAAAAAGGTGAAAAAAGCGCGACTTTTTTTTTTAGGAAGGTTTCTTCTCACCGGTAGACTGAGAGAAGTGTCTGATATCGATTAACGTCAATCTGGTAAAGATCGACGGAACTTTCGGGTGTATGGAAACTACGGTGACATCCTCGCAAACATTCGTATTAAACTTAAGAGATTCTGCTAGAAAATATAGTCGTTTTTGGTGTCGCAGATATTACCCGAATATCTCGTATTTTATAATCGGTGACGCAAACATTCGTATCAAACTTAAGACATTCTGCTAGAAAATATAGTCATTTTCGGTGTCGCAGATATTACCCGAATATCTCGTATTTTATAATCGGTGGCGTTGGAATCGCGAACCGTTCGTTTTAGATTTGTGGGATGTACCGGCGTATCTTTTCGATCTAATTTTTTTTTAATGTATACCGTGATGTATTTTCCTGGAACGAAATCCAAAAAATCACGTGTACATTAAAAAAATTTGTTCGACGAAATTCTCAGTTTTTATAGTCGAAATGATTAGTTTTATTGACGAAATTCTTAGATTCATTCACAAAATTCTTACACTGAGAAAACGATCTAGTAAAAATTACCGACCATCTAAAAGGAAAATTACCATAGGACACAGTAGTAGGGCGCCTGGGCGCCACCTATGGCAGAAAGTCTCAGATTATCCAAGAATTTTTACCATGATTATCTAAGAAAAATTGTTATAAATCAGGTACTTCCTACGATAGGTGGCGCCGTAGCGCCCTACTACTATGTGGTATGGTAATATCACATAGCTATGTGCTATCGTAATATGTCTCACGCGATATAGTTAATTTTACTAGAACTTTCCCTCAATGTAGTCTTATTAACGAAATTCTCAGTTTTATCCACGAAATTCTTAACCAGAACCGCAAAATTCGCCAAACCGCCTTTTAGGAAAAATTACCATATTAATTACCATATTAAAAATAAATAGCTATGGACCGTGTGAAAATTTCACATATCGCCAGTGGTGGCGCTGGAGTACCATGTTCTCCGATCGAAATTTACCATATGACTCGGTAGTTTTTCCGAGATCCTTCTCTCAGTGCACTTTTTTTCCCCAATTTTGTCGTTTCCTGATAATCCCTATTACAAAAATCCATTAATCTCGAGCTCCGAACCTATTTTTTTGCTTTTTTTTTTCGAGACTGAAAAGCTTCTTTCCCGCCCTGCCAATTTTTGCAACTACTTCACTTCGGGCGGGGTTCGAGGCTCCGTAATTTATTCCGATTTATTTCAATTCTCCGGTGCACTCGCATCCCCGAGTCGTATATATCCCAGTCGACGAGGAGGAGTGCCGCGATGCCGTTGCTGCTGCTGCTTGGGGGGGCTCAACGCACAGTCCGGGGTCGAGTGGATTTATTCGAGATCTCGAAAAAAGCTCGATTGTCTATAGGGAAGAGGGCGGGAGCGAAGCTTCCGCGGGCTCTCCATAAGCGTATCGGTAATATTCCCGCGGCTCGTGTTTACACTGTTTTATTTTTATTATGTATGTGCAAAATTCGATATCAAATTTTTCACGATCCTCGCGAGTACCCGGTCCGAAGTTGAGGAGAGAACTGTTTATCTCCGGCGAGCCTCGAAAGCTCTCGACTGAGAACACGCTCGAAAAATAAAAGTTTGCCGCTTATCGATTTGCCGAACGAGGAGAGGGGGGGGGGGGGGGAAGGGGGAATTTTCAAACTCCGCGAAAGGTCTGTTAACTACCAAGAAAAATTCGCTCCTTTCTCTCTTCACTCTCTTAATCCGCTCGCGGAGAGTTTACGTAATGAGGCGAGGAAGATTTAACCGTGCAACCGGGCATTAAGAGCACAAGCCGATTTCGATGAAGTTTGATAAAAAATTAAAAGGTAAAATAAAGTTGGGTGTAAAAAATTTAAACGATAAAAATATGTAATATTCAACTATAATTTTTTTGTATATGGGGCATTTTGTATATGGGGCCGCATGGAAAGAAGCATCACTGTTATTTCAATTGGCAATGGAAAAATTATCACTAAAAGGTATTCACTTTCGGAAGACTTTGTACACTACAGTTGTATCAAATAGAATGAAAGGTGCAATGTACCGCACACACGGTGTATAGGCGATTTGTACAGGGTTGTAAAAAATAAAACGTGTCTCCAATAATCTCTTGGGTTTGTTTGTTCGTAACGGCTTGTCACGTGAAAAAAGTCATCAGGTTGGAATATAAAAAATTGTAGAAGTTTCATTTTTTTAAATCCGAAACAATTAAAATATCTATATGGAATAACCACCCTCCACCCTCCACCCTCCACCCCCGCAAAGACTACTAATAAAAATATGGTAGTGAAATTTTATTTTTTTATTTTTATTAACATGTAATGTAATTTATGTATTTAATCTGCTACTAATCGATACATTTTAACTAGACCGCGTAATGACGAATTTTTACATTAAATCAGCTTCAATCAAGTAGAACTTCGCGAAAGAAAAATCTTGCCATCCCGTAATTAGTCTCAAAAGTTGCGTAATTACACAGACAATTTTTATAATTTTTTTCTTTTTAATACTCATCATGACGAAGTTGATGAAAAACGATAATTTTCACTTTAACGTCGTATAACACAACTTTCGTCTGGCCAGAAGATTTCTAAAAATTATGGATCATTTTGTTTACGTTAAACTGAACAAATTTCGTCTAAGAAATTTTTCTATACGATTCAGCACATGCAAGATATTAATGTTTTAAAAAGTAGCCTTACAGAAAAAAAATCCAATTTTCATAAAAATCATACGGTCGGACATATCGATCGGAGGCCGAAATAAAAAAATACGTATCTTCTCTTTTTGAAAACCGTTTTCGACAAAAAAAATTGGCGCAATTATTAAAGGGCTTCAGGGCCAGAGCATGAAAAATTCTGGTGTCATGCCCCGTATAGAGAAAACTAACTTATGTTAAATTATGCGAAATTTTCGCCCCCGGTTTAATCTTCAGTACATTTAATCTTCAGTACCATGCGGGAGCTTCGTTCCCGCAGGGTTTGCAAAACCATCTTGTCTTCGAGTCATCCTTCGCCCGGCGGATCTAGCCCGGGCTTCGTTCAGCTTAGGAACATTAGCCCGAAAGTTTTCCTGTATTAGAGGAGCTTCCATCGTCCCTGGCCGAGGAGGGATGTGCCGGAGCTCGAAACTACGAGCCCCCATGTCTCGGGTGCATACCTCGCTGTTCCATCCGCGAATTTCTCTGTCCCAACTAGTCCGACGGTGAAACTGCCGTTTGGCCGGTTAAAATCGGCGTATATCTAATCATCTGCCACGTCACGTGCGTCTCGAAGTTCCAACTGCTGAAATATCTCCTGAGAGCTCAATCAAGAAGATTGCCAGTCCGAGCGTGTGCTGCACCCTTCTCTGTGCCTTGTGTGGGGAAGAGTCAAGTTTTAGTGTTCACTCCAAAATCCCATTTCCCAGCTCTCCGGTGCGATTGGATCTTTGATGGTTCATCCGGCGCGGTCGCGATTATATTCTCGCCAACAGATATTTAACGAATTTTACACGAGTTAACGACTCGGTCGATTGCACGGTGACGAAAAAATTAAAAGTTTGTAAAGTCGGAGCGTTGTATTTAGAGATGTGCGCCGAATTTACGACCGGACATTTTTTGGTCCCGTTACCGTCACATGATCGACCAAAAAATGAGGCTGACAAAAAATGACCGAAAAATTGCCCCACGCCTGCTTGCTGAACAAGACAGCAAAGTTGGTCATCGCGGTCATTTACAAACACCAACCGGCGCGGGAAAATTGTGTTTTTCTAATTCAAAGTTTCTCATTGTTCATTAATCGTAAGAGATTTTTACCATGTTATTCGGACTGATCGCTATAGAAAAGAATCGAACAGTGTAAAAATTCCGTTGACTTTAGTGAAATTTTGATTACCCAAATACAAGCTTTTCCCTTTTAAAATTTTACGGTATTTTTGAAAAAAAAAAAAATAATAATTGAAAATTGAAATTTTCATATAGCTTTCTCATAATCTTCCTTTATTCGCAAAGCTTCTTGTATGAGAAACCATTTTCTGTATTTTTAGTTTCCGCGTAGAGTAAACCAAATCGATGGAACATTATGAGAAAGTAATATGAAAATTTCAATTTGCAACGGTTTTTCAATGTCAACGTCGTGTTCGACTTTTACGTAAAACGGCTGGCCGATAAAAATACACCAACAAACCTTCCCCTATGAGTTAGCAAAATTACGGTCATTCTACTATATGGTAGTTATGATCTAACTATATGGTAGTTTGACCATATTTCTGATGCTTTCTGAAAATGACCGTCATTGAACGTGATAGATTCGCGAAATCCTAAAATTACGGTCGCTCGACGATAATTTTTTTGTGTCAATTGACGTCAACGAGAAATGACGATCATTGCACATCTCTAGTTCTGTTTCGTAAAAATACTATTTATCGATGAGTATCGAATCCGCCCTGACGAAAATTCGATTAACCGTACAGAAACTGGCGCCGCTGTCCATCTTGGCATTAACAATTTTCTTTTTTCATTTATAACATTAATCAATAATAATAATAATAATAATAATAATAATAATAATAATAATAATAATAATAATAATAATAATAATAATAATAATAATAATAATAATAATAATAATAATAATAATAATAATAATAATAATAATAATAATAATAATAATAATAATAATAATAATAATAATAATAATAATAATAATAATAATAATAATAATAATAATAATAATAATAATAATAATAATAGAGGAGGATTGTGGAAAAAGAATTCGTAAAATGCGTAAACATTTCTTTGGCGATCCAGCATCCGAGATGTAAGCGAGATTTCATTTCTACTCGGTTAAACGGAGCCCGATGCTGCGGGCGCATCCGAAGAGCTGTAACATTATATCAAATTAACATATCAATTCACATGCAAATTTAATTGCGTCTTGACCTAAGACTCACCCGTGCTCGCGGTGCGTAAATTCGGAAACCAAACCCACCGAGTTACCCAACCCCTTAACTTTGGCTCTCCCCATCTATCCCGACGTCGCATAGCTGTCTCGCGCAGAACTTAACATATCGCATCGTGAACGTAATGGAAATGGCGATCCCGCCGGGTCCTCCCGCTTAAAATCGTCGGAGAATCTCTCGAGGCTCTTATCAACCGGATGTAACTGTCCCGGCTGTAATTGTCGCATCGAGTACTCTTTGAAAATTTATGGAGAGGAAACCGTGGGAAAAAGGGGCCGTTTTGCCCCGGTCTCGAAATTCGAAGTAGATCAAATTCTTTGCAAAGTGTCCAAATTTTTAGGAGTTCAAGTATCTCGTGCAAAATTGCGGACGATCTTCACAGTTTGATTTGGCAATTAAACGAAAAAAAAAAAAAAAAAAAAATGAATAGGCCAAGAGTAATCTTTCACACTCGCTGGTAAGAATCAACAGAGCGTGTCCCACGTCCTTTTACACGCTAGAGACCGTGCAATACGCTTCTGTCTCCCAACGGTCGACGCCAGTCTCGCGCGTTTATACAAAGTAATTAACCCGGCGACTGCACGAACAACAATGTCCTCGCTGTAATTATCGTATCGACTACTCTTTGGGAATTTCCGGAGCGGAAACTGTGGGAAAACTGGCCATTTTGCACCGGTCTCGAAATTCGAAGTACAAATTGCATGAACAACAGTGTTCTCGCTTGTAATTATCGCATCGATTACTCTTTGCAAATGTATGGAGGGTAAACAGTGGGAAAACGGACCGTTTTGCCCCGGTCTCGAAATTCGAAGTAGGTCAAATTACGTGCAAAGTGACCAAATTTTTTGGAGTTCAAGTATCTCGTGCAAAATTGCGGACGATCTTCACGGTTCGAATTGGCAATTAAAAAAAAAAATGAGTAGTGCACGTGGGATCTTTCACATTGGCTGGTGAGGATCAAAAGGGCGTATCTCACGTCCTTCTACACGCTAGGCACGCACGCGATACGCCCTTCTGTCTCCCAGCGGTCGACACGAGTCCCGCTCGTTCATACAGTCATTAAGCCCGCGGCTGCATCAACAACGAGGGTTTCTGTACCCGACTAGCGCCGAATTAGTAATTAGTGCGGCGTCACGAATTTATGCGCGTGGTGGCGAACCAGCCTCGATGAAACGCGTCGATACCGTCGAGTAGGAAACTAGGGCTGTGTATTATATGGATATATAAACTAGTATTCTAAAATAGGTTCCACTTTATTAGAAGAAAACAAAAACGATTCCCTGACTTTTTCCTCTGTGTCCAACCTCGTCGAGGTCGATTTTTGATGAACATTCCGCTTTTGTAAGATTGTACGTCGTACAATAGACGCCGAAGTCAATTGTCGGACGGGGTTCGTGGACCCGTCGATGACTCTTGCATCCCGGGTGGATGGAAAGAGAATATATCACCAGAACCGCACCCATCGTCTGAAACTTAACGGATAGACTAATGAAAATGTTGAGCGGATAATGCCACAATACGATCCTATTGATAGATGGACGTGGATTGTAAAATGGTATCCGCTCTATTCGAAAAAATCTCATCGGTGCCGATTTTCGCGCCATTTTATTTTTGCTGACCATTCTTATTTTGTAAGAGACGTTTTTTTACGTCGTACAACAGACTTTAAAGTGTGTACGTATCGTGTGTCAAGTGTCGGTCGGGGTTCATGGACCCGTCGATCACTCTTGCATCGCGGATGGGTGGAAAGAGACTATAACACCGGAATTGTCCCCATCGACTGAAACTTAGTGGGTCGTCTAATGCCTCAATCTTATTTTATGGATACACTCGGATTCTGAAATGGTATCCAAGTATCGGATGAGTTTAACGGACCCGTCGATGACTCTTCCATCGCGGATGGATGGAAAGGGACTTCACCACCGGAACTGTCCCCATCGACTGAAACTTAGTGGGTCGTCTAATGCCTCAATCCTATCCTATGGATAGACTCGGATTCTGAAATGGTATCCAAGTATCGGATGAGATTAATGGGCCCGTTGATGACTCTTGCATCGTGGATGGATGAAAAGGGACTTCTCCACCGGAACTGTCCCCATCGACTGAAACTTAGTGGGTCGTCTAATGTCTCAATCTTATCCTATGGATAGACTCGGATTCTAAAATGGTATCCAAGTATCGGATGAGTTTAATGGACCCGTTGATGACTCTTGCATCGCGGATGGATGGAAAGGGACTTCACCACCGGAACTGTACCCTCGACCGAAACTTAGTGGGTTAGCTAATGCAACAATCCTATCCTGTGGATAGATAGACTGGGATTCTGAAATGGTATTCAAGTATCGAATGAGTTTAATGGACCTGTTGATGACTCTTGCATCGCGGATGGAAAGAGACTATAACACCGGAACTGTACCCATCGACTGAAACTTAGTGGGTCGTCTAATATCTCAATCTTATCCTATGGATAGACTCGGATTCTGAAATGGTATCCAAGTATCAGATGAGTTTCATGGACCGTCGATGACTCTTACATCGCGGATAAATGGAAAGGGATTTCATTACCGGAGCTGTACCCTCGACCGAAACTTAGTGGGTTAGCTAATGCAACAATCCTATCCTGTGGATAGATAGGTTCGGATTCAAAAATGGTATCCAAGTATCGGATGAGATTAATGGGCCCGTCGATGACTTTTGCATCGCGGATGGATGGAAAGAGACTATAACACCGGAACTGTACCCATCGACTGAAACTTAGTGGGTCGTCTAATGTCTCAATCTTATACTATGGATAGACTCGGATTCTGAAATGGTATCCAAGTATCGGATGAGTTTCATGGACTCGTTGATGACTCTTGCATCGCGGATGGATGGAAAGGGACTTATACCACGAGAACTGTAGCCATCGCCTGAAACTTAGCGGTTCGGCTAATGTCCTAATCCTATCGTATGGATAGACTCGGATTGTGAAATGGTATCCAAGTATCGAATGAGTTCGATGGACCGTCGATGACTCTTGCATAGCAGATGGATGGAAAGCGACTATAACACCGGAACTGTACCAATCGACTGAAACTTAGTGGGTTAGCTAATGCTTAGTGGGTTACCACAATCCTATTCTACGTATAGATAGACTCAAATTCCAAAAGCGTATGTGCTCTATGAGGAAAAAAAAATCCCTGACTTTTTCCTCTGTGTCCAATCTCATCGGAGCCGATCCTCGCGCCAGCGATATTTTTGCTGAACATTCCAATTTTGCAAGAGACGTTTTTTTAACGGCGTACAATAGACTTTGAAGTGGATACGTATTGTATCTCAAGTATCGGACGGGGTTCATGGACCCGTCGACGACACTTACATCGCGGATGGATGGAAAGAGACTATACCACCGGAACCGTACCCATCGACTGAAACTTGGCTGGTAGGCTAATGCCACAATCCTATCTTGCAATCTTGGCCTACATTCCACTCGGCAACGCTCTCACGCGGCGGGAGTGCCACTGACGGTGGAGCATCGCCACGAGGGTAAATCTAGCGTCCCGCGGAAGTGAGTTGCGGGTCAAGTGGATAATGTAAGCGCTGATACTAACTCACCGGGAATACCCGTATAGCCATGGAAGCTGCGCGCCCAACCCGAGAGCGTCGAGATAACGTTGACGTCGAGAAAACTCGTCGCCGAATAAACTTTGCCCAGTTATTTAACATTCGGACTGGCACAGGCAGCATCGGGGCGCGCGTGGCCCGGAACGTTTTTTTTTTAAATGGTAAACACTAAAAAAAATGTCACCCTTCTCGCTTCTGGCACGGAGTTTTATGCAAAATATTTAGTACAGAGTCAAACAGACGATAGCTTCGCGATTGGCGATTTTTTTCTTTTTCCTGGTCACTTCTGGTCACGAATTTTAGTTTCACATGGAAATACAAAAAGCGATATAAAGGCTCAATTTTTACCATCCAAATTGCTTTCAAAAATTGCGTTGATCCTTTTGCTTCTTTTTAATTCCCGATTGTCCGCTAGGGCAAAAGACGGAAGTTATGAGTTTCACTGAGGTTCCGCGATTTTGCCGTTTTCGGTGCCTCTGGTGTTTGTCGGAACGGCTCAATGTCTCTTAACCGAATTTTGCAGATTAGTTCCGCGGATTTGGGAGTGTCTTTGTAGCGATAGATTGGGACAACAAATGTGAAGTGGCAGAGATAACTTACTTCGAAAAAACGGGCCATAACCTATTCAGATATATCGAAAGGCGACCGTCATTATTTACTTTGCGATTATTTGTCGCCTGCTATAAAAATGCTGTCTGTGTGCTTTACTTATAGTGCGTTGAGCTCGCACAAAGTTTAGTACGACGTCATACAATTCTACAGTTCCATTGTTCAAATTCGATCGTCGTAGTACCTTGTAGCGCTATAACTAGTACAACTACGACTAGTAGTTGTAGTTTTACCTTACAGCGTCGTCGAATCCAATGTCACTTTAAGGTAAACGGCCCAGTTTCCGCCGCTGTCTCAGTTACCGCCATTAATCGCAATTTATACTAATAATAAATACAGTATACGTTAAATACAAACGATATTGACGGCATGTTGAAGAGTGGTTTACTCTTGATTAATGCCGCGATACATATATTTTTTTATAAAATGTTCCGTTTAACAATTGAAGATGGCGGAAACTGGGCCGTTTACCTTATATCGAAATCAAACGTTTCAGTTTTGCGATCGTTGTAGGCGTTTCGGCTTGTAGAGTCAGAACCGCAACCTTCATTCTATGCCAATACGCAAGATCCATATGCCTCGAGCTGCCAAACAAGCTCCCGCCGTGAATGCGAAGTCACGTTATATCGAAATCGAATGTTTGAGTTTCGCTACAGCTGTAGGAGTTTCAGCTCGCAAAATAAAAATCCTTCATTCCATGTCAGTACTCAAGGTTCATGCGTTTCGGGCAGGCAAACAAGCTCCCGCAGAGAACGCAAAGTGACGTTATATCGAAACCGAACGTTTGAGTTTTGCGATCGCTGACGGCATTTCAACATGTAGAACAAGAGCAAAAAACCTTCACCTCATGTTCGCAAAGTGATATAATTTTCTAATGTTGTGTTTCTCCGATAAGACTTTCTATGAGTCGTTTCTCACAGATACAACTTTTTTTTTTTTAATGTTGTATTTTCGAGATCGATTCAATTTTTGCGAACACTCTATTTCCACTCGTCTTAATTACTTCCGAATTCCGAATGTAACAGACGGAAGGTTTTTTTAGGTCATTTTAATGTAAAACCGGCGAATACGAGGATAGATTTTTTTCTCAGACCGTTTCAAGTGTCTTCGCTTCAAAGGGCTCGAGAATAATGGCGTATAAAAGGGGTGGGGGAGGGGGTGAATGAGAGAGAGAGAGAGACAATTCAACGGGCCGACTGAGAGGGTCGAGTGGCTATATTGTGTGTAGTGTGGAGTGTGTGTGCAGGACACGAGTGTGATCCGAGAGAGGCGTCGAGACAGACGTACAGAATTGGAGGGAGGCAAAGTGGTGCTCTGTGCACGAGTTCAAGTGTATAGTACCAACGCCTCTGCTTCGTCTACGTACGTTAAACTACTCTATAACTATATATAGCATCAGGGGGTAGCTCGGGACCCCTCGCTCGACACTCGATTACCTTTCACCTGTGCCACTCTCAAATGATCGATGCTAGGCCAATTCAGACAAATTTGGGTGAAATTGAATTCAGCGGACAGCCGAGGAGACGACACTGGACGGGACTGTGTAACCAATTGTTCCCTTGCGAAATAACAATGCCAATTAAATTTCGCTGTCAAACATTTTTGGTAAAACAACATAAAAAAATTCGTCATTTAATTATTTAAAAAATAAAATCGTTGATTGAAATTTACTACAGACAAAAGTGGATGGGTAATAAATTGATCGGCAAATTAACCCTTTGAGCCATACATTTTGACACTGTGAAAAACTTCGGTATTGCATGTCAAGAAATTAGTTCAAAATTTAATTAAATTAGTTTAAAATTAGGCGAAAACTGAGCGAAAGAAGGTGGGACATCCTATGTCCCACCGTGACGCAAAGGGTCATAGAAGTACTAAAACCTCGATAAAGTATACCGGGCATTCATTGGAACTCATACTTTTATATATAATTTTTAAGAATTTTTTTTACATATATATAAGAATGTATATACATTTTTTAATATATAAGATTCAACTTAGATAGATAGATAGATGGATAGATTTGTTTATTACTTGTTCTGACGCCTAAACCTCCTAAGAACACCGAGCACCAAGATACAAAATAGAACCAATAAAAATAGCAAATAGAGCAGGGAATTAATACAAACCAAAAGTGACAATAAATAAAAATCAGTTTATTCAAGAAAAATGTTCAGTTCGGGAGTTTTTTTTCACACATTTTTAATTTGTGAGAACAGAACAGATTCACATGTGCCACTTTTAAGTGACCGATGCTAGGAAAATCTAGACAAATTTGGGTGACATTGGATTCAGCGGACCGTTGAGTAGACGAGAGTGATGTAAACGTCCCAGTGACCGAACACATTCCAGTGAACGGACAAAGCGTGCGTGCAAGGAAGACGGAAATACGATTTTTTATGCATGTCCGGGGACTGGGACTGCTCCCTTAGGTGTGCGGTCACTGGTACTTTTACCTTACACGAGACTACAACCAATTGTTCCCTTGTGAAATAACAGCGGCAATTCAATTTCACTATGAAAAATGGTTGGTAAACGACAATAACATTTTTTAAATTTTTTATGCGAAAAAAATCGACTCTTAGAATTTAATACAGATAAAAGTGGAGGGATGATAATAAATTAATAAATTGATGGCTATCCCGAAGAATTATGCGAAGCTCAATAAAGTATCCCTAGCGCTAATTCAAACTCGTAACTTTTATATAAAATTAAATTTAGCAGTTTATTCATAAAAACGTTCCACCCGGCGGTTTTTTTTTCTCTTTCACAAATTTCAATATTTAAAAAAATATAAATAGACATTGGCAAATGTAACTTCTCGAAGGTCCCGCGATAGTTCGAACGTGGTCGAAAATAAATGTCAACTCTGAGACATTTATTTATTGACATTGTAGTGTCGGGTCTGAGACCGAGCGTGTTTGAAGCACCTGCACTTCGCTGCGTTATTGTAAAACACACTGTACAGGATATTGCAAGTATCAAGTCTCGAAGTTGTTTATTTTTTATTGCCCGCTCGCGCCGCAGAGTACACTGCGAACAGCCTCATTTATCAACGGATCCGGAAAGTTTCGAGGCTGGGAGGGCCGGTGTTCCTATGAAGAAACTTTACAATTAGAGTGTGGAGGCAGCGGCCTTGTCGCCCGGTCGTGTAGTACGTTCGTAGATAGAGGCGCCCGCCAGGGTATTAGCAACCCCTCGACCGGCACGCAAACCCCTCTCGACTCTCGAGGAGCCAGATGAAGTTACCAACGCGTAACGCTTCTGGGCTGCTTTGAGGCTGCTCGCGGATGACAGCGGGGAACGTACCCCGAGACTCAATTTCCCTAACTCGGGCTCTTAGTTTTCGAGACTAAATTAACTCTCTACTTTTATTCATATCCGTTAAAGAATTCTAAAATTCAATTCCTGCCTTTTTATTTAACAAAAAGGAATGTATAAAACTGTTATTAATATAAATATAATATATTAATATAATATATAAATATAATATATAAATATAATATATTAATATAATATATTAATATAATATATTAATATAATATATTAATATAATATATTAATATATTAATATTAATATGTTAATATTTTTGATACATTGCGTTTAGATTTGGGAATCCGATGGCAATTTGACGACCATAGTTATTTAAGATCGGCGACTCTTGCAAACATTCGGTCCTTACTCTCGGTCCGGACTTTTCAAGACCTGTGTTTACTTTTTAAAATTTTAAATGGGCTAATTGATTCGGCCCCGCTGCTTCCTCTTATTAACCTAAGAGTCCCTAATCGGGTTCTGCGGGATGTGCAGACGGGGTTATTTAGGGAGGAATTTCATTCGACAAATTATGTCGCAAACTCGACGATAGCCCGTTTGCTGAGCACGGGAAATAGATACTGGGCACTCGGACTTACAGGACGGCCATATGTAAGGTTAGCAAAGAAGTGTATACTCAAGAATTGAGTCATTGGTTCACTGTAAAAAAAAATCGTTTGAAATTTAACGTTTTTATGCACAAACTGGTATATTCATTTTCACGTACAATTGTGATGAAAAATTAATGGTCTTTATTACTTTAACGTCAATGAAAAAGTACATTAATTTTTCGTCATTCTATTTTGTACTTTAAGTTTAATGTACCAGTTTTTACATAAAAACCTCCAGTTCGCTAGATTAAATTGACATTTTTTTTTTACAGTGTTGTATACCGTTATGTAATTACTAGTGTTATTATTAGTTTATCTGACTATACCTGACTCAAATGTGATACGTATTGAAGCCGAGGATTTATACATGCGATTAGATAAAACTGTAGAAACACATTCGTGTTTGTATTTTTTGTTAAAGGAGGAATCCGTACAGTAGTAAAACAATCAATCAACGACAAATATTGTATTATATATATATTAATATTAATAATAACATCATTATTAATATTAATAATAACATCATTATTAATTATATTAATAATGTTATTCTACCTGCATACGAAATTGCAAGGTAACTACGAAAATAGTAATGATAAGTAATCGACAAGCTGCACAATTATTTCTGTCAAGAATACGAAACAATTTACAGTCGAGAGCAGAAGGCTAAGATTAAAGTCTTGAATAATTTTCATAGAGCAAAGAATAGCGTCTGTCTCGAGATGTTACTCGAGTGGAGCGAACCGAGAGAGTTCTTCCCGTCTGAAAAAGAGCTTTTCGCTTTGGTCTCGGGATCTTCTTTCTACAGTATAAACGTCGTAAAGTACTATACCTTATATATATGTATACACACTCACACACACACTCACACATATATATATATATATATTATACAGCGTGTAACTCTCGAGCGCGAGCCTGAATTCATCGACGAGGAGCATCAGATGGAGTCTTCGATATTCTATTCCTTTACTCTGGCCTACACATATTTTCCGTTGCTTCGCCCCCACGGGCGATGCTCTCTTGCGTGTCGAAGAGCTCGATCGTTATTCGTCTTTTTCAAGAGTTCCATCCCAGATACCGCTACTCGCAGGAAAGAGCGGGGCCAAAATGGTCCAACATTTGCGATCGGACTTTTTTCATGTCCCGCAAAAACATTCCAGCGGACAGTCCATTTTGCCTCTTTGTTCCGTTTTGCCCCGCTCCGCCCCCTACCCTCGCCTCTCTCGCGCCGATAGATGCCTCCCTTGAATTTTTCATCCGTTCGGACTCTCACGGGACTACGTACTGTCCTTGCAGGACCTCCGGGATCGATTTGTACCTTTTCTCGGATAAACGCTTTCTTTTTCTTTTCTTTTACTTTTACCGTTTTCTTTTACTCTTTTCTCACTAATAATAATAATAATAATAATAATAATAATAATAATAATAATAATAATAATAATAATAATAATAATAATAATAATAATAATAATAATAATAATAATAATAATAATAATAATAATAATAATAATAATAATAATAATAATAATAATAATAATAATAATAATAATAATAATAGTCAAAAGGCTGTTACAATGCTTCACTGACTACACGTCGCGCATCACTGAATCTTTGTGAGGGCAATAATGACCTCCGTCACGCGAGCTGGGCTCGTAAGGTAGCTCGCTCTCGACATTCATTTCGAAATTCGCCTCACAGCCTCCGCGAAATTTATGAACGGCACAGCTGCTCCCCGATGCCGAAGCTCTCCCTCACGGAAACTGTTATACGCGCGGAGATACGACTCGTATATACGGAAATATAGTCGGCGAAGCCCCATTGCCCGATGTAATTATGAAATATTGAAAAACCGCACCGAGTGCGAGAATAATAATGCTCCGGAGTCTCCCCAACACTCGTGAACCGCGTAAATTATCGTTATTGCGGTGGAAACCCCGCCCTACGATACCCCGCTTTAATAACTGCAATTGCAAACCCATTATTTCGACTTAATTAAACACGCGTTAACGCACTCGTTCAATTAATTGATTTTATTTGCCCTTTAATTTTTGTTTCCATTCATTTTACACACGAATGTGTGTCTCAGAGCGCGGCAACGAGGGAGGAAATTGCGAGGTAAAATTGCTCAATGTTTAACGTAAATGGATTTTTTTTTGCTGTCTTATGATCCGGTGCAATCAGGCGCTGGTATAAGAAGCGCTCTACGAGCGACGGATCCTTCGTTTACGAGAGCCTCGAGAATTAGATGGTTCCTTTTTTTTTTTTTTTTTTTTTCATCTCAAAGCAGAAACGCACTCATCAGACATCGTTTAATCCGGTTACTTTCCGCGGTGCGAGGCGTTTCATAAAATTCACTTTTTTTTTTTTTCTCCACTCTGTACCTCACTTTTCCTCAGGATCGAGAGAGAGGCGGTAACTTCGTTTTTGCTAAGACTAAGCGGATTAAACGTGCCGCTCCACCGTACCACTTGGACAAACGACGCCAAGGGCTGTCGCCATGGTGAAATGTAATGTAATACACGTCTGCTTTTGATTAACACGAAATTTTTTTTTGATTTCCCTTTTAAACGAAAGCAAAAAACGAAGTTACACAGTGCTCGAGAAGTCGATGCGCTCCGTGTAAACTTTTTCCTTGAATTTTATAGTGTCGCTCGGCATAACCGGCGAGAAACATGTAAATAAAGCAATTAACCCTTTCTAAGGGTCGAATTTTAAGATCTTAGTTTCAACTTAAGATCGCTCTTGAGATCGAAGTTAAGATCGAAATGGAAATGCAATCGAATTTGAGGTCAGGGTTAAAAGCATGTGAAACACTATGGAGTTCGAGAGAGATAGCATCAGCTGAGAACGTGTTTCACATGCTCTTAAGTTTGAACTTAGGATTGAACCTCAGTTCGAACTTAGTTTCGTGCTTAAGTTTGATCTTAAGGTCGCACTTGACTTCGAGTTTAAGCATGAAATCCAGTTTGAACTGAGGTTACATCTTAAGTTCGAACTTAAGCCTGAACTTAAATTAGATTGCAGTTCCAGGTCGATCTTAAGAGCGCTCTTAAGTTCGATCTCAAGAGCGATCTTAAGTTCGACCTCAAGAGCGATCGTAACTCCGATCTCAAGAGCGATCTTGAGTTCAAACTAACGACTCAAAATTCGACCCTATCAGTAATAAAAAAAAAAAAAATTACACCACAGCCAACACCGAGAGAACGTGTACATTTCGCAGTGGCTCCAGAGTAGCGAACTTTAGTTTTCCGCATCCTTTTACACCAGTTTTTATTTTACGCGTCTCGTTGCGCCCCTCATTTCGTTATCCCACACCGAGAGAACGTGTACATTTCGCAGTGGCTCCAGAGTAGCGAACTTTAGTTTTCCGCATCCTTTTACACCCGTTTTTATTTTACGCGTCTCGTTGCGTTATCGTCCCTCGATTATCATAACGATCCGCACTTCCCGGTAATCGCTGTACACGCTCCATTGCCGAGGATTCTGTAATAACCGAAGAGAAATCTGCGAGAGCTGCGCTCGTGATTCTGTTTTACTCGGGAGTAAACCGAGAGCGACCGAGCGTATTCCTCTCGAGTAGGGCTCGTCGAGCAGAAACCTCTGAATCTTTAATCGCACCCTCGAAATGTATCCAGTGGTAGTGTAAGTAGGGGAACGAGGCGGAGAAACGGCAACGATGGGAGCGGCAGAGATCCCGGGTGAATCTTGACGTTGTTCTCGCGGCGGTTTCTCGTAGTATCGAGTAGCTCGTTTGCGATTCGGCTATGTCCCATAGTTTCTCCGGGACGATGATTGGCCAGGTACGGAACACGACACCGCCATGGGGTGCCGTTATTGCCACATGCGGCCGAGAACTGCCGGGTCGTTGTCTTGTATGTAGTGTGGTGATGCACCGTCGTCACACACCATACACGCGTACGGGATTACACGTGTCGCCGTGTACACTTTATACAAGATGCGCCAACAACAAGCCCTTCGGTTATTACGATCCCGGCCGTGCGTGGGAAGGGCACCGAGCAACTATCCGGCGTTTGATGCTCGAACGCCTCTCGAGGATCAAATTGCCTCTTGGCTTTATTGCCGCGAGCTAACCCACGCCGGGTGAGATATCGATATAGCCGGAGAAAGAGCTCGCTTGATTCGTGAAGATTCGTTCGAATCAAATGAATTTTGTATCAATCGAATGCCATCTATCGTCCGATAATCACGGTGAGAAGATACCTTGATGTAAAAGATTTGTGTTTGATTTTTATCATTGTTATGGGTTCAAAGCATTTTTTTTCAATCTGTGATACAAAGCCCTTCCGACTCAAATGAATTTTTTGTCAATCGAATGTTATCTATCGTCCGATAATCACGGTGAGAAGATACCTTGATTCAAGAAATGTGTGCTTGATTTTTATCATTTTTATGCAATCAAAGCATTTTTTAAAATCAGTGATACATAACAAGCCCTTCGATTATTACACTCCCGGCCGTGCGTGGAAAGGGCATCGAGTAACTATCCGGCCTTGATGCTCAAATGCCTCTCGATGAGGATCAAATTGCCTCCCGATATTGGCTTGATTGCCGCGAGCTAACCCACGCCGGGCGAGATATCGATACAGCCGGAGATAGAGTTCGCTTGATTCGTGAATATTCATTCGAATCTAATGATTTTTGTTTCATTTGAATTTTATCTACGTCATAATCACGGTGAAAAGATACTTTGATTCAAGAAATGGTTACTTGATTTTAATAGTTTTTATCGGATTAAGGCATTTAAAAAATTTCAAATCAGTGATGCATGGTTGACTTATATGTACTGTGGTGCTGGAACGCCGTCATATGGAATACACGCGTACAGGCTTACACGTATCGCCGTGTACCCTTCATACAGGATGCGCCAACAACAAGCCCTTCGGTTATTACACTCCCGGTCGTGCGTGGGAAGGGTTTCGGGAAACTATCCGGCCTTGATGCTCAAACGTACCTCGACAAGCATCAAATTGCCTCTCGATGTTGGCTCGATTGCCGCGATCTACTCAACGCCGGGCGAGATATCAATACAGCCGGAGAAAGAGTTCGCTTGATTCATGAACATTCGTTCGAATCAAATGAATTTTGTTTCAATCGAATGCCATCTATCGTCTGATAATCACGGTGAGAAGATACCTTGATTCAAGAAGTTTGTGCTTGATTTTTATAATTTTATGGGATCGAAGCATTTTTTCTTAAATCAGTGGTACATGGTTGACTTGTACGTACCGTCGTACTGCACAGGACATACAATCGCTGTGAAAAGATACTTTGATTCCAGAAATGTCACCTTGATTTTAACAATCTTTATTGGATCGAAGTATTTTTGTTTTAAATCAGTGATACATGGACCTAAACACCATCCATCTATAATCCGATGATCGGGCGGAGACAAGCATTTGTTTAATTCGTGAAAATTTTGATTGATCTCGGTAATCTGATTGTATGATCCCGAGATCATACAATCCCATGATCGGGCGGAGAGAAATGTCTGATTCGTGAAAATTGTCATTAATCTCCGTAATCTGATTGGATCAAACAAAGTGTTTTTTGCCATTGATACATTGACGAAAATTAGGAAGCATAATAATGGATCGCACTGCATTGTGGCGCTGGACTGCATCGCAGATCATACACGCGTACGGGATTATAGTACGAGAAACTATCCGGCCTCGTTGAGTATGCTTGATTCGCGAACATGCGCTTGAATCAAATGAATTTTGTTTGACTCGAATGCCATCTATCGTCCGATAATCACGGTGAAAAGATACTTTGATTAAAGACATTTTTGTTTGATTTTCATCATTTTTATCGGATCAAAGCATTTTTCGTCAAATCAGTGATACATGGTTGGCTTTCACGTACTGTGGTGCTGCACAGTTCATACAATAACGGTGAGAAGATACTTTGATTGAAGAAATTTCGCCTTGATGTTAATAATTTTTATTGGATCGAAGCATTTTTTGTTTTAAATCAGTGATGGACCTAAACACCATCCATCTACAATCCCATGATCGGGCGGAGACAAATGTCTGATTAGTGAAAATTGTCATTCATCTCCGTAATCTGATTGGATCAAACAAATTTTTTGTCTCGTGCCATTGATACATGGACAAAAATTAAGAAACATAATAACATCCGGCACTTACCAGCTGCCATTTCTTTTGCAATTTTCCTCGCCGTTGTCGAGTCGTCGTCGAGGTCGACCTCGAGTGCGCTTTAGTATGTGTTCTTTTTCTCCTCCTTCAGTCGGGGTTCGTCTTTGGTTTTATCCCGTTTTTTTTCCTAGTTTTCTCTGTTTTCCTTTTTCTTTGGCACAACGCGAAGAACCGGAAGGGAAAAAGCTGCGTTCTCTGGGCAAGGTGGCGACCTCCTTCTTCGGCTTCTAATTGGCCGGGCACTCCCAGGGCTCTTAACGAATAAACGCTTTTCTCTGATCGATCCTCACCGGCCTCGGCATTTCCGTTGTTGTCGTCGACTTCTCGGCTCGTCCTGCCGGCCCGGCCACGGACAAAATACCCGACCCCACCATCTCCGGCTTCGTATATTCGAGCCGAAGTCCCGCCGTCCCAGCACCGGACCAACTGGACGAGCGGGCACTCGAGCGACGCTGAATGTTGAAAACAAGAAACGCGAGAGGAAAATTCTTTTCTTCGCTCTCTGCCGTCGACTCTCGGGGTGGCGACTCGAGGCGTCTGTCGTAACGAAAAACACACAAAAACAGGGTTTATAAGAGACTAAAATAGACCGCGGGACGGAGGTACGGCGACGTCGAGGCGAAACAACTCCGACACGATTGATTGAGGATCGATCATCAACGGCGATCGGTGCCGGGTTAAGTGGAAAAACTTGCCGCCCACAAACTTCCCAGGCTCATCAAACTTTTTTTCTCTTTCCTTTTTTTTTGCCTCCTCATCAGAGCGATCAGTCCACATTAATGTCAGTCTCGTTTACCCGGGAACATCCTTCGGGCTCCCCCCGTTTAGCGATTGCTTCCGGTGGCTCTCGAGTGAAATTGCTAAATAAATTTCGCAGTCCTCTCGAGAGATCGACGATGATGGCGACGAGTTCGTGAAATCGATGATCGCGCCAGTCGAGAGTTTGACCGTCGAGTGAGAAAGTAAAAGGTTTTTAATTTTTTAAAAAATATATATATGTTTTTTTTTTAATTAACCTCGACCGATGGACCAAAATTGCGCCTCGAGTACCGAAAGACCCGGAGGTTGGATGATTGGAAGCAGGAGTAGCGGAAGCTTCGTTCCTCCTCCCGTTTCGGAGTACATCGCATCGAACCAAGAAGCGTGAGAAAAGTATACATAAATAAAATATAAAAAGAAATAATAAAATATAAATATTAAAAAAAAAAAAAAAATGAACCTTGACCGATGTCCAAAAATTGCGCCTCGAGTACCAAAAGACCCGGAGGTAAGATGATCGGAAGCAGGAGGACCGGAACCTTCGTTCCTCCTGCCGTTCCGGAATACATCGCATCGAACCAAGAAGCGTGAGAAAAATATACGGTTTTTTTTATTTAAAAAAAAAAAATAATAATAATAATAATAATAATAAAAATGAACCTTGTCCGATGTCCCAAAATTGCGCCTCGAGCACCGAAAGACCCGGAGCTAAGACGATCGGAAGCCTCATTCTTGCTCCCGTTTCGAAATACATCGCATCGAACCAAGAAGCGTGAGAAAAATATACGGTTTTTTATATACAATAAAAAATTAAAAAAAATAAAATAAAAACGAATGAACCTTGAGCGATGTCCCAAAAATGCGCCTCGAGTACCGAAAGACCCGGAGGTAAGATGATCGGAAGCAGGAGGAGCGGAAGCCTCGTTCTTTCTCCCGTTCCGGAATACATCGCATCTCGCCAAGAAGCCCCATCGTAATTGAACGTCAAAGGCAACGTCTGTGCCAGTGGTAATTGGTTTCCGGTCCGTTCGAGCGACCACGAAAGGCGGCTCTCCGCTTCGAATGCCGCACCCTCGACCGGTCCATCGCCTTGAAACGTCGGGGCAGCCCCTCGTGTGGGCGCAAATGCAAATGCTCGAGAGCTCCTCTATCGCGATGGCCCACTCGTGTAGCTTATCGGGAAACCATAGGAGAAGGAGAAAAAAAAAAAAAAAAAAAAAAAAAAAAAAAAAAAAAAAAAACAACGAAGAAAAAGGATGAACCGGACGGAACGTGAGGGAGTGTTCGCGAGCCTGGGAAGTCCGACGGAGCCGCGCCGGGAGCGAAAGGACGCGCGCGTCCCGCAAAAAAGCGTACTCGAACGTGTTCGAGTTGTTCTCGCGGTGAAGTTTCTCTGACCCGTTCCGTCCTCCGTCACTCCCCGCCTTTTTTTTTTCCCCGCATCTCGTCGGCGAGTCTCGCCATGCAACGACAAAAGAACTCACGGTATGCGCTCAGCTCCGGTTGTTCGGCAACGGCGGGGCGACGTCCTGAAATTCTCGGCTCTCTTCCACCTCCTTCCTCGGCTTCCTCTTCGGGGCTCCCGGCCGAGCCTCGGACGCCGATCTCTCGCTCGGTGAAACTCTATCCCGATCCTCTCCTCTTCCGTTGCTCTCCGCCGCTACTTTCTTCCTCGGCATCGTTCGTCATTTCTTGCCTGAACTCCTCGCGACGCTCCGACCCGGAGAGCCCCAGAAACGGCAAAATCGGGGCCTCACCTCGCCTCGTCCCAACGCTGCAGCGCTTTCCCCGCCCGACGGTTTCCCGGTGTATCGGCACGGATCACCGCTCAAACGGATCGTCACTCAACCCCTTCGACGCAGTCAGAAACGGCGGAATAAAACGCGGATAGGACGCGGCGCCGGCTCGCTCCCTCGACCTAGCTTGTCTTATGATTCCACCCAGCTCTTCGCCCCGGGACGACGAGGTATCCGACGAGGAGCAGATGTTATCCGCTTCTGAAACAGACCCGTCGTGTGACGATTTAGAGAAACGGCTCGCACGAATTTTATTCGTGGAATTTGTATTGGATTTTTCTTTTTTATCATCGGGTGTTATTGTTGTTTTTTTTTAAGGACATGTGAAACGACTCAGTCGGTAACCAAAATCTGTAATGAATGCGATTCGGAGACCGTAGACTTTTCGGGAAAAAAAGGCAAAGCATTAGCGGATGTACAATTCAATACTGCGTTCGATGATACTTCCGTTTTATCCGAAAGGTCAGCCGGTTTTAAATGGCATTGATTCCAAAAATGCATCTATCTCTCTCGCACTCGTGTGTCACGTGGTACATTTTTCGCATGGCCTTAAAAAGATTTTCTTTTTTTTTATTATCGGATGTTATTGTTGTTTTTTAAAAAGATTTTCTTTTTTATTTATCGGGTGTTATTGTTGTTTTTTAAAAAGATTTTATTTTTTATTTATCGGGTGTTATTGTTGTTTTTTAAAAAGATTTTATTTTTTATTTATCGGTCGTTATTGTTGTTTTTTAAAAAGATTTTCTTTTTTTTTTTGGTTTTTGTTTCTGATATCGGGGGTGAGATTCGGGAAGCGCTATTTCGGAGCGCGTTGTCATTCCGGTCGTTCGTTTAACGACTATTTTGACGAAACTCCTCGTCGCTCGTCGGTAAAATGAATTACCGTTCGCATATCGACAGGTGCTTTAATAATACGACGAAACCAGGTGTGCGTTGGCCTCGACGCGAGGGTTATTCGAGAGTGCTGTACGAAAAATAAAAAAAATATTGACTCAATTATCTACCACAGCTACGGGGGAAAGGCCGCGGAGCTCTATTCGTGCGTGGCTTTCTCGTCCATCCTGTGTCATAGGCCGTAACTATCTTTTTTTTTTCTATTCGAAGGCTTGGACGTTTAGGAAAGATTACATGTCCCCAAAAAAAAAAAAAAAAAAATTAATCGTTTCTTTCTTGTTGAATTTTGAATTGTTTCTTTCGTCAAAGAAACGTATTTTTATCCAGAATAATTGTAAATCGACGATTAAAAAACATGTGGCGATTGGCGGATTTTTTTTTTAAGTTAACCTTACACAGAGAAAAAAAATCAATTGAGTCAACAAAATGTGCGCTTACGGGTGGCGAAACAAATGTTCGGTTGATCGAAAGGAATACCTCGTTGATCGAACTAACAGACCGTCGATTCAAATTTTTCTTTACTTAATATAACAATTATTTCGTTCGATCAACCAAAAATTTGTTTCGCCACCGGTAAGCGCTCATTTTGTTGACTCAATCGATTTTTTTTCTCAGTGTAGAACTCATTTATGGGGTACAAAAGTACCCCAGGCGATATTCATACTGCGCTCCTAAAATAGAAATTGACATTACCGACTTGGGACCGCCACGATAATTTAGTTACATGATCTGACCATGTGCTGAGGCCGCTAGTAGCCTCACTTGGGATACCAAAATACCCCAGTCAGGAGTTCCCGTTAGTGTTTTATGGAAGCACGTGATTTTTTTTTTTTAGCACTATTGAATGTAAGTTACTATTATATAAAATGGACGTATATAGTTGGCACTAAATTTTTTTATAATGGTTTAAATTTGTATAATTTTATAATTAAAAAGGGTTTTAATAATCATTATAATTATTTTTAATTACCTACAGTGTTTCAAGAAAAATACATTTTCAAACCCATGCAAAACCAATTTTGTTTGCGTTTTCATGGCACAATTTTTTTTTCCTAATAGTCTGATGTGTCCCATGTAAAATAGCGTTCGAAATTTGAAAATCGGACGAATAAAAAAAAAAAAAAAATTTTTTCACAAAGTGTGGTTTTTGTCAATTTTTATTACGTTTTGGGCTTTAAGGGTGACTTTCACCCCCTAAACTTTAATACAATCAAATTCGCCCTACACCCAGAAAAATAATTTATTTGGCGGCCAGCGTTTATTTGGTTTAAGTAAAATATTTATTTGATTTAAATAAATATTTAATTCATTTAGGTAACTATTTACTTAATTTAAATAAATATTCATTTCAATCAAATAAATACTTTACTTGAACTAAATAAACGGTGGCCGTCAAATAAATTTTTTTCTGGGTGTACACCCAGAAAAAGCGGCAAAACCCATTTACTGCTCATAGGACCCTCGCACATTGAAGAAACGCATGGGGTTCACATGTACCCTAGTTATGAGTCAGAGGGTAGAAAAAATGATGCATGAGTTCTAGGGTTAAATGTAAGAGCCTTTCTTTCCTCACCGTGTACGAGCGAAAAATCTGTACGAGAGAAAAGAGGAATGATAGAGGAGGGAAAGAAGAAGAAAAAAAAAAAAAAAAAAAAAAAAACTATAATTGCAGGGTGTTATAAGCTTTTTCGATTTAGCTACGGTATTCAGGGGGCGTGAAGCAATATCTATAATCCCCGGTGAGGCACGCTCACGTGGCTAAAGTTTCGGCGATCAATCGGCAATCCCGCTGTGCTATCACTCGCTTTTCCTATATACAACAATAGCGCACGACTGTATATCTATGTCTGCTCGTATACTTTTCGAAGCTCCGGATGAAGTCGTGGTGGTGGTGGGGGGAAGGGTTTGTGCCGGTGGTGGTCGAGAAAGCTCGACCTAGCTGTGATTTTAATAAAGCGTCTCTATCTCTCGGTGTTTATCCCACCGTGATAGAGTCTCGATAGGAAAAGCTCGACAGCTATTTCGCGCTTGCCGGAGCACCGAGATTATCCTCAGTGTTTGCTTCGAACTTCCATCCTTTTCCTTTTTTTCGGGAAGTAACGATTGATTAAATGAAAGAAGCGAAATTCATCGCAAAATTGAAACCCCCAAAAAATGTATCTCTCGGTCGTTAACCATTAATTCCACGGTTCTTCGGCTCCAAATTTTGATCTCTTTCGTTAACGTCGAAATGCGATCGACGAAATTATTTTCAGATTTTTACATTGATTTTACATTAGAGTTTTTTAAAATACTGTCCCATTGTCAGAAATCTATTGTTAATTTTACAAGGCCAAAAATTGGAGAATCGTAAATTTATCTATAATAAATGTTCGAGTATTTTTTTTTATATATCGTTGCGTTCCGTTTAAGGACGATCGAATCCTCGATAAATGCCTCGTTTGCTTATCGCCCTTCCAACTCCGGCGATAACATCGTCCGGATTATTAATGGGTCGGTCGATTATCGAGTCACTTAGCACAGTGAGATGATAGCAAAATTAAAATCCCGTTTATTTTTATCTCTCGATCCTTAACCATTAATTCCACGGTTCTTCAGCTCCAAATTTTGAGCCGTTTCGTTAACAACGAAATGAGGTCAGCGAAATTATTTTTGCAACTTACATTAATTTTTTTTTTTTTTTTTTTTTAATACGATCGTATTATCAAAAATCTATTGTTAATTTTACAAGAAAAAAAAAAAAAAAAAACAGAATTACAAGCTCGTCTAGAAGAAATGTTCGAATATTTTTTCACGTGCCGTTCACTTCCCGTTACGGACGATCGAAGCTCCGATAAATGTTCGGTTCGCTTATCGTCCTCCCGACTTCGGCGATATCATCGTTCGGATTACTAATGTTTCGGTCGATTATCGAGTCACCTAGCGCGGTGAGATAATAGCGCTCCGTGTAATCCTCGCGGAGTGTCCCGAACAGCGGACCTGAGGATAATTGAAAGAGTTCCAGGTGGGCGCGAAAAATCCTCATTATCGACCGGTGTTCGCGATTGCGATGATCCATGTGGTCGTTATCCTGCTCTTCGTTGTTGGAGTCCGTAAAAAAAAAAAATCCACCCTTATCCTATATTTTTTCCCGATACTCTCGACCTTCCTCATGGCGGTTCACCGCAATTTACCCAGCATGCTGATTCCTCTTCGAGCGTTGCGATGAGCCACGTGGTCGTTATCCGGCTCTTCGATCGTTATTCCCTGCGTTGTTGGAATCCGTCAAAGAAAAAAAAAAAAATTCCACCCTCATCCTGTATTTTCTCCCGACATTTCCATCTCTCGACCTCCCTCATGGCGGTTCGCCACAATTGACCCAGGATGCTGAGTCCTCTTCGGACGTTGCACAGTAAAAAATAATTTCGTAAAAATTAATTTGTTAAATAAGTGACAAACTCGTTTGTTCAGGTTTGAAATATACAAACCTGTCCTTCTATTTCCCAGGTCATTAACAATTTTTGTACTTTCGTCTATAAAACTTAGAGCCAGACGGTGCGAACCGAAAATTAACAAATAAAAAATTGTGAAAGTTTGTGGACAATGATTTGTAGAAAGTACAAACTTTTTTTTAGCCATGTGGTCGTTATCCTGATCTTCGATCGTTAATCCCTGCGTTGTTGGACTCCTTAATAAAAAAAAAAAAAGAAAAAAAATTCCCACCCTTATGCTATAGGGGAGAGCGGGGCAAAATGGGACAGTGGGGCAAAACGGGACTGCGGGGGTAAAACTCAATTTTCCCATAATTTTTGGATGCCCCATTTTGTCCTAACGATACATCTGGATTTTCAAGGCCATTTTGCCCCACTCACCTTCACCGCCACCATCCAAAAGTTATTGAAAAATTGCGTTTTGCCTCATTATCCCGTTTTGCCCCGCTATGCCATTTTGCCCCGCTCTCCCCTATTCTTTCCAGATTCTCCCGACGTTTCCATGTCTCGACCTCCCTCATGGCGGTTCGCCGCGGTTGACCGAGCACACTAGTGCCCTCTTCGGGAGTTTATCGCCTTTGAACGGATTTACGAGAAACGGATGAAACGCGAGGGTAATGCGGTTGTCTCCTCGTACACACGCGTACACACCCCTGGCGCTATTCACCTTCCCGAACGGTCCTCATTTCCTTCGCCCCGTCATCGCGGCTGGTTCGCCCACGCCGCCGCCGCGCCGAATTGCCCCGGACACCGGATGGACGCGCGCAATGACTGTTCCGGTTACATTGAGCTTGTTATACGACCTGCGGGCGCTATTCGTTAGCGTGTATTTTCATTAAAGCGGAAGGACAGCTCGCCGATCGAACGGTCGAATTCAACGTCGATGCTGGTAAACAGCTCATTATTTCACATGTTTTGTTAATTATCGAAAGCCGGTGTGCCGGTTCATCATAGTTTATTTATCGCATTCACCATAAATATCAACGACAAATATCGAATTTTCAATTCACTAAAAACAAATAAAAATCATCGATAATGCACGACAATAAAAAATAAAAAAAATTGGTGGACTCTGATAACACTTTTTGTGAACACTCGGCGTTCATGAGTCTCGGTAAAGATGTTTTCGGGATAAATAATAATTCACAACAAAGAACCTAACTTCGATCAGGATGTTGAGGTGTGCAGTGATTTTACGTTCATACATTGTACCGCTAATATCGTGCTTTACAAAACGCTTTGTTGTAAATGCTTAATAATAATTCCATATAATATTCCTAACCATTCGGCGTTGGCTCGCTATCCCGAAGTGGGTTGCGAGTCTTGCCACTGCGATCGAAGTCGATGCTAGTAAACATCTCATTATTCCAAATGTTCGTTATTAGAAGCAGGCGCGCCGGTCAGTCATAGTTAATTTTAGAGCTGGGAAAATACACTAAGTACTTGAAGCAGGTATCGAAGTATCGAGTACCGAGTATCCAGTACTCAGACCTTCAGCAATTTAGTTCTGTCAGTGCTCAATACGTAAGCACTAAAGGACTACCCATCGCTCAGTACTTCAAGTGCTTGATACTTCAATACGTACTTCAGGTACTTGATACGTCATACGTACTTCAGGTACTTGATGCTTCAATACGTACTTCAAGTACTTGATACGTCATACGTACTTCAGATACTTGATGCTTCAATACGTACTTCAAGTACTTGATACTTCAATACGTACTTCAGGTACTTGATATGTCAATACGTACCTCAGGTACTTGATGCTTCAATACGTACTTCAGGTACTTGATATGTTAATACGTACTTCAGGTACTTGATGCTTCAATACGTACTTCAAGGACTTGATACTTCAATAGTACTTCAAGAACATGATACTTCAATACGTACTCCAAGTACCTGGTACTTCAATACGTACTCCAAGTACCTGGTACTTCAAGTCCTCGATACTTCAATACGTCCTTCAAGTACTTGATACTTCGAAAGTACTTAAAATTCTTGGTACTTCAATACGTACTTCAGGTACTTGATACGTCAATCCGTACTTCAAGCACATAGGGTTTTTGGCCAGCTCCGGTTACTTTATCGTATTCAGCACGAGCATTAACGAGAAACATTGAATTTCAACTCACAAAAAAAAATAACAATCAGCAACAAGAATTTGGGGAGTCTCTGATAACAGCTTTCGACGTCCCTCAACATTCAGAAATCTCGGTAAAGTTGTTTTCACAATGAATAATAATTACCAACAAAAAATATAATTCCCATGAGCGTGTTGAGGTGTGCAGTGGGTTTTATCAATCAAATATAATAAACAACGAAAACAACATAATTTCCATCGGGACGTTGAGGTGTGCGTTGATTTCATAAATGAATACATTGTACCGCTGATATCGGGCCTTACAAAACGCTTTATTATACCTGCTTAATTCCCCATATGAATTTTCCTAATCACTCGGCGTTGGCTCGCCCTCTCGAAGCGGGCTGCGAGCAACGTGAACGGGCTTTGTACAACGTCCCCTCTTACCGTTGCCTCCGCTTGTTTCCCTCCAGCATCCGCACGGAGAAGCCATGGGAGCCTTGTAACAATTATTATCACAGCTCCCCTGTGAGCCCTGCGGGGCGGGCGGGCAGGGAGGGTTTTGATAGGGTGGGTAAAGGTACACGCGATGTTCTCTCGCTTCTCGTTCCTTTCCCATTTATATCCCACGGGCAAACCCGCAATGCGTAGACGTTACTGAATTACAATTTAAAAGTACATCAACGTGCCAACACGGCGGAAGCGCACCGTCGGAGAAATATGAATTTACTTTATCTTACACCGTAACGAACTCTCAACATCCAGGCATGTCGCTATAAAAAATTTCAATTTTCGTTTGTTTTTTTTTTTTAACTTGCAATTTCCGATGACAATAATACCGCATAATCGTAACTCGAACAGCGATAGCCGAGGATCGTAAATTTTGTCGCAGAGTTTATGCCGCATCGAGCCCTTCCTGATAGTGCCCCACATTTACAGATATCGTTCCAATAAATTGATGGAAATGTAGAGATATATATTTTTGGCAAACGCGGCTCCCGAGGTAATGTACAATTTTCGGAAGTACGTAGTTTCTCGGTCTTTTTTTTTTTAACGGAGTTATATTACGCGTATATGAACGATATATGATCATACTTTGGAAACGCGCAACTTCTGGGCAATTGCGAGTTGGTGACTCGAACTGGAGCGGATTCGATGGGTTTCCAGGAAATCCTGGAAACTGTCAGGGAATTAAAAAAATATTGTCAGGGAATTTAAGGTAATCCGTGCGTTCACTGTGCATAAGTTTCAGAGAAATGAGAGGGAATTGCACTTCGGGATGGTATAAAAATCTGAAAAAAATCAAGCATATTAAAGGTGCCTGAAAAGATTAATTTTGCTAATAATAATTCCAAAATGTTATTAACAAATTGATGAAACAAAACTTTTCAACAAATCTCCCGGAAACCTAGCTTTTTTAAATGAAAATAATTCGTTCATTTTTCTGAATACGTATGAATTTTTTCAGATTTTTAAAGTCACTTTAAATTTTGTAACTTTTTACACATTTTTTCCCATAATAAATAAAAAAACAATTCAAAGTGATTTTAAAAATCTAAAAAAATGTATACGTATTCAGAAATGTGAATGTGGGTGTTCAGTTTGTTAATAACATTTTGGAATCATTTTTCAAAATTAATATTTCAGCACCTATGCCTGATTTTTTCAGATTTTTATACCATCCAGAAGTGTCTGCAATTCTCTCTCATTTCTCTGAAACTTATGCGAAGTCAACACTATTCGCAAGGACTACTTTGAAAAGTCATCACAGAAATCGCCGACAAGAAAGGGAATTGCTATTTTTTTACTATTTTTAGTGGCAACCATGGTTACAACAATGTGTCCTTTCGCACCCAGAAAAATAATTTATTTGACGACCACCGTTTATGTGGTTTAAGTAAAATATTTATCTGCTTTAAGTAAATATTTCTTTCATTTAGGTAATTATTTACTTAATGTAAATAAATATTTATTCAGATCAAATAAATATTTTACTGAACCCAAATAAACGGTGGCCGTCAAATAAATTTTTTTCTGGGTGCCATATTCCCACCTTGGATCGTACGCGAAGCATGCAGAACTAATTTTGCACTTTTTTTTTTAAACTATTTTTAGTGGCAACCATGGTTACAATAATATGTCCTTTCGATATCCCCACCTCGGTTCGTACGCGAAGCATGGAGCATTAATTGTGCACTTATACGCGAGCTCACATCAGCGCACTGCGTGCATAATTATGGAACGAGAGGCAGGGAGGAGAGAGAGCGAACGTTTAATTGCGTATTCAACAGGCTGTTTGCATATTTAACGCTTGTTGTAACGATCCATGTGTTCACCGTAAATTATACATCTGCGAATTGACAGTAATATCGCGTGTCAGGCAAAAGGGGACGGGGCAAAACGGGCTTGCCAAGGAATAAAGATCATATCGATGAGTCCAGAGTTATAAATTAACGGCCAGTGGAAAAAAAGAAATCATAACATATCAAGTGCTGAATATGGTCGAACCCTATTAGCACATAAATCAATTATATATATATATACTAGCGGGTTATTGTGGCTCGCGCGCTTCGCGCCCTCGCACCCATTTCTGGACGAAAACCCTTATTATTCCAAATACTTCAAAAGACGGGTTCAATACTTGGATGGGTGACCGCGGTCACCCATCCAAGTACTGTCCCCCCCCCCCCCCCCCCCCCCCCCCCCCCTCGATTCTTGACACGGCGGCGACGGCGGCGGCGACAGCGGCGAAATCTTTTTATATTATAGAGATATAGATATATGGACTGGGCAATATTCACCACTTTCACCCTATGTTAAGAGTTTCCACTTTAGCCTCTGCCAGTGGCGCGATAAATTTTTGGTTAAAAAAAGTATTTCACGATAACGATACCCCATTTTGCCCCGATCTTCTCTACGTCAAGTTCATCGATCTTCGACAGAACTGTATCTTTACCGCTGTCTTCACGGTTGCAAAAGTTCCTTCGCATTAATTTAGCTTATTCCTGTCATTCCCGTTCCGAGACCGCTAATTTTCTTCTTTTCCCCTCCTATTTCCTGTTCGCCGCTTCGTTCGCTACGCGGGGCAAAACGGTCTTGTCAAGGAACAAAGACCATCCGGATGAGTCTGGAGTTATAAATTGACTGTGCAAAATAGAAAAATTCATAACAGGTGGTGAATATGGTTCGACCCTATTAGCACGTAAATCAATGATACATACACTATAAAAAAAAATTTGTTACACAACAAAATTTGTTAACATAAATTGTTTCTGAAATTTCAAACACATTTGCGTTCCAATTTTACAGTACATTGTTTAATTTTTAATGACATTTTTTTGCAAATTTCAGGCAAAAGATTTCAAATTTTAATGTCCGGTGTTTTTATTTCGTAAAAAAAGTACATTGATGTTCAGCTAACGGAAGTAATGTAAGCAAACTTCAAGTTCCGGTACAATAAATTTACAATCTATTTGTACAGCCTACACCGGACCATATTCGCGACTTTCACTCTATATTAAGACTTCCCATTTTATCCCCGTCTCTGCCACAGCCCCAATAAATTTGTTGCTAAAAAAAAAAATCTGTCACAATAATGCCGCCCCATTTCGCGCCGATCTTCTCCACGCCAACTCAATCAATCGTCCCCAGAGCTGCATCTTAACCGCTGTCTACGCGGTTGCAAAAAATGTCTTCGCATTAATTTCGCGTATTCGTGTTATTCACGTTCCCAGATCGCTAATCTTCTTCGTCCGTTTCCTCCTCGCCGCTTCGTTTGCCGGGCTGGGCCCTCGAAACTTTTCGAATTAACCCGACCATTCGGCCTGCAGCGGACGCCTGTCGCTTCTTTATTTCTTCGGGAATTCATTTGCCTCTTCCCCCTCCCCCACCTTTCCCCGGATCCTCCGTACGAGACGCAAAGCTTCTCGAGTGAGGGAAGACTATCCCGTAACTCCGACTTCTTCCTCGCGGAAAGGCCACCCTGGCGTGTTCTGACCTTTCCGCCGCTGCCTTTTTCCACTTCCTTTTTCCTTCCTATCTTTCTCTTTCTCCCTGGTCGCTTCGCGTTTCGGGTGACGCGGCTGCCACGTTACAGCCGCAGGGCGCACGAATCAGATATGAAAGATTCACGAGAGACCGAAATTGGCTCCTCGTGGAGTAAAGCTCAGGACCCGCCTCCTCTCCCCCCCCCCCCCCCCCCCCCTCTCCGCTCTCCCCCGAGAGAAAGACAAATTTTTTGGTATAAACAACGAGAGAGACGACGGCAAATGTAATGTCGCGAGGAACGAAGAAAGAGAGCGCGACAAGTGCTCGCTCAAGTGGATTCAGCTATTTTAGGCAAAGTAGAACGACGAACTACCCTGTTTACGCCTCCCTTGTGCGTTCTTCCCATCGTCCTTCGCTCTCTCTCGCGAAATACATTTTCCTCGCGAGTACCTTGCCAGAATAAAAAATTATGCGCTCCGGGCGGCTTTCGTGGTTGAATTTATCACAGCGGGAGACTTTCGAGGCATTGCCTTCGCACAAATCGATGTATTTTTTTCGAACGAAGAATTGACGGGTTTTACTTTTTTTTTTTTTTTTTTACGCTAAGGAAAATTCGTATGAAATTTAATGTAGGGGATTGGGAGTTTTTATGCAAAAACTGGTATATTAAAATTCATATACAATTCAATGAAAAATTAATGTTCAGTGTATTAAAAACATCGGCAATACTCTATTTTCAATAATTGACTTTACTTTCATTGTGAAAGTCCTTTAATTTTTGTAATTTAGTTTAACCTCAATGAAAAAGTACATTAATTTTCTCTCGCACTCGAAATACATTTTCCTCGCGAGTACCTTGCCAGAATGAAAAATTATGCGCTCAGGGCGGTTTTCGTGGTCAAATTTATGACAGCGGGAGACATTAGAGACATTGTCTTCGCACAAATCGATGTATTTTTTTCGATCGATGAATTGCCAATTTTTACATGTTTTTATTTATTTTTTTTAGACTAAGACAAATTTCTATGAAATTTAATGTAGGGGATTGGAAGTTTTCATGCAAAAACTGGTATATACAATTTCATGTACAGCTGCGATGAAAAATTAATGTTCAGTGTATTCAAAACATCGGGAACACTTTATTTTTTATAATTTACTTTAACTTCATTAAAGTAAATTAAAAGTACATTTTTTAAAATCATAATTGTAGAAAAAGTACATTTTTTAAAATCATAATTGTAGAAAAAGTACATTTTTTAAAATCATAATTGTAGAAAAAGTACATTTTTTCATCATAATGTACTTAAAATTTAATGTACCAGTTTTTTGCATAAAAACTCCCAGTCCGCTACATTAAATTTACAACTTTTCTTTGCAGCACGCAAAGTTTGTATTTACGGGTCGTTTAAGTTTCCTCAGGAATATCTCCCAGCCGCAGCCTCGTGCGACAACCAATCACATCAGTATTGACTGACGTTTTGCATTCATAACGAAAATCTTGCCACGCAAAACGGTCCGGCATTCTTCTGCTTCACAGCAGTCGATGTAAATCGTAAGTTGTCCGAGCCGCGAGCATTGTATTTTTTTCAAGCTCGAAACGAGTCCGACGACAGCACTAAAGCTGCTCGAACACGAAACTACGTACGAAACACAAACAGACCGTGGCGCATTCGACTCGTCTGTGTGACGGAAAACTGCAAACGTTGTTTTATTTACGAGGACTTTAAACCGTCTGGAGCCAGTGCGATGTCGACGTCCGACCATACACGGGTCTTTACTACTGGGAGTGCTCGACGCGCCAACAGAAAAAGTTCTTGCGGCAGGGCTCCTTGAGCCAAAAGGCCGGCACGAAAGACGGATATGCTCTGGCCGGAGCGACACCAGTCGGAGAACAGAGCCGAGAACAGGGCGGTCTACTACGTAGTCGAGCGAGCACTCGTCTCGTCTTCGCATAATGACGTCGAGCAATTATTTCGAGCTCCGAATTTTGGTCTTCCCTACAAACATATATATACATATATATATAGGGGAGACCGGGGTAAAATGGCACAGCGGGGCAAAACGGGACTGTGAGAGCAAAACTCAATTCTCCAATAATTTTTGGATGCCCAATTTTGTCCTAACGATACATCCGGATTTTCAAACCCGTTTTGCCCCACGTACCACCATCGCCACCATTTCAAAGTTATTGGAGAATTGCGTTTTGTCTCATTATCCCGTTTTGCCCCGGTGTGCCATTTTGCCCCGCTCTCCCCTATATATATATATATAACCTATAGGAGAGACCGGGGCGAGATGGGCCCCCTAAGCAAACAATGCGGCCACAACGCTGCCGACAGCATAATTTATTGTTTGTCATCCGACAATGATATTTTCACAATTTTATAGCGCGTCCGAAAAAAAAAAATTACGCTGAGAAAAAGGCATGGTTGGATTAAGCAAATGCTGGGTGACATACGTTCAAAGGTATATTTTGTTGATGCAACAAAAATGTTTGTTTCAATCTACAAATTTTGGATGAATTGAAGCAAATAGTCGTTTAACAAAACGATGCTTCTTTTGTACCAAAGAAATAACAGCATTGAACGTATGTCACCGCGACTTTTGGTTAAACCAACACATTTTTTTTTCTCAGTGTATCTGGGGCGACACGCGCTACCCTTAAATTGTTAACTTTTTTCAACCCCTGCCTGTACTGCACACAGAAAAAAAAATGATTTGACGGCCACCGCTTATATGGTTCGAGTGAAATATTTATTTGATTGAAATAAATGTCTATTTCATTTAAGTAACTATTTAATCGATTTAAATAAATATTTATTTAAATGAAATAAATATTTATTTAAATGAAATAAATATTTATTTAAATGAAATAAATATTTATTTAAATGAAATAAATATTTATTTAAATGAAATAAATATTTATTTAAATGAAATAAATATTTATTTAAATGAAATAAATATTTATTTAAACGAAATAAATATTTATTTAAATGAAATAAATATTTTACTTAAACCAAATAAACGGTGGCCGTCAAATAATTTTTTTTTACTGGGTGTATCCATGTATCTTGAGTTTCCCTACTCCCACCTATCAGCAGTGCTCATGCGCCAATAATCCGTCGTTTTCGGTGTTCCAGTTGTCTTGTTCAGGGTGGCCCGTTACGCCCCGCGTCGGCCTGATTTTTCGCCAGCCCATCTCGCCCCGGCTCTCCCCTACATATAACGTGAAACCGCTGTTGGTACACCATTGGAACGCGCTCCAGTGGATTAACGAGGAACGCTCCGCTGCCTATGCAGACCCGGAATCGGATGTTACTTTCCCACGAGCGAAGTACACCGCCGCGTATCCATGAAAAATAACTTGCCGCGCGGAGTTCTTGTCCGCTCCCTCTATATCTTTTTCACTGCGGAGCATCTTTTTTTTTTTTTTCCACACCACACTCGGCGTTCCGACTCAGCTGTTGGCTCTCGTTCCTCTCGACGCGATAGAGAGTGCTTCCTTTCTACCTGTCCCTTTTTACCCGTTCCCACTCGACTGCGTGTACACAGTTGCCTCGGCCGACTCGCTCCCTCCCCGCTTTCGTCCGACTCTTCATCGGTCTTTCTTCCCCCCCCCCCCCCCCCCCCCCCGCCCCGCCCTCTCCTCCTGTGTGCAACGGCCAAAGAAAACCACCGGGTCGAGACCGCCGCGCACGGCGAAAAAAAAAACACCATCTCAAATGCTTCGGCGAACGAGTTCTTCGGGTCGCCTCGCAAATTTACGGGGTCGTTTGATTATACGATTTCTAAAGAGTTTTTCCTCATTTTTTTTTTTTTTTTTTTTTTTTACCAGGCGATACAACTAGAAAGTGGAGACAGTAGTTACGGAGATGCGGGTCAGAGTCGCGGAGGCTTTTTTTTCCTTCTTCTTTCGATCGAAGTGAAATTAATTGGATATCTTTTGTCGACGAAAACGAGCGTCCTCGAGGAAAGAACATTTTGCCTCCTACAGCGGAGCTTCTTTGCTAATTCCGTCGGCGAGCGCGCATCTGTATTCCATTGATAACGAGAACGAATCGTCTGAATGCCGCTGGTCGCAGCAGGAAGGAAGAAACTTCTCATCCATTATTGGTCTTGCCGGTCCGTCTTCGAGTGCGTAATCACTGCCGGATGAAGTTGACCGTGTCTCGCGATTGTTTGAGTGCGGTTCCCGTTTATGTGCGGGACGTCGCGAAGCTGTGGTTATTCGCGACTGATTGATTCGTCGCTCGGAGCATCGAGCGGACGGCTCGATCACGCGTGCGAGATGAGCTCTCCGGGCTGGCGTTCCGGGCCATTGGGCGTGAACGGGCGAGCATCGACGCCGCGATTGTCCGGAGGACACGGCTCCGAAGCTTCGTGCCCTCTGGATCTCCGCGTCCTCCCAACGGAAACGATGGAAGTTCCAATCTATCGAGTACAGTAGAACCTCGTTTATCCGAGGTAGTGTGGGCGAGAGCGTACGTCGGATGAGTGACATCTCGGGCGCATTTACTTCCGGTGGGGACATCGACATCATCGAACGAGTGCAACGGAGAGCAACCAAATTGTCCGGAGGACACGGCTCCGAAGCTTCGTGCCCTCTGGATCTCCGCGTCCTCCCAACGGAAACGATGGAAGTTCCAATCTATCGAGTACAGTAGAACCTCGTTTATCCGAGGTAGTGTGCGCGAGAGCGTACGTCGGATGAGTGACATCTCGGACGCATTTACTTCCGGTGGGGACATCGACATCATCGAACCAGTGCAACGGAGAGCAACCAAACTGCCAGGGGGTCTCAGAGGCCTGGAGTACGAAGAGCGCCTAGCGAGACCAGGCCTACCGACGCTGGAAGACAGAAGAAAGAGGGGCGACCTGATCGAGACGTATAAAATCCTTAATGGGCACTACGCAATAAATGGACCCCACATTTTCAAACCCTCGAGAAATCCGCAGTTACGGGGACACAGGGCGACATTGGAGACGAGACCGTTCCGAAGAAACCCATGGAAGAATATACTATCGAACAGGGTGGTGAGTGCGTGGAACGCACTCCCAGCGGCAATAATTGAATCCGAGTCAATTAATCAATTCAAAAACAGACTTGATAAACACTTGTCTACCTAATGTGAAATACAAGATGCAAATATTATAGGTTGTAAACTTCCTTTCTGTAAATATTAATAATAATGATAATGATAATGATTTAGGGTAGACCGGGGCAAAACGGGGACGCTAAGCAATAAAACCTGCTACGATACCGAAAACGTAGATCCATTGTTTTTCACACCAAAGTTGTATTGGTATCGGTTTTGAGAGGATGTTTGAAAAAAACCATCTAGGGCTAAACGGGGTACCCTTCGATTTGACTTGCGGCAAATTTTGTTAGCTTCATTATTAGCCTATTTTGCCCCACGTCGATATGACATTTCAGGTCCCCGTTTTGCCCCACGACCCCGTTTTGCCTCGGTTTCCCATGCATCTTCTACCACTCACAACTCTACCAGGTAACATTACCAGAAAGCGTAACAAGTCTACTAGAAAACATCTCTACCATATTACAACTGTGCCGTATTGGAACTATACCAAAATCTCTACCAGCATTTAAATAAACTACCCTACCACTCTACCAGAATAAAAATAAAACTCTAACGGAATTGAAGTAGAACTTTACCAGAGTGGAAATAAAACTCTACTGGAATTACAATAAAACTATACCGGATTACAAAGCTACCGTACAGCCTTGTATTCCGGTAGAGATTTTGGTAGAGTTCTAATATGGTAGAGTTGTGAGTGGTAGAGATGTAAATGTGCCAAATCTCGGATAACACGGATAACATACTCAAGTCAAACTTATACTACCATTATATATATATATAAAAAAAATAACAACACTTCATATGAACTTCAAATTTATTGGTTATTGTAGTTACTGTTTAAATATAATTATAATTTAGTTAATCGACATTAACTTACATATAAACATAAGCCATGGACTCTAGAATCGGAACTGTTGTATTTGCAGCTCGCTGTATAAAGACGCAGCAAACTTGTACAAGTTTAAGCGCCTATGCAACAAACTAGCCGTTACGGACAAAAGTCCCTAACGGCTAATTCCGTTACGTAACGTAACAGAAGTCCGCTCGTGGGAATTGCAGCTTTATCCGTTTTATCCGAGTTTTCCGTATTATCCGAGCCTGCACCTCGGTTAACGCGGAGGGATCGTATATGTCTCGAGTGCCTCGGATTACGCGGAAGCTCGGTTCATCGAAGGTCGGATAGGCGAGGTTCTACTGTAGTGGATTCGCACCCGCAGCCCGACGCAGCCTCCGGCGATGTTCTCTTGGTTGCGTACACTGATAGGGGAAAGTGGACGAATATCAGCTGGTGGAGACCTAATACTCGCGGGAATGATTTTCAATGATCGGACAGCGATATGGAGATGAGTCTTGGCTGGAGCGGTTAGGGACGTCGGAACAAAAAACCGTCGAGTTTAATTCCAATGCTTCAGCTGGTCCAGAATGGTATTCTGCGATGCCAGTGCGAAAAAGGGGTCTGTCGACGAAATTGCGAAGTTGGCCGCACGAGCCGGAAGCAAGTACCACAGCAGCACGAGCCGAAGGCGAGTTGCGGTCCGAGCTGCAGGCGAGTTGCGGTCCGAGCTGAAGGCGCTGCCTACCTCCTAACTGCCGCCGGGGGGCCGCTTTTTCGCACCAGTATCGCATACTGCTTTTTGTAACAAATGCACAAAAACTCCCACTTTTTATGCATGTGGTGGGCGAAAGCGTAACTAGAGTGTTAAAAAAGCGTGCGGAATAGTACCTATAATGTTAAAAATAGTGTGCGGAATAGTAGCTGGAATGTTAAAAAAGTGTGCGAAAAAGTAACTTGTGTTATTTGCGTATGCGCAGTATTGTTATCGCACGCCTCACTAAAAAGCGCCACTTTTGCCACCCGTCACAGGCACGAAAAGGGGGGACTTTTTGTGCATGCGTTACACAATTAGTACATTTTGATACGAGTGCGAAACAACTTTTTCTGACGATTGTGAGTCTGCACCACGAGCCGAAGGTCAGTGTTGCAATCGCATAAGTTAAGAAAACATTTTTCGCACGAGTATCGTAAAAAAATTTATTTCCAAGGTGAAAATGGGAGGTTTGGGAAATCGCCATTTTCGTCCCGGATGAAATAAAAGTAACTTTACCCCGACAGATTTCGCCGATGTTTGGACCAAAAATTCGCACACTGAGAAATTAAATTGTTTTTTTTCGACAAAAACTGCCCTCAGGTCTTTGGAATAACAAATTGTTCAAAATCATTGGAATTTCAATTTGCTTTCTGAATGACTATTGTAAGGTAGAATGTATTGGCTGAAAATTGTTTTTACGTCAAGGGCATTTCTTTTTTGTATGAAGAATAATGGAAGTGGATTTTCAATCTAGTAACCCGATTCACCGTCCCGCTTGTCCCATATTCCGTGAACACTGGTCGTTATTGTCTGTCGATGTAACACGCCAACGGACCGTTGACATATTTTATAATAGAGTTTGTTCAGATCCTCGCCTCCATCGCGAGAGCCTCCCCCCCCCCCCCCCTTCCTTCCTCGCGGCTAATATAGATCTGGTAATTCACACACGTGAACTGAATTTCTTATTTCTTGCAGACATTTTTCACTATTTGCGCTCCGTGATCGAGAAAATCGGGGAGAATTCCTCGCCCGTACAACCAATTTTCCAAGCTCCATTTTCACGCCTTATGAAATAAATTTTTGTACGATACTCGTGGGAAAAATGTTCTCTTAAGTCATGCGATTGCAACGCTCGCCTTCGGCACGTGGTGCAGACTCACAGTTGTCAGAAAAAGTTTTTTCGCACTAGTATCGTAATGTACGATTTTGTAACACATGCACAAAAAGTCCTACTTTTCGTGCCTTGTAACGCGTAGCAAAAGTGACGCTTTTTAGTGAGGCGTGCGAGAAAAATACATGCGCAAATAACACTAGTTACTTTTTTGCACACTTTTTTTTAAACACTTCAGCTACTATTTCGCACACTTTTTTAACATTCTACTTAATTTCTCGCACGCTTTCGCCACACCACATGCATAAAAAGTGGGCACTTGTTATGAGAGCGCCCTCCTATCTCGTGGCTAATATAGATCTGGTAATTCACACACGTGAACTGAATTTCTTATTTCTTGTAAACAACCAATTTTCCACAGTCATCGAGTGCCTAAAAAAAAGTGTCTTATTTCGGAGCAACCGAGATCTTTCCATCAAAAGATCGATTCCGTCCTCCGCAAGCATTTCTTCATCTTCCCCGACCCTTTTATCTCCACCATCGCGACTTTGCCCGAGAAAAGAAATGAAGACAAAAGAAAAAATTACAATTTCACCCAACCGCCCGCGGCCACTTGCAGCCGTCGCACTCACCCGTTTATTTATTTTCATTAAAAATTGTTTAAAATATTTATATCCACCGTGCTACTTCCCATCGCACATAGAGCGAGTTATGTCGGCTCCGCCAGCCTCCGGCCTGTTCGCGAATGTTTCACCCGGCCGTTCTCTCATCCCCCGTACGAGATGAGAACTCTGCCCGGTAAAACAATTCTCGAGTGAATTACTCGGCTCGCGGTCGAGAGTATAATTATTATGCCGGGAAGCAATTGTTTAGGGAGTATCCTCGGCCATTGTAATAGTTTGTAATAGCCGTGAGCGAGGTCGGGAATTCGTTGTTCTGGATGCTTCCGGCCTGCGGTACACAGACCGGGTACTTGCGGGTCGGTAAAGAAGATCCCCGCGGATCGCGGTCAACGCCGTGTCGCGCATCCCTCCCGCTGGGGACGGAGGAGTGCGTTCGACATAAACGCGGAAATAACGGGTCGCGAATACCCACATTCCCGAACGGGAACTGGCATCGAGGCCGCGGGGAAATCCAGGGCTTTGATTTAATCCCACGGAGCATCGCGCATCGAGCGGAGAACCTTCCCTCGGATATCCATTCTTAAGTTTCCGCGTGTGTCCTTTGAGGAGGATTTCCAAATGCGGAAAATCCGTTCTATCCGAAAATAGAGGCTTTACCGCGGAAATAAAGCGAGTATGGGATATAGACGAGTAGATGGTAAGAGATCCGGCGCGTACGTTCGTGTGTGCGATGAGATATGCACAAACGCAGGTGACGACGATGAGTGACGTTCGCAGCCTCGAGCCGACGATTCGCTCCTCTGCGGCCTTTCCTTCACGAATTTCCGCCGTAAACTCCGCGCGACGATGAGAACTTCGACCGTGCGCGAGTTCGAAATGAATTGACAGTGGGTGAAAGAAGCTTCTCGCAATTGGATTAAATTTTAGACCGTCAAAGGCTAAACTGGCGGCAAATGTTGAACAACCTTTACTCAAGCCAACGGGCAATGATTTTACTTGCTATCCGTGGCATTTTTCGAACTATCGCTATATGGTAAATATAACTTTTGCGAAGAAGCCCCGACATACGTTCCTCTACTTCAGGTAACTGAATAAGAAATTCAATTCGCGTATGCTGCGGAATCTCGAAACGTGATGTATGTAATGTGCTATATATAAATATATACATAGATAGATATATATGTATATTCGCAATTGGATTCAACTTTCCACCGTTAAACGCTAAACTAGCGGCAAATGCTTGACAACCTTAACCCACGCCAACGGGCAATGACTTTACTTCCTATTGATTGCATTTTTCAACTTTGCATAGGATCATTGCATAGATCCATTGCTTTTCACACCAAAATTGTATTGCCACCGGTTTTGGAAGGTTTGAAAAAAAAAAAAACCGTCTGGGGCAAAGCGGGGTACATGTCCCCATATTGCCCCATGTCCCCGTTTTGCCTCAGTTTTCCCGTAGACTTGTACAAAACGGGGACGCTAATCAATAAAACCCGCTAAAACGATACCGAAAGCATAGATCCATTGTTTTTCACACCAAAATTATATTGGCACTTGTTTTGAAAGGATATTTAAAAAAAACCATCTGGGGCAAACCGGGGTACATGTCCCCATTTTGCCCCATGTCCCCGTTTTGCCTCAGTTTCCCCGTAGACCGGTACAAAACGGGGACGCTAAGCAATAAAACCCGCTAAAACGATACCGAAAGCATAGATCCATTGTTTTTCACACCAAAATTATATTGGCACTTGTTTTGAAAGGATATTTAAAAAAACCATCTGCGGCAAAACGGGGTACATGTCCCCATTTTGCCCCATTTCCCCGTTTTGTCCCGGCTTCCCCTACTAATTATAACTTGCTCGAAGAAACGCCGGTATACATTCCTCCGCGTCAGGTAATTGTATAAGAAATTCAATTCGCGTATGCTGCGGAATCTCGAAACGTAATATATATAATATGCCATAAAATGCTGCATATAAGCCATAAAATGCTGTATAATATGCCATAAAATGCTGTATATAAGTATATTGCGAATATATATATATATATATATTCGCAATTGGATTAAACTTTCAACCGTTAAACGCTAAGCTAGCGGCAAATGCTTGAAAACCTTAACCCACGCCAACGGGCACTGACTTTACTTCCTGTTCATTGCAATTTTCCACTATCGCTATATACTAAATATAACTTGCTCGAAGGAAGCCCGATATACGTTTCTCTACTTCACGCAAATGAATAAAAAATTCAATACATAATTCAGATACAATTAAGATTCTACAGCGTATGCTGCAGAATCTCGAAACGTGATATATATATCATGCCCCATACACGGATACATATAATATGCTATATATAAAATATATACATCGATATTGCAATTCGCAATTGGATTCAACTTTCCACCATTAAAGGCTAAACGAGCGGCAAATGTTTAACAACTTTTACTCTCGCCAACGGGCGCTGACATCGCTTCCCATTCATTGAATTTTTTGACTATCGCTATATACTAAATATAAATTCCTCGAATAAAACCCGGTGTACGTTTCTCTACTTCACGTAATTGAATATGAAATTCAATTCGCGTATGCTGCGGAATCTCGAAAGGCGATATATATAATATGCCATACATAGATACATATAATATGCTATATATAAATATATATAGATAGACATGTATTTTTGCAAGACGGCTGCAGCGAAGCAGAAACCTACGGTGTCTCTCAACTGTGCGGTCTAATTTCATCGAATGTCGATAAAATTGAAAAAAAAACCGATGAAACTCCATTGTACTACTTATAGCGAGTTACTTTTTCTGTTTGACCGAGAGCCTCACAGTGATATATTTTTCCGACGGTTATTCGGAACGGCGGAGAAATCAGGACGATATAACTCGTTGATCTCGTAACTCCGGAGCGGAGCTTTATATCATCGGTAAAAATGAACTCGCCGAGTCGATAATCCACGATAGAGTGTAATCTGAAAAAGTATCACGTCCCATCGTTGAGCGTCGAACAGACTGAAACACCGCGTTCTCGGTGTCTCAGTCTGTTTCGTACATCTATTTTTAAGGGCGATAGCGTCGGGAGGTAAAAAGAAGCAACATTTGATACGAGCTCTCGGTTGCGCGCCGCGGACCCGAGGAAGCCTTTCTCTCTCCATCCTTCTCTGGTTAACCAAACGAAATTACCACCTGTTTGTCGCCCGCAGCTCGGCCACCCTCGTATGTTAAAACTACCCACCGAACGGAACCTCTTAACCCGAGTCACGAATGTAATAAAATCCCGGACGGAGACTCTCGCCGGATGAGGTGAGAAAAGCGTTTTAGAGTCTCTCACTCTTCTTAACACGCTTCGAGTTACACTCGTTACACCTGCCGAAGAATAATGTATCGAATGCTTTTTTTTTTACACGAACTACACATTCTGTATGCCCCTCTAAATCACTGGAGGAGAATCGTTACAGCCCTGTTACAGTTAAATTGCCACCTGTTTGCCATTGGATTTTTCGTCCCCATCGCTCTACCAGTGTACTCTGATCTGACACGGCAGCGTTTCGATACCAGGTGGATGACTGGCTTTTTTTTTAGACTTTTTTTTTAGAGACTGTTTCGATCAACGTTTTTGTTTTAAGGTGGGAAAACATTTGAACTTTTTTGCTTCCTCATAAAGGAAGGTTTTTATTCGAGAAAAATTTTGTTTCGAGATTTTCATGTAAACATGTTCAGAATGTTCCAAAACGTGGAATAATCACCATTTACAAAAAATGTCTGGATGTATATGGATGTATATGTGTCAGGCCTGTCAAATTCAATCGTCTATAAATTAAGAACGGTTTTATCAATCGGGTTAAAATTTGGCATGCATGTAGTGCAGTTGAGTTCCTCTGTTTGTTGCAATTGACGCAATAATTGTAACATTCGTTTACACTTTATCAGATTCTGGAACTTTTGAAAAAAGTGTGTTCGCGCACTAGCTTTCGCAAATTTTCTGTTATCGGTCTGAGATTTTCTACATAAGTAGACTAACATCAAACAATTTTCGCTATTTAATTTGGTAAGAATCGGTCGACATAAAAAATATAATTTCTAACAATCTAACTGTTACCATTTTTTTTTTATAGATATTTGCCTAAAAAATGCGACGTAAATAAATTATTATGGGCCCATGTTCCCTATCGAATTTGGCAAGAATCGACCCACCCGTTTAAATTTTATAAAATTTTGAAGTAAAAAAAAAATCGTACCTCATAACAGTCGCACGTTTCCGTTTCAAATATTAAGGTAAAAGTTAAAAATACGTATCAGATTCGTGATCAGTGCAAAAAATACACCAGACGTAGTACCGAAATTACGAACTTTTTTTATAGAATTTTTTAAACCAGAAATGCGTAATCATCAGCTTTAGAATCTTCGGGCACAAACTCCACTTCGCGTCCTTCTTATTTCACGTGATTATTGAAAAATATAATTGAATTATCATTCAATAAAAAAAAAATTTACTTCACAGAGGAAACTTGGTCTTCATACATATGAAAAAATGGTGCAAAGTAATTTGCACATGCGAATTATATTACAAAAAATTTTGCGCATAGGAATTTTGCCATGAGGAAGCGAAAAATGATCAACGAACTTCTTCATACAAAAACCAACGCGCAAAATTCTAATAAACGAGGACGCGCAAATTATGTTAGTACTTGTACCATTCTTTACTTTTCCGACAAACAGGTATTTTCTAATACCTATTGCTATAATATGGTAAATCCATCGTGTCCTATCTCATACGATCGTCCGTCGTTAAATCACGACGGGCCACCAACGACCTATCAGCCATTAAAGAAAATTGCCACTTGTCTCCCATCATATTGTCCACTTTGCGATAAACCGCCCGGTCGCCAGACACCTCTAACGGCCGAATCCCATTCTCTCCACGTTCATGAGAAGTGGACTTTCCACTTTGCTTCCGCACACCCGTCGTCCGACCGCTGGACCGTTTATCTTACACACACAAAAAAACTCCCTCGAACAACAGCCAATTTCTTATCATCTCCCCTCAATGGCCACACGGGCGCGACTAAACATCCGGTCAGCTTTGCTCGCAAGCAGTGAAAAGGTCGCGTTAAATTTTATAACCCCGACGTACACCGGTGAGGACACTCACGGGTCCTCGACCGTCCGGCACTTCGGCTTCGAATTGTTACCCGCTCTATATTTATTTTCATACCGTTTTTTTTTCTTCTTCTGAAGTGTCCAACGCTCCATTGGCAACGATAATTCAACCGGCGGGCATTTCACTCGGCCCGGAAGGTTCCCCGCAAGATCGACGCGGCCCCGAGCGAGGATGAGATCTTCCGCAAACTTCCTTCATATCTCAATCTTTCGACCCCAAACCCATCTTCCCGACCGAGATCCGAAGCTCCGATCGACGGAGTTACATCTCCACTGGGAAAGAGGCGAAAGAGTTCCGAGGGTGTTTTTTTTTTTTTTTTTTTTTTTTTCTCCCGAATTTCCTCAAACGAGCTTCTTCCCCTGGCGCGCGGAAGAGGTCACTGACCTCTTCGCAGCGTCCTCTTCGTTCTGCTTATTTTTTGCTCGTTCGATCTTTATCGTCTCTGTCACGGCCCGTCCGTCGCATGGCGGACCACACGCATTTCTTTATGTCCCGCCGGGGTGGGGCAAAAGGAAATATTTACAAAGTCGCCGAACAACATATAGTCACCGAGAATGGAATTCCCATCACGTAGAGTCGCGGGGGGATTCGAAGAATCTACGTGCCGCGATGAACCGCGCGTCCTCTTTCGCTACAACCTCGAGCTTGATGCTAACATTTTATGTTTACTTTTTTTTTTTCTTGACCAAGGATTGATGTGGAACTCGTGACTAGGAATAATCGTATTATTTTGCGGTGAAGCAGTAATTAAAACACACCAACTCGTCTATTTTTAGTGAGACGTGTCGGCAAATAATTTTCATTTTTTTAATTGGTTTTTTTTTTTTTTTTTTTTTTAAATCGTGATCTACATTGCTCGAGTAGTATTTATTTATGGCAAAAGTTAGTTTTCTCTTCGAATCTTGGCCTCACGCTCCCTTCACAAAATCAATCCCCTCTCCCCCCCCCCCCCCCCCCCCCCCCCTTTCCCAGGGCGTCCCAAGACTCTACCGAAAATAAACTTTGTCGTTTCTCCGCGCGACGAACTTCTACAAATAATTTTTATTTTTTGGTTGTTATTTTGTACTTTTGTAAAAAAAAAATAAATATTGAATTGCGAGTTAATTTGCCCGAGTAGTATTTATTTATGGCAAAAGTTAGTTTTCTCTTCGAATCTTGGCCTCACGCTCCCTTCACAAAATCAATCCCCTCTCCCCCCCCCCCCCCCCTTTCCCAGGGCGTCCCAAGACTCTACCGAAAATAAACTTTGTCGTTTCTCCGCGCGACGAACTTCTACAAATAATTTTTATTTTTTGGTTGTTATTTTGTACTTTTGTAAAAAAAAAAATAAATATTGAATTGCGAGTTAATTTGCCCGAGCAGTTTTTATTGATGGCAAAAGTTTGTTTCCTTTTCGAATGTTGGCGACACGCTTCCTTCACAAAACCAACCCCCCCTCCCCAGGGCGTCCCAAGACTCTACCGAAAATAAACTTTGTCGTTTCTCCGCGCGACGAACTTCTACAAATAATTTTTATTTTTTGGTTGGTATTTTGTACTTTTGTAAAAAAAAAATAAATATTGAATTGCGAGTTAATTTGCCCGAGCAGTTTTTATTGATGGCAAAAGTTTGTTTCCTTTTCGAATGTTGGCGACACGCTTCCTTCACAAAACCAACCCCCCCTCCCCCTCCCCAGGGCGTCCCAAGACTCCACCGAAAATAAACTTTGTCATTTTCTTCGCACAATGAACTTCTGCAAATAATTTTCATTTTTTGGTTGGTCTTTTGTACTTTTGTAAAAAAAAATATTGAATTGCGAGTTAATTTGCCCGAGCAGTTTTTATTTATGGCAAAAGTTTGTTTCCTTCTCGAATGTTGGCGACACGCCTCCTTCACAAAACCAACCCCCCCTCCCCAGGGCGTCCCAAGACTCTACCGAAAATAAACTTTGTCATTTTCTTCGCACAATGAACTTCTACAAATAATTTTCATTTTTTGGTTGGTATTATGTACTTTTACAAAAAAAAAAAAAAAAAATTGCATCGCGAGTTAATTCGCTCGAGCAACATTTATTTATGGCAAAAGATAGTTTCCTCTTCGAATCTTGGCCTCACGCTGCTTTCATAAAACCACCCCCCCCCCCTCACCTCACCAGGGCGCCTCAAGACTCTACCGAAAATAAACTTTGTCGTTTTCTCCGTGCAATGAACTTCGCAGCTCGAACGCCGAGTAACTCTAAAAATAAAAGCGAGGATTGTAAATCTAGCATGTTGACAATTTCAAGAACCCTTATCTCGCCTGTCCGGAATAGCCGAAGGGGTGCTCGCGATGCTGGCCAGCGGCAACTTTTGCAATTCCCAATGACAAATGTTCCCTCGTACGATGGTTCTTCCTGCCCTGCTTTTGCCCTCGACTGTCCCATACTGTCCGAGCGCTTCGCGCTTTCAAAATCAAGAATAGATCTCTCTCGACGCGTTGCCGTTGTATTCCACTTTCGATGTAAATTCCTTCGTCGCCCCGCGGCAAACGCGGTCGAGAAAGCGGCAAGAAAAGTAAATAATAAGCTTCGTACCTCGCAATAAAGCGTGCATTTCAGCTCAATGTTTTTTCTTTCTTACTCTCAACCGAAAGCATTAAGCACAAAAGCGTAGGCAAGAGTGGAGGGCAAACGGAACCAAGGGGCAAAACGGAGTACGTATACAATTTTTTTTAGCAAAACGTAAAAAGTATCGTCGAAAATGGAGGTCCGTTTTGCCCCACTCGTCCTTATCGATGGATGAAGCAAAAATCGAATAAATAACAAATCCAGTGACAAATTTCGACGCGGGTGAAACGCCGAATGGTTGTAATCAACCCAAAGAAATTTTCATCTATAAGGCAATAAGCGTGCATTTCGTAGCAATATCTTTTTTTTTTACTCTCAACCGAAAGCATTAAATACAAAATCGTAGGCAAAGGTGAGAGAAAAGCGGAACCAAGGGGCAAAACGGACCGAGTGTACACATTTTTTTGCATGACGTAAAAGTATCGTCGTAAATGGAGGTCCGTTTTGCCCCGCTCATTCCTATCGACGGATGACGCAAAAATATAAGAAATAAATGAATATAGCAACGAATTTCCACGCCGAAGAAATTTTCATCTATAAGGCAATATGCGTGAATTTCATAGCAATATTTTTTATAACTCTCAACCGAAAGCATTAAACACAAAATCGTAGGCAATGGTGAGAGAAAAACGGAACCAAGGGGCAAAACGGACCGAGTATACAATTTTTTTTTGCATGACGTAAAAGTATCGTCATAAATGGAGGTCCGTTTTGCCCCGCTCATCCCTATCGACGGATGACGCAAAAGTATAAGAAATAAATAAATATAGCAACGAATTTCCACGCCGAAGAAATTTTCATCTATAAGGCAATATGCGTGAATTTCATAGCAATATTTTTTACAACTCTCAACCGAAAGCATTAACCACAAAATCGTAGGCAATGGTGAGAGAAAAACGGAACCAAGGGGCAAAACGGACCGAGTATACAATTTTTTTTTGCATGACGTAAAAGTATCGTCATAAATGGAGGTCCGTTTTGCCCCGCTCATCCCTATCGACGGATGACGCAAAAGTGGAAGAAATAAATTAATTTATCAACGAATTTCCACGCGGGTAAAATAACGATTCGATGTATCGACGCCGAAGGAATTTTCGTCGATGAAGCGTGTCGAATTTTGCATGCCTACAATGTTGTTCGTTCGCCTCGTCGGAGTAATATGCAAATTTCTGTAATGCGAAATCCGCGCGACATCGACGGGACGAAACGCTGACACGGTGAAAATAATTTCCGCTTTGCTGATGCAGCATCACAAAGCGCCTTTTGCTCGGCTCCTAAGTGGATTGTGACTGTGGAGAGAAAGTCTGGACTGGCGTTTGAGTTCACTCAGCGAAAGCACCAAGTAGTTTAGTCTACTTATGTCAGCCGAATTGATGAAGTGGCACCCAACCGCGGGGGCACTGTGTTTACTATATGTATATATTATGCAGGCCTCTATGACTCGGATAGTCTGCAGCGCCTTGATTAATAGATCAACGTTAGTCCTGTACCATGGCGCAGGGTGCAATAATGTCTCAATTGCGCACTATAAGGACGACGGGTGTGAGATACGAGCTGAGAGATTGTGAGAGACGGCGGGAGGTCGCGACTTCGGCGGTCAATTAATCGTAGCTGCACAAACCACGCCACCCGATAGGTACTCATTATACAGAAAATCGATAAAATCGATCAAAAAGTTCAAGCAATTTTTTTTTTTCATTTTTTTTTTTTTTTTTTTTTATATCCGAGGAATTGATGTATGTGCATTGCATGTATATGAGGGTATAGTTCAATCTCGTATATGGCGGTCAATTAATTACAGCTGATTAAGCCACGGTATCCATCAGTTACCTTTTATCGATCGATCGAAAAGTTCAATCAATATTTTTTTATTTCGTTTTTTCTTTATATTCGAGCTATTTGCATATTTGTATTACATATATACATGCACATATGTAGTTCAAGCTCGTATATGGCGGCAAATTAGTTACAGCTGTTTCAGTCGCGATATGCATTAGTTGCCGATTACCAATCGCTCGACAAATTCAATCAGATTTTTTGTTTAGATTTTTCTTTTATATTCGAACTATTAACATATATGTATTATATATATATACATATAAATGTGTAGTTCAAGCTCGTATATGGCGGTAAATTCGTTACAGCTGTTTCAGTCGCGATATGCATTAGTTGCCGATTACCCATCGATCGACAAATTCAATCAGATTTTTTGTTTAGATTTTTCTTTTATATTCGAACTATTTACATATATGTATTATATATATACATATGAATGTGTAGTTCAAGCTCGTATATGGCGGTAAATTAGTTACAGCTGTTTCAGCCGCGATATGCATTAGTTGCCGATTACCAATCGATCGACAAATTCAATCAGATTTTTTGTTTAGATTTTTCTTTTATATTCGAACTATTTACATATATGTATTATATATATACATATGAATGTGTAGTTCAAGCTCGTATATGGCGGCAAATTAGTTACAGCTGTTTCAGTCGCGATATGCATTAGTTGCCGATTACCGATCGATCGACAAATTCAATCAGATTTTTTGTTTACAGTTTTCTTCTATATTCGAACTATTTACATATATGTATTATATATATACATATGAATGTGTAGTTCAAGCTCGTATATGGCGGTAAATTAGTTACAGCTGTTTCAGCCGCGATATGCATTAGTTGCCGATTACCGATCGATCGACAAATTCAATCAGATTTTTTGTTTAGATTTTTCTTTTATATTCGAACTATTTACATATATGTATTACATATATACATGTAAATATGTAGTTGAAGCTCGTATATGGCGGCAAATTAGTTACAGCTGTTTCAGTCGCGATATGCATTAGTTGCCGATTACCCATCGATCGACAAATTCAATCAGATTTTTTGTTTAGATTTTTCTTTTATATTCGAACTATTTACATATATGTATTATATATATACATATGAATGTGTAGTTCAAGCTCGTATATGGCGGTAAATTAGTTACAGCTGTTTCAGCCGCGATATGCATTAGTTGCCGATTACCAATCGATCGACAAATTCAATCAGATTTTTTGTTTAGATTTTTCTTTTATATTCGAACTATTTTCATATATGTTTTATATATATACATATGAATGTGTAGTTCAAGCTCGTATATGGCGGTAAATTAGTTACAGCTGTTTCAGTCGCGATATGCATTAGTTCCCGATTACCGATCGATCGACAAATTCAATCAGTCTTTTTATTTACTTATTATCTTTCGTTCGAGCGATTTATATATGTATATTGCATATATGTAAATGTGTGGTTCTAGCGCATATATGCGCAAGAACAGGGAAGAGCGAGGGGGCGTTGATTCAACACTTTTATCGGGTTTGAGGTGGGCACGAGGGTCAAATATACGAACCGCTTGATCCATCTCACATCCCTTCCCACTCACGGTGTGCGGTTTCAGCGGGCTCTTTTATTTTTCACTGCCTCGTTTCATCGTTAATTCAGCAGACACGTTAATTCGTTCTCGCCGGGCTTTTCGCGTAATACCAAACACCAGACATACGTATATACACGTGCCCACCTATTTAGCCTATGCGGTAACCCAACCCGGAGATCGCGAGAGTGGCAGAAATTACTCGTCGGCCCCGGCCAATTTCCGGAATTTAGCGTGTAACTGTTTTGAAAGTAGAACGGAGCGTAATTTTCTTAATTTTTCGGGGGGCTAACAATTGTTTTTTTTTGTTACATCTATGACCTCTCGGGACAAACGAGATCTCGCTCACTTTTTCCCTCTCGAGATGCCGAGAGGTCAATTTCAGTAGAGCGTCGAAACAATTTCCGACGAAAATAAACTTTAACCACAATTTTTTGTTAATAATTTTTTTTTTCGTATCTTTTTTTTTTTGTTAAAGGTTGGATGACTGAGCTGTAAATTCAATACGAAAACTACATTTCATATGCGGAAAACTCGCAGCAAATTTTCGGTATTCAGCACGCAATTGTTTTGAAAGTAGAACGGAGCAAAATTTTCTTAATATTCCGGGAGCTAACCATTTTTTTTGTTACATCCATGACCTTTCGGAATTAACGAGATCCCGCTAATGTTTTCCTTCTCGAGATACCGAGACGCCAATTTCGTCGGAAATTGTTCCGAGAACAATTTCCGACGAAAATAAAGTTTTATCACAATACAAAAAAAAAATTTACATTTTTCTGTGGTAAAATGTTGAATGAATAATCTGTAAATTTAATACGAAAACTAAATTTTTTTTTATGCGGAAGACTCGCAGCAAATTTCCGGAATTCAGCGTGTAACTTTTTTGAAAGTAGAACGAAGCGTAATTTTCTTAATATTCCGGGAGCTAACAATTTCTTTATACATCCATGACCTTTCGGAATTAACGAGATCCCGCTAATGTTTTCCCTTTCGGGAGACCGAGAGGTCAATTTCAATAGAGCGTCGGAACAATTTCCGTCGAAAATAAATTTTTATCACAATTTTTCTTGAATACTTTCATTCACGTCTTTTTGTGGTGAAGGGTTGGATGAATGAGCTGCAAATGTAATACGAAAACTACATTTTGTATGCGGAAGTCACGCGGAAAATTCTCCATTCTGAGATTAACCTTTTAATTTCCATCTCCCGCGAAAAGAAAATTCATAATAAAAATGGTCCGTTTTGCACCGGTATTCCATTTTCTCCCATCCGGTTCCATTTCGCGGAGAAGATCGGGCGCGCTTCCTTCCAAGCAATTTCTATCCTTTTCCGCTTTCGTACACAGGTATCATTCGGTGTTCGAATTTTTCCTCCGAATTCGGTCGAATTTTTCCTGTACACACCGGAAAGAAACTACTTCGTCGCGCCGAGAGCTGCAGAATGCATGGCGTGAAATTCGATCCGCGAGAGCTCGCCGAGACGACACTCGCTCTTATTGTAGGGACTGGCACGACGTCTTACATCGCACTCGGTAAGGTGGGCTGCACCGAAAGCGCGCGCATTAACTCGTGCTCCAGAAATTTACACCGCACCGAATTTTTATGGTACGGCTGTACGAGAGTCTGCCTGACGGCGAGTCGACGCAATCGCACAGTAACTAGACATGTTTAGTATTTTTTTTTATATACAAATGAAAAATGTATATATAGTTATATATCGCGCGCACTGAGTCAAGCGTAAAAGGCAAAGTGATATGTAAAATAGGACCCGTGGGAAATTCTTGACACGGAAATCCGCGGTGAATCATTTTATATAAGTTTATTTTTTTAATTTTATTTTTTTTTACTCTTTCTCAATATACCTATATAAATAATATACGCGCAACTCCCTTCCCTTTCTCTCGAACTAACTTTTGCCGTCTTGGTTTTTTTGCAATATATTTTTTTTCGACCTAGAAACAAAGTTACGAGCACAATTTTCCATTTATTCGCGCACCGAGCTATTTGAGCGAGGGAGTTAACAGATAGGGTCGTACATAGAATTGATTGAAATGCATAAAACTCAGTGGAGTTGTGCGCGATTTGAATGAAACACGGAGACCATTGAAACGAGAGCTGCGCGATTTGCAGTTACACTGAAAAAAAAAAGTCATTGACCGAAGAACGCTCGGCCTGCGGGCTGCCAGCAAATGTACATTGGTAATTCGTCTCTGCACGGTAGAAAAAAATTCAGCCCAATTAACATGCGAAATCGTGAATTTTTGATTGCATAATTTTTTTTTGTGTATTCTCTTAATGCACTTCATGTATCAAGTACGATACATAAAATTGAGTTGAAATTAACTGTTCGGTAGCTCGATTAAAAATACCGAAACTAAGTCGAGACCAAAAGAATTTTTATTTTTTTGTTAAAAAAAAACAGCTGATTCTTACACTGAGAAAAAGAAATGTTTCGATTAAGCAAATGCTGGGTAACATACGTTCAAAGTTGTATTTTGTTGGCACAACAAAGGTGTTTGTTTCAATCGACAAATTTTGAATAAATTGAAGCAAATAGTCGTTCAACAAAACGATGCTTTATTTGCACCAATCAAATAACAGATTTCAACGTATGTCAGCGACTTTTGGTTAATCCAACACATTTTTTTTTCTCAGTGTAGTTCTCTCTCGCGGATTCACTTTGGCTATCTTCGAACTGCCAAAAAATCCGAAAAAAACCTCCCATAAAACTCTTAAAAAAAACTACAAATATAGTAAAGGAAAAATGCATCAAGCGCGTATCGTCGACAGACGGGGCTGATTTAGCTTTCGGAAATTCGCCTCGACATCGGGATCTCAAAAATCTTGGAGTTCTCTCCCGCGGACGCACTTTGGCTATCTTCGAACTGCCAAAAAAATCCTAACAAAAACCTTCGATAAAATTCCCAAAAAATAAAACCCCCAAAAGAAAAAACTACAGAGCGCTCACGAAACTCAGAAGGGCACCAAGTACCTTCGCAGCGAGATGAAAAGTCTACCGTATCGCCAATCAGGCCAACAGCCTAAACCGCGAAATTTTTCTCGGCAGGTCCGTCCAAAACTTCAAGACTGTGGTGGCAAACCAAATACCACGCTTCGAGTAAATTACTAGTCAAAGATTTACCGTTTGTTTCTCCACTCCAAATATCTATATTCTTACGCACAACGTGCCAAATATTTTCTTGTTTCTTTCTTTATATATACAAAAACATCAAAGATTTATTGAGTTGTTATATTGTAAACGGGATTTTTCTCGTCTACCAAATAAAAAAATAAAAAAAATAAATAAAAATAGCGGCATTAATCAAGCTCGTGTCGTCGACAGACGGGGCTGATTTAGCTTTCGGAAATTCGCCTCGACATCGGGTTCTCAAAAATCTTGGAGGTCTCTCCCGCGGACGCACTTTGGCTATCTTCGAATAGCCAAAAAAATCCTAAAAAAAAAAAAGCTCCGATAAATTCCCAAAAAATAAAACCCCCAATAGAAAAAACTACAAAAATAGAGGCATAAATCAAGCTCGTATAGTCGACAGATCGGGCTGATTTAGCTCTCGGAAAATTCGCCTCGACATCGGTTTCTCAAAAATCTTGGTGGGTGAGTTTGGGGAATCGGAGTTTGAGGTCTCGTCCCGAGTCGGTCATTCCCGAGGACTCGGTGCCGGCCACCTCGGTTAACCCTTCCCCAGTTTCCATCGCTTGCGCTAGCCCCCTCTGACGAAGGGAGATAGCCGCCGGAGTGCAGAAAGGGGTTTTCGGTCGGAGGAGGGCGTGTGCAGACGGGCGCATAATCGCGGCGTTAATCGGAAAGACAAACCGAGCTTCAACCGCGAGCTCCCCGCCAGCAGTGGCAAGAGCAGCGATGGTATGTGCGGAGCCCGTACCGGGAGGGCTGCCCTCGCGTTGACTCTTGGCTTTCCGTCCCAGCGTGTAGTCTTTGACCGAGACGGTCCTACGGCGCGGCTAAACGGCGACGAATAGACGGAGATTCCGCTGTTGGCACCGAAAATCCGGCGCGCACACGGAGACACGCCTAAGGGGACAAACTTTATCGGATCCGGAGAACATCCTCGTCATTGATCCTTCGATCCCGTCCCCACGTCCTCGATCTTCGGGCAAACTCTCGCGAAAGATATCTCGACGAAACTCTCGTTGAACTCCCTCGTTTTATTAATTCCTTGCACGATTACACTTTGTTCGATGTTTAAATCTACAAAGGAGGACCAGAAAGCTTGGCGATAATATCTGCGTGTCTTACGTTAGATATTTTTCTCTCACGTCGGTAGCGCGGGTGTGTCGGAGCCCCCGTCGAAGAGTCCCATTCCCCCGTAACGCCGGTAACGCGAGAGCGATCTTTCACGGAGAACGTTCGGAATAATAATTTTCCAAGAAAAAAAAAATATATATATATATATATATATAAAAAAAATTATTTCTTTGGCATCTTTTTTGTACTTTTTTTTTTTTTTTTTCCCCAAGCCTCGACGGATCGGTTACTGGTGACAAGAAAGATGTCCCGACGTCGAGAGACTCGAAACTTCGTCCGACAAAACGTCCCGACTATCCCGGCTTTCTCACGATTTCCTTTTTTTTTATATTCTTTATCTTTACTATTTTTACCCTTTATTATTCACTCGCTTGCACACGACCGCGTACACGCGCACGCATACGACAGCACGAGGGGGGGAGGGTGGGGGTGGATGGTCGTTCGAGGATACGTGGGAGAGAGGCGAGAGATGCGTGCGAGGATCCCGTCTCGTTTCTCTCGGTCCGCGAGACGAGAGAGCACTGCGTACTTCTCTGAAAGCAACCCCCGATTCGAACCCACCCTTGCCTCCTCCTCGGCCACCGGTCCACCCCTTCTCTCGGGGCTGCCGCCCCCCCCCCCCCCCCCCCCCCCCGCCCCCGCACACTCCTACCCTCTCCCTCTCATGCCCAATTCGTTCATCCCTTTAACTCGCCTTCTCGCTCAGCCTCATCCCCCGCATCGCTGTTACAACACAGCAGTGACTGGCATCGCACAGCTTCCGCGAGTGTCTCGCGAGCCTGCGAGAACCGAACGAGCCCCGGCACGCTAACGTCATCCCCTGCCCGATGTAACGCGTACCGTCGACCCCTCCTATCGCCGAGCAATGACTAACGTGTAGCCTGCTCAGCCAACATACGCCTCCGCAATGAGCCCTACCCGGCGAACTCGTCTCTCCGAGAGAACGCACAGCATCCGACGTCACGCGAATTATCACCTCCAGCGAGCGGCCGAACTACTGACCGGGCTTCGCTCGTACGGGAGAGGATAAGGAATACATTAAAACCGGTCAATACTGATCAAGGTGTCTATTCCCGGATTGTAAACACGTATCGAACGGTATTACTGAAAAGTGTGTCAGGTCGCGCGGCGAAAGGTTGCCAGACGAGGAATCTTCATAATTGAAGCGTTCACACCCTTCGCGGAGATTCCCGGTATGGTGAGCGAGGGCGGTTTTTGGGAGGAGAGTCCGGAAGGGTTGATCGCAATTCTCGGGTCGAAGATTCGAGGAAATTAATGGTTTTTTTTTTTTTTTTTATTCTTTCTGTTTATGAGGGTGTTGCGGTTGGATCGGGGAAGAGGGGTTAAAGGGTCATCGACTCCTGTTACTCGCTCTAAAATATTTAAAAAATATTCATTTGACTTAGATAAATATTTATTTCATTTGAGTAACTGGTTACTTAATTTAAATAGATATTTATTTAAATCGAATAAATATTTTACTTAAACCAAATAAACGGTGGCCGTCAAATAAATGTTTTTTTCTGCGTGTATTATTGCTGCAACCGGACCGACTGAAGGTTTATAAAAGAATTGGGATCTTCACACCCAGAAAAAAATTTATTTGCCGGCCACCGTTTATTTGGTTTAAGTAAAATATTTCTTTGATTTAAATGAATATTTATTTAAATTTAGTAAATGGTTAGTCAAATGAAATAAATATTTATTTAAATCAAATAAATATTTTACGTAAACCAAATAAACGGTGACCGTCAAATAAATTATTTTTCTGGGCGCAAAAACGAAAGGGGTAGCGTTCACTCCCTTCGCGGAGATTCCTGGTATGGTCAGCAGCTAGGGCAGTTTTTGGGAACTTAGAGTCTTGAAGGGTTGACCACAATTTTGTGGTCGAAGATTCGAGGAAATTAATGGTTTTTTTATTCTTTCTTTTTATGAGGGTGTTGCGGTTGGATCGGGGAAGAGGGATTAAAGGGTCATCGACCCCTGTTACTCGCTTTTTTATTTACCATGCTATTTTATTTTAGTAGTTCCGTTCGGGGTAGCTCGAATTTTCTATTCTCGTCACGTTACAGTTTACGTAGGTCAGGGCAGTTTTCGGGGGCTTGGCTAGAGTCTGGAAGGGTTGATCGCAGTTTTGTTGTCGGAGATTCGAAAAAATTAATGGGTTTTTTTTATTTTTATGAGGGTGTTGGGGTTGGACCGGGTGAGAGGGGTTAAAGGGTCATCGACCCCTGTTACTCGCTTTTTTATTTTCTACGCCATTTTTTTTATTTTTCTGTTCGTTAAATCCTCTTAGTAATACCATTCGGGGTACCTCGAATTTTATATTCTCGTCACGTCACGTTTTACTCGTAGGCCAACTCGTTACTTCTTATGGTATTGCTGTAACCAAACCGACTGAAGCTTTATAAAAGAATCGGAATTTCGCGACGGGAAGACGACGGTGACGTCTTCATTATCACATATCCCTCGACCCCGTTATGGTCAGCCGGACACTTTGGGAGCTTGGCTACACTCTGGAAGGGTTGATCTCAATTTTGTGGTCGAACTAACGATGAAATTAGTATATTTTTTCTTTTATTCTTTCTTTTTGTGACGATGTTGGGGTTCGATCGGGGGAAAGGGGTTAAAGGGTCATCGAGCCCCTGTTACTCCCGTTTTTATTATCTCCGCAATTGTTTTTTTTTTCTATTCGTTAAATACTCTTAGTTATAACAGGGCTCGAATTTTCTAAGGGATTTTAAAACTCTCGTCACCTTTTCTTCGTAGGCCACCTCGTTATTTCTTATGGCATGGCTGTAACCGAACCGACTGAAGGTTTATAAAAGAATTGGGTTTCGAAGAGGGAAGTCGGCGCCGAGGACGCCTTCATTATCACATACCCCTCGACCCCGTTATGGCATACCGTACACTGCGGGAGCTTGGCTACACTTTGGAAGGGTTGATCTCAATTTTGGGGTCATTGAACTGTCTTTGAAATTAATGTTTTTTTTTTTCCTTTCTTTTTATGACGAGTTGGGATCGCATCGTGGAAAATGGGTTAAAGGGGTCATCGACCCCTGTTACTGGATTTTTTTTTTTTCTCGGAAATATTTTTTTCTTTGTTTTTCTATTCATTAAATACTCTCAGTAATACCAGGTTCGCTCGAATTGTAAAACTCTCATCACGTTTTCCTCGTCGGCCACTTGTGATTTCTTATGGCATAGCTATAACCGAACCGACCGAAGGTTCATAAAAGAATCGAGATTTCGCGACGTGAAGACGGCGCCGAGGACGTCTTCATTATCACATACCCCTCGTTCCCGATATGGTATGCCGTATACACAGTAAAAAAAGTTTGTACTTTTTACAACAACTTATTGTCTACAAACGTCCACACTCTTTTATTTGTTAATTTTCTAGTTTTACAATCAAAAGTACAAACTAAAATTGTCAATGACACGGGAAATAAAAAGACATGTTCGTATATTCAACAAAATTATTTTTACGAAATTTCGCATCCCGATTTTACGAAAATATTTTTTACTGGGTACTTTGGGAGCTTGGCTACACTCTGGAAGGGTTGATCTTAATTTTATGGTCGAATTGTCATTTAATTATTTTTCTTTCTTTCTTTTTATGACGATGGTGGGATTGCATCGAGGAAAAATGGTTGAATGGCTGAAACGGTTGAAATGGTAAACAGGGGTCAATCGACCCCTGTTTGCTCGCTTTTTTTTATTTTATCTGCAATTTTTTTTTTTAATTCAAATCACTAAATACTTTTAGTTAGGTAAACTGCCCAGTTTCCGCCGCTGTCCCAGTTACCGCCAGTAACCGCAATTTATACTAGTAATTTAATTTATATAATAATCGCAATAATAAAATCGCAATTTATACTAATAATTTAATTTATATAATAACTGCAATAATAAAATCGCAATTTATACTAATAATTTAATTTATACTAATACAAATGAAAATGACGGCACGTTGAAGAGCGGTTTACTCTTGATCAATGCCGCGATACGTATATTTTTTTTTTAATGTTCCCTTTAACAATTGAAGATGGCGGAAACTGGGCCGCTTACCTTAATAGCATTCAGGGGCGCTAGAATTTTCGATGGTAGAGCTATCGTCAAATTTTCCCGCTACGCCACTCGCAATTTCTTATGGCGTTGCTGTAACCGAAGGTTCATAAAAGACTCAGGATTTCGTACCGAAAGGGCGCGGTGAGGGCGGCGGTGATGCGAACCGGTAAGGTATACCGCAACCTCTGGGAGCTTGGCTGCACACTGAAAAGCTAGATCTCAATTTTGTGGTGGAATTGTCATTGAAATTAATGTTTTTTTTCCCCTTATTTTTTATTAATTTTTATGACAACGTTGGGATTGCATCGAGGAAAAATGGTTAAAGGAAACATTGAACCCTTTTTTCTGAATTTTTTTTTCAATTCGTTAAATACTCTTATTGCATTTTTTTTTGTCTCTTTATTTTTTATTTTTATGACGATGTTGGGCTTGCAACGAGGAAAAAGGGTTAAAGGGGTCATCGACCCCTGTTACTTGTTTTTTAAATTTTCTTTGCAACTTTTTTTTTTTATTAAGTTTTTTCAATTCATTAAATACTCTCCGTAACGCCATTCAGGCTCGCTCGAATTTTCTGTGGCAAAACTTTCGTCGCGTTTTCCCAGGCCACTCGTTATTTCTTATGACATTGCTGTAACCGAAGGTTCATAAAAGACTCGGGATTTCGCGCCGGGAGGGAGCTGTAAGGCCGCGGCGAGGACGCCTGCATTATCACACACCCTCTTCAGCATCCGCGGTAAACCGCTCGGTTCTCTTTCACGAGAACGAATTCCGCGTCGCCTTTACGACCGGCGCGGCTCTGCCGGGCTCTCGCGTGAAAAACGTGAGAGACCGCGAGACCGGAAAGCGAGCGTCGCTCTACAACATGTAAAAAGAAAACAGAGCCGTCAGCTTGGTCTTACGTTGATAAGTGAGAACGGGGGTGTGAGAGTATCCGAGGAATAAAACGCGGCGCCCGAAACTCACGTTTTCAAACTGGAGCTATTGAAACTTTTCTCCCAGCTCGATTCTTGCTGAGAGAACTATCTGTTTTTTCCGCAACGACTTCGCGATATTTTATTATCAATATGTGTGCGCTTTTTTTCGGGACCTTTATTGGAACCAACTTTTTGAATCGGGGGGACAAAAGGAAGAGAATCACTTTTAGCTCTTGGCAATGTCACGCCCGACCTTGGACAAAAAGTGATATCGGACTCGTGGTCAGCGGGACGACTAAATTCACGGAAATATTTGGTCGGTAGCTTTTTTTCGTAGACCGACATTTTTGCCTCTCGATATAGGGGAGAGCAAAATGGAACGGTCGCGGCGAAACGCAATGTTTTCAATCATTTTCACCCCATTTTGCCCCATCGATACACCCAGAAAAATAATTTATTTGACGGCCACCGTCCATTTGGTTTAAGTAAAATATTTATTTGATTTAAATAAATAATTATTTCATGGAAGTTAGGTAGCTTAGCTGAGTGCGGGTAGGGAGTGCTAGGGGGGAATCGGGATGGGGTTCCGTAAAAACCCAGAAGGGTATACGGTGGAAAAATGGAACAAATATAAAAATATATATATATATATATTTATTTAAATCACATAAATATTTTACTTAAACCAAATAAACGATGGCCGTCAAATAAATTTTTTTTCTGGGTGTACACCTGTATTTTCTGCCCCATTTTGGCCCACTCTCCCAACCAAAAATTATTGGAATATTGCGATTTTGCCCCACTGTCCCATTTCACCCCGCCCTTCCCTACGAAACGCAAAACTGCCCTGGAAGCGAAAAACAAAATCTTTTTTTTTTTGTTGTCGTTTCCTCTGCTATTACCATTTATCGCCACCCATTAATTTTTCTCGATACTATTTTTGTTCCATTTTTTTTGGTCCTCTTCCATCATAGATTCTCACGAGTATCTCGTAAACACGCGACCCTATCCAGCGTACAGCTGTTCACCGGGCCGCTCGACGAGGATCCCGCGACTCCGGCGATTCATCGTTTTCCGATATAACCAGAATGTACCACCTGGTGCATCATCGATTGCGACATTGACCATAGTCACCAGCGATTTGCTTTTGTTCCCTCCCTCATGAACCGATAACGACGCGGAGCGGCCGAATTCCTCGGCGCTCCGCGTCGCTCCCCAACGAAAAGATCGCCTCGACTTCATTCGCCCTTCTCGTCCACCCGATAGTTTTCTGCGCTATCCAAAATAATTTCCACGGTGCAATATCGCTGAGTCCGCACAAATGGAATCCCGAAAGCCTATCGCGGCACGTAACGCGAGACAAACGAGGCTTAATCTTATCGCGGGCCACCTTCGGGGGTGTCTCGCACCCTCCGGTAAAAGGCGAAGCTCGGTAACGCAACGCTGACACCTCATATATTGGATGCGAACGTCTCACGAGACAGAAACCAAGACAGAATAAGATACCGAGAGTTCGGGGAACAGCAGCGAAGACAGAGGCCTGCGCCGTGTAGTTGAGCCTGCCTAATACGCGAAATTTCACCGGAATTACCAGCTGCGTTAGCGGTCTTACGGAGTTTCCTATACGCCGCGCCGCCAGCGAAACTGCGCGAATTTTGCGAAAGGAAACGACGTCGGATCCGACAGGCTGTTCCCGTCGCGAACGTAAGATTCGAGTAAATTTTGCAACCCGAGAGAACCTCGCGCTTTCTCGTTGGGTAGGCTACGTTTCGGTGAAACGTATAGGGGAGATGGGGCAATACGGGCATCTTGAACGAAAATAAAAATTGGGGGCAAAACGGCCACCGAGTCTAAAGAATGTTATCTTGTCTTAGTTTTTCATATGACGACGTGCTTTTTTTTATCAATAATAACACAAGAAAACGGACACCTTGGCAAAACGGGGCCAAACGGGCACCTTGAACGAAACAAAAATTGGGGGCAAAACGGCCACCGAGTCTAAAGAATGTTACCTTGTCTTCATTTTTCATTTGACGACGTCCCTTTTTTTTATCAATAATGACATAAGAAAACGGGCACCTTGGCAAAACGGGGCAAAACGGGGCAAAACGGGCACCTTGAACGAAAATAAAAATTGGGGGCAAAACGGTCACCGAGTCTAAAGAATGTTATCTTGTCTTAATTTTTCATATGACGACGTCCTTTTTTTTTAACAATCATAACACAAGAAAACGGGCACCTTGGCAAAACGGGGCAAAACGGGCACCTTGAACGAAAATAAAAATTGGGGCAAAACGGCCACCGAGTCTAAAGAACATTATCTTGTCTTCATTTTTTATATGACGACGTCCTTCTTTTTTTATCAATAATAACACAAGAAACCGGAAAGATAAACGAAACGGAAAAAATGGTTTATAATAATACCGTGATGGCGCGAGAGATTTTAATTGTCTTTTGAATACGGGGAATAGTCGCCTGTGTCACAGAACGCGGTTGTAGGACGGATAAAACTCGGTAAACACTTTGTCGAACTGGTCAAGACGTTTTATTATAAGTACAAAAACTGGCAGCGTGAGTTACTGAGTGACTAGCCTAGGTAGAGGCTAGAAGTTATAGGTGTATCCTCTGGGAAAGTGTAGGTAATGGGAAAAGAATGTGGGAGTTGAAAAATATTGGAAAAGGCAGATGTTTCGGATTCTTGGAAGGTCGTCCATGGTGAGAAAAAGCAATGTCCTGTTCGAGTGCACTGAGAAAAAAAAATTGGTTGGAGTAACCAAAATTCGCTGTGACATACGTTCAAAGCTGTTATTTGTTTGGTCCAAATAAAGCATTGTTTTGTTAAACGATCATTTGCTCAAATTTATTAAAAATTTGTCAATCGAAACAAATATTTCATTTCACTCGGTGCGAAAACCCCCATTTTCACACCTTGTGAAATAAAATTTTGTTCGATACTCGTGCGAAAAACGTTTTCTGAACTCGTGTGATTGCAACACTCGCCTTCGGCTCGTTTTTCGCACACGTATCGAAATGTACTATTTGTTGTGCCAACGAAATACACCTTTTCCTAACACATGCACGTAAAATCCCGCTTTCCGTTCCTATGAAGTGTGCGCCGAAAGGCACTTTTTCGCATCGCGTGCGGGAAAAATACTGCGCATGCTTACAAACGCAATATGGTCTTCTTTCCCGCACTAGAGCGGAAAAGTGCCTTTCTACACACACTTCACGGGAACGGAAATCGTGATTTTTGTGAATTTGTTAGGAAAAATTATGTGAATGGCATGGGCGTAGAAAAGGGAGTTTTAACTCGTGTGAAGGCTTTTCACACTCGTCAAGAACTCCATTTCTACGACCTTGTCATACAAATAACTATTAAACGTATGTCACTGCGCATTTGCTTAATCCAACCATTTCTTTTTCTCGGTGTACGGTGGACGCATGAAAAGGAAAAATGTGGATGGAAAAGAGACCTGTAGAGAGGATTGTTGTTGCAACACAATTCCATCTAATCGGGCAATTTCTCGTCATTGACATGCTGACAAATTTTATCAGAATTAAGATAAAAGGCAAGTTTTAACTAAGGGTATGGAATAACGTTACCGAGCCTTCGCTTTTATTTTTACACCACTAAGGTAAACGGCCCAGTTTCCGCCGCTGTCCCAGTTACCGCCATTAATCGCAATTTATACTAATAATAAACACAGTATACGTTAAATACAAACGATATTGAAGGCATGTTGAAGAGCGGTTTACTCTTGATTAATGCCGCGATACGTATATTTTTTATAAAATGGTCCGTTTAACAATTGAAGATGGCTGAAACTAGGCCTAAAGGTGGCGGAAACTGGGCCGCTTACTTTATAATTTGGTACTTCTTTCAACAAACTTTTGCTTGAACTTCTGTATTCTGGTCCGTAGTGCGGTTTGAGGAATGGCGAATTGTCGTGGAACTTTGGTATAATTCATTTCCCCATCGACAAAAGTCTTCACCGCGCCTGCCACGGCAACGTCACTCCATGACTGTCTATTCGCAGTTCTAACGTAGATTCTCACCATGTTTCCTGTACTATTGTAAATAAACAATAGAAGCAACCACTTCATCCGCACCTGAGCGTGAGCAAATTTGTAAGTCGCATTGCGGGGTTCTGCGTAACGAAGTTCATGACGCTCACGGAACTGCGCCAACGAGTGGTTGCAAACTTAAGGAATTTCGACTTTGAAAGGATGCTATTAGAGGTTGGAGCGTACGCAGATGAAAACGTCGTACAGACCAGGTAATCCATTAACACGGTAACAATACGAAACTTGTCTATAACCAACGTAGAAGGCGTGGAGCTTTTTTTTTAGTACACTTAATTAAAAATCATTCAAAAAATCAATTACATCAAAAATCTATGCAAAAATGAAGCTGCTCAACATTTTTTTCGAAAAAATACATTTGCTCGACAAATTTTCGAAAAAAGTTCTACGATGTAAAAAAAAAAAAAAAATATGATGTAAAAAAAAATCTAATTCCCACGACCCTCAGAAGCCGTAGTATATAATACATATATATATATGTTATATATAAAACTCTGTATGCGCGAACTGCAACACCTCTGCGTGTTTCAATCGCGGGTCTTTTCTTTGTTCCTCCGCGTCCCATTCTCCTCCGGTTCCAGCTTTCCTCCAACTCACTATTTCATTCCCTTTCTTTTTATTATCCGTCCCATTCTCCTCCCGGCCGGGCGAAGGCCACTCGAGAGTTCACGTTCAGTCTTCCGATATCTCATTAAATTGCCCACAATAGCTGAACATTCTCAGAGCACAGTCTGCGTAACACGTCAAGTCTGCGTAACAAGTCGAGCGTAACACGCACGAGAGGTTGTTACGTTAGAAAAATTACGGTAGAAAGAAAGAAAAAAAAAAAAATACTACCTCGTGCCTCATTACTTTTCGACCCGCGACGTTTCCAACGCGACTGTCGTCGGTCCTGCTTTTCAGCGGTGATAAACCCCCCGTGTTTGCACACTTCTCGCAACACCGTCGTTGTTGTTCTTCCGGCTAACGAGTAAAAAGGATCGGGCTTTGCCCGTAGCCGGTTGATGCAGTGGTCGGCTCGCACGTACCACTGAGCCCGGTGGCGAGTAGTTATGGTCCGTGCATGTCAGACGTGGCCATCGGCGGTCGTCCCGTGGAGCTTCCGGTCTGGACGACTGCGGAGCCACTCCGATCCAGCGGACACCGACGCGCCGCTTCCAACGGCGCGACTCGAGCTGGCCGAACAACGAACAGGAGGAAACCTCGGACACGGCCGCTTCTATAAAATTAGTCGAATTTCGAGCGGTAGGAATTATCCTCCCGTTCGATTGCGGGCCGGAGTAGGCGATAACGTCGTCGGCAGACGTGCGATGGAAACCGCAGCTCCGAACGAGGGCGGACGAGGCGCGGGGCTCGAACCGCAAAACCGGCCCAACCCGACTCGCTGCCGGGGCGAATAAACAGACTTCTGTATTTCCAAGCTCGAGACAACCCGGCGACAAGAATAACACAAGTGGGAGCCTTCTCACAGCCACGGAGTCTTCGGAAGTTTCATCTCCTGTTTCATTGACGGCAAAAGCGCCGGCGACCTTTCACAATTTGCTTCCGCGGCCGGAGGGATCGCCTTCCCATGGGTCGTACCGGCCGAAAACTTTTATTCGACGCCAAACTCCCGTCGCCCGAGGGCTCTCGCCGGGCCCGAACAATTTATCCCGCGGTGGGAACGACGGAAAATCGCCATCCCGGAAAAATTTCTCCCCACGGCCGAACCCCCGAGGAATTTCCCGCTCCGGGAGCCGATAACTTCGATTGCTCGCCGCTCCCCCGGCAGGTCCTCGCGTCCATCCTGCTTTGCATGTCTCACGCGACGAGAGGAGCGATCTTGTTTCGGGAACATATTTTCTCGACGAATGGACGGGGGAAATGAAATTCTGAGACGAGATTTTTGAACGGAGTTTTCTTGCACTGATAAAAAAAAGTACAGTTGAAGCAACTGAGATTCGGGCAGGGACGTTCAAATAAATATTCAGTTGGTCGAACAAAATATTTTAATGACTCAAAAATATTTTAATGACTCAAAAATATTTTAATGACTCAAAAATATTTTAATGACTCAAAAATATTTTAATGACTCAAAAATATTTTAATGACTCAAAAATATTTTAATGACTCAAAAATATTTTAATGACTCAAAAATATTTTAATGACTCAAAAATATTTTAATGACTCAAAAATATTTTAATGACTCAAAAATATTTTAATGACTCAAAAATATTTTAATGACTCAAAAATATTTTGATGAACTCACCCAACAAATTGTTGAACTAACATTTTTTTGGCTGTACCAACAAAATATTTAGATGAACGTCCCTGCTCGAATCTTAGTTGATTCAACCGTATTTTTTTATCAGTGTGTTTCCCTGCCGATGAAATCCTGCTTTGCATGTCTTTCGCGACGAGAGGAGCGATCTTGTTTCGGGAACATATTTTCTCGACGAATGGACGGGGGAAATGAAATTCTGAGACGAGATTTTTGAACGGAGTTTTCTTGCACTGATAAAAAAAAGTACAGTTGAATCAACTAAGATTCAGGCAGGGGCGTTCGAATAAATATTCAGTTGGTCGAACAAAATATTTTAATGACTCAAAAATATTTTGATGAACTCACCCAACAAATTGTTGAACTAACAAATTTTTTAGCTGGACTAACAAAATGTTTAGTTGAACGTCCCTGCTCGAATCTTAGTTGATTTAACCGTATTTTTTTATCAGTGTGTTTCCCTGCCGATGAAACAAATAAGGTAAACGGCCCAGTTTGTGACACTTATAAAGCAGCGGTGTGGTTTTTCTATTAATTACGAACGCCTAACATTGTCAAACTGAAAATGAACTGTCTCAACACGTGCATTAAAACCTTCTGAATGAAATTCACCTATTATACAAATCACATAATCAAGAATTTTTATAATAATATTGATTTAATAGTGCTTGTCTACTACCGGGGTTTCTGACACTGTAGCCCCACCCATGTCCCAGTTTGTGATCCTCGCGTGTCCCTGGTTTCTGACACTTACGTAGGAATTACCTAGTTTCTGAAACTTTGCAATGTCAATTGAAACGGATCTAATTCCATTTCTTATGTAATATTAGTATAAAATTTGAGGTAGAAACAATGAAAAATATTTAATTGGCTTAAAGATCATGATTAAAGGTTTATAATTCCATTACATGTGTAGAAAAATCCAGGGTCAGAAACCGCGGCATAACCTTAATTATGTCACGGACTTATTGACCCCGCGAATTTAACGAAACGACTGAACAAAAGTAGAATTTTTTTTTCTCTACATCAATAAAATGGTTCTTGCTGACCGTTGTGATATAAGTTTCATGCGGTTGAATATTTACTTGAGATTGAAAACGCGCTATTCTGCAACTGCCGATGCTAGTGTGCTACGACTAGCAATGGTCTTCCGAGCCGACTGAAATGGAAGTCATACAATTCGCGGATAAATTTAATCAAAACATTGAAAGCTTTTCAATTTGCCAGTAATCTAGTAAATTTTTGACGAACATCGAATTTACAGTTGAATTTACAGGCTCGCAAACTGGGCCGTTTACCTTGCAAACTATAAAAAATACAAACTGACCGTGCCATATTTTTTATCCCCGCATTACATATTCTTCCTCGCATCCCTTGCGCCTGCGCTTTGCACCGTGCTACCGCTTACTCATAAGGCCATTACAAAGTTTTCCTATCGACGTGTAGTACCAAAAAAAAAAAAAAAAAGGCCGCGTCACCGAGTTCGTGTACGGAGTGTTGAATGTAGTTTGAACTTCGCCGAACTACGTCGAGGCGTGACGTTGAGGCCGCGGAATGCGGGAGAAACGGAGATAAAAAAAAAGTGCCGCTCGATCGAGTCGTAGACAGAGCTGTGACGAGCGCTAGGAAGAAAACTGTGGGGATAGAATTCGATGGAAAAATTCGTGACGGGAGTGACAAGGCTGAGTGCGAATTTTATCGAGGTAACAGGTACATGGTATTGGCCTACGAGCGGTCTGATAGAACCGAGGTTCTCGGCGTAACGGCATGTGCCAATTACAGTTATACGATGTTGAAGGGTCGGGCTGGGGGGGAATCGATGTCCCGCTCACTCCGGCTGGGTGTGCGGTTTCACTCATGTTTGCAGACATCGAATCCCGCTCCCTTATCCACGAACATTACCATCGCTCTTAATCGCGCAAATATTTTACGAGACGATGGGGTGAAAATAGTGTGTCCCTAAGCGATCATTCCGTTCCGATCGTGTAATACATTGATCCGTGAATAAAGGCTCCGAAAGTTCGCGAATACAATCGACTATTTACGGAAATAGATTCCTCCGCGGTGAATCGGAGAACCCGATTGGGCGATCGTCCATACCCACGAACAAAAACGAATTCCCACTGGTCGGGGATGAGTAAGAAATTTCCGTGGTTTGGTGTCCACACGAGACAACAATTGATATTATCGAGACCATCCAACACAAGTGCTTACGATTCGCTTCCTACCGGCTAAACCGTGACATGCATATTACGGATCATGCCCGTGCATAATATGACTAAACGCCTATTCTCGCGCATCACGAGCGCATACGCCTCGAAAGCAGGAGGAAATTTGCCGATCTAATGCTCTTTTGGAATATATTAAGGTAGTCCTTTCGTTATGTCTGACGCCGCCTAAGTTTGATAAGAGAGAATTACAAATACTTCGTGATGGGATAAAAATCTTTAAAAAATCAAGCGTATGGAAGGTGCTGAAAAGATTGTTTGCGCATAATAATAATATCAAAATGTTATCAACAAATTACTGAGATAAAAAATTATGCAACAAATTAACCGGCAGGCAAATTTTTCTTTTCTCATGAACATGATTCGTTACCTTTTTTGAATACCTATGAATTTTTTTAGAATTTTATATAATGTTTGAACATTGCGTTTTCTTTGTGTTAAAATTTGTTTAAAATCGCAATTTTCAAACATTACATAAAATTCTGAAAAAATTCATAGGTATTCGGAAAAATTGACGAATAATACGAAAAAATACGTAAAAAAATAATAAAAATATCCGGAAAAATGCCGACGACATGGTCCATCCTCGAGATTGATTCTAATTTTTTTCAGATTTTTCCAAGTCGTCACTGAACCCAAAAAAAAATGTACTAACTACTCGTACATAATTTACGCACGAGTGTTAAAGCTCGGTAAAGTTAATATCGTATTCGACTCTAGATAACTAAAGTTCCATTTTCCTCGATCTATATCCATGGCGGAGTGTCCTTTATTACTCAGCCGCTCATCGAGCCCAATTAACAAAATCGCTTTCAGCGGGTCCAGATAATATAGTTGAAACCTACGGACTCGGAGTTAAATTGCGAAGGATGTGCCAGGAGTGCTTGTAGCGTAAAGCGAGTGGTTATGCCGCACCGGCGGCAGCGGTATGAGCATTCTCGGCAACGGTACAATTCCCCGGCGTTATCTTTAGCAAAGGCCGGAAGAGTGCTGTGCAGAAGCTTCGGAAACAGTGCAATTGGCTCGTAACGTTTGCGGCGGCGGAGCCGCACGGCGCGAGAACGACGAACTTTCCAGCGATGCTATACACACGACTCGTCGGGGAGGAAAACCGACTTCTCTCCGAGTGAATTGTGCGATTCGCGGATACATGACTATGAGTTTTCCATTAATTTCAAGAAATGTCCCCATTCGAATTCCGTTACTCCATCCGTATTGAAACATTTTTCATTCAAAGCCGTTTTATTATCAGTGTAACATCGAATGCGCCGGAAGGGGTTGGAAACGCGACTGACCAATGGCGAGACGCGGACGCAAAGGGTTGACAAAATAAATTAACTCCGCGTATAATAGGGCGGTGGCAGAGGACGGAGAAAAACTATACCCCGGGGCAAAACGGACCAGTGTTCCCCCATTTGGGTCGAAAGTTTCATGTTCCACGTATCGTACAAACAAAAGCTTTGGGAATAAAGGGATATTATGAGGAAGCGAAATTAAATTTTCAACTTTTTTCAACGTCAACGTCGCGCTTTCGCACATTTACATGTTTACCACTTACAACTCTACCATAATCTCTTCCAGAAAGTAAAAAAAACTCTACCAGAATCAGAATAAAATTCTACCGGAATTGGAATAAAACTCGAACGGAATTTCAATAAAACTATACCGGAATTTCAATAAAACTATAGCGGAATTGGAATAAAACTATACCGGAATTGGAATAAAACTCTACCGGAATACGAGGTTACCGTCTAGCCTTGTATACCGGTAGACTTTTATTTCCATTCCGGTAGGGTTTTATTTCAATTCCGATAGTTTTTTACTCTCTGGTAGAGTTTTAATATGGTAGAGATGTTTTCTGGTAGAGTTGTAGGTGGTAGTGATGTAAATGTGCCTTGACTTTTGGTGAAAACTCATGTCGGATCTGTGCTCGGCGCGCAAAAGCACATGGAATTATGCGGTCCGGATTTTTTAATGAAGCTTTCGATTTTTACTCAAGAAATCCAAATTTTGACCGTTTTATCTAACTTTTTCAATCCCATCATATCAATCATCTTGTATATTTTGTGCCACAGAACATGATAGACCCTTGGATTTATCCGCGATGGCATCGGGATTCAAAGATAACGCTTTTTGAAAATACGCAAAATACGCAAAATCACTAATTTTTGCAATATTGGCTATAAAAATTCCCGATAAACTTTTTTTGCTGGTCCTCGTTCCAGAACTATATTTAATGTACTTCTTCACGCTGGTCGCGCATCCACTACTTGTTTTATTTATAGATGAATATTTAATACGAAAACTTGCATCGAATGTGAAGTCCGAATTTTTCATGAAATTCAAAAAATTCAAAAATGACACAAAATTTAAACGTTTCGATCGATTCTCCTCAAATTGACTAGGGATCATCGGTCGATCATATTCCACCTGTGAGCAATTTTTTAGCAAAACAGCTAAAAAAAAATGGTGAGAGGTTGAGCGCAAACATTTTTGAAGAAATTAAAAATTGCGTACAAACAAAACAACTACTAATTTGTTAATGAAATTTTGAAAAAAAAAAAACATTGACTATCAACCACACATACTGTGTGTGAAATTTCAGCTTGATGGGTCGAGGCTTTCTCGAGTTATAGCGATTTTAATTTGTCGCGTCTGTTTCATACACAGACACACACGCGCTCATACATCCGGACATTTTTTCTAATTGCGATTTTTGCTATCTTTTAGAACATAGAAACAAAATCTCGATTCTTTTTTCCATCCAAACAAAGCTTCCTCCATGAGGAAGCAAAATTCGTATCGAACGGCCCGTTTTGCCCCGTGGTTCCGTTTTGCCCCGCTCTCCCCCCGCGAAGGGCAATTAGGTCACCGAGTGTGTCCGCATAAAACTGGGAAGCTCCCTGCCGGGGTTCTCGTTGTCCTATCAAATTATATACGTATCCTCTTTTCTCGGTACTCCCGTCTGGTTGTGTGGAGTGTCCTCGTTGTTCATGTTTGTTCGAGCTCCGAACGAGCGTTCGTACGCGGACGCCGGTATACCGGCCGAGCGAATACTCCCAGACGAGAACAATGCTGCGCTCGCTGGCCCCAGCGGTAGAGCGCGCGATTGATGAAGCGGAGAACTCGACAAAAATATCGTCCTATCGTCACGCCGGACAAACAGTTCTCATTGCTCCATTGTACAGTAAACACGTTATAGTTATACAAATAGCTCTCCCAGCTTTCTATATCGTCTCGCCGACGCTCTCTCCAGCCCCGTCCATGAAGTGACCAGAATTGGCGCCAATGAAAACGAGGATTCAAGTGCCACCTCGCTTATCCCTCGCCGAACGTTACTAGCGTTGAGTAAAATCTTTCGAAACTGCAGCAACGATGTTTTTAGCGTCGAATCCATTCTAGGAAAATGAAAAAATATCCGGCTCTATTGACTCGGAGGACTCTTTACGAGAAAAATAAAATTTTTTTTTGTCAATCCGTGCTCCGAATTCTGAAACCTCCCTGCGGTAAATAAAAAATAGAACTCTAAAAATAAATTGTAAATTTAATGTTCAAGAGCCGGAAATTTGCTTACTTTAGTTACATTAATTGAACATTAATGCACTTTTTTTGTAGAATTAAAATACCTGATGATAAATTACAATTTTTTTGACTGATATTTACAAATGTGTTCAGTAAAAAGCAACATTTTACTGTAAAATTACAACGCACATGTGTTTGAAATTTCAGAAACGGTTTATGTAAAAAAGCTTCCAATACTGTTCATTAATTTCCAAATAATGTTTTTTTACTGTGAGTGTAAGTCGGGATTTTTAGACAACGAAAATTGGAGATCCAACACTTTGAAAAATTAAAAATCTTTGTTGTAACCAACTGTAGAAACTTCAAACTAACGTAATTCACTCAGAACTTTTGATATTTTCGATGCGAGATTTAATTGCAGCTCTATGAATAAATATTTGCGGTCGGCCGTCTCACCCGGACACTGCGGATGACGTGGCCAAAGTAATAATGGTAGTCAATTAGGGCTAGAGAAGCATCGGGCTCGCACAAACATGTCTTAGGGGAAACCGGGGCAACACGGGGGGTCATGAGGCAAAATGGTGACATGAAATGTCATATGGACGTGGGGCAAAATAGGGTAATAATGAAGCTAACAAAAGTTGCTGCAAGTCAAATCGAAGGGTACCCCATTTTGCCCCAGATGGTTTTTTTTAATATCCTTTCAAAACCGGTGCCAATACAATTTTGGTGTGAAAAACAATGGATCTATGTTTTCGTTATCGTTGTAGCAGGTTCCAGTACTTAGCGTTCCCGTTTTGCCCCGGTCTACCCTACTATATCTTATGTTGTCTAAATAAACTGCAGAACTAAAGTAATTGCCTTCGTCAAATTTTTCCCTAACGTACCGTGTCTTTACCATTAATTTAAAAAAAAAATTTACTTGACGATTTAAGAAGTTTTCGAGACAGTGCATCAGTTAACTAGCATGCATCGTAAGGACAACCTTAACCGTCGGCGACTATTACTCGCGTCGAGAAAGATCTTTCGAAACGGCAGCGACGATGTTTTTAGCATCGAGGCCATTCCCGCAAAATGAAAAATATCGCCCCGAGCGAAGTACAAAACTACTCGGCATCCGCTAGGGCTCGGCTCGGCTCTATTGACTGGAAGGTCTGTACGCTTCATGAAAAAGATAAAAAAAAAACAATTGTTTTTATCCACGCTCTGAGCCCGGAAAACTCTCTCCGGCAAATAAAAAAAATACAGAAAAAATTGGATGCAGGAAATGGCACAGTGACTGGTCCTTCTTGAATCTTGGGGAATCTCCAGCTATTTGCATAAGTTTGGCTCTTCCGGGCTCAACGTCCATCACGAGCCATTCACTGGAGATTAGCCAAAAAATATACCATTTGTCCTGACGCTTATGACTCTGCTCAACGAACGGAACAGGGCGAGACTCGTAAGCATGAATGGTCTTTCTTTACGATCGACGGATGTCAGATGAAAAACCCACGTGAATAAACCTCATTTTGTTTTCTCCCGGAGAACGTCATCACAGCCCCGAGGAAGATTACTATATAATACTTTTTGTTTTTCTCATTAAATATTTCGGGATCTTCGGTACGAGGCTGCGGTCACGTGTCAGCAGTTCGAAGCTCCCGACATGGAAACCGTCATTTAAAAAATGTCGGGCTGTTTGAAGGAAATAAGAGGGGCAAAAAGGGTACTCGACGATGACGACGACGATGATCGACGGTAATTTTTTTTCCGGAGAAGGTCATTACAACCCACGTGGATAAACCTCATTTTTTCTCCCGGAGAACGTCATTACAGCCCCGAGGAAGATTACTATATAATACTTTTTGTTTTTCTCATTAAATATTTCGGGATCTTCGGTACGAGGCTGCGGTCACGTGTCAGCAATTCGAAGCTCCCGACATGGAAACCGTCATTTAAAAAATGTCGGGCTGTTTGAAGGAAATAAGAGGGGCAAAAAGGGTACTCGACGATGACGACGATGATGATCGACGGTAATTTTTTTCCCCGGAGAAGGTCATTACAACCCACGTGGATAAACCTCATTTTTTCTCCCGGAGAACGTCATTACAGCCCCGAGCAAGATTACTATATAATACTTTTTGTTTTTCTCATTAAATATTTCGGGATCTTCGGTACGAGGCTGCGGTCACGTGTCAGCAGTTCGAAGCTCCCGACATGGAAACCGTCATTTAAAAAATGTCGGGCTGTTTGAAGGAAATAAGAAGGGCAAAAAGGGTACTCGACGATGACGACGATGATGATCGACGGTAATTTTTTTTCCCGGAGAAGGTCATTACAACCCACGTCGATAAACCTCATTTTTTCTCCCGGAGAACGTCATCACAGCCCCGAGGAAGATTACTATATAATACTTTTTGTTTTTCTCATTAAATATTTCGGGATCTTCGGTACGAGGCTGCGGTCACGTGTCAGCAGTTCGAAGCTCCCGACATGGAAACCGTCATTTAAAAAATGTCGGGCTGTTTGAAGGAAATAAGAGGGGCAAAAAGGGTACTCGACGATGACGACGATGATGATCGACGGTCATTTTTTTCCCCGGAGAAGGTCATTACAACCCACGTGGATAAACCTCATTTTTTCTCCCGGAGAACGTCATTACAGCCCCGAGGAAGATTACTATATAATACTTTTTGTTTTTCTCATTAAATATTTCGGGATCTTCGGTACGAGGCTGCGGTCACGTGTCAGCAGTTCGAAGCTCCCGACATGGAAACCGTCATTTAAAACATTTCGGGCTGTTTGAAGGAAATAAGAGGGGCAAAAAGGGTACTCGACGATGACGACGATGATGATCGACGGTAATTTTTTTCCCCGGAGAAGGTCATTACAACCCACGTGGATAAACCTCATTTTTTCTCCCGGAGAACGTCATTACAGCCCCGAGGAAGATTACTATATAATACTTTTTGTTTTTCTCATTAAATATTTCGCGATTTCCGGTATCGAGCAACTTTCACGTGTCAGCGGTTCGAAGTTCCCGATATAGATAACTTCGTTCATAATATTTCGGGCCCTTCGAAGGACATAAACGGGGCAAAAAGGGAGCTGTACCCAACGATGACGATGATGACGATCGATGGTAATTTTTTCCCCGAGGAAGATTACAAGAGTACAATATAATCTCATGAAATATTTCGAGATATCCGGTATCGTGCGACTTTCACGTGTCAGCAGTTCGAAGTTCCCGATATAGATAATTTCGTTCAAAAAATTTCGGGCGGTTCGAAGGAAATAAGTGGGGCAAAAAGGGAGCTGTACTCGACGATGACTTTGGTGATGGGCGTTAATTTTTTTTGTTTTTGGTTTTTTAGCGGTAACAAGAAACGACCGTCACCGCGAGTTTCCGAGCCCGTATGTGCTTCTTGGTCAGTAAGGTTCCTTTTACGTCCCTCAGGCTTTCTCCAGTCGTAGCCGACCATCGCTCTCGTCCGGGCCTGCATTCTGTTCCTCTATCGGTGTAGGAAGTGCCCCGGACGAAAGAGAATGCCTTTGTGGCGGGAGTGAGCAATGTAGCCTGCGGCAAATCCATCTCATTCGGGATACGATTGCTAATCCCCGGTTCTCGCATCGCCGGCTCTATTTCGCTGGAGGATGGGCTGTTTAATTCCTCATTAGTAAACGAGCTGTGCGAAGGGCGAGACCGCGTGGACCGCGAGAGCCCTGAGGCTCGGGCGGATTTAAACCCGCGAAGAACGTAGACGGGGATGGGAAGAAAAATTGTTTTCGACTCGGCGATTATGAATGAGATTTGGAAGTCGGCGTGTAACAAGGTTCGAATAGCTTAGGTGGTCTTGTAACGTCTCACGAAGATACCATTCATCAAAAAAAATATAATAATATTATTCAGTATATTATGTTTAATATAATTCATTATATTATTTTTAATATAATTCAATATATTATTTTTAATATAATTCATTATATTATTTTTAATATAATTCAATATATTATTTTTAATATAATTTATTATATTATTTTCAATATAATTAAATATATTATTTTTAATATAATTCATTATATTATTTTATGGAACTCATGCATGGTAACCGCTACTTTTCGGCTCTGCCGAGAGTGGCGTAAGTGACGCTTTACAGCGAAGTGTACTTACCCGGCGATACTATAAATACCCGGCGAACGCGCACATCGGGCCGATTGTACTTTACCGCACGCGCCTTGTACTTTGCGCACGCGTCTCGAACTTTACGCACGCATTTTGTACTTTACGCACGCTTCTCGTACTTTTTGCTCGCTGGCTGTACAGCGCCATAATCAGCAGGCACGGAGTAACACTTCCCCTGCATTGGTTACAGAAAATATTATGCGATACTAGTGCGGCATAGCGAACATCATACGCGGACTGTGAAATAAGTCGCACTCACTTCGCAGCTTGCGCATAAAGGTCGCTTTACCGCACTTGTATCGCAAATCGCAAAAAAAACGTTTTACTTTATTGACATTCAAACACTTCGTTGACAATACCCGCGCCGAATATCGTTGACAAAGATCATTCATAGAACCATAAAATGCTATAGTGTAAAAGGCGAGATTTTCGTCCCTGATGTAAAGGGCTGCCTGCCTTGACCCAAAAAGAGAAGCCGACAGTGTTACGCTCTCATTGCACGCAAACGAGTTGGGCCGGAAGTAACATTTTCTCCTTGCTTTGAAAAAAAAAAAGAAAAAAAATCTTCTCAACACAATAGAAGTTCGTTTACTCGATGGCCACGAAACGGTGAACGGAAGGGTGCAATCCCGACGCAAAAGCACCAATCCAATCTTCGTCGAATCGGGCACGGTGAATAAAAAATAAATAAATAAAAAGTGACGATACGCCGGTGCTCGAGCGAATTGCCGAGGCAGAAATGAAGAGATCTCCGTCGAGATCCCCGATCTGTCGACGAAAATCTCCGATCGACTTTCGTTCATTTCCTGGTTCGAGGGAGCTCGCCACGCGGGTATCGCAAAATACTGCAGAGTGGAAGTCGCCGATCCTTGCGAACGAACGAACGAGGGGTCGAAAAAATCTCCCTTTTTCTTCATCAACTCGATGCTTCCGAGCTTTAGCGAAAGTGGAAAATCATCGTCCATTCACTGGGGAGTTATCGGCGTTCAGGGGTTGATATTCCAATTTTGTCTCTATTACATTAAGGTAGTCCTTGCGAATGGTGTTGATTTCGCATAAGTTTCAGAGAATTGAGAGGGAATTGTAAACACTTCTCGATTATATAAAAATCTGAAAAAAAATCAAGCGTATTAAACATGCCGAAAAGATTAATTTTGCATGATAATAATTCCAAAATGTTATTAACAAACTGATGAAAAATCTAATTGTTCAACAAATCTCCCGGAAACGTAACTTTTTTTTAAATGAAAATTATTCGTTTATTTTTCTGAATACGTATGAATTTTTTCAGATTTTTTAATTCACTTTGAATTTTTTTTTTTATATGGAAAAAACGTGTAAAAAATCACAAAATGCAAAGTGAGTTTAGAAATCCGAAAAAATTCATACGTATTCAGAAAAATAAACGAATAATTTTCATTAAAAAAAAAAAAGTTATGTTTCCGGGAGATTTGTTGAAGAATTACATTTTTTATCAATTTGTCAATAACATTTTGGAATTATTATTATGCAAAATTAATCTTTTCGGCATCTTCAATATGCTTGATTTTTTTCAGATTTTTATATAATCGAGAAGTGTTTACAATTCCCTCTCAATTCTCTGAAACTTATGCGAAATCAACACCATTCGCAAGGACTACCTTAACCCCTTCTCGCCGGTTGTATCAAATTTTATTTCTCCTTTTACCGGTAAAGCGAGAGGAAAAATTCTATAAAGTAATCGACAGATTTACGTCAAGCAAACGATTCCCCGTCCCACGTGTAATAGGTACGTAAGGGCGCGATTACTTCGCGAAGTGATTAATCATTTTTTTTTTGGTTTTTAACAGCGTTAGAAATGAATCATGAGAAACGTCTCGTAGAAGTGCATCAATATCGATGCCCCGTCGATCCCGCCGGAAGGCAATATAAATGAGCTGCCTCGACCGCCGTTGCGATCCATAATCCCAGTGTTGTTTCCCCGATTTTCTTCTTCTCTTTTCTTCTTAATCCTTCACTCTCTTCCTCCGTCCCGGTAATAGTCCAGCCTGGGGTACCCTCGAGGCAAAGTGTTTATCCGCATTGGGTGAGGAAGCAATAAGGTGGAGAGGCGCCCAGAGGCGACTGGTTGCTTTTGCCCCATCGAAAAAACCTTTGACTCTGTTGTCCCGGATTGCAGGTGAAATTTTCTCCTACCTGCGGGAGTTCCACCCTCCGAATCGATTCTTTAAGGTAGTCCTTGCGAATAGTGTTCACTTCGCATAAGTTTCAGAGAAATGAGAGGGAATTGCAAACGCTTCTGGATGGTATAAAAATCTGAAAAAAAACCAAACATTAAAGGTGCTGGAAAGATTAATTTTGCACAATTACAATTCCAAAATGTTATTAACAAACTGATGAAAAATAAAATCGTTCGAAAAATCTCCCGGAAACCTGAATTAAAAAAAAAATAAAAGTGCTTCGTTCACTTTTCTGAATAAGTATGAATTTTTTCAGATTTTTTAATTCACTTTGAATTTTTTTTTATATGGGAAAAACGTGTAGAAAGTCACAAAAAGCAAAGTGAGTTTAGAAATCCGAAAAAATGGATACGTATTCAGAAAAACGAACGAATAATTTCCGTAAAAAAAAAAGTTAAGTTTCCGAGAGATTCGTGGAACAATGTTAATTTTGATCAACTTGTTAATAAAATTTTGGAATTATTGTTATGCAAAATTAATCTTTTCAGCATCTCTAATACGCTTGATTTTTTTTCCGATTTTTGTACCATCGACAAGTGTTTGCAATTCCGTCTCATTTCTCTGAAACTCATGCGAAGTAAACACTATTCCCCAGATCTACCTTAATTGCTTTCTGAAAAGATTAATGTTGCACAATTATAATTCCAAAATGTTATTAACAAACTGATGAAAAATAAAACCGTTCAAAAAATCTCCCAAAAACCTAACTTTTTTAAGAATGAAAGTGCTTCGTTCCTGTGAACCTTCGTTCACCTTTTTGAATAAGTATGCATTTTTTCAGATTTTTAAATTCACCTTGATTTTTTTTTTATATGAAAAAAACGTATACAAAGTCACAAAATGCAAAGTGAGTTTAAAAATCTGAAAAAAATCATACGTATTCAGAAAAACGAACGAATAATTTCCATTAAAAAAAAAAAAGTTAAGTTTCCGAGAGATTCGTTGAACAATGTTATTTTTGATCAACTTGTTAATAAAATTTTGGAATTATTGTTATGCAAAATTAATCTTCTCAGCATCTCTAATACGCTTGATTTTTTTTTCAGATTTTTGTACCATCGACAAGTGTTTGCAATTCCGTCTAATTTCTCTGAAACTTATGCGAAGTGAACACTATTCTCAAGGACTATCTTAATGGCTTTCTCAGGGCGAGCGCGCATGCGCGCAGTAGTTCAGGGTTCCTTTTGTTTTCGGAACCGTTCCTCGCGGCCCTTACGGGATCATTAACAATTTACCAGAAGCCCTTGGCTCGTAGTAGTTGTCGCATAACAGAAGACCCTCCTGGCAGTACACGGAGAATAGGTCAAATTATCGGAAACGTCGCTTCCGATATAATCGATTATCGGAAGGCCCGTCGATGAGAATGGGTGGGCTTTCGCGCCGCCGTCCGGCTCTCTCATTTTCCGAATCTCCTCTCCTACCACCAACGAGAGCCGGTCGGCGCTCTCTCATTCGGTGTCGTGTGTTGCTGATCCACGCTTCGCCTCTCACGCCTCTTTCCGTTCGACACTCCGAGCTTCCCACACTATCCGTACAGCGGGGAGCCCGCTAGCAAAGAAAGTTCATTCTTCCGGGTTGCCGGAGCGTGTTACCTCGTTGAAATACACGGGGCAGCGATAATAGTGACTATACATCGAACCGAGTTTCTGGCTCGCCGGTTTCACCGATACAAATCACGAGAACCCGGGAAACATCGCGATTGCGAAAAAAGGTAGACGGAAAGAAAATTTTGATTTTCCACGATTGTTCGAATATCTCTCGTCGGCGATATCCGACCGCGGTCTCGACACAGTTACGCGCCCTCGCTGACTCTGGCCTCGTTGCAAATAAGATTGTTACTGAAAAATTTCGGAAAGAAAGATCGAAGCTTTCTCCCCGCATCCGTTTCTCCCGTTACCGCAAGATCGGACTATTTTTTACTTCGCTCTCATTTTGTTTTCGATAATTTCACGGAGAGGAAAGATAGAACGGTATATGCAGCGCAGAGATCCTCCGTCATCTTCGCCTTGAACCTGGATAATAAAAAAATCACGAAGTAGGGGAGAGCGCGGCAATATGACATAGCGGGGCAAAATGGGATAATGAGGCAAAACGCAATTTTTCAATAACTTTTGGATGGTGGCGGTGATTGTGAGTGGGGCAAAACGGGGTTGAAAATCCGGACATATCGTTCAGACAAAATGGGGCATCCAATAATTATCGGAAAATTGAGTTTTGCCCTCACTGTCCCGTTTTGCCCCACTGTCCCATTTTAACCTGCTCTTCCCTATAATAACGCTGCATCTATGCTAATTTGTTTACGTATATAAAATTTGTATAAGCGTGTTTTTTTAATTATTATTAGTTATTATTTGCTCGTCTATAATCTTAGGGTTTTTGTTTATAATATTTTCACACAACAGAGTTGGCCGCAAATCTCAACCGAACCGCCCATCAGCGGTGCTCTTCCCGAGTCTCTCTGTCCTGACTACTCGCGAAAATCTCATTCGGGGAGCCTTTACACCGGTACAACCGGTGTCATTATCCGGGCAGGCTTAATGAGACACGATGGCGAGAAAGATACCTACCTACGGAACAACAACTTCCCCGTTGGGCTTGCGAATCTCCCGATGTGTGCATATGCATGACTGTACGGCGAGGAGATTGCCGAGGGGGTGAGGGTAGGAAACAGTGAAATTACCGTGCGGTCGTCGACACGTGAGGTGGCGCCAGACCAGTCCTCCCCGAAACAATGCCCAGCGGGGAGAATTCGCATTTACCTAATCCAACCGTTGTACCACACGACAGTTCCCCCTCGTCCCTATATTTCCAACACTAAGTTCAACCACCCTCGAGCTCCTTTCCCCTCCGACAATACCGCAATTTTTCTTCCCCCCCCCCTCAACTACCCCTCGCAAACTTCACGCTGAAATATTCTTTTCATAGAGAATTCCTTGCGTCTACCCTCGTGACCTACCAGAAGAATCGTCGCTACTTTTACCGAGGGCAAAAAAAAAAAAAAAAAAAAAAACTTCCGACTGTTATCAACTCACGTAACCGTGACTCGTTCCATCGTCCTTTTTTCTTGCCTCCCTTTCTTATTTTTCTCGTCTGCTTCTGGCAACTTCCGGAAAGCTCGCGACTCCGAGCGAATTCGCTTGGAATTCCGAACCGTGACGAGCTTCCGCGGCCCCTACGAGCGGTGAAAGGAATCGATTTCTTGTGAGAAATCGATTCTTTTCTTCCGTTTATAGGCACTTTCTCGAAACGTGCCGGATAAGTTTATCGCGGGAATTGGAACTTAATCCTTTTGGGTTTAATCCTTTATGTTTTGCCCGAAATTTTTCTTTCTACCCACCTTGCAAACTTCACGGTTAAATATTGTTTTCGTAGATAATTCCGGGCGTCTTCCGTCGAGACCCACCGAAAGGATCGTTGTTACTTTTATCGTGTGCGACTGAAAGAAATTCGAACTGTTATCAACTCACGTAGTCCGCGCCTCCTTCCATCCTCCTCTTTTTTTGCCTTATTTTCTTATTTTTCTCGTATGATTCTGGCAACTTCCGGAAACCTAGCGACTCCGAGCGAATTCGCTCGGAATTCCGAGCCGTGACGAGCTTCCGTAGTCGTACCAGCGGAGAAATGAATCGATTTCTCATAGATTATGGGTTCTTTTTCGAAACGTGCACGGATAAGTTTACCTCGGAGATTCATCTCAATCCTTCTGGGCTTAATTTTTTTTATGCTTTACCAATGGTAGAAAGTGACGAGCGCGTTGGCTCGAACGTGCTAAAGTTACATGTGGAAGGTCCCGTTTATTCCAAGTGGCCCTGAGAGGGATCCGTAGGGTCAAACTTTAAGACATTAGTTTGAACTTAAGATCGAAGTTTGGCACGAACTTCGTTTCATGCTTAAGATCTATCTCAAGTTCGAACTCATATTCGATTGTACGCAGTAAAAAATCTTTGTACTTTTTACATCAACTCATTGTCCACAAACGTCAACAATTTTTTATTTGTTAATTTTCAAGTTTTACTAACAAAAGTACAAACTAAATAAAAAGTACAAACTAAATAAAAACTAAATACAAACAAAGTTCAAAAGAAATAAAAAGGGCAGGTTTGTAATATTCAAACGTTAACAAACGACTTTGTCACTTATTTAACAAAATTATTTTTACATAACTTCGTATTCCGATTTTACGGAATTGTTTTTTTACTGTGTAGTTCGAGGTCCATCTTTAGTTCGAACTTTAACGCTTTTTCGGCGTAGAATCCACATCTGGATCCCAAATGCAGTTAACTTTCATGATACTGTACACAGTAAAAAAAAGTTTGTACTTTTTGCAACAACTTATTGTCCACAAACGGCCAAAATTTTTTATTTGTTAATTTTCTAGTTTTACAAAAAAAAAATACAAACAAAAATTGTCAACGACACGGGAATTAAAGGACAGGTTCGTATACTGAAATAAGTGACAAACGAGTTTGTCACTTATTTAACAAAATTATTTTTACAAAATTTCGCATTACGATTTTACGAAATTATTTTTTACTGTGTACTGTCAGGAATAGGTGATCTGCCAAACGAATTTCTTGAATCCGTTTCTATGGAATTGCTGAAGAACAATTGTTCTTCTCAATGACATGATCAGTGATTGTGACGAAGGGTGGAAAACGATACGTGGAGGGCAGTAAAGATATTTTTTGGACATCTTCTTATCGCTTCTTGTTAGTTCGAACTTAAGATCGATGTTAAGTTCCAACTTACGATCGAATTTGAGTTCGGATTTACGTTCGAGCTGAGATTCGATCATAAGTTCGATCTCAAGAGCGTTCTTAAGGTTGGGTTAAAGATCAACAAACCTCAAAATATTTTGAATCCATTTTTCTCCGAAACGGTCTTATAAAATAAAAAACGACTTGCGGAGCGCACTGCGTATTTGATGAACGCAGTGTGCCCCGCAATTAGTTTTTCGTTTTATAGAATCGTTTCTGAGAAAAATGTATAGAATCGTTTCTGAGAAAAATGTATAGAATCGTTTCTGAGAAAAATGTATAGAATCGTTTCTGAGAAAAATGTATAGAATCGTTTCTGAGAAAAATGTATAGAATCGTTTCTGAGAAAAATGTATAGAATCGTTTCTGAGAAAAATGTATAGAATCGTTTCTGAGAAAAATGTATAGAATCGTTTCTGAGAAAAATGTATAGAATCGTTTCTGAGAAAAATGTATAGAATCGTTTCTGAGAAAAATGTATAGAATCGTTTCTGAGAAAAATGTATAGAATCGTTTCTGAGAAAAATGTATAGAATCGTTTCAAGAAAAACCTTTATTCTGTCTCTCTCGCACTGATACGTGTTTAGCCTCCCCTTGAGTTCAAACTAACGTCTTAAAGTTCGACCCTTGGAATGTTAGGGGGGCTTCGGGCGTTATCTTGATGGATATCTTGCCCGGGAAGTCCATTATTCTTTGCGAGGATACTCTGCATTTAGAGGCCTCGCTAAAGCTGTTTTCGCATCGATAAAATTGCTCCCCGACGTTTGCAGCTTAAAATATTACTGGCGGATTTTTTTTTAGCTCGGAGCGTTCCGCTCTTTGGCGTGTGTGCGAGATATAGAAGTCGCCGGGGGCCTGAGGCGTCCTCAGAGCCCTCCGACCAGCGAGTTCGCAAGGATTTCCCTCTGGCACTCTGCAGTCGTCGCGGCGTCGAGGGATTCTTCACGTGCAGCACCGCAAAACTGAACTAAACAGGGAACCAAACGTTGAACCCCTGTCGGCTCTGATACCATCGAGCTGGTGTGTGGACTCGTTCGCGAGTGCCCGGATGAGCTGATGTGAGCATAGTTCAATTTTCTTATGTTTTACCAATGGTACAAAGTAACAAGCGCACGGGCTCGACTTCGCTAAAGTTTCATGCGGAAGGTCACGATTATTCCAAGTGGCCCTAAGGGTCGAATTTTAAGACGTTAGTTTGAACTTAAGATTGCTCTTAAGAACAAACTTAAGATCGAAGTTAAGACCGAACTTAAGATCGAAGTTAAGATCGAAATTAAGATCGAAATTAAGATCGAAATTAAGATCGAAATTAAGATCGAAATTAAGATCGAAATTAAGATCGAAATTAAGATCGAAATTAAGATCGAAATTAAGATCGAAATTAAGATCGAAATTAAGATCGAAATTAAGATCGAAATTAAGATCGAAATTAAGATCGAAATTAAGATCGAAATTAAGATCGAAATTAAGATCGAAATTAAGATCGAAATTAAGATCGAAATTAAGATCGAAATTAAGATCGAAATTAAGATCGAAATTAAGATCGAAATTAAGATCGAAATTAAGATCGAAATTAAGATCGAAATTAAGATCGAACTTAAGATCGAAATTAAGATCGAAATTAAGATCGAAATTAAGATCGAAATTAAGATCGAAATTAAGATCGAAATTAAGATCGAAATTAAGATCGAAATTAAGATCGAAATTAAGATCGAAATTAAGATCGAAATTAAGATCGAAATTAAGATCGAAATTAAGATCGAAATTAAGATCGAAATTAAGATCGAAATTAAGATCGAAATTAAGATCGAAATTAAGATCGAAATTAAGATCGAAATTAAGATCGAAATTAAGATCGAAATTAAGATCGAAATTAAGATCGAAATTAAGATCGAAATTAAGATCGAAATTAAGATCGAACTTATTATCGAACTCAAGATCGAAGTTTGGCCAACCTTCATTGCATGCTTAACATTGATCTTAAGTTCGAACTTAATTCTGAACTCCAATTCGATTATAGTTCGAGTTCGATCTTAAGTTTAGACTCAAGTTGGAACTCAAGATCAAATTTAAGCACGACATCAAGTTCGAACTTAAGATAGATTTAAGATCTATCTTAAGCACGCAATAAAGTTTGACCCGAACTTCGATTTTAAGTTCGATCTGAAGAGTGTTCTTAGGTTCATCCTAACGTATTAAATTTCGACCCTGAGAGGTGTACTTAGAATTTCAGGGGGGCTTCGGGCGATACCTTGACGGATATCTTGGTCGGGAAGGCTGTCGCTCTGTTAGAAGACACTGCATTCAGAAGCCTCGATAGAGCTGTTTTCGCATCGACAAAAATGCTCCCCGTTCTTTGTAACTTAAAATATTACTGGCGAGTTTTTTTTTGAGCTCGAGGCGTTCCGCTCTTTGGGTTATGTAGGGCATATGGAAGTCGTCGGAGGCCTGAGGAGTCCTCAGAGCCCTCCGGCTGCCGAGTTCGCCAGGGTTTCCCTCTGGCACTCTGCAGTCGTCGCGGCGTCGAGGGATTCTCTATGTGCAGCACCGCAAAACTGAACTATACAGAGAATCGAACGTTGAACTCCCGTCGACCCTGGTACTGTCAAGCTGGTGTGTGGACTCGTCCGCGAGTTCTGGACCCTCACACCCTACACCCCCCCCCCCCCCCCCCCCCGCCCCCTCGTCGAAAAAGTTTCCTTCCGCCGGACTCGCCCTTATCGATCTCGGCTAGCCGCAAACTGGACGAGAGATCCTCATACTCCTTTTCCATCTTGTCCTCGACGTCCCCTGCACAGTTCTTGCGGCTTGCTCGGCACAAGAAAACTCTTTCACGATAAACTATAGCCCTGTAACTGTATTACTGTAACTACGTCACGTAGTTGCACAGCAGGAAGAAAAGTTCGTACGAACTGCTGGTTCGGTAATTTTTTTTGTTTCTAATCATTTATTTTTAATGTATCGTAATATTACATTTTTTTTTTTTGGTCGTTGGAGATTGGTGACTAATAGATGTCGAACTGAGAGGACGAAAGTTCATCGGGTGGGAAATTTTATAATTTATTAATTTTTGCTTCCTCATAGAGGAAGCTTTGTGATGGTGAAAAAAAAAATTTTCGAGATTTTAATGAAAACGTGTTCAGAATGTTCCAAAACATCGAAAAATCACATTTAGAAAAAATGTCCGGATGTATGTGTGTGTGTGTGTGTGTGTGTGTGTGTGTGTGTGTGTGTGAATCGGAAGCGAAAAATTCAAACCGCTATAACTCGAGAACGCCTCCACGAATCCGGCTGAAATTTTGCACATAGCTTGTGTGGTTAATAGTCAATGTTTCTGTAAAATTTTGTCAAAAAATTGTCAGTTGTTTTTTTTGTACGCCATTTTTAATTTCTTCGAAAATGTCTGTACGCACTGTAGCGCTCGCAATTTTTTAGCTGTCGGGCTAAAAATGCGTACACAGATAGAATCTGATCACCCGAGGATCCCATTAAAATTTCAAGAAAATCGATCGAACCGTTTAAATTTTATGTCATTTTGAATTTTTTGAATTTCATGCAATTTTTTTTTTTTTTTTAAGACGCATTTTTTTTGATCAAATATTCATCTGTAATAAAATAAGTGTCAGATTCGTGATCAGCGCGAAAAAATACATAAAATTACAGTCCCGGAGCGACAACTAACCAAAAAGTTTACCAGGCATTTTTATAGCCAAAATTGCAAAAATGAATGATTTTAGGTATTTTTAAACAACGATTTCTTTGCTTTTCGATGGCATCGCGGAAAAACCCAGGTGCCTATCGTGATCTACAGCAAGACATACACAAGACGATAGATATGACGGAGTTGAAAAAGCTATATAAAGAGGTGTCACTTGGATTCCTTGAGTAAAAATTCACAAAAAAAAATTCACGAGCGCTCACTTCCATGTATTTTTTCGCGTCAAGCGCAGATCCGACAAAGTGAAGCGTGACGATGGAGTATTTTTTTCTCGCTGAATATGAATCGGTCAGCCGTTTTGCATAAAAGTCTAACAAGACGTTGACGGTGAAAAAAGTTGAAAATTGAAATTTTCATAGCGCTTCCTCATAAAGTTGGAAATTGAAATTTTCATATCGCTTTCTCATAATGTTCCTTCATTCGCGAAGCTTCCTCTATGAGGAAGCCAAAAATACAGACAATGCTTCCTCATAGAAGAGGCTTCGCAAATAAAGGAACATTATGAGAAAGCGATATGAAAATTTCAATTTCCAACTTTATGAGGAAGCGCTATGAAAATTTCAATTTTCAACTTTTTTTTTCTCTGATCGAACTTCACCCTCGTCAGGACGAGGTAAATATGGACCAGTACGCGGCGCAATAATGTACGGACCATACTCAGTAGGGTGTTTCTCAAAGAGGACATTTTTTTTGTAATTTTTCTCCCACCCTTTTAGAGTGTAGATTTCAATCTCAAATTGAACCTCGCGAATGGCGGTCCCTAGCGCAAAATTCTACGAGGTCCCGCATTCACCGTTTGTACCCAAAAAAATGCGGCACCTTTTAAACGTAATTACCAACGACCGCCGATCGCGAGATGTTTTTTTAGATCGAAATATATACTTCTACGGGGTGGGACATTAACTTTTTGTCATTTTTTGTAGTGAATCCAAAATACATATTCTTTAAGAATTTTTTTTTTAATTTGTATACAATTAAAAAAATATGAAATAGCAAACTCTAAAAATGTCCAGTGGCATGAATTTATTGAAAAAAATTCTTTCCACCCTCCAAGAGTACAGATTTCAATCTCAAATTGAACCTCGCGAAAGACCGACCCGAGCAAAAAATCTTAAGAGGTGCCGCATTGAACGTTTGTACCGAAAAAATTCGACAACTTCTTTCTTTTTGGGTATAAACGACGAATGCGGTATCTCTTAAGATTTTCAATTTTAGATTAAAATCGGTGCTTTTGGAGGGTGGAAATAATTTTTTCCAAAAAATTCACCCTACTGCACATTCTTAGAGTTTTTTATATACGAATTTAAAAATCGAAATCTTTTGTGTTTAATACAAAGCATGACGAAAAGTTAAGGTCCCATCCCGTAGGATTATATATTTTGATCGATAAAAAAATCCAGCGAAAGGAGGTCAAAAATTAAGTTTGAGAAGTGCCGCATGTTCGGGTAAAACGTCGAATGCGGGCACCTTTTAGATTTTTTTGTTAGGGACACAGTAAAAAATATTTGTACTTTTAACGACAACTTATTGTCCACAAACGTCGACAATTTTTTGTTTGTTAATTTTCTAGTTTTACGAACAGAAGTACAAACTAAAATTGTCAATGACACGGGTAATAAAAGGACAGGTTCGTATATTCAAATAAGTGAAAAACGAGTTCGCCACTTATTTAACAAAATGATTCTTACAACATTTCACATTTCGTTTTTACGAAATTATTTTTTACAGTGTACCGTCTTTCGCGAGGTTTAATTTGAGATCTAAATCTGTACTTCAAAAAGGTGGGAGGAAAATAAATGTAAAAAACGCCTTTTTTTAAACACACTAGCATTCAACACTATTTTTATTTCCGCGCGTCGCGAACAGCTAGCAGAAAAGATATAACGAACGGAGCGAGAAACATTGAAATAAATGTTTCTCCCATCGGCTCCGTCGGGGGGACACCCCGATGATTCACGGCTCGGGATTCCTCAGGATTTGTGTTGAGCTCGATGCGGTATATATCTGTTCGATATATTCGTACAGCAAACGCGAAGCTCGTGCGACGACGGAGATGTGCAAAATTTCACGAGCTGGCTTTCGAAAGGGGTGCGCATGCGCTGGTGTGTGCGCTTGGTACGAAGGTAGTCATTTTTTTCTTTTTTTTTTTGTGGTTTTCTCGTTGCGCACGAGTTGACGGGCCCGTGGAAGCTCGCGAAACTCGTTGAATTTATTTGCCTTCTCCGCCGGTAAAACGAGTAGCCCGAGTAGGGATCACTGGTCACGATATCGCACAGTCGCCCCGGAGGCGCGGAAGGGTTGCCGAGTGTGGTACGTGCCAGAAATACAGAAGGAAACACAATGCCCGACAGCTACCGTTCAGTTTTCTAGTTCAAAGCTTTTTCACACAAAAAAAAAGGAAAAAAAAAAAACAGAGTAACTGCAGCCTCTTTTCGTTGCCCTCGTGGCTCTGATCACGCTCACCGGAAGCGAGCTATCGTACAACTTGTAAAATTGTACGCGGACAAAAATTTTCTCAATAACCGTACGAGAGAGGGTTTCCAATCGGAGTCGCAAAAAGGAATGTTTCTCGAGCCGAAATACCGATAACGCCGCGTACGATTGAACACCGCAAAGAGCTGTATGTCATACATGGATATCTTCATTACACTGAGAAAATAGAAATTAGTTGGATTAACCGAAAGTCGCGGTGACATACGTTCAAAGCAAGATTTTTGTTACTTGTAACAAAAATCTTCTTGTACCAACAAATATTTTTTTCTCCGTGTGCAATACATATTTTTAACATATATACCGTTCAGTTTTCTAGTTCAAAGCTTTTTCACACAAAAAAAAAGGAAAAAAAAAAAAACAGAGTAACTGCAGCCTCTTTTCGTTGCCCTCGTGGCTCTGATCACGCTCACCGGAAGCGAGCTATCGTACAACTTGTAAAATTGTACGCGGACAAAAATTTTCTCAATAACCGTACGAGAGAGGGTTTCCAATCGGAGTCGCAAAAAGGAATGTTTCTCGAGCCGATACCGATAACCGATACCGATAACGCCGCGTACGATTGAAAACCGCAGAGAGCTGTATGTTATACATGGATATCTTCATTTCACTGAGAAAATAGAAATTAGTTGGATTAACCAAAAGTCGCGGTGACATACGTTCAAAGCTTGTACTTGTAACAAAAATCTTCTTGAACCAACAAATATTTTTTTCTCCGTGTGCAATACATATTTTTAACATATTTCCAACGTCGAAGTCTTCTGTTAAGGATTCTGTGAAATGAATTTGTTCATTTCTTTTAATCACCGAACGCTAGCTTCGTGCTTTTGAGCATCGAGATCTCGAAGCCGCTTCAGTGGCTTCGAACTACGTATTTAAGGCGATTAACGTTATGTGAAACATGCTTCTCTCCACCTAACCCGGGCTCGGTCGATATTGGAAACTGTAATTACGTTTTTTCACGGGTCCCGGCAGTGACGATCAAAAGAAAACTCTCATCGGAAGCGGATATCACGCCAGCTTCCGGTGAGACTTTTCTTTTGACTCTGAACACCCGCCCGGTTTAGAAGAGTTGATTACAGTTTTTATTACCAACCGCGGTATTTCACATGCTCTTAAAACGATTAGGTACAGGAACGAGTCTCTTATGTGCGCTTTTCAACTTTGCTGGGATGCGCGAAACTGCTTGGGAAAGCCAGTCTGCGAGCGGATTAACGCTGGAGGAGGAAAACCGTTTTTCAACATGCTTGATCAAGGGCACGGTTCTTGCCGTGGCGAGCAACAATGTATAATGTTTCGCGCCAATGTTCGGATAACCGAGCATTAAGATAAACGGATATGATCGAGGTTCGGATACGATCGATGTTCGGATATGATCGAGGTTCGGATATGATCGAGGTTCGGATATGATCGAGGTTCGGATATGATCGAGGTTAGGACATGATCGAGGTTAGGACATGATCGAGGTTAGGATATGATTTAGGTTAGGATATGATTTAGGTTAGGATATGATCGAGGTTAGGATATGATCGAGGTTTCGGATATGATCGAGGTTCGGATATGATCGAGGTTCGGATATGATCGAGGTTCGGATATGATCGAGGTTCCGATATGATCGAGGTTCGGATATGATCGAGGTTAGGATAAGATCGAGGTTAGGATATGATCGAGGTTAGGATATGATCGAGGTTAGGATAAGATCGAGGTTAGGATATGATCGAGGTTAGGATATGATCGAGGTTCGGATATGATCGAGGTTAGGATATGATCGAGGTTAGGATAAGATCGAGGTTAGGATATGATCGAGGTTAGGATATGATCGAGGTTAGGATATGATCGAGGTTAGGATATGATCGAAGTTAGGATATGATCGAGGTTCGGATATGATCGAGGTTAGGATATGATCGACGTTCGGATATGATCGACGTTCGGATATAATCGAGGTTCGGACATGATCGAGGTTCGGATATGATCGAGGTTAGGATATGATCGAGGTTCGGATATGATCGAGGTTCGGATATAATCGAGGTTCGGATATGATCGAGGTTCGGATATGATCGAGGTTCGGATATGATCGAGGTTCGGACATGATCGAGGTTCGGATATGATCGAGGTTAGGATATGATCGAGGTTCGGATATGATCGAGGTTCGGATATAATCGAGGTTCGGATATGATCGAGGTTCGGATATGATCGAGGTTCGGATATGATCGAGGTTAGGACATGATCGAGGTTAGGACATGATCGAGGTTAGGATATGATTTAGGTTAGGATATGATTTAGGTTAGGATATGATCGAGGTTCGGATCTGATCGAGGTTCGGATATGCTCGAGGTTCGGATATAATCGAGGTTCAGATATGATCGATGGCGTCGTGATCGCGGACCATTTGTTTTAGGTTTATAGGTTACACCGGCATATAATGTCGATCAAATTTGTTTTATGTATATATACATAAAAAGATTTTATCGACGAAATTCTCAGTTTTTATCCATGGAATTCTCATTTTTAGTCCATGCAATTTTAAGTCACATCCCTAAATTTAGCCATCCTACCATCTGAAAAAAAAAATTACCATATGGATTAAGTAAAAAAATCGCTATGGCCCCTGTGAAGATTGCACGTATAGCTAGCGATGGTGTTGCCTGGTCGATATTTACCATATGACTTGATACTTTTTCCGAGATCCTTCTCTCAGTGTATGGTATATTTTTATTCTTTCCCATTGTGTCAGTATTGTGCTTACATGTTTATTAAATCCTCGAAAAATTAAATCAGAAAATTTAATTAAAATTTGAATTTCAAATAGCAAATCGCTTTCTCCCCGCAAGTATCCGGTACGCTGCTTTCCCAAAAACGAAAGAGAGAAAAGACGAACGAACATTGAATCACAATCGAGCAAACTCCTTGGGCCAGCCACCCTCGAGTATAGTGTTCGGAACCATAGCGGGGGAAAATTTTCTTCCACCCCATGCTCTCGCTCCCCTCACAAGTGAAAGACAAGTTACGTGTAAGTGTAATATCGGAAAACGCTTATCCGTCACGGTTCCCACGGAGTTTCCCCTCCGTAAACTAAACAAAAAATGGACACTAATGTCCCTCCGACTGGCGCAACTTCCGGTATAGCTCCTCGCGTGTACACACGAGCTAAGAGTACCGGGCGGAGGGAATAATCTCCCGGGAGAGCTTGGAAACGGGTTGAGTGCTCAGGGGGACTTTGAGGATTCTGGCAAGGAACACCGGTCGGTCTTCTTGTGACTCGAGTTCCCCCTCTCTTATCCCTTACGAAGACACTTTTTTTTTTTTTGGTCGCATCATCTAAACGTAATCTAGTTTCGACGAGGGATAGCGTATCGGCGTAATATCTTGAGATAACATTTGAATGCCCGGTCGAAGGGATGAAAAAACGGCTGGCCGATTCAGGTTCAGCGCGCAAAAATATACGTCACGCATTACTTTGTCGGATCTGCTCCAAGCGAAAAAATACGTGGAATTATGCGCTCCTGAATTTTTGGAATGGTTGAAAAGTATAAAATATCTCTATTGACGAACGAACGATATACTTTATCTACCTAATTTTCTTCAATAGCTGAAAAAAGAGTACTGTTGTTTCAGCTGTCGAAGAGAATTGGGTAAATAAAATGTGTCGGTAGAGATATTTTCTACTTCTTGACCATTGCGAGGAATTTGTCGACTTCCTTTACCAGAAACGACAAATCTTCGGGTTTCTTTTTTATGTAACTTTTGTTGCAACAAACATATATTTTCGGATGAAATATTCGGTTATTTTTCCGCGACGGATTTTTAACATCTACAACATTTTTTTTAAACTCGATATTTATCGAAAACTTTGTTTCTTCAATCCTCGGTAGCGACCTCTAAAAATTGTTCGATTTCATAGGGATTTCTCAAAGGTTTTTCTTATTCGTAATACTTTGGAAGTGCGGAGTGGCTGCAAGGAAATCTCGAATATTTCATTTTGACTTTACATTTAGATGTTCCGAAGTTTTTAATTTCTTGAATAGCCGGTCCTTAATTTTTTTAATTTAAAAAAATTGGATTTCACGGTCGCGCTCGGTCCGGGAAGAATCAGCAAGTTCTCCGAGCTTTACCGAACAATCCCTTGCGTTGACTAAATCCGATGTGGGGGTTGGGATTTTAAATAATAATAAGAAAAATAAAAATAAGAAAAATAAAAATAAGAAAAATAAAAATAAGAAAAATAAAAATAAGAAAAATAAAAATAAGAAAAATAAAAATAAGAAAAATAATAATAAGAAAAATAATAATAAGAAAAATAATAATAACGAAAGTGACCTCTACAAATGCATTATTTCGGGGACCCTTAGCACATTGCATTTTTATTATATACCTCACGATAATGCAGATTGGCCCCCAGAAAATTAAAATTTCAATTTAAGGCCCACCCTGCCACACGCACATGCATACATCCGGACATTTTTTTCTAAACGTGATTTTTTGATGTTTTGGAAAATTCTGAACACGTTTTCATTAAAATTTCGAATTTTTTTTTTTCACCATCATAACTAAGCTTCCTCCATGAGGAAGCAAAAGTCATGAAACCTCTCGCCTCCCGAAGGTGAGAAGATAGGGGTTGAAAAAACTGTAATCCTCGAGTGGGCTCAATGGGGTGAGAAAGAGGGTTGTACGAGGATTCGCGGGAGACTGGTATCAATCATTTTGATTCATGCGGGGATGTAGGCTCGTCCTTGATCCGCGGATTATCCCGGGGCGAATATCCGTGTCGCCTGGGGTAGACTTTGCCGCGGTTCAAAATTTTCAGCCTCTCATCCCTCGACACCCAGACGACTGCGAAGTCATGTCCCGTGTGATGGAGCTTTCCGGTTACTTTGGAAGATAAAGCGGGTGTAGAGGAATTTCGTGTATGGGGCTTCGATGGAAAAAATTCCCAACCAATGTCAACGCTCTAATGTACAGGATATATAATAAATTTTTTAAAAAAGTCTAAAAGGGGAAAAAAATATATATATGTGCGGGAAGCAGCGTTTGACGAGCGTTTATCCGATAGAGGAGAGATGAGTGGAATCCACTGGTCGGAGGTGCCCGGATAATACTGAGGGGAGATCGTTTTGTAGGAAATCCGATCGTCGGATATGCCACTCGATAAAAAGAAATCGCTGACTGGAGTAGAGCGGGGTAAAACGGACCAGTGTCCTCTATTGACTTTAGTGCGATGAGTTTAAATGTTTCGTTTCACGGCCGGCGAGAAATTAATAAAAAATTGTCAATTTCGCTTCGCGAGAAATGAATTAAAAATTGCCCATTTTGCCCAGCGTGAAATTCATTGAAAATCGTCAATTTTGCCCCGCGAAAATAATTAATAACGGCAAGCTACCCCTTCGGATAACTAAATGAAGGAGAGACAAAAAAATCGAAAAATAGAAAGAGCATTGACGACTTTGTCGTTGAAATTCGAGGGGGCGAGTTTCGCATGCGAGTCGTGCAACGGCTTACGGAAAACGGACAACAGGCAAGCGTTGTGGAGCTTTGCATCACGTATCGTCCATGGACTGTGGATAGACGTATTAAAATTGTGAGATAAATTTTAATTGTTTGTTTCATGCCCCGCGAGAAATTAATTTTAAAAAATGGTCCATTTTGCCCCGCGATTCTCTGTATCCTTGCGCTTCAACTCTTTGGCACGCTGCCCGTCCGAATAACCAAATAAAGGGTGAAAAAAAACCGAAAAATAAAAAGGGCAGGACTTTGCCGTTGAAACTCGATCGGGCGAGTTTTGCATGCGAGTGGTGCAACCGATTACGGAAAACAGACAACAGGCAAACGTTCTGCAGCTTTTCATCACGTATCGTCCATGAACTGACGATATTCGTATTAAAATTGGGAGATGAAATTAAATTTTGTGATTTGATGCCCCGCGAGAAATTAATTAAAAAATGGTCCATTTTGCCCCGCAATTCTCTGTATCCTTGCACTTCGACATTTTGACAATCTGCCTGTCCGGGTAACTAAATGAAGGTGAGAAAAAATATCGAAAAGTACCGAAAAAAATACCGAAACATAGAAAGAGCATTCAGGACTTTGTCGTTGAAACTTTATCGGGCGACCTTTCCATGCGAGTCGTGCAACGGCTTACGGAAAACAGACAACAGGCAAACGTTCTGCAGCTTTTCATCACGTGTCGTCCATGAACTGACGATAGTCGTATTGAAATTGGGAGATGAAATTAAATTTTTTATTTCATGCCCCCGAGAAATTAATTTAAAAATGGTCCATTTTGCCCCGCAATTCTCTGTATCCTTGCACTTCAACTCTTTGGCATGCTGCCCGTCCGAATAACCAAATAAAGGGTGAAAAAAAAAAAACGAAAAATAAAAAGGGCATTCAGGACTTTGTCGTTGAAACTCGATCGGGCGACCTTTCCATGCGAGTCGTGCAAGGGCTTACGGAAAACAGACAACAGGCAAACGTTCTGCAGCTTTTCATCACGTGTCGTCCATGAACTGACGATAGTCGTATTGAAATTGGGAGATGAAATTAAATTTTTTTTTTTCATGCCCCCGAGAAATTAATTTTAAAATGGTCCATTTTGCCCCGCAATTCTCGGTATCCTTGCACTTCAACTCTTTGGCATGCTGCCCGTCCGGGTAACTAAATAAAGGTGAGAAAAAATATCAAAAAAGTAACCGAAAAATAGAAAGATCATTCAGGACTCTGTCGTTGAAATTCGAGCGGGCGATCTTTGCATGCGAGTCGTGCAACGGCTTACGGAAAACAGACAACTGGCAAGCGTTGTGCAGCTTTGCATCACGTATCGTCCTTGGAACTATGGAGAGTCGTATTAAAATTCATGAGCGTAAGAGATGGGAAACCACGGGAAGGAGCCGGCAACCGCGGGATGCGTTCCCCGGTACTTGTGCCCGACTGGTGCAGTTTCCATGGGTATTCAGGGAAAGGGGGCTTATAAGTTCGGGAGAAGATCCTCTCTCTCTCTGTTCGAAGCACCCCCAGAAGAAAAGCTTTTACGCAAGTGTACTTAAAATGTACGATGTATTGACTGTGTAGTAACAGGGTTCTTAGGCCACTCGTGAAATACGATTGAATGTAGCTTTCGGCGAGAACGGATTTATGCAGAAACTTTCTATTTATTATCCAATTCCACAAATATAAAAAGGGGGGAAAATCGTAAAGGGGAAAAAAAACTAAAAAATATAAAGAGCATTCACGACTTTGTCGTTAAAAGTCCTGTAACGGCTTACGGCTTATTAATTTATTTATTTATATCGGGCCCTCCCTAGGGTTCTCCCTAAAGGACCCCGGGATTCTTGAAAATTGGGAAAAACATACGAACAAACAACTTTCCAAAGTATAAGATTTGTTTATTTTTTAAATAATTTTCTGTAAAATTTCAAGTCTTTTCAAGTCCGTCGACTACAATCGACGGAGAAAAGCTTTTACGCAAGTGTATTTAAAATATAAGATGCACTAACTATGCACTAACAGGATTCTTGCGCGACTTGTGAACGTCGTTTAAATTTAACTTTCGGTGTGATCGGATTTATGCTGAAACTTTTTATTTATTATCCTATTCCACAAATATAAGAGGGGGAAAATCATAAGGGGGGGGTGAACTAACAAATATAAAGAGCATTCACGACTTTGTCGTTAAAAGTTCAGCGGGCGAGCTTTGCTTGCGTGTCCTGTGACAGCTTACGTCTTACTCATTTATTCATTTATTTATTTATTCATTTATTTATAGCGGGCCGTCGCTAGGGTTCTCCCTAAAGGACCCCGGGATTCTTGAAAATTAGGACAAACAAACGAACAAACCACTTTCCAAAATATATATAAGATCTGTTTATTTTAAAAATAATTTTCTCTAAAATTTCAAAAGTTTTTTTCAGTCCGTCGACTACAATCGACGGAGAAAGCTTTTACGCAAGTGTATTTAAAATATAAGACGCACTAACTATGTAGTGTAGAGCGGGGCAAAATGGGACAGTGGGGCAAAACGGGACAGTGAGTAAAACGCAAGGTTCCAATCATTTTTGGATGTCCCATTTTGCCCCGTTGATACAACCGGATTATCCGTCCCGTTTTGCCCCATTGTCCCATCCAAAAATGATTGGAATATGGCGTTTTGCCCCACTGCCCCATTTTGCCCCACCGTCCCATTTTGCCCCGCTCTTCCCTACTAATAGGATTCTTACGCGACTTGTGAACGTCATTCAAATTTAGCTTTCGTTGTGATCGGATTTATGCAGAAATCTTTTATACCCATTCTAAAAATGATTATTCATTTATTGATTTACTTACAGCAGGTCTTCCCTAGCAGGGTTCTCCTCAGGAGGAGCCTCTGCTGGGGATTCTTAAAAAAATCGGACAAACAAACGAACAAACAAATTTCCAAAATATACATACACTGAGAAAAAAAATTGTTGCATTAACCAAATTCGCGACCACACACGTTCAAAGCTGTTACTTGGTTGGTACAACTAAATAATTCTTTTGTTGAACGATTATTCGCTTCGGTCGATTCAAAGTATTTCAATCCAAATAAATTTTTTTTTTTACACCTAAACAACGCCTTCGAACGCAGGTGAACGCGCCTTCGTTAATCTAACATTTTTTTTCCTCAGAGTGAGATTTATTTCTTTCATTATCTACAATTATTACGTTTACTGTAACAAAAGTAATTTTCAATAATTATATTTCTCTTTCAGACCGACTACAATCGACATCTGGAACAACTACTCGAGAGCGTCGAGTCTCTGCTGATAAAATGTCTGAAGCTGAGGTTGAACGGCGAGGGCCTGAAACAAGTCGTCGAGTATCACAGTTGGCTGGAGAGAGTCCAAAATCTTTCGCACGGTAAGACAGCGAAACAAGAAAGAAATCCACGAAGCTGCAAAGAAGCTATAACTAATGCGAATCATTGAATTGTCCGTTCTCAGACGAAAATCAGACGATCACGATGGCAGCGGAGACGGATCTCTTCCTACGTAGGACGAACGAGCTCGGGAAGCTCGTTGCCTCGATGAAGAGCTTGGAGAATTCGATGTCATTGGAATTGCAAGCGACAGAAGAAAAATTGAAAGAATTGGCGGATCACGTTGGACGAGACAAGTGTCTGAACGCGGGAGGAAAATTCGAGTGGGTCGACAGCGTTCTCGTGAAGGTAATAAATTCTCGATGGAATAACCAACGAGTTTTCGTATCTCTCGATTTTTCTTTACATTTTTTTTTTTTTTTTTTTTTTTTTCTCACAATTTCCGAGAGTAATTCCGACTATAGAAGAAACGAATGTCAAGCTCTTCTTCTCTGTTCTCGATTCTATGTGTTTCGTGATAACATTGACTCGGCGATAAATTTATAGTGTTTGCAAGAGGGTTCCTGGCTTCTGTTGGATCAAGTTAATCTATGCAGCCCGGCGGTGCTGGACAGGCTGAACGGCCTACTGGAACCCGGCGGCGTTCTTGCCGTCGGGGAACGGGGCGTTGGCAACGACGGGAATATCTTCACCGTTGAGCCGCACAAAAACTTTCGGCTATTCTTAACGATGGATCCCCGCTACGGCGAAATCTCGAGGTAAACTTTTTTATTTCATTTATTTTTCTTTACTCCAAAAAGCTCAATGTTTTTTTTTATCGACCCACTCGTTACGTACTTTCACCGTTCCATCACGGTAGTAAAATACGTCGAGATATAATGGGAATAATTTAAATTCACAGAGCGATGCGAAACAGAGGCGTCGAAATTTACATGCTGGGACACAAGGAAAATTCCGAAATGGACAGACTCGATCTGAGATCGATGTTGTTCAACATTGGCCTCGGAAGATCGAATCATCAAGAAGCACTTCTGGAAATTCACCAAAAAATCTCCGAGGACAATTCGACGGCGGATAAGCTGACGCTCGTTCATCTTTTGCATTCGGCATTTTTGATAACGCAACAGTTGTCGAGAGGTTTCTCGGCGAGCGAGGCTTTCGAGGCGTCCTGCGTCGATGTTTATCTGAAATCGCGTCACGTGCAGCAGCAAGCCTCGACGAGGGAACGTCTCGGAGCTGTGATAAGGGAGTGCATCGATCGTCATCACGTGACCGAAGATCGCGAGACGTGGTTCGATCTCGGCTCGGTGACCTGGAATCTCGCCGATTTGCAGGACAACTCTAAGCTAACGATCGTCAGGCAGCAAGGATTTTTGCTCGACTCGACGATTCGAATGTACAGGTCGTTCGTGAAAAATAAGCTCGAAAATTGCGAGGAGAGCGCGATTCTAACGAGCGAATGTCTGAACGAATTCTTGGCTCCCTCGACGGCGAGCGAAGCTGCGAATATCGAGGAATTATTGCCGTACCTGTTGTTGAGATTCTACGAGGGTTCGTCGTTGGGCGACGCGAAATTAAGATGTCTATGGCTATCCGAGATCCTGTCGGGCGAGAGCTTGCTCGAGCGTCTCGGCGAAAGAAGCGGGTCGTTAGCGCTCGAGATTGCCGGTTCGAATGACTCGTTTAACTCTCAAGCATTGCCCTGGGATCCGGCAAGCTTGCCAAACATCGCTGACGATGATAATAGTCTCGGTAGAGCGAACCGCTTGGCTCTAATCTTGTACTTGCTCGCCGCGGATATACAGTACGGGAGAATACTCGACGAAAGAAATTTCGACAAAAATGAGAAGATAATTTCCGTTTCGCAGTACTCGAGCGCCGTCTATCACGGTGAGTTTCGATCGAGAAAATAAACTGCTACAAAGAATACGAATTTTTGTTTTAAAATATACCATTTATGAGGCATTCTTTGTCAACCTTATATTTTGAAATTTACCAGTTTACGTAGTTTAAATTTACGTAGTACCACTTGAGAGGGGTTGCTGTGATTTTTTTTTTTTATTTTTAAAGTACACCGTTGAGGATTTACGTTCTTTTTTAATATCGGTATATCTCAGAAAATATTGACTACTCAATAAATTCTTAGGTACGTTAACTTTTTAATTTTTCATCAACTTTCCGAGAAGAACTTACGAAAGCCTGTATGAATTAAATTTTGTATTTATTTCTTTTTTTACTACGTAAGAATCGCAGGTCCCACTTTGGGAATTTTTTCTCAGAATCTTCATACAATGTCAAATACCCTGTAAAATTGGGACCAGAATGGAAGGTGTGTTTTTAGTAGACATTTAAGGGACTTTTCCGTATCGGGAAAATTATGACTAACATCATTCGAAAGTTGATGAAAAATAAGAAGAAAAACTAAACATTTTTTGAGCCACTAATATTTTCTGAATTATACTGATGTGAAAAAAAACGTAAATCCTGAACGGTGCACTTTAAAAATTAAAAAAAAAAAATCACAGATACCCTCTCAAGTAGTACTACAAACTGGCAAATTTTGAAAAACATTCGAGAGGTCAACCGTCAAAAGTGGCCCGATTGTTAAAGAATGCCTTTTACATAAAAAAAAATTACATTCTTTTATAAATATAAGAATTTTTTTTATAAGTAATTTCTAATGATTTTTACAGGAAAGCTGACGTCCCACTTGAAGAACGAGCCCCTGATAACGAACTTCGTGATGTTCGTTGCCCAATTGAATAGCTTCTTCAATCGTATGCTCCGTGATAATTGCGTGCTGCCGAGCAGCGAGGAATACGTCGAATTGCGAAGAAATTTCAAGTGGGTCAGTAGATTCCACGATTTGGGCGAGCGAACATTGATCGACAAATCGTCCAAGACGAAGAACGTTTACAGCAATCTCGATGAGATAACTCTGATGCTGAGAGTGCACTACAAGTGGCTGGTGAAGTTCGTCAAGAAGCTCCTGGCTCTTCGAGGAAGTTTGAAATTCGGTGAGGAGTGCATATCGGAGATGGAGAGACTGGCAGCGATGATCGAAACCATCGACGGCAGCGTCACCTCCGTCAACGATCCCTTCAGAAAAATCACGAAGAGAATAAAGAAGTATCTCTCCGCGCCGCTGCCCTTCTCATCGAGCATAACGGTGGCTGTATATTCGACAGTTAAAAAATTATCCAACGAACTGGCGCCGTGCACGAGCGATCGGGCTGAGAGTACGCTGAAGAGAGAGCTGAAAATTATAATTCTGCAGAACGTAGAAACAATGAAGTTACGAGCCGAATTGATAAATCACTGGACGAACATCTTCGGCGATCGCGAGTTCGACGAGACGACGTTGGAGATTCTCCGAGAGGCCGAAGAATTCTGCGATCGTTGCCACTTGGGACTGCGGACTCCGGTCGAGATATCCGAGGCTCTCGCGGAGGTCGAAACTTATCGGGAACGCCGAGTGATCGATATGTCGGCGAACGTTCGCCTTTGGCCGATCTACGAGTACATGTTTTACGTACTCGCGAATAACATGCACGGAAGGATGTGCGAGGAGAGCAACGTCGTCGATAGTCCTTACGCTCTCGATAAATTGGCCAGAGTGCCGAGTCTGCCGATAAATCTGATCGCGCTGCTGAAAGCGATTCCTCTTCGCGCGAACGGAACGATCGAGCGCGATCGCTTGATTCCCGAACTCTTCACCGGTCTCCACAACTTCGCTCAAGAATCCTGCGCCTTCAGGAACTCGAAGATTATGCTCCACTGGCGGGGCGTCAGCGAGACTGACATGGAAAAATCCATGACGAATCCCGAGGACACTAAAATCGACAATCCCATATACGGTCCGGTAATGCTCAATTTGGTATCGGAACTGATACTCAACAAAACTCAATCGATCCACGAAAGATCTGTCCTCGCGACCGCCCAACTCGGCGCTTACAGATCGAGAATGAGACAATTGAAGACTCTCAACAGTCTGCTCTGGCGCAACAGCTCGGCCCTCAATTCGCCGGATTACGATCGTTCGAGGAACGATTGTAAGGCGTTGAAGTATTACACAAAAGTATTTCTCAACGCCGAGGAAAAAATGGAGAAGGATCAAGCGACCGCAACGATCGTGCAGTCCGAAATCGCCAAGCAACGCCCCAACAGGAGAATCGAATTGGAGGCAAAGTTTGAAAGCGACTACGTCGGGCCCTTGAGCGAATTGAAGAGAAGATCGAAAGCGATCGAGGATTCTCCCGAAGATTACGAAACCGACGAAGTCGAGAGAGCCAAGTCGTGGATGTTGCTGGGATATCTTCAAGTTTTTCTGTTCGGCAATCTCGGCCACATAGATCCAGTTCACAAGATCGGTTTGAAGCTTCGTTACGTAACGGAGGACATCGAGGACTGTAGGAGAACTCTGTACGTCGCAGCTCTGAGTTCCCGTGTCAACGGAGATTCATATCCGAGCAGCAACACTCATCCGCGGACGGTCGAGACGAGCAAGTGTCTCGAGAGATTGATCGACGTCAGCAACGAGCTCGCGAGCTCCAGAGCGATTCGTCCATCCACCACGGAATTCATAGCTCTCGCCAAGGAAACGTCGAATTTCAGGAACACTCTGGGCTCCTACGAGGTCGTCGCGAAGATAATGAACAAGTTATCGTGGGCCATCGACGAATTGAGAGGAAACACGAGTGACTGCCCGAAATCCATCGCCTCCGCGACAGATGGAATTCAAGAGGCCGATATATGGCAAGAATCCCTGAACAGATTCTCGGGATTGTTGGAGAAGAAATTTTTGCCCGGTTATCCGGACATAGCGACACCCCTCTTAACGGCGGTGGCACAATTGAGGCACGGCGCTCGGACGTTGAGCGATGAAACGCGACGATTGATGTGTCTCCGTAAGTTCAGCTCGAACGGAACAGCCGTACAAGATCTCATGCACAATCTGATTCGCTTTCCGTCCATCGGACCGGAGCAAGAAGATCTTCTCTCCCTCGTCGACGCGTGCACGTCTCAGAGAACACGAGAATTCATAAACTCAAGCGTCATCGAAAAAACTGAAAATCCATTCGCCTCGATAGCCGAGCAATTCGGAATGGTGAAGAACGGTCTGTACGAATTGTACAATCACATAACGCTCGAGAGAGAATTGAACAATGATCTGTGGCGGGAGTTGAACGGGCTTTTGCAGCAGATAGTATTGATCTGGCAGAGGCAACGGAACGAGAATGAGAAACGTGCAGCCGAGGAGGACAGCGTGTACAGAAACAAGGTAAAGATTCACGGCGATGGCCCGAGCGAGGACGACGAGATTGCCGAGGAGCTTAGAAATTTGTTTCCGACGACGAGGGACGCGGATTTTACGGAGATCGAGGAAATTAACTCGCCGACACTCGAGAGCAGAGTTGAAGGGAACGATCCGGCGACTGAGGAGTCTCATCGCAGATACAGCGGTCTCATCAGCGAGGAGGACGTCAACGAGGTGAACGAGATACACTCTCGCATCGTGACGTTCTTCGTTAGCACACCGTGGAGGAGACAACGGCTCAACGCCGAGGGAAGAGATTACGTCGAGCCTCTGATACAGCGATACAAGACATTCGGGCTGCTCGTTGAAAATCTCGCGCCTGCTCTGGACAATCGGCTGACGTCGAGGCTCTACGCGAGCCTCAATCTCCTGACCTCCGTCACGGTGCGGACGAGCGAGGGGCCGACGGGAGAAGATCGCGACGTCGTCGAGGGTGGAACGAAGAATCGTCGTGAGCCTTACGATTTCTACAAGAGCGGCAACGTCGAGGAGGCCAAGCAGTGTCTACCGGTGTTGGAGAGCACGATCGACAGAGTCGAGAGCTTCCTCGAGGAATGGCCCGAGCATCCGACGCTCCGATCAATTCGCGCTATTGTCCGGAGGATTTACGGATTTTCGATAACATCGCCCGTTTCGCGTTTCCTGACCGGGCTCGAATTGCTTCTCGTGAAGATGCGGGAGTGGGAGGAGAACGCTCACAGCGGCGTAAGCCTCTCGGAGCACTCCCTCGCTCTGACCCAACAGATCATTTCCTGGCGGAGGCTCGAACTGGCTTGCTGGAAAGATTGTCTGAACACTGCTCAGGGAAGATTAAGATCGAGAGCCTCGAAGTGGTGGTTCTTCCTCTACGCACTCATCGATTCTTACATCACTAGGAGCTCCCTCGAAATCGACGTTCCGGAAGCCGAGGAGACTGCCCCGAGGAAGATCGACGAGCCGGTCGTAACGGCGAAGAAACTGACCGAGTTACTCGAAGCTTTCGTCAATGGCTCGTCCCTCGTGGAGTTTCAGTCTCGTCTCGATCTTCTCCTCACCTTCCACTCTCACGCCTATCATCTCGATGAGTCCCGGGAGCGCGACGAGCTCTTGGCGATTCTCTGGAACGTACACAATTATTACAAACAATTCTCCCCGGACGTCGACAGGAAGATCAAAGCTCTGAAGTCTCCGATAGAGAAGAAATTGAAAGACTTCGTCAAGATCGCGCGATGGAACGACATAAATTACTGGTCGGTGAAGGAAACGGTGGAGAAGACTCATCGAACTTTGCACAAATTCATTCGTGAATTCGAGACTGGTCTCAAGGTCAGCGTCGTGACTTGTCTGCTCGTAAAGCCCTCGAGCTACAGCGCCGAGGGTGAGAAAGGCGAGTGGGATCGACCGAGGGAACGAGACTACTCGATAGATCCACGAGACTTCATGGTCGTTGGAAAAACGTGCGTCAAACAGCTCGAAGAAACCTTCGAGGGTGCCGAGCTTCTTTCCCGAACGGAAGTCTTGCTCGCCAAGGCGAAGCGTCTCTGCAGGGAAACGATTCTCATGTCGTCGTACCCGAGCCTGCGCGTGGCGCTCGAGGACTTGATCGAGAACGCGATCGCCCGCAGCACCAGCCTGAAGAGCTTGGATGTCGATCGCACCCTGCCGAAGCCCAAGCAGAAGTCACACGCGAAGAGCATACTTCAGCAGAAGCGAATGGCACTGGCCGATCACTTCAAAACCTTGTCGCACATCGGTGTCTCATACAGGAGTGGAAATCTCGCTTGGAAGAATCGGCCGAGCGAGGTGATCGACCTCACCGTCCCGCCCGTAGATTTGTCCGCGGGCCTGCAGAGGTTTAAGCACGAAAAAGCCGACAGACAAATGCTGGCCCAGTGGGACGGCTGCGAAACTTATTACTACAAGTCGCTCATCAAACTGAACGCCCTCAACGGCGCTCTTTCGAAGACCCAGTCGGACCTCGGACCGCCGAATATGGAGCGGTGCTCCGGAAGCTCGACGCACGTTATGCTGATGGCTCACCGACAGAAGAGAGTCCTCGCCGATGCGTTCCACAGCTATCTTTCGTTGAGAGTTCAGGTCGCCAATTTGTCGAGCGTCGACGAGGCCGGAGCGAACGTTCCGAGGTATCGCGAGCTGCGAGACTGCGCGAGGAGGTTGAAGACCCTGCTGATGACTCTCGAGAGCAGCCTGGAACAGATGGAACTGTATCTGCAAGCTTGTCCCGGAGATCCCGGCGTGGAAGTGAACGAGGAAGTGTTGAGGCTCGAAGCGAGCAGCCTGGCGATCGTCGACGCGACGAGAAACGATCCCGCCTGGCACGAGGCCAATTCCAAGCTCCGACGATGCCTCGGATCTCTGAGGCCTCTCATCGAAGGTTACCCAAAGTTGTTCACCGGCGAGCTGCTCATCGTTACGCAGCTTCATTACAATTATTTGGACGACTCGAGCAAGATCCTGGAGAAGGTCAGATCGGAGATCACCGAGTTCGGGAACATGTTCGGCGAGAGATCGGCGCAGCCGCATCCGATTCACGAGAGCGTTGATTTTCTCGAAAGCGCCATTGAATTCTGGATCGAGAAGTTTCTTCTCATGGAAGTGCCGGAAAACGATTGTGAGAATTCTGCTTCGCAGAGCGACGATTCCATCGTCGGTTACGCGTCGAGCGTCGAGCTGCTCGTCAAAACGATTTTACTGACGATACAGCACAAGTACAAGGAAACCTCATCCGAAGACCACCGGGAGGCGCTTTCGGAGGTCGCCGAGGCCGAGCAGAGCGTCGACGACCGAGCCGAAGAGGACGAGGACAAGCTCGAGGAAAATTGCCTCAGAGAGAAGTTGATAGAGTCTCTCGAGAGAGACTTGAGGAATCTTCGTCTCGAGGAAGTTCGTCACCAGCTCCGCGAAGTCTTGAAAACGATCTCGAACGACGACGATCCGTCGAGGTCGTCGATCCGACGATGTTTGCTCGTGCGTTGTCTGCCGCTTCTGCGACAGTATCTTCTCTTCGCTCAGTTCTATATGAACGAGCAAGTCGCCGCATTTCGGGTGACGTGCAAGTTGCTCAATGTCCAATTGAACGTGTTCATCGACCTGGCGACGAACGGTTTCTGCGTGCCGAAGGACCTGGATCTCGAGGAGGGCGAGGGCGAGGCTCAGGAGGGAAAGACGCAGAACGGCATGGGCCTCGGCGACGGCGAGGGTGAGAAGGACGTTTCCGACAGAATAGAGTCGGAGGATCAGTTGGACGACGCGAGACCGGCGGACCAGGAGAAGGAGAAGCAGGACGAGAGGGACTGCAAGGAGGAGGAGAAGGGCATCGAAATGTCCGAGGACTTCGACGCGAGCATGCAGGATCTCGAGAGAAACGAGGACGAGGAGAACGAGCGAAGGAGCGAAGAGGAGGACAACGAAGATGCGGAGAAGCAGATGGGGGAGACTGAGAAAGGAGCGGACGCTCTCGACGAGGAGATTTGGGGCGACGACAAGGACGAGTCGGACGACGAGAACGCCGAGGATCAGGAGGAGGAGAATCAAGGTAGGGGCGAGGAGATCGGTGAGAAAGAAATGACGGCGAAGGACGACGCCAAGAAAAAGAACGAGGAAAATAACGAGGACGAGGATGGCGAGAGGGCCGAGGAGGAGAAGAGGGACATCAACGAGATCGACGAACCTGAGACGAACGACGATCAGATCGATCCTTATCACGGCAATCACGAACCGCCGCCCGAGCCGGAGGCGCTGGATCTTCCGGAGGACATTAATTTGGACGGCGAGGACGCGAACGAGGAGAATCCTCAGGGCGACGAGGCAAATCCCTTCGACATCGACGAGATGAAGGAGTGCATGCCGCCGGCTGAGGACAAGGAGGCCGAGGGTGACGACGCGGAGGAGGATGAAAAGGAGGAGGAGCCTGCGGAGGATTCGAGCGACGAGGAAGAGGCTGGAGCGCCGGAGAGTGGAGAGGTCAAGGGGCCGAACGAGGACGCTCCCGAGGAGGATCGACCGGAGCCCGAAGCTGAGAGCGATGCGAGGAGTCGGGTTCCTGAGAAAACGGAGGAGGAGGAGGAGGAGAAGCCGGAAGCCGATCAAGGGCCCGAGGACAGAGCCAGCGCGAGCGTCGACGACGGTAGCAAAGAAATGGACGCGGCCGATCAGCCGGAGGTGAACAAGGACGGTTCGCGCGACAAGGTGGCCGATCAGCCCGACAATGACGAGCAGCAGGAATCTGCAGCGGAGAACAATCAGGACGACAGTAACAACAAGGGTACCGGACAGGCTCAATCGGAGCAACAGGACAGCGGTCATTCGGGCTCGTCGATGCAGAACACAGCGCCGGTGCAGCGTCGCGATAACGAAGAGAAGCAGATCGAGAAGAGAAAGAATCCGGGCGAGAGCGACGAGAATCGATCGTTGGTCGACAAAATTCAGCCCGACAAGAAGAAGTTGAAGATGATTCATTCCAGAGAAGAAACGACGCGGGACAAGGAGGAAGCCGAGGGTGCGGAGAGGAACGACGAGGAGGGCGAGATCGATATGTGCCAGCATGTGAAGGATTCGGAGAAGTATGACGATCACGCGATGGACGCGGCTACGAGGGAGCAGGTCAAGCAGCAAGCTGCTAATGTCGAGAACGATGAGGAGAAGAATGACGAGGATGCTATGGAGGTCGATATGAATCGCGACGAGGAGGAACGGCCGGAAGATGAGGAAACTAAGCCGGTGCAACAGAATTCCGAAGTGACGGCCAGCGGCGAGAAGGACAAGGAGAGAACGAAGAGCGATCCGAAGGGAAACGTTGAGGATGGACAGATGGAGAGCGTCGTCGAGATCGAAGGTGAGACAGCGGAGACCGTGAGGGTCGAGAGAGGCGCCGAGTCGGCGTACTTCACGAACATAATTGACTCCGTCGAACCTCCGTCGATGGCCATTCAGGTCGAAAGAAAACGAATGGAAGTCGAGAAGATGCTGAGCCAATGGACTTACGTGCCGTCCACCGAAGAAGCATTGACCGCGTGGAACTGTCTCAACGCTGTAACCGAAGCTCCGGCGAGAGATTTGTCGGAAAAATTGAGACTCGTTCTCGAACCAACCCAGGCGACGAGGCTCAAAGGCGATTATCGTACCGGTAGGAGGATTAATATGAGAAAAATCATTCCGTACATAGCGAGCCAGTTCAGAAAGGACAAAATTTGGATGAGGAGAACGAAACCTTCGAAGCGAGACTATCAGATAGTTTTGGCTCTCGACGACAGCAGCAGCATGGCTGACAATCACTCGAAGGAATTGGCCTTCGAATCGCTGTCGCTGATAAGCAAAGCCATGGGATATCTGGAGGTCGGACAGCTGAGCGTTGTAAGCTTCGGCGAGACCGCGAGCGTCCTTCATCCACTTGGCGAACCCTTCACGGAAAACAGCGGCTCGAGGTAAATGTTCGATCACGAATAACCCACTCGGAAATTTCGAGGCTTTGGCGATAATTGTTTATTTGTTTCTTTGATTTGCTGCGGCTTAATTTCCGAATCCTCTTTTTTTGGTTTTTTATTAAGAGACTCAATTACGTGTCGTCCCTGGTCGCGGGCCCTCTTCAGAACGATATTTAATATGTCTGTTTCTTTTATTTATTTATTTAATTACAGTTCAGATAACAATATTGGCATGAACCAAGATATAGCATATAGCATGTGTAATATAATCACATGGTACTCTATAAAATGCATTATTTTTCTTTTTTTTATTATGATTTTTCATTATGATTTTTTCTTTCTTTTTCCGTGCTCATGGCCCTCTTATTTAACGTGCTATTATTTGTGTGTGATCCTCTATTATGTGTTCTTTTGTATTTCTTGCATATGTGTGACAGCTAACTATGTGGCTTATTCTTTTTTACCGGTTACACAAGCGTCTCAGTAGTCGTTTGTCGTTTGGAAAGCTGGTATTGGGTGACTGTCCACAATAAACAAGTAAAATATAAAATATCGTTTGTCTAACCGGCAAAACGGAATAAATCACATAATTAACCGCCCCAAATAGTCAAGAAATACAACAAAACACATAATAAAGAATCACACACAAATAATAGCCGGTTTAATAAGAACATCATGAGTATCCAAAAAAGAAAGAAAAAACCATAAACGAAAAGAAGCAGCCAAAATAAATATTGTTCTGAAGAGGACCCCGATCAGGGTCGAAACGTAATTGAGTCTCTTCATTAAAAACCAAAAAGAAGAGCATTCCGAAATTAAACCGTTCCGAAGCCGTAGCAACTCAACGAAACCCTAGCAACTCAAGAGACCATCGAAAGACCCAAAAAACGACCGGTCGTTTTGTGACATTTTTCGACCGGAATAACGACCGAAATAAAGACCAATTGTTGAATTAAGTATGGGTCGTCTTTTTATCAATGATCGCAAAAAGACCGCAAAAACGACCGATTTTTGCATCGGTCGTTTTTGTGGTCATTTTTGCGGTCATTGATTGGAAAACAACCCATGCTCAACCTCACAATTGGTCTTTTTTTGGTCGTTATTCTGGACGAAAAATGTCACAGAACGACCGTCGTTTTTTGGGTCTTTTGACAGTCGTTAATGACGGTCGCTTGACTTGCTAGGGAATAAATGTTCTAATCGGTCACAGCATTCGACAACTATATTGTTTATTTTTATTGCAGATTGATCCAGGAAATGAGATTCGATCAGAAGAAGACAAAGGTCGGCGAACTGGTGGACTTTACAGTGGATATGTTCGACAGCCAAAGAAGCTCGACGGACAGTGCCAAACTACTGGTCGTACTGTCAGATGGACGAGGAGTTTTCTCCGAGGGATTGGATCAAGTAAACAACGCCGTGCGAAGAGCTCGACTAGCAGACATATTCCTCGTATTTATCATCGTCGACAATCCACTGAACAAGGTAAAAAGATGGGATTTTTTTTCCCCTAGCAAGTCAAACGACCGTCTTTAACGACTATCAAAAGACCCAAAAAAACGACTGGTCGTTTTGTGACACTTTTCGTCCGGAATAACGACCGAAAAAATACCAATTGTTAGGTTGAGGATGGGTCGTTTTTCCATTAATGACCGCAAAATGACCACAAAAACGACCGATGTATGAATTACTAAAAAAGCTCTAGGTTGGGTCGTTTCGCCGGCGTTGATCAGTAAGTAACCGGAAAGACGACCATGTGGAGAATTTTTCTTTGGGACGTTCTTCTGGTCGTTCATGAAAAACTACTTGCAAAGGGACTGTTGACGAGGATTCAGATAAGTCGTTTTTCATAAAAGCCCCGAAGAACGACCCAAAGAAAACCTCTCAACATGGTCGTCTTTCCGGTTACTTTCTGATTAACGCCGACGTACGATACGACCCAATCTAGAACTTTTTCAGTAATTCATACATTGGTCGTATTTGTGGTCATTTTGCGGTCAATGATGAAAAAACGACCCATTCTCAACCGAACAATTGGTTTTTATTTCGGTCGTTATTCCGGACGAAAAATGTCACGGAACGACCAGTCGTTTTTTTGCTAGGGTTTTTTTCTAAGAAAGCCGATAATAGATTGTTAACGACGCTTGTAACTTCTGTTAACAGGACTCTATTTTGGACATTAGGATGCCAGTCTTCCAGGCCGGCAAATTGCTGGGCATCAAATCGTACATGGACAGCTTCCCCTTTCCATTTTACATGATACTCAGGGACATAAACGCTCTGCCGGGAGTGCTGAGCGATGCTCTGAGACAGTGGTTCGAGGTCGTTGGAAAAATCGACACGTAAAACTACTTCCATAAAACACCATTGTACATAAATGATTTGAATAAAGTGTACCTGTATTAAAGAGAGAAGAAAAATCTAATTTCTTTTACTCAACCGGAAATCGAACGTGCCGTGTGTTCCTTAATTCTTCCGTTTTTATCGCTGGCTACATTCGAGATAAATTCCAAATACATTTGATACATATCACACACGTTCTTTTCTCCACTACCTGTATTCCTTAATTCATATGTTTCTGTCACTGGCTGTGTTACGTCGCGGCGAGCAAATAGTGAGTTTGCTCGGTGATGATAAAAAAACAAGTGGTCTCACTTTCGGGTCAAGGCGTTAGCCCTTTGCCCAGGGACGGAAACCTCGCCGTACGGCTGCCGATTTACGAATGATCGTTTGACAGTCTATGAGAAACTGTCGATGGGCCAGGAAATGCATGCAAATAAAGTTTTTGACTTTATTTGCATGCTCACAATGTATTATTTTAGATGGTGATTTCTGTAGTACAGATATTTGTTTAGAGACTGAGACAATTCTCTCTTCGTATATTTATATTGAGCACCGACTATTGTTGGAAAGCTCTGATTATTATCGGAGTGCTCCGCCACGCAGGGTAGAGCTGTTCCATTAGAGACTTGATCGCTCTTAGAAGAATACGGAGATGTTGCCGCTTCGCTGGTCGTAGAATAACAGATTTGATTCTGGATTTAGCCGCCTATTTATACTAGATTTGACCCTATATTAGTCCCGCTATTAATAGTTAAAAGTAGATCCTAGAGGGTGAAAAAATGTAAAAATAGATTCTAGCGAGCAAATAACCCTGATAGACAAGCGCCAGGAAAAGTAGCAATGTTGGCGCGATATTTGCGACATGTGCGGCACATGACGCAATTATTGCGCCAACTGCTACTTTCTGTGCCGTTTGTCAATCAGGGAAGTTTAAAAATATATATTTTTCGGGGCAACGGAAAGAGTGGAAGAGTTTAGTGTTTTAAAAGGAAGGGAAATTAGAGAGTGGAGCGTGTTTAGGAAAATTAAGGGAAAAGTCCATACATCTCGGCGTGGCACGCGCGAGGGGGGAACCTGTACGCGTCTGCGTCCGTGTGACCGATTCGGGGGATCCTCGGCGACATTGCATCGCTGCGTTGACAGTGTTTCTATGGTTTCTTTGGGAATTATACTTAATACTAAAAATCGTATTGTAACAGCCGCATTTGAAATACATTATAGAGAAAAAGAATTAACAATTTCTCCCCTGATAGACAAGCGGCACAAAAAGTAGCAGTTGGCGCAATAATTGCGACATGTGCCGCACATGTCGCAAATATCGCGCCAATATTGCTACTTTTCGTGGCGCTTGTCTATCAGGGTCGTCACACAGAAAATTTGGAAAAATTTTGTAGCGACCTGACTTCCAGTTTGAAGGTCTCATTTTTCGGCCGGAAGTGACGTCATACCGGAAATTCGTCACTAACGGTAAAAAAAATGTGCTTTTCAAACCGGAAGTGACGTTTCCCCTAGGGGACGTCACATACGGCATAAAGGTTATACGCGAGTCTAGAGCAAGTCAAAATTTTGCACACTGTGTATTATAGTCTATTTGCAGTCTTTGCCAATGGTCATCTGAGTTCCGTTAGCAACAAGGCGACCCACCTTCGGTACAACTATACACTAGGATTCCGATTTAGGGCCCAGCGCCGCATCTCTGCTCCCCACCTCGAGGCTCGCGCTTGCCCCGCCCATGCATTTCTGCACATCGGCCGCCGTCACGAACAGTGCCGTATCGTTTACCCCTAACCTTTCAAGGTAACGTAAAATCGCCCGTGAGTCCACACGTTTAGCGCCGGCATTGTCGGGCCCGACTCAGCGTTTCCCCTTCCACGCAGCTACGCCATCGATATATGGGATGTGGCGTGTAGTGGGGGCAATTAGAAAAATCGGGGTTCGAAAAATCGGGGTCCTAGTGTACTTCCGACGAGTAGAATCGTCGTTGATCTATAAAAAAAATGTCGTACGCCCGGTGTTCGCAGAGGTCACTGACAGAGATCGTACAAGAGGAGTTTGTTGATACGGTGGTAAGAAATTCGAAAATAATCCATTATTTTCACAAATGATTAATGCTGCGCCGCGGCAAAGACTGCCCGTCGTGACGGAAACCCTCGGTTTTTTTTCTCGCAGAGACATTGAAAGAATTGTGACACAAACGATCTCAAACGGTTCATCGGATCGTAAATAATTAAATCGTCCGTACAGTAACGTCTCCAAGGAAGCCTTTTACAGGTGTCCCATCTGTGCGAATCCCTCCCGACCCTCATTCTCCCCCTACGAACCGTTCATTAAGAATTCCCTCAGTTGACGGACGCTTTGTGGCCGCTTTTCAGTGACTTTGAGAAACCCGAGTCAGCTCTTCCTACCTCGTCGATCCGATGTAATGTCTCAGTTTGGAGGTAGGTCGAGAGCACCGTAAACACCACAAAGCCCCCGATAGCTTCGCTGTTCCGTAAATCTCTTCGCCCATAGTCCAGTGGCTAGGAACGTCGACCAAAGAGGTCGGTACAGTAGAATCTCCGTTAGTGCACGATTTCACGCGTTCTCTGTGTTCTTCGACAAAGGTGGTGACAATTACGTTTACGTTCAAGTCTCTGTTAAGGTGATGTGGAACACCCTTCCGCCCACTTGTCCCGTGCTCAGCTGGTAACAAAATCTGTACTGCCTGCCGTTTTGAGATCGCGGACCCGCGAGCAAAAAGAAAATTGTCTTTCCCTGCGCCTGCCGATTCTCCAGGGAAAGACGATTTACCTTTTCCTCGGCGGACTACGGTCTCAAAACGGCATGCAGTACAGTTTTTGTTACCGGCGGTGGTATTGCACATCACCTTAAGAGCATGAGCAATACCGCGGTCGGTAATAAAAACTGCAATCAACTTTTCTCACGGATTCTGGAAAGGACGGTCAAGAAAAAGGTCTCATCGAAAGTCGAGATGATATCCTTTTCCGATAGAACTTTTATTTTTTGCGTACATGCGAGAACCTGCGAGAAAAGTTGATTACAGTTTTTGATACCGACTGAGCCCGGGATGGACGGGGAGTGAGGTGTTTTATATGGTCTTAACCCTCCGCCCACCTTCCCCGTGCCCAGTTGGTGACAGAAACTGTACTGAATGTCGTTTTAAGGCAGCAGAACGCCGAAGAAAAAGAAAATTATCTTTTTCTGCGTCTGCCGATTCCTCAGGGAAAGACGATTTACCTTTTCCTCCGCGGAGTACGGTCTCAAAATGGCATTCAGTACAGTTTTTGTTACCGGCAGCGGTATTTCATATCACCTTAAGGTGAAGTGAAAGTCACGTGACGGGGCCATGAGTGTGAGAGAGATAGTTGCAAGTTTCAAATTAACTTTATTCAATGGTGCTAATTTTTTTGAGAAAAAGATGAATTCGGGCCGGATGCGAAATTACCGTGTGCATCGGGCTCGAATTTGCTTCTTCCACAAAAAAATTAGCACCCTTGAAAAAAAGGTCATTACAGTTTTCATTACCGACCGCGATATTTCACTTCCCCTTAAGGGGGGATAATGAAAACATATGAGTGCGAGAGACATAGACGCATTTTTCGATTCAATGCCATTTTAAACTGGTTGACGTTTCGGATAAAATGGAAGCATCATCGGACGCGATATTAAATTGTATACCCGCCAATGCTTTGCTTTTTTCCGAAAAGTCTACGGTTCCTGAATCGCATTCATTACAGATTTTGGTTACCGACTGAGACGCTTCACAAGTCCTTAAAGGGAAGTGAAATATCGCGGTCGGTAATGAAAACTGTAATAAACTTTTCTCAAGTGTGCTATTTTTTTTTTTAGGAAAAAGCAAATTCAAACCGGATGCACACGGTAATTTCGCATCCGGCCCGAATTAATCTTTTTCTAAAAAAAATTAGCACCATTAAATAAAGTTAATTTGAAAATTGCAACTATCTCTCTCACACTCATGGCCCCGTCACGTGACTTTCACTTCACCTTAAGGAACACACACACAATTTGAGCGTCCCGCCTCTTCGACGAACTTCCGGTTCGGAGCAGCCGACGTTTTCTACCAGCACTTCTAACCTACAAAAAAAGGAATACACCGCGCAGTAGATTCGGATCAAATGTCGTGCGACCGGGGGTAACGAGGAGACAGCATTTGTTTGTTAACATTCGAAATCGGAGGGTCTGCGATCGTCGAAGGACGATGTACGCGACGAACGCCCTGTTGAGAAACGCACGATGCGTGACGAATGTCGTCGGTAACGTAATAGCGAAGCAAGGCGGTTACACCGTCGTCGCGAGAACTGCGGCTTTCAAGTCCGATCTCAAGATAAAATGGATAAGGCCACCGACCATACGATCTTGGAGGCCGGAGAAGAGCGGCGACCGTGGATTGGATCTCAAAATAACACCGCAATTCTATTGCAATTACTTCGACGGCTCCAAGGAGCTCGAGTCGTGAGTATTTTCATCCGGTTTTAACCGACCTGAAGCCAACCTGAGAACCAAACGGTCGATTGGTGCACCAAAACAACGCAGATTTCCAACCGTCGAGAGATTGATCTTTCTGCAATATTGAAAAAACCAACCGTTCCAGAAAAGCGTGCCGTAACATTCGAGCCGCCGTGCCGGCACAATGCAGACATTTGTGTTCGCAGGTGATTATATTGTGGCGGCACGGTGTTTTGATACCAAAACTTGCTGACATCTTCTGGTAACAAAACATTAGATGTGAAGCTTCACGTTGAGATTGTGGAACTCCATGGCGAGCTGGAACTGTGCAAGCAGCTTCTGCTATCAAAACGCTGTACGGTAACAAAATTGTCATCTGCGGAAATACATGCCGGCATTACTGGGTAGATCCTATGACGTCAGTTTTCTATCCGGCGTAATACCAACAGTTGTATGTGTTGGATAGATAGATAGATAGATGAATGTCTTATTGTGTCCTAGGATAAATCTCCTAAAGACCGAGCGATACAGATAAGCGGTGCATATCGCAATCCAAAGAAAAGTTTGCGTACAGAATAGTTTCAGTACAGTTTACATAAAGCATTTAAGAATATTGTATAGAGAGCAAAATCAGAGCAAATACAGAGCGAAAACAGAGCGGGTACAGATAAAAATCAGAGCAAATCCAGAGCAAACTATCAAGCAGAGTCGTTGCGGCATGGAACGCTCTACCAGCCAGAGTCAGGCAAATACACAAAGTACTTGAAGTGCGTATTGAAGAATCAAGTACTGATTCAGTGCCCAGTACTCAGTTTTTGCCCAGCTCTGCTACCAGCTGTGATAATTAATTCAGAAACAATAAATTGGTTTAAAAACATGTTAGAGGCACACATGTTCACGCAAAGATATAGTGCAAATTTATTTACTTGATGCAGATGTTACAAGTTATAAACTTACTTTCTGTAAATAAAAATAATAATAATAATAAATACGGAGCGAAAACAGATCAGGTTCAGAGCAAAATTAGAGAAAATCCAGAGCAGAATCCGAGCAAAATCAAATCAATGTCAGGTTCAAAATCGGAGTCAGCAGCGGTAGTCAGGGTTAAGAGAGAGGTTGGAGCTACTCCAGAGGCGGCAGAATGCGACGGATACGAGTTGGTTTATGGTTGGATCTTTCCTAAAACAACTCAATTCCCAAACCTGACCCAAGCTATCGGTGCTCTCGACATAAAGTCGGAAATCGACTTTGTAGTTGGACTTTTGAAAAAGTCCAACTATAAACCAACTTTCTATCCGACACCAATATAACGGTTCGAATTACGGTTGGTTATGAAATATCAATCAAAAACCAATCTCCAGAAGGTTGGAATCAGTGTCGGTTCGGCGCACCAATCGGCCAGTTGAGTTGGCGTAGATTTTTAGAAAACAATCCAAATCCAACTCAAATTTTTACGGTTGGTTGGTCAGCGACGAAACCCTTTTGTAAACAATTAAAACCGTCTCGTTTCATCTTCAAAAATTCCGACCGTTTCAGTGCCGACGACATCGTCAAGAGAATGTTCACTCTCGAATTCGCACGACGCAAGGAGACTCAGCACAGAAAACGCGAGGCAACTATGGCACTGGTCCAGCGACACCGGACCGATCGCGGCTCCATGGAGTCCAGAAGTTCGTTACAATTCCGAGTTTGTACAGTAAAATTGCCCAAAACACCACGAATCTAACGATTATTTTTTCCTTCTTCGATCTTTTAACAGTCGCAGCGATGACCGCAGAGATCCTCGACTTGCAGGAATACATGCCTCATCATCCCGGAAACAAACGTACCAAGGTATTCCTGAATATGCTTATAGCGAAGAGAAAAAAATTTTTGACCCATCTCCGTCGTTGGGACTACAAGAGATTCGAGTGGGTACTTGAGAAACTTAATCTCATCTACAAGCCTCATCCCATGTGAGTTGCGTCATCTGATATGTATTGAATGAATTTCTTTCGTGTTTGCAACTTTTTTGATGAGGCAACATTAATTTTATTTTTTAATTTCCCCAGAGTATGCAGGAACGTCACGCGAAAGGGTTCGTTGAGAAGGCTGACGCGCCTGCATTGTCAGAAGTTGAAGAGGGATAAGATGCAGGCGTACAGGCTGGAATTAAGAGCGCAGAAGAAGCAATTCTTCTTGGAAAAAGTCGAGAAGTTGGAGTACATTAGAAACGAGGAAATAGCTTGTGGAAAGGAGCCCACAATCACTGAGAGCGATATCGAAGCGGCAAAGGAAGTAGCTGCGGGATATAACAAAATAAGAGGGCAATAGAGAGTTTGTGAATAAATTGAGTTTACCATACTTCTTCGTTTAATCTCATCCGCGATAGACAAACATCCCTTCGAATCGGGTTTACCGTCTTTTTGCAGATAAAATCAATGAATTTTAGATTAAAAAAAAAAATACGTTTGGAATATTGTAAACAATATTTGAAAAAACAAAACGTTTATTTGTTTCTACAAGTATTCTACACAGTCTACAGATGTGCCGTGACGGTCGTTTTTTGTAAGCGTCAATTGAACAAACAATCACCGTCATTTTTTGCTCGGGATCACGAATATGGTCAAAATAGCGAAAAACATCTATCTAATTTTTTTCATTTAATTTTTATGTAATTTTTTTTATCTGGTCACAAATTTGGTCAATTTATTAGCAGTCCAGGTTGATTTCAAACGAATTTTTCTCTCGTTAATTTCTTAACCGTTCGTATTTTAATTTTTTATTAATTAAATCATGAATGAAAGGGTATTACAAAATGAATACGAACTGTTTTTTTACATTAACGAGATTGTTATTTGTTAATTTTGAAGATGGGATTGTGGCTTTTAGAGTTAATGTCGCTGTTGTCATAATGTGGTAATTTCCAGACCAATCGATAAAAAAAATCCCAGAAAATTTAAATGGTTCGATCCATTTTCGGCAAATTTAATACGAAACATTGTACAGTGTTAGTTCATTCCCGTGCCCAATTTAAGCTCGATACCTCCATGTTTACTCGAATTAGACCGTTTTTAGTAATTTTTCAAAAAAATCAAAATTCCATAAAATCTGACTGCTTCGATAGATTTCAGCCAAATTCAATACCAAAGATTTTTGGTGATAATATTGTAATACTATGACCAATTATAATTTCAGGACAATCGTTCAAAATTTACGCAAGTTAGAGCTACCACGAACTCTTTCAAAAATTTGAAAATCGCGTAAAATCTCGAAACAGGCCTCAATCTTCATGAAAATTGCACCGAGGGAAGAGACATGACCACGCCACGCGCTAATTGCAACTGGCTATCACAAAACGTTTCCGCGTATAGTCGTTTTAAACGACGCAAGTCTGTCACACACACACACATGCATATACACGCGCGCGCGCGCGCGCACACGCACACACGCACACACACACACACACACACACACGCGCGCGCGCGCGCGTCCTGGCGCCAGCTAAAACTCACATTTCTCGACGTTTCGGACTATTTTTTAAGTACTCTGACATTCAAATCTCAACAAAAAAAAATTCCACGAAAACAAAGCTTCCTCTATGAGCAAGCAAAATAAAAAAAAAACCGATCACAAATTCGGCGCCTATCTCTGATACAGTCACTGAGAGCGACATCGAAGCGGCAAAGGAAGTAGCGGTGAGTTGTAACAAAATAAGAGGGCAATAGAGATTTTGTCAATAAAGTCGAATTTAACATACTTCTTCATTGAATCATCTTAATTCCGATAATTCCGTTCAATCCGTAGCAATTACCGGGAAATTAATGAATTTTAGATATAAAAAAATACATTGCCATCAAACGATCGATATTTGGAAAAACAAAACGTTTATTTGTTTCTACAACTATTATTTACAGTCTATTAAAATATTTGTCGAAACACGACGAAGTACCAATCCGTATTACAATTCGCTGTCACCAGCCTTCGTCGATGTATCGTTCTCTACAGATTTAATTTTGCCGAACAACGAGTTGTAAAGTTCGTTCTTCGCGAGATCGGACCAGTTGTCGGAGACGCCGATCGGCGCCATGAAATTTACCAATTTCGTGTGAACGTTGTAACGGACACGGCGACCTTTCGTCGCTCTCGTGTCGATCTTTCTCTTCATCTTGCTTCTCATGTTTTGCAGCTGGATCCACTGTTTGCTCAACTGTATCGGATCCGTTACATCGGACGATTTGAATTCAATCAATTCGCGCAGAAGTTGATGATAAAAATCGTCGTCATCGTATATCTCCGTGTCGTACTCCTGAGTTCTCCTTCCGTCCTCGGTTTCGGTCTCGGCTTTACCGACGATCTCGTACTCCGATCGCTTCAGCTGAGTTCTCCTCAGTAATTTCGATTTGTCGCTCATTACGAATTCTATCTGCTTGACGACCGCCTGACTCGAGCCCTTGTTCGCGCTTCCGGCCGCCACCCGAGTCTTGTCGTTCCATTTTTGTATCACCGAGTTTCTGTAATCGCGATAGACTCGATGATTCTCCGCTAGTAACTTCTCGTACTCGGCCAACTTTCGTTTCTTCTTTTTCCTCTCGGTCACTCCCTCCGCCTCGTCCGAACATTCCGCGGCTTCCGCGTCTCTCTCGGTCTCGTCGTCGCTGTCCGACGGAATTTCCTCGTCCATCGGATCGTCGACTTCCGGTCCGTCGCCGCTTTCGGCCTTTCTCTTCGTTCCTCGAACCCGGAGGTTCCTTGTCTCGGGACAATTGCCGAGCAGACCGCTCTGCAGCTCAAGCAAACCTTCCAGCAGCCCGGCGAGTCGACTCTTACTCTCGTCCGCCTCTTTCGTGAACCGCTCGTCGGATCTCAACTCACCGTAAATCTCAGACTGCGGCATCTTGTTGCCCGCTATGAGACACTTCTGCAACTTTATTCTAACTTCCAACAGGCTCTCCCATATCTTGAGCTGTTCCCTGACGCAGTTGCCCTTCTCCACGTCCTTGCGGACGTTGTCCTCCGTCATGTGCCTGAAATTCGTGTTTTCTCTGCGCTCTCTGCGCAGAGGATTGTCCTCATCCACCTCGGAATCCTCCTCGTCGCCGTCCTCCTCGTTCGAATTATCATCGCCGCACGAATTCTTAGTGTCTTCGTCGATTTCCGAATCAGGCTCTTCGCTGCCCAAATTATCGTCCATTTCCGAATCTTGATCGTCGCTCATCGAATCTGCAGCGTCGTCTTCATCGTTGGATTCCCGGCCGAGTGACTCAGAATCATTTTCTTCGGAATCTCGCGTCTCGCCATAGTCTTCCTCCGGTTCGTTCTCGTCGCTGTCGTTCTCGGAGCCGTAAACGTCCTTTCTCGATATTTTTTTACCTTTGTATCTGGCAATGAGAAATAAAACAAAAAAGTTTGTTTAATTCATTCCTTGTCAAGTTGTTATTATTATTATTATTATTATTATTATTATTATTTATCTAATTAATTTTTTTATTACACGGGTCGAAAGCTTTTTGCAATAATTCCAAATACACAAATCAAACTTTACGGAAAGAAAGTGCAGGACTTATAAAATCTGCATCTAAATAACTGAATTACAATTTTATTTTTCTTATGAATTTCTGTAAACTCTCAGAACAAAAATTTTATGAAAAGGAATAATAATAAATTTTATATATTTGGCATTTTTCCCCCCTTCTCAGGCATCTGCGCCTGTACAGGGTCGGCCCGGGTCAGTACCCAGTCTGCCCTTGCGGCCGCATCCGACTTCCCCCCTCTGTATCGCATTTGCCATGACATTTCTGCCATGGGCATCGGGAAACTGCGGAAAACATATGCCGATACAGCCGGCCTCAGGTTCGATTCCTGGCATCGGAGCTTCGTCAGCGTTTCACCGAGAATGTAAACATGGAGTACAGGTATATACATCCGACACTCACACTTAGAGTTACTGCGAAAATTTTATATATTACGATGTTGCTATGTTTACGCAGGATATATTTTGGTTCATATCTCTGTTGTTATCCGAACTGTAAAAATTGTAAATGTAAAATGGCTCGTCCAATCAATAAAATGAATAAACAATACAAAAAAATCGAAAGTCGAAACGCGACGTTTGAGGGTTTTTTTTCGAAATACCAAACTAAAGTTTCGGGTTCAATTAGTGTGAAAAAAAAAAACAGAAACAGCAAATCGTAATTACCTATTGTCGACTTGGTCCAAGAGATCGACGTTTCGTTTACGAAAACTCGATCCGACATCGTCCTCCTCGGACTCGCTCTCGTCGTAGCGTTCGACTACCCTCGCCTTGGTCTCCTCGTTCTCGTCGTCCGAGCCGAATACCGCAGGTGCTGCGGTAACCAGACTACTTATTTTCTCAGCCAAACTCGGCCTTTTCGTTCTCAGTGCCATTTTTATGTTTCAACAAAATAGCGGTCGGTCTATCGATAACATTGGTCGGCGCACGTGCGTGCACGTAAATATAACCTTAAATCAGCTGACGGATCGACGAGTTCGGCGGTGTATGTAAAAAATAAAACTCGGAACAATTCGACACGACGAAAAAAAACTCGGAATACATACTTTATACAAGTGCGACGAGTTCTCCTACTCTACGCTGCGATCGCAGCGCCTGTGGTTTTTTGACTCTCGTAGTACTTTTTTTTTTGGGGGATATCGTCGCGAGGAGCGTGTTAGTGGGTAGGGAATCATTGACGCTACACTCACTTCCGGCCAAAATTAATTGTCGTTAAAAAGTAACTAGAAGGTCGGATCCATGTAACTGGAGGTTTGGATACCATTTATCCGAAATAAGGTAACAAAGACTGTACTGAATGCCGTTTTTGGACAGCAGAACGCCGAGGAAAAAGAAAATGTTCATTCCGTAGGTAATCGGCAGACGCAGGGAAAGACAATCGTCTTTCGCCAGGGAATCAGCAGACACAGGGAAAGACAATTGTCTTTTTCCTCGGCAGACTGCGGTCTCGAAACGGCATTTGGTACAGTCGTTGTTACCGGCGGCGGTATTTCACATCACCTTAAGAGTATGTGCAATACGGCGGTCGATACTAAAAACTGTAATGAACGTTTCTTACAGATTCTGGCATTCACGATCAAAAGGAAAGTCTCATCGAAAGCCAAGATGGTATCCGCTTCCGATGAGAAAAGTTGATTACAGTTTTTGATACAGACTGAGCCCGGGATAGACGGGGAGGGAGGTGTTTCATATTGGTCTTAAGGGGAAGTGAAACAGCAGTGCGTGCGAGACAGTTGCAATTTTGGAATTAACTTTATTCAATGATGCTAATTTTTTTGAGAAAAAAATGAATTCAAGCCGGATGCGAAATTACCGTGCGCATCCGGCTCGAATTTGTTTTTTCTTCAAAAAAATTAAGACCCTTGAGAAAAGTTCATTACAGTTTTCATTACCGACCGCGATATTTAACTTCCCCTAAAGATGATGTGGTATAACCCCCCGACCACCTACCCCGCGCTCAGTTGGTAACAAAAACTGTACTGCATGCCGTTTTAAGGGGAAGTGAAATACGGCCCGAATTAATTTTTTTCTCAAAAAAATTAACACCATTGAATAAAGTTAATTTGAAAATTGCAACTATCTCTCTCACACTCATGGCCCCGTCACGTGACTTTCACTTCGCCTTAAATGGCATTGATTCGAAAAATGCATCTATCTCTCTCGCACTGATATGTCACGTGGTACATCTTTGACATGGCCTTAAGAGCATTCGAAAGATGCGGAGACTGGCGCGATATGCACTTCCGATGACACTTTTCTTTTGACCGTCAATGCCGTGACCCGTGAAGAAACTTTATGATTGCAGTTTCTGATACCGATCGAGCCCGGGTTACACCTAACCCGAGCTCCCCCCGATAACCCGAGCTAACCCGAGCTAACCGAGGAGGGTGTTTCACATAATGTTAAAATGATGTGGTATAACTCCCTCTCGGTAACAAAAACTGTACTGAATGCCATTTTGAGACTGCAGATTGTCGAGGAAAAAGAAAATTGTCTTTCCCCGGGCCATCGGCAGACGCAGGGAAAGACAATTTTATTTTTCCAAAAACTTATATTGTTCGACCGGAATTACATCACAACCGTTTTGAAAATCTCATTTTTTGACTGGAAGTGCTGTCATACCGGAAATATGTCGATCCCGGTTTGAAAATGAGATTTTGCGACCGGAACTGACATCATAGCGGAAATACGCCACTTCCGGTTTCAAAGTTTTATTTTTCAACTGACGTATTTCCAGTTGAAAAATAAGATTTTCAAACCGGACGACAAATATTTTAGATATGACGTCACTTCTGGTCGAAAAATGAGTTTTCTCAACTGGGTGACGTATTTCCGGTCGAAAATTCATTTTTTTTAACACGCTGTTCCATACCATATTATAGTGCACAACTTACAGAGACGCACAGAATACGAATATAATCTGAAAGAGGATTGTTCCAAAGCCAAGTCTCCTCTATATTTTAGCATTAATAGAATTAATGAACGAAAAACCGCCATTTCGTATATACGGCTCTTAAAATTTGGAATATATGCGGATGAGGGGATGATTTTGGTTGAACGATAAAAACCATTAGACTTCGTTCATACGCAATAAAAAACATCTCTTTTATATATTTACATATTGCTGTACCGTACAATTGTCCTTATTTTCGATCTACCGAGAGATCGGCTTAAAAAAAATAAAACTGGCTCACATCACATTGGCAATGCATAGTTTTATTGCCGGTGTAGTTTCTGTCCCATTGATAAAAGAAGAAAAAATATCTGTTACAAGTTACATTATGGCGATTCGAGTGTTCGTTCTTCGTCTGTATGTGTTCATTGGACAGAATATATTAACTGTATAACAGCAACGACGCATGCTATAAGAATGAGCATACTAAAAACAATAATTACCAGTATACAAAACATCATTGTGTATGTGTGCGTGCGTGCGTGTATGTATGTGAATGTGTGTGTGGGTGTTTTTACGCGATGTATATATTTCAAGAGAATTTACCGATAAACTAGAGTTGTCTTAAACAATTCTAATAGTTAATATCACAGCGTCGATTTCTCGTCTTCCGGCTCTTTCTTTATCGGATGATTGCATTCCATTAGAGCGGGATTCGCAACCGCTATGATGTTGTCACCTCGCGATGCGATTACCTGAAAAACAATTACAGACGATATTAGTATTGAAACAAAAGGACGACAAAAAAGTTGTGAAATAATCGGTGTTACTTTCAAGTTGAAGTCGCTCTCCTTGTCAGTATTATCCGCGTCTCCCTCGTTGAGGTCCTGAAAGACAGGAGCGACAATTCTTTTATTTTTTATTTCATATCGAGTAATTCATTTTCGTAATCGGATGATTTTGTGTATGGATCAGATTCGAATCGTGTACGATTTTGTGTATGGATCGAGATTAACAAAAATGAAAATCGCAGATAAACGATGAACTTACGTGCATTGAGGAGGATTCCTCGTTGGAGAATGAAAACTGACTGTCCGAGTCGCTGATTTCCTCGATGCTCGTTCCGAAAATACCGTTGTTACTCTTCTTCCGCCAGACTGGACTGAAACATTGTCAATATCTGAACATGAATAAGCAAATACTTTCGTAGATTTTGTGTATCCCAATGTAGCCTCTTGTTTTTTAACGAAGCTCATCGAATACGAAACAAAGAATATTCACCTGGATGATCCGTGTCTTCTCGGGTTCGAACTGTTGATATCGGAGCCGGAGCAACGAAGATCCAACTCCGCCTGGAACAGACAACTGCTACAGACAGTATAAACAAACGGTGGGGACTTCGTGGGTCTAGGCTGTTCCACACGGGAATTATCGAAACGTACGCAAAATCAAAACACGGATAGATGGAATAGAAAAGAAAAACGAGAAAGGAGAGAGAAATAGCGAGCAGAAAGCAAACGAAAAAAAAAAAAAAATCGTAAACATGACTTCCTCGAGCAGTAGGATAATCGATGTACAGCCCGAGGAAGTCATACGTGTGAATCACCTTTCGGCTACTCGCTGTGGAAAGCCGATAGATTTTTCATGCTACAAAAGCGTGATCGACTCTTACTCGATCGATTCATGCGTTAGTATTTTTTGCCCCAATTTGCCCTGTACCGAATTACCACTCGAAAACGACTCTCGATATATCCATTTCGGAATACTTGACCTTTTTTCCAGAAATCCCGAGGAAGCGTGATTTTTTTTTTGTTTTGTTCAAATCGCGTCGACGTTTTTTTGTTCGAAGATTTTCTTGGCCCGAGTTGTTGGAGTGTCGTTGCGACTGGCGCGTTACTGTTAGTTAGGCGTATTACGACCATGCTTTTGCGGCCTCGTTGCCGATGACTAGCCGATGATAAACAACATTTTGTTATTTTATTTCTTTGATTGCCGCGAGCTAACCTGGGACGTGTCCTCGCCCTCACCGTCAACCAGATCCAGGTGGCGACGCTTCGAGCGTTCGCTCTCCGACTCGTCGCCGTTTTCTCTTGATCTCGTCATCGACAAACTGCGGATCAAAGAAAATTTCATTTGTATAATTGCACAAAGTTATCGTGTAAATAAAATCCATGCAACGAACCCGCGATGTCAATTCTTGTGTAATTAAGAACTATTTAATCGAACCATTTCGTAATTAAAAACAATTCAATCGAATCTCGGTTTAATTACAAACTGTTCAATCGAACCGCTGCTTAATTAAAAACTGTTCAATCGAACCACTTCGTAATCAAAAACAATTCAATCGAACCTCCGCTTAATTAAAAAAACGATTCAATCGAGGAACCTCAGCCTCAAAAAATTGACCCACGCGACTAATCCTAGAATTCAAAGTAACTCACAAAAAAAAAAGTATCGTGTCTCAAACGATATAAAAATAGTCCTTACTACTGGCTCTTCGAATAATGGTAACCGGAGTCCCGCACGACCCGTCTCGCAAGCGGAAAGAGTTCGTCCCTCCGCGTGAGTAGGGCAGGCACGAATCTGCATATCTGCGCCGCTGCCTCGTTCACCGAAACCTCGTGTAACGTTAGAGGCTTTTCGGGTTTTCTCTTGCAATCGAATCTCCCATAGATAGCCGCGTATTTTCTGATCTCCTCCATTCTCCTCGGATCGCCGTCAGGTATCGCCATCACCATCTGTTAGCGTGACAAAAACTCGGTAATACGTAAAGAATAAAATACGAACCCCTCCGGGAAGGGGGGGGGGGGGGGAAGGGAGGGCCTATCGCATATATGTACGGGAGCGTGTTCATTACAAACTTGAGAAAAAACTATATGAGATAGAGAGAGGAGGCAGCGAGTACGGTCTCTCAGACTGGACAACAAAAGTGGACAAGTTACTTGTGGCCTCTGTGCGTATAGAGTTCTAGCAAAACCGAAGGTAATAATACCTACCGGCGGGGGGAGAGGGAAAAGAAACACATATCGGGCAAAGAGCTAACACGGCGTTGAATGCCAGACGAGTGCGTGACTTACGCACAAGCCAGCAAACAACAGCCCCCCCGCCAGTTATGACTGCTTGTATTTCTTTGACCGAATGACGAGAAAGAGAAGAATATATATATAGGGATCGCGAAGAAAGAGTCTGGAAAGCGGTCGACGATGCCGCTGTTGCTGCTGTTGATCTTCGACGAGAGATATATCTCGTCATTTGTTCTTATGCGTGTTTGTATATATACCTCGAGATTCTTGCAAATCTTCTTCTTAACGTTGTGCGGCTTCGGATCGAGGGGACGAATAGTCGAAGCGAGACGCTCGGCAGCCTCGGCCAATCTCTGCACCTGCGACGGCAGGAGGATCGGCGTCGGTTGGGTCGGACTGGCCGGAGCTCCTCCGCCGCTCGGACTCGGCGTCGTTCCGCTGCCGCACGAGGACTCGCACGTTCCGACCTTAAAAATAAATACTCCGTTTAGTTTTTTTTTTTTTTTTTTTTTTTTTTTTTTTTTTTTTTTTTTTTTTTTTTTTTTTTTTTGAGGCAACCTACGATCTAATTCGTAATTGTTTCCGAGAATAATAATTATCTAATCGCATGGTCTCTGCACATACGGCATGAAATATTTTGAAACGGTTTTGAAAATATTTTCGATCTTCGAAATATTATGAAATACATGAACATAATATTTTGAAATATTCTAGGAAAATATTGCGACGAAACATTTCTTAAATATTTCAGAAATACGCTTATCTTTCTACACAGATCTGAAATGTCTCGTGAAACGGTGAAAACATATTTTGAAAGCGAATATTAGTAGGTGTACACTGACATTTTCACGTTTTTAAAAACATTTTACAAATATTTTTAAATGTTGGTAAAATATTTATTACATATTGGTATGTTACCATCATACAAATGTTTTTAAAATATTGTTGCGAGACATTTCTGAAACATTTCAATCAAGATTTATGATTTGATAAAAAAAAGTTTTCGCAATATTTCAGAAATATTTTTTAGTATTGGTAAAATATTTTCAATATTTCAAAACAATTTTTTTGAAACTTTTCAAAAATATTTCCGTGCTATCTACAATGTAAAAAAAAAAAAAAAATCGTAAATTAAATGTACCGGACTGGAAGTTTTTATGCAAAAAACTGGTCCATTAAATTTAATGTCCAATTGTGATGAAAAATTAACATACTTTATCATCGAAATTCAAGAAAATTATTATAATTAAAGTGCTTTTATAGTAAAAATGAAGTCAATTATCAACAATTAAGTATTTCCAATGTTTTTAATACACTGAACATTAATTTTTCATAGCAACTCTACACGAAATTTAATATACCAGTTTATGCATAAAAACTTCCAGTTCAGTAAATTAAATTTCAAACGAATTTTTTTTTCAGTGAAGTTGAGGGTTGCAAAAAAAAATCCAGAAATGGTCTTAAAAATTCCGCGTACCTGCAGAACTCCGGGACTATGGGAGGCAGAGTAAGAGATCGGTGCGTTCGGACTCGGGCTGTGCCTGAACGACGAAGTAGTGACGGGGGCTGCGACGTTAGCGATTGCGTTCACGGGACTCGCGCTCCTGCACGGCAAGGGTGTAAGAGCTACGTTGCTCGCTGCATACGGCACGGGGGTAACCGTCGTCGCGCCCTGCTGCGAATTGCCGCCGAAAATCGTCGTGTTCGTTTGCTGCTGCTGCTGCTGCTGCTGCTGTTGCGGTCTCGGACTCGCACAGGCGAAACTGGCCGAAACGGAACTCGACGGATTCTTGCAGGACGACGTTGCAGCGGGCACCACCGGCGTTTGAAAGAGAGCTGCGACACAATGAACAAACGTTTCAGATAAAGAGGAACACAAAATTGTATTTAGTTACATTAAGAGGGAATTTCTTTTCGTCGATGTAATGAATTAATACAAGTGGATGGAGGGGGTATAAAAAAAAATACGCTACAGGGATTCGTGATCCATTCTTGAAGAGCCTTCTGCAATCTCCTCACGTGCAGTGGCTTGCTCGCCATACCAACGAGCGCCATTATTTCCAGAAATTCCGCCTCCCCGGCGTCGCAGAGTTGCTGCACGTCGTCACCACCTTGTACAGAAAATCAGAGTGAGGAGTCAGCGAAGTGAGCGAGGGAAGCAAGACGGAGTTCCATAAATTTTTGCTCCGATAATTTATTGCATAGCCGAGGCTGAACGAGACTTTTTCGAGAGACTAAAGTAAGAAAAAAAAAAAATTAAAGGGCGAGCTATAAGAGGATTCGAACTCACCCATTTCGAGAAGAGTGTCGTAATATCCGAGTAGGGACGCGCGCTGCATCACCCGGTAAAGCTGCAGTTCCGCCTCGTTCTGCGGCACGGACGTCTGTACAACTGCAAGGAAAAACAAACACGACAGATATTAATAAAATATTTGTACTGTGTATTTACAAAACTTGATAATTCTTAAGAAATATTAACGATGCATTACACATATATTCCCACACAAAAGTATAATATGATCGAAATTTTAGTGTTTCACTGTATGCCAAAAATCTGAAAAAATCAGCTGTTTCAACAATGTCAAGACCTTTGCTTTAGCATAATATTAATGCCAAAAAGTTATTGACAAATTATTTAAACAATTAATTGTTTTAAAGAAATCAGAAAAGCTTTGATTTTCTCCTTTCAAATGAATTCCTTGATTTCTTAGAATACATATAAATTTTTTCAGAATTTTCTTATGTTTCAACATTTTTTCTTTCGAAAATTTGAAAAATCGATGTAGAGGCACGAATTTCGGATACGTTGTCACGAAATTCCACAATGCACATAAAAAGTTTCGAGGCGATTGCGCCAATAGTTCCGTAGTTATGGCGATAAAAAAATTTCAAAAACCGGAAAATTCCAAAATTTAAGAAAATTCTAAAAAAAATTAATGCCGTTTCTAAAAAAACCAACGAATTCATTTGAAGAGAGAAGAAAGGTTTACTGATTATTTGTTGAACAATATTTTCTTAACAGTTTCTTAATAACTTTTTGACATTATTATTATTATGCAAAATTAATGTTCTCGACACCTTTAATGCACTTGATTTTTTAAGTTTTTTATACCATTAAGAACTGTTGAAATTCTCACTGAATCTCATCTACGTGTGATACATCCTTAAATGTAGTAATCACAGATACATTAAAAAGTCTCAGTATGAATTTTGCACAGCAACATCTCGAATCCATCGTCCCGCTATTTAGGAAGCTCCCAAAAAACAACGTCCTCAAACACAAATTTTCAACGGACACTTTTTAAAAAAAAAAAAACCTCTTCATTAGAATAAAACCAAACAGAGCTGCGAACCCGCCAGCTCAAGTCATTAGTGTAATTGATCGATTTACTAGAGAACTATCAGAGAGATAAACTAGCACCAGTTGTTTAATTGTTTAATTAAAAATTTCGAAACATTTTATAAAATCTTTACCAATGTTAAACGTGTATATTAATTGTACCAAGGACCTCGTCCCCGTTAAATAAATAAATAAATAAATAGTAGTAGTAGTAAAAGATATTTATTGACCTCCCATACAATCATGCCATATGGTTGGCCAATAGGCCATTGACCGAAGTCCTTCAGCCAGGATGTTCGCGCTGCATTGGACGGTGTTTTACAATTTGGCGCACAGATAATGTTTCTTACTATTAGTTAAAAACAACACGATAAACAAATAGTCTAGATAGAATTGCCGGTGTGTGTACTCTCTACGATAATCACGTGTTATTGTGAGGTTTCTCTTTCAGTCGTGTTAAAATTTGGCTCAAAGATGATGTCGAAAATTTGTGTCTTCTGCGGATTCCCGGCGGGATCGTGTTGCATAGGGGGACAATTGTTTCGAAATATTCTTTAGCGAATTTTGTACTGAGGATTTTCGCTCTTTCAACGATGGGCTGCACTCCGGTTTTTGCGTAGAGCAAGGTGTTTGAGGGGTTGTGCAATGGGTTATCGGGATGCCTTATTCGGTGAGACGGCGCAGGGCTGTGGTTTCGGCTGTTTTTACATTTTTTTGTAGAAGGGTTATTACAGTTTAGCAAAATGGGGTGACCGTATTCTAAAAGAGGTCGATAGATGCATTTGTAGATTGTGGTAGCCTGTTTTGTTGCGATCCGTTTGTGTTCAAAAGTCAGTGTTCGGAAGTGTGAAGCCCGGGAATAAATAAATAAATAAATAAATAAATAAATAGATAAATAAATAAATAAATAAATAAATAAATAAATAAATAAATAAATAAATAAATAAATAAATAAATGATATGTTAATCGATTGTCTCTTTTCTTCCGCAAACAAGGTTTTATTTTATATTTTCATGTACTCCTTAGCCAAATCAAGAGACGCTGGGCGTCTCGCCGCCGAGTACTCCAAAAAAATCGATGTTTGTTACGTGAGTTTATAAGCGAGACGCTACCAAGGAATTATACTCCAATATGCGGTAGTAAAACTTTGCTCTCAATTATCTCGAAAACGTAGCATCGGATCGAAATTTCGACAACATTGTCACCATACAATTCAGACCCAAACATTCCAACGCGCCTAGTTACGATCATAACCGTTGATCCGATACAAAGATACGGGCTGAAGGATTCTGGTCAATTCTGGCAAATGGCCCATTAGCCTAAGGGGTAAAAAAATTTAAAAAAATCACCCATGCATTGACGCGCCATCTCTCATTACTGACGCTAATAAAGCGCATTAACTGCAATGACTATAAATGTCGAAAACGACAAACGATTTTCACTATTGAAATCAATTTCATGGTTTTCTATCACAAGCTTCCGCTAGAGGATAACGATGTTATAGCAAAAAATCTTATAGCAAAAAAAAAAAAAAAATCCACTTTACACAGAATCAAAATTGAATCAAATTTTGTGGGGCAGCGTCGTTGATAATCATTTTATTCGGTAAAAAAAAATATATAAAAAAATTGCTCTAAGCCGGTACGGAAAGTGAATCCGAAGCCTCGGTACCGGTGGAACAAGACGAACGATCGTTCGAGCTATTTTGCGGACATCCGTGTCACATTTCGCCCTCCCCCTCCGCCCCGGCCTCCGAGTCGTCCCGTCCCATCGTACGCGCACCATACCGTGCAAAAGCGCGCGCGATTCCCCCGAAGGCATTAGTCCGAACTCCGGTGGGGCCACTTTGCCGTTTGTATTTATTTATATATATATATATACATATATATATATATATACGAAGAGTCGCATTCGCCGGTACAGTTGCCGACCGCGGTAGCTCGGTAAGAGGAGAAGAGTGCAATCGTTGCACCGGTGAGCTTCGGGTTCATAGGGAGAGAATGGAGGGGGCGGGGAGGAGAGAAGGACGAAGGAACGCGAGAAGAGAAAAAAAAAAAAAAAAAAAAAAAAAAAAAGAAAAGCGTAAGGATCGCGGGGTCTCTCATCGGCTATATAGGATCGCAAGGGTGTCCGACTAGTTTCTTGCAAATTTCGAGGAACTGAAATAAAAAGTGGCGCGGCGCTCGGAAGCGCGCTCCGGAGTCCCTCTCGCTCCGCGTGCGCACACGTAGAGCGTATAAATTAATACCGGTGAGAGTCGAGCGCGACCGGAGGAGAGAGACAGAGGGGAAAATGAAGAGGAACAAAAAAAAGGAGAAAAAGAAAAAAAAAAATGAGCGTACGGGAGAGCCGAGAGAGCATAGGGACACACCGGTGAGCCACACCGGGAGGGAGAGGCGAGGGGGGGTAGGAAAGGAGCTTCTGAAAAAACTGGCCGACGGTCTTATTACGAGTGTGGCCGGGGCCGGTCTCACGCTTATGTGCCCTGTCCCGCAGCACTCTCTCTCTGGCCATCAGCGATACTCCGACTCCTCGTCATACAACAGAGAAGGGTTACCTCGCGTCGGGACGATTTTTATCCCACCGCCGATACAGTCTGTTCGTTAAGCGAGATTGGCGCTGATTATGACACAGAACGTTCGACAAATTTTACAAGCAATCTTCGAGATCTATCCAACGTTTATTTATATGTCATATAAATATGGACAAAAATTGTGATAATCATTATGTAACTGGATTCCTATTTGAAGATCCCATTTTTCGAACGGAAGGGACGTCGTACCGGAAATACGTCACTTCCGGTTTGAAGGTCTCATTCTTTGAACCGGACGTGACGTCACATAGAACATAGAGCACTTCAGTTTGAATAACTTACTTTTCGAGCGGAATGACGTTATATAGGAAATACGTCACGTTCGATTTGAAGATCTTTTCTTTCGACCGGAAGTGGCGTTTTTCCGGTATGCTTATACGTCAAGAAAAATAATTTATTTGACGGCCACCGTTTATTTGGTTGAAGTAAAATATTTATTTTATTTGAATGAATATTTATTTGATTTAAATAAATATTTATTTGATTTAAGTAACTATTTACTTAATTTAAATAAATATTTATTCAAATCGAATAAATATTTTACTTAAACCAAATAAACGGTGGCCGTGAAATAATTTTTTTTCTGGGTGTACTCATGATTTTTATAACATTTAGTCAAGGGCAATCAAATGAACTGGGAACCGGTAGTGCCGAAAATGTTAAAAAATGCTGAATATTTCTAATAACACGGAATAGTCCAATACAAAATCATATAAAAATGAAATCGAACCCAGCATGCATTAGAATGCCCCTGAAAAGATCGCGTTGGAATTTTTTAAGCCATTATAAAAAAAGTCAACCTTGGTGATAATGTAAAAAAAATCAGTAACGCCTAATCTGCGATGTACTGTATATCGGTGATTTGCTTATAAACGGTAAAAACGATGTCGGCACGCAAGTGCAAACGCATTTAATTGGTATAGACGTAGGGTTGGATTGCTGATCTCACAACTTCCTGAACAACATGATTCTCAGTTGAGTTCAGTGACGTGAAGTCACTGAAAAATATGATTTTGACATCATTTTGTCAAACAACCGGTAATCTCTTAAATTCACTGAAAATCTGAAAATCGTATCTCGCCCGATACTTAACGAACTTAGGTGAATGGAGCAAGAAGAAGAACCAAAAGCGGATGTAGAGAAGCGTAGATTCGCCCGACTCTCCATCCTCTCTCACGTTCCCCCTCCCTCCTACGCAATATACAAAAACGGATTACAAAAACTACGTCATTACACAAAAACATTTTGCTATACAAACATCTCGAAAGTCGAGATATATCGTGAAACACCAACTTTTTAGGATTAAAGAGCAATCAAATATTAAGGTAATCGCAAGATAATATTAAGGTAATACCAAGGTAATATTAATGTAATCCTAACGTAATATTAAGGTAATACCAAGGTAATAGTAATGTAATAGTAATGTAATACCAAGGTAATGCCAAAACAACCGGTAAACTCTCGAACTCTCTGAAAATCTGAAAATCGCATCTCGCCCGACACTCAACGAACTTAGGTGAATGGGGCAAGAAGAAGAACCAAAAGCGGATGAGAGAAGCGTAGATTCGCCCGACTCTCCGTCCTCTCTCACATTCCCCCTCCCTCCTACGTAATACACAAAAACGGGTCTAGTTTCTTAGCGGCGAGGATCGCCTTCGCGCTCTTCGCCACCATCAGTATAGAGAAGTATATAGAGTATAGAGAAGCATCATCGGCAGTGGCCGTAGCGGCGACGGCCGCGGCGGCGGCGGCGTCGGCCGCGGTTAGTATTTCGCTTTTTGCCGTCATTGTAATCAAGGAAGGGTTAGGTGAGTTTTTGCCAACGGGTGCCTCTCCCTCGGCCCCGGACAAAACATAGAGCCGGGCAGATGGACTGAGTCGCCGGGCGCGCGCGCGCGCGCGCGTCCACCACAAACGCGCTGGCACACAGAAGCACATCATCCCCCTTCTAGCCTTTGTCTACTCGCTTTCTGCTGCACACATCGCGCACGAGCTTCTCCTGCTGCACCCTCTCTTCAAACTCCTCCCCCGCGTCTTTTTTTTTTTTCTTCTTGTTTTCTTCGCCCTGGTAGCGCAAGCATCGTCGGTGCGAAACCCTCTTACTCAATCTTTTCGTCTCTTTTCTTCACCCCCGCGCCCCCCCCCCCCCCCCCCACCTTCCCCAACCCGCTCATCTCACCCCCCATTTAGAGATGCGCCGGACTTTTCTTTTCGTTCCTCTTTCGTCCTCTCCTCCGCACTCTCGCTCGGCGCTCTTTCGCTCATTTTTTTTTTTTTTTTCCTCCCCCCCTCCCCATCATCGCAATCCCTTTGTATTCGCCGGGCGCTCCGCGACGCAAAGGCGCATATCCCTCTTTCGGAACGCTATGGGAACCGGTCACCCTTGAGCTGGAAAATCGTTCGAGCAACCGCGCTTTTTCGGTGCACAATGGACGGATATGTGCGCACAGGTAGAAGCTCCTCCGGTCCGCGAGGGATAAAAAGCTGGGGGGGGGGGGGGGGGGGGGGGGAGGATTCGAGAGGAGGAAACAACAAACAAACAAAAAAAAACTCAAAAAAAGAAGAAGAGCGAGTCGATGCCGATCGTCCCGCGTACCTTGACCGGCCGCTCCGAGGGGGGAGGCAGATGAGAACGGAGAGAAACCGAGAGACGACGATGAACCAGCTCCTTCCTCGAATTATTTTATGCCACTATGCTGTACCCGCTGATGGGGGGAGGGCGACTCCGCGGTGATGGGAACGCAAAGAAGAAGCGACCCGCGCGAGAGGCGGAGACTCTATGCGAGCGGAATAAAGAAATATCGAAACGATTCCACCGATCGTACCGGGAGAAAGACGAGGAAGGGTTTATTTTTCCGCATGCTTTCTGGATCGACTTTTAGTTCGCAATTTCTTTTAACAAGAGGGGGGGGGGGAGAGACATCTTATGCGAAGACATGGAGGAATGTATATTGCCTTCCAGCGGGCTTCCTCATGAATATCAATGGGTCGCGATGGTATTTTGAGACGAATGATAATGAACGGGCTCTAATCGTTGATCGGGCAATCGCAAAAATCGTTTTGTCCTACAGTATGGTTCATCTTTTTTTTTTGCAAGGGTTCTGGAAGGTAACGCTCGACGATCTTCGGCGCTGTTGATGAATGTTGTTGAGTGTTGTTGAAAAAAAAAAAAATTGTTGAATTTTCAAAGTGCGACTATGGAAATTGAAGAATTTTTCTTATAATCAACAATCGTTACGGGGTGGCGAACGGCGATCAGGGCTACGGCGGGGCACGGAGGGTTGGATAGGCTCGTCGGTTATGACCGGCTGTACGAACATCAAAATACCAACAATCATTCCTTGTCACGCACGGAGAAAAATAGTTCCGTTTCTCCGACAAACTGTCGATCGTTAATAATTTATCGTTGCGTCGGCAAAAGTATTTGTTGCCACAGCAAAATATTTGTTGAATTTTTTTCACGTTTTTTAATCCACTTTGAATTTTGTGACTTTCTGCACACTTTTCCCATATGAAAGGAAAAAAATTCAAAGTGAATTTAAATATCTGAAAAAATGCATACGTATTCAGAAAAATGAACGAATCATTTTCATCAAAAAAAAAAGTCAGGGTACCAGCAGATTTGTCGAACAATTTTATTTTTCATCAATTTGTTAATAACATTTTGGAAATATTATTATGAAAAATTAATATTTTCAGCACCTTTGATATGCCTGATTTTTTTTCAGATTTTTATACCATCCAGAAGTGTTTGCAATTCCCTCTCATTTCTCATTTCGTTTGCAATAGGATCTCTCGCCCTATTGCATAATAAATCCATTCATTCGTTTCTCCGAAACTTATGCGAAGTGAACACCATTCGCTGATTTTTTTTCAGATTTTTATACCATCCAGAAGTGTTTGCAATTCCCTCTCATTTCTCATTTCGTTTGCAATAGGATCTCTCGCCCTATTGCATAATAAATCCATTCATTCGTTTCTCCGAAAATTATGCGAAGTGAACACCATTCGCTGATTTTTTTTCAGATTTTTATACCATCCAGAAGTGTTTGCAATTCCCTCTCATTTCTCATTTCGTTTGCAATAGGATCTCTGGTCCTATTGCATAATAAATCCATTCATTCATTTCTCCGAAACTTATGCGAAGTGAAAACCATCCGCTGATTTTTTTTCAGATTTTTATACCATTCAGAAGTGTTTGCAATTCCCTCTCATTTCTCATTTCGTTTGCAATAGGATCTCTCGTTCCATTGCATAATAAATCCATTCATTCATTTCTCCGAAACTTATGCGGCGTGAACACCATTCGCAAGGGCTACCTTAACAGTACGTATTAGAATGAAAATGTTCGTAGTCAGTTGCGTGGACCGTGTATGCCGTAATATGCCGGATTCTCATGCTGGCAACTGCAGTTGCAATATTGAGCGGGCTTCCTCGTGAATGTCAATGGGTCGCGATGGTATTTTGCGACGAGTGATAATGAACGGGCTCTAATCGTTGATCGGGCAATCGCAAAAATGCTTTCTCCTACAGTGTGATTTATCTTTTTTTTGCGAGGGTTCTTGAAGGTAACGGTCGAAGATCCTCGGCGCTGTTGGAGAGAAGAGGAAGAGAAAAAAATAAATAAAAATAGTTGAATTTCCATAGTCGCACTTTGGAAAATGACGGTTGAGCGGAGATCGTTACGGGGTGGCGAACTGCAGCCGGGGGCTGCGGCGGGGCACGGAGGGGTGGGTTGGCTCTTCGGTCATAGGCCCACGGTGCCGTTAGGGGTACGGCCCAAAAGTTTTTCGGTCACCCCCTCGGAAATCCCTACCCTCGGCCTCGGGACCCCACAGATTTTTCGACCATCCAACCCCTGACGAACCCGCCCCAGAACTCCTCGGGGCTGCGAAAAAATGGCCGTCAGGTGTACCCAACGCCAGCCGGGCTGCTACCCCTGCGGAGGAACCACCATTTAAAAAATGTCCTCGCTGAGTAACGTGCGAAACTCACGGAACTTAAAAAAAAAAAAAAAAAGATGGGAGTCCAACGGTTATTCGTTACTCCGCAACGGTCGCTCTTTACAATTGCGATCTACTGCCTCAGATATTTTTTTTTTCTTTTTTTTTTTATCTCTTTACAACGAGAAGAACAAAAATGTCGTCCCGATCGCCGTAAAAGTGTTGCGGGAGAAAAGTGTGCAGAGCGACTTCAGTGAAGAGTCTTCGCCGGTTAACGTGCGAAACTCGTCGGAGACTGGGGGGAAATAAAATAAAAGGATGGGAGTCTGACGGTTAATCGTTATTCCGTAACGGGCGGTCTTTACGGGTGCTGTCTTGAATGCAGATCTGCTCAGCTATGCGTTCTTCACGGAGAAAAATGGTTTAGCTTGCACTAACAAAAAACAAAATTAGTTTTGCTGACAATGTCCTCGTTCCCGCAGCAAAAAGATCAGTAAAAGCAGCAGAAAAATTACTGCGTAGAAGCGATTGGTTTTTCTAGCACGACAAAACTTTCTTGTTACTGCGACGATTTTGTTTGCTGGAACAAACGTAGCCCGATGTAATTTGACGGCTGAGTAATGACTCGTAATAGGATAGTTATAAATACATACATACATTTATTTGAAGATCAACTCACTGCGTTTGTATTTAAAAATTTTATTATATTGAAAATAATGTCTGTATTTGCAATTGCGAATATTGGAAATTTGCTGTACATGGATGTATTAGGGGAGAGCGGGGCAAGATGGGACAGTGGGGCAAAACGCGATAGTGACAGCAAAACTCAATTTTCCAATAATTTTTGGATGCCCCATTTTATCCCAACGATACACCCGGACTTACAACCCCGTTTCGGCCCACGCACCACCATCGCCACCATCCAAGAGTTATTGGAAAATTGCGTTTCGCCTCATTATCCCATTTTGCCCCCGCTCTTCCCTAAACCCCGAAAGGTATCACCTTTCGCAGTTGTTGGCACATATACGCTCCCCACTTAGTCATATAACAATTTTTTTTGTTTTGTTTTTTTAGAAACAATGGCTGTTTTGTTGTGGTAGCAAAAAATTTTGATAGTGAGAGCAAAACTCAATTTTCCAATAATTTTTGGATGCCCCATTTTATTCCAACGATACACCCGGACTTACAACCCCGTTTTGGCCCACGCACCACCATCGCCACCATCCAAGAGTTATTGGAAAATTGCGTTTCGCCTCATTATCCCATTTTGCCCCCGCTCTTCCCTAAACCCCGAAAGGTATCACCTTTCGCAGTTGTTGGCACATATACGCTCCCCACTTAGTCATATAACAATTTTTTTTGTTTTGTTTTTTTTAGAAACAATGGCTGTTTTGTTGTGGTAGCAAATCGCTCCAAGCGAAAAATGTTGCTATGGTTACAAGTTGGTTTTGTTCTCCCGATACTAACAAACTAAATTTGTTACGGTGACAAAAATCTTGTTGTACCAACAATTTTTTTTTTCTCCATCTGGAATACATTTCGTTCGTTTTGGTAGCAAAAGAACGCTTGTCAGAGCGCATTTGTGTCAAAACCATATCCCGAACTAAGAACAAACTGAACGGTAAAAATGCCCATTTCAGCTGCGTACAAAATGCAGCTAAATCTCGAATATCTCTCGATACAGCGGAACAGAGCAAAACTGCATTCAAAAACACACCCTACGTACAATTGTGATCTATCGCTCCGGATTTTGCTTCCTCATAGAGGAAGCTTTGTTTTTTTTTTTCGATCTCTTGCACCGAGAAAAACAAAAACATCAACCCGATCGCACGTAGAAACATTGCTGGACAAGAATGCGCCGAGTGAAGTCGGTGGAAAGTCGTCCATAAACGATACTGCAAATTTCAAAGACCAAACGTGGCGAATACGAACCATCTCCGGTAGCACTCAAATCAATGACGCATGGTCCATATTCATCCCTCTCACCCTACCCCTTAAAAAAAAAATCAAAAAAGTAGAAAAAACTGTCAAAGAAACTAAACTTCCATCCATCACATCCGCCATGAGAGCATCGTGAGACAATATTTTTTTTTCCCAATTTCTATCTGCCCTTCCGGTAATGATCGCCGTGAATATTAAATAAGTTCTCACACACACACACCTTGCGAATAAATTATCGCGAGCTGAATTCCCGCGCTCTCGTCCTTCCGCTAACCCTTTGCCGCGCGGACTCTGAAGGGGGCGAAGGGGGGGGGGGGGGGGCACGAGGTTTGTTTTTTTTTTGTTCTAAGCAATAATCCCGCAGGATGATGCGAGGAAGCGCCCGCGCGACGATTTCCTCTCTACCTGTTCGTGTCCTGTTCTTCTATCTTTTTCCGTGGCGCACATTGCCCGTTCCTCCTTGCCCCCCTACCGGCTTCGCGCCAAGCACACCCTTCCCCACTTTCGCTTTCGTTCCATCTCGCTCGGTCCCTCGGGCCTCGGAGCGCCTCGCACCCCTTTCGCCTCACCCTTCCGAGGAGCGCCCATATGCATATGCACCTCTAATCCCCCTCTCGGCGACGAGAATGAAACGCGAGCGGGGGGTCAAAAAAATTTCGGAGGAATCGGGAAAGGAAAAAAAAAACAAAAGGGGATTATAATACCGACTGCTACTCCGTCGAGGATCCGGGCGCTTAGCTCCTTTCTCAGGACTCTTCGAGTCTTCTTTTTTTTGTTTATTTTTTTCATTTATTATTAACCCCCCCCTCGCGCCGCGCTCTCCTTCCGTTCCGACGGAACTCACTCTCGCTTTTTTCCTCCCCTTCTTTCTCACTCGCGTTACGAAACACGTTTTTTTCTTTTTTTTTTTGCCTCGGGTTTTTTAGTCAGCTGTGCGCGACCAGACGAGACGACGAACCTGACTCAGGGACGCGGAGATGAGAAGAGTTTTTTTTTTTTTTTTTTTCTTCTTTCTTTTGGCTCGGAGAAGCAGACGGCGGAGAGCTGAAGTTGCAATAGTTGATCTAAATTTTGTTTATTGATTATTATTGTTTTTGCTTCCTCATGGAGGAAGCTTTGCTCTAGGGAATTTTTTTTTTCGAGATTTAAATGAAAATTTATTAAGAATGTTCCACAACATCGAGAAATTACATTTAGCAAAGATTTCCGAATGTATGTGTGTTTGTGAGTCACGCGAAAAATTCACGCCTCGATCAAGCTAAAATTTCACACGCAGCATGTGTGGTTAGTAGTCAATGTTTCTTCAACATTTTATTTAAAAATGTTCGGTTGTTTTTTCTATACGTCATTTTTAATTTCTTCCAAAATGTATATGCGCACTTTGGCTCTAACAATTACAATCTTTTAGCTATCTGACTAATAACGCGTACACAGATGGAATACGATGCCCATTAAATTTGGGGAGAATCGATCGAATCGTCTAAATTTTATATCGTTTTGAATTTTTTCAAAATAATGAAAAATACGTACTTTCTTTTAGACGCAATGTGCCGTATTAATTATTCATCTATGAATAAAATAAGTGGTAGATTCGTGATGAGCGTTGAAAAATACATTAAATATAGTCCCAGAGCGACGCCTGACGAGAAAAGTTTATCGGGAATTTTTATAGCCAAAATTGCAAAAATGAGTGATTTTGGGTATTTTCAAACAGCAATTTCTTTGCTTCCGGATGGCATCGCGGAAATATCCAGGTGCCTATCATGTTCTACGGCAAGAAATACACGAGATGATGGATATGATGGGGTTGAAAAAGCTAGATAAAGGACTATTATTTAGATTTCTTGAGTAAAAATCGAAAGTGCAAAAAAAAAATCTGGAGCGCATAAATCCATGTATTTTTGTGAAGCGTCACGTTGGCGTATTATTACGCGCCGAACTTGCATCGGCCAGCCTTTTTGCATAAAAGTCTAACACGACGTCGACAGTGAAAAAAGTTGGCAATTGAAATTTTCATAGCGCTTCCTCGTAAATGTTGAAAATTTCATATTGCTTCCTCATAAAAGTTAAAAATTTACATTGTCATATCGCTTTCTCATAAAGGTTGAAAATTGAAATTTTCATGTCGCTTTCAATTTTCAACTTCAATGAGGAAGCGATATAATAATTTCAATTTTTTTTGTATACGAGAAGAATGATGTGATTAATGTTAATTCTTATTCACCTGTTCGACATTAATTGCGGACTCGATGGGCCCTGCGTACCTGTGCGAAGTAGGCTCGAGCGCGGTGGTGGAAAAAAAAAAACCGCCTGCCTCGGATATACGCGTGGAACCCTCGGGTGCGAAGCGCGTCGCGATGGAGAGCAAAAAAAAGTCCCGAAAGAGGTGAAAAAAAAAAAAAAAAAAAAGAAAAAAATTAATGTATTCGCTGGGAAGGTCGACGTGACCTGCATGGGAAACTGCTCGGCGTATCTTTCCCTGCGAGCTTGTGTCTTTACCGATTCGGCGCCAAGCCCATTCTCCTACATTGCAATAACAATCATCTCGACGAGGATGTTAAATTTTTTTTTATTTCCTATTTTTTCATCCAGTCACAGTGAGAATTCAGCGGAATACTTTCTCGCTATTACAGCGAAGCCCGCAACATCGTCGTCGGCATAGAAACTCGTCGAATTCCGACCCTCTCATTCTTGTGTGGGTTTGCAAAAACTAATATATTTTTTTATTTTTTTTTTACTTTTTGCATGACATATCCGAGTGCATGTTCGCAACAAAGATCTACACGCATCGCGCTAAAGACGTTCGTTTCATTCTTACAAGTCTGCTGCCACGCACGCGACGAGTGAAATCTCTTCGAGTATTATCATTATTACGATAACTACAATTATCATTATTACGATAATTACCATTATCATTATTACGATAACTACTATTATCATTATTACGATAATTACCATTATCATTATTACGATAATTACCATTATCATTATTACGATAATTACCATTATCATTATTACGATAACTACTATTATCATTATCACGATAATTACCATTATCATTATTACGATAACTACAATTATCATTATTACGATAATTACCATCATCATTATTACGATAACTACTATTATCATTATTATGATAATTACCATTATCATTATTACGATAACTACTATTATCATTATTACGATAACTACTATTATCATTATTACGATAACTACTATTATCATTATTACGATAACTACTATCATCATTATTACGATTACTATTTTTTTACTATCTACTATCACTACATACATACATACATCATTACTATTATTATTATTATTATTATAGTGAGCGCGCGCCCGCACACGGGAGAGATATAATTTTTAGAACGAGAACAAGTCAAGCCGTTCTAACCCGTTTTCTTCGGGGTCTATTCGAGTGCAGCCACCCACTGGTAAAACGAACTCTATCTCGATCTTTTATTCAGATTACATTGAGCGGATCGTAGTTGTGTGGAGGATCACGGAGGCCGCAGAGTACACACAGGACGAACGAAAATAAAACGAACGAAATATTCGTCCGGAGCTCGGGCGTCCGGTTAGTACCGCCGGTACTATTGCACAGCTGCACGAGCACGGGTGGACGAACTTTTAATCAAGAACAATTCGTAATATGCATAAACGTACATAATAGTCCGAACAAACAATGCACGGGTGGATTCACATTGATGTGTATACTATACGGAATAAACGGCAATGTTTACGAAATAAACGAATCTATCTATCTATTGGCCAGATCGGAGGTTCGCATCGTCCGGCAATTCACGGAGGCGAATTCTATATCATCGAAGCATCTTCGGGTAGTCCGGTTCGTTATGTCTGACGCCACGTGAGTTCGAGAGAGGAATGAGAGAGGTTACAAACACTTCTCGATGGAATAAAAATCTGAAAAAAATCGAGCATATGGAAGGTGCTGAAAACATTGCTTTTTGCATAATAATAATTTTGAAATGTTATCAACAAATTACTGAAAAAATAGAAATTCTGCAACAAATTACCCGGCATCCTAATTTTTTTTGGTTACGAAAATTATTTGTCAATTTTTCTGAACAGGTATGAACTTTTTCAGAATTTTATGTAATGTTTGAAAACTGCGATTTTGAACAAATTTTAACATATAGAAAACGCAATTGTCAAACATTGCATAACATTCTGAAAAAATTCATACGTATTCAAAAAAGTAACAAATCATTTTCATGAGAAAAAAGAATTAGGTTGCCGGGTAATTTGTTGCGTAATTTTTCATTTCCGTAATTTGTTAATATAATTTTGGGATTATTATTGTTACACTCAAACAATCTTTTCGGCAGCTTCCATATGCTTGATTTTTTGTAATTGCGTTTATAATTCTCTCTTATTCCTTTATCAAACTTGGACGACGTCAGACATAACGAAACGACTGCCTTAACTCGATGCTATAATAAAACTTAGAATTAAAACTTCATTAACTTTGATATCCGTAAAAGTAACGAGCATTAACTGACGAGATATCAATCCGCCTCTATATATGTTTCTCGCCTCCAAAATTTTCGTCTCTGAGATATCCATCCGAGCGAACTCCGCTCGATTTGGAAAAAAAAAAAAAATTAATTGAAAAATTGGGAAAAAAGCCTTCATTCGCAAGAGCGTATCGGGCATCTCCGACTCCTTTCGTACATAGCGAAACAGCGAGACGCTCGACGCTGATGCTCGGAGCAAAAAAGAGCGCGTAATTTTTCTTTTTCGTTTTTATTTTTTTTGGTACTCCTCGGCTCTCGCCTCACCCTCTTGTTCCTCTCTCACACGCAGAAAAAAAATTCATTCGACGGCCACCGTTTATTTGGTTCAAGTAAAATATTTATTTGACTTAAATAAACATTTATTTAAATTAAGCGAATAGTGACTTAAATGAAATAAATATTTATTTAAATCAAATAAATATTGTACTTAAACCAAATAAACGGTGGCCGTCAAATAAATTATTTTTCTGGGTGCATATCTCATTCTCTCGATCTCCACATTAATGTACTATGTTGTCCAGATCTGAGGTACCATCGTCCAGCAATTCGCCGGAGCAAATTCTTCATCATCAAAGCATTTGACTCGTAATTGTAATAAAACTTAAAAAAAATAAAATAAATAAAAAATCTGTTAGTCCAAGAAACCCCTAAAAATAACGAATATTAACTAACAAGATATCAACCCGTGTCTAAATATGTTTCTCGCGTCCAAAATTGTCGTCTCCGAGAAATCCGTCCGAGCGGACTCCAGTCCGTAAAAAAAAAAAAAAAAAAATTTAAAAAAATTTAAAAAAATTAAAAAATGTAATAAAAAAGCCTTCATTCGCAAGAGCGTGTCGGGCTTCTCGGACTTCTTTGGTACACAGCGAAACGGAGAGACGCTCGACGCTGATGCTCGGAGCAAAACCGCGAGTATTTTTTTTTTTTTTTTTTTCGGTACTCCCCCGCTCTCGCCTCACCCTCTTGTCCCTCTCTCTTTTCTCATTCTCTCGATCGTTTTTCTACCGGGTCTCTCGGCTCTCCTCCTCCGCAACGGGGCTCTCTCGCGAACTCTCCGGGCACGAGATGTTTGTCTCGTGCAAGAACGCGGCAAAAACGTATCTCGCAATAGTCCCCCCCCCCCCCCCCGCCCGCGCCCGTTGGCTAGCTAGCTGCGAGCGGTATACTGCGGGGTATGGCATAGCCCCGGCGGCGGGTGTTCACGAAAAAACCAAGCTCTTTTTTTGCGAGTCGTTACGCTTTTTGCAGTCGGCGAGGCAGTGAGAACGAAGAGGGGGGAGGAGGAAACTGCGGTGCTCGAGGTGGTGGGAGAGGGGGGGGGGAGGGAGGAGGGACAGGAGAGAGAGGACCTGAGTCATCTCGTTCGGCGAGTTATAAAGCGAAAACGAGAATTCTTCTATCTGCAGAGTTCTATCGTAGTTTGATCGTAATTATTGAGAAAAGTGAATAAATAAAATCAAGGTTTTTTTTATCAAGATTTAAATCGAGATTAAAATCAAGATTTTTTTTTTTTTTTTTTTTTGAGCACGAGAAACCTTGAACGTAAGTTAAATTGAAAGAGTAGCTCAAAGAATTCGTTTATCAGTTTTGTGTGTCAATGTAGGTGCGGATAAGCAGAATATGTTCGTAACCCTTTCACATCCAGTGCAACGGCTCATCACTTTGTCCAGTTAGGTGGCTCATCGCTATATCGCAATTTTCAGCTACTTTGCAGTAATTCAGAAGAAAAATAAGATAAAATCAATGTGTAAGGATTTTATCTTATTTTTTCTGAATTACTGCAAAACGTAAGTTAACTTGAAAAGCTATAGTTCAAAGAATTCATTCATCAATTTCGTCTATTAATGTACGTACGGATTAAAAAAAAAATATGTTCGTAACGCTTTTACATCATGTGGGATGGCTCATCACTGTATCGCAATTTTCAGCTATGCTGCAGTAAAAAGAAATCTATTTTCATTATGAAAATGTCTCCTTTTCCTTATCGACGGATAAGCTATTGAGTCAGTAGAAAAAAAAAACTGATTATGACGATATAAGCAGCAAAACTATCAGGATCGGTGATCAATTAACCACAGAACCGAAGAAATAAAGTGTCGCGCTAGGAAAAAAAACACCCTCTCGAATGAGAGGAGAACAGTATCCTTGCAGCGCCGCAGGATCGTTATGGTAGCGCGCTCTCGGCAGTCAATATAGGCCCTTTCTTCTATCGTAGTTTGATCGCCATTATTGAGAAAAAATGTAATTAAATCAACGTTTAAAGTTCTTTTAACCGTACAATAAACCTTAAACGTAATTTAACTTTAAAAACTAAAGCTCAAAGAATTCATTCATCAATTCCGTGTGTACGGACGGATTGAAAAAAAGAAAATGTTCATAAGCTTTTCACATCCAGTGGGATGGCTCATCACTATGTCCAGTCAGATGGCTCATCGATATATCGCAATTAACTGCCATTTTGTAGTAAGAAGAAATTGATTTTGAAAATGTCTTCTTCCTATCGCCGGACAAACCATTGAGTCAGTAAGAAAAAGAAAAATTGATAACAATATAAGAAGCAAGATTATCGAGATCGATGATCAATTAATCACAGAACCGAAGAAATAGAATGTCGCGCTTGGAAAAAAGTAACCTCTCGAGTGAGAGGAGAGCAGTATCCTCGCAGCGCCGCAGGATCGTTAAAATAGCGCGCGCCTGGCAGCCTATATAGGCCCTTTGTGCTTTACTTAAGCAGAAATATTTATGGAGCGAGTTTTTCGTTCTCATCCCCGGCGTACATACGATAAACAACCGACGAAAGGGACCGGCGGGAGGGGGAAAGAAAAACAGCCGGTAGAACGAGACCGAGTTACTGCAGCAGCGCGGAGACTGATGGAGAAAACATCTTAAACGATTTTCGTCGAAGAAGAAGAAGAATAAGAAGAGGACCGTACGCTCATAGCGTTTTACCGGCCGATTTTGCGATCATCATCGTATCTCTTTCCCTCGTGCGTGCGTGTGTATTAAAAATACATGTACATTCGTATTGCATAAGTGTTGAACGAAGGTAGAACGAAACTCTGGACATCGATTACGTCGCGGTGACAAGTTGATTACCCGAGTAAATCAGAGAATAAATGTGCGTAGAGGTGGGTTATTAGAGACACTATCCGGTCGTGGCGCGCTCTCGCGTCAACGAGAGCGAGAAACACAGAGTTGACTTGATAAATTAATCCGGCCGTTCGTTTTCTCTCGGTTATTGTGACGGTCGAGTCGGCAAAGGCGCTAGTGTCGACTCGAAGCCCCTCACCGCACCGCCTGAGGAAAAAGCTATCTCTCGGGCCTCCCGTTCATCCTCGAGGTAAGGTCCGATGTACAGAAATTTTCCGCGTTTTAAACTCACTATTAAGGCGAATATACCACATCCATGTACAGGCCGAAGCAATCGCTGAGGCTAATTGCTTCGGTTTTGTATACAAACTGTACACCGAGCGATTTCTTCGCCTCCGGATAACGAGATTATCGAGTCGTTATAAACCTAGAGCTTCGCCGGGTTTCTCTCCATCTTTATGTCGCTGCGAACGAGCGATAGTCCGTGCACTCGTTACCGGTGGATCGGGTGGAGAAAAAAAAGTATTGTATGGCATCCGCGGTGCTTGAAATCACCTTGAAATCACTCTGCTTTCGTCGACGGTTAAAAAAAAAAATGCACGGACAAAAACCACCGATGCAAATGATAAAATGAATGTTCGTAATTCGATATTTGCATCGGTTACAAGAAAAAAAAATCGATCTAACGGCGTTCGGATATCTGAGTGTGATGCGACTGTTATGTCTGATTGCATATGTAGTTTATCGTTAAATTATAGTCGTTTCTGTCATTGAAATATAAAGTGTGAATCGCGTCACAAAAAAGTACTGAATTATTCAAAGTAACGACTTTGATTTTATTTGTATTTTATTTATACCGTTGATCTTATTTTTTCTCGATTTCCGCAAAAAATAGCTAAACATTGCGATACAGCGATGAATCACCCACTTCTGTTATTTAAATATAAAAGTGTAAATCGTGTCACAAAAAAAATTACCGAATTATTCAAAATAACGACTTTTGTGTTTGCACGGTTCTTTTTTTTTTTGTAAACGAGAAACTTCCACGACAATTGAATGTTAAGTATAATATCGCCCCGAAGGTATATTATTTTTTTTATTTATTTATTGGTATGATCACGGGCTATGCGCGATACGTAAACGTATCTGCCAAACGGACAATACTAGATTCGGAGAGTACGTCGCAGAAATAAGTTAATATATTCGCTGAACAAAGTGAAAATATAAAAATAAAAGAATTTTCATAAAATGCCTAAATACCAAAAATACGAACAAAGAATAATTTAAAGTAAGAAGATATCTGCATGAGACTAAATTTGATCGAGTTACAGCCTCAGTGTTTGGCATCAGGAATTTTCACATTAGAGAATAGAATTCTGCAATTGAACAATTTTGTGTTTTGTTCCGAAAGCAGTGAATCGACAGAGACCAGCCAAAGACGAAGTTTGATGTTACGCAGATAACATCGGGGTCGGAGATGCATCGTTCGACGTCTACTCACGTGTGCCGTTGACGTTTCTACTGAGGATCCTCGGTAGACCGGTGTTGGCTGAATGCTGATGAGTCTGTTGAGTGGTGGGTGGACTCGCTACGACGAGTACCGCGCCTGCAGGGCTCTGGGTCATCGAGCCGGACGTCAGTTGTCCGGCAGCGGCAGCGGCGGCAGCCGAGAGAGCGCTCGACGAGGACGAGGACGTCGTTATAGACGTTAGCGTCGTAACCACCGATTGCGCCGGCACGGGCGAGGGTGTCGCGACGCCTCTTGGCGCCTCGGAGATCCCGACGACTCCCTGCACAGCGGAAACTCCACCGGGAATTCGCGTTTCCATCCCTCGACACGACACACAGCACACCAACCACACTTTCTTTTACTGCTGTCCTACTCCCGTTCGAGTAGCCTTCCAAACCGCAATGTCCCATTCAACTACTAAGCACATTCGCCACACGCTTTTGCAACCTTTTCCTTTTCGAGAATTTAAAGAAGAAAACAAAAAAAGAAAACAATTTTTTTTTACAAACGTTTGGGATAATTATTATACGAAAGGGTTTGGGGATAAAGCGGGACGACAGAGGACTTTTTTTTTTTTTTTTTAAAGGAAGATAGTCGAAGAACGGTCGAACAAGGCGTAACTAAAAATCAAACAAACACAGCTTGCGATTGATGCATAGAGAGAACAAAACAATAACAGAGTACAGGCACGTGCTCGCGTAGGTTGGGTGTCGCGGGGATATTTCGGGATTGCCTTTGTGGATCGATGAATAAATATCGTAGAGTCGCGAGATGCGTCGAGTTCGAAGATGCCCGGCGAATGGCTCGTCGCAGTCGCGGGAATTAATCGTAACACACGCGGCTCGCCACCTTCCGCTCTCTGCGCCGCCCTCTGCGTTGCGCTATTTCCCTCGCTTTTTGTTTTCGTAATGTTCACGTTCTTTTCACGTTTCCCTCTCGGTCCTGTCTCCGCCACTGTCGCCGCGCGTGTCTCTCCCACCGGGTAAACTCTTTTGGTCCAGTTCGCTCGATCCGTCCCAGCGCGATCGACGCGTTTGGGTGTTTCTTTTTTTTTCGTGCGATCAGAGGCAGCAACGGCAAGCGTCGTGAGCGAGCAGCGATCCGTACGATAGCGTGCTACACATTGTTTGTCGGCTAGCGGAGTCCACGAGACTCGGACTGAGGTTACCCCCACCTATTTGAACAAAACGAAGCGCCCGGTGGACGCGCCGCACAACTACCAACTACCGCTCGGCGCTGCATCACCGTCACAACCGAATCCCTACCTTTTTTTTTGTTCCTCGTGTGTGTGCTTTTTTTTCTTTTTCGTTCTTTTTTTTTTCTTCACTCCGGAGCTCTCTCGCGAGCTTCCCGCGCGCGCCTACGTGCACACAACCCTGGATGTACGCCGAGTCGAAAAGAGAGAGTGAGACTAATAAGGGAATATCCCGAGGCGAAGGAGATGGAGTAAGTTTTAACAGAAAAAGTTAGACGAGGACGAAAGGCTGGTGGGTTCGCAGAGTCGGTCGAGATACCGGTGGACAACGTACGCTCCACCCTGAGCAGCCTGCAGCCTCTCTCTGTTACTATAGTAAAGGAAAAACCTTCTCTCCCCCCCCCCCCCCCCCTCCTCCTCCTCCTCCTTCCCCTCCCACTGTTCCCTGGCGAACTTTACTCGATGTAACACATATAGGGGTGTGCGCAGGGACGGAGGGAAGGAGGGGGTTAGAGAGAGAGGGAGGGAGAGAGAAGAATGAGAAAAGCGCACAGTTCTGGGGGTTGCCGGAGACTATATGGGGCACTGCCATAAAAACGTGTCCTCCCTCCTTTTGCGGCCTCAAACGCCCCACCTTCTTTCCTTCATTTCGTTCTTTCGCTCGTTGTTCCACGTACACTCGGACTCTCTTTTTTTCGTTAGCTGTTTCCATCTTTTATACGTCCACCCCCGTAGTCGCCGGGGGTGGACGCATGTTAATTACGGGACAGGGACAACAGACGATTTTTGCGATGCGTTGCACGGTAGAATTGGGAGACACTATAATGTATATTGAGAAATGGGGATTGTATCCTTCGGATTTTTTTTTTTTACTGCTTTGAATGCAACGTTGTTCGACTCACGAGATATATCGATACTAGATCGATCTTTGTAGACGGCGCGTCGCTATAACTACGTTCTTGGATAGCCAAGACACGCGGCAGCGTCTCGACGCTAAGTGTTTTGGTTTGTCGATTATTAATCTATTTACGATTTTTTTAATCATTTTTTTTGTAGAGTTAAAAAATAATTAGAGTTGAACAAATAATTGATGGTGTTGTCGCCCAGAAAGGGTCCTAAATATTGGACACTTTGAAAACATCTCTTTGCAGACTGCGTCGGCAACGAAGACCAACTTCCGGTTTCCTCGTTCGTCCTTTGCGCATTGACAACGTTAATGTACGGTCCGATTTCTCGATATCTCGATTATGAATCTTTTTCAGGTTTGTTTTGATAATTTCCGTTTAAAATCGCAGATAAAAAATAATTGCTATCGTTATCATTAAGAAAACACCTCAAACGAAGACAAAGACGACCAGCTCCCGGTTTCGTCGTTCGTCTCTTGCGCATTGACTACGTTAATGTCCGGTTCGATTTCTCAATGTCTCAATTATTAATCTTTTTCGCGTTTCTTTTGATAACCTGTATAAATTCACGGACAAAAAATAATTGCTATCGTTATCGTTAAGAAAACACCTTAAACGTTCGAAAATTTCGCGACAACTCTTTGTGCTTCATGTACCGAAAGCAAAGACGACCAGCTTCCGGTTTTCTTAGCCTCCAGTTTCCGCGGCACTGTGCACACATTCTACCGCGAAGATTTTCTTGCCGCGGCGTTCGAGCGTGTTTTTCAGTGAAAAAGTTTCTCTCCGCGGAGTGCAAGGAGGCCGACGGGAAGAGAGAACCGAGTTTTCCGTGAGCTTTTATCAATCTTATTTTTGCCATCGCTATCCACCCACTGGCGGCTCCCGTCGCCGACCTGGCTAACTCTCTTTTCTTTCAGCGACGGAAGGAAGGAGCCCCCTCCTCCCCCCCTCGCTGCTCCTCCAGCAGCAAGAAAGCAGTGACGGATCTTTATTTTTGCCGGAGGAAAATACGCGAGACGAGAAGAATTCTGCCAGGACGAACCGTTATACCGCTGTCCGACCTTTTTTGCTGCGGAGGGTGAGTTACAGTACTACAGTAAGAAAGAGCCGGAATAGGAAAGAAAGAGAGGGTGATAGAAGCCCCCCCCCCCCCCCCTCCCCTCCGTCCCGCTTTCCTTTCTTTACCTCTTAATGTCCTCCGCGAAATAAACTAGCTATCTGCATTAACCCATTGACTCGCTAATTAATTATATCCATCAAAAATTGTTATCAACTTCAAGAAGTTTACTCTCACAGATTTTCTACGGCGATAAATCAGGAGTAAAGCTCAAACATGAATTAAACAAATGTGAAGCGAAAGTTATTTTTAAAGTTGTAACTAATTAAAACAAGAAAAATTATCTAAAAATTTATAAATAATTGAGACAAGAAAAATTACCGGATATTGAGGCGAACAGTTGGAAATATCGAAGTTTCTATACAGACCTTTTTTTGTGAATTATAAAAAACTAAATTGAGCCCCCCCCCCCCCCCCCCTCTTTACCGCTTTCCTTTTTTTTACCTCTTGATGTCCTCCGCGAAATAAACTAACTGTCTGCATTAACCCATTTACTCGGTAATTGATTATATCCGTAAAAAATTGTTACCAACTTCACAGATTTTCTCTGTCGATAAATCAGTGCGAAAGCTCGAACATAAATTAAACAAATTTGAAACAAAGAATATTTAAAAAATTGTAATAAATGAAGACAAGGAGAAAAATCATCGAACGATATTGAGGCGAGCAGTTGGAAATATCAAAGTTCCCATACAGCAGTTTTTTGTTTTATGAATAGTAAAAAACTAAATAGATTCCCCCCTTCTCCTCGCTTTCCTTTCGTTGCCTCTTAATGTCCTCCGCGAAATGATCTAACTATCTGCATGAACCCATTAACTTTGTAATTAATTATATCCATTCAAAATTATCACCAACTTAACGAATTTTTTTATGACGATAAATCAGGATGAAAGCTCAACCGTAAATTAAACAAGTTCGAAAGAAAAATTATTTTAAAAATGTAACAAATTAAGATAAGAAATACCGGACGATATTCAGACGAACAGTTGGAAATACCGAAGTTCCTATACAAACCTTTTTTTTATATGAATTATAAAAAACTGAATTCCCAGTCGAAGGGTTGAAATACACAAAAAAAAAAAGAAAGAAAAAAACAACAAAGTAACTATATAAGCATTGCGAAGAAGTGGATCTTAAAAGAAACGCATAATCGTTAGGGCATTGATACTCGAGTCTAGTTCCCATCCGATTATCCGTAACCGCGGTGCATTCACACGATCGAACGGGGTTCGTCGTGCCATTAGGCAGACTCAGCAAAAAAAAAAAAAAAAAAAAAAAAAAAACAAGCGAAAAAGAAAAGAACCAAAGTTGCCCTCGCCTCTCGGAGGGATCTCTCAACATAATAGCAGCGCTCCGTCGGTGAGTTCCTAGAGAGAAACGCCGACGAGAGATATAGAGAGTCGAGTATGCAAATTTTCCTCCTCTCCGTGTGCCTGACAAACTTTCGAAGGGGTGAGCGACAGACGTGCGGTGGGCAGTTTTTTGACCACGACCTCCTGGGCCCCGTGAGAATGACGATAAAAAACTTTCGGTAGACCCTTTACCCCTCCCCGCGCTCCCGGCATTGCCGACGCTCTAAGAAGAACTTCGAGAGAGTCGCATGCCATACCCAACGTGTCCTCGTTTAATATGCCGGCAGGGTCCTTAACAAAAAACACCCGCTCATTTTGCGCGGGCTAACTTTATCGTTATTTGTTCCTCTCGGTCGGACACAATTAAATATTCCACCGCGATGGGAAGCCCGTGGAACGTTGGGTCGGGGAGTTCCAAAAGAATTGCATTCCTTCGACAACCGATCGTTGAATATTGAAGACTTCTTCGTAATCTTTAATGTGCAAAAAAAAAAAGTATGCGTTACAATAGAGGAAGAAGAAAAAAAAAACATTGTAATCTTACGAGCTATAAAAATGCGAGTCTTTAGTACAAATAATACTTTTCTATTGATATATCGCGCGGGAAGCACACACGCGCGCGGTATTATACACAAACCCCCGACGCGTCGTCGTACGACTTCTTATAAATAAGAAGAATTCATAAAAAATAATGTAAAAATAGTTACAAAGAAAAAAAAAAATTGATCGACGTTAAAAATATCTAGGATCTATAAATATATATCACAAATTTAATTTTATAAAAAGCTGCGTATTCGCGAGCGAGGCCTTAGCTGTTCGGATTGACTGCAGTAGTAGCGGTATAAGGTAGTGTCCGGTGTATATCGATTAGCCGGCAGCGATAATATTCAGTCAATTGTGAAGTGACCGTAGGCGAGGTAAAAAAAAACATACGAATTATACGCATCCGTATTCGTACCAAACGGGATTTCCGGTTTTAGGGTCTTTGACTGTGTGCGGCTCCCCGGCGATATCGTCGTTCTGCGGTTCGTCTTTGACGGAGTTATTGATGCTTTTTGATTCGTTTATTACGGCCGATACTTTGTTGTAAATGAGGAACGGACGAGGCTCGATCGGCGGCGCTTCGGATCTCGACGGTTGTTCCTGCTGACTCGAACGACCGTCAGCGTTCTCCGGATGTACCTGCGGCAGGGGTGCGGCCAGTTTCGGCTCGGGCTAAATTTGCAAATCATTCGAAACATAAATTTTCGATCACGTCGCCGTTCAAAAAAAGTTTCGCGGAAATTCTCTGTTGAACAAAAATCTATAAATCGAAGGGAAAAAGAAAGCTCACCGGTAACGACGCTGCAGGCGACGGCAAATCGTCGGTATAGTAAACGGTTCTTCGCGTTCCCGGAGTACCCAACGACAGAGCGTCTCCCTCCAATACCGGTGGCTCCGTCAATTCTTTTTTAACACGATGATCGTCCGCACTCGCGTCCGAGTCGTTGCACTCCGACTCGGATTCCGAAGTTTTGCTCTCCGATTGTTTCGAGTCCTCGGCCCAGGAGCGACGATTCTGGTATGAAAAATAAAATAAATTAAATACGAAAAATAAATTAAATTAAGGGGGATCGTCTGTTCCTTTGGAGTAAAAAACGTGATTGAAACAAAATCACAGCTGCCTCGAATCGCACGCAATATTAGTAAAATGTATTATGCATGCCATGCATGGAGCATATTTTGCAAAAAATTATCCGTGCATCGAAGATTAAGAATAATATGTAGTCAAGTTTAAGAATCCCAACGTCTTCCGAAAACACAAATCATTCCCCAAAACGATATATGAACAGTTTTTAAAGAATATTCGAAACATTAAATAATTGATAGATTGATAATTTAATTTCGTCGATTCGTGATGTGTGATGAAAAACACTTAGAATTGGAGGTGCATTAAAATGGACCTGAGTGATATTACGTTTGGTTCTCTGAACACATCAGTTCTTGAGTAGAATGGTTGTTCGAGCTTTGCACTGATAATTCGGTAAATTGATAGATTGCGATGACAAAGTAAACTTTGCATCGATAAATCATGGAGTTTACACGGTAAAGTGCGGATTTCGCATTTTTTAGATAATCTTTGATGCCTCGTCTACTCGAAACTAGTTTTTCAAAGCTCTAAGTTGGGTCGATAGTAGTAATTTATTACTATTTATTACTAAGTATTACTATTACTACTAAGTAAATTATTGATCTTATATCCCGGAATGGTCGGTCCGACTCCTGTGTTACAATATAGGATGATACGGTAAAAGTAGTCAACTTCGAAATTGTATCACAAATAAACTATACTGTCAAAAGTATTCAGACTTCGGGAACAGATGTGTAGAGCGTTTATGTAGAACATCTAAAAATTGCGGGCTCAAGATGGATTTGGGCTGATAGTCGATCCTCCTTAAACAAGTGAAATAGTAAAAATAAATGCCGATCACGGTTACCTTAGTCAGAAGTTCCGCGCCCGCTTTTCTCATTCTCTTTACAAGACTAGCGCCGAATCTTTTTTTCTTCGTCGAGCAGCTTTCCAACTTTCTGTAGTGCTCCATTATCTTCTCCTCGAGCTTTTCCTTCTGTCTGTAGAGATGATTGACTTTGTCCCTGAAACGAATACGCGACAGCGTCAAAATAGGAGAATCAGCTGGAACAGCTCCGAGACGAGTGATAAAAACTTACGTGTACAATTTTTCTTCCTTGTGATAGTGCTCCTTGTCCTCGAGGGAATGCGTCAGCAGTTCGTGATACTGGCTGAACAGCAGATTTATGTGATCCATCAGAGATCGCCGGTTGCTGTCCAAGCCCGAATTCATTTGCAGCAACATCTCGCAGCGTTGATTGACCTTGTTCAACTGTAGTTCGAGAGCGGCGCACCTTTCGTCGCGTATACTCAATTCTCCCTGAACCTCGGTTTGCTTCAAACTCAAACGATTCGTTTCGACTTTGTTCTTTCTGTAGTCCTCCTGCAAATTTCTGTACTCGAGCTTGAGCTTCTCCGTGGCGGTGTACAGATTTCTAAAGTCGTCCTGGAAAAAAAATTGCGCAACGTTATAGATCTCGATACTACATGATTTTTTATTTTATTTTTTTCAGAGTTCGGTTTTTAGATTTTTTATTTTTTACCTTTAATTTCGAATGCTCCCCACGCAGATTGTTCAGACTCTTGACGTTCGTCAGCGCCGTGTCCTGCTCAGCTTGCAGCAATTTGTTCTTAGCCTCGAGCACCTCGCAAGTTTCTCGTAGTACTCGGGCAGCGTTCTTCGCATCCCTCAGATTGGCTTTCAGTGTCTCCCTCTCTTGTAGAAGATTCTCATACTCGTTGTTCAGCTGCTCGTGCAAAGATTGCAGGGTGACTTGATCGTTAACGAGTTGGGCGTGGGCTCGCTGCTGAGCACCGCGATCTTTCAATAGCTACAAGAAAATCAATTCAAGCCTCGATTACAATAATAACAATAATAACAATAATAACAATAATAACAATAATAACAATAATAACAATAATAACAATAATAACAATAATAACAATAATAACAATAATAACAATAATAACAATAATAACAATAATAACAATAATAACAATAATAACAATAATAACAATAATAACAATTGCGTCAGCGATGACCGTTCGTTAATAAAATTCTTCGTTACCTCTTCTTTCTCAGCGACGAGCTGGGAGTTGGCAAGTTGCAGAGCGGTGTGCTGGGTCGTCAGAGATGTACTTTGAGACTGCAGTGTCGTAACGCTCACCTGCAGTTTTGCTTTTTCCGACTGGAGCTGCTCCGCCGCTGCCTGACTCGTGTTCAATTTTATTTGCAAGCTCTCGAGCTCTCTCTGCAAGTGGAAAAAAAGGTTGCTAGTGCAAACAGTATCGCTGAAACACACGCTCAGAAAATCTCGAACGAACCTTTTGCGTATCCACCGTCTCCTGCAGGTTCTTCGTTATAGTCGAATCAACGGCGGACGCGGCGACTTCCGACTCCGGCATTTTTTCACTACAATCGCACGTCGCCTCTTGAACAATCGAGCTTTTGATGCGCTCGATCACTTCGGGAATTTGTGCGATTCTGACGAGACATTGGAGTATCGTTAGCATTGTCGGTTCGTAAGAGGCGAGCGTAATACCGTTAGTCGGGCTCGTTAAGCGCGCATACCTTTCCAAAATATTATCGGGCGGCAGTGTCAACAGCATATCAACGCTAAGGCCAAGTTTCTCGAGCACCGTGTACAATTGTTGGCTGTTGAGTTTTTCCGCCACGAGATTTGACTGCAGAGTCTCGAGGGTTTCGCGATCGATAGCCGCACGCGAATCCAACTCCTTGCTCGATCTTTCGATCTCTTGGAGTCTGCGAAAAAAAAAAAAATTGTGCAAGCATCGGATGAGATTCGCGGAGCTGAGAGTCGAGGAGCTAAAAAAAAAAAGAAAAAATACCTCGAGATTTGGGTAACCGAGTTCCGAACTTCTTGCTCGAGCTGAGCGACTTTCCTTTCGAGAACCTCGATGTTGTTCGTTGATTTATCGAGCGCCACGTCTTTCTCCTAAAACAGTATGTTGCTCATTAGGTCAAACGGCTATTTCGAAAGCAACGTCGCTGTCGCAACGATGAATTCCGAGGAATTAAAAAAAAAAAATAACGAATTACCTCGATAGTTTCGCGATACTTGTGGATGTCACGAAGACCCGTTTCTTTATCTTTCTCTAATATCGCGAGTTTGGCCTCGAGCTCGTGACACCTTGCTTCGGCCTCCTTTGCGCTCGTTTGTGCGACTTTTAGCTCATCGAGCTTTTGATTCGCTATTTCGAGGGAACGCTCCAGATCGTCGGCGCGCCTCTGGACGCTCTCGAGCAAGGACTGGATCCTCTGCTTCTCCTTTATCACCGTGTCGTAATTATTTTCCAATTCGACGATTTTGCTGTGCTGAGTCTGGGATAAAGAAATCGTTACAACTCAACGGTTAAATGATTTTGTTGTTGTTTAGTTTGTTAGACAATGGTCAAATCACCGTCCGTCAATGGTGAAATGACTGTTCGTCAATTGTTAAATGACTGTCAGTCGATTGTTAAATGACTTTCAGTCAATTGTTAAATGACTTTCAGTCAATTGTTAAATGACTGTCAGTCAATTGTTAAACGACTGTCAGTCAATTGTTAAATGACTGTCAGTCTATTGTTAAATGGCTGTCAGTCAATTGTTAAATGGGTGTCAGTCAATTATTAAATGACTGTCAGCCGATTGTTAAATAACTGTCAGTCAATTGTTAAATGAGTGTCAGTCAATTGTTAAATGAGTGTCAGTCAATTGTTAAATGAGTGTCAGTCAATTATTAAATGAGTGTCAGTCAATGGTTAAATGAGTGTCAGTCAATAGTTAAATGAGTGTCAGTCAATTGTTAAACGAGTGTCAGTCAATTATTAAATGAGTGTCGGTCAATGGTTAAATGACCGTCAGTAGATGTTTAAATGACCGTCAGCCAAAGGTAAATGACTGTCAGTCAATGGTTAAATAATTTTGTCGTTGTTTAGTTTGCTAGTGTACCTGATATTCTTGCTGCTGACGTTCGAATGAAGTTCTCTGATTCTTCAGGGTGTTTTGCAATTTCTTGTTCTCCTCGAGAGCCTGCTTGCAAACCAATTCCAAATCGGAGTTCTGTTGCGACAGTCGCTCGGTGTTATCGTTCAATGAGTCAATTTTTAGTGAAAGTTTCTTCTTCTCTTTCTCGAGCTCCAGCACGCGAGCCGACGTCTCGTGGAATGAATTTTCCTTGAGCGAGTCGATTATCGTCATCAGTCGACGATTTTCCAATTCGAGCTTCAGAGCCCGGGTTTGTGCGTTGTTCGTCAATTGCTCGGACAATCTATTGTCCGTGGTAGCTGCAGAAAAAAAAATCAGCCGAGAAGATCCCCGATCAGTTTCGTCACTTATAATGTACAGAGAGAATCGCAAGTAACTCGTACCTGGCTCTTCGGTTTCGCTGATCGATCCGGCGAGAGCCGCTTCGTCGGCCGCAGCTTTTTTCAAACGATGCAATTGAGAATTCTCGTCAATGAGCTCCTGATACTTCTCTTTGTCGGCTGCACGTTCCTGTAATGTTCGTTTTTAATTTTCACACGTTAGAACAATTCTTACCGTGAACCTGAAGATATCTGCATGAGACTACATTTCATGAAGTTATAACGGCTGTGTTTTGCATCGCACAAACTTCGCTCGGGGAAGTTCACTTAGTGACTTAAAATTCTACAAGTGAACAAGTTTTTTTTCCTTCTAAAGCAGTGCATTGACGGAGCCTTGCCGAGATGAAATTCGATGTCATGCAGATATCTTCAGGATCATTTCTTATCGCGAATAATTGAAATACGTATTTTGGTCTGAACTCACCAATGCCATGTCGTTGACCAGTTGTTTGTACTCGATTATTTGCGCTTCCAATTCCAGAACTTTGTCGGCTCTTCTTCTGGAGGAACTCAGCTGCTCCTCGAGCATCTCTCGATTTTCCATAAGCACCCTAAACATAGTCACTCACTTTACCTGTTCTTCGGTGGATGAGCAAATTCACTCCGGTTCAACGATACTCTTACCTGTTGTCTTCTCGCAGCTCTTCGATCCGAGTCTTGTAGAACTCTATATCGGTGAGCTTTTCCCGATAACGCGCCACCTCCATTTCCAATCTATCGGCACGTTCGGCTCTCTCGACGACCGCGTCCAATTCGTCTCTGTACGACTTTGCCGTACGCGCTTCGTGCATCAATTCTTGATTCTGCAAATACAATGATAGCCTCAAGTAAAATTAACGAGACAAATTGTGAGCGTATTCTGCGTACAAGAAACATTTCTTAAGTGGTCAATCTTTCGATGCGTAATATTGCCGATTGCGGGACGAGTAATCGCTCGATTTACCTCTTGCTTAAGCTTGGCGAGCGACGCTTTGTTGTGCTCCAATTCTTCCTTGCACTCGAGCAAAGCCTCAGTTTTTTCCTCCCTGCCGAGAAAACACCGTCAATACGAAAATTTCGCTATAACTTAACGATCGGTAAATTCACCGTCGCTGCAAATTCGACTTACAATTCCTGACGCTGTTTTCTCACTTTTGACTTCCAATCGGCCAACTCGACGGCGAAATGATGGTTTTCCTCACGCTCCGATTTGGCCTGCAAGTTGTTCTGCGCGATCTTGTTGCTCTCCTCACTGTCGCCGATTACCAAAGAGTCGTTTGCCTCGGACATATCGCTTATCGACGTTCCTCTCCATTTCTGTAAAATAGTAACGATCGATCAGAGGAGGTAAAAATGATAAAAAAAAAAAAAAAATCATAAAAAATTCAAAACGAGACAGCGCTCACCTCGCGATACAGATCACGCTCCTGAAGCAAGTGCTTTATCTGTTTGAATACGCCCGGCATATTGGCGTGATCCATGGAATCCTCGGTGATAACTATATCGTGGTAATCGGTTACTTGCTTTATGCATTCCACGATAGCCAGTTGAGTCTCCAAATTAAGCGTTTTTATTCTCGTGATGAATTGCTTCTTGTTTGGACATTGGACGGCGCAGCCCAGAAGCAGCAGCAGAAGCAGCTGCATATCTTGAACATGGGACTCGGGCTCTTTTCCCAAATTCTTCGTGTCCGGCTGTTTTATTATCAAGTGGCCCAATTCCTCTTCGTAAAATTGCTTTATGTTCGCCACTATGGTCTCGAGATTCTTCGCTCGCAGAGCGGAATTTCCTTCCGTCGGTATCACCCCGTCGTGAAGGGGCTCCGGGTCGCTGAAACATTTTCATTTATTTCACTTACGGGACAAGACCTTTTACGGAGGAAATACACATATAAGAGAGGAAATATTTTTGTAGCTAACATGATACCACGATAAGTGCGTTTAAGTCAATAGCAATACAGATTTATATAAAGCTAAGAAAACGGAATTAATGGTATATCACTTATAAGAATGTGAATAATGGAAAATGTCATTAGAACACTAAGAGGAGTAAGGGTAATGTAAAAGGTTGAAGAAACCATACATGGAAATAAAAACACTAATATATACAGTAAAAGAAGGGAGGAAATATTTTGTTTCTCTTTTCTTACAGGTATGAAGTTTAAAATACATTCGTTGGTTATTAATGGATTTTTTCTGCATTCAAAGAGGTTTATCTTTAGTGATAGACCGTGTTTCAAAGGGTTAACGGATTTGTACTTCGCCATTTATCAAAATACAAGTGTGTTGTACCTTTATGTTTCTATTAAAAAGAAAAATCTAAAAAATAAGGACTGTGCGACTGTCTCCTTTTTTACTTAGCTCGAGTATCATTGCATTTTAAAGCATACGCAAATATAATCTCTCGTGCTCGATTCCGAGATCTGCGAGATACGGTTTCATTTAAGTACAGCGTATTTTATTGTTATTACTATTATAATTATTAGATTGTACAGAAAGGAAGTGTAACACTTATGAACTCTGCAGCTCATTAACTGAATTAAAGTTTTTTCTTTTTCCATATAAATCTCATTTGAGATTCAGATCGTTCTGTATTTGAGATAAATGAAAATAGAAAAGCTCTATGAACAGAAAAGAGATTTGGCAAATGAATTAACACAAACAGTTATTTGTAGAGTGGAACTCGAGAGAGAACTTGGCAGAAATTGGTCCCCCATGAAGTGAGTTTTAACTTAGCTCAGGTATTATCGAATGTTACATTCACCCGTGCTCTTTTTAAACCCGTATTTGGAATTAAAAAAAACAAAATCTCAACGAAAACAAAAGATCGACGATAGGTCAATAATATTTACAGAAAAGCAATTCGGGAAATGAGTTAACACAAACAGTTGTTCATAGGGTAGGACTCGAGCAGAGAGTGAACTTGTGTACATGGAAATTGGACCCCCAATCAAGCGAGATAGACTGATCCCGTTCCTGTAGCTTGTGAAGTGGCAACCGGCCAGCCTCTCTGTAAGTTTTTTTGTTTTTAACATCGTTCGAAGGATCATGGTTTGATTGGGCCCATTGCGGACTCCCTGCCACTGATATTTCTTACGATACAATCCACACAAGTTACTCACATTTGCAGGAAGACACTGTGAAGTAGCACGCCGTCCACCAGGTCGTTGTAGTTCGCCAGAGAGTCCGGATCCTCCAGACAGCTAGCGAACTGAAAAATATTTATTTATCAACGTCAGAAAACCCTTTTACAAAGAAATATAATGCGGCCTATACGATTTAGTTAACATAATATAATGCGTAAAGTATATTGAGTATTGAGATTGTGGTAATTTACAATACTAGGACGATTAAATTTTTTCTGACAAGTATGACTTTGCAGCACAAGCCGAGAAGCGAGGTTTGCAATCATGCGAGTTAAGAGACAGTTTTTCGCAGGAGTATCGTACGAAATTTAACTTCACGAGATGTGAAAACGGTGCGTAAAATTGTTATTTTTGCACCGAGTGAAGTAAAGTAACTTTTTGGTCTCGTTCGTGGTCTGCACGATAGGTATATAATGTCACACAAATCACAGCGGTAGCGCACGTTCAATGGTAATCTAGAAAATGGGGAAGAATTATTTGAAACCACGCTGGAAGAGTGTGCGTCATAAAAACGACTATCGAGCAGCCTTCGTAACAAAAAATTACTTCTTCATCCCAATGAAACTAACTTGTGAATTTTTTTGGTTTTTTATTTTTTTATTTTTTTTGGAAACTCACCCAGGTCACAAGGGGTCCTGACAAAAGTTCATCTATTTCCGAGGACGCCATTTTCGCACTCCAGTTACGAGACTCTCAGTTGTTTATTTAACGAATAAACACCATATCCGCGAACACCGCGATGTTTTCAACACTCCGAGATATTCGACTCTCGCGGGTACCCACCGAGCATCTCTATCCCGCGAAGGAAGCTCGTTTTTTCAACATCGCGACTATTCTTTATCATCGCCTCACTGATTAGAAGGCTTGATCCTTTTTTTCTAACAGAGCACCGCTAAAATTGTAGGTCCATCGCGAACTTCGTATCTCAAAAGGTTCTTTTTTTTTTTTAATTCTTCTGTCAGGAGCAGAGAAACTGTACGGGATAATTAATTTTGCAAGGGAGTCGTTACGGTTTCGTTACTGTTTACAGATCACCTGCTTAGCACCGTGTGAACTATCGTTCCCACATTCTGACATTCAACGGTTCCTTGCTGTTTTGTATCTCATTCTTTGGGGAGCCTCGGAATGTCCGAGCTACTTTTTAATCGTATCTGCAGCATCATTGCCCGAACGAGACTTCGATGACAGACGTAGAAGCGATAAGATACTTTTTTTTTTTTTTTGTGAGGCCGATTGTACTCGCACCGCAGAGAGATCAATCGGTCGCGTGCGCGACTGCCATACTACTGCTGCTCTGGAGTGTAGAAATTCTCTCGATGGTGGGAGTTTGAGGAGCACTTTTGATCGGCCTGGAAGATCCTTGGGGCATTCGTCGGTGGCGTCGGTATAAACGCACAGCTGCGAGCCACCCAAAGTGATACAAGGTCTTGGGAACGGGAGGCGCCTTTTCTCCTCTCTTTTTTTTTCTTTCGTTTCTTTTTTCCACGAATAAATATATGACTTTTTATTTACTTTACTAATGTACACATTTATCAACTATAAAGCCGGTCGTCGTAACGCCATTATAGTGTCGAACATGAACATAAATTATCGGGCTAATAGTAAAAGTCTGCAAAAGGTCTTTTTTCTTTCTTTCTTGCTTTGGACTTGGATTTACGAAGTTGATGCTTTGATAAACAGCCTCCGAACAAAAAACGAATAAAAATTATATGGATTTAAAAAAGCTCTTTCAAAAAGAGCGCGAGCGATAAAGATCCTATCTCGAGTTCTTTCATTACCGTTTCTGTAATCACTTTCTGTTGCATTCGTTTTTTTTGTTGTTGTTTTGTTTAACGGAGGAAATAGTAAGCGGGTTTGGCGCTTGGATATCTTAACTTTACGTTTCTATTTTTTTTTTTTTTTTACATTTTATATATAGATTCGCGTTCGCCGTCGCGTACTCCGAAACATACAATAGTTAATAATAGCATAGATTCTCGTCACTTGCTCGCTCAAGCAAGTCGTTTCGATATCTTTTACTCTTCTAACTATAGTATTTTGCTTTTTAATTTGATGGTTGCAGGCAATTTCAGCAATCGACGATTCCATTTCTCTTCATTTGCCAACTACGTAACAGACACAGAGAGAGAGAGAGAAAAAAAAAAATCGGCACTCGAGCTCCAAAGGTGTAAGTCATACTATCGCAACATATCAATCAAACGGGGTTTTACTTTGTTCCATGCCTCATTTCTACTCGTTTTCTCAACGGTACAACGTATTTATAATTAACAAAAAAAAAAAAAGTATCACGTTCAAGCTAATTACGGTTTCGCTCTCGCCAGCAGGCAAATTATTTATTTATATCTTACGCATATTACAGTTTTTGCTTTGTATTCATTTGTTTTTGAAGCTTATTGGATTACACGCAAATTATAGAGGCTGCTGGCAAGCGAATTCTACTGTGATGTCCTAATCGAAAAGTTAAAGGAAAACAAAGTAAAAGTTTAAAGTAGTACCGGTATCGTGGCATTGGAAAATAGCCAATGCCCTTATCTATCCTGTTATTCGACGTCGACGGTGAAATTAAAGAGAAACATTATCGAGTCATTGTCCACAATAGAAAACGAGAGTTTCCGGTTCGTTTCGTGTTGCCTGTACAAGTTACGTCTCGTGACCCTTCCGTTTGGCGCTAGCGAACCTTTAATTAGCGTTACTTTTTAAAATTTTTTAAATCTTCGACGATTCGCGCGTCGCCATATCAAAATATCGTCCGCAACACGATAAGGAAAAGATTTAACGAACTGTATCATACTTATTTACCTCGATATGACGTAATGCGCATCGAGTCGTGTGTATTTTGTTTCGCTTAGTAATTTCGCTTGAGCCGAAGTCTTTTTCTTTTTCATAGGGGAGGAGGGGGGGGGGGGGGGGGGGGGACAAAAGCGCCGGTTTGTCGTCTGCTACTGCGTAGGAAAAAAATGCGTATGGAAAGTGAGGGTACGGACGTGTGCGAAACGTTACAATATCAGCCTACAGTACGGGAGCGACACTGTACATATTAGATATAATTTATTTCAAATCCTGTTGGAGTACCATCGGGAGTTGACGATATCACTCGTCCGACGGCGACGTCGAGGACGACGAGGCAGACGGTGTTCTGCTGTTCGTGGATTGATTAGCTGCCCTGGAGTAAATTAAAAAAAAAAAATCACGTCAGTCGTTGACCATAAAATTTGATAATACAATCTGATAGTTTTGTTACCTGAAGAGAGCCGCGAGACTTGGGCCTACGGTATCGCGATTAGCGTCGGCAGAAGTTTGATCGCCTAAGCTTTGTCTACAGATCGGACAAGTTCCGTGCTGTAATGAAAACAATAAAATACAGCTCGTCGATCTTCGGTAAAAAATTGAAAAAATCGAAGATTAGAACTTACAAGTTCCAGCCACGGCTCGATGCACGGCGTGTGGTAGATATGTTTACAGGGTAGCTGCCTGACGAGTTCAGCCAGTATAAAATCCTCCCAACAAATGGAACATTGTAGCTTTATATCTGAGGAACGATAAATATAAGCTGTAATTCCGTGGGATACTTTTTACGCGAAAACTCGGGAATTTACCAATTACCAATTTGCGTCTGTGACACGGAGGCCGTTGGTATCTCGTCGATTTGTTTGCGAGGCAACGGCGGCGGCCCGCTTCCGTCCATTTGATTGAGTAATTGAGTTACGATCGTGTCCAATCCGTCTCGGCCCCACACGTAATCGCCAGGATTTCCCAGAAACAGCCTATCAGCGATTTTACGTTAATACAACACTTGTAGCGAAGCTAAACAGCCGTTAAACGCCTCGATCGATCCAAGCTACTAACAATCGGATCGCTAATTATTTGCCTTAAAATAACCCTGATAGACAAACGGTACGAAACGCAGCACATGACACAATAATTACGGCATGTGCAGCACGTGCCGTAATTATTGTGTCATGTGCTGCATTTCGTGCTGCTTTGTCCATCAGGGAATTAGTGATCCTAAATAGTCGCGAAAACTATTTTTGAATATACCGTACACAATCGACATAATTAATGACAACTTAATTTCACACATTTACTATATTATCTGAATTTGTTATGTTAAAGGGCATGTCCCGTAAATAAATAAATAAATAAATAAATAAATACTAGGCGAAGTCGCAGAAAAAATTCAAACTAGGCGAAGTCGCAGAAAAAAAGAATTGCCAATTATCATCATGCGTGAGATTGGGCGGATCCGAAACGAAATAAATAGCGTCTCGTCGCTACGTTACTTTCTCTCTCCTTTATCACGATACATACACCGGTTGATGTCCACCCTGAGCGTTCGGCATATAATTCAATCCGAATCCCGATAGATTTAGGATAAAATTTTCGATCAAATGCTCGACCGGCTGTATGTGTCTGTGAGGCCTTCCTCGTAGCAATCTGCAAAACATTAACGTCTTTGTACATCATTTTTTTTTTTTTTATTCGTTCGATAAATGGCCGCGCTTCCGACCGTGATTTTTTTTTTCTTTATCAATTCTTGAAGGCACGCACCTATCGAGGTGTCTGCGTTCGAGGCGCTGATCCGGCGCGCCGTGAGACTGCGGCCCTCTCGACCTCTGTCTGTGTCCGCCGTTGACTCGCCCACCCTCGGTCGTTTCGCGAAATTCCTGAGGGAAATCCAAGTACATCCTGATGAAGTCATCGTTCGGCCTGGGTTCAACCTGAACGGAGAAAGAGAGAACAATGTTAAAAATTGTAAAATGGCAAAATCCACAATTCAACGACAATCGCGCTCACGCGCTTTAGAGCCGACGATCGACCTCTTACATCGAGATCTATATCGCTAAAGTATTCCCCGCTGATGTCCATATTCGACCCGTGGAGGTAGCTTCGTTGATCGGCTTGTGAACCATCCTCGGTTCCTCCGCCGCCTCCGCCTCCCTCCAACTGCTCTATGAATCCCAAGGTGCAGTACGGACATGTGAAATTCTGGGAAAGAAAAGAAACAGAAAGCAAATTAATCGGTCGATTAAAAAAAAATTAATTTTCATCGCGGTCGATAATGGAAGATTTCGCGAAACATTGTTTACATCGAAACGGATGTCAGAGAAAGAGTCTTTCGCGCTTTGTTTACGTTCGTCCGGATATTCAATTATTGAGACAACGGAGTAGAAATGTCGCAGCTCCAGCGACGAATCCACGAAACTTTGGTAGCTGCGACGAGACAGCGAAGCGTAAGCAAGGCTCGAGTATCACAGAAAATTTTTACAGCCGACTCATATCCGCGCGGCTTTGGGTTCTTGTCCGAAAATAAGCGGCGCAAGGATAATATTTCAGGGGCCATTGGCCCAACATCGTTAAAGCCCCGAAATACATGCCGAGTGACATGCACTAAAATTGTCGAGAATCCGGGGTTTACTGCCGTGCGACGAAAGTTGGATTTGCTTCAAAGGTCTTCGCCACGATGATTAATCGTTCGAGAGCCTCGCAACGATATTCCCGAAAACTCAGCGAAAACTGTACGGTTTGACGAAGAAAAAAAAACAGTTGTTCAAAAAAGAAAACAAAATTTTGTTCATTGAAATCGGTAGCGGCGAGAGGGGAGGGGAGGGGGGAAGATCACAGAGGGTATCGCGGTGTGAATCACACATGGTTCAAAGTGACAGTTTATAATATAACGATGTGAACCCTTATGTTTTGATGTTCTATCACGAATACAAGGTTGAATAGTGCGTCGTAGTTTGTCGGGCTACTTACGGGTAGCAAACGTTCAATTTCGACACTGCATTTGTGACAAAAAAATCGGGACATCGGTGCCCCGTCTACAACGGCTTCCGCCATGTTTCACAAGCTTTGGGGATATCCCGTGCCCTTCCTTCTACCACCACAGTAGCTTCGCGACCGGACGAGGAGTAGGAGCACAGCAAAGCTCTCGACCAAGCTCGACTCCGCCTGGCCCTCTTGGCACAAGCATACGGTCCTATCTACGTGTTTTTTCCCACCCGAGTCTGTCGCGCGGCTCCGCTCGGCTCTCTTGGAGAGCGCTCGAATCGCCAGCCTAACCCGAGAAACGTATTTACGCGTATTTTGTGTCGGGAGAGAGCACCGTCGCTCGTGTCTCGCGGAACGCATCGGTAGAAAGCGCGCTCTACTTTGAATTTTCTGCACACCGATATTTTGAGCGGAAAATCGCCATTTTGCCATCTCTTGCGGTATGTTTTTTTCGCGAACAAATAGATGACCGAAATCCAAAACCTGTATCATGACCAACCTATAGAGGAAAAATTCTTTATTTATTTTTTAAGGGTTTTCATGTTCCAAAGGCTCGTGCCCCTGCACGTGTATATATCGTACTACGATACTTCAGGTCCTTAGTTGGTAAGATAGTTCGCTAAGTTAACTGTTGAGTGGCTTAATGGGACAGTGGCTCCGGTGGCTCCCAAAGCCTTACTATATTTTTTGTATCCTGTGTACTCTTTCAATAAAAAAAATTACCAACGTAGCCTAAAGTACTTCTTGTTTGCAGTCGGGAATTTTTCAAAATGTTTAATTCTTTTAAGTTTTAAATCCTATTTTTTGTGCGGCCCGTATAATTTGACACGACACTGTTGAAGCAGCGTTGACATTTAGCGGTAACCCTCGGCAAATACCAATCGCCTTTCAATCAGGTCTCTGCTTTGCCGACCGCTCATATCTCCGTCAGTTGACAAATTATCTCATTCATGTGGGAGGCAATGGTTAACAAGTCCTTCGGACTCAAGATGCTTCATTGCCGAGAGATTTGAATATGCTTATAGTAATCAACCAAGACGGGTTATTACGTAGCCAGTACTAAACGTGTAATCGACCTATTTGTTCGTTATCATAATTAAATATATACACTATATTTCTTTTTTACTTTGATGTACATGCGACTCCAAGATTTAATATCGAAATTGCTTTTCGCAGCAGATATCTTCTCATTTTGTGCTTGAGAGCCGTAGTATACAAAAATCTTTCAGTCATCTATGTGTTAGTCGTTTTTTTTTAAACTTATTTTTCTTATTATTTTTTATGGGCCGATAGGTTTAATGAAGAACAGAAGATTTAATCGATCTTACGTTAAAAATAATGGAATATATTTTTATAATTTTCTGTCGATACATACTTTTGCCAATAATCGTGCGTAAGTAACATCATTGGACTGTGACAAGAATTCATAATAACGAATGGTATAACGAACAATTATATCGTAGAATTCTGTGTAAGAAACAGTTTGTATTTTGTTTGTTGTTGCGTTTTATTTATTTTTTTTTTCTTTACTCAGCGCACGTACATCGTTCGGATGAGAAATCGTCATTGATCGTGCGGCTTTGTTTCTTTATCTTCCTTATTTTTTTTTCGCATCAAATTTGTTCTCAAAAGCCTTGCGAGTTGTTGCTCATGCGAAAATGAATGATATTATTACATCGATCGTTCCGAATTGCATTCGGGCACGACGACGATTCCCAAGGCAGGCGTATATCAAATTTATTTCTGCAAAACAGCAGTGTAATGGAAAAAAAAGTGTTCAACACTTTTATTTAATTTTGATATTACATTTTTACGCTTATTTATGAGACATTAGACGAATTTAACGGGAGGATCTCTCAGAGCACAGCCGTGACAAAGATTATTCGATAAATCGTTTACACTTCCGTCGGGATCGTATCGGAGCTATGTCAACACAACTATGCGGGCTGGACTCACTAAAATCTATCGTTGGGGTTTTATCGTTTTTTTTTTTTTTTTCATCTTTTTTTAATACATTTTTATCCAGTAGAGATTTACTTAATGGAAGCAGGAGGCGACGGCAGGTACACAGAATTAAATTAACTTACGTGAATATATTACCCTTATGTATCTCAATAATTGAAGGATGTCTCTTAAATAAGCGATAATATGTCGTATATAGACTTAACGATTAATTTGTTACGTTGTGACACTCAACCATACATACTCACATAACGATGATACTTCGCAATCTCGACCGCGAGACTCATTGATTACTGTTTTTTTTTTTATTCTGCATTTCTTTTTTTCATTTATATATATATGTAATCGCGCTATAGTCATGATTTTTTTTTTTGTTCATATTTTTTCGGTTTTATCTAACTACACATGGAAATTGGAAAAAAACGTCGTCCCTGGATATTCAAGTAAATATATTACAGCTATATAGATCAATGTAAACAAGGGTCCTCGACGTTTTTTTCGTACTTTAAACGCGTAAAACACAGGTGTTACAGTGAACTATCGAGAAAAAACTTTCGATAAACATATATTACAGCGAGTTTGGCTAACAGTAGGTAATGGTAGCTTTTTTTCTTCTTTGCCTTTTTTTTTTATTCACGAGATAATCGTCCCACACGAAATATAAAACTATCGATCACATCTCCGGTATTCCGACTAACCCACGGTCAAATGCGTCCACGGATTTTCCTTATTTTTTTTTTTGTTTTCTTTTTAATTACTTTACCCACTTTACATTCATTACATCTTCAATCTTACAAACGTATCTTTTAAAATGTGTACCCATACTTTTTGGTTCTTTATACTGTGTGTTCCGAAGTTCAACATATCTTTCGTAAACAAAAATTCGACAATCGATAGAGGAATTTTCGTGCTTTAAGAAAACATAACAATGGAATAGTCTTTGAAGGAATGTGTACAAACGATATTCGTAAATTCGAGTAAATGTAAAAAAAATTAAAAAAATAAAACTAAAATGCAGTAGAAGATATTTGCCGTTTCAGATTATAGACAATTCTGTTCAGCGGTGAGTCTCGATTACATAATTACACAATGTCGACGTCAACGTTAGATTCTCGGAGAAAGTGGACACGACACTCGAACATCTTCAGAACTACAACGAGATTTACTTGTTTTTCTGCTTTTTTTTTTTACTCCACATGTATTAACTTTGAGATTCAATTTAACTATTTACGTTTCGGGCGGTTAGGGTGGTTGTGATTATTGTAAAAATGAACGTGCAGCTACCATTCGGTTTTCCCATTATCTATCATCATAATCTGTTTTACATCTGATTTTATAAATCTTTCAATCAGTTTATCTCTATCGTATATTGGTATCGAAGACGTGGGAGGAGTCATATAATACGCTTGGCTCTCATCCTGATTAACTGTCGGAGTAAAACTATTACAAAAAAAAAAAAAAACAACAAAAACAAGTAAACATAAACCTCGCGAGTAGCCACGCCATTTCGCATAAATAATAATACTGCACTAGATTAGAATCTTTCAATAATTAATATCTTGAAACTTAACGACAAATATACATAAAAAAAAGCACGGAGGTGCGATATTTTTCGGAACGTAATCCTGTATATACAACAATATTAACAACGGAGGTAAAGCATGTGCATTGGCAAGAATATTACAACGTTAAGGGTAACTTGAAGAAAAATATTAAAAATCATGAAAACTAATAATCGTTTTCGAATATAACGTGGTAAGATATCTTTAGTCGAACGCTCTTTCACGATCCATACAAATGTTCGTGATTGATTGGCGAATCGTCGATTATCCTCATCGACGATCCACGGATATTTTTTGTTAGTTTTTTTTTTCAAACTATAGAACTTGAGATTCGTCGTAAACACGACGACTACAAACACTAGCTCGTGCTTTTCTAGTGATGCACATTGGGGGTTTTTTTTTTTTGGCTTTGTCATTTCGTCACTTATTCTCTTTTGGCACTCAATATTCATATAATTGTGCGCAAATTTGTGTGTACCGAGATACCTGGAAATTGATTGTTAACCATCGAATATAAATATATCTCAAAAAAAAGCTCTCACTTGGCGGCCCGTCTCGATAAAATTAATCGCCCGATGTTGCGCGATTTACAAGTTTCTTTATCTTTCCACAAGACTAGAAATGCCTATTTGACCGAGTCATTCAGAAAAAATTGGTATAAATCTTATTAAGGAAATGATCGTTGAACAACTTTCATCGTCGATAAAAATGATTGTACGAACCCGAAAAACTTTTGTTCTGGTCTACGCGCCTCGTTTTTTTTTTTTTTTTCGTTCATGTCTATCTCGATACTTAAAGATCTGTTTCTTCTAACGAACGACAAAGATTGCCATCCGAATGCTAATTATCGATACAACTTTAATAATCGATATTACGAATCAACGATGTCCCATACGATTATTATATCACCGATAAAAATTAAATACACGTTTGGCACTCGCTTTTCGTTTTTTTTTTTTTTTTTTTTTTTTTTTTTTTGTTAGACTATTATAACATACGTAAAAACCATACGTATAGTATTACCACCTCGACGATCTCGAAGCTGTTATCACAAATATCCATCGACCGATTTATCGATCGTTTTGCGCGATCGGCTCTTCGCTCTCTTGTCGAGTAAGCGAGAGATAAAGAAAGATAGGACAGATATAGGTAGAAGATATAGATAGATATTGTGAAGGAGTGCCTCGATGTCGCGCTTCTTCTACATATTACTCACAGATATCTCAGTTTTTGGTAACGCGAGTCACGGTGTTGTGACTTTTTTTTAAATTCTTCTCAATCGTCGTCCGACGATTCGGTCGAACTTTCCGGCATCGAGCTGAACCAATTGCCTCGAGCTCCGGTGCTTCTGTAAAAATGTAACGTCGTTAGGTAACGCAAAATTGAGAACACAGTTGTTCGGGAGGTTTCGGACGTTCCACAAATCCCAGCGAGCCTCACCTTGTACGTTGGCGGGTACTTGTTGGCAGTGTGAGGGAAGTTCTGTAATACTGTGGTGTAACGCTCGCGGCAGTATCCTCGGGTCTTCTGTGGAGCGTCATCGTCTCGTGTGGCGAGGTGACGAGTTCGTCCTCGTTGTCTAAATAATAACGCGAACCGGTGGCGCTCTTGCAATTCTCGCACTCGCTCCTGTAGTCGTCGGCGTCGTCGTGCAGAGTCGGCAGAGCTTGCATGCTGCACGTGCAAGTGACCGATTCGAAACTTCCATCCTGATTGGCCTCGCCGCTCGACAGCAATGGTGGCTGCGAATCAAAGACAATTAGCTCACACTCTCCGAACTTCGAAGTCCTGGTGTCCAGTAAAAAGTACGTACGAAATTCAAGGAAATTCAAAGACAATTTCCAGAAAATTTTCAGGGTGAGTTGGGACGTTAATTGAAAATATGCGTGTCGCACGCGAGGTACGAAATAACATTTAGTTCGATAACCGTTACCGTTTACGTTGGAATCGGTTCGGAAAAAGAAACTACTCACTATGCACGAATGTATATATGTATCTCAGCGAAACTGAGATTCACATTTTTTTTTAGGGTAGTCGCTAATAATATACATTTTGAACCAAGCTCCAATTTGCGAAGAACTAAAAAAATTCAAGGATATTAGGTGAAACTCAAGGAAATTCCAGGAGTTCAAGGATTTGAAGGACCGCCGGACACCATGCGATACCGAAGACCTCACCACGACATCGTTCTCGGGCAGCTTACCTTGATTTCGAAGTGATTCGAGGTAGTCGGTACCTCTGACGATTTTCCCTCGAGCTGCGGAGGCGCCGAGGTCGGTCCGTGAAGAACGTCCTCGTAGAAGGCGTCCGATCGTATGGCGCTCTGATGATTGCCCGGCATCATCGGCGGTGCCGACCTCGGCGATCGTTCGGGCGACACGTTTATCGGCGGCGTACCGAACAGCGGCGCTACCGTCTGATGAGCCATAAAATCGCGTCTCAGTCTGAGATTGCTCGCCGTAGCGAGGGTTCGCGGTATCGTTCGATGAGTCGAGACGCTCGAGCTGGGCAGAGTGGCGGAGATCGTGAAAGCGCTTCCCTGTCTCGGCAGGGTCGTGTGATGTTGATAATTTTTCGTTTGCGCGCCGGACAGTGGCACAGCGTTGCCATGCTGCTGCTGCTGCTGTTGCTGCTGTCCAGCGCACGAGTGCTGAGGCGTCATGCTGATGTTCATTCCAACCGGGGTCGGTAGATTCTCGTAGGTGCTCGGTCCCATCGTGAAACTCGTCGTCGTCGAGCCGGCGTACAGTCCCGATCCCAAGCCGTCGCTCTGGCTCGATTGATGACAATTCGCGTGGGGATTCGCGCCGCTCAATGGTCTGCCGGAGGACGATATCGACGGCGAAGCGCTCGGTACGTTGTGACTCGACGGTGTCGGCGAGCTCGCGGGCAAACCGCTCGGTCCGGTACCCAGGAGGGCGACACTCGCGTGACTGTTGTGAGCCGAGAGATAGGAGTTCGGAAGATTCAACGGCGACAGAGCATGGGGACTCATCGTCAGCAGAGCCTGCTCGGCGCGCGCCGCAGCGACTGCCTCCTCGTAAGGCGGCGGTGCTTCTCCACGGGGAAAATAATTTCCCGGCGGTTTCCACAACGGATAACCACCGCCGCATGCCATATCGTCGAGCTGCACACCGTGCGGCAAGCCACCTCTCTCCAGGTATCCCATGCTTCCGAGACTTCTCTGATCGTCCGCCAACTGGCGGCTCTGCCTTCCTGCTACGCAAACTGATATATGTAGTATTTGTGTTTTTTTTTTTTTTTTTTTTTTTTTTTTTTTTTTTTTTTTAAGGATAAATCGATATAGAGAGCAGTGAGTAAAAGTTAATTGGTCGGTGCATCGAGCACGCCCGGAGGGTTGAATGTAACATACCCGGCATTAATTCAAACTCCAACAAGCATGTAAAATTTAATCTGTCGATTAAGCACGGAAGATTAGTCAAACGAATGCTAAATTTTCACAATTGTTTATCCAAAATGTTGTGCACTTATTAACAGTAACGGAAGTCGATTTGGATTACTGCATGGGTCCTCAATCAAGGAAAATATTGATAAGGATGTTTTCGTTGAGTTTTTTCAAAGAAGAATCCTTATTTTTCAACCAATTTTAATGTACCACGGCTCATTTTGTTCCTCAAACGTAGCTCTACGAATTCAACGGTTGATTCACTGGTTAAGCGATGGGCCGTATTTGTCAAAGAGTCAAACCTATCAAAAATATACTCGGTGAATTCGTAGAGTGAAGTTTCAGAAACAAAATGAGCCATGGTGCATTAAAGTCAGTTAAAAAATACGGATTTTTCTTTTTAAAAACCTGACAAAAACGTACTATCAGGGAAATTTGAATTTACCAATTGTTGGTCTTGCAAGACCATCGTGATTAATATTTCTCTTGATCGAGGACACGTGCAATAATACAAATCAACCTCCTTTGCTGTCAATAAATGCACACAATTATGGATAATCAATTGTAAAAATTTAGCACTCGTTTGTCCAGTGTCCCATGCAGTGGCTACCTTAATGCATCAAAACTTCATATTCTCTGTACCGACCATTTTTAGCGTACTAGTAGTTCGCACATCAGGGAATAGATACACAGTAAAAAAGAACGTCGTAAAATCGGAGCACGAAATTTCGTAAAAATACTTTTGTTAGGGCTGAAGTACTCAGGTCGATGGCCCGTTGGCAACAGAAATTCAAACACATACTGGTAATATTATTCTACATGTATCAATGATCGCACCATGCAAAACATTGCCAATAAATACAATTACTACTACTACTTTTGTTAAATAACCGATGAGCTTGTTTGTTCACGTTTGAATATGCAAATTCGGCCTTTTATTTCCCGTGCCATTGACTATTTTAGATTGTACGTTTTTTTTTTTTTTTTTTGTAAAACTGGAGCCGAATGGGGCGATCGGAAAACTGACCAAAAAAAATTGTGGACGTTTGTGGGCCATAAGTTGTGTAGAAAGTAAAAACTGTTTTTTTTTACTGTGTATCTTCTTTTTTTTTTTTGCAGAACTTACCTCTAATCTTTCGCTGTCTCAAGCGATGAATCAGAAAGAACAGCAGACTCAGAGACAGAACGGCCGTTATGCAGCTGGCCACCAGTCTCAGTCCAAGATCGTAACTTGCGCTGGGATCCCCGGCGTTCCCTCCATTTCCGTCAGTCTTGTCGTGCGTCACAGAGGATAGCGTGTCGTCCAGGCATATGAATTCGCAGCAGGCAGTCCCAAAGCGAAAGGACTTGCAACCTTGTTTCTGCATAGATTTCTGATTGATGGAAAAACGTTTGGGAATGCTCGTAGAGCTACGCGAATTGTTCAACGAAGTAAATAAAATTATTTCTTACCTCCGGCAATTGGCAGATGACCGCCTTGCACCACTTTGGATTTCCATGGTCGCAGACGCAGAGAGTACAGGGCTCCGGTCCGGGTACATAGTAAAATCCGGTGTCGTACGTATGACCCTGGAAGTCTTTGCAAGCCCCTTCGACTCGACCTGTTGCCGATACGCACCAAAAATTCATTAAATCGTGTGAAAATTTTGCACCATACTTCACGGAAGAACTGATCTTCAAATGTTTTTATAGATAGATTTATTGAGAGCATTCTAAGAATACAGAAACGGTGGTCGGCTAGGCTGAAGTTCTTTTGCGAGTTATTTGCAATGTTTTCTGACTCATTTGGATCTAAGAAAATCAGATAACATTGCGCTGCATAAAATTTAGATATTACTATTTTCTTGAAATATTTTTATTTTCTTACGCACAACGTGCAAAATATTTTCTTGTTTCTTTCGTTATATATACAAAAACATGAAAGATTTATCAAGTTGTTTATATTGTAAAAGAGACCTTGGAGAGAAAGTTCTGAGGTTTGAATGAAAGAACAAAATTGTTGTTCTTCCCGTCAAAGAAAACGAAATAGAAATATAGATAAAAGGAAAATAAATAAACATGTATATTATGATGTTATTAAGTTTACACATGCTCTATTCTCGGTTAAACTTTGTATTTTTATCTGAACTGTAAAATTGAAAATTTAAAATGGTTTCTCCCGTAAATAAAATAAATAAATAAATAAATAAATAAATTACACTGTCTATCATTGATGTCTGGTATGTCTGGATATCTTGCTATAAGTCTTATCGGCTTCGAAGATATCAAAGAATACATCCAATTTTGATGAGTGTCCTGCTGGATGTCTCGCTTGACATCTTCGATCACTTTGAGACGACGAGCAAGATATCCAGCAAGACAGAAAAAACAGATATCAATGACGGATAGTGCATAAGCCAATTAATACGTATACAATATACATTTCGTGACGATAGCCAAGAGAAGCAATTTAAAGTACGGGCAGTCGGTTGATGGAAGGATTCGTTCGTACGTTTATGTCTATTCACATTTACATTACCAATTCATTTTTCATTACATTTATTGTCATACTAACATTTATATTTATCGTTACCAACGAAATTCCATTTATTGTTATTAACTTAATTTTATCTATGATCCGAAAACCAAAAGAGGATACACGCGACTACACGCCAGGTAGATAAAACAATTTCGACATACTACTTTATTTGGATCTGTTAAAGTAGCGTTCTGTCAATATACTATCAAAATCAATATCAATATTATTCATATTAATTATGTATAAATTAATAATAACGCAAATTATGCTCAAAAACATTCGATTTCGTTCACAATATTATACACACAAAGAGATAATGAAATTATCGTTAATTTCAAAGGGTAACGTGAAAAAACATTGACAATGCGTGCATTACATTTAAACGATAGGTCGTTTTTTAACGCCTTTAACAAAAGGTCTATCGGGTGAGCAACAGCCCAACTATTAAAAAGAAAAAAAGTGGAGTTATAGAAAAAAACGTCGTCAGCTGTTGAATGGCCTACATTCGATGACGCGTTTCGTAATCCCGAAGAGTTATTAATCGTCGAAATATAATAACCGATTCTTCGAGGGACTGGGCGTTTGTTTCTCATTAGCGAAAGTCGCGGAGGGGCGAGAGGGGGAGGGGAAGTGAGATGGGAAAGCAGTGTCTCACCATTGAGATGCAAAGTGAGCGTGATGACTGCATAACCGAGGAGGTCACTGCTGCTGTATCTCATTCTCGGTTCGTTATCTCATCATAGCCCCTCACTCTGTTGGGCAGCTGGGATTGCGAGTTGTGCGTTCTCTTTGTTGCCTATTCTTTTATCGTCAACGTCGAGTTGTATTTCCTTCTCGCCCGTGGCACACTTGTCCCGCGTCAACGACACATTATTATTGCCAGATTATTATTATTATTATTATTATTCAAACTATAATCTCGCGTCTAATTTTTTGGAAGGACAATCAACACTGTACCGGAAACATCACCGCCACGTATACGTCACGGTCTCTTATTTCGAGAGAAAAACTTATTTCCACACTCCCGCATAGTATATTCGGTTCGGGAACAAGTGTTTCCGCACTTTCCGCAGGGCTCCCAGCCAGCACAACGTCCCGAATGGGCACAGCAACTCCCAAAGTGATCGATTAATGAACGAGGGCGCTATCCGTGCGACCTGGAATATCATCGTTGCTCTATCGCTGGACGAGACTCGAAAACTCGCTTCGCGCTGTATTCATTCTCGACCGTCGATAAAAACGGAATCGGCTGGGTACAAAAATTTTTTCGTCGTAAAATAAAAGTTTAAGGGGAAGTGAAATATCGCGGTCGCTAATGAAAACTGTAATGAACTTTTCTCAAGGGTGCTCATTTTTTTGAGAAAAAAGCAAATTCGAGCCGGATGCGCACGGTACTTTCGCACGGTACTTCCAGGACGAATTCATTTTTTTCTCAAAAAAATTAGCACCATTGAATAAAGTTAATTTGGAAGATGCAACTATCTCTCTCGCACGCACAGCTGTTTCACTTCCCCTTAAGGACATGTGAAACGACTGAGTCGGTAACCGAAAGCTGTAATGAATGCAATTTAGAGACCGTAAACTTATTGGGAAAAAACAAAGCATTCGCGGGTTTACAATTTAATATCGCGTCCGATGATGCTTCCGTTTTATCCGAAACGTCAACCGGTTTAAAATGGCGTTGATTCGAAAAATGCAGCAATCTCTTTCGCACTCATATGTCATGTGGTACATCTTTCATGTGGCCTTAAGGTGGTCCTTTCGTTATGTCTGACGCCACGTACGTTCGAGAGAGGAATGAGGGAGATTACAAATACTTTTCGATGGAATAAAAATCTGAAAAAAATCGAGCATATGGAAGGTGCTCAAAATATTGTTTTTGCATAATAATAATTCCAAAATGTTTTTAACAAATTACTGAAAAATAAGAATTGTGCAACAAATTACTCGACACCCTAATTTTCTCATGTTACGAAAATGGTTTGTCAATTTTTCTGAATACGTATGAATTTTTTCAGAATTTTATGTAATGTTTGAAAATTGCGATTTTAAACAAATTTTAAGATAAAACGCAATGTTCAAACATTACATAAAATTCTGAAAAAATGTATACGTATTCAAAAAAAGTAACGAATCATTTGCATGAGAAAAAAGAATTAGGTTACCGGTTAATTTGTTGCATTATTTTTTATTTCAGTAATTTGTAAATAACATTTTGAAAATATTATTATGCACAAACAATCTTTTCAGCACCTTCCATATGCTTGATTTTTTTTTTAGGTTTTCATCAGATCCGGAAGTGTTTGTAATTCTCTCTTATGCTTGTATCAAACTTAGGCGGCGTCAGACATAAAGCAACGACTACCTCAAAGCTCCATTTCGAAACTGAACAATATGGGTGCGTTCTTGAATGCAGAATTGCTCAGTTATAGGGTAGAGCGGGGCAAAATGGGTCAGTGAGCAAAACGCAAGTTTCCAATCATTTGTGGATATCCCATTTTGCCCTGTTGATACATCCGAATTGTCTGTCCTGTTTGGCCCCATTGTTCCATCCAAAAATGATTGAAATATGGCATTTTGCCCCACTGTCCCATTTTTCTCCACCGTCCCGTTTTGCCCCGCTTTTCCCTACATTCTTTTATTTGTGACTGCCCACTGCCTAGTGGATTTTTTTAAACTGCCAACGATACTTCCCATTATTTCCGTGGCATACATTTCGTCCGTTTGGATAACAAACGAACGCCTATCAAGGCACATTTGTGTAAAAAATTAAATCCCTAACTGAGAGCAGGCTGGAATATAAGGACGCCTATTTTGGCTCGGTATATGTGTAGATAAATTTCAGATATTTCTGGATTTAGCCGAACAGCCCGAGCTGCATTCAATAACGCATCTGACACGATTATTGAATCACACCAGGATTTTGTGACATTCGGTAACATTATAGACAATTTCATATAGGAAGATTTAAAACAAAAAGTAACTGCGATCTGAAGCTCTTCAGAGTTCTCTCTCCTTCCTTGACAAGCCAAAAAAAAAAATGTAAACATTAAGTTAGTACAGCACCGGAGAAAAACTTACTTTTAGGCCTCTAAATTTATCGTCCGCGTTACAGAAAACACCAAAGATTTATTTTTGTATATAACAAAGCAATGAAATAAGACATTTTTGCTGAGGAGTTTTGAGTCTTATATCGGGAGTCATGGAAGACAACGAGGACGAGCCCGAGGACGTGAGGAATGCTACATCCGTCGAGGAAGAGATAAAGAGAGGTGAAATTGACGAGGACTCGGGCAAGCCCACGCAGTCGTTCGAAGCTTCGTCCCGGAAGCGCCATCGCTGCGAGAAAAATATTTCGAAGAAGGTATCTTCCGAACGGATCGCGAAGCTGTAAGTCCGGAAAGGTCAATTGTCTCATATAAATTTTTCGCAGAAAGCGGTGAAAACCGAGGGAGAATGTTGCCGAGCGAAATTGGCGAAAGCCTCCCGAGCGCCGAAGACCGCTAAGGTGTTCGTCTACGAGAAGGAATGCTCCTTGCCGAAGATAAAGGCTGTACCTCGTCACTGTTTGTCGAAAGACGAGTGGATCGATATTCTCGCGACGCCCAGGTAATAAATACCGAGATCTATTAAAAGGCGGCGCATTATAAATCCCGTAGGACGGACGAATGATGAATCAATAACAGAGTTGGGCAAAGTATAAAAAAAAAAAATTAAATTACAAAGTACCACAAGTACTTGAAATATCAAGTACTTTTTATACTTGAAATATCAAGTACTTTTTATACTTGAAATATCAAGTACTTTTTATACTTGAAATATCAAGTACTTTTTATACTTGAAATATCAAGTACTTTTTGTACTTGAAATATCAAGTACTTTTTGTACTTGAAATATCAAGTACTTTTTGTACTTGAAATATCAAGTACTTTTTGTACTTGAAATATCAAGTACTTTTTGTACTTGAAATATCACGTACTTTTTGTACTTGAAATATCAAGTACTTTTTGTACTCGAAGTATCAAGTACTTTTTGTACTCGAAGTATCAAGTACCCAGATAGACAAGCGCCACGACAAGTAGCAGTTGGCGCAATAATTGCGTCATGTGCTGCACGTGTCGCAGATATTGCACCGATATTGCTACTTTCCACAGCGCTTGTCTATCTGGGTAATTTTTGTGCTTCAAGTAACAAGTACTTTTGTACTCGAAGTATCAAGTACTTTTGTACTTCAAGGATCAAGTACTTTTGTACTCGAAGTATCAAGTAATTTTTGTAGTTGAAAAATTGCTCAAGTACTTCTCGCAATTAGTTTCAAAGGGTTAAGCGTTATTTAAGCTTCTAAAAAAAAGGTGCAAAGTAATCTGCACACGGCGTCTCCATTATAAAAAATCGCTAACTGAAATTTTCGTGATCCGACGTTTTGAGGCTATTTTTAATCTATCCTTCATTTTTTTCATAAAAATAAAATATTCTCCTTGAAATGATACTTAAGTTTAAACAGATAATCGAAATCGTAAAAAAGTACTTAAAGAACTAATAAGTACTTAAGTACTCTAAGTACTAAAAGGTACTTGTGTACTGGAAGTGTTAAAAAGTACTTGTGTACGTACTAAAAAGTTCTTGTGTACTTGAAGTATTAAAAAGTCCTGGTGTACTTCAAGTGCCGCCCAGCTCCGAATAATAATGACGGATCTCGTTGTATTCTTCAGTCGACGATGCCCCCCGCCGTGTCTTCGGAAAGCCGTTACGAGAAAGATTCGTCCGGTATCGACCCGCATGGCCGAGCTTGCTCAACCGCCGAAGCAACGCTTGTTGAACACTCTGCAGGATCGCGGAGGAACATTGCCGACGGAGCTCGTCGACAATCTGATACAGACCCTGGAGGGCGAGACGTGCCTCACACCGGAGTAACTCATCGCTTCGATCCCTCGAGACGATGCGGAGCTCGCTCGGTCGGTAACAAAATTGTAACGAACGTCATTCGAAAGACCGAGAAGTTTGATGGGAAGAAGAGGTGATCTAGGGCACTTTCCGTTTATCAGATGGTCAGAATGTTTCAGATCTCTGGAGGGCACCCTAGCAACTCAAGCGACCATCGAATGTCCCAAAAAACGACCGGCCGTTTTGTGACATTTTTCGACCGGAATAACGACCGAAATAAAGACCAATTGTTGAATTAAGTATGGGTCGTCTTTTTATCAATGACCGCAAAAAGACCGCAAAAACGACCGATTCTTGCATCGGTCGTTTTTGTGATAATTTTTCTGGTCATTGATGGAAAAACAACCCATGCTCAACTACACAATTGGTATTTTTTTGGTCGTTATTCTGAACGAAAAATGTCACAGAACGACCGTCGTTTTTTGGGTCTTTTGACAGTCGTTAATGACGGTCGCTTGACTTGCTAGGGCATTCATTACAGTTTTTGTTGCCGACCGAGCCCTAGATATAAGGGCGGTCATCGCGTCGTCTCTATATTTAATTCGTACCAATTTTTTGATAATCACCCACATAACAATTGGACGACATATCGCACCCTCAGAACAACAGTGTAACATCTTATATGGTAATCCCATAAGAGATGTTACACTGTTGTTCTAGGGGTGCGATATATACGTGGTAAATAGATCGTAAAAAACGGCAGATATCTGAAGGTTGTACTAGCGGACAGCCTGAGCCCACGTGAGTTCAGAGAGAATTGAGAGAGGAATTGCGAACACTTCACGATGAGATAAAAATCTGGAAAAAAATCAACCATATGGAAGGTACTGAAAAGATTAATTTTGCATAATAATAATTCCAAAATGTTATTAACAAATTAAAGAAAAAAAAATTTGCCAACCAATCACCCGGCAACCTAACTTTTTTTTTTATGAAAACGATTTGTTCATTTTTCTGAATACGTATGAATTTTTTCAGAATTTTGTGTAATTTTTGAAAATCGCGTTTTTAGTTAATAAAAAAAACGTACTTTTCAAAAATTACACAAAATTCTGAAAAAATTCATACGTGTTCAAAAAGATTAACAAATTGTTTTTATATGAACAAAAAGTTAAGTTGCCGGGGGATTTGCTGAACAATTTTTTTTTTTCATTCTTTTGTTAATAACATTTTGGAATTATTATTATGCACAATCAATCTTTTCAGCACCTTCCATATGCTTGATTTTTTTCAAATTTTAATCCCGTCGAGAAGTGTTCGCAATTTTCTCTCAATTCTCTCTGAACTCACGTGGGCTCAGGCTGTCCGCTAGTACTACCTTAAATGTGCCCTGAATTTATTTCGCTATGAACTCCAAATGTCTTCTGAAAGATGTCGCATGCCTCGATTTCGGACGATTTCGGTCATCTCAAACATGTGAACTTAAGTAATTCTTTTCGAGAACTCTTTATATACGCATTGCACCGTACAATAATATTCTGGATAAATGTTGTATCAATATTTGGATTAATATTGTATGGAACGATACGTGTACAGAGAGTCCACAAAAAGACTCACTTATGTTCAGATGTTCGAGAGTACTACCAGTGGTCCGAAGTCGACGCATTCGATATCTTTCAGAGGACATTCTGAGTTCATACACTGATAAAAAAGTACAGTTGAATCAACCAAGATTCGGGCAGGGATGTTCAAATAAATATTCAGTTGGTCGAACAAAATATTTTAATGACTCAAAAATATTTTGGTGAAATCACCCAACAAATTGTTGAGCTAACCAATTCTTTAGCTGTACCAACAAAATATTTAGTTGAACGTCCCTGCCCGAATCTTGGTTGATTGAACCGCATTTTTTTATCAGTGTATAGATATGAATATAGAGCACATCTAAGAAGTGTGCAATTTTTGTTGCCTCCCAATTGCTATGTGGGCATAACCGGCAATTTAATCGCGCGCTCAGACAAGCCGAGCGAATGTTTCGTGACAAGGACATCCGAGGGAAGAAGAAGAATTGCCGAAAGAAGAGCAGGATTAAGTGCAAGAGCAACAAATCCGGTGGTCAAACGGAGCCGGGACTCGCCGCCAATGGATCCACTCTCGACAAAGACGCCGTTTATTGTCAGTACCTGATGGCCGAGAGTTTTGTCAAGAGCATCCTGGAATGGAAGTGTCCGATTCCGAGAGCCGAGTTCAAAGACATCGCGGACGTTATGCTGAAGCGACTCGGTTCCATTCTCGAGTACAGCCCTTCGAACGGCGAAGACCGGAAGTCCCAGCAAATGAGGTTTCTGGCTGATGTGATAGCTTCGTGGATCTCCGGAGTTCTCTTCGAGGTCGCTGAGGCGAGGAAGACGGAACTCGAGGAAGAGTGCGAGAGAAGGCGCAAGGAGATTGAGGAAGAAACGGAGGAGGAGTCTGAAGATGAGTCGGGAGAGTCGGACGACGACGACGACGAAGAGGGACCAAAGGGTGGCGGAGGTCCGCGGAGAAAGGGAGAAGAAGACAAACGGAAGAAAGGCGGCGAAGATGGAAAGGACGAAGATGACGACGACCAGAAACCCGAAAGGCCGGTGAGGAGAGAAGAAGTCGAAGAGGTACCGGAAGCCGATGGGTTGAAAGATCCAGCTGAAGAAGTCACGGAGGACCGTCCATCGAAGTCCGAACCTGCTGCTACTACGGAGCCGCAGGAAAGAGACCGAGAGTCCAACGAAGAAGAACCATTCCACGAGGCGAGAACGGAGCCAGGGTCCCCGCCGGACGGGGATGAAAAAAAAACTCTAGCGAGGAAAGGTGAAGAGACGAGAAGGGCCGGGGAAGAAATGGGAGATGGATCGATGATAAGCGGTGAAATTGACGAAAAGAAAGTACCGAAAGATTCGCCAGTCGAGAAGTACCACGAAGCGGAGGAACCGTCGCCGGGAGCCAAAGCGGTCGTTGAGCCGGAGAAGAGTCGGGATTCGGCGGAAGACGAGTCCGAGATTGGGAAGCAGCAGGATGAAGGACTTTTCAAGAAATCCGTCGAAGCTTCGCAACTTGCGGAGCACAAAACCGCGAGGGTCAGCGACGAGACGAAAACTGCGGATGCGTTCGTTGATTACGCCCAGCCATTGGCGGAGGCAAAGGAGAGAACCGGAAGAGAATCAATGGAAATTGGTGGAGTAGCTCTACCGACGACGATAGCCGCGAGTCCCGCGAAAGACGGGCCAATGGCAGAGGCGGAGATCACGGGAGTCAGTAAATCGGAGAAAGTTGTCGTCGCGGGAGTTCCAACGGACGACAGAGCCGCTGGCGACAAGATCGATGACAGAGAAACAGCAGGGAAACAAACAAAGATACCGGAAGTTGCGGAAGCGTTTGAAGCGGAGAAAGAAGCCGCACGAGCACCGATCGTTCCAGCGGACGGCGGAGACACTGGAACGGAAGCGCAGAAAGAAGCGTTTGTGGAAGAAGAAGAAACGAAGAAGGTTATCGCACCGTCCAAAGATCCCTCGGAGTCCGCACGAGCGGAAGAGTCCAAGGAGAAAGTAACGGACCGAGAGGAATACGATGAGCCGAAGGTCATCGAACTCTTCGAAGAACCTTCCAGACTCGCACCGGACCGAGACCTCGAGGAGATGGAGACTGAGTCGAAGCGAGCTGACAAAACGAAGAAAGCTCTCGAGCCCAGCGAAGATCCATCGGCAGTCGTGACGATAGAGTCGCTGAAAGACAAACGCAAAGAAGAACCCGGGGAGAAGAGGCTCCCGAAGGTGCCTTCGAGCCCCAGAGCTCTGATCGGCAAGAAATACGAGACCGACGCGCCGTTCGTCACTTTCGACAAGATTTTCCACACAATCTACAACGCCATAGAGGCGAGCAACGAAAATCCCGGCGGTGATTCGATAACGAACAGGATACATCGGGCTGTGTACGAAAAATTTGCCAACGTCGTGCGGGAAGAGAATCCCGGTCCGCTGCCGGATCTGACGAGAGACGTGCTCGACGTTATGTCCGGAAAAATTGCACTCTGGCTCAGAGACGTTCTCACCGATTCGCAATTGTCATTCGTGAACAAATTTCCAGCAACCGTCGAGTCGGTGGAGGTGAGGGAGTGGAACGAGTGGATCGGCAACGTGTTCGACACGGCGAACACTTGGTCGGCCTGGATACAGCGAACGATCAGACAAGCCGAGGGCATGAGATCCCACGAGGTAACCCGAGGGGATTGGCGAGACTGGACAAAGTCCGTTGAAACCGACGCACTTCGCTGGAGACGCTTCTATCTGGAATCGGTTCATCGGGCTCATCAGAATCTCACGATGATAAGGGACAGACGCGTGGTTAAAACTGGCGCGAGAAATGCCGACGAACGGAAGGGAGAGTATGAGGAAGAAATGAAGATAACCGATCTCGAGGTCGAGAGATGAGAAAAAAAATCACATAGACTCGATGAAAGTTGCGTAGGTCCGAGGTGCGCCGAAGAAGTTCGGTGAAAGCAGTCGAGCCGCATGTTTTTTTTTTGCGGCCTTGCGTAGGTCACCGTTGGCGAGCAGTGCAACTCTCCGAAGATTCCTTTCAATTTTTCAATAAAAATAAATAAAGAATTTTATTTGTTTTGACGGACTCGGCTTGTTCTCCTTCGCTTTAACGAGGAGGTCGGATTAGAGATTTCGAGGCTTTCCAGCTTGCCGAAAGAGCTTCGGGCACTTGCAAATGAGAAAGACTGTTTTAATGAGGCAACAGGGTCAGCGTGGGGGCACCACGAGGAGGAAGGAAACATCGGAGCAAGGTAGATCGAGCGAGAGACGGGAATATCTTCGCGGCTTTCTACCTGCGTGATAAATCGAAACCTTTCTATATCGAACGCTCCGGTTCGCGGGTATCGTGTAACGGGGTAATGCCACTGGCTGCATATGCGGAGAAAGTGAGAGGCCGACGGTGTGGTACTCCAAAACATTATATCGACGAGAACGAAGAAATCAAGCTATCGTCGATCTCACTCGACGAATCTCTTCCTTTCTCTGATACTTGTATATAAGTTAAAAGAAGTCACAAAAAAATAAGTCCTTATTGAAAAAAATATTATAAACCACGAAAGATAAACAATAAACCAATTGACAAACGTAAAAGAGTAACCTTAAAAACAATGAAGTGATTAATTATATAACAACAATTAATATTGATTTTCTTTATAATGAATGATATTAATTTATTCATCGCTACACTCGGGAGACGTCTCTGAAATACACGGTTTTTCTATATTCATTCGATTGACCTTTGTATCAAACCATTGACATATTATACCAATCAATCCGTCTATAACATTGCTTTTATACGTACCGAAAAAAGGGTTTAATAATATTGGAAAAAATTTGTTTGAATTATTTATTCATTTATTTATGTACGGTAGTGGACGGGAAAACTCCCTTTTTACATTTTAACAAGTTATCAAATGTTTTATGTTTATGTATAAAGAAAAAGGAAAACAAGAAAATATTTCACACTTTGTGCGCTAGAAAGAATAGTTATTTGGTGTAGAAAACAAACGGTAAACCGTTGACTAGTATATTGCTAAATTACTCAAAGCGAAGAATTTGGTTCGAAACCACAGTCTCGAAGTGTTGAACGTTTCTGTCGGAGATAAATTCACGGTATAGGTCGTTGGCGATATTGGCGATGCGGTTTTATATTGGCTTTTATACGTACCGAATTGCGTTAATACGTACCGAAAAAAAGGTTTAATAACATTGGAAAAAATTTGTTTGAATTATTTATTTATTTATGTACAGTAGTGGACGGGAAAACTCACTTTTTACATTTTAGCAAGTTATCAAATGTTTTATATTTCTGTATAAAGAAGAAGAAAACAAGAAAATATTTCACACTGTGTGCGCTAAAAAGAATAGTTATTTGGTGTAGAAAACAAACGGTAAACCGTTGACTAGTATATTGCTAAATTACTCAAAGCGAAGAATTTGGTTCGAAACCACAGTCTCGAAGTGTTGAACGTTTCTCCCGGAGATAAATTCACGGTATAGGTCGTTGGCGATATTGGCGATGCGGTTTTATATTGGCTTTTATACGTACCGAATTGCGTTAATACGTACCGAAAAAAAGGTTTAATAACATTGGAAAAAATTCGTTTGAATTATTTATTTATTTATGTACAGTAGTGGACGGGAAAACTCACTTTTTACATTTTAGCAAGTTATCAAATGTTTTATATTTCTGTATAAAGAAGAAGAAAACAAGAAAATATTTCACACTGTGTGCGCTAAAAAGAATAGTTATTTGGTGTAGAAAACAAACGGTAAACCGTTGACTAGTATATTGCTAAATTACTCAAAGCGAAGAATTTGGTTCGAAACCACAGTCTCGAAGTGTTGAACGTTTCTCCCGGAGATAAATTCACGGTATAGGTCGTTGGCGATATTGGCGATGCGGTTTTATATTGGCTTTTATACGTACCGAATTGCGTTAATACGTACCGAAAAAAAGGTTTAATAACATTGGAAAAAATTTGTTTGAATTATTTATTTATTTATTTATGTACAGTAGTGGACGGGAAAACTCCCTTTTTACATTTTAACAAGTTATCAAATGTTTTATGTTTATGTATAAAGAAAAGGAAAACAAGAAAATATTTCACACTTTGTGCGCTAAAAAGAATAGTTATTTGGTGTAGAAAACAAACGGTAAACCGTTGACTAGTATATTGCTAAATTACTCAAAGCGAAGAATTTGGTTCGAAACCACAGTCTCGAAGTGTTGAACGTTTCTCCCGGAGATAAATTCACGGTATAGGTCGTTGGCGATATTGGCGATGCGGTTTTATATTGGCTTTTATACGTACCGAATTGCGTTAATACGTACCGAAAAAAAGGTTTAATAACATTGGAAAAAATTCGTTTGATTTATTTATTTATTTATGTACAGTAGTGGACGGGAAAACTCACTTTTTACATTTTAACAAGTTATCAAATGTTTTATGTTTATGTATAAAGAAAAGGAAAACAAGAAAATATTTCACACTTTGTGCGCTAAAAAGAATAGTTATTTGGTGTAGAAAACAAACGGTAAACCGTTGACTAGTATATTGCTAAATTACTCAAAGCGAAGATTTTGGTTCGAAACCACAGTCTCGAAGTGTTGAACGTTTCTCCCGGAGATAAATTCACGGTATAGGTCGCTGGCGATATTGGCGATGCGGTAGACTCCAGATCTCGCCGCGAAGGTGCTTCTCACTGTCGGAACTTCGGACGTTGGTACCCTCCTCAGAGCACTGCCTGGTGGACCTCGAATTCGGAACCTCTGGTTTAAGTATTGGCAATCGATCTTGCCCGAAATAATTTTGAAGAGGAAAATTTGGTCGCTCAGTTCCCTCAGGGATTCGAGACTCGGAATCTGGAGTGTCCTTGCTATGCGAGAATAATCATGGTCTAGTCAGTACCTTTCTCGAAGCCCGAGAAGCAAAAAACTGCGGAGCCAAGTTCGCTGGATGACGAGAAACGGTCTGCTGAGACCTGGACACGATAATTCCCGGGGTCGCAGAGGATGCACCGCGAGTCGTACGGACAACGAATTTCTTCACCCGGACGATAATTTGACTTCGAGATATACATTGGAGCGTGCAGCGAACGTTTTCATTTAAAAATACATGTTCGATCGTTGAATTAATTCATTGAACACTTTGTATCGAAGTCCAATGAAGTTGGACTTCGATACAAAGACCCCACGCTTGAGTGCCATCGGTATGAGTACGCGAGCTGTGCTCCGATTGGTCGACTTCATACCATTATATCTGAGAAACTACCCATCGCAATAACCCTGAATATATCTGCATGACATCAAATTTCACATTTGGCAAGTCTCTATCAGTGCACGACTTTGGGAAGAAAAAAAATATTGTTCGTTTGTAGAATTTTATTCTCCAGGTGAACTTCGCCAAGCAAATTTTTTAGCGATGCTAAATACAACCGTTATAAGTCGATGAAATTCGGTCACATGCAGATATCTTCAGGGTCATCCCGTGGCATGAAATTGTCCCAGCGCTGATTTTACTTACGGGAAATCACCCCGCACAAGCCAGCAGCATGTGCGCCAATTAATTTACACCCTTATAAGATTTCCGTAAACTCACGTCAATGACGAGTAGATGGAAATACAAAGAAACCTCCCCCCGTGTGTTTTCATTCTACGGTATGGAAGAAACGAATACCCTAACCCGTCGTATTTTATCACACTTTATTTCTGTAAAATTTATCGAATATATATATATATATATTTTTTTTTTCGTAATAGTACCAACCATTCTCAGACATAAATTCTCCTCGATTTACAATAATTACAGTACAAGATGCAACGGACTTTTATTTCCGACATTCATTAATATCATTCGCACACTCGGTTGCACTCGTTCAATGAAAAAATTCATAACTTTTTTAAACTTCTATACAGATCGCTCGGTTTCTCCGAGGGGATAACATATCTTGTCTAGGGTACAGTAACGGGGAAGCTCGATTTTATTATTTTATTTTCATACATATCCTAAACTCACTCTCGCCGACAGTCTCTCGCGGTTCAACATTCTGACGGTTTATTGTAAACAGAGTTAAAAGTTATAATACACAATTTGTTAACACTGTACGACGCGAATCATTCGCGCAACAGGTTATGGATAGTATCTTTTTTTCTCTTACAGACTTGTGTACAATATATTACAGGATACACAATCTGCGTGTGACCGATCAATGTGCAATTATTTATTTGAAAAAAAATAGGGTAAAGCAGGGCTAAATGGGGATACGGATCGTGATGCTGCGACGGTGTAAAATGGGATCCCCTCAAATGATGGGGGCAAAACGGGGTAGGGGAGAATGGGCAGTCAGACAGCCACACAGGCATATCTGTCCGGCTGCCTCGCTGTCTGGCCGTCTAGTCGTCTGGCCGTTTGGCTGCCTGGCTGCGTAGCTATTTGGTTGTCTAACCGGGCAACCAGACGATCAGATAACCAGACAACCAGACACCCAGACACCCAGACACCCAGACACCCAGACAACCAGACAACCAGACAACCAGACACCCAGACACCCAGACACCCAGACACCCAGACACCCAGACACCCAGACACCCAGACACCCAGACACCCAGACACCCAGACACCCAGACACCCAAAGTGTATAGGGAGACAGGTAGCCAGACATGCAGGTTGCAGAATAGACAACCGCCTGGTTGTTCGGCTACTTGTCTGTCTGGTTACCTGTCGCCATGGCCACGTTTCGTTTTGCCCCCACGATTTGAGAGTACCTCATTTTGTCTCCGATCTTTTTTTCGAACACCCAAAGTCGATGTTAGAAATCCAAATTTTCGGTTAGGAACAGTAAATAGACGGTATTGGTATCGTGATATTTGTTCGTGATGTTTTTCACTTAGCGTCCCCATTTTTCCTTGGTCTCCCCTATATATCGTGACAATTAGATATACATAATTAAATATATGATTTTCTGCACCATGGCTTACAATAGTTTAGAGTCAATTGAGACAATCGGATATTATTTGATCCCGTTCTTTTAGTACCCCAAATATTTTGTTTACATTCCCATGTAAATTTCCCTTCAGTCTATCGTCGTGTAAATCGTGCCCTGGCGGGGAGTTTAACCGAACAACTCTCGTTTCGCACGCTGGTAACGCGGATTTCAATCGCGAGACTTTAATTACTAAAATGTGCAGCACGCGTCGGGCGGCAATCTGCTTTCACTTCGCAGCTGTCCGAAGCCACGCTGGACTGGCTTTTCCTGTTCAGTGTTCGGCGATGAATTTTTCCGAGAGTCTGCCAGATACCACCTGTACGCTTCGCGAATGGGCTGTAGTTTGACGAAGCGTTTCCCTTGTCGGACGACGGTGAAGAGTCTATCGCGGTTGACCACATGGGGGGCGAGATGTCCCTCGCGTATGTTGGATTCGCTATCTTCAAGACTCTTCTCGTCTCCTTCGGGTGCTGTAAAAAAAAATTAATAAATTAATATTGTTTTCCTATCGCATGCTTTCTGCAATATCCCGCTTTCTGTTCCTGCGAAGTGAGCGCGGAAAGGCACTTTTACAGAGCGCATGCCAGGAAAATACTGCGCATATGTACAAACGCAATATGGACTTTATGTTGCACTCGTGCGAGAAAGTGGGAAGTGTGTGCACACTTCTCAAAAACGAAAAGCGCGATTTTCGTGAATTTGTTGGGAAAAATTATGTGAATGGCGTGAGCGTAGAAAGGGGAGTTCTGACTCGTGTGAATATCGCACTCGCCTTCGGCTCGTTCGGCGTTTTCACACTCGCCTAGAACTCCCTTTCTACACCCTTGCCATGCGTACAACTATAATAATATATCGAATATTATTTATAATTATATAATGATATATAATGATAATTATATATAATAATAATTATTATATATGATTATATGTAATAATAATAATTATATATGATAATATGTAATAATAATAATTATATATGATTATATATAATGATAATAATATATAATAATAATAAAGATAATGAAAAAAAAAACCGATCACCCGTTACATGGTTTGGCTGTTAATGAGAACGGTACTTGTCGAAAAACGAGAGGATTCCTGAGCCGCTGCGGTCCCCCGAATATATTGACCTACTGCCCGAAGCGAACGGCCACGACAACGAAGCCGAAGAGATCTATAGAAAACAGTGTATGGATGTGTGGGAGAGACTACGGGCGAGGATCGCGGGATGGCTGTCCGAGAGAGTCTAACAACCTCGACGTTCAACGGTACCTGCGATACCTCGTCGTCTGCCAACCTACACCGTAATGCCGTGGCAAGTTCCGTAGCTGTATCTCGGAACGGGCACAGTTGGATCACCGACGAATAGTGGTACTCATTGACCAATTGACAGAACCATAGACGATGAGCATGTTAAAAGGAAGAGTGACGAGCAAACATGGAGACTCGATGATCGCACGTCTCGTCATTTTCCGTTTAAAAAAAAAAACTCACGTTTCACCGATCTGTCGATTATTCTCTTGAGGAAGAAGGAACATTTATAAAATCGCTCGAATGCAAAACATAAACGAGGTAATTACCGATAATTATAAATCTTTTTGGATTTTTGACACGTCTCGGCGACGTATCGTTTTGCATACAGGAGCGTACCTAAGCTTTGCGTGATCGATACGCGTTCGTCCCGCGAAAAGAAACTACTGTGTGCTCCGATTCGATCGAACGTGAGCATTTATTATCGCCTCAACGTGTTGTGGCTTCGATTCCGGCGATGATGTCCGGGAGCGAACGGATTTGTCACCGCTCTGTTATCGAAACGATTTTTGGCAAGAAATAAAAATACATAAAACGAAGCTTCCTCTATGAGGAAACAACGTGCTGTCGATGAGGCAATCGGATGATAACACGAATAACACGAATTAATGGTACATACATTTATGAGAACGTGAATAGTACGTAAATTGAATCGAAATAATTCGAATAATTCGAATAATATTTTGACGATTGATATATCTTCAAATCCTTTCGAATATTCGTACTCAATTCGCGTTCGATACCGAAAGACAAATTCGGGGACCAGTTTCCCCAGCTTCGTATTCGTCAATCTTTTTCACTTCTCGGTTCATGCGCGTTCGGGTGATGAATGATTTACGAACGAAAGAGAGAATCGTAAGGCCAAGTTACACTGTAAAAAAATCGTATGAAAATTAATGTAATGGTACTGGAAATTTCTATGCATAAACTGATATATTAAATTTAATGTACAATCGTGATGAAAAATTAAGGTACAGTATATTGAAAACTTCAGAAATACTTTACCTTCAATAATTTACCTTAATTATACTGCAAAATGACTTTAAATCGAATAATTGGCTTTAATTTCACTGTGAAAGCGCATTAATTTTTCATCACAATTGTACATTAAATTGAATATACCAGTTTATGCATAAAAACTTCCAGTACCGGTACATTAAATTTCATCGTACAATTCCAGTGCAATTCCTGTACAATTCCAGTGCAATTCCAGTACAATTCCAGTACAATTCCAGTACAATTCCAGTACAATTCCAGTACAATTCCAGTACAATTCCAGTACAATTCCAGTACAATTCCAGTACAATTCCAGTACAATTCCAGTACAATTCCAGTACAATTCCAGTACAATTCCAGTACAATTCCAGTACAATTCCAGTACAATTCCAGTACAATTCCAGTACAATTCCAGTACAATTCCAGTACAATTCCAGTACAATTCCAGTACAATTCCAGTACAATTCCAGTACAATTCCAGTACAATTCCAGTACAATTCCAGTACAATTCCAGTACAATTCCAGTACAATTCCAGTACAATTCCAGTACAATTCCAGTACAATTCCAGTACAATTCCAGTACAATTCCAGTACAATTCCAGTACAATTCCAGTACAATTCCAGTACAATTCCAGTACAATTCCAGTACAATTCCAGTACAATTCCAGTACAATTCCAGTACAATTCCAGTACAATTCCAGTACAATTCCAGTACAATTCCAGTACAATTCCAGTACAATTCCAGTACAATTCCAGTACATTAAAATTCAAACATCGGGCCAAAGTGTGCCAAAGAGTGAGAAGTGAATACGTCGATTGAATCGAATAATAATATTGACGATTCGTATATCATCGAATCCTCTGAATATTCGTACTGAATTCGCGCACGCTACCGGAAGACAAATTCGGGGACCAGTTTTTCCATGCTTCCTATTCGCCGATCTTTCTCTTCCTGATCCATGCGCCTTCGAGATAGGAATGATTCACGAACGAACGAAAGAATCGCACAGCCTAGTTACCGAGACAATCCAAGCGCTCCGGAGAACATCGGGCCAAAGTGTGCCGAAGAAAGAGAGGCTCCGGGCGATGCGCCGCAGCGGCAAAAGTACGACGTCGCGGGGAGTCCGGAGGTGGGAAAGAGCGCTAGCCCTGACATTGCGCGCGCGCATCGCCGCCGACGTGAGCGAGGCCTCGGAATCGACCGCGTGTGCCTCGGACATACAACGAGGTGAATCCGTTCACCGTGCCGTATTGATACGACGACGTCGCGTCGACGCGCGAATCCGCTGGATCGACGAGAAACAAAACAAAAAAAAAAACAAAATTTAACACAAATAAAAAATTGCTCAACCTAAAAATTAAAAAGAAGAAACGTCGCAGGAAGCTCGGTGAAAATCGTCCAAGTGCGCGCGCGTGTGTTAAATTTATCGCGTGAAAATCGCTGCAGCCAGCAAGCTGAGGCGACCGAGTTCCGCACTCGACCGGGAAACCCTACGGTTAGAGTTGGCCGCAGCAGGAAGTGAAAATCAACGAGTGAGACTATAGCGGTGAGCTTCGCAGCACGGACGGATGTCAATGAGAGGTAAGAAAGTACATACATTCAAAGTCTCTTCGACGTTTGACAAGCTTCAATTACATCTGTTATTGGAACACAGCGTGTGTGTGCGAAAAAATTTATATAAATATATGTATCATACATAAAAATAAATATGATAATATTTTGACGATTGAGACGCTAGGGAAACATGCGTGCGATTAGAAAGGAGGTTTACGGTAGTTAGATTTTTTTTTTTTTCGTCTTTGGAATCCGGAAAAACATTTTGTTTCTCACCGTGTTGCTTTTGCAGAACCGGTTTTTTCGTGACATAATACGCGCGTCTGGTGAAATCGGGAAATAATCCAGTTTTCCCGCTATTCCTGCGGTCATCGTATCTCTTCCATTACGCTACATCGTTCGCGGCGCACATATTTATCTCGCGTGGTCTTATTAACTCGCGAGATTGAAACCCGCGCGGTCCGCGGACAGCAACCCCGTGCGTGTCTCGCGCGATGGATCGACGCGAATCGGAGCAGAGAAGAGATGAAAATGATCGATAGTATTTTTAATAAGGACTCGATTAATACGACCCAACTTGGTGTTAAATAATGTTTTCATATTATTTTGATATTAAAAAAAAAATTGTATTGCAAAATATTGATATTAAAAAATGTTGGTACTAAAAAATATTGGTATTAAAAAATGTTGGTACTAAAAAATGTTGGTATTAAAAAATATTGGTATTAAAAAATGTTGGTACTAAAAAATATTGGTATTAAAAAATGTTGGTATTAAAAAAAAAAAAATGTAGCGCGTCGATCTACGACCGGCGAGGTGGCGCGTTACTGACGTCGCAATATGACTAGCTGATAGCGTTATCAGTGCGTCGTACGGGACAGTGGTCAGCGACGATACGTTCGGCTCAGTCGCGGCTAAGACTCGGAACTCGGCGGTGTTCCCTTTTGCTCCGCTCAGGAATTAAATTCTTTTCTCCTTCCTTATCAAAAAGAAATAACCGTCGGGAATTCGTCAGATCGCTGTCGAAGTTTGTAACCAAGGTACGGGCCGCTTTCCGAATTTATATTTAATTTATAGACAAAAAAAAAAAAAAAAAAAACAATGAACAAATTTGTGTATTAGTAATTGACCGTTGATTTTCAGAATGTCGATGTCTTGCTGGGACAAACTTTCCATCGTGATCGTAGCGGCTATTGGTCTGCGGATACTTATAAGACTGAGCGTCCTAGCGTGGAAGAAGCTGATAGCGCCTGCCCTCGGTTTCGGGGTCGACGTCGCGAACCAGGGAAGATGGGCGGTCGTCACCGGGGCTACGGACGGTCTCGGCAAAGCGTACGCGAGAGCTCTCGCGGCCCGAGGCTTGGACATCGTCCTCGTATCGAGATCCCTAACGAAATTGGAAACCGTCGCCGGCGAGATCAAACAGACTTACGGCGTCAAGACGCGTGTCGTCGAAGCCGACTTGACTGAGGGACAAGTAGTCTACGCGAAGATCGCCAAGGCGATCGAGGAGCTCGAGGCATGAAATACACGTTAAATTACATAAAATCAGCTAAACGAACTTTTTAATTTTTCAAATGAATTTTTCAGGTGGGCGTCCTGGTGAACAATGCCGGTACCAGTTACGATCATCCGGAGCTCTTCACGAACGTGACCGAGGAAACAATAGCGAGGATACTTCAGCTGAACGTTGCCGGTGTAACGGGGGTCGCCCGGTCGGTACTTCCCGGTATGATGGAACGCCGAAAGGGCGTAATCGTTAATATAAGCTCCACAGCGGCTGCTATACCGAGTCCGTATCTGTCGGTTTACGCGGCGAGCAAAGCCTACGTCGATAAACTGAGCGCCGATCTCGCCGCGGAAGCGGCGCCGCGGGGTGTCACGGTGCAGTGCGTACTTCCGGGGCCGGTAGCGACGAAAATGTCGAAAATAAAGTGAGTAACGATTGACGTTAAAAAAAAAGAATTTCAAAATAGCTGGAATATATTATGTTTGATTGATATTGATTGATATGATCATTGATAGATATATAGATTGATATAGATATAGGTTGATATAGATATAGATCGATATAGATATAGATCGATAGAGATATAGATTGATATAGATATAGATCGATATAGATATAGATCGATATAGATATAGATCGATAGAGATATAGATTGATAGAGATATAGATTGATAGAGATATAGATTGATAGAGATATAGATCGATATAGATATAGATCGATATAGATATAGATCGATAGAGATATAGATCGATAGAGATATAGATCGATAGAGATATAGATCGATATAGATATAGATCGATATAGATATAGATCGATAGAGATATAGATCGATAGAGATATAGATCGATAGAGATATAGATCGATAGAGATATAGATCGATAGAGATATAGATCGATAGAGATATAGATCGATAGAGATATAGATCGATAGAGATATAGATCGATAGAGATATAGATCGATAGAGATATAGATCGATAGAGATATAGGTCGATATAGATATAGGTTGATAGAGATATAGATTGATAGAGATATAGATCGATAGAGATATAGATCGATAGAGATATAGATCGATAGAGATATAGATTGATAGAGATATAGATTGATAGAGATATAGATTGATAGAGATATAGATTGATAGAGATATAGATTGATAGAGATATAGATTGATAGAGATATAGATTGATATAAATATGTTTTATTATTTTTTTTTACAGAAAAGAGACTTGGATGGCGCCGAGCGCCGACAAATTCGTCGAAGCTGCGCTCAAGACAATCGGCATCGAGTCGAGAACAACCGGATATCCTCCGCACTCGCTGATCGTCGGTTTCGTCAACGCGTTGCGTTGCATTTGCGAAAAAGGCGCTATATGGCTGGTCGCGAGAACAATGTTGAACATTCGCGGCCGAGCATTGAGCAGAAAGTCAAAGGGCCAAGAGAAGACGAAAGAATTCACGGGTCGTAGCGAAGTCGCCGCCAGTGAGGGACACTGAGCCGGTTGATTTTCGGTCGAAAGTTGTTTTTAACTAAACTGTTTTTTTTTTTTTTGTTCTTAAGTATAAAAGAGAAAATATATAATCGTTATGCAACAAGCATAAAAAAAGAATCTCTCTTTTCCTCGATCGTCAGAGGCTTTTTGCCTAACGTTCGATCCACAAATTATTCAAAGCTGAGGACAAAGTTCGGGGGACGTGGGAATAGAGTCGCCCTGAATTCGATTGTTTGACGTTCGTCGTATGGTTAATTAATTAATCAATTTTGTTTTCTTCCCCGTTTATCGGAATATTTCAGACGCTACGAATAACGACGATTATTACCGGAGTATTATGCGGCATGACCGTGAGAATTGCGATTTTTGCAAGTCAGCTATTATTGAACGAAGCTCGCGGCATGGATCGGTTTCATTGCGCTTCGAATAAATTCATTCCGTTAAAATGTCGAAATAAACCATTTCAATAAAATGTCGAAACGGTTTGCTGATCGGCTCTTTCGCGAGGAACTTCGTGCATTATTTTCGGCTCCGTGTGGCTCGTTAGTTTCCGGTTACGGAACTGCAGTTCAGCAGTGCATTATGCTGCAAATTGCACTGCAATGCAGCGCACGCGAGACGCGAGTTCAAGACCTGGCTCGCGTAAAAAACAAAAAAAAAACAAAAATCGCGAGCCTCTACTTTCGTGCACTGACCGTTTCGCCGTTGGGCAACCTCTGCGGGATCGTCATTGGGTCCGAAAGCCGTCCGGAACTGGAACCACTCGGAATTACGCACATCATCGAGGTTTCCGTGTTCCTGGATGTCCCACGAGTCGCTGAAAAGAAAGGACCGCGAAAATTACCAATTAACATTAATTAAAACTTAAAAAAAAAAAAAGAAAAAAAAAATTGTTCCTTCACTATTTAGCACAAGACAATTTTTCACAATCGTACGTTCTCAAGATTCATGCAAACGGAACGCGTAATGTTATTTTTTTTTAATGTGACAAGTTAATATAAAATAAAAACGAAATCGCGACTTTCGCGTTCGGTAGGGTGACATCTACCACGCACCTGATATTACAATGTCAGGCAGGTCGCGTCGTGCGCAAAGTTATACGGAAAACTTGCTGACGCCCGGGGACTTCGTTTCTGCATTTGGTAACTGCGCTCCTGAAACAGACAGAGCTCAATTTCCCCTCTCGAATTTTCGCTCTTTGCTCGCGTTCTTTTTTTTCTTAGTTTTATGTTATTTTTTTTTTATCTACTTTTTGATTTCGATAGAACAACGCTTTGCTTGCAGGGCTCCCGGGCGCCAGCGTCGAACGTGCTCATCGATGACGATGTGTGTGTATGTGTGTGTGTGTGTGTTTTTTTAAAATTAATTCTGTAAATATGATTTAAAAATTACCAGTGTTTCGATGAATGAGCCGTACGGCTATCTGTGGCCTGTCCGTGCCGCTGCTGTACGGCAGAAAGCACCTGCAGCATTCCTTCTTCAGATCAACGGCGAAGCTGCCGTAAACGAGAGGATTGGCGCACGAATTCACCACCGCCATTAAGAAAGAAGCATCCTGAAGTCTCTGATCGACCTTCTTCGCGCTCTCCCGGTCCATCATGTACCTGATGTGCAGAGAAAGAAAGTTAAAACAAAAAAACTATTGATCTTGAATTTTTAAATAATAGGTTTCGCACAAAATGTGAAAATTTTCAACCAACCAAAGAAGCATCGCCACGTAGGGTGTCCAGCAAAAAATGAAAACAGCTACGATAGTTATGGTCATTCTGAGGGTCCGACTTCTCGCTCTCTCGATGCTGCTCATGTCTGATCTTCTCAGTCTCATTCTACTTCCTCCGGAGCTCGTCGCGTTGCTGCCCAACGTTCCGTTACTGCCCGATCTCGTTATGACTGTGAAAAAAAAAAAAAACACACACACACAATTCGATCAAAGTTTTGGTGAATAAAATTCATAAACTCGCCGATCGTCCCAAGAAACTCACTCGGATCGCTGCTCTCCCGACTCCTGCTGTTTATTTCGCACAGTATTTTCGTGTACGCCCAGCATATTATAACGAGCGGCACGAAGTACATCGCGAGGACGCAGAATATCGTGTAACTGACCTCGTCGACCCCCGAATCGAAAGTAACGCACTGCTGAAACTCCGGAAAGTCCGGATGGGTCAGGACGTTGTATACGAAGCACTGCAACGGACAGAGAACACCGGATATGCAGTTCGGACCGAGGTTTGTCGTTTTGGGAGATGCGAAACATACTCGATTGGTAAAGAACATTTTGGTCTGTGATTTTAGACTGCGACAGCAGTCGAGCAATGAGAAAAAAAATATTGATTACAGTTTTTGTTACCGACTGAGTCTCGATTGGGTGGGAGGTGGAGGAGGATTCACATCGTCTTAAGGGGAAGTGAAATATCGCGGTCGGTAATGAAAACTGTAATGAACTTTTCTCAAGAGTGCTAATTTTTTTGAGGAAAAAGCAGATTCCAGCCGGATGCACATGGTTATTTCGCAACCGGCATTAATTAATTTTTTTCTCAAAAAAATTAGCACCATTGAATAAAGTTAATTTGAAAATTGCAACTATATCTCTCGCACGCACAGCTGTTTCACTTCCCCTTAAGGTGAAATGAATAGTCACGTGACGGGGCCATGAGTGTGAGGGAGAATAGTTGCAATTTTCAAATTAACTTTATCCGATGGTGCTAATGTTTTTGAGAAAAAGATGAATTCGGGCCGGATGCGAAACGGAATACATTATTCCCGTTGTATTTGAAATACAACGGAATACATTATTTTTCTGGGTGCGCAAAATAGGTTCAAACTCTCTGCTATTCGGGCTAGAGATTGTAAACTTTGACGATGCTGACTGTTACTGATATCCAAATACTTTTACGTTAACGTTGCGTTACGTTACGTTTACGTTACAGTTAACGTTCGCTCACATTGAGTAACTCCCAAAGTCATACGGTTCCCACTAAAGAAAAAATAGTAGGTTCCATCGCTGATAACCATAGCATTTGATGCGACATTAAATAATAACAAATTTAAAAAAAAATTATTTAAACCAAATACATTATTTTTCTGGGTGTGCAAAATGGATTCGAACTCTCTGGTTTTCGGGAAGAGATTATAAGACGTGACGATGCAATAAGAATGAGAGGCGCTGTTGAAGTCACGTTTTCAATGACTCGTTGGGCAAAACCGTAGGGGAATACAAGTTTTTCCGCACGGGAAGCCCTGAAGGACGCAGACATCGTTGATAATTGCTTTTACTCTGGACGGACGGACGGTCGGACGGACTGATACCGTTAATGCTCGTCTAACTGATGGGCTTTTCAATAGTTGGATATTGCCTTCAAGTTCACGTATCGTCCTTCTCCGCGTCCTTCGAGGCCTCGGACGACAGTCGAGACGGGTCACGGAATTAATTATAATTGACCGTCAAAGGGGAACACCTGCCATCACGTCGTTAGCTTCATCGGAAATTAGATCGCTTTGTTCGAGTGGCTATAGAGGGGCCCGAACAGCTGATACTGAGATATCGCTCGGGGACAATAGTAGGGAATAGCGTGCTAAAAACGATCTCCAAAATGAATTATCCTTACCATTTTCTTTTCTTTTTACGAAAAGCTTTTTGACAAAAGAGCGGGAAGTCTCGTCTAAAATGGAAAACACGGTTCCGTTTTGGGTCGTTCATTGTGAACAAGTTTCCATTAAAATATAGGAAAGAAAATAATTCATGCGTGACAATAGAATGCACCAAAGATGAACTTCTTTTTTTTACCGTCGAAACGTTAAATTTTCATTTCCAGACGAGAGAATATATCATCATTTCGTAAATAATACAGGGCGTTCAAGAGAACGAATACGTCTCAGCGCATACAATGTTTTTTACCAGTTATTCTTAGAGCCCTGTGGCTTGAGAGGTCGGACACTTTCATCGATCCTTTCTTCTCATCCTCCTCTATCTCCAACTTCATGCTATATTTTAATGACATTGGGAACCGCTTAACTATGCTTTTTTTGTAAATTGCTTCGCGAGCTAAAAACCTCAAGAGGCGATCGAAAGACTGAGAGGTGTCAAAGCAAAAGAGTGGACTCCTTTCTCAAGGCCGCGAGACTTGGAGATGTCGCCCGGCTCGTACAAGCGTACATGGTCCGTGATAAGAAAAAAGTTTCGTAGATTTAACATTAATTTATTGTCCACAAACGTCCAGTATTATTGATGTCGAAAAAATCAAAATTGTAAAATTGAAAAACAAGTGGAAAATAAAAAATGTTATATGGCTTCCTCATAAAAGTTGCAAATTGAAATTTTTATATGACTTTCTCACAATGTCCCTTTATTGGCGAAGCTTCCTTTACGAGGAAGCCAACAGAACAGAAAATGCTTTCTCATGGAAGAAGCTTCGCGAATAAACGAACATTGTCAGAAAGCCATATGAAAATTTCTATTTTCAACTTTTATGAGGAAGCCATATGAAAATTTCAAATTAGAACTTAAAAAATTATTATCATGTTGAAATAACGTCGCGTTTCACGTTGTTGAATCTGTGCTCGGCGCGAAAAATACATGGTAATTCCATGTATTTTTCGCGCCGAGAATAATTTTTACTCTCCTGATTTTTTTTTTTTGTTTGAATTAGATTTTTACTCGAGAAATCTAAATGATACCTTTTTATCTAGCTTGTTCAATCCCGTCATGTACTTCATCTTGTGTATATATTGCCGTAGAACATGATAGGCACCTCAGTTTTCTCACGATTCCATGGAGAAGCAAAGAAATCGTTCTTTAAACACGCAACATCACTCATTTTTGCAATATTGCTTATAAAAACAATTCCCGAAAAAGTTTTCCTTTGGTAATCGCTCAGGGACTATATTTAACCTGTTTTCCACACTGATCACGAATTGACCACTTATTTAGCTTCTTCCTCAATATTTGAAACGGAAAAGGGCGTCTGCTGTGAGGTACGCATTTTTTTTTTTTTTCAAGATCGTATAAAATTTAAACGGTTGAATCTATTTATGGCAAATTTAATAGGGAACATGGGTCTGTAATAAATTATTTATGTCGATTTTTTTTGGGGCAAATATCTCAAAAATTAGAAGATCCAGAGTGCAAATGATATTTTTGGAAAAAATGAAATTGTCACAAAACCAAGACTTCTTGACCGATTCATACCAAATTCAACAGCGAAAATTGTTTGATGCTGGTGCACTTCCGTAGAAAGTTTCAGCGCGATATCTCAAAATTTGCAAAAGCTAGAGCGCGAACACACTTTTTTCAAAAATTTCAAAGTCTGATAAAATCTGAACGAACGTTAAAATTATTGCGTAAATTGTAACAAACAGTGGTAACCCACTGCTCTATATGCGTGCCAAATTTGAACCCGATTCGTAAAACCGCTCTTGAGTTATAGACGATTGAATTTCGCAAGCCAGACACACACACACACGTATCCATCCAGACATTTTTTCTAAATGTGATTTTTCGAAATTTTGAAACGTTCAGAACATGTTTTTATGAAACTCTCGAATTTTTTTTTTTTTCACCAGAACAAAGCTTCCTCTATAAAGAGGCAAAAATGGGAACCTTCTTAAGCAATAAATGTTTAAATGTACGAACTTTTTTTACTGTGCAGTGTCGGGCGGACGTGACGAGGAAATAAATCGATCGCTGTACGTCAGTTGCGATTTCGTTGACGTACATTGCACATCATCAGATTTTTTTAATGGGTCACCGAGGACGACGTAGTCGAGGACGATTAAACAAAAGAGAAGCGCTCCCTGAAGAGGCATAAGTAGCCCGAACGGTACCACTCGAGAAATTCATGGCCTAGCGGTAATCGGAGCTTGCACGTGCTCGAAGCAACCCACTTGCATCGAAAGAATGGCAACCGTTTCGAACGGACTCCATCATCGAGACAACGCAAAATAATACTGGGGGCCGATCGGGGCAAAATGCGGTACCTAAAAAATAACAATAGCCACTCGAATTAATCTCGAACTATGAAACGACTAGTTTTTTTAACAACAACAAAAACAGTAAAATTTGTAACGATTATTCCAAGGATCCGAGAAAAGTTGTTATTCGGGGCAAAATGAGGAGAACTGACAGTTTTTTTAATTGACCCAATTTAGAAGGTGAAACGTTCAGAGACCACATTTTATCCACTTTCGAGTGTTTGAATGAATTTTTCTTGACATTTCGTCGTGACCCATTTTGCCCCGCTCCACCCTACGTCCTATGTAGGCTATACAATTTTATTGGAATTCGTGTATATTAACTTACGAAATGTAGATAGATAGAAGCGTTTATTTCGTGTTCTGAGGCCACAGTCCCTTAAGAACACCGTGCCAGTACAAAATAAGCAACATAATAAAAAACAAGAAAATAACAGAATAATAATACAGAAGCAAAATAATAGATTAAAAATAACAGAAAAATAATAGAATACAATAATGATGCAAACGCAAAAAATAAAATGCCAGAATGCCAAAATGTACGTTCGCAAGTGCGCACAAATGTGCCAATAATGGTCAAATTTTTATCTCTGGTCTATTATTGGATTAAACAAGATTACTCGAAAAAAAATTGATGGCTTAGGAGGATTTTACCGACCTGTGGGAGAGCGCAAATTGTACTACAGATCCACGCGAGTATGAGCATCCATTTACCGCGTCGCCTCGCATCGTTCACTCTCAAAGGGTGCAGGACGGCGAAGTACCTGCGAACGAACGAGAGATGTGGTAATTTAGCTTTCGTGATCCAACCGAAGCGCACGCTGTTACAAAGGGATTATAGATGGTCCATGGGCGCGTTTTCATTAGAGTTTCGTAAACACGAATGGTAAACAGACGTATTGCATCAAATGAACTTTCAATAACTCTCTACAAATACGCCCCCTTGTGATAACATTTTATTGGATTCTCCTTCAGGCATACAGAGGGAAGCATACAGTAGGGCAAAACGGACCAGTGGATTCCATGCGAGATCAGACTTTTTTTTAAATGTTTGCATGTCCCGCGAAAAAATCGGTAAAAATCGTCCGTTTTGCCCCGCTCTCTCTGTACCCGCAATACGAACCTATCCAGCGAGACACAGACGAGAATGTTGCTCGACAGGTAGAGACCAAACGCCCGAAAAAATGCGAAAATTTTGCAAGCTGCGTTTCCTGCTACCCACTGTACCGTCACCCTCCAGCCCACCTGAAATCACAACATTTTTATAAAACATTTCAAATGCGCGTCACAAAATTTACGGAAATTCCTGATTAAATCGTGGAGTAGTTTTACTCGCTCGTTCTTTACAAACCACGAGTAGGAGCAGTAAAAGAGATTTGTTGCCAATATTAATATTTACAGTACATATTATAATTACTGAAAAAGCTCTAGGTTGGGTCATTTCGCCGGCGTCGATCGATAAGTAACCGGAAAAACGACCATGTTGGGAGTTTTTATTTGGGTCGTTCTTCAGGTAATTTATGAAAAACTACTTGCTGTTGACGAGGACTCAGATAAGTCGTTTTTCATAAAAGACCCCCAGAACGACCAAAAAAAAACCTCTCAACATGGTCGTCTTTCCGGTTACTTTCTGATTAACGCCGACGAAACGACCCAATCTAGAATTTTTTCTGTAATTCATACATCGGTCGTGTTTGTAGTCATTTTGCGATCATTGATGAAAAAACGACCCATTCTCAACCTAACAATTGGTCCTCATTTCGGTCGTTATTCCGGACGAAAAGTGTCACAGAACGACCAGTCGTTTTTTCGGTCTTTCGATGGTCGTTCAACTTGCTAGGGTGTGGATTAAGTGAATGTCAAAAGTCAGAGTGGAGCGTACCTGAACGGCACCGCGAACCTGCGTATTTTTAGCTACTGCGGTGCGTAAGCGTAACATTTCTTGCGAATAGATATATCAGAAATCTAATCACGAATCTATGTTCACTCATATAGTTTCGTGATTAGGTGGATTGGCGATTCGGAAGTATGACGATTCGGCGACTTGACGTCCGAAGGTTTAATGATTCGGAGGAAAGAAGTTCGGTCAAATTATTATTCGGAAAAATGTTCGGCCAACTACCGTTTCCGGGGAGTAACATTTACTGTAATGAAAATTCGAATAAATGAAGTTTTGGAAATTTGACAATGCGTAAAATTTAAGTTTCAGAAGTTTGACGCTTCGGAAGAAGTGCATTCGAACACATAATTTTCGGCCATACGTCAATTGGACTGATTCAAGTTTGGTCAAAATAATGGGACTCCGTCGGCTAATCCTGTACTCGATTTTAATTCAGAGCTGGGCAAATGTACTAAGTACTTGAAGTACGTATTGGAGTATCATGTCATGTACTGGGTCAGTATCAAGTACACCAAATTTACAGCAATCAAGTTCTACGAACACTTTATACGTCAGTATCAGCGTCCAACCAGTGCTCGGTACTTCAACCACTTGGTACTTGAATTTGATACTTACATCGAGTACTTAGTATATTTGCCCAGCTCTGATTTAATGAAGGCATTATCGCATCGATGATACGAGGAATTTACGCCTCTCTATCGTGTCGCTGCGGAAGAATATTATAAACAGAGCGATGAATCGTCTTTCTCTTTTTTTCTTCTTCAAAATATAAAATCTTCTTATGTAAATTTATAATTACGCAATGCAGCAAAAAAAAAAAAACTTGGTAAAATTCTAATGCTCGAGAAAGATCCTTCGTCGTACACAATTTTTTTTGTCTTTCATTTGTCGTTCCATCCTTTTTTTTAATTCTCGCATACTTAGCAACAAAAAAGAAAATGTCATGAAAAACTTAGGCATTGTCACCTGTACTGCACTGCCGTTCAACGTCGGCCAATCCTGTGCTCGATTTTAATGGACGAAATGTCGCATCGATAACACGAGGAATTTGCGCCTCTTTATCCCGTCGCTACGGCAAACAATTATAAACAGAACGATTAACTGTTTCGAGCATCCGGAAATTCCGATGCTGTGCTCTCACTGTTGTCGTCGATATTGTCAATACCGTTAATTAAGATACCCCGTTGGATATTCTATTTACCTGCTATAGCTGGTAAACAGAATATCCTGTATATAGGTAATGTATTAACTACACACTTATATACGCCCGCGTGAACCTTTTCCCCCTCTTCAAAAAATCATCCCCTCTTCAAAAAAACAGCGGCCAAAATAACTCGCATTTTCGATATGTATTGTTGTCGCTCAAGAAATGATTCCTGATTGGCTGCCGTACGAGCCTGAAGCTCGAGGTCTTTCGATGACAAATTTCAGTCAAATAAACCGGACCATGAATTTGATAGTAGTGTGGTTAAGGTTACATGGTAATTTAACGTGAAGACTATAATGCAAACGCCAATGATTACGACGCTTTCTTGGAAATATCTGATAGACGACACCGTCTGGACACTGTTTTGATTAAAAATGTATTTATTTTTAAATATATCTATCAGAGGCTCTGTCCAGGCTTTTCTCTCATACTAATTTAACAATCACGCGCGCGAGGCGCGCGATATCTGCTGGTGTAAGATAAAATTGTATAGCCAATTTTGTTTTTTTTTTTCATTTTTTTTTTTTTTCACACACTGCAGTTAGCTGGAAATACAATTTGAACAGTGGACCCCACAGCACCCTGTGTGCCGCCCTCCCTCGAGGTTCCATTGCTTTGCGATTGTGTTACGAAAAGGAAAGCCTAACAATGAGATTTGCGTAACCCAAGATCGATCGTTTTGCGAACGAGGGTTATGCAAATTGCCTGAATAGAGTTTGTCCGCTAAATTCGAGCGGTTGGACAATTGAAAAGCACCGATTCACCGGATATCGGCAAACGCCGCTATCGAGCATATTTATCTCGTAGGTGCGATTTCGGGCGGTCGATGCGCATTCCACACGGGGACACGGACAGCTCCCTGAAACCACATTGGGCGCTCCTTTGCTAATCGATTATCCGTTACAACGCGACAGAGTTGCGTAAATTATTCACTGAGTTCGATGAACGTCGACGCTCTCGGGGCCGTCTGGATTCCGGTGGCTACGATCGATCCACGCCGCCGGTTGACTATAAATACCTCCGCTATAATTTTTTCAACCTCCGACAGTCGTTGGATTTTCGGGGCACAATCGGGTCACGAAGAAACAACGGAAAAAATGTAAAGCCACCGCGACTCGGCAACGTGTGTATAGTGTTTGTCAAATGTTTGTCAAATAACATTTTATCACCGGATCGTTCGCAACTCGCCGATACTGACAGGTGTAAAGAGTATGTAAAATCCGTCACATCTTTCGCTAATGATACGCTTATGCTACGATAAAGTCACGCTAACGGTAACCTTACGGCAACGCGAATATCAATCCGATGTCACTGATAGACTAAATAAAAAAAATACATTTCGGGGTTGCTTGCGAAGCGCAAGCGAGCAAAATGTATTTTCTTTAGTCTGTCACTGACATCGGATTGACATTCGCGTTGTCGTAACCCATGTAGGGTGATCGGACGTGGCCAATGGTTGGAACAGTAGCAAGAGCGCACGAACGACGTGTCCACACATAAGAGTCACGATATTCGATAAACCAACGTCTCCGAACTCCAAAAGTCAAGTATCGGCAATATCTGAAGATTTTTACAATTCCTGTCTCGAATCTATCAATCACTACAGCGATAGGAAAAAAACGACTGTAAAAAATCAAGAGTACATAGAAGTCGAGATAGATGGAATGAGACTGGGTTACCCCTTTTCAATTATACCGTATTTGTCTTCATCGATCATACTGGGCACCGACTGGATGTCGAGAAATGACGTTATCCTACATTATTAAAACTATTCGGTAGAAGTAGGAGGTAAGGTTCCCTCGCGATCGTTGGTGATGTTTGATCGAGGTGCGTCGGAGATCTTAGTCTGCTCCAAAAAGGAACGAGATACGTACGTGTTCCTTATTGATATTCACGAAGTAGAAAATTGGTCTCCATGATGATGAAGCGAGTGCATCTTCGAAATTTAGACACCAAGCAGGATCTTGCAAAATCTGGGGACAAGATTCATAGCTACAAATTCTACGCTCCTTACTTAAATGAACTTGAATTTGAGGAACGTTTCATTGGGCTGGAAGATTTCACATGTTCGCACCACGTATCGGATGATTCTTTGATTGCTTGTGTCAAAGTAAGACACGATGTTGTTGACAGAGCGGTAGATTTAAATTTGCATTTTTCTAGTAACATGATCGTGAGAACCAGTAACATTTTGATTATCAGACCAGACTGACCCTTCGAACGAAGGGTCAATAAGATTCTCGCTTCATTAAAGGAGGGTGATTTAATTTGGCTCATTAGTATGAGAGACTACCGTAGGTCATTAGATGTTTTCAAAGACAATAAAAAGGTAACGAAACGCGAGAAGTTCAAAGTCATCAGTCTGGCCGATCTATCTGCTGCATTCGTTATTGTTGGGTTAGGGCTGGGGTGCGCTGCTGCAAGCTTTGTTGTCGATGTAGCAATAGGCTAACCTCGTCCCATTATTGATTTTTTTAATAAGTGGTATTGCTTCATTTCTCACAGATAAAATTTTATTTGCGGAGCTCCATAACGTATTTTAAATTTGCCGACTCGGGACAATAGTCGTTGTCGTGATTACCCTGATGTTTTTCAAATTCTTTTGTGGAAAGACTTTAATGTCGGCAATCCTAGATACTCTCCGTATGATCTGTAACTTACCTCTTCCGAAATTACCCATTGATCAAACATCGAGAATTTACTTCGCCAGTCTATTTCTATTTACGATAACAATCCAGATTGTATATCAGGGAAAATTGACTTCGACGCGGATGCGCTGAGTGGCTCTGCCAAATGTCAGCACCAAGCAGGATCTTATAAATTCTGGATACAAGATTTATGGCTACAGGTAGCATGCTCGTTTCTTCAATGAATCAGACTTTCACGGACGTTACGTTAACCAGAATTATCTCGATTGTGAGCGGCATGTCAGAAACGAACCTTCAATTGCTTGCGTGAGAGAACGAACATAAATCATTGGCAGAGGCGAAGAAACAAAGTTGTATATTTCTAGCGATATAATCGTGAAGACCTCCACAACATACGTGATCAGATTAGATTGGCCCCGAAAACAGCGAGTTAACAAGATTGTCAGGGCAATGATAGAAGCTGATATCATTCGGCATACCGCTATGAGCGACTACCGAAAATCATCGGAAATTGCAGCGTACAAAGGGGAACTTAAAAACGATGATAAGTATAAAGCCATCACTTTGGCCGATCTAACGTTTGCATTCGTTATTCTTGGATTTGGACTCGGATGCGCTACTGTGAGCTTCATTGTCGAAATAGCGATCGACCGAGCTCATTCAACGTTTGCCGATGTATGAGGCATTATCGATGTTCTAATTGAGTGATGGTGTTTTGCATCTCGTCGATAACATTAGGGTTCACTATGATATGTACCGATGTGTATAATAAAAAAAGGGCTGCGAATTTGCTCATTACTGCTTCATAGGTTTTTCCCCAAATAAAATCTCTTTCACCGTGCGGAGAAAGTAAGGCAAGGAACCCAGTTTCCGTTATCATTAGGGCAGTTAACACGGTTTTACATTATTTCGCGATGTGTTGAAATCGAAATTAGTTTTACGAAGATAGATTTAACGTCGAGAATAATTTAGACGTTCTTTTTTCTTATCTCGCATTATTTTCAATTATTTTCTAAAACTAATGAATATTTCGCATGTGAATATTGAAATTCTCACAGGCACTCGCAGTATTAAAAAAAGGTCGATCATCCGAGAATCTACCATCGGCATAGAGTGTTGTCGAATGCAACATTTTTATTTTTGATATTTAGATTGAGAGTGTACACATCGATGGGTTTTTACATATTGCGTTCCTCGAGCTGTTTTTGTTTTTACATAGGGGCGCTCGAGGCTATACGAATATTTTTCATTTGGATGGTAAAAAGTTTACCTGGGTCAGTGTGAGGCATTTTGCCTCACACTGGCAAAATAGACCAGTATTCACCATTCGCCATGATACTTTTTTATTTTGTTTTCCGTGAAAAATTGGTAGAAATTATTCGTTTTGACCCGCTCTCCCCTGTTTAGAAGGAGACCTCGTCCTGTAATGGGCACTGAAAAAAAGATCACAGACTAAAGTAAAATTCGCTTGCTGGCAGCCAAAGAAAAAATAGTACTTTGCGATACTAGTACGGAAAAGCGGTCTTTCGACGAAGGATGTGCAGTTGGCTGCACGAGCCGGATCGAGAGCTACAACGGCACGAGGCGAAGCCGAGTGACGTTTGTAGCTCGAGAGGAGGCGAGTGCTGCCTACTTTCCAACCGCCGTCGGGAGACCGATTTTTCGTACAGGTATCGCATACTACTTTTTGCGACAAGTGCACGAAAATTCCCGCTGTTCGTGCCTGGAAAGTGCGTTCGGAAAAATACCTACAGTGACAGATAAGTCAGCGCGAAAAGTTACTAGAGTGTTAAAAAAGTGTGCGCAAAAGTTACTAGAGTGTTAAAAAAGTGTGCGCAAAAGTAGCTAGAGTGTGAAAAAAGTGTGCGAGAAGGAACTAGCGTGTGAAAAAAGTGTGCGGAAAACAAACTAGCGTGTAAAAATAGTATCTACAGCATTTTTCGCGCATCCTCTGCTAGAAAGCGCCACTTTCGACACACTTTACAGGCACGAAAAGCGGGACTTATCGTGCACGTGTTACAAACAAATTATTTGAATTCTACTTCCAATTTTTACAATTTCATGCGAGATTGAAACGATAACGTGTGACCTTTGACGGTCTTGTCGTCGTTGTTTCAACATTACATGGAACTGCAGAATTGAAATAACGTTTTTTCTTCGACGGAGCGCAAGCGAATTTTTTTTTTAGTGGAGCATTCACCCCTCTCGATTATAAGGCCACAGTTTCATTCATTCACGGGGGTTTTCCGTTTCATTTATCTACGAGCTACAATACCGGTTGCACCGGAGCGTGTGGATGACAGAATTTACATTGTTACAATATCTCCTGAATGGATGCACGAAGCATCACGCGCCACATGGGATTTTGTTAGCGGACCGTGGGTGTGACATCGGTTTTGCTCAATATTGGAGTGAGTGGACCAAGTGAACCATGACTAAGCGGGATGTAACGACCGGCCGTTCCAACCCCACCTGGGCACCTATTTCGTCGCTTATCCTCCACCGAGGCGACGAACAGATGTCCATTGGAATTGATGGTTTACGAATTCTCGACCATTATCACTTCGAAAAAAATGTAATCTTATCCCCAGTTTGTTTCTCTATGAGCCTTTCAAATTCGAGGAACTTCGAGAAGACGTCACTTTTTATGCTTTATAAAAAAGGTCAATACGATGTGCAATCGTTTTTGAAAAGAACGAAGTGATCAGCGCCACCAAGTGACGTAATCGTCATCTTTCCACGTACATCGGAAGTAGGGGAGACCGGGGCAAAATGGCACAGCGGGGCAAAACGGGACTGTGAGGGCAAAACTCAATTTTCCAATCATTTTTGGATGCCCCATTTTGTCCCAACGATGCATCTGGATTTTTAAAACCGTTTTGCCCCACGTACCACCATCGCCACCATCTCAAGGTTATTGGAGAATTGCGTTTTGTCCCATTATCCCGTTTTGCCCCGGTGTGCCATTTTACCCCGCTCTCCCCTAATTCGCCAGGCTGATTAGGTCAGAACGGAAATGCATCAACAAAGGGGGCGGAATGGACCAGTCTTCACCATTCGTGATTATACTTTTTCATCATTTTGTTTTCCGTGAAAATGTTTCGCTTTGGCTCGATCTCCCCTGCTCAGAGGGAGGCATCGTCCGTGTCAGAGAGTCTGCCCACTCTCGATTGCAGGGCCTTAGGTTCATTCATCCGTGAACTGCAATACCGGCCACACCCGAGCGTGTCGATGACGGCATGTACATCGTTACAATGTCCCCTGAATAGATGTACGGAGCTTCACGCACCTCGTGGGATTTTGTTAGCAGACCGTGGGTGTGACATCGGCTCTGCTCTATATTGGAGTGAAGTTTGACCAAGTGAACCATGACTACCCGGGATGTAACGACCGGCCGGTCCAAACCCACCTGGGCAACGGTTTCCTCACCCATCCTTCGTCGAGGCGACGAACGGATGTCCACTCGATGTGATGGTTTACGAATTCTCGGCCATTATCACTTCGAAAAACTCTTATCTTGTACTCAGTTTGTTTCTCTATGAGCCTTTCAAATTCAAGGAACTTCGAGAAGACGTCACTTTTATGCTTTAAATTAAAATAAATTATAAAATAGGTGAATACGATGTGCAATTGTTTTTTAAAAGAATGAAGTAATCAGCGCCACCAAGTGATGTACTCGTTATCTTTCCACGTACATCGGAAGTAATTCGCCAGGCTTTTTAGATAAGAATATAAATGCATCAACAAAGGGGGCGAAATGGACCAGTCTTCACCATTCATGATTATACTTTTTCATCATTTTGTTTTCCGTGAAAATGTTTCCGCTTTGGCTCGATCTCCCCTGCTCAGAGGGAGGCATCGTCCGTGTCAGAGTTGCCCTCTCTCTATTGCAGGGCCTTAGGTTCATTCATCGACGAGCTGCAATACCGGCCTCATCCGAGCGTGTCGATGACGGCATTTACATCGTTACAGTGTCCCCTGAATAGATTTACGGAGCGCGTACATCTATCGGCTCTGCTCTATATTGGAGTGGATTTTGACCAAGTGAACAAGGCCTGGCCGGGCTGTAACGACCGACAATTCCAACCCCATCTGGGCAACTGTTTCGTCGCTCATCCTCCACCGAGGCGACGAACAGATGACATTTGAAGTGTTCGCAACGAAATAATGTAATCCACAAGCGCGTTCCTCGATGACACCAAAATGCAATAACGACTCGCGCATTCCACGTAGAATTTCAAATTACTATCGGAGCGTGATAAAACAAAGCGAAAAGGAATTTTATCGAGCTATTCCTCTTCACGATTCAGCGCTGCGAGGTTTATAAATATGCAACGAATGAAAATATATATCCATATAAGAGCGCATAAAATAGAAGTTGTAAAAAAAAAGGCAAGTTTATCTATCGGTTGAGAATTTCGCGAGATATCGGAAGGTAGCGGGACAAAACGGACCCACGTTCTCGATTCGCGATTGGACTTTTTCTTTGGCCCGCGAAAAGTTTGTAAAAGCCGTCCGTTCTGCGCCCCCCGCTTTCCTACGCGATTTATTCAAATCTGAGCGCCGTATATTTCAATAGGATAAAAATTTACTGGGAATTTACGGAATCGAACGTCTTGCGGTGATTCGTATTCTCACGCTCTGTCGTGCACGCCACATTGAATATTAGACTCTCGACGCCGACGAAGTCGGTACACGAACATAGCATACGGAGGATGGCGAGGTCGCGTTATTCCTTCGTTGGAATTTATAATTTAAAGCTTGGCTCCGTCGCTTCGGCACCTTCCCGGTGCGATGGTAATACGAACGTTAGAGAACGGGATGGAAGGACCCACGAAAATAGCACTCGGAGGGCGTTCGAGTGCACCGAATGATCGACCCATCGAATGGAGACGTAAACATTTTTATTTTATTTTTTTCTTCAATTTCATTAAATGACCACTTCGTATTACCGAATCGAGAGAAATTCACTGAGAAGATATAAAGATCAGTGACCAAACTGTTACCGCGGAGGTGCCAGAAAACGGCGCGAGTTTAAGTGCAATCATTAGCAGGTTAATATTAGACTTTCCTCTTGCGCATCGAAGTCGGTATATTTTTGGTCGCACACGTCGATTAAATGTCGTATCACTGCGGGCCGAGTGTCGAGAGACGAGCGAACTTGGACAGAATTATTATTATTATTTTTTTTTTTAATTTTATTAAATTTTTTTACCTCCGTCGGAATCCCAATGAAGGTGACCAGAAGATCGGCCAGCGACAGGTGGCAGATCATCAGCGATATTCGAGATTTCCGATATCTTCCGCGGGAGAGGGTGACAAAGACCGTGAGATTGCCGATTGCCGCGACGAGGAAGCATATGCAGTAGACGATTATAACGCTCAGCGTTTGACTCGTGAAGAGCATTTCCGGCGACATAGTCGCATTCTTCACCCTGTACCGGTCGCTCGTGTTCGCGACGAATCTGCGAACGACACAACATCTCGAAAGTGGTTCGGCACCGCGGTAAAAAAAAAAATATATATGTATAAAATGTTTTGAATATATTATCATTAATGTAATGTACAAGTATATTAAAAATGAATCTCCACGAAATTTTTTATTAATTATTTTTTTTAAATGAAATAAAAAATTGCATCGATCTTCCGGAACACTCACTCTTCGTATTCATCGTCCATCATTCGCAATTCCGGATTCTGCGTATCCATCCTCCCTTTCATCCCTTCTCTCGTTGCTCGATGGATTCCTCTCAAGCAAAGTGCACTAAACTTTTATCGACGAATTGCCATCGATCGATGAACTCTTCGCGTCGAATTTGGTCGCAGTCGGGTAAAAAATCGAACTCACGGACAAATATTTTATTCTTCGTTCTATCGTGATTCGTGACGCGAGGTGAGTGCTCGGTAGATATTTTAAATTTGTGCGTTAAATATAGGTACATCCGGTTTCGCCGTGCCAATGGGAGGCGATTGCCGGCGTTCGCCGACGATTCTCATTACCTGCGACATGCTCGAAATATCACTTTGGCATTAGAGTTTAATTAAAAATATCGACCACTAACGATCCCACCACGGAAATTACCAATTAATTCACCGATTAAAGTTCTCTTTGGCGCGCCAGGGCTAACCGACAACATTAATCCGTGGCACATTACTTCTACCCTCTGTAATACAAGAACTGCCTGCACCTTACACGGTAATCAATGTTTCCGCACTTTTTATTTTCGTCACATTTCTATGGCACTATTTATTTATTTATTTATTTATTTATTTATTTATATATTTATTTATTTATTCATTTATTTATTTATTTATTTACTTATTTATTTATTTATTTATTTATTTACTTATTTATTTATTTATTATTATATCCTGAAGCTTCGACAACGACTTCATATCGCTGATAAGGAAGGGTTCACAAGAGAGTTGAACGGAACTCGGGTGTGTCTTCATTACGTCCCTCCGGTAATTCATTGAAACGTAATCCCCAATGACTCGAACGTCTCGTCTGAGTTTAAATCATTGACGTGTTCAGAGGAGTATACAAGTTCCGCGCTTCGCAAAGTTCGCGCGAGAAATGCGGAAGAGCCGTGTCCCCGTGAGCCGCACGATTCGTAGCCGCAGCACCACCGGCGCCGAATCTCGAGGTCTCCATTACGCAAGCTCGAAGCTCATCCCTACATGTCCTCTCCTACTGATGCACAGAGGCTGGAAGAGGTCAGACGAAAGCTCTTTCCTCGACACTCTTATGGCTGCACCGGCAGTTCCTATCTACGCGACGCAAGAACTCGGTCGAAAAATAATTAAATAAATCTACATCTTCTACATAATAATAAAGTTCATGTCAATTGGACACTCACACCGATACTCGCAATACGCAGTTACACACAGATACTCACAGATACTCCCAGATACTCACACAGATACTCACATGGGTACTCACACGGATACTCGCACGGATACTCACACGGATACTCACGCAGGTACACACAGATATACACAGATATACACAGATATACACAGATATACACAGATATACACAGATATACACAGATATACACAGATATACACAGATATACAAAAATATTCACAGATGCACACGCAGTACACACAGATACTGGGATATTCGCAGATATTCACGGATACTCGCAGATATTCACGGATACTCACACAGTTACTCACGCAGTTACTCACACAGTTACTCACACAGTTACTCACACAGTTATTCACACAGTTATTCACACAGTTACTCACACAGTTACTCACACAGTTACTCACACAGTTGGTCACACAGTTACTCACACAGTTACTCACACAGTTACTCACACAGTTACTCACACAGTTACTCCCACAGTTACTCACACAGTTACTCACACAGTTACTCACGCAGTTACTCACGCAGTTACTCACACAGTTACTCACAGAGTTACTCACAGAGTTACTCACACAGTTACTCACACAGTTACTCACACAGTTACTCACACAGTTACTCACACAGTTACTCACACAGTTACTCACACAGTTACTCACACAGTTACTCACACAGTTACTCACACAGTTACTCACACAGTTACTCACACAGTTACTCACACAGTTACTCACACAGTTACTCACACAGTTACTCACACAGTTACTCACACAGTTACTCACACAGTTACTCACACAGTTACTCACACAGTTACTCACACAGTTACTCACACAGTTACTCACACAGTTACTCACACAGTTACTCACACAGTTACTCACACAGGTACTCACACAGTTACTGCGAGCCAACATAACCGCGAGTATATAAATAAATAAGATGAAAAAGAAACATGTGGCTTCGATCCTCTACGTCCCTCAAGGCTTAGGATATAAATTTGAATTTATCGTACCAGCCGTTCGCGTTTCCCACGTACCGATTCTTATTTCGCGATGCGCCCTCCCCCCCCCCCCCCCCCCCCCTTCCCACCCGCCGCCATTTTTTTTCGATCGTATGGGATAAAAAGCAATTTCAATATACCGTTACGTCCGTGAGCACGAAAATAACGTGGGACGGTTTTCTCATTTCCCGGACTTCTGGGTGTTATATATTTTATGCAACAGTATGCTGGTTTCGTGGAAAAATCGTTTAAATTTATAAGAGTTCAATGTAACGATATCCGACACCAATATCAATTCGAACTTTAGATATGTATTTCTGAGCGAGGTAAAAGTGAAGCCCGGGGCAAGACGGAGGGTATCTAACCGATTTTTCCGGAAATTGCAGAAACGATTCGGCTTCCTCTATGACGAAGCCAAATAATCGCACATCACACTCGCGCAGATTATTTTTTTTACAAAAGTAAATGACACGGTGAGGCAACGTGAAAGTTTCGATTTTCGCTCTTTCACTTTTTTTTTTTTTTTATTCCTAGGCAATTTTAATTAGTTGACCTGGATCCAACTTGGCCAAAATAGAAATTGAATTCTATTATAATGAAGCGCGTGGCACTGTGCGCTAGTCTATCTGTCAACATCAGAACCGAATGCTCGACTTGTTGTTTTGCAAAGTCCTGGAAAAACATGCCAGTAGCAGAGCACGTGGTGATTAAATGCGCGCACCTTGTCGGAGAAGTTCGGATATTGTAGAATTATTTTATGATAAATAATCAACGCGGAAAACTGCACTGCCGAACGACAATTCGCTTCAACCACAATAAATCGAGATTCTCGAGAGAGAACAAACAAAAAAACAAACTAAAAACATACATTTATTATTTCGTAAATTTGGTATTGTAATTTTATTCGGTATTATAGTATTCCTTCAAGTGATCAGATTTATTTTCGGAGAATCTTCGGTTAGTTTGCACAGGTCTATGCTGACATTGTACGGGCGAATTCCAAGTATCTCAACTCTCTTTATGACAGTCGGCTGCTTAGCGGAACTTGTCGTATCGTTGACACAAGCCCGCTCTTGGACTTTCAGAACGTTATTGAGTTGAACGTTACTATGCTCTCCGCTTATACTTATATTGAGAAAAACATCGTCGTTGCTGCTCGTCCCATAGAATATTTTTCCCGAAGCTGCACAGTACAACACAGTGCAGGCCCAATTGGCGACAAGAGTCAAATCGCTCTTCGCGGTAGCCTCGGCAGTCATGGCGATCTCCTGAAAAATTAAATTATAGTAAATTTTATTAAATTGTATTTTTTTTTTTCAAATGCCCGTTCGATATTCGAGGCACTTTGGTCAATTTCCAACAGGATAGTAAATGAAGTAATAATATACGCGAAAAAGCGATGAAATAATGAAGGGAACGTTCGCTATTTCACGAGGCCCTGGGTGGGGGGTCATCTGTGAATGGATTGGAATGGCTTTAACGTCATCATTGCGGTATTCCTAGCTATTCGCTTCGAGTGACTCGAGTGGATCCGGCATTAGATTCCGTGGTCCCGCTCATGGGCTCAATGATAAGCTGCATGCCGGTATTATCCTATTGACATCCCACACATGCTTTAATCTTGTTCGTTACACCGAGGACCGATTTCCGAGCATAAATTCTTCGTGCTCTCATCGCGTTAACAGAATGAAACAATCAAACGGTATTTTCATCCAATGCCCCGATAACGATATTGATAAAAGGCTTGTTGACAACAGGTAACACGGAGATTAATAATTTGTCGCCCGGAAAATTAATTATGATAATAATATAACTATGACTATAACTATAATTAATTATGATAACTTCCTTAATTTTTTTATATAATAATAAAAATAATAATAATGAATGATTATTATTATATTTATTATCAATAATAAAAAAAATCTGTTCGCATAGTAACTCTGCGGCAATAGTAAATATGCATGAGAACGATTACCTCGTGAACGGGAATTATGAAACCGGGTCGAACCAACATGATGATTTGGCCCCTGACAGCGGGGACCGATGTGTCGTTAATGTCCGAGGGCTGAACGTCCATGCCTCCTTGGAGATGCCTCCAAGGATGTTCGCCCGGGAGCCACATTAACACCTGAGTTACACGCGGCAGTGTCACCAAACCTGGGGGAGAAAAGATAAAAATATAAACGAAAAGAACATTCCCTCTTTTTGTTCATCTCCGATAGGACGGATCTTCGTGGATGAATCGTCTTCCTGTTCGAGTCCCCTCACCAACGAGTACGGCGTCGCCCCAAAAGTATTGATTCCATCGTCTTCGAGCCCGCAAATCCTTCGGATAGTGTACCGACGTCGGTGCCAATATCGGTGCCCCCTCGATATGGTACTTTGCCAATATCGTTCGGGCGTACGTTACCAACGAGGCTCGTAACGTGAGATGCTTCACGACGTAAGACGACGAGCTTTTTGTCAGATATCCGCTGCCAGGTAAATTCTCAGGCAATGCTAGAACGTGCGGCCACATCACTGCTGATCCGTACCATCTGCAAGGTTGTTCATTTTTCGATAATTTCTCACGCACGGAACACGTATAGAAATTTAAATCAAATTAACGGCACCGATCACTCTGGTCTCGTGGCTAGAATACTAGCCACGAAAACAATGTATCGGTTATTCTTGGGTTCGAATCCCGGTACTGTAGTCTTGCTGGCGGAAAAATATTGTGACGCGACAAAGCTCCTAGCCTCCATCGTACGATAGTCGATAAATACGTCAATAGATCATATTTCTAGCCAGCTTATCTAAGGCCAATATTTGTAGCCAGCAATCGACGCGACATAGCCTCGCCGCCGTGAAGCAAACTTGGAAGACCGACTGTCACCGACACCCCAGTAAACGTCCCAGTGAGAGAGAGCAGGACGAAAAGAGAAGAGAAACAAAAATACGATTTTTCATGTATGTCCGGAGACTGGCACTAAAGGAAAAAAATTGTAGGTCGCGTCACTAATAGCCATAGCAGTCGATGCGATGTTAAATAACAAAAAAAAACGATTCGGATACCGTATAATATAATTTTTGTCACGCATGCATGAGAAGTGCCACTTTTCATGCCTTTAAGCCGTGGCAAAAGTGGCGCTTTATAGCAAGGCATACTGTAATGGGGCTGGGTATTCGCACATCGGCCTGATTTTACTTCTCGTACGCTAATTTTACTTCTCGTATGCTAATTTTATTTCTCGCACGTTCATTTTACTTCTCGCACGTTGATTTTACTTCTCGCACGCTAATTTTAGTTCTCGCACGCCAAGTCTACTTCTCGCACGCCAATTTTACTTCTCGCACGCCAATTTTACTTCTTGTACGCCAATTTTACTTTTCGCACGCTAATTTTATTTCTCTTACAAGTGCAAGAAACTCCGGAGCATGCGCACTGTTGCCACGTCTTACAATCACGAAAAGTGGCAGATCTCCTGCATTTGTTGCAAAATGCATTATGCGGTACTCGTACGATAAAGCGGACTCCCGATTGCGGTTGTGAAGTAGGCACAATTCGCCTTCTCTCAAGCTACAGGCAACACCTGGCTTCGCCTCGTGTCGTTGTAGCTCTCAATCCGGCTCGGGCAGCCAACTTCCCGACCTTCGTCTAAATTCCACATTCTCGCACTAGTATCGCAAATTACTATTCAAGTTAACCGTGCGTAAGTGCGGAGGGGCCTGACCTGCTGCACAGCTCGTCCTTCTTGTCACCAGCATCAAAATTTTCACCGGTGCCGCAGACATACATCGGCGGTGGAAGTTGGCCAACCAGACATGAGCCAACACCCACGCTAATGGCTGCCCTCAAAGCCGCCCAGCTCGAATCACCTCCTTCGCTCTGGAGACCGCGGATCGTCAAACTTGTCCAATTATCTACGTTCGCAAAGTTACTAAACTCTCGGGCGTATTTGTTGTGGCGAGTGTAATGATAATCGGCACTCGGGGAGGATCGCGAATTGTACGGAACCGTTCCGTTCGTCATCGGTGTCTTCAGACCCTGCACGCAAAGGACACAAGTTTGGTTAATTGGGAAATCATAACGATGTTACACTGGCCGTCATTGATGTCTGCACTGTCCGAAAAAGTTTCTTCATAAATTAATTAACAATATTGAAACCGTTCTTACATAAACTGTTTCCGAAATTGCAAACACATGTGTGTTGCAATTTTATAGTAAATTTTTTATTTTCAGTCGAAATTTTTGTAAATTTCAGGCAAAGGATTTGTAATTTTAATATATGGTATTTTATTTTACAAAAAAGTACGTTAACGTTCGATTAATATACACTGTAAAAATAAATTGTAAATTTAATGTATTGGAACTTGAAAATTAATGTACTTTTTGTACAATAAAAATAACAGGTATAAAAATAATAAATCGTATGGCTGAATTTTTGAAAAACCGTTGTTAAAGATAAAAATATTACTGTAGAATTGCAACACATGTGTATTTGTAATTTCAGAAAGAGTTTATGTAAAAAAGATTTCAACACCGTTTATTCATTTTCAAACAAATTTTGTTTACAGTAAAAGTGATGTAAGGAAATTTCAAGTCCCAGTACATTAAATTTACAATTTATTTTTACAGTGTGATTTTTCTGAATATCTTGCTCTATGCCATATCAAAGATGCCATCCAGCAGGACATCCAGTCTGCTGTATGTCTTACTTGATATTTTCGAACCCGTTAAGACATCGTGCAAGATATCGAATAAGACAGAAAAACCAGGCTTCAATGACGGCCGCTGCACTGTAAAAGAAATCGTACGAAATTTAATGTACAATTGTGATGAAAAATTCATGTTCAGCATCTTAAAAACATTGGAACTACTTTATTTTTAATAATTTACTTTAATTTTACTATGAAGTATCCTTAATTTTAATCATTTACTTTAATTTCAATGAAAAAGTACATTCATTTTTCATAATAATTGTACATTGAATTTAATGTACCAGTTTTTGCACAAAAACTTCCGGTTTGGTACATTAAATTTACAATTTTTTTCCCCAGTATGTATTTGCAACGATTGAGATAAAATAACTTTTAAATCCTTTTTTTTTTTACTTCGTCTTACCGCGGGCATATAATCGAAGTTCCTACCGTCCGGCTCTGGATGACCCTTCCTCTCGTCGTCCCTCGGCCACGAATCCCTCAGATAAACGAGACTCGAACTTCCGAAGTTGCGGAAGTAATCGGTGAGATTATCGTGGCATTCATTCCGGGTCTCCGGATTGCACCAGTCCGGATAAAGGACCGTCTCGTTTCTGTACGAGCCTGCATAGATGTCCGAAGAGTCTCTCAAGAGGAGAGAACTATTTGCCAATTTCAAAGCCAGCGGGTTGTGAATCGCATTAAAGAGCTAGAATTATTAATTAAATGGTAGCGAGTGAATGGCGCACGTGTCCGCGTCTCTCTAATTATGACCTCGGAACACGTTTATTCATTTTTTCTGCTTCCGCATTATTCCTACGTCGCGCTTAATTTGAATAACATTCATTGAAAAGAAAACACAGAAATAAAAAAAAAATGTAAACAATTAATTTAAAAAATGTTCACGAGTGAAGAGGATGGCGTAATTTGGACGAAAGTTTGTTTCCGAAAAAAAAGACTGTTGTACAGCTTCCGAAACAATTTTTCTATAATTCGTTAACATGGTTGCCACGAAATTCTCCAACTGAAATTCCCTGACTTTTCCCAGTTTTCCGGAATAAAAATTTCATTTTTCCAGTCAATCGATCAGAGTAGGAAAGAACGATTAATAATAACATAAAACGTAATACATAATGATTATTAATGTATTAAACTCGGCTCACAATATTAAAAGTTTCCAACCAAATTAATATCACGACACAGTCATATATATGCTGTAGAAAGTTGACAAGTTTGGTGAAACGAAGAATGTAGACGTCGTGCAGCACGGAATTAAACGAAAAACATCAGATTCAAAGAAATGTCCAGGGTTTAAAAAAAATGCCATGACTTTTCCCTGACTTTTTCAGGTCCCAACAAATCCCCTGACCTTTCCCGGTTTTCCAGGTTTTCCAGGTACGTGGCAACCATGTCTATATATTTTTTTTTCATTACGGTTTGCACTCACCATAGGACTGAGGTGCGGTACGAGTGAACGTTCTCCTTTAAGGAGGCCCGTTGCTTCGGCGATGTCCTGAATTTGAGTTGCACTTAATGGATTTCCAAGAGATGGATTGAAGCCTTGATGAAGACAATGACTATCCCACGGGGCTTCCGATGCCTTCATTATATCTATGACCTTACTCAGCGAGTCGATGAAATCTGTCGCGTTGTCGTTCGGACAAACGTGAAGGCCGAGACTCGAAGCCGCAATATTCTCCGAACGGTTATTGTTGCGCTGAGCTTTCGTCAATTGACTGACGGCCTCGATCGGCGTGGGCCCGGCGAAGACGTGCAACGACATCTCGCTCGGTAATGACACGCCTCTCACCACCACCAGATTCGATCCGTCGAGAACCTGTTCGGCGAACGACAAACTGCCGCTTGACTTTATTCTTTCGTACGACTCTCTTCTCGAAGGCGCATTCTCGGTAGAGTAAAAGCGTCGAATACAGATCAATCCATATTCGACACTTTTGCCGTACACATTAAACGGGCAAACGCGGCGATGCCGATTTAAGGGGAGAACGAAATAACGAAAGAAAAATCGTCCGAAAAATCTCCTCTCGAAGGCGCATTCTCGGTTGAGTAAAAGCGGCGAATATTGGTCGATCATATTCGCGACTTTTACCGTACACATTAAGCGGACAAACGAAGAGATGCCGATTTAAGGATGTTGGTGCTTTACAGTCCCGCCAAACGTGAGTTTCAACGAAAATTTCGAACCCTTCTCGATGGGATAAAAATCTGAAAAAACATCAAGTATATTGGAGATGCCGCAAAGATTGTTTTTGTGCAATAATAATGCCAATTTTTTATTAACAAAATGAAGATAAAAATTATCATACAACAAATTACCCGTCAACATAACTATTTTTCTTCATAAAAATGATTGGTTTGTTTTTCTGAATACGTATGAATTTTTTCAGAACTTTTTGTAATCTTTGACAATCGCGGTTTTTCTATGTTCAAGCTGTGTGAAAAAACGCAATTTTCAAAGATTACAAAAAATTCTGAAAAAATTCATACGTATTCAGAAAAATAAAGTATAAGAATTTTTATCTTCAATTTGTTGATAACAAATTGGAATTATTATTGCACAAAAGCAATCTTTGCAGCATCTCCCGTATATTTGATTTTTTCAGATTATTATCCCATCGATAAGTGTTCGAAATTTTCTCTGAAACTCACGTATGGCGGGACTGTACAGCTAGCTCCAACATCCTTAAGGGAATACGTCACACAACGACTTTTCTACTTTTGGAACTAAAAATCACACGTGTTATAAAGCAATGAATAAGGTTTTTTAAAAAGAATTTCTGATAATTTTTTCCCACATGGATTCCGAGATACATGAGCTTAAAATTGTGTCAATTAGCACGAGCTGCATATGGTGTCGGGTGAAAAGCAACATTCTTTTTAAAAAAAATAATAATTCCAGACTACTTTATTAGAATTTTTTTTCTAAAATAATATTAAAACATTATTACGGACGCATTAAAAAAATCAAATCGGGCTGTGCCCATAGATTATCGAAGGTATTACAAATTGAAGGAACTTCGAACCTGAATATGCCCCATTTTTGGATGCCCCATTTTGTCCCAACGATACATCCGGATTTTTAAACCCGTTTTGCCCCACGTACCACCATCGCCACCATCTCAAAGTTATTGGAGAATTGCGTTTTGTCCCATCATCCCGTTTTGCCCCGGTGTGCCATTTTGCCCCGCTCTCCCCTAGGTCTCAACCATTGCTAGCAATATGCCCTCCATCACCCCCACCATTAATAAAGGGCGATCTGCGACGTATTTCCAGAGCTGGGCAAACACCCTAAGTACTTGAAGTACGCATTAAAGTATCAAGCACTCGAAGTACTGAGCGCTAGGTAGTTCTTGAGTACTGACGTATTGAGCACTGGCAGAACTAAATTTTTGAAGTTATGGATAGTGGGCAGAGACTCAGTACTTGCTTCAATACGTACTTCAAGTACTTAGAGCATTTTGCCCAGCTCTGCGTATTTCCTTAAGGGGGAAAATGATATAACGAAAAAATGAGTTTAAAAAAATCTCTTCTCGAAAGCGAATTCACGGTAGAGTAAATATAGGTCTGTCCATATTCGCCACTTTTACCATGTATATTAATCGGACAAACGCGGAGATGCCGATTTGATGGGGGGAAACGAAATAACAAAAGAATGCGTCGATAAAAATCGTTTCCAAATCCGAATGAATGGATAGCAGCGATGAGCATCGAGCGGGCGGAGTACACTTATCTCCCGCTCGCCAGTAGCGAGAGTCAAGCTTAGTCGGACTGACGGTCAAATCCGCTGTTAGGTTAAGCTGCAAAAAGTGTCATTAAAGCTTGAAAAGCAGTGACGGAGTGGAAAAAAAAATTAAATGAAATATAAACAAAAAAACTTTTGAACTTTTTCCCCTTACGTACTGAAAGAATTCCGGCGAGAACTTCGTATGGGACGAGCTGGCAAACATTGACCAAGCGGGCTTGCAGTTTTTCGCGTTTGCATTAGCTACCGGCATCCGCGCAGGTTCTGGGTTTTCTTGCATACGGTAAACTATGAAATTAATATTCATTCCGCTTCTGACGCAGACTTTCATGTCATGTCTTGAGCTGGGATCAAAGTAAGTTGAAAGTTCTGTGATGAGCGGTAAAAATTATATTGGATATAAACTCTAAACGCAGTGAAGAAAAAAAAAATGAACTTTTCATATTGCTTTCTGATAAAAGTTTAAAATTAAATTTTCACATCTCTTTCTCCTAATGTTCCTTTATTCATAAAGCTTCTACGAGAAATCATTTTTTATATTTTTGGCTTCCTCGTAGAGGAAGCTTGGCGAATAAACGAACATTATGAGGAAAGCGATATGAAAATTTCAATTTTCAGTTTTTATGAAGAACCGATATGAAAATAAAGATGTTCAACTTTTAGGAGGAAACAACATAAAAATTTAACTCTTTTCAACGTTATCGTTGTGTTTGACTTTTATGCAAAACGGCTGGAAGATTCAGGTTCAGCGCAAAAAAAAACATGGATGTATGCGCCACTGAATTTTTTTTTTTTTTGCACTTTCGATTTTTCGTCAAGAAATCCAAATGATATGTCTTTATCTAGCTTTTTCAACCCCGTCATATATATATATTGGGTATATCACTTATAGAATTTTGAGCTCCAAGTGAACTTCCTCGCGCAAAGTTTGTACGATGCAAAATACAACCGTTATAACTTGATGAAATTTGGGCACATGCAGATATCTTCACGGTCATAAAAACAGAAGTGCCACAAACGGTAAAGTTAAGCTACCCACCAGAACTAAGGAAATACGTCGCAAATCATACAACTATGCGGGATGCGTGGGTTTTAACTCGCTCGCTCCCGTCGGAAATGGGAGCAAAAAGATTTTACCAAATATTTCCTAGATGCAAACTAGTATTTTACCTTCGTTTCACGAGTACGAAGGGGTTACGTTTTTCGGAACAAAATATATAATTAAATTGCCGAGATCTTTAGTAACATTACTTTTTCTTTTTATTTATATTATTTAGGATATGTTGATTATAGGAGTAGTATAAGGATCGTGATCGCGAACAAGTCTATGATAGGGATTATGCGACCCGCACAAGATGCTGGAAGGAAAAGAAATATTGTATTCCGCGAAACGAGAACTCTGGACTCTGAGGATAAAAAATTAATTATTTCGGATGTTAATTTTTACCATGTTTTTGTACTTTCTTGCATCTATGCATCCAATAAATATTATTATTATTAACCTCAATACCTGGATTTCCATCGGACCATCGTGGTTTAGGTAACACGCGGTACCCCGACCATCATCGTCGATTCCAAGGAAGCTCGGTGTAACAGAGCCGTTTTCGTTGTCGTAAATCCAATTGGTAGTCCCATTGAGCTCCAGTTGATTTAATCCATAGAGAGAACCGTTCGTCACGTACAATGTAAATTCCCAGTAGGTTTCGGTGAGAATTAACGGTCCCCTGGCGGTGGACAACAACGGCGTAGTTTCGTTCTTACGGGTCACGGTCACCGAAAACTCCGGCATGCCAACGTGAACGTTCATTTGAGATTCACCGTCTGTAATTTTTTTTTATCAATATCTTCACGATCGATACAAGGGAGAGAACGGAGTTAAATTTTTTTTTTTTTAACGTCCTCAACGTCGAACTAACGATCTTCGTAATAATTACCATGCTGAATGTTCACCGTTTTCCTGCCCAGATCGTCGGGCGTAATTCGCAGGAAGTTGTCCGTTTTTTCGTCAGCTTCGCGCTTTGCCCGACGGGGAACCGATCTTTCAAGAGGATTGACTCTTCCCTTCCGACCGATCGTCCCCCCAATTTTTAATATTATCTCGACGTGATTGGCGTCGACGTTATTCAGTTCGAGTGCCAGAGACTCCGCGTTTTTGCCTCCCGCTGGACTTAACGTTCTTCTCGGCGCGAGAACTTTGTTTTCTGAAAACGGGAAACTTGTGGAGTATCCCGAATGCTTGCCCAACTGACAGTTAAATCCTCGATACGGCGTTTAATTAACGAGCAACATCAAACTTCGTAAAGCTTGTATAATTGTAAACAAGAATCAGCATCACATGTTACGACGACGCGTTCAGGCGAACGATTCTCCCGTTCCGGAGTTGACGAGCCAAAGTTAATACTTACTTACGTTTAAGAGCGAAATACATAAATACTTGTTTACGTTTGAGAGCGAAAATCCTCGTCCACTCGTGTATTTTGCATGGCAAAAAGTGAAAAACACCGGGGAGCCTTTTCGCAGAAGACTTTTATTTTTTTTTTGAAGAAAAAACAACAAAGCCATTCCAATTACCCAGAAAAGAGTCGGTGTTTCTCTGTGTGTAACCGTGCCGAGCCGGCACAGAGTGGAAACAGAATTTCGTCTCGTCGTTCCAGCAGCATCCCACGTCCTGGCAACGGGCGTATGTGATGTTCGACCGTCCGGGAAAACACTCGACCCGATAACTCGATTTTATGTTACAAGTCGCGAACCACTCGTCCGGGTCGTTTTTCAGAACGAAGTACAGCGTGAGATACACAGCGGTCACCAGGATCGCGACAACCGCGATCACGGGAATGACGTATTTGAATATTGGCGACAGAAGTATGCGATCTTTGATGCTCGCTGCGTGTACGGAAAAGAAGAAAATAAATAAATAAATAAATGAAAATAATTGTTGGTTAGCGATCGGCAACCAAGAGAATTCCTTCGCAAGCAAACGAATTGGCCGAACCACGTATCTTCGGCAGACCAATCGGACAATTTAAAAAAGCCGCGGGTAATTTTATCCTTCGATTCGAGTAAGAGTCAAAATAGATTTATGAAAAATAGTCGGAGAATGTTTTTTCACCTGTTGTTGGGAATGTATATCGAAAAATTTTTATTGGAAACGTATACGTGTATATAATTTGTATGAAGGGGCTTGTCCGCCTTAAATAAATCAATAAGTAAATAAATAAATAAATAAATAAATAAATAAATAAATAAATAAATAAATAAATAAATAAATAAATAAATAAACAAACAAATAAATAAATAAATAAATAAATAAATAAATAAATAAATAAATAAATAAATAAATAAAAACCGAGAGATATGCGTTGTTGTGTATTTCGTCGATACCGATGGTTAGCTTATTTTTATTTTTTCACCCCTCCAGATGACGCAAAGAAAAATTCGTAACCTGTTTTAGTAACGGTGTGAAAATCATGGTTGATCCTCGACATGTCCGACGCGATCGGTCCTTCGTAGATACCTCGATTCATCTTTGACACCGGAGTATCGTTTGTCTCGGGATCGGTATTTCAATTAGGTCGACTGCTCTCGGTCACGGGAAACTAAAGGGTTCGGGTATCCCTTTCGATCACTGTTCTCGCTAGCCTGCAGCGCACTCGCACAGACCGCGTAATCGTACCGAGCCCTTTGTAAAGAGATCGCGAAACTTTTGAGCGCATGTTATCCGCACGCGAACTGAACAGCGACCAGTTCCGAGAGAGCCAGCTCACCTCGCGGTATCAAACGTTATCGGTTCAATGATTGCACGATTATCTTCGAGAGCGGATGACGTGCAGCTCGATGCAATCGTCGAGGTCGAACTAAAGATACCGTATCGACTAGAGTATCTACCGATTTATCTCTCTCGAACGATCGAATTCGCTGCGCATTTCAATTGGTCCCTGCGTATATTCGATACACTCGAGGAGTAGAGAAGAGCGGGGCAAAATGGGACTGTGGGACGAAACGCATTCTTTTCAATAATTTTTGGACAGTGGGACAAAAAATTCGGATATATCGAGAAGGCAAAATGGAAAATTAAAAAATTATTGGAAAATTGCGTTTTGCCCCACTTTCCCCTACAAATAACATTGGGGGTTGAAAGAGCAATTAACTTTTTTTTTTGCTTCTGTTGGGAGGAGAAAATGTAATGAATCGTAAAGATCCATACACTAGGGCCTCGATTTGTGCGAATATCGATCGACGCAGTAAGCTACTTGCCATGCTAGACAGTTAGTATGGACATGCGCTGCCTCGATTTTCGTGGGTGTCAGCGGTAGCCGGTTCCGCCGCTGTTCATGAAGTCGAGGACCTAGTGTATTTTATTCTGACGATAAATCAATACAATTGCGATAGTGAATCGCTGTGGGTGGATTCTAAGTGCAGGGTGTCTCATCGGTGTTTATCAGCAGCAATTTGTAGGATTCGTAGTCCTCGGTCGGGACGACTCGTCCGGTGATCGACGCGTATTTACTTAGGCATCTTTGTTTGCATAGGATCTACCGATTGATGTCTCTTGGACGATCGAATTCGCTGCGCGATTCAATTTGTCTCTGCGTATATTCGATGCACTCGAGGAGTAAAAATAACATTGGGGGGTTTAAAAGTAAATAAAATATTTTTTGCGTGGCTGACGGACTGCGGTCGATGGTCAATTGGCAATATGCAAATGGGTGAAAAGAGAAAAGTTTGTTAGATATAAAAAAAAAAATGGTTACATGTTATGTATTGTTAATAAACTCACTACTACGACTACTATTTTTTGCTTATAATGATGGTCAAAAATGCCATGTCTCGTGAGGATTAACATTTTATTCTGAAGAGAAAATCAATACAATTGCGATAGTGAATCGTTGTGGGTGAATTATAAGTGCAGGCTTTTCCATCGGTGTTTATCGCTGGCAATTCATAGGATTCGTAGTCCTCGATCAGGACGACTAGTCCGGTGATTGACGCGTATTTAATTGGGCATCTTTGATTGAGAGAAAAAAAAAGAAGATTTATCGTTACGCTGACTTTCCATGAGGATTTTATGAGATTTCGCGCTCTGTCGGCGACGATGAAGCTATAATATATCTTACCGGCGGCATCGGCGGCATTGGTGGCTGCTATAAGAGAAACAAAAATTATGTATTAATAACACGCGATCTTCGTTGACAATCTTTTCTACTCGGAGAAAGGATTTGTTTGATTTACAAAAAAAAAAAATGAACACTCATTATTGCCAAAATAATTAAAAAATGTTTTCAATAAAAAAAAATCCCTTGTCCAAGCGCTGGAACCGTGTTTTACTTTGCGCAGGAATGAAAATATCTTACCGGTGGCATCGGCATCTTGAATTAAGAGAAATTAAAGAAATCATCGATTAATATGGGTGGATATTCGATCTCGATGTTTCTTAACCGCACTTTTTCTTGTTTGTAACTAAATGTGTCACCTCTGGGTTCGGCATTTGTGCTGAGCGTTTGCCTCTCACTGGTATCATTTGCTGCATCATATCAACCGCGGTCTTCGTCATGTCAGGTATCATGGCCGGGAAACCTCCGAAATTCATCGATCCCCCAAATCCTCCACTTATGCCCGCCATGGCCTGCCCGTCGGGCATTGGTGCCGCGTTCGGTACTTGTCGAACCATCTGGACACGTTTTCAAATGCATAGAAATACAGACTTTCGAATACTTTGCCGAAGCTCGAGGACCGGATATCGAACAATCAATAGCTTTCGATCTTTACCTCAAACACCGCGGTCATATTTCCTACCAATTACACACCGTTCTACATATTAAATTGTTCAGCCAACATGTTTTTTTTTAATTGGTCGATAATAAAAAAAAAAAAAAAAAAATTGTCCAAACGTGTATGAAAAATAGATCATTTTTAGGGCAGTGAATAAGAAATATGCTCGCTGGTATGGTGTATAAAATCGTGATTATCCTCACCCTGCTGTGCTCCATTTTTTGCGGAGGTGGACCCGGAGGACCATCCGGTGGTCCGCCGGGTGGTCCGCCCGGTGGTCCGCCCGGTGGTCCATCAGCTAGAAGCGACCGACCCTCAACAAGCTGCAAATTTTTTTAGTCACAACACAATTAGATTATTTTTTATTGTCCAGTGGAATGAAAAATTGTATGCTCGTACGCGGTTGATTGGTCGGGAGCGTGTTACGAAAAGGATTAATCGAGCGCTTACCACAGCTGCGCAGAGGCAGGCAGCAACGACGAACTTCAACATCTCGCGGGGTTCTGCTAATCACTGGACACTTCGCTAAAATGAGCTTGCCTTTCCGTTCTCGGCTCGTTATATTTATACCCGATGACTGGATGGACATCAAATGTACGTAATATTTCGTGACCGATTTGAAGCATCCGCAAAAAAAAAAAAGGAAAACAGGTTACGTTTTTCCACGCTGTTCCCTGCTAAACCGGAAGTGATCAAATGTCGCTCGAGATTCTCATCGTTTCGCGGACATGGCCGGTTGCATGCCTCTCGAGATAAGCATCGGATTTCAATCAATTATCTTGGTTAATGACACTTTGCCATTATTACGAAGATCCATCATTAAGTGGCTTCTTCTCGTTGTACAGATTATTCTCGTCAAGCGGTCTTTCGGTAAATGCGACCATACTGTGGATCTTCGAAGGATTGTGGAAACGTTGAGATGATAAATGAAAATACGATTAAAGACGACGGCGAACAACAACAAGAAAAGCCAGTGGATCGTAACAAATACGAGAGTACACAAGCGAGACGTAACGAGAGGTACGATTTTATGTTATTAAATTAATTGGGATTCCAATTAGCGACGCTGTAATTGTAACAAAAATACGCGTTGTGGGCGTTGGAGTCACCGAAGAAAATTACATTTGTCGGTTTGCACAGAGGCGTATACATATATAGTATATATATATAGACGAAACATCGATATTTTTGAAGCGTGTATTTACACGCTTCATAAATATCGATGTTTCGTAATCATTTTATTGCGCCGCAAATTGTACAGCGTTTTATCATTTACGCTGACCCTTATTGGTCGTCCTTTTTTTCGCATTATCGGACATGATTGATGGATTAGTTGTACGATGCATTCAGAGGGGCACTCAGGTGGATCGTCCGCGAAGTCGCTCGCAGGTTTATGGGCTACGATGAATCTTCGATGGGACGACATAATTAATGATAGCCGCAGATATATAATGATGTATACAAAATGTATTTACTCCGTACAGAGTGAGAAAACAAATTATCATAATTTGTTATACAAGCGATCGATCGATAGATTGAGAGAGCAACAAGCTTGGGTGTTTGCGCGGATATCGACTCTTACTACTTGACAGCGATACAGCAGATCTATCGCAACAGAATCACAATTCCATAGTTATTTCATAGTTATCATAGCTTGTTACACAAGTGATCGATACATTGAGGGAGCAATAAGCTTCGGTGTTTGCATGGATATCGACCCTTACTACTTGGCAACGAAACCGCAGCTCTATAGCAACAGAATCATAGTTTCGTTAGTTCATATTCTTATACAAGCGATCGATAAATTGAGAGAACAACATGCTTGGCTGTTTGTACGAATATCGGCCGTTACTACTTGGCGGCGATGCAGCAGTGCTATCGCAACAGAATAATAGTTTCATTGTTAGTTATCATAATTTTTTATACAAGCGAACGATAAATTAAAAAAACAAGCGTGGGTGTTTGCACGGATATCGACCGTTACTACTTGGCTGCGATGCAGCAGTTCCATCGCAACGGTATAATAGTTTCATAGTTAGTTATCATAGTTTGTTATACAAGCGATAGATAAATTAAGAGAGCAATTGGCTTGGGTGTTGGCACGGATATCGACCGTTACTACTTGGCAGCGATACAGCAGTTCTATCGCAACAGAATAATAGTTTCATCGTTAGTTATCATAATTTCTTATACAAGCGAACGATAAATTGAAAAAACAAGCGTGGGTGTTTGCACGGATATCGACCGTTACCACTTATCCAGCGATGCGGCAGGTCTATCGGCAACAGAATTATTTCCGAAAACTATCATTAGAAAGAACGATTGCGGTTGCGAATCATGAAACTTAGCCAGTCGACACGACAGAACCCTCGAGTAAGTTGTGACCCGCACTTTTCGTTTCAAAATACTGCACAACATTGCGCAATATTATTTTCTCCTCGCGGCCGCACGTTACAGATATAAAAAAACGTTTGTCTCGCTAGTCTTTGGTGATGGTCGCTGTCTGTGCGTACGCCGTTCGGAGTTTCTACCGCATAATCGACATTCACGAATAAAAAATACAGTGATAAACCGTAAATTCATTATCGTCTCGTAACCAAGGGAGAATTGAATCGAGATAAACGAGAGCAAGCGTGTAGCATCGTCGACTAAAACCCGTACGTAAGCACAACAAGAGGGCTAACCTCAAAGTCTCGTTCCGAGCGTGTCGGATCCACGTTTTTTCGCCGACAGGTCGTCAACGACTCGTTAAAGATCAACCTGTTCGTAATTTGATTAAAAAAAAAAAAGAAATCATAAGTAGCGGTCAACGTCTGTATGAAAACGGTGATGCTGTGCGGGTCGCGGGCGATGCCAATCGAAAGACAATTGAAATTAGTTTTCGACGAACTCTACCCGCTCTGGAAACAAAACAAAGCGAAATAGCCTTTGCTGTCGGTCCTCTAGAATTTCCGTTGCAAAAATCATCCCCCCCTCCCCCTCACCCCTTTTCCCCGCTTTTCCATTAATTTCCATTAATTTCGACTGTTTCGGGTGCAGTGCCTTAGCCACAATAATTTTTTTTATCAAGAGCAATATAACGCGACAAACGAATCTCTTCCAACCCTGCATAAACCTTGTGAATATCTGCGAATACCTGCGAATACCCGCAAACACCTCCTAATATCTGCACAGATCTACGAAAATCTACGAAGAACTACGAATACCTGCGAAGACCTGCGAATACCTGCAAAGACCTGCGAATCCCTGCAAAGCCCTACGAATACCCGTGAAGACCTGCGAACACCTGTGAATACTTGCTAAGACCTTTCGCCGACTGATCTCCCTAGCCCGAAGATAACTCGGCTCTCGCGCAAAGCCATCGAAAATCCTGTAAAAATACAAAATAAAAAAAATGAGGCTCGTGACTCACGAGAAGCTCGCCGAGCTCCAGCAGGATCCGTCGCGAGTCAGGAACATATGCATACTAGCTCACGTGGACCACGGAAAGACGACTCTGGCCGATTCACTCGTGGCGAGCAACGGAATAATATCGAGCAAGCTAGCCGGCAAGCTTCGCTATCTGGACAGTCGTCCGGACGAGCAGCGCAGAGGCATAACGATGAAGTCGAGCTCGATATCCCTCTACCACGCGGACGAGTCGCGAGAGACGCTGATAAATCTCATAGATTCGCCGGGCCACGTGGACTTCGCTTCGGAGGTGTCGACCGCGGTGAGGCTGTGCGACGGAGCGCTGGTCGTCGTCGACGTGGTGGAGGGCGTCTGCCCTCAGACTCGCGGAGCTCTCTCGATGTCGTACGTCGAGGGTCTCAAACCCGTGCTGGTCCTCAACAAAATCGACAGGCTCATCACGGAGATGAAACTTTCGCCGCTGGACGCGTATGTTCATCTGACGCAGGTGCTGGAGCAGGTCAACGCAGTGATGGGCGAGCTCTTCGCCAGCGATATAATGGAGCGCGAGGAGCGCGAGGAAACCGTCCAGAACGAAGCGTCGGGCCTTACGGAGAGACCGCTGACGGATTGGCAGTCGGCGCTGGAGGAGATGGACGATTCGAACTTGTATTTTTCGCCGGAGCACGGAAACGTCCTCTTCGCGAGCGCCGTCGACGGCTGGGGCTTCGGAGTAAAGGAGTTCGCGCGTATATACGCCGAGAGGCTGGGCTTCAGCGAGCGAGTTCTGTCGAAGACCCTATGGGGAGATTACTACATGAACGTGAAGGCGAAGCGGATAATGAAGGGTGCTCAGGAGAGGGCCAAGAAGCCACTCTTCGTTTCCCTCATACTCGAGAATCTCTGGGCGCTGTACGACGCTGTTCTCACGAGAAAGGATCGCGAGAGGATAAACAGCATGGTAGAGAAGATCAACGTTAAACTGACGACCCGCGATCTCCGCGAGACCGACCCGAAGGTCCAGCTCCAGGTGATATCGTCGCACTGGTTGCCACTCGCCAGGGCTTGTCTCAACACGGTGTGCGACAAAGTGCCGACACCGAGGAACCTCACCGAGGACAAGATCGAGAGGCTCATGAGCGGTAGCGCAGAATTCTCTAGCTTATCGCCAGAGACGAGAGAACTTAAACGGGCATTCATGGCCTGCGACTCGTCCGACGAATCGCCGATAATAGCTTTCGTCTCGAAGATGTTCACGGCGGAGAGAAAATCATTGCCGGAGAACAGGACGAAGCCACTCACGCAGGAGGAGCTCAAGCAGCGGAGGGAGATTGCTCGGCAGAGACACGCAGCGAGACTGGCGAGGGAGCATTTAATGGAGAGTAATAGCGTCGTAACGGCGGAAAGCACATCGCCGCTCGATGAAGAAGTTTCGTCCCGAGGGTCGCCGGAGGGGGAGAATGACGAGCCTTCGGATAATGTTTTGATAGCATTCGCGAGGGTGTACTCGGGAACTATCAGGGAGGGAAGCGATTTGTTCGTTCTCGGTCCCAAGCACGATCCCAGAGAGGTTTTGGAGAAACAAAAAAGCGGCGAGTGCGTCGAGCCTCCTTCGTCCCTGAGGGATTTGGCGCCCGGCTGGCACGTGACGAGATTTCGCGTTACGAAGCTTTATATCCTCATGGGACGCGAATTGGAGGCGATCGATAGAGTGCCGGCCGGCAATGTGGTGGGTATCGGTGGCTTGGAGGATCACGTCTTAAAAACAGCTACACTCTCGACAACGATGGCATGTCCTTCTTTTTCAGAGCTTACCTCGCTGGCGGTGCCGATACTGAGAGTCGCCCTGGAACCGAAGCATCCGAACGATCTCCAGAAACTCATAGGCGGATTGAAGCTGCTCAATCAGGCGGACGCGTGCGCAACTATGCACATACAAGAAACCGGCGAGATCGTTCTCAACACGGCGGGCGAAGTTCATCTCGAGAGGTGCTTGGAAGATTTGAAATTGCGATACGCCAAAGTCGAGATAAACGTGTCGGAGCCGATAGTCTCATTTCGGGAGACCGTCGTACCGCCGCCCACCGTCGACATGGTGAACGAGGCCATCGAGAAGAGGGCCGAGGAAATCACCCTCGAAACGTGGACGGCGAATCGTCAATGCTGCTTCGAGATCGACGCGAAACCCCTGCCGGACGCGGTTACCAAGCTCTTGGAAAATAACGCCGAGCTCATAAAACAATTGCACTGGGAACGCTTCGGCAGGGAAACGGCGGAGGACGACAACGCCGATGCGCCGAAGATCGGCACCGACGAGAGTTCGACGACCGACAAGAGGAAGCAAAGAGCCGCTGAAACTTTCGTAAACGAGCTCAGGAACTCCTTCAAGGAAGCCGGATGGGACGACGTTGTGGGGAGGATATGGTCCTTCGGTCCGAGAAAATGCGGACCGAACATAATGCTCAACGATACGGATTATCAGAGAAAAGCGTTTTGGGAGCGACAGGAAAAATCTTCGGACCCGCGCGCCGCTTACGACAGCAGTATGGTGAACGGTTTTCAATTGGCGACGCTGGCCGGACCGCTATGCGAAGAGCCGATGGTGGGTGTGTGCTTTGTGCTCAAGAAATGGAAGATTATCGAGGATTCCGGAGAGGCAGGGAGTCACAGTAACGCTCATCTGGGCGGTCAATTGATGTCGGCGTGCAAAGAGGCTTGCCGGAGAGCTTTCAATCAACGAAGACCTCGTCTGGTGACGCCGATGTACACCTGCAGCGTCCTCGTCAACTCTGATGTCCTCGGTGAGTCAACAAAAAAACGTATAACATTCTTAGCTCATCTCCGAAGCGCGCGAGATTTTTTTTTTTTTTTTTTTTTTTCTTGTGACGAAATTAGATCGCAAGTCGTGGAAATTCACATCCTTGGGGTGGAAAGAGATAGAAATGATATTCTCGCGAATTAAACTGCGCGTCCTCGTCTCATAAAGGAGTGCCGTAGATAAATAAATCTTGCATCTTTCGCGAGGCTTCTTGAGCTCGGGCGACGTAATAAAAAAAAAAAAAAGAAAATTCGCCCTTGACCCCTCCGAGGGCGCTCGGAGAATCTTGAGGCCAATTTGGCCTTGACCGCTCCGACAAACTTCGCGATGCAATATTGCTTCGCGTCCGATAGATAAAACCCATTTTTATACGACGAGTGATTTTACATCGGATGAACGTAAAGATCGTTTTTTTATCTCTTTATTATTCCATATCTCAATGACGCTATTGTTATTTACAAGGTAAAATTATCTTTCAGAAATATGTATATTGTTTCAACTCGTGGGGTGGTTTTTTTTTACGGAGTAACTATCTCGTTCTTAAATTGAAAATTAAATTACTTCGGGTTGTTAATATTAGCTAAAGTAGTTTGGGTTTTTGGATTAACATTTTTTTTGTTTTCTAACAGTGACGAATAGATGAGAGAACACGACTTGCGATGCAAAATTTCGTCTCGACAATCGACTAAGTAATGAGATTGAAACTAGCGTCGGCTTTACAAAGGAGTCTACATTTTACGCTCTCGTCGATGGACTCTCGACGTCGCCCACCAAAGCCCCCGACAAATCCGCACTCTGGCCGGTTTGATATATAAATGCAACGGGACGAAGAATATATAGGTATAAAGCGCGAGTTTGCTTTTGCGTTGCACACCGTTCGAACCGGGAGCGTGTTTGACACGAACGATTTGCCGAGACAACCCCAGAGGCGAGGGACATTTTAGCATAAAATAATTTCACGTCAGCCGTGAGTTGGGTTGGGCGGATCGTCCGTCGAGAGGACAGAAAAAAAAAAGAACATGAAAAACAAAGAAAAGAAAAGAAAGAAACATCTCTTTTTTTCGTTTACGTGTACAGGTACGCGCGATAAAATTGGGCTACAATCGTGTCTAAACTTTCGGTAGATTAGGTCTAAGAGTATTGAATAAATATTATAAATAAGACGAGGGGAAAGGGAAAATGAGAAGATAACGAAAGACAAAAACAAAAATGAAGAACGAAAGAGAAAAAAAAAAAAGAAGTGGACGCGAAAATAAATTATTGTGCATTCTCGTCGGTGGAATTGGCTCGAACGTTGGCAGCAGAGTCCCGACTCGATGAAGCTCAGTCCCATGATGCCGTTTTCATCAGCTGCGGCACTCTGTGCCACGGGAAGGCAGGCTTTTTCTCTTTATCGTCGCTAGCAGCCTCGAGACCTGAAACGTTATAAATCGTTTTGTTAAAATCTGATTCAGACTTCGCGACGGGCTTGGTTGGTAGCAAAAACTTTCATTGATTTTTTTTCACTGGCGCTAGCCATTTCCGGTTAAAAGCAAATTCTCGCATGACGCGAATATCGAATTGAGCTTCGTGCATAAAATTGTTTCTGACGGACCGGGGACCAGCATCGTCGACAAAAATTAATTACAGTTTTTATTACCGACCGTGGTATTTCAGATGCTCTTAAAACAATTCGTCCTCGCGTCTTGCGTGGCCAAATAATTTAAGTTTCCGTCCACGTGGGGATTTTAACAGCATCGGAATAGCAGGCAATACCGGGAAATTATTTGTAGTGATTGCGAGCGGCAACGCCGCTGCGACGCAATTATCTCGAAGTGATTTAATTGCCCCCCCTTATTTATACATCGACCGCCGCTGTGTTTATCCCTCCGGCGTTCCGGAAGTGATACGATAAGGATAATATCCGAGTTGTGATCTCTCGCGTTCTATTATTCGTAACCATCACCTGGACGGCTACGAACCTGCTTAGTTATCGTGGCGTGGGAATTCAGCCAGATGGCAAATTCACGTAAGCAATTGAAGCGAATTACAACGAAAGTCTGATCCGATTTTCAGTTAAATGTTGAAGCTCCTTCGAGGATTGTGTCGTGCGAACAATCAAGTAGAGTTTCTCGCGCACAATCGCGTTTGGAACGAACGACGGAAAACTCACCCAATAGATTACGCGCATGGCGCAGAGGACGTCCCCTTCGGTTACCCTGTACGCACATCATTCCGTAAACTCGTATGCCCGGAACGCTGGCGTACGTCGGCTGATCGTGACTCATCGGTCCCTCTGCGGAATAAAAATATAATGTGAAGAATAATTCGATGAATAAAAATGAATTTAGATAAGAGGTCTTAGAATTGGCCCAGAATGGCCCAAAGTTGAAGAGATACACTGAGGAAAAGAAATTGTTGAATTGAGCAAATGCGCGGTGACATACGTTCAAAGGTGTATTCGGTTGGTATAACAAAAATGTTTATTTCAATCGACAAATTTTGAATAAATTCAAGCAAATAATCGTTTAAGGTAGTCCTAGCGGACAGCCTGAGCCCACATGAGTTCAGAGAGAATTGAGAGAGAATTGCGAACACTTCTCGACGGGATAAAAATTCGAAAAAAATCAAGCATATGGAAGGTGCTGAAAATATTGATTTTACATAATAATAACTCCAAAATATTATTAACAAATGCATAAAAAAAAAATTGTTCAACAAATTCACCGGCAACTTAACTTTTTGTTCATATAAAAACAATTTGTTAATCTTTTTGAATACGTATGAATTTTTTCAGAATTTTATCTAATTTTTAAAAATCACGTTTTTTTATTAACTAAAAACGCAATTTTCAAAAATTAGACAAAATTCTGAAAAAATTCATACGTATTCAAAAAGATGAACTTATTGTTTTTATATGAACAAAAAGTTAAGTTGCCGGAAGATTTGTTGAACAATTTTTTTTTCATTCATTTGTTAATAACATTTTGGAATTATTATTATGCAAAATCAATCTTTTCAGTACCTTCCATATGGTTGATTTTTTTTCAGATTTTTATCTCATCGCGAAGTATTCGCAATTCCACTCTCAATTCGCTCTGAACTCACGTGGGCTCAGGCTGTCCGCAAGGACTACCTTAACAAAACCATGCTTTGTTTGTACCAAACAAATAACAGCTTTGAACGTATGTCACCACGACTTTTGGTTAATCCAACCATTTTTTTTCTCATTGTAAGGTAGAACAGGGCAAAATTGACTGTTTTTTGCTTCTTCATAGAGGAAGCTTTATTTTCATGAAAAAAAAAATCGGTATTTAATGAAAACGTGTTCAGAATGTTCCAAAACATCGGCAAATCATATTCAGCAAAAATTTCTGTGTGTGTGTCTCAGACCCGAGCAATTGAAACTCTTATAATTTGAGAACGGCTTGAGTTATCAAGCTGAAATTTCTAAGTCAGGTGGAAGGGTCAATCTTCAATGTGTGGCTAAATTTTAGCAAAATGCTTTTAGTCATTAAAATTTCAAGCGGTTTTGAACTTTGCTAAAAAAAAGTCTGTGCACACGCTGTTACAATTTTTTAGCTATCGGGCGAAAAAGTTGTACGCCAAGGGACTATTATCGACCGGTAATTCCTATTTAATTTTGCGAGCATCGATCGACTCGTTTCAATGTTATGATTTTTTGAATTTTTTTTGAATCTTATGAAAAATTTGTATTTTCCTTTCTAACCCCCAGTTTCCGTATCAAATATTGAGCTAAGAGTAGAATGAGTCGCATAATCGAGATCGGTGGGGAAAAAATACATCAGACATGGCCCCGAACCGACGAATAACTACAATTTTTATGGAGAATTTTTGTAGTGAATATTGCAAAAGTTAGGGATATTTTTTAATTTTCAAACACATGTTTGACTAAAAACCAACGAATTTTGCATAATATAACAAAAATTGAGAAATGTAATCGCGATTATTCTCTTTTGCCGACAAAACTTCTGTGAGAACGCTAAATAATCACAGAAAATGATGTTTCATAGAAGTTTTGCATAGAAAAGTCGATTAGATGAGAAAGCTTTGTGCAATTTCCGATTTTCACGATTTTTAATACACTTTTGCGAGACAAATTTGTTTATTTTTCTGTCTGTGTTTGTTCGTCTCAGGAGACCCTCTTTATGATTTACATATGACCCACTCACCGAGTATGTTCGTATCCGGACATCGGCATATCACGAGATAATGAGATTTTCCTGTTCTAACGTTCTGCAACGCGAGCAAGGACCAGTCACGCGGCGCTCTGCACTCTCGCATCTCGGCTACGGGCTCGCATGTTTTTACCAGTGTCAGAGCCTGAAATAATAATAAAAATAAATATATAGATCGATATTTGTTATTTTTATTGAAAAAAAAAAAACATAAAATATCAATTATTTACCGTTTATAACAAATTGTCATAATATTATATTGATTCTAATTTTAATATGTATTTCTATTGAACGTCGTATTATCTCCTAAAGACCATTTATATGTACAAAAGCGCAATGCCCGTTGATTAATAAATAATAATAATAAACAATAATATTGGGCCAGCTTTGTGCGAAGCTCCGTCGAGAACGGACACGTTTACGAATCTCTTTGCGAGTAAAAAAACAGTACTTATAATGAATGGCGAAAAGAATCGTGGACAGTGAAATCCATCGCCGAAATGGAAGTCGTAGAGTCAGACTGGGATAATCCGCAGACTGACCACCCCTCCCCTACCAGAGACATTTATGCGCTTTGTGGACACGAACGAAGGGCTTTACCTATTCAGCAAGCATTTTCGCACCCAGAAAAAAAATTTATTTGACGGCCACCGTTTATTTGGTTTAAGTAAAATATTTATTTGATTCAAATAAATATTTTATTTTTATTAAGTAAATAGTTACTTAATTGAAATAAATATTTATTTAAATCAAATAAATATTTTACTTAAACCAAATGAACAGTGGCCGTCAAATAAATTTTTTTTCTGGGTGCGAGCGGCGCCGAAGACTCCTCTTCCGCCACTTCCGTAACTATGCTTCGAATGTGCGCAATTCACACACACTACTGAAAACTGTCATTACAACATTCAGTGCAGCAAATGCGAAGTGTCACACGTGTCACACGTAAAATACTTAGGTATAAGCATCGATAATAAGCTTAATTTTGATCATCACTGACAATAATGCAAGAACAAAACCGCACAAAGAGCCTCACGAAACTGAATTGAACGGAATAATATTCCAAAAGAATCACCTGCCTCGATTAGCCGGCGAATCGGTGATAAATGGACCGGGCCATGTTCACCACTCTCGCCCAATATTTTAGCGCAATGGCGCCTCGCTAATTATTCCATCGCGATTTAATTCGGCGGAAGGTCTTCCAGGAATACGCATGGCTGTTCCGGATTAATTGTTTTGTTCGCATCGGATTTCACCGTTCGGATTAACCTGTTTGTTCATCTCTTTTTATTTATTATTATTTTTTTTTTTTTAATCCACTTCGTCCCGTACCGTCAATGGCGTGTTCATCGATATCGGCGGGGTATTGTCGCGAGGGAGCCCTTCGGAGCACCATCGACGAGTGCGTTCAATTCATTATTCTCCGAACCGGCTCATATATAAATATCGTCAATCGCTCGTGGCAATTTCCGAACTCTCGAAAACGGTCAGTCCGACGGAAGCCTAAGAGCGAAGGAGACCATTTTTTTTTTTTTGCGTTCACGGCAGAAATACCGAGAGTTCCGACCAACTACTCCGTACCGAGATCGGTCGTCGCTCGGGGGCGGTGCCAAGTTTGAGAGCTGCTTCGCACGGTTTCCGGGAAGCTCGGATGTGTTATGATACGAGAAAATTGGCGTACAGTCTCCTCCTCACCGGAGTGCTCGAAACTTCACTTTGCGCGACCCTCCTGGGCACCTAACTCGGGCGTAGTAACAAACTCACTCGAGAGGAGGATAAACTCACACGGCAACTCGAGTGTGAAAGCGGCAATGGCAATTGCGCGAGAGTGGGTAGGAAGGGGTCCAAACTCTCCTTTAAGAGCGGGAAACTTTCGTACAAACACGCCCTCGCTGTTATCGTTACCAAGCGTCTATGGCCCCGGGCCGAAATTTCTTCGTGCTCGTTATTCGAGTTTTCGCAGGATAGATCGTAGGTAAGGGGTTTCTCGTAATAAACGTCGGAGAAGCGTAAAACGCTGCAGCTCGTCGAGCGTTGAGAGGAACAACGAATAAATGGAATTAGCAAGTTTGGAGCTTTATCCAAAGTTGCTATGCAGTCAGATCGTGGCGGCGAAGTCTCATGTCCGAAAACTATTCCGGTTTTCTCGGCACAATTTTGCGTACCCTAATTCGACGTCATTTCACTGCTCGACTGTTGAGCGGACGTAAATAGTTTTTGTGTCGCTCAGAAATATTAAGGTAGTCCTTGCGGACAGCCTGAGCCCACGTGAGTTCAGAGCGAATTGAGAGTGGAATTGCGAATATTTCGCGATGAGATAAAAATCTGAAAAAAAATCAACCATATGGAAGGTACTGAAAAGATTGATTTTGCATAATAATAATTCCAAAATGTTATTAACAAATGAATGAAAAAAAAATTGTTCAACAAATCTTCCGGCAACTTAACTTTTTGTTCATATAAAAACAATAAGTTAATATTTTTGAATACGTATGAATTTTTTTAGAATTTTGTCTAATTTTTGAAAATTGCGTTTTTAGTTAATAAAAAAGCGTGATTTTCAAAAATTAGATAAAATTCTGAAAAAATGCATACGTATTCAAAAAGATTAACAAATTGTTTTTATATGAACAAAAAGTTAAGTTGCCGGGGAATTTGTTGAAGAATTTTTTTTTTATGCATTTGTTAATAATATTTTGGAGTTATTATTATGTAAAATCAATCTTTTCAGCACCTTCCATATGCTTGATTTTTTTCGAATTTTTATCCCATCGAGAAGTGTTCGCAATTCTCTCTCAATTCTCTCTGAACTCATGTGGGCTCAGGCTGTCCGCTAGGACTACCTTAACGCCATGTGAAATACTCTCTCGTGGTATCTCTCTCACTCCACTCCGAGCGCCAATAACTGTATCTCTCTGACTCTCGTGGCTCGGTCATGTGACTTTCACCTGCTCTTAACTGATTTTATTTAATTATTTATTTATTTATTTATTTACGGGATGAACCCTTTTACTACATACAATAATAAAAAAACATCAGTAAATTGGTAAATTATGAAAGTATCTCTACAATTAGAATAATATCACCAGTTCGCATCTTAATATAAAACTAGACGAAATATATTTCATTAGTTCATTTTAACATTAATAATCAACACATCGGTTATTTATCTTTGGTTATTTTGGGAAAGTCACTCGGAGATGTGTATTTATATCATGAAGTATACAAAAATGGATAAGTGTTGGGTTACCGACAGAGTCCCTACAGACTCAAAATTGAATATTACCGCCACTCTTTATGCGAAGTGAGTAAATGATTATCGACCCTATCAATGAAAACTCCAAGGAGATACATTCATCGATCGCTTCAAGCGACGCCACACCCAGAAAAAAAAATTATTTGACGGCCACCGTTCATTGGGTTTAAGTAAAATATTTATTTGATTTTAATAAATATTTATTTCATTTAAGTAACTATTTACTTGAATAAAATAAATATTTATTTAAATAAAATAAATATTTTACTTAAACCAAATAAACGGTGGCCGTCAAATAAATTTTTTTTTCTGGGTGCAAGCCTGCACTGTACGAAATCTGCGGTGTTAAAAAAAACTGGTGTTAGGATTGACACCACTGCGCAGTTAAAAGTACACCCGGCCATGTGGTGAAACTGGTAACGCGGGGCACTATGCTAATTCCCAACACCAAATTATACGATGAGCCACGATGCCATTTAATGGTGATATTTTCTTAGACGTAAACTCAATTCCGTAACAGCTAATAGCATCTCTAAGAAGTGGTGCATTTAACCAGAACTTTAAGCTTCAAATATGCATTTAACGGTGTCAAATATGCACTGAACGTTGTCTTAAGTCGAGTAGTGTCCCCTTATCTCATTTTTGATTTTTTCAATTTGAAACTCATCTTCGAAATCGATGACCTTAAAATCTCCCAAATATTAAATTTCAAGTATTCAATCGTGAAATTTCAAAATTTCAATCGTGCTTAAGGAAAAACGGATACTTTACAGAGCTGATAATCATCATCTAATTGAATGTCAATTGTAGATTCTAAGAAACAAAAATGATGACGAATCTTTTTAATCGTACAATAAACGAATATACGAGTGCATATTAATGCCGTGTAATTATTATCTGAATGACAGTAACGTCTCACCGATAATGTCCGAAGTAGCTTATACAGAATTTGAATAACAACAATTCCCAAGTAAGCAATAGCATAGTCGGTAGCATATTAGGTAGTACACATAGGTAGGTAGGAGTAAGCATTAAGGAGGTAGTTCCATAGTTCATAGGAATCCCATCTCAGGCAATTCACCATCATAGATATTCATGATCATAGACTTTTTCTTATTGATATTTTTTTTTCATTTATAATTATTATGATGTACCACGTAGTTACGTTGTTAGGCAGTTATGAGTGTCGATTCATTGTCAGTTACGAATCATTATGTTACCAATTATGTAAAAACTTTTATACCCACTTCAAGCGTTTGCAATATTTTTACTCATTTAGGGGTAAGGTTCGGTGTTGCTATACACCCAAAAAAAAGTTTATTCCAATCAAAGAAAATTTATTCCGGTCGAAGAAAAATGTTTATTTTGTTCATAACCTGATAGAGCATTGATTAAATTCTAATATATTTATTTGTCTGATAGTATTATTCTTTTTATTGACGTGTTTACGACTCTATAATGCGCCTTGCCGGATAATAGGCGTGTTTTGTCCTGATGCCAAATATATAATTTCTTTGGCGCGAATAAATATCTATTCATAATCGTATTTTCAATGATTCGATTTCTTTGTGTCGAATAAACATTTATTTTGAAGTACAAATCAATAAATAGTCACATCGAATAAATTTTTTTATTGAAAGTAAAGAAAACCTTTATTTGAATCTAATAAAGATTTTGTTAAGGCAACGAAACATTTCTTTTATCTTAATAAACGTCATTTGAAGATCGAAATTTATTTGATTTGAATAAATCTTTTTATCTGGGTGTACACCGTGTTAAAGCGATTTTGAATTTAATACCGCACCGCCTAATCCACGCCCGGTCGGTAACGAAGACTAACTATTGTTTTACACTCGAACCGTTTTCTGTTATAAAAAGCGAAGTCTTGCATAGAGCCGCTATAAATTCATGCTCATCCAAGAATTTTCATTCTTTCGAGTTTAAATTATCAACACTGTCGAAGAGCGGGCTTTCTTCCGCTTCACCGTCTCTTCTTATTTTAATTTTTTCACTGAAACTGTACAAGCTATAAGAAAATCCCAAGCATCCAGGCGCTTCGAGGAATCTGCTCCACTTAGGATCTGCAGCGGAGACGAAAACGATAAGACAAAAAAATAAATAAAAATAGAAAGTAGAGCTGAAGGAAGGCCGTGTCTAGATGCGAGTGCACACCGAGCTCTCTCGTCTCCATACACCGACCCTGTTTACATTGCCGCCTCGCCGCTGGATCATCTTCCTTACATCTCAACTTCTCGCTTCCACTTTGGCGTCTTTTCTTTTTATTCTTCTCTTCTGTTCCTCCTCGCTCCGATATGCACCAGATATCGACGTAATATATGTCGGTCGCCGAGGCGCACTCGTCCCGTCAGCTTCGCCTATACTATCCACAGTATATGTGACTCTCGACGAACGGGCAAAAAAAAAAAACGATGAAAAAAAAAGACTTCTCGAATGCTCGCTGGAGCGTGAATTTCGCCGGAGCTCCCGTCCCTCGCGGCGATTACTTTTTCCTCCTTCTTTCGTTGTTTTTCCGTACGAATACACATACCCACGCGCAAACACTCCGTTCACGAGTAACTTTCTTTAGAGCCGGAAACTGGAACATGTGGGTGTCGGCATACTCAGTAATAGTTCGATAAACAGTTAACGGCATAATTCTTGTCTTCTTTTGTCCACAGCAAATAACTCGACCGGGACTGCTGGACGCTCTTACGTGGCCGATAGCTGTGTCTGCGATAACTCCCTTTGTAAAACCCCTCTTACGTTTTCGAGACGATAAAAATGATTTTGAAAATAAAAATTAAGCTCTTCGATTTTTTTGTTTGTTTGCTAATCGGATTAGAGAAACGCATGCTCCGATGAATTCAACGGGAATCGGCCGGGACTGCTGGGCGCTCTCACGTGGCCGATAACTGTGTCTGCGATAACTCCCCTTTATAAAACCCCCCTTACGTTTTCGAGATGATAAAAATGATTTTGAAAATAAAAATTAAGCTCTTCGATTTTTTTGTTTGTTTGCTAATCGGATTAGAGAAACGCATGCTCCGATGAATTCAACGGGAATCGGCCGGGACTGCTGGGCGCTCTTACGTGGCCGATAACTGTGTCTGCGATAACTCTCTTTATAAAACCCCTCTTACGTTTTCGAGATGATAAAAATGATTTTGAAAATAAAAATTAAGCTCTTCGATTTTTTTGTTTGTTTGCTAATCGGATTAGAGAAACGCATGCTCCGATGAATTCAACGGGAATCGGCCTGGACTGCTGGGCGCTCTTACGTGGCCGATAACTGTGTCTGCGATAACTCCCCTTTAAAAACCCCCCTTACCTTTTCGAGATGATAAAAATGATTTTGAAAATAAAAATTAAGCTCTCCGATTTTTTTGTTTGTTTGCTAATCTGATTAGAGAAACGCATGCTCCGATGAATTCAACGGGCATCGGCCGGGACTGCTGGGCGCTCTTACGTGGCCGATAACTGTGTCTGCGATAACTCTCTTTATAAAACCCCCCTTACGTTTTCGAGATGATAAAAATGATTTTGAGAATAAAAATTAAGCTCTTCGATTTTTGTGTTTGTTTTCTAATCGGATTGGAGAAACGCATGCTCCGATGAATTCAACGGGCATCGGCTCTTCGAAGTAGGGGAGAGCGGGGCAAAACGGGACAGTGAGGGCAAAAGTTAATGTTCCAATAATTTTTGGATGCCCCATTTTGTTCCAACGATATATCTGGATTTTCAGCCCTGTTTTGCCCCACGGACCACCATCGCCACCATCCAAAAGTTATTGGAAAATTGCGTTTTGTTTCATTGTCCCGTTTTGCCCCGCTGTGCCATTTTGCCCCGCTCTCCCCTATGCACACACAAACACACACCTGCACTTACGTTGACGACTAAGAATCGACGGGGCGTAACGCGAATGCTCGACCGTGGGAGTTCTGCCTCTTTCGTTCTTAGTTGTCAATATATCGTGTATCTTCCGCGAATCTTATCGCTCGCTACACGCGTTCCCAACGCTCTATCGCCACCTGCTAATTGATCCTCCAGCCGTTCACGCCGTTGCTCAAATCCCGGGCAGCCGCGCTCCCCGCGAACGATCGTCCTCCCCGCCCTCCGTCAAGCGGTCTTTCTATTTTCTCCTTTCATTACATTTTTTAATATAAGTCGAGTGGGTTGGTATTGCTAGAACGGCACGAGTGTTAATAAAACAATTATGGAAAAAAAAAAAAAAAAAAAAAAAAAAAAAACTGGTGCACGATATCTTCGTGATGTAGGATAGTTGGACGTAGGATATAGCGCACGAGGTGTGCAGGACAGCTCTACGGATCGGTAAACTTATCATACGAGTCTGGCGACCCGAGAGAGAAAGATAGAATGAGATGGAGGTGGAACGCCGATAAATTTATGGCCGAGAGTGCAGATTGTTAAATACCACATATCTTCCATCTAACGTTGTGCACGTGTTTATCTTTCGAAGGCAAAAGAGCTCCGAGGAAAGCCGGTCTTCGGCATATCGATGTGTGTGTAAATATATATATATATATGTATGTATATATATATATATATATAGCTGGAGGGATGTATTCGACGATAACCGGTAATTGGCGTAACAAAATCATGATAACCACAGGTGTGGTTGACGAATATATACGATGGTTGTAACGATAATAACGAGCGAAGATCCAAGTATGTCGGTCAGCGAGAGACACGAGTCGTCGCCCGAGAGGTTTCTGTTCTTTTATTTTTTTTTATTTTTTATTTTATCTAATACCATGCAAAATCAGCGACTCTCCTTACCGCGCGCAGCAATTTTTTTTATTTACTTTGTTTTTCATTCCTTTGTTTTTTCAATCAACTTACAATTACGAGCCTTGGGCGGTTAGTTAAAATCAGTGCCACACACGCGGCGAGGATTTACGAGCGTACCACTTTTCTCCCGTCCGAGTTACACGTTCGACATTATTGGCTGCATCTAGAACGAACTATTCGCGTGGAAATAAAGTAGAATTTGACCATCGAAAATTTAAGTGACGCTCCAAAAATGTCTGACAGGCGACAAAAAATTATATTTGGCCATTATATTTTGCATATATTTCATCCCATGACAGTTTTCCCTGTGGAAATACCGCGCGATCCTAGAGTAAATCTATAAATTACTTTCGTTGATCCGATAAATCTATACGTCGTTTATTATTCCTTTAATCGCAGTTTTGGGATCCCCTGCGGAACATATCATGGGCCATTTCACTTCGCAGTTCGGCAATTCCGACGTTTCTTGCCCATTGTCGTTTCAGTATTACGAAAACGTCCAAGCATTTCCATTCAATAATTAAACGTGTCAGATTGTCGTAACGGAAACAGTATTGAATTAATCTGTATTATACCTTACACCCAGAAAAAAAATTCATTTGACGGCCACCGTTTATTTGGTTTCAGTAGAATATTTATTTGATTGAAATAAGTATTGATTTAGATCAAACAAATATTTATTTAAATCAAATAAATATTTATTTAAATCAAATAAATATTTATTTAAATCAAATAAATATTTATTTAAATCAAATAAATATTTATTTAAATCAAATAAATATGTATTTAAATCAAATAAATATGTATTTAAATCAAATAAATATGTATTTAAATCAAATAAATATTTATTTCAAGCAAATAAATACTTTACTTAAACCAAATAAACGGTGACCGTCAAATAAATTATTTTTCTTGGTGCATTGCATAGGGGAGACCGGGGCAAAATGGCACAGCGGGGCAAAACGGGACAAACTCAATTTTCCATGAATTTTTGGATGCCCCGTTTTGTCCCAACGATACATCCGGATTTTCAAATCCGTTTTGCCCCACGTACCACCATCGCCACCATCCCAAAGTTAGTGGAGAATACGTTTTGTCACATTATCCCCGTTTTACCCCGGTGTGCCATTTTGCCTCACTCTCCCCCTATCATGTCCACTTTCCTTCGCGGTTCGACAATACCGACGTTTCGTGCTGATTGTCCTTTTATTGATACGGAAGCGCCCACGCATTTCCATTCACTAATTAAACATGTCAGATAGTCGTAACTCAAACAGTACCCAATGAATCTGAATTATACCTGGTCGTCGGAGTTACGTTTACGCCCTTCGTTGCGCGAGGCTATCGGATTCATTTTCGAGTATTACGAAATTCTGTATCAATACTGTGTGTACACCGATTGTGCGTTTGCACGAACTCATGAGGGCTTCACGTAGGTTTGATTTGCATTACAGTTCGGTTTAATTACTACCGACGGCTTAGCGCTTGAGCTGATCAGTGGGCGAACTGTAAGCACGCCATCAGTTTGACACGCGCCCTCTCCCTTCCGTCCCACTATTTGTCCGGTCCACAGGAAGATCCTTCAACGTGTCTCTCAACATCGGATATTGGACCTTAATCTGTTATCGCTAATTCCGGACGCCGAGTGACCGCTCGTGTCTTTGAAACGGATAGAACTAATTAACTGACCTTGGTGCGTGGATCGGTCACGAGTTCCGTGGTGTGATGATCGTCACCGTCCAGGGACGCGCTGCAGGGATCCCTGTAACGTCCCGGACAGGCGCACAGCGGTTGGGTAAAGTTGAGCCTCACGTATACCGCGTTGCATACCTGTTGAACCGCGCATTCCGGCAGCAAATAGATGTGCTGATTGTGAGGGTAGTAATGATACTTTGTTGGCTTTGCGAGAGCTGCGCTGGCACTCTCCGGCAATCTCACACCGGTCTGGAAGGGAGCAAACGAAACAGCATGAAAATATACGTTACGATCATCTGTTAATCTGAAAAAAAAACATTAATTAAAAATATGATTAGGGTAAACGTGGGGAATATGGCCCGGTTCATATATCATTGATTTACGTGTTAATCGAGGTGGGCCATATTCACCACTTTTACCCTAGTTCGAGTCCCGCGGATCAATTGCGGATCGTGTATTTTTGTTAATGATCGTTAACAGATCGGATCGCTAATCCACACACGTGATGGGGCGAGAGCACACCCAGAAAAAAAATTTGTTTGACATCCACCGTTTATTTGCTTTAAGTAAAATATTTATTTGCTTTAAGTAAAATATTTATTTGATTTAAATAAATATTATTTTTATTTAAGTAAATAGTTACTTAAATGAAATAAATATTTATTTAAATCAAATGAATATTTTACTTAAAGCAAATAAACGGTGGCCGTAAAATAATTTTTTTTTTTTCTGGTCGCATCACGGAACAACCCAATTTTCGAGATTCCGTTTCACAGTTGGCATCCGCGTTGTTGACGGTTGCGAATTCTTTACGCAGGGCGTCTTTCTGTTTTTGATGGTTACGCGATACTCTTCAAACGTGGAGTCCTTACGTTACTAAACCCTTCAATAAAAATCATCGCAATCTTTTTCATATGTGCTGGTGATAAATTTTGTGCAATTTGTGAAGCGATGGATCTCGCTCGCATTCTTCATTGGGTGATGGATTTCCTATCGTCCTTGTAATTGGGCCCAGCCCGTTATTAAATAAATAAATAAAGATAATAATTACGTCTAGAAATATCCCGAAATGTTGAAGGGTCCTGTTGTCGCTTTACACCCAGAAAAAAAAAATTATTTGACGTCCACCGTCTATTTGGTTTAAGTAAAATATTTATTTGATTTCGGTAAATAGTTACTTAAATGAAATTAATATTTATTAAAATCAAATAAATATTTTACTTAAACCAAATAAACAGTGGCCGTCAAATAAATTTTTTTTCTGGGTGTAGGACCGAATGTACTCGGCACGAGAAGGTTTGTACGCTCGACTGTTTGTCAAGTGTACAAATCTGTCTTACACCGTCCAGAAGGGAGAAAAGAACAGAATGAAAATATAGGATAGGCTCGTCTACAAATTTGTATTTAAAAAAATGTATCGCGATGTTAAGAAAAATTCCGAAATGTCGGTGGGTCTTTTTGTCGCTTTAGGGCCGCAGATACCCGCACGGAGAAAAATAGTTCTGTTTCTCTAACGAAATGTAGATTGTCAGTAATTTATCGTTGTGGCAGCAAAAAATATTTGGCTGCTACCGCAAAATATTTGTTGCCACAGCAAAATATTTTGTTGTCCCTATGTCAACCATGTAAATGAGTTGTGGTAACAAAATTCTTGTTGTCCCAACGATTCTTTCATCTCCGCGCGGTACGAGAATGTTTGACGCTTTGTTCGTCAAACGTACGAATCTTCTGTCTTACCGTGCACGACGAACCTCGGTCGCGCCGGAAGCGAAAATATCTTTTTCGCTATTGCCAACACCGCCTATCCGGTTTTCTCGAAGATGCTTATTGTATTTTTATTTCGAAATCCCCAGTTTATTACATCCGTCACGCAAACTTTGCGAATTCGCGACATCCAATGATGCCGCTCCGGTCCCTTTCGCGCCAGTAGAATGTACTTACACAGGGCTGGGTTAATGCTACTGTCGCTGCGATTTTGCGATCGTTGCCTCGCCGCTCGGGGGTTGAGACAAAAACCCCGGAGCGCCACAACTCCGTCATTATTAATCCCCCTCCGGTATTTTTATACTAACGCACATAGGTACGCCTACCCGGAGTTCTTGCCATCTTTTACTCCTCTTTCCATCCATCTTTTGCCATCTTTTTCTGCTCTTCTGTCACGAGCGATAACTCCCTGTAATAGAATATCCTTTTTTTCATGTTTTTTTTTTTTTTCTTTTTTTTTTTTACTCCGAGGCTATTTTATCCGTTGATCGCCATTACTCGCACACAGTGCAGAAGCACCGCCCGGCCGGATACACCGGAGCTCCGTCGATCATCGACAATTTTTTTTTCTCTCCTTTTTTTCCAATGAAGATTTAAAAGGAAAAGAAACACAGTTCTAGAACTGTGCAGAACTCGTTGAATCCCCTTGGTCGCGTCCATTATCGGGAGCGGATGAGGGAGAGAAAAGTTCACACACATTCGAACTACGAACTACGAAGTCGTGCGGTTTTATTCCCCTTCATTGGAAAAAAAATTCTCTTATCCACGATCTTTCGTTTCGTTGAGTTCCGCGAGCAGCGTGTGATGGGCAAAGAGAGGCAATCGTTTGCGCGGAGTTCACCGAAAAAATAAAATCTTTCTGTAGTACCGCGCATTCGAGCCACTTTGCGCCTACGAATTGCGGCGTTTCGGAGAAATTGCCGATCGGCACCGTGGAAATATCGTCATTCGACGTTTACGTTGAAAATTTATCCGTTAACGTTATAGGTTTTCGATTCTTCGTTTCCGCGTGGAAAGTGATTTGAAATTCGCGCGATTTTCAAAGAACAACGATCTTCGGTGAGTTGCGTGCCATCCTCCTGCTCGCCGGTTGCGCCGAATTCTCTTATCCACGATCTTTCGTTTCGTTGAGTTCCGCGAGCAGCGTGAGATGGGCGAAGAAAGGCAATCGTTTGCGCGGAGTTCACCGAAATAATAAAATCTTTCTGTCGTACCGCGCATTCGAGCCACTTTGCGCCTACGAATTGCGGCGTTTCGGAGAAATTGCCGATCGGCACCGTGGAAATATCGTCATTCGACGTTTACGTTGAAAATTTGTCCGTTAACGTTATAGGTTTTCGATTCTTCGTTTCCGCGTGGAAAGTAATTTGAAATTCGCGCGATTTTCAAAGAACAACGATCTTCGGTGAGTTGCGTGCCATCTTCCTGCTCGCCGGTTGCGCCGAAGCGTTAACACAATTCCCGACAGGTAGATCTAGTTCAAAGTATTTTCAGTGTCGTCTTTTGTTATCCGTACAGCATGGAGTTGTCTTCGAATGGGGGAAAAAAAATACACATACGGCTATTAGAACGTGGAGACAGTTAGGTAAAAGATTAGCCCCGAGACAAGATAATGACCGAGGGCGTTCGATATAACATCGATAGCGGCCGTCCGACTCGTCGTCGTTTCGCATCGATGGCGCGAAAATCCGCTGGCGCGCAACTTCGACGAATCGTCGATCGAACGCTCTCGCGATTGGTGCGCGCGCACACACGTCGCACGATTACTATCTTTACGCGCGCTGGAAAATCATAGATCTCGACTATACCGGCCGAGCCGTTACCTCCGTGGCAACCTGGATCTCATACAGTTCGATCCAGAATCAAAATACAATTTTTTTTATCTCTCGATAATTTTACAACAGACAATTAAGCCAGAAATATCGGCGACTAAACGTTAATTTTATGTGTACATAAAATTGTCCGTTCACGTCGATGAAAAATTCGGTGGATTAATCGACATCGGTGCAACAAAGACAAAAATAATGAATCTTTACAAATGGTTGTAACGAATAATATAAAAATAATAATAATAGAGGGATCAATTGAAAACCATTTTTTATTTTATTATCTAAACCATTCTTACATTTTTTTGTTTCTTCTGATTTTCAATATATTTTTCGTGGGATTTCGAATTTAAAGACATTGTCGTTAAAACGTGAAACGCTCTGTACTGCGGCCGATTGTTGTCACGGTGCGACGATAACGTCGTAATGGGCTGTATCGTTGACTATCCGTTACTGTCAACGACACGTTCTCTTTCGCCGTTGCAAAAAAGAAATATATATATATATATATATATATATATATATATATATATATATATATATATATATATATAAATGCACTACAGTTGCGCCGAGCGTTATGCGGACGGGAAAATAACTGCCGACTGCTATCGGTGCACAATCGCATCGTCATCGACGCTTTTCGCCTTTTTTAATATCCGCTTCGACGGCATGATTGAAACTCCTCCGTGAATACAGAGGTCGCCCCCCCCCCCCCTTCCCTCCCGAACGGTATGACGTGTGGCGAAAAAGTTATATCAATTCAGCGTCGATCGTCCTTTTGAAAGGTTTTCATCCATGAGAATACCTGCTTACTCGCGCTCGTACGGAATCAATCATTCTCTTTGTCGTTTCAATTTTCCTTTCGTTATCCCCATTTGTAAAAAAAAAAAAAAAAAACATTCTCACTGAGCTGGCATAATCGATTTGTGTGTTCAACTTAATGTTCTCCCCAAAAAAAAAAAGAACAAAACAAAACTTTCATGCACATTCGTCTACCGTGTGCGTTGCGATATTTTTTGCGTCGTTTCGTATTTCGTACGTTCGCGTCGACTCATAAAGCTGCTTCGGGGAGAGACCACTCGAAAAAAATTACGCTCGATCGCTCGGCACAGTGAGCTTTTCAGCATTGTTCATTCGTGAAGAGTTTCATCAACTCGTGCCCGTTAAAAATCGATAATTCCCTGTGACGTTTCAATTACCCCGTTCTTAGCGCCGTTTGCGAAAAATCTCACCGTCCTGACGCAATCGACTAGTGAATTCTCCCGTGCGTTCGTTCGACGAATAAAAACATCCTCGCATCCCCGTCCGTCGTTCACCGTACGAACATAATACCGAGACGGTCTCGAATTTTCCAGCTGTCCCATTTTGCCCCGTTCTTCCGTGCATAAACATAGGGGAGAGCTCGGCAAAAATGGCACAGCGGGGTGAAACGGGATTACGAGACAAAACCCAATTTTACGATAACTTTTGGATGTGGCGATGGTGGTAGGAGAAACCGGGGCAAAACGGGGACGCTAAGCAATAAAATCTGGTACAATGATACCGAAAGCATAGATCATTTGTTTTTCACACCAAAATTGTATTGGCACCGGTTTTGTAAGGTTAAAAAAAAAAACCATTGGAGCAAAACGGGGTACATGTCCCCATTTTGCCCCACGTCCCCGTTTTGCCTCGGTTTCCCCGTAGACCGGGACAAAACGGGGACGCTAAGCAATAAAACCTGCTAAAACGATACCGAAAGCATAGATCCATTGTTTTTCACACCAAAATTGTATTGGCACTGGTTATGAAAGGATATTAAAAAAAACCATCTGGGCAAAAACGGGTTGCATGTCTCCATTTTGCCCCAAGTTCCCATTTTGCCCCGGCTTCCTCTACGTGGCGCAAACGTGTTTGAAAATCCGGATGTATCGTTGGGACAAAATGGGGCACCCAAAAATAATTGGAAAATTGGGTTTTGCCCTCACTGTCCCGTTTTGCCTCGGTTTCCCCGTAGACCGGGCCAAAACGGGGACGCTAAGCAATGAAACCTGCTAAAACGATACCGAAAGCACAGATCCATTGTTTTTCACAGCAAAATTGTATTGGCACTGGTTATGAAAGGATATAAAAAAAAACCATCTGGGGCAAAACGGGTTGCATGTCCCCATTTTGCCCCAAGTTCCCATTTTGCCCCGGCTTCCTCTACGTGGCGCAAACGTGTTTGAAAATCCGGATGTATCGTTGGGACAAAATGGGTCACCCAAAAATTATTGGAAAATTGGGTTTTGCCCTGTCCCGTTTTACCCCGTTGTGCAATTTTGCCCCGGTCTCCCCTATCTTAAAAGCGTCCCGATCGTAAAAGCTTGCTCCCCGGATGCCGGAAGCTCTTTAGCTACAGTGCTCGAAACACCCGATAACATTGCATAACAGTATACCGGATTTCCGGAAGCGGGTTCGAGTCTTCTCCGGAAGTAATATAGCCCAACAATCGCCCGTCAAGTTCGTCGAGCCCGCCCTCCCTCCGACTTCGTCGAGGAAAGCCGATTGCGCGATGACCGTGGCCATTATTCAAGAAAGTGAATCTACCAGCGATCTTCCTTCCCGCCATCTTGCTCGTCCGCGCGCGCATGCGCCCGACCATTCCCGCGGGCTTCCGCGCCGACGGAGGAGTTCTCGTAGCGCCGCGAGGGCCGATGACACCGAAAGTTGAAGGTTTCTCACGACCTTGTACACGCTGCGCCGAAGCGATGTAGTTTATGAGGAGCGATATGTAGGAGGCCCCCGCGGCCCGCCGTTCGTACCTCTTGCACGTGGATGCGCAGAGGCGATTCCCCGTGTCGCGGTTATAGCGTTGCGCCTTCGCTCCGTGTCCTCTTCCTCCCTCCCTCGTCGGCAACGCCGCTGATATTATACCGCGTTGTATGTACATGCGGAAAGCGTGGAATGCGCGTGTATGCATCGTATCCACTTCGGTTGCAACAGCGGCACGCACGAATCTTCATCCAGTGCGGTCACGCACGCACGTAACTCCTCCGCCACGGAGGAGTGCCTTTTTTTTTTCCTGGCTTCTGGCCATTCGGCCCATGCGCGCATACGCTGTTGTCCCGTGTGCGTGCACGCGCGAGTGCACTCGCACATGCGATGGCAATATTGCGTACTTCCGACATGAGAAACATTATCTCCGAATGGTATGTAAGGTATAACTTAGCGGCCGTGCGTTATTTGTTATTATAATTTAATTGTTTCTTTTGGCGGTAGGCGAGATACTATTCCATGCAATTATCAACATCTCGCAGCTACCGTGCGTCAACGAGTGGAGGATGCCGATGCGTTTATCCGCACGCGTATACGCACGATAACTACGACTCTCGTCGTCGGAGATTGACGAGGGAAAATATTGTCGACCTTCGTTGGGCGACAATTATTTTTCTTTCTATGTACGAACCTTTTTTTTTAACCTTTCGAGGCATATTTAAAAAAAAAAAAAGAAAAAAAAGAGGCACCGATCTCTTCGGATGATCCCGATTTGTGGCGAACAAACGAGTGGCAAAGTGGAGGATGGATCCACTTCTATCTATCCGATGGGACGATAGGATGGATCCGCTCTAGCAAATCGGCGAAATTATTAACGGATTGTACACCCAGAAAAATAATTTATTTGACCGCCACCGTTTATTTGGTTTAAGTAAAATATTTATTTGTTTTAAATAAATATTTATTTAAATTACGTAAATAGTTACTTAAATGAAATAAATATTTATTTAAATCAAATAAATATTTTATTTAAACAAAATAAACGGTGGCCGTCAAATAAATTATTTTTCTGAGTGTTCAGTAGGGTAGGGGACGAAATTACGAGAATGGGGGGGGGGGGGGGTGCACGTGTTGGTCGGTTTTCCGGGAGGACGATTAGACTAGGAGGAAGAATCGTGCTCGATCAGCCGTATCGCCTTTTATCGAGGCAATGAGAAGCAAAAGGGGTTCGGAGAGAAAGAAAAGAAAAGGAATTTTAAAATAAGACACGCCGGAGGTTAGATATTCTTTTCGTCGGATAACTTCCTGGAACGTGTAGCTATTCCAACCGTGCTCCACCGGGAGCTCCGGTGCATCTGCGGACTCTTCCACGCTGCTGCTCTCTTTCCGTCTTTCACTCTCGTCGGGAGATCGAGTGGGACGAACATACGGACGGCGAGGCAAAGTACAGCCTCTTTTCCATGGCCTTAATCTACCCGCAGATGGGATGGTAGCGACGAGCGTAGCGACACAGTCATAGGCAACTTTGTGCCGCGTCCTTCGAGGGAAGCTGCATCACCGAGGGAGATGGAACCATGCCGATAACTATCGACGAGCTGTGCATTGAATAGCCAATCATTGTGCGCGGCAGCAACGATCCTTGGCCGCGGTTCGAGAAGACTTCCCGGTCCTCGGCTACGACCTCAAAAGAGCCACTATCGATGATCGCTCTTGCTTCACGTATAGGGGAGACCGGGGCAAAATGGCACAGCGGGGCAAAACGGGACGGTGAGGGCAAAACTCAATTTTCCAATAATTTTTTGATGCCCCATTTTGTCCCAACGATAAATCCGGATTGTCAAGCCCGTTTTGCCCCACGGACTACCATCGCTACCATCCGATAGTCATTGAAAAATTGCGTTTTGTCCTCATTGTCCCGTTTTGCCCCGCTGTGCCATTTTGCCCCGCTCTCCCCTATGTACCATCATCAATGAGCCTCCGACCTCTCCGAGTGGAGGTTGCCCGTCTTACCTCCCCGCCCCCTTTCTCGGTGTACTCTCGATCTTCCCTCTTCCTCCCGTTTCGCTTCGGGCAACATCAACTGCGAGTCTCTGTGTATACCAGAACTCGTCCGTACGTCTCGTCAATCAATTCGCTAACTATAGTTTCCGCAGGTGGCATCCCCTCTTTCCGAGCTCGTTGCACCCTCTCGGTTTGTGTGCCGGTGAACAACTGAACGAGGGACCATCGACGATGTTCCAGCTTCTTCCAGTTCTCGTTATATCCATCCGTGCCTGGAAACTTCGGTCGGAGGAATGTTATTTCATATCCCGGTTGCCGTATAGTACCGGCGAATGCATCTGCGGCAAAACAGATTGCGATTGCGTATATACGCTCTGTAACGAGATAGACCGCCAGAGTTTGCGGTGAGATTTGCCGACCGCGAGAAATCGTTTATAGGATGAGAGACTGCATACGCATCGCCTTGTGTTACCTCGAAGCGAAGTATCTCGTATAGGGCACTGTATGAATACAATAAGATTAATAGAAAAAGAAACGAGAGCCTCGGTTGTGTGGTACCAAAGTGAAACGATCTGGCGGTTACGGGGATACAAATTAGTTTGATTTGCCGTTTCCTCGTTTCGGATATAATGTGTTATGGGAAATATCGATTCGCGGGTAAATCGCCGTAGCGCTGATCCGCCGAGATAAATTATCTTTGAGATTCCTTCTTATTATTCCTCTTCATCGTGAGCGCGTCGGACTTCTTCGATGAATCGCGTGATGGGGGTCTTTTATTCGCGGGAGATGAGGCCACAATCCATTGGCAGTGCCGCGTGACTTTTGTCCGATCCGCTCGAGCGCACGCTCTCACCGCCGTCTTTTCCTACCAATTCGAGAGAGCGAAGAACCAAGAACACCGAACGACCGGGCAACGGTCGTTAAACGAATCCGCGATGCAGCTGTGCGGTTTAAATGGTACCTAGCATTTATGCCACTTGCCCTCCCACTACCATCTACACCCGACGGTTGCAAGTACCACGGAGTTATTCCTCCGTTTTCCTGTGGCCGACGAAATCGTGACCCTCCGGGGACCGCGGATTCGATGCCGATCTCTTCGTCGTCAGGCTCGCCGGTCCCTCTTCCGAAGACCTCCCCGCTCGGATGGTACCGACTACAGTGGCTTCCTCTCCGCCCCCACTCGTCACAGTCGCTCTTAACGATAAACGCTTAGTCGCTCTGGCCAACGGTGGAGCTCTTTCATTTGTTGCCGCCGCGACACGAATCATTTGCCGCTTTCATACCCATGGCAAATTGTACCGAACCGCGATCTCGTCACTTCGCAAGACCGTTGTTTCCACTCGGGCGTTGTTGGATAAAACATGAACTTCAATTTCACGAGGCTTCGTCGGTCTTGACGGTAGAAATACAACCTGCAACGTGATCTTGAAACGTTGCTGGTACACCGAGAGAAGCCCGAGTAGAAATTTTCACGCGTTACATCGGGCCCTGATAAGGTCCTGAGAAGGGCCTGATAAGGCCTTATCAAGACCCTATCAGGTCCCGATGTAACGCTCGAAAATTTCTACTCGGGAGGTTCTCATGGAAATTACAATAAAGCCGGTAGGAGCCGACAGAATTTTCAGGTGTATGGGAACTACAGCGACATCCTGACAAAAATTCGTAACGAATTTGTAACACATTTCTTCTATAAAATATGGTAATTTTCGCTATCGCAGATATTACCCGAATATCCCGTAGTGACATACCGGCGTATGTCACATTTTTTCTGTGTTTGCTTACATAAAAAAAATTTGATCGATGAAATTCTCAGTTTTTATCCACGAAATTCTCACCATATTAATTGAAGTTTGTTTCATCAATTTTTAAATGTAATAGATACATTTTTACAAGCAGCCAAATAGGCACAAATTTGCCAACCCGACTTCTGGAAAAATTACCATATGGGTTGGATCAAAATTGGTATGGCTCTTATGAAAATTTCACATATCGCTGGTGTACCGGGTTGCCCGATCGAAATATACTATATAGGGGAAACCGGGGCAAAACGGGGACGCTAAGCAGTAAAACTTGGTACAATGATGCCGAAAGCATAGATCCATTGTTTTTCACACCAAAATTGTATTGGCACCCGTTTTGAAAGGATATTTAAAAAAAAAAAAAACCATCTGGGGCAAAACGGGGTACATGTCCCCATTTTGCCCCATGTCCCCGTTTTGCCCCGGATTCCCCTACAGAGTTGGTAGTTTTTCCTAGCTCCTTCTCTCAGTGTACCAGGGGTTCAAATATTACCCAGTTGGAAAGCGACTCTATTAACTTCCGCAGTGCTTCGCGAGGTATTGTGCGGTTCGACAGTTACATCGTGTGTGGGCAGGTCACAGTTTAACAGGAAACCAATTTAGATACATTGATAGAATTTCATTAAGTCCTGGGACATCTGCTCTAATGAGCGATGCAGTACAGGCAGAACAATGCTAGATTAAGCATTAATAGATATAGCATAATTAGCAAATCGAGCGGGACCGTAAAGAGTGTAACACACATAACACAAACAAAACAAAGCAATAGCATGATAAGCGGATGAAGAAAGTACAGTTAAGGTATAACTGATGTAAAAAATAGGTCTAAATATAAAAACTGATATTTAAAAAAAAAGGAAGAATATAAATACATAAAAAATAGACAAGTAAGCAGATCGATATATAAACACACTGAAAAAAAAATATCACTGATTCAAGAACAGTGACACTTGCGGGTTTCCCTTGACATATGTAGTCAGTCCAATTATTATTTTCATTCTAACAATTATATATAAAAGTGAACCAATGCCTATGAAATTCATGAGAAGATATGTAATAGTTTCATTATCATGCGTCGTTATGTCAAGCAAAATAGCCTTGAAATAACAACGTATGTCCATGGCAGCCCGCAAGTGTCACTGTTCTTGAATCAATGATATTTTTCATATCAGTGTATAAACGTAGAGCCAAAGTCCACGAAATAGCTGAGACAAGTTCAATCCCCCCCCCCCCCCCCCGCTTTTTTGCGTTCTGGGTTGAGGAGGTGCATTATGTGACGCGTCCTAACTTAGGTGACCTCTTCGATTCTCTTTCCTCTCGCGCGAACGAAGACCGTTCCAGGATTTTCCTGTCTCATCGAGTGCTCGGTGTACAGAGGGTGATTGAAGATCAGCTCGATCCTCCTAGAACATAGCCGTACGGTTTGCAATACTATACGGTTGTGCCTCTGGTGTTGGATGTACTCGTGTTGCACTGTGCCTGCGAAATGCTCTTCGCTGCCCCCGGTAACTCGTGTCGGTGGCGGACAGGCGAAACCGCGCGACGTCATCTGATATTCCCCGGAGAGTATATAGCGCTAAATACCGAATTACCGTTTCCCAACCCCCGCCCCCGCTCGAGGCATCAACAGTACCGCGACGAGACCAGCTCTCGCCGGGCACGCTGCAGCCGCGACGAGGCCACTGTGTTATATGGACGAGGAGACGAGAGAAAGCAGCGGAGAGATTTGAGCTTCAATCCCAATGATAAATGCCCCTTCGTGAATAATAAATGATACAGTCGTGTTTCCTCGCCACCGGATTTACTTTACCTCGCGTCTGACTTCTCTATTCCGACGACCGACCGACGAAACGGACGGAGAAATAAATTTCTCGTTCCCCTTTATAATATACCTAATAACACCGCACGCCGCAAAACGCCCGTGTCACAAAGGAACAACCACTTATTTTGAGGAAATGAGCTTTTGATATCATCCCACCTAGGCGATTTACACCATTCCGGAATCCCATCTCTTCCTCTGTCAAGTTCGGAGCGATACGCCCTAATGATGCACTGATAAAAGAGTACAGTTGAACCAACCAAGATTCGGGCAGGGATGTTCAAATAAATATTCAGTTGGTCGAACAAAATATTTTAATGACTCAAAAATATTTTGGTGAAATCACCCAACAAATTGTTGAACTAACCAATTTTTTGGCTGTACCAACAAAATATTTAGTTGGACGTCCCTGCCCGAATCTTGGTTGATTGAACCGCATTTTTTTTATCAGTGTGAGTTTGCTTTTCTTTATCAGTTGTATTGAATTTGTCAGTACGTTTAATATTCGGGTAAAAGAAGTCAAATTTTTTGCAACTTTCAGCCTGTTCTATTCTGGTGCGGCCCAAAGCGCTCGGATGCAGCTTGGGATAGTCGAAAAAAAAAAAAAAAATCAAGCGAGCCGGATAGACAAAGCGGGACAACGCAGATATCGCATCGACACGCCGAGCTCTGGCAACGATCTAATCTTCACAACAGGGGATCTTGATTATCCCATAAACGCTCCCGGGAGATAATAAATAATCTGCACTCTGTGCCCGTACCCTCTTTGCGTGCTTTTGCCGCATCAGGCGGCAGACTCCCTCCTCACGTGTCCATGGGCTCGCTTGTTTCTTGGCTACCTCGTTCTTCGCCGGATACCTTACATCGCTATCGTTCTACCCTGTACTCTCCTCCCTCCGCCGCATATTCTTGTACTTTCTTGCATACGGTAAACAGAAGAAGATCGGTTACCGTCGGAGATCGGCTTGCGGCGTACAACACGGTGGAGGCTCACCGTGTAATTTCCCCGGTAACAAATCTCTCCGGGCTCCGAAGATCGCGTTGGTTTCTCTCCTCGCCGGCTCGTGTATCTAATACTCTCCGGTCCCTTCTCTTCTTGCTATGCTCACTGACGGCGTTCCGGATTTCCGTTATTGAGGATCCCTGCACCCGGCCGAAGCCACGAAGAAACGTGCATCGACCACTGGTACGCTCCCTCATGGCCCCGTGACCTACGACATTGGATCCGAGAGTGCGGTCCCGAGATACCCGCCAATTTTCACTCGACGCCCAATTGCATTTTCTCTACCTCACTCGTGAATCGCCGCTTTCTACATGTATCACCTTTCGATCCCTTTCGATCTCTCCATATGTGTTTTATACAACCGGGAGCTTCGGGGAATCGCGTCTTTCAAATGCACTTAATGCGTACCCTGAGGTACCGGTGTAGTTGGCTACAGGTATAGGGGAGAGCGGGGCAAAATGACACACCGGGGCAAAACGGGATAATGAGACAAAACGCTATTTTCCAATAACTTTTTGATGGTGTCGATGGTGGTCCGCGGGGCAAAACGGGGTTTATAATCCGGATGTATCGTTGGGACAAAATGGGGCATACAAAAATTATTGGAAAATTGAGTTTTGCGCTCACTGTCCCGTTTTGCCCCACTGTCCCATTTTGCCCCGCTCTCCCCTAAAGTTCGCCGGTTACTTCGTTCCCCTTGTGGTTCAATCTCGGGAATCGGGTGATCAAAACTCTCGTGGTAGAAACCGTCGGATGCGATGGGTTTGTTCGCGAGTTTCGCTTCGCATCGCGCAAACGATATCGACGATTCGCGGAACTGTCAGGGATAGGATGAAAGTGGGAAATTCTATATTTCTGGATTACCACGGAATGCAATGATTATATGGACCCGAGCCATAATCGATAATCAACAGGAATTGAGTATATCGGACGATGTGAATTATTTATCCCAAGGATATTTTATTCATATCTCGCTAATTGAAAATCAACGGTAGTTCATTGGCCGGATCATCGATAATCCGTAGTGCCGGGAAAACTGCTCTGGCACCGTTGGAATTGAAATCAGCAACGAAATAACAATTTTCCACGAAGCCAATCAACAAACGGACCTTTCGGTAAATTGTTTCGTGCCTGAAGCTTCCTCGTATCGATTGCACAATTACGCAAACGTTTAATCCAGGATAAAATGCGCGATGCCGGAATCGGGAATCGCGTACCATCGGAAGGGGACAAAAATGCTCCAATATAGTGCGCAGGGGTTTAGCCACGTGAGGCTTTGTTCGTTTCTTTTTAGCGTTTGCAATTTTGGCTTCCATGGTTCTGGGGAAAATATATCCGAAGCCCCTGAGCGATAGGACTCCATGCGCGCAAAAAAATATCGAAGTTGGGTGGAGTGTATGATTGTTACGGATATCGTACAAGTGTATCGACGATATTCAATAGGGGCAAAGGCTCGGGCAAAATGGCGAAAGAGAAAAAAAAATTCAATGATACTTCGTTCCGCCCTCACAATTCCCAGAACAGTTTTTCCTCGAACCCGCCAGAGAGACGGCGACTATTTCAGTTTTGCGCAACGAGCAATAAACGTGTATGCTTTTGGCAGCGTTCTGGAGGCATTGGTTGCCCGGGACAACACACCCCCACCTCTCCGCTCATCAATGCGAAATAGAACGCGCGCACAGTATTACGAATTTAGTGCAGTTTCGACGGTAATTCGATTGTGGCAGCGTAGTTTCAGATACGCGAATTCAGATCCAACTGCGTGTCACGAGTAAGTGGAAACCAAATCATTTCAATCTGAGACACATGTGCCAGTCGCACGTAGATGGATGTTCGCCAATCTCGTTGCAACAATGGAATATGCAATTCGCCAGGAGCGGAAAACATCTGCGGATGGTGAATTCTACCTGGCTGGCATATATTATTTCCCCGTTGAACCTACCCAATTTACCTTCCTCCGGTACAATATGAACTCCGCTCCTCGTAGTTTCCGTTGACTACAGTGATATTTAGCCCAGTTGTTTCGTTCGCATTTCGCAAACGGGTTATTCGCGAATGGTTGTATTCCCTTTCTATTACTGTTCACTAGACGCCGCTTTTGTCATAAATGTTAAATCGCTTCGAGCAACACCTATTGCCAATTAATTAATTTGTTCAAGCTTTGGCGATTACCGTTTCGCAGTACCCGTCGGCTGCACAACTTCATTACTCTGACATTTTCTTTTTCTTTACAAAATAATCGGAAAACTGGTCACTAGTATTTTATCAACGTCCTACACCCAGAAAAAAAATTTATTTGACGGCCACCGTTTATTTGGCTTAAGTAAAATATTTATTTGAATCAAATAAATATCTATTTCATTTAAGGATCTATTCACGTAATTTAAATAAATATTTATTTAAATCAAATAAATATCTATTTCATTTAAGGATCTATTCACGTAATTTAAATAAATATTTATTTAAATCAAATAAATATTCTACTTGATACAAATAAACGGTGGCCGTCAAATAAATTATTTTTCTGGGTGTACGACAGACCGAAAGGAAGAAGAATATACCAGGGCGGCGACCGTATCGATTTGGCCCGAAATGACCCAACCGACGGTATAGCCAGTGTGGCAATAAATATCAATTCGTGGAATTCTCTCGGCGCCACAGTCTGCGATATGCCGATTCGCGTCGCCCTGAATCCATTTCCAATTTGCTCTTTCAGCCCCACAGTCTCTGTCACCGATTCCGGTGCGGCTCTGTAGTCTTTATTTATTTGTTTTTTGGGCAAAAGCTCTTTAGCCCTCACACCGTGAAACATACGCGCGTAAATAAATAACTTCTCGCAGTTGTCATTTTTTTTTTTTTTTTTTTCGGGGCGTGATATCGAGAGCATTAATAATCCGTGGCGGAGTTGCCCTTGTCCGGATCCTATCCATCATTCAAGCTTCGAAACAATAATAACCGAGGTTTCTTCAGGATCCCCGGAGACGTGCCGGACAGGATCCGAGAGAGTGCTCGGTCACGGAGAAGCGTGAGCCAGGGAAAATAGCGGTGCAAGCCGAAGAGAGGCATGCGAGCGGCGAGCATGGAAGAGGCTAGGCTAATCACTGTTGGCTCTCCTCGGGCCATTACTGGCTCCGAGCTCGCGATCTATCTCCGTTCGTCTCTCGGTCGATCGTTCGCCAGCGAGCGAGCCTCGCTCGCTGCGCTCGCCAACGATAATTAATAACCCGTGAAACGTGCGTACAATAAGGCTCACTCGAGTCACTATGACGAGACGAGACCATCAGTTTGCTCAAACGGTACGGGCTGGTTATGTTCTCCGAGCTCCGACCTAGCCTCCGGTACAGAATCCCCTCGACGCATCGGAGAGAGTCTATTGAACCTCTGACGTATTTGTATCGCAAGATGGTTCACTAAATATCATTAATTTTATCACTATTTTTGTTCGTACACTGAGAAAAAAAATTGTTGGATTAACCAAGGGGCGTTCACCTGCGTTCAAAGCCGTTATTTAGTTGGTACAATAAATTTTTTTGTTTAAATGGAAATATTTTGAATCAACTGAAGCGAATAATCGTTCAACAAAAGAATGATTCAGTTGTACCAACCAAATAACGGATTTGAACGTAGGTGACCGCGAATTTGGTTAATCCAACAATTTTTTTTTCTCAGTGTATCTAAAAATCGAAATTTCTGCATCCGAACCCATTATACACAGTACAAAAATAATTTCGTAAAATCGGAATTCGAAATTTCGTAGAGATAATTTTGTTAAATAAGTGACAAACGATTTTGTCACTTATTTCAATATGCGAACCTGTCCTTTTATTTCCCGTGTCGTTGACAATTTTGGTTCGTACTTTTCTTTGTAAAACTAGAAAATCAACAAATAGAAAATTGTGGACGTTTGTGGACAATAAGTTGTTGTGAAAAGTACACATTTTCTTTTTTTTTTACTTTGTACTTCGAAATTTTCAGTTACCGTACTCACGGAATGTAAAACAGCTGTGGAATCGAATGGTTCCACTGCTGTGCGCAGATCATCGGATGGTCGGGCATCGAATGCTGATAGCGATGGTTCGGATAGCTATCAGCATTCGATGCAGATAGCGACTACCGGACTACCGGACTGGGGCGTGGGATTCCGTGGATATTCCGTTTCTCAACGGGGCGGAGGCAAGTGCGGGTAACTGATTTCGTTTTCGCAAGCGCCCTCGCCCCAATGCGTCAAAAGAATTCCGCAAATATCGTGCAGGCCGACGTAATGAAATTCTTCTCGTACAATGAAAATGGGGAAGACAATTCGTATCTCATTTCATGGATCGTCTATGGGAAACCATACAAAACGATGAACGTATAAATATGCATTTGATTTAGACGTGGAATACGGCGAGTGGAGTGAGCAAAGATTAAACGATCCGTGAGCTGGGAATCTATGATGTGATCCGCGCCATTAATTCTCAATAAATTGAGGAACAGCTTATTACGCAACCTCCCGGTATGGCCAACTCGCGGTAGCAGCGCACCCGAGCTCCGCCGAGATTACCTTTCTCAACACACGTGGCTGCAGCCCCTCGCGTAACTTCGTTCGCGATCGATCATACTTCATTTCCAATCATACTCCAATTAGCTCTCCTCCACCCCTCGAACCTCTGATGTAAACTTCACGGTAAACAACAAACAAACAAGAACATTATTTAAGAAGAAACGTTTTGCGCATCTAACAGAATTTTCCTGTTCACAAATTTGTTCAATTTATTAAATTGAAATTAATTATTTGACGGCCACCTTTTATTTAGTTTAAGAAAAATATTTATTTGATTTAAATAAATATATATTTCATTTAAGTAATTATTTATTTAATTTAAATAAATTTTTATTTATATCAAATAAATATTGTACTTAAACCAAATAAACGGTGGCCGTCAAATACATTTTTTTCTGCGTGTAATCGTCGCGCGAGCGACTTTCGGCGGTAACTTTTATTTTCGTCTACGTACAATCTAGAACGTCACAACTTTACGCTTTTGATTTCAACTATTGATCCAATAAAAAAAGGTTTATCTTAATTTTTCCAATGACTGAAGGAGATCTATCATTGTATTAATCTCTACTTTGCTCGATCGCATTAAGTTGAAAATGTCTCGTTGTTAGAGGTGAGAACGAACCGCCCGGTGTAATGCGCGCATGTGCACAGTGGCATTTAAGCTGTTGGCGGTATTGCGAGCACCGTGAGCACGCTGTCGAGCAGAAGCTCTCCCCGGGCAATATGTTCGTAACGAATTAAGCCTCGAACTAATGACGAGTGCAATCTAAGTTACTGTAGTCTACACTGTTGCCGCGAACCGTGTGTGCGCTGCAAATATTCGCTGTGTTTACTCGCCATTGCGAAACTAATCAAGAACCGAGTAAAAAAAAAAGACACGGAATCTTTCACGCTACCACAGTACGTAAACTCCACGTCCATCCGTCCTTCCGTCCTGACTTCATATATAATTCTCTTGACTCGCCATCTAGGTGCAATCATAACTCTTGATTGTAACGATCGTAATTCATAGGCGAGAAAAATATGTAGGTTTGTGGAATACTTCTTCGGCAGTGGAAGAGAAAGGTGTGCAATTAACGATTTTATTTTAGACCCCGCCGAGGTCTCGTCGGCGTCGTCAGTCACCTCTCTGCCTCTCGGGCACTGTCGACCGAGTGAGAAATTTGCGCACCTACAAGTTCGAGCACCTCTCCCCTATATCCCTCTTCCTCCTGCACAAATGAAAATTGTGAAGCGATTGCGATCGCACCCAGAAAAAAAAATAATTTTACGGCCACCGTTTGTTTGGTTTAAGTAAAATATTTTTTTGATTTAAATAAATATTTATTTAAATTAAATGAATAGTTACTGAAATGAAATAAATATTTATTTAAATCAAATAAATGTTTATTTAAATCAAATAAATGTTTATTTAAATCAAATAAATGTTTATTTAAATCAAATAAATGGTTATTTAAATCAAATAAATGTTTATTTAAATCAAATAAATGTTTATTTAAATCAAATAAATGTTTATTTAAATCAAATAAATGTTTATTTAAATCAAATAAATGTTTATTTAAATCAAATAAATGTTTATTTAAATCAAATAAATGTTTATTTAAATCAAATAAATGTTTATTTAAATCAAATAAATGTTTATTTAAATCAAATAAATGTTTATTTAAATCAAATAAATGTTTATTTAAATCAAATAAATGTTTATTTAAATCAAATAAATATTTATTTAAATCAAATAAATATTTATTTAAATCAAATAAATATTTATTTAAATCAAATAAATATTTATTTAAATCAAATAAATATTTTACTTAAACCAAACAAACGGTGGCCGTCAAGTAAATTATTTTTCTGGGTGCGGACCACCGGATTCCGTCGATGAAAATAGTTGCAGCACAATCTTGACGAAGATCATTGCTAGATGGAAATTGATATAGCGTAACCGAGAGAAGTTCCCGATTACTCGAACACCGCGTGCCGCCTCCGCGCGGGCAGTAGAGGCGATTCCAATTCCCGGACGAATATGCGGTGGCGGTCGCGCCGGATGTCGGGAGACCAGCTAACCGCAACCGATCCGGCCCCGCGGACTCGGTGACACAGAAATTACGACGTTCCTTCGACGATTGGCTTCTGATGGCTTACGGCCCGCCGCTGCATTCTTAATATTCGTCTACCGGCGCTTCATTACACCGCGAACTATTTGGCGCGAACTGTTCGGTGTCGTTTGCGGTCCGAGGCTAAATATCGGCCGTGCGACCCTTCACACGCCCCCGCCATCGCGATGTCTCTAAAAGAACATTGACTAACCGTAAAGAGAAAGCGGGGCAAAATGGACCTTGTTTACTTTTATTTTATATTTTTTTTTTTTATTTAGGGCATTTTAATAAATGTTTCATCGACCGACTCTCGTTCACAGTATTGAAAAATACATTTTCTTCAAATATAGTGATTCAAAACTGGACTCGATTACCCGAACCCATCGGGACCGGGTCTAGTTCGGATAATAAAAAATGCTGATAATTGAAAAGCATATTTTTTTAATGAGATTATATCACCTTTATAAAAGGACATATATAGTAAATGAAATAACAACATATACTAAACTTCAAAACATATTTTTAACATATTTCCAACATCAAACCGACAAAAAGGCCCTTCAACAAAAACACGTGGAAGCACACTCTATGCAATAGAGTGGTGGACGCGTGGAATGCAATTACCGGCGGATACAATCGGAGCAGAGTCAACGATTATTTAAAAAAATATAACATTGATTTATTTTTACGTGAAGAGCATTTTGTAGAAGCAGATGTAAGAAATGTAAACTTCTTTTCGGTAAATAATAATAATACAGTAGAAGCCTTATCTTCAAGAATTCCGTGATATAAAGTTGGCCATTTTTAATTGTCGGACGCTAGGTATGCGCTTTTGAGCAGCGGGATCTCGAAGCCGCTTCAGTGTGAACTACGTACGTAAGGCGATTCAAACGGCACATTCATATCTCTACCACTCACTCTACCGGTATATTGGCGTCTAAGAAAATCTCTATCAGAAAAAGAAAACTCGACCGGAATGTAAATAAAACTCTACCGGTAGAGATGTTCTTGGAGTCCTATATTCTGATAGAGTTGTTATGCGGTCGAGTTGTTAGCGCTGTCTTTTTGGTAGAGTTCTAATCTGGTAGAGTTGGTATTCGGTCGAATTGTGTGTTGCGGAGATACAGGGGCGACGGGGGCAAAACGCGCACCAAGTCTAACAATTATAATTTTCTCCCAATCAATTTTCCATGATATGCCGACGTATTTTTTTTTTATTAATAATAACACAAGAAAAAGGAAAGATAAACTAAAATTGGAAAAAAATCGTTTATAATACAATTCTATTCGATCGACTTATTTATCGTCATTACCACCCTGACGACATTTGATTAGAATTAAAACAAAGGGCAAGTTTTGATTAAGGGTATGAAATGAAGTCACCAAGTTCTGGCCTTTATTTTTACACAACTATAATTTTTCACGCATTTTAAGCAACTTTTCGTTTAACTTCTATTTTCTGGTCTGTAATGTGGTTCGAGTAACGGCGAATTATCGCGAGGCTTCGGTATAATTCATTACCCCATCGACAGCAGACTTCAACGCGCCTGCTATGACAACGCTAGTCGGTGACTGTCTATTCGTAGTTCTAAGGTCGATCTTCACCATGTTTCCTCTACTATTGTAAATAAACACTTCACCCGTACATGAGTGTGAGCAAAGTCGTAAGCCACATAGTGACGCTATGCATAACCAAGTTTACGGCGCTCTCAGAAACACGCCACTAAGTGGTTGAAAACTGAAGGAATTCCAACTATAAAGGGAGCATCCCTTTACAGTTGGAATTCCTTTAGTTTCGAAGTTGGAGCTAACACAGAGAATCGTTATAGATGGAAACGTCTCACAGACCACGTAATCTATTAACACGGTAACAATACGAAACTTGTTTCAATTCGAAAAAAGTAATGATTTTTTATTTCATCAAAAATCATTCGAAAAATTAATAAGGTCAAAAATCTAAAAAAAAAAAAAGAAAATTTAACATGGACTTGCTCAAAATTTTGTCGAAACAAAGTTTTGAACACATGTTCAAAATCCCATGGGTTGAAAACCCCATCTCCCCTAAATGTGCCAAACGATTCAAACAATTTGGTATAGAAACTAGTCTCTAATGCGCGCTGTCCGACTCTGCTGGGGTGGGTGAAACTGCTCAGGAACATCAGTGTGCGAGCGGATTAACCCTTTATAAGTCCAACCGCCCGAAACCCTACCAAAACGTGACTAACGGACGCGGAGTGGGGACTGCGCGTTGTTATCGTAGCGCCTTAGAGTGGGGGTAGAGGTTATATAGAGTAGCTTCCAAGAGTGGGCATAGAGGTTATATAGAGTAGCTTCCAAGAGTGGGGATAGAGGTTATATAGAGTAGCTCCCAAGAGTGGGCATAAAGGTTATATAGAGTAGCTCCCAAGAGTGGGGACAGAGGTTATATAGAGTAGCTCCCAAGAGTGGGGATAGAGGTTATATAGAGTAGCTCGCAAGAGTGGGGATAGAGGTTATATAGAGTAGCTCCCAAGAGTGGGGATAGAGGTTATATAGAGTAGCTCCCAAGAGTGGGGATAAAGGTTATATAGAGTAGCTCCCAAGAGTGGGGATAGAGGTTATATAGAGTAGCTTCCAAGAGTGGGGACAGAGGTTATATAGAGTAGCTCCCAAGAGTGGGGATAGAGGTTATATAGAGTAGCTCCCAAGAGTGGGGATAGAGGTTATATAGAGTAGCTCCCAAGAGTGGGGATAGAGGTTATATAGAGTAGCTTCCAAGAGTGGGGACAGAGGTTATATAGAGTAGCTCCCAAGAGTGGGGATAGAGGTTATATAGAGTAGCTCCCAAGAGTGGGGATAGAGGTTATATAGAGTAACTCGCAGGAGTGGGGATAGAGGTTATGTAGAGTAGCCCCCAAGAGTGGGGATAGAGGTTATATAGAGTAGCTCACAAGAGTGGGGATAGAGGTTATATAGAGTAGCTCCCAAGAGTGGGGATACAGGTTATATAGAGTAGCTCCCAAGAGTGGGGATAGAGGTTATATAGAGGTTTCGTCGAAATGTTATCTCTCCGCTGATAATTAGAGAGTGAAAACAATTTGCCTTAGCAAATTTGTTCTTGGCGGCACATGCTCTCAATAGAGGGCGATAGCCAAGAAGGAAAAGAAGAAGAAGAAATTTGTTCTTGGATCGTAGTCCGGACAACGGTGGAGATTTAATCGCCTTTTGTTGTCTTCTCATTTTATCTGGGAAAATAGAAGTGGTGAAGCATAGCTACAAGTCTCACGTCTATTGCGATGAAAAAAAAAAAAATCCCGCAGCATCCCAGGCTGGTCCACAGAACAAATAACACCGAGGAATTGAGTTTCTTTTTCCTCGTTCTCTTTCTGACGTTGGTGAGAAAACAATTGAATGCGCATCGGAACCTCGAGCGACAGAGCGGTAGTCGGATAACCGTTGACCGTAATTCGATCGGACGGTGGTGGGCGCGTCGGTGGCTTCTCTTTTGCTTCCTTCTTTGCCTTTTCCACCACAATACGTTGTATCGACCGCGTGGAAGTAAAAAAAAAGCACCCTCATCGCCACGCGAAATTTCATTGCCGGAGCATTCCCCTAAGCGCACTAAAGCGACGGTAGAATCTCACCGTAATTCCTTTCGCGGTGTTACCAGACACGGACAGAAAAAAAAAAAAACAAAGTTCGTGTCATAATTCAATTTAATGGTCGTTCGTGTGCCGGGTCTCTTCTGAATTTCATTACTCAACGTTTCGCCAATTTAACCGTTGCCCACAAAAGTGGGTACCCATAAAATTTTTTTAAAACTTCAGACCGTCGTCCGCTCGTCTCGTCTGTTTCCTCGCCTCTCAGACGGAGCCTGTCCGGACCTCGTCATACCGAAAGAAGAACGGAAGGTCGATGAAGAGTTCAAGTAAAAAAAATAAAAAAATAAAAAAAAAAAGAACTAATTATGGAGAACGACGGCGAGAATGATACTTCAGCGAAGAAGATATTTTTGCTCAGCGCCCGATTATCACGAAGAGCTGTCTCACAACTTGGGGCCGAACAACGGTTTTTTTTTCTCGTTTCTGACTCCTTTTTAAAGGCGCTCGCGTTCCGTGTCCCCGAGGCCCCAATTTTCGGTCGCGACGCTCGAACATCTTCGAGGTCTCGAACGCTTTGATATCATTGTTCGAGTAAATTCGTTAACCCCCTCGAATCCGTCCCGCGGGTCACAGGACAGCGTCTCCCTGCTTATTTGCTTTAAAAATGGAAATTAATACATTTTTTTTATAATTGAAGAAAAAACTAAAAAAAAAAAAAAAAATTAAATAAAAACAAAGTGAAGCTACGATGCGTGAATACAGAGAGTTAAAAATGTTCCCTATTCGTAAATTGCTCATTCAAATTTATTCTAATTACCGTTGCATCTGCGTGAAACTCGGATAGCAGCGCAGTTAATTGATTAATTGACCGAAGACATAGTAATAACAAGGAATACAATGCATAATGCATTAGAGAATCGTGGTACGGTCCTATGCGTCTCTATCCAATAATATTCTTACCCGCTCGCCGTAATACCGGCGAGCAGCGTGGTATAAAATTTCCTATCGTCCCCCTTAATAACAATAATAACCATAATCGTGATTCGAAACCCAGAAATCCAAAGTTCAGAAGTCATTAAATAAGAAACACGAAAAAAAAAAAAAAAAAAAAAAAAAAAAATGTTGATCGCTCGCCTCGCTTCCGGTTGAAAAATATTGCTCTCGGGAGATTCGCGAACGTTGCCTCGATCCCATTGGCCCGAGTAGGGGAGAGTGGGGCAAAATGGCACACCGGGGCAAAACGGGATAATGAGACAAAACGTATTCTCTACTAACTTTGGGATGGTGGCGATGGTGGTACGTGGGGCAAAACGGGTTTGAAAATTTTGATGTATCGTTGGGACAAAATGGGGCATCGAAAAATTAATGGAAAATTGAGTTTTGTCCTCACTGTCCCGTTTTGCCCCGCTGTGCCATTTTGCCCCGGTCTCCCCTACACCCAGAAAAATAATTTATCTGACGGCCACCGCTTATTTGCTTAAAGTAAACGGTGATCGTCAAATAAATTATTTTTTTCTGGGCGATAGCATCTTCCGGCTCCACGCCGCAAGAAGTGTCAAAGGTTTGGAGCATTCGTTTAAAATTTTGAGAGCGGCAGTTTGGCGCTGCCGCTTTGGAAATTATGAGCGAAAGAGACGGAAGAAGCGAGGAACCGCCAACCACGAGCATTGTCAGCTCGTTCGCGAGCGCGCCGAGCTTTATCTGCATGTGTGTTTCGCCCTCGTACCGTTTCCCTCCTGGGCCGGCAATCAGATAATCACGCGGAGTCGGCATTCCTCATCCAGATTCTGATCTCTCCGAGGCGGTCCCGCGAGAAGCCGAGAGACTCACCGAGTCGTTGTCGTCCACGTAATCCGTTCCCTCGTCGTACTGCTCGTACACGGGCGGAGGCTTAACCGTTATACCGTGAGTACGTATCCGCACTACCGTGTGCAAACCGTGCGTCCTTCTATTATCCTTAACCAGCCCATCACGAGAGGAAGCGTCACGATTGCCTTTTCTCTCTCCTTGTACTCTCACCGACGAGCTCCTTGGGAAAGTGAGTCAATCCCTCAACCCCCCCCCCCCCCCCCCCCCCCCCGTGACCCCCTCGAAGACGGGAACACGGACCGTTTATCACAAATTTGCATCGCAAATTTATTCCACCTCATCGGCAGACTTTATCCTCGCCGAGGATAATCTCTTTTTTTTCCCACTCCTCATTAAAAGCAAATTTCACGATTAATTAATCAAATTCACGATTCGCTGTACTCTTCCTTCCAATTGCTTGTACTCTCGCTTTCCATCTAACTCTGCACGTAGATGTATATTTTTTTAATTCTTTCATCTCCTCGTCTCCTTAGCTTGGGAAGAAGCAATCGAGTGGTGCGAGTTAAGCTCCACCTGCCAGGAGCTTGCTAAAGGCTTGAGAGAGAGTCGTCGCGCTAATCGCTCATAGTCGTTCCCCTTTTGCCTCCGAGTCTACCTGGCTCCGTCCGGGTCTCCTCGCACTGGATACATTAAACACTTCCTGGCAGCCGCGGTTCGTGTAAAAACCGGACGAGAGATCTCCACCGTGACTTTCCTCCGCCCGGTGTTGCCTAGCTCTAAACGATCGGGGACCGCGGCGAAGGATCCGCGGGGATTATAGCTGTGCCCAGCATGCCCCGCGGTACCGGCGTCTATCATCAGACATCGGCTCGCATGCCCCGTATGCGCGTACAGCGACTTTAGCGCTGTGCAATTATGCAAATTTCGCCAACTACGCGCACGCAGTATATCCGAGGTAAAGATCGTTACGCGCAGAGGGACGCGTGGACCACGTTGATGCTGGACGAGAAAATCGCTGGAGATCCATGGGTGTCGGCAAAAAGTTGGGGGAAAAAAAAAAAAAAATGATCGAGTAGGTCGGTAATGAAATCTACACAGAATTGACGAGCCTTGTGTACACCTATGTATCGAGGTCGAAGGCGCGATGTTTCTTCGAGCGAAGTAACATGTGTATGGTACCGGGGCGAAACGGCACAGCTGAGAAATAAACGCTCTCTGGACGAGCAGAGCTATGACTCGTCTGTTCTAATCATTATGAAAATAAAATGAAGTTTGCAATAGATTGCTTCGAGCCTTCGAGAGAAATGGCTGTTCGGGGCAAAATGGGATGCCTGTGTGTAATTCGCTCCGATGCTTGCTATGTCGACTTCCCATTTTGAGCCAATTCTCCGTGAGCGGTTCATGTTGTGTCTGAAATTTTTGGTGATGCCCCATTTTGCCCCCGGTTTCTGAGCCACGGGAAATTATTTCCACTGGATTTGGCTTCCACCATCGCCGCCGTCTACCTCCTGGAGTTTTCCTCTCTCACGATTCTCGCAACTCACCTTTGGGATGACTTTGATCGCGGGATTGTCTTCTCGAAGATTCATACTCGACCGAGCTTGCTTGTCTCAGGGTTGTTACGCGTCACAGAGAAATGGTTATTCGGGGCAAAATGGAATGCGTTTTGTATTCGCTCCGATGCTTGCTACGTTGACTTCCCATTTTGCCCCAATTTCCCGTGAGCGGTTCAAGTTGTGTCTGAAATTTTTGGTGATGCCCCATTTTGCCCCCGGTTTCTGAGGTCTTTTTCACAACTCTCACAACTCACCTTTGGGATGACTTTGATCGCGGGATTGTATTCTCGAAGATTCATACTCGACCGAGCTTGCTTGTCTCAGGGTTGTTACGCGTCACAGAGAAATGGTTATTCGGGGCAAAATGGAATGCGTTTTGTATTCGCTCCGATGCTTGCTACGTTGACTTCCCATTTTGCCCCAATTTCCCGTGAGCGGTTCAAGTTGTGTCTGAAATTTTTGGTGATGCCCCATTTTGCCCCCGGTTTCTGAGGTCTTTTTCACAACTCTCACAACTCACCTTTGGGATGACTTTGATCGCGGGATTGTATTCTCGAAGATTCATACTCGGCCGGGAGACTGGCCGTCTCCCGGCCGAGCTTGCTTGTCTCATAGTTGTTACCAGAGCTGGGAAAAATGCACTAACTACTTGAAGTACGTATTGAAGCATCAAGTACTGAGTCAGTGCCCACTATTCAAAACTTCAAGAATTTAGTTCTGCCAGTACTCAATACGTCAGTACTCAAGAACTACCTAGCGCTCAGTACTTCGAATTTAGTTCTGCCAGTACTCAATACGTCAGTACTCAAGAACTACCTAGCGCTCAAAACTTCAAGAATTTAGTTCTGCTAGTACTCAATAAGTCAGTACTCAAGAACTACCTAGCGCTCAGTACTTCGAGTACTTGACACTTTAAATACGTACTTCAAGTACTTAGGGTATTTGCCCAGCTCTGGTTGTTACGCGTCACAGAGAAATAGTTATTCGGGGAAAAATGGAATGCGTTTTGTAATTCGCTCCGACGCTCGCTATGTCGACTTCACATTTTGCCCCGATTCTCCGTGAGCGGTTCAGTTGTGTCTGAAACTTTTGTGATGCCCCATTTTGCCCCGGGTTTCTGAGCTTACAGGAAATAATTTCCACTGAGACTTAGCGTCCAACGTCGCCCCCGTTTTGACCCGGTTTGCCTCACGCAGTTTTCCATCATCGCAACTCTCCGATCTCTCGGCTTCGGGATAATTTTGATCGCGGGATTATCTTCCCGAAGACTCATATCCTGCCCGTCTCTCGGCCGAGCTTGCTCATCTCATAACTGTTACGCTTCACCTGCCCGGCCGTCAGTGCATACCCCGTCCCAATTGCCACCGAGACGATCATCTCGTACGCGGGATGCGGTGTACCGATGCCGGTGTAGATACGGCCACTCAAAGGATCCGGGGAAGCCGATGGAGAGACCGAGAGCCGCGGCCGTGCTCTTAAGATCATCGCAGCGTCGATTCCGAATGGGGAAAATAAGCATATTTGAGAAAAGAGGAGGAAGACGGTCGCGCGGAGATGAGAGAGCAAAAACGTCACGTTCCCGAAGGAGTTTGCGCAAATCGTTCCCGCAGTGAAACTTGAAACGCGACGCTGGGAGAAGCAACGAGATTGAAGGAGTACACTGACGTCCACCTGTTCGAGTCATATCGGTCCTTACATAGGCTGCAGCTCGGCTCCGTACAAACCCATTTGTTATAACGAGCTACACAAGACGACACGATTACACAGCCAGTTCGCAATCTCTTTACCTTCGTACCATTATTATTCTTCATCTTTCGCTAATACCTCTTCGGGAGTCTACTCAATCTCGGAAAGTAATCAGTTCGAGGAGGGGCTCGCAGCTTTGTTCAGCTTCCGCACTTTTCTTCCTCTATCTTCGCTCTCAAGTCCGACGTGGTGGAGGCTGCGATCGTCAATACCCACGGGCAATGCGGTTTTAAATCGCTTACTCGGCTTAACATTTAAAAATCATTAAATTTATAAAAAATATAATATATACATAAATGAGGCAAGAGTGGTGAATATGTTCCACCCCGGTCCGCACGTGAAACAGTGATAAATGGAGCGGGCCATGTTCACCACGTTTATGCTATAGAAATAAATGTATGAATTATATGGTTGTACATATAAATTATTTTTTGTAACTCATGCATGAAAAGTCCTACTTTTTGTGCCTGCCGAGAGTGGCGAAAGTGGGGCTTTACAGCCAAGTGTACTACAAGTGTAAATACCCGGCGCATGCGGACTACGATCCGATCTTACTGCACGCACGCACTTTACGCACGCTGAAGCGTGCGTAAAGTACGGCGCATTCGCAGTAGACCTTGCTGTACAGCGCCACAATCAGTAGGCACGGAGTAACACTTTTCCTGCATTCGTTACAAAAAATATTATGTGATACTAGTGCGGTGTAGCGAACATTGTACGGGGATTGTCAAGTGCACCCAGAAAAATAATTTATTTGACGGCCACCGTTTATTTGGTTTAAGTTAAATATTTATTTGATTTAAAATAATATTTATTCCATTTAAGTAACTATTTACTTAATGTAAATAAATATTTATTTAAAGCAAATAAATATTTTACTTAAACCAAATAAACGGCGGCCGTCAAATAAATTATTTTGCTGGGTGTGAATCGCACTTCACAGCGTGCGTAAAGTACGGCGCATTCGCAGTAGGCCTTGCTGTACAGCGCCACAATCAGCAGGCGCGGAGCAACACTTTGCCTGCATTTGTTACAAAAAATATTATGCGATACTAGTGCGGTGTAGCGAACATTGTACGGGGATTGTCAAGTGAATCGCACTTCACAGCGTGCGTATAAAGGTCGCTGTAGATCACTTCTATCGCAAGTTACTGTTTTGAAACCGACTGAATTATTCGAGATTTAGACGAAAAGCTTTGCCCTACATCGAGACTATTTGTTTCTCGAATCTTCCGCATCGTTCGGAGGATACTTGTTGCTCCCGAGGGTCGCGTTACACGGGCTCAGTGCCAATAGCCGAACAGTATGAACGAATGAAATTGGTGTTTGAAGGAAGAACCAATGCGCCACAAAGCCACGCTCGCAGAGAAAGTCGGAGAGCACGCGTGCGTCGGCTCGTAAATACAGATTTTACGACCGAACGAATCACTTAACTCGTTCCCTCTTACCTCGCCGTAGCCGTGTATATCGAGTATATATATACACGGATGCAGAATCCGCTTTGACTCCAGGAAATCCTGCCGTTTAAACTCCCCGGGCGCGTGGTTCTTTCTCTCGATTGAGATTGAGCGAACGAGCGCGTCGTTTGGCGGAGGCAAAAAAAAAAAAAAAGAATGTAAATAATTTTCTCAATTCGACGACAAGGGGTCTGTGGCCCGGGAGAAGCAGCCGGGTTGATCGTGACCGGTTATGAGGACTTCTTCCCGAGCTGAAACACAACGTCGGAGCGGACGGCGGTAAGCCGAGGCACGTTAACTAGGACCACAGCTTCGGTAGCTACAGGATGCATGATGCAACAGCACCGGTGCAGTTGCGGGTCAAAGTTTCAGACTCAAAGTTAAAGCCACTCTGTCGTAGCTCTTAACAACCTCTGACCTTTGCTCCCTGGCCACGGGGCTTCGGGAAGTTCGAGAGATCAAAAAACTTCCTCGGAGGAACACGAGCGATGGACGCTTGCATCTAGAAAAATAATTTATTTGACGGGCTCCCCGCGAATAAATGTCCATTTAGATTAAATGAATATTTATTTGATTCAAATAAATATTCATTTGATTTGAATAAATATTCATTTGATTTAAATAAATATTCATTTGATTTAAATAAATATTCATTTGATTTAAATAAATATTCATTTGATTTAAATAAATATTCATTTGATTTAAATAAATATTCATTTGATTTAAATAAATATTCATTTGACTTAAGTAAATATTTGATTCAAATAAATATTCATTTGATTTAAATAAATTCCCCCTCCACAATTCTTCAAATCTCCTACTATACGAAGCCTCCATAATAATGCCGATAAAGGAACGTATCAACAATCTAAGCGCCGACTTCGCGCAAACTCACCTTGAAAGTATGACAAACTTATGCAACAGGCAATCTCCAAATGTAGACCCAAACATAAATTTCCGACGTACACAATAATAAAAATCCTGAACATACTCCACAACACATAGTCACACTTAATGGCCCTAATATAAGTCATGTACACCATTGCACTTACACTCTTCCTCGCAAATAAAGGCAGACAAGCACACCCAGGAAAAAAATTATTTGACGGCCACCGTTTATTTGGTTTAAGTGAAATATTAATTTGATTTAAATAAATATTCATTTAAATTAAGTGAATAGTTACTTAAATTAAAAAAATATTTATTTAAGTCGAATTAATATTTTACTTAAACCAAATAAACGGTGGCCGTCAAATAAATTATTTTTCTGGGTGCAGACCAGCTACACAGGCTGATGGACTCCGGTCGATGGCCCATTGGTCGATGGAAAATACAAACGAAAAATTTGCAAACACCCGCCTACTCGTGTAAACACTCTGACCGATAAAATTCTTGTACTACCACTACTGAATAAACATTTGTTTGATTTAAACAAATATTTATTAAAATTAAATAATATTTTATTTTAAAAAATTAGTAAGTAATAACAGACTTTTTTTAGCTCCCCGTTTTACCCCGTCCTCACCTGTGCACCGTAGAAGGTAAACCAAGTTGGGTGCGGATAATCCGTACTTAGATTATGCATCCAGGGCCAACGGCGTCAACAGTACTGCCGAGCGCTATAGGTAAATCAGGTCACATCCTGCTAGACTCGGATACACGTGGAGCGAAGCAAGCGGGAAAGTAAAGTGAGCAAGTAAATGCGAGGCTCTCTTTCTCTCGGGCTTTAACACGGCGACGTAAACGATTGTCCGTAGAACTAGCACCAGTTCAGCCGAGATAGAACTTCCGGTACGATTAAGATCGTCCCAGGTGAGCTAGCATCAACTTTTCACACGCTCTTCCTCCTCTACACGGGCGTCGATCGGGAAAGGGAGAGACGACGGTTGATGTAAACGACGTAGACGGTTATCGATTTTTTGTTGTTATCATTATTAATATTATTATTGTTGTTGTTGTTGTTGTTGTTGCTGTTGTTGTCTTTGCCGAAACTGAATTTTTCATCAAAGCTTATTTATTTATTTTATTATTAACAATTACTTTCTCAGATCTGATCGTCCTCCATTGTCGATAGAAGTCATTTTTTTTCCACGGATGTGCTGTACGTAAGGCAATTTTCGAAGCGTCGCAAATTGGAAATTTGAAAAAAAAAATTCCCTTTTTTTCCCCGCTCTCCCACGTACCGCGAAGTCCGACCAAACTGCATGGAATCCCCCCAAGACATCGTAGCGTCAACGGACGGGACTGCTGATCGACGAAAATTGCGTTCAGTCTTGTAGATCGTCGAGCGAGAGCGATAGGAAATTGCTACCGGAAATTATCGTCCCTATTGGAAAATGCAGTGAATGGGGTGACTGCGAACCCATTAAAACAGAGAACAACTTTAAAAAAAAAAAAAAAAAAAAAAAAATATCCCGACGGAAAAGGAGAATATCAAACTTCAAGAAATGAGAAAATGTTTACGAGCTTTCAAACATTTCCACTATATCTCCCCTCGAACGAGTCTTGCGCGTCCCCGTTTGCGCAGATCTCGTTACACTTTGATTTCATCGCCACAGAGAAAATCCGCGGTATTCGCTATATCGCCTGCGTCAACAGCGCAGCGTGCCGTTGCGACCTTTGCGTCTCATCCGGTACGACGCGTATACACGTTTCCTTCCGATTCGCAGTTTCTGCGAACTTACATCATCCACGTTTCTGTACGTGCAGCACGGGCAAATACTAATCTCCATATGCATATAATGTACATATATACACGGATCCGCAAGCGCGCGTTTCAGCTCGACTCGTTATGTAATTGCGAACTCCGGAGTTCCAGGAAATGACATGATCCACCAAAGTTCCAATAACCAGCTTAGTGTCGGTTGTTCTCTGTGGCAGATGGTTAACCTTTGAAAGCGAGGACTTGGGTTTTCCGAGAATCGGGTCGCCTGGCGGTCCCCCCCCCCCCCCCCCCCCGTGTTCCGTCGCAGTTTTGAGTTTCGCTCTCAACAGGTATATTAATTCACTCTGGAATTATATTAAATGCGCCCCTTTGCTTTATAGAAAATCGATGTATCAAACATACAAATTGCTATATATTGGAAAAAAAGGAAGAAAAAGATACTGCAAAAATGATGACAGAAAAAAAAATCGATGTTTACCGACAATAAACATTCGTTTAGGTAGACCGAGCGGTACAGTCGCGCCAAACTTGAGTTTCAGGGAAAAATTCAAACATTTCTGGATGAGACAAAAATCTGAAAAAAACATCGACCATATGGGAGGTGCTGCAAATACTGTTTTTACGTAATAACAATTCCAAAATGTTATTGACAAATTATTTACAATTATTATTTTATAAATATATGAATTTTTTGTAATCTTTGAAAGACGCGTTTTTCTATGTTCAAGCTGTGAAAAAACGCAATCTTCAAAAATTACAAAAAAGTTCTGAAAAAATTCATACATATTCAGAAAAATAAACGAATTATTTTTCCGAAGGAAAATAACTATTTTCCTACAACTTCCTAAGTTTTCCGGCAACTTAACTAAGTTGCCGGGTAATTTGGTGAATAATGATTTTTATAATCAATTTGTTGATAACAAATTGTAATTATTGTTGAACAAAAACAATCTTTGCACTACCTCCCACATACTTGATTTTTTATTCCATCGACAAGTGTTCGAAATGTTCTGTGAATCGCTCGGACTACCTCAAATGTGAAAAACTTTTTGTACCGTGCGCACACTATTTCCCATTGGCGAGTTACACCCCAGGAATTTTAAACCGCAGTAATTCGTTCGCGGCCGTTTCGTTCCGGCACACGATGATCGATTCTGATCGATAATTAGGCGAGCCTGGACTAACGAGCTGCGCTGTCTTCGCGAGCTATCGCTGCACTTCCCTGTGGCACGTTTGCTCCGTACATCGCCGTACCAACGCGTATACATACATAAATACCTCGAATAAAAGAGGACAAGAGTAAGGAGACTCGTAAATAACGTTCCCGGTGCTTCGAACCGTGTCCGAGTGCTCTCTTGTACGTCGAGAGCATTCGCGACCGAGTGCCAAAGGAAAAGGAACGAGAGAAACAGAAACACAGGACGGAGATAAAGAGAGATGGAGACGTCGAGAGCCGGCAAAGAGAACGCAGGTATTTCCCTCGGAGTCTCGAAGAACGTGTCAGGCTCTCGATCTTCCAATGTTTTTTTTTTTTTTTTTTTTTTAATACATATATACATACATATATAAATTTTTTTTGCATCTCTCTATTTCCGATTCATCTTCATTCCCGTTCCGCGCATATTCACCACTCTCGGGTGTATGTTTCAACTTATCTCGTTCCCATACCCGCATAGCTATGGAACACTTCTTCGGCGAGCCTTCCGCAGCCGCCGCAGCGTTGGAGATCCCTCGGATACAGTCTTCCCGTGAAGTTCCATCGCGAGCATACTGTTTCGTCTTCGAATTAGGTGCGCGTACCGTACGCAATGCAAACGCCGCGAGAATTTTCATAGATCACCCGCCGTCTCTACCCACCGTGTTTCTGGATCGCTGCGGAGAGCGGCAGAAACGCGCAGGAGAGGATCTTCTTGCGGTTCTCCCGCGGTCATTAATCGTGGCCGGCGTGACGCGTGCCTCGAACACATCGAGTACACCGTCCACTCGACAGTAATGCAACTCAGAAGAGGGAGAGAGAGTCCGCAGAAGACATTCGTACAAGAGGCGCATCGTAGCCTCTGGCTTACGCTCAAAACTGACCGCAGTCAAGCCGGCTCCAGGAGCAGCTCCGGGAAGCTGCGAAGATCGCGCTCGGGAAATGAGGCTGAAGCTGGCGGCCGAGTTAGCGGCCGGCGTACGCGCACCGCTAGCGGGCCGCCGCGCGCGCGCGGCACTCTAATAGTTGAAAAAAAAAATCGTTTCGCATAAAACCCTTTGACATAAAATTCTGAAAAAAATTACACATCTTATTTAAGATGTTTACTACACAATAAGGCAAGGCGGAACCTTTGGATATGTTTTAAGGGGTCCGCAGGTATAAATAATTATAGAGACAACCTACTACGGTAGCAATCCGAGAAAATTCCGAAATAATTCATAGATACTCCTTAAGGTATGTACTATGTATTACCGAAGAGTTTTCCCGGGAGCAGACCCTTTAAGGGCATTTTTAAGGGGTCTAAAGCCTCCAAACGAGTTTGGTCGCTCCCATACAGATGGGCGCTGGTCGGTAGCAATCCGATAAAAATCTGAAATAATTCATAGATACTCCTTAAGGTATGTACTATGTATTACCGAAGAGTTTTTCCGGAAGCAGACCCTTTAAGGGCATTTTTAAGGGGTCTAAAGCCTCCAAACGAGTTTGGTCGCTCCCATACAGATGGGCGCTGGTCGGTAGCAATCCGATAAAAATCTGAAATAATTCATAGATACTCCTTAAGGTATTTACTATGTATTACGGAAGAGTTTTCCCGGGAGCAGACCCTTTAAGGGCATTTTTAAGGGGTCTAAAGCCTCCAAACGAGTTTGGTCGCTCCCATACAGATGGGCGCTGGTCGGTAGCAATCCGATAAAAATCTGAAATAATTCATAGATACTCCTTAAGGTATGTACTATGTATTACCGAAGAGTTTTCCCGGGAGCAGACCCTTTAAGGGCATTTTTAAGGGGTCTAAAGTCTCCGAACGCGCTTGGTCGCTCTCATAGGTGCGCAGGCTGACCGGTAGCAATCCGAGAAAATTCCGAAATAATTCATAGATACTCCTTAAGGTATATACTATGCATTAACAAAGAGTTTTTTCGGGAGCAGACCCTTTAAATGCTTTTTTAAGGGGTCTAAAGCCTCCAAACGAGTTCGGTCACTCCCATACAGATGGGCGCTGGTCGGTAGCAATCCGATAAAAATCTGAAATAATTCATAGATACTCCTTAAGGTATGTACTATGTATTACCGAAGAGTTTTCCCGGGAGCAGACCCTTTAAGGGCATTTTTAAGGGGTCTAAAGCCTCCAAACGAGTTTGGTCGCTCCCATACAGATGGGCGCTGGTCGGTAGCAATCCGATAAAAATCTGAAATAATTCATAGATACTCCTTAAGGTATGTACTATGTATTACGGAAGAGTTTTCCCGGGAGCAGACCCTTTAAGGGCATTTTTAAGGGGTCTAAAGCCTCCAAACGAGTTTGGTCGCTCCCATACAGATGGGCGCTGGTCGGTAGCAATCCGATAAAAATCTGAAATAATTCATAGATACTCCTTAAGGTATGTACTATGTATTACCGAAGAGTTTTCCCGGGAGCAGACCCTTTAAGGGCATTTTTAAGGGGTCTAAAGTCTCCGAACGCGCTTGGTCGCTCTCATAGGTGCGCAGGCTGACCGGTAGCAATCCGAGAAAATTCCGAAATAATTCATAGATACTCCTTAAGGTATATACTATGCATTAACAAAGAGTTTTTTCGGGAGCAGACCCTTTAAATGCTTTTTTAAGGGGTCTAAAGCCTCCAAACGAGTTCGGTCACTCCCATACAGATGGGCGCTGGTCGGTAGCAATCCGATAAAAGTCTGAAATAATTCATAGATACTCCTTAAGGTATGTACTATGTATTACCGAAGAGTTTTCCCGGGAGCAGACCCTTTAAGGGCATTTTTAAGGGGTCTAAAGCCTCCAAACGAGTTTGGTCGCTCCCATACAGATGGGCGCTGGTCGGTAGCAATCCGATAAAAATCTGAAATAATTCATAGATACTCCTTAAGGTATGTACTATGTATTACCGAAGAGTTTTTCCGGAAGCAGACCCTTTAAGGGCATTTTTAAGGGGTCTAAAGCCTCCAAACGAGTTTGGTCGCTCCCATACAGATGGGCGCTGGTCGGTAGCAATCCGATAAAAATCTGAAATAATTCATAGATACTCCTTAAGGTATTTACTATGTATTACGGAAGAGTTTTCCCGGGAGCAGACCCTTTAAGGGCATTTTTAAGGGGTCTAAAGCCTCCAAACGAGTTTGGTCGCTCCCATACAGATGGGCGCTGGTCGGTAGCAATCCGATAAAAATCTGAAATAATTCATAGATACTCCTTAAGGTATGTACTATGTATTACCGAAGAGTTTTCCCGGGAGCAGACCCTTTAAGGGCATTTTTAAGGGGTCTAAAGTCTCCGAACGCGCTTGGTCGCTCTCATAGGTGCGCAGGCTGACCGGTAGCAATCCGAGAAAATTCCGAAATAATTCATAGATACTCCTTAAGGTATATACTATGCATTAACAAAGAGTTTTTTCGGGAGCAGACCCTTTAAATGCTTTTTTAAGGGGTCTAAAGCCTCCAAACGAGTTCGGTCACTCCCATACAGATGGGCGCTGGTCGGTAGCAATCCGATAAAAATCTGAAATAATTCATAGATACTCCTTAAGGTATGTACTATGTATTACCGAAGAGTTTTTCCGGAAGCAGACCCTTTAAGGGCATTTTTAAGGGGTCTAAAGCCTCCAAACGAGTTTGGTCGCTCCCATACAGATGGGCGCTGGTCGGTAGCAATCCGATAAAAATCTGAAATAATTCATAGATACTCCTTAAGGTATTTACTATGTATTACGGAAGAGTTTTCCCGGGAGCAGACCCTTTAAGGGCATTTTTAAGGGGTCTAAAGCCTCCAAACGAGTTTGGTCGCTCCCATACAGATGGGCGCTGGTCGGTAGCAATCCGATAAAAATCTGAAATAATTCATAGATACTCCTTAAGGTATGTACTATGTATTACCGAAGAGTTTTCCCGGGAGCAGACCCTTTAAGGGCATTTTTAAGGGGTCTAAAGTCTCCGAACGCGCTTGGTCGCTCTCATAGGTGCGCAGGCTGACCGGTAGCAATCCGAGAAAATTCCGAAATAATTCATAGATACTCCTTAAGGTATATACTATGCATTAACAAAGAGTTTTTTCGGGAGCAGACCCTTTAAATGCTTTTTTAAGGGGTCTAAAGCCTCCAAACGAGTTCGGTCACTCCCATACAGATGGGCGCTGGTCGGTAGCAATCCGATAAAAATCTGAAATAATTCATAGATACTCCTTAAGGTATGTACTATGTATTACCGAAGAGTTTTCCCGGGAGCAGACCCTTTAAGGGCATTTTTAAGGGGTCTAAAGCCTCCAAACGAGTTTGGTCGCTCCCATACAGATGGGCGCTGGTCGGTAGCAATCCGATAAAAATCTGAAATAATTCATAGATACTCCTTAAGGTATGTACTATGTATTACGGAAGAGTTTTCCCGGGAGCAGACCCTTTAAGGGCATTTTTAAGGGGTCTAAAGCCTCCAAACGAGTTTGGTCGCTCCCATACAGATGGGCGCTGGTCGGTAGCAATCCGATAAAAATCTGAAATAATTCATAGATACTCCTTAAGGTATGTACTATGTATTACCGAAGAGTTTTCCCGGGAGCAGACCCTTTAAGGGCATTTTTAAGGGGTCTAAAGTCTCCGAACGCGCTTGGTCGCTCTCATAGGTGCGCAGGCTGACCGGTAGCAATCCGAGAAAATTCCGAAATAATTCATAGATACTCCTTAAGGTATATACTATGCATTAACAAAGAGTTTTTTCGGGAGCAGACCCTTTAAATGCTTTTTTAAGGGGTCTAAAGCCTCCAAACGAGTTCGGTCACTCCCATACAGATGGGCGCTGGTCGGTAGCAATCCGATAAAAATCTGAAATAATTCATAGATACTCCTTAAGGTATGTACTATGTATTACCGAAGAGTTTTCCCGGGAGCAGACCCTTTAAGGGCATTTTTAAGGGGTCTAAAGTCTCCGAACGCGCTTGGTCGCTCTCATAGGTGCGCAGGCTGACCGGTAGCAATCCGAGAAAATTCCGAAATAATTCATAGATACTCCTTAAGGTATATACTATGCATTAACAAAGAGTTTTTTCGGGAGCAGACCCTTTAAATGCTTTTTTAAGGGGTCTAAAGCCTCCAAACGAGTTCGGTCACTCCCATACAGATGGGCGCTGGTCGGTAGCAATCCGATAAAAATCTGAAATAATTCATAGATACTCCTTAAGGTATGTACTATGCATTACCAAAGAGTTTTTTCGGGAGCAAATCCGTTAAGGGCATTTTGAAGGGGTCTCTATGAGAGCGACCGAACTCGTTTGGAGGCTTTAGACCCCTTAAAAAAGCATTTAAAGGGTCTGCTCCCGAAAAAACTCTTTGGTAATGTATAGTACATACCTTAAGGAGTATCTATGAATTATTTCGGAATTTTCCCGGATTGCTACCGGTCAGCCTGCGCACCTATGAGAGCGACCAAGCGCGTTTGGAGACTTTAGACCCCTTAAAAATGCCCTTAAAGGGTCTGCTCCCGAGAAAACTCTTCGGTAATACATAGTACATACCTTAAGGAGTATCTATGAATTATTTCAGATTTTTATCGGATTGCTACCGACCAGCGCCCATCTGTATGGGAGTGACCGAACTCGTTTGGAGGCTTTAGACCCCTTAAAAAAGCATTTAAAGGGTCTGCTCCCGAAAAAACTCTTTGGTAATGCATAGTATATACCTTAAGGAGTATCTATGAATTATTTCGGAATTTTCTCGGATTGCTACCGGTCAGCCTGCGCACCTATGAAAGCGACCAAGCGCGTTCGGAGACTTTAGACCCCTTAAAAATGCCCTTAAAGGGTCTGCTCCCAAGAAAACTCTTCGGTAATTCATAGTACACACCTTAAGGAGTATCTATGAATTATTTCAGATTTTTATCGGATTGCTACCGACCAGCGCCCATCTGTATGGGAGCGACCAAACTCGTTTGGAGGCTTTAGACCCCTTAAAAATGCCCTTAAAGGGTCTGCTCCCGGGAAAACTCTTCGGTAATACATAGTACATACCTTAAGGAGTATCTATGAATTATTTCGGAATTTTCTCGGATTGCTACCGGTCAGCCTGCGCACCTATGAGAGCGACCAAGCGCGTTCGGAGACTTTAGACCCCTTAAAAATGCCCTTTAAGGGTCTGCTCCCGGGAAAACTCTTCGGTAATACATAGTACATACCTTAAGGAGTATCTATGAATTATTTCGGAATTTTCTCGGATTGCTACCGGTCAGCCTGCACACCTATGAGAGCGACCAAGCGCGTTTGGAGACTTTAGACCCCTTAAAAATGCCCTTAAAGGGTCTGCTCCCGGGAAAACTCTTCGGTAATACATAGTACATACCTTAAAGAGTATCTATGAATTATTTCGGAATTTTCTCGGATTGCTACCGGTCAGCCTGCGCACCTATGAGAGCGACCAAGCGCGTTTGGAGACTTTAGACCCCTTAAAAATGCCCTTAAAGGGTCTGCTCCCGAGAAAACTCTTCGGTAATACATAGTACATACCTTAAGGAGTATCTATGAATTATTTCAGATTTTTCTGGGATTGCTACCGGTCAGCGTACGCATCTATGACAGCGACCGAACACGTTTGGAAACTTTAGGCCCCTTAAAAATGCCCTTAAAGGGTCTGCTCCCGAGAAAACTCTTCGGTAATACATAGTACATACCTTAAGGAGTATCTATGAATTATTTCAGAATTTTCTCGGATTGCTACCGCTAGTAGGTTGTCTCTATAATTATTTATACCTGCGGACCCCTTAAAACATATCCAAAGGTTCCGCCTTGCCTTATTGTGTAGTAAACATCTTAAATAAGATGTGTAATTTTTTTCAGAATTTTATGTCAAAGGGTTTTATGCGAAACGATTTTTTTTCCAACTATTAAAGTGCCGCGCGCGCGGCGGGCCGCTAGCGGTGCGCGTACGCCGGCCGCTAACTCGGCCGCCAGCTTCAGCCTCATGCTCGGGAATACGACAAACAAGAACGAATCCATCCCCCGTGCGGTGATTAAGGCTGTTCCGAGGCAATTGCCACCGGTAGCCCTAATGACTCCGCGTATGAAAGTGTACATTTTTTCCTACCGTTTTTTTTTTTTTTTTTTTTGATATTTTTTTCTCGTTCTTTTTTTTTGTAAGCCAACGGGGGAACCGGAGAGACGAGGTGCGCGTCGGTTGCACCGGTAGCGCGTTAGCGAGGTCTCGCCCGGGACTCGTAGTCGTTCTTGCCGCGGGAGAGTCAAGGCTGCGGGATGTGTAATGGGGCTTCTTCGAATGTGTACTTACAAGCACGAAGGTGGCTAGGTACGACGATGTTTCTCTATATCCGCGCTCCTCGGAGTCACACACGATGGTGCACTTCGGATACGTGGATGCTCGGTGCATGCAACTCCTTTCGACTATTTTTCAACTGGCCTCCCGAAGGTCGCAGGATGTTGCATCTTATCGTATGCACGGGAGAGAAACTACCGAGTGTCGGTCGCGAAAGGAGGATATGATTCGCAGATATTCGCGGGACGGGATGCATCGGAGGAGCGCGAAGGTCAAGATCATGCGGTACTTGCTGTCCATATACACATGTGCGTGTGTGCGTGTGTGCGTGTGTGCGTGTGTGCGTGTGTGCGTGTGTGCGTGTGTGCGTGTGTGCGTGTGTGCGTGTGTGCGTGTGTGCGTGTGTGCGTGTGTGCGTGTGTGCGTGTGTGCGTGTGTGCGTGTGTGCGTGTGTGCGTGTGTGCGTGTGTGCGTGTGTGCGTGTGTGCGTGTGTGCGTGTGTGCGTGTGTGCGTGTGTGCGTGTGTGCGTGTGTGCGTGTGTGCGTGTGTGCGTGTGTGCGTGTGTGCGTGTGTGCGTGTGTGCGTGTGTGCGTGTGTGCGTGTGTGCGTGTGTGCGTCTGTGCGTGTGTGCGTGTGTGCGTGTGTGCGTGTGTGCGTGTGTGCGTGTGTGCGTGTGCGCGTGTGCGCGTGAGCGCGTGTGCGCGTGAGCGCGTGTGCGCGTGTGCGCGTGTGCGCGTGTGCGCGTGTGCGCGTGTGCGCGTGTGCGCGTGTGCGCGTGTGCGCGTGTGCGCGTGTGCGCGTGTGCGCGTGTGCGCGTGTGCGCGTGTGCGCGTGTGCGCGTGTGCGCGTGTGCGCGTGTGCGCGTGTGTGCGTGTGTGCGTGTGTGCGTGTGTGCGTGTGTGCGTGTGTGCGTGTGTGCGTGTGTGCGTGTGTGCGTGTGTGCGTGTGTGCGTGTGTGCGTGTGTGCGTGTGTGCGTGTGTGCGTGTGTGCGTGTGTGCGTGTGTGCGTGTGTGCGTGTGTGCGTGTGTGCGTGTGTGCGTGTGCGTGTGCGTGTGCGTGTGCGTGTGCGTGTGCGTGTGCGTGTGCGTGTGCGTGTGCGTGTGCGTGTGCGTGTGCGTGTGCGTGTGCGTGTGCGTGTGCGTGCGTGCGTGCGTGCGTGTGCGTGCGTGTGGGTGTGGGTGTGTGTGTGTGGGTGTGGGTGCGTGGGTGCGCAAGGTACACTGGCGAGACGGCACGTCATAAAAAGCGACGAGCTGTGTATGCAATGTAACAATAAGGTAAACGAAACCTTCACTCATTTCATACTGCAGTGTACTCTATATAGGCCATATCGCTCGAGGCTATTACAACAATTTAGTGTTGATGGTGACTCTGCAGAAATAAATATTAGCAAAACTGTTAACGATAAGCGACATCAATCAAGCGAATATACTGTACTACTTCGTAATTAATGCCCTTGAATTAAGAGCATTTGTACTAAACGATTAAGAAATGTAATGGAGGCCAGCGAAACAAAATAACCAACTGCTCGACAGGTCAAGAGGTTTAATGCAGCAACTAAGCGCGCTATATATGGCAAAATTCCCCGCAATTAGAATTCAGAAGAGAAATAATTATTGAATACAAGCTAGTTTAATCACTTAGATCTTTAAACATTTCAATAGGACGAAGGTCCATGAAACAGTAAATACATATATGCACACAGGCGAGACGAACGGACATATGCACAAAGTTACGATCACCTGTGTGAGAACTACGCGAATTTGACGCACAAAAAAATTACTCTGGAGTTTTAGTCACATTGAAAAAAAGGTTGTGTTGCATCCACGTCAAGTCGAACGGCCCGAAAACCTGAGCCTCTTAGGTCAAGCTGAAAGTTCGTGGTGTTGTAGTATTATGTAGTGTGAGCTACCTGGAACGTTTTTGCTGATTTGTATCGGCTATCGTTTTCAAATCGGCAGATAGGCGTTTTAATATTTAAAAATATTATATCTCCGCAGCTTTTCGTCGTACAAGAAAATGTCGTATGCAAAGAAGGTGCTATTTATGATGAACTACCTTCGTCAATTTTTCGAAAATTTTCCAAGTACGAGAAACAAAAAAAAAACAGAAAATTCGTATTTTTTTTAAATTTTCTCGTGCTTGGGTAATTTTGAAAATATTTACGAAGATAGTTCATCAAAAATACCATCTTTTTTGTAGACTACATTTTTTTCTACGACCAAAAGTTTCTGAGATGTAATAATTTTTCTAGTAACACGCTTATCTGCTAACTTGAAAACGAGACCCGATAAAAATCTGAAAAACATTCCAAATACGCACAGTATATAATACTACAACATAACGAATTTCCAGCATGATCTATGAGAGTCAGGATTTTGGGCTGTTTGACTCCTCGTAGAATGTCCCATTTATACATTAGTATAAAAACTAAATTTTTAATATATTAAAAAAATATTTTTATTGAAAATAAAAATGATATATTTTGGATTACATCTACGAATATATACGATCGTTCCTTTCCTTACGCTCTTGCTTATCAGTAAAAATATCAGTAAAAAATCTATAATCATTGCTATAATACTTAGGGGATTTACCCCAGTACCAAATAAAAATCTATCTATCTATCTATATATGCCTTCAAATCTGTCGAATCTGTCGTATTGTAAGGACTTTGATAAATCGGATTTATAGTCTGCACAGCGCAGGTATGGACTACTCCCGATTCGCTGGCTGGCTATTCGAGCGTGCGAGCACAGTACTTTTTTCTTTTCTTCATCTTTCACGTTTCTCCATCCAATTTCTTCGACATCGACAATCCGATCTTAATTTCTTTTCACGTTTTTCTCCGGATCGTCCCGAGCTGTACGAGCGTGGCGAGCGGCAGAAGCACGTTTTTTTTTTTTTTTTCCAATTCCAACCCAGTTCGATCAGCCGGAGCTTGCTCTCCTCGTTTCGCCAGTTGCCACGTTACCGCTACACAGCCGGCTGAAAATTAACTCTCCCGCGAGCGTTCTCTCACGCGCGTGGTCCAATTATCGTTATCGAGAGAATTTATATTATTCAAGCCCGCTCGTCGAGCGTTTACACTCGGTTTTACGTAAGGCAATACAAATCGCGGATAAGATGAGCGGACGGATAGGATTATGAAGTGCCCGTGCCGAGAATCCGAGCGACACTCTACGATGTTCACCGTTAAATGGAAATTAGCAAACTCGAATTAAATTGAGACAGCATTTTTTATCTTCTTTTTTTTTTACTTTCCTGCGGATTTTTAACTTCGCTAATTGCGGTATAAATTAATGATTAAATTTTCTATTTGACCGGAGATTTAACTTTTTGTGGTTTCTTTAAGAAGCTTCTGAACGTTCGCCAAAATTAAGGCCAAATTTATAGCCACATACTCGTTAAACGACCGTAATTGTCTCGCATCTCGCTAAGAGCTCGCGACCCGTGCGCAAACCGACGCAACACGTGGCTACTTTCCAGGTCGACCTATTTGCAATGTTATTTTTTTTTCTCTCCCTCTATCTCGCTCCATTCTACCATGCAGCGATGAGCGCACTACTCTCGTGCGCAGTCATCGGCCCTCAGCGAGCGCATCGAACAGCGAATCTGGGTCCCCTTTCTATATCAGCTACACGCTCGGCATGTACATTTATATGTACATATATACACACCTGTGTATAAAGCTATGTCTATATAGCGGGGCCTTTGACCTACGCTTTTTAGTTATTTGTATTCGGCACCGTCGACGGTTAAAATAAACATGAGAAGACCCAAAAAGAACGACGATTTGGCGATGCGTGGAATGAAATATTGAAACTCCTGAAAGAAAAAAAAATAAAAATTCGCGACTTTTGCATATTTCCAAAAGAGAAAACTGGGGAATTCGTTGGAAGGCCTTCTTTCAAAGGCAAATGATGACCCTGCGGAGGCCACGAGTGCATCGATCACCTGCGAGGTGCAGTTTCTATTTGCCCAACCGGAGAAAAGAATGCTTTTTCATTCCTTTTGCTTCCTCGTAGAGGAAACTTTGTTTTCGAAAAAAAAAAAAAAATGAGATTTTCATGTCAGAGTATTTAAAATAGTCGAAAACGTAGAGAAATTTGATTTTTTAGCTGCGGATGTATGTGTTCGTGCGTGTGACAGATTTGCATCGTTTAAAACGACTATTTCAATTTGCAATTTTTTTGATTATTTTTTAATTTTGCAAAAAAGAAAAAAGCGTCCCCTGACTGAAATTTCATCGATCGGTGATACAAAAATTTGTCATTCGGCAAAAATATCTTATACTTTCTTGCGGTTTATTTTCACCGTCGAGGATGCAGATGCACAGCCAAAAGTATATTAAACTTTGCGGTAAGGAGCCAGGCACGGAAAAGTACCACTCGTCTTCTTCGTCGAATGTATTCTTAAGTCCCACGTGCAAATGCCGCCCGATGCGGAGGATAAGTTACGAGCTTCCGGCTAAAACTTACGCGTGACCGGTCGCAGAAAGGTCGATATTTTATAACTGAAACGGCGTGTCACGTTGGTGCAACCGATGGGAAAACTTGGCAATTTCACGAGGAAACTTGCGGCTGCATTGTTTCTCGTATACCCGGCTTCTTCTCTTTCTCCCCGTGCTGAGAGGCAATGTGAAAGCTATGGAGAGAATTTACAGGGCACAGTTCATAAATGCGATTCTACGATTCCATCGCCGCGAAAGACAACCGGATCGAATTTTCGCATCGAGCGCAAAACCGGGGAGCTCGTTGAATAATTGTTTAAATTCTTTTTAATTAACAAAACTTAAAAAAAAAAAATCTTGAAAAGTTTTCCTGACATTTCCTCAAGGATTCCGCAAGTAAATTTCAACTCGAACAGTTCCCGAATTTACGAATTCAATTGTTTCATAAATGCGATTCTTCGATTCCATCGCCGCGAAAGACAACCGGATCGAATTTTCGCATCGAGCGCAAAACCGAGGAGCTCGTTGAATAATTGTTTAAATTCTTTTTAATTAAGAATACTTAAAAAAAAATGTTAAAGCGTTTTCCTGACATTCCTTCAAGGATTCCGCAAGCAAATTTCAACTCGAACAGGTCCCGAATTTACGAATTCAATTGTTTCATAAATGCGATTCTCCGATTCCATCGCCGTGAAAGACAACCGGATCGAATTTTCGCATCGCGCGCAAAACCGCGGATGTAAAATTATTTTAAAAATTCTTTTTAATTAAGAATTCTTAAAAAAACGTTGAAAACTTTTCCGCAAATTTTCTCAAGTATTCCATAAGTAAAGCACCTCGAACAGTTTCTAAATATACGAATCAATTAGCCGCAAGTAACCAGCTTCTTAATTGTGAAATATTTTGAGTCAAAAGTACTCACCTCGCCGACGCTCGTGTAGTTCGTGGTGAGTTTGATCTGCGGTCGAATTTTCCCCGGCGATTCGCGAGTCTCTTTCGCCGGGCTGGACGAGGAAGTTTGCTGCTGGCTCGTCGACGCAGTTTCCTGACTCGGCGGGTCGGAGGTTTTCTTCGGTTGCGAAGTTGATCCGGTACTGTGATCGTTATTTTTCGTTCTCTGCTCGACGGTCGTTGCCGGAGTGACCGTGGTTGTCGACGATGACGATGAGCCAGGAATTTTGTTGCTGGCGATCGTGGTCGTTTGTTTGGTCCTCGCGGGAACGCGGGTCTGAGTCTGACTCGGCGGTAGGGCTAAGCAAACGCTGGCGAGGATCAGCAGAAACGTCGCGGTATTCAAAGGCTTCATCTTCAATAATGTGTTTTTTTTTTTTATCGTTATTCTTTGGCCGACCAAAAAATTTCCTCGGTGCTTTATTGCTCAGCTCCGCCCGGCATACAAAGCAAGATTCCGCTCTGCCTTCGATTTATCCTACAACCATAAAATAAAATTCATAAAATTCATAAAATTCATAAAATTCATAAAATTCATAAAATTCATAAAATTCATAAAATTCATAAAATTCATAAAATTCATAAAATTCATAAAATTCATAAAATTCATAAAATTCATAAAATTCATAAAATTCATAAAATTCATAAAATTCATAAAATTCATAAAATTCATAAAATTCATAAAATTCATAAAATTCATAAAATTCATAAAATTCATAAAATTCATAAAATTCATAAAATTCATAAAATTCATAAAATTCATAAAATTCATAAAATTCATAAAATTCATAAAATTCATAAAATTCATAAAATTCATAAAATTCATAAAATTCATAAAATTCATAAAATTCATAAAATTCATAAAATTCATAAAATTCATAAAATTCATAAAATTCATAAAATTCATAAAATTCATAAAATTCATAAAATTCATAAAATTCATAAAATTCATAAAATTCATAACATTCATAAAATTCATAAAATTCATAAAATTCATAAAATTCATAAAATTCATAAAATTCATAAAATTCATAAAATTCATAAAATTCATAAAATTCATACAATTTTGTCTGAGGGACTGCGGTCGATTGCCAATTGGCAATATGCAATATAGGTGAAAAGTGATAAGTTTGTTATATATAAAATAAACTGTTACATGTCATGTATTGTTAATAAACTCACTACCGCTACTAATAAAATTAATAAAAATAATAAAATTTTGTTGACCGTAAAATTGGCGAAAAATTTAGCAGTCGTCGAAATTAGTTCACTATCGAGTGCGAGGTAACTCGGTCGAGTTATGCGAATGGCTAAGTGCCAAATGTGGATAACACACATACTGTGGAATATGGTATGTTATATTCTTCCCGCTGATTCGCGACGTAACATTACATTTATGGAGGTGGATACCGTTTCAAGTGCCCAGTGGCATAGAGAACACCGGCGACGACGAGCACCAGCCCGACCATGTGAGGTGCACCTTCAGTGCACAACACACAAACCCACACACACACATACAGCCCGGGAGGCCCCGTTGCGTGCATTATATATGGACATTATCTCCATCATACCGGGTGTCTGACATAAAGAACACTTTTCATTCGAGTTTAAACTCCTCGTGCGACTTATCTTTCTCTCCACACTTCTTTTTTTTTTTTAATCTTGGCTCGTGGATCAAACAAATCGCAATTTTGTTTCCCTGCGTCGCTCAATAGATTTTGAAAAGCTGGGAAACAGAAATGAATCGCTCATTTCATCTGCCACATGAAAAAAAAAAACTATTTAATATAAACTTTTCTTCTATTCCATTCAGCCGATCTTTCTCCCCGAGGGAAATCATGTCGACGAGGAATAAACAAAGGGATCAATGAAATACAATCCCGCACGCCAAATAAAGTTTGCCCACAAAGTTCGACAATTTTTTTTTCGTCAATTTAACATTTTGGTCTGATTAATTGTTTTTAAAAAATAATTAACTTTAAAAAATGTCTAACATTAACGAAAAGAAAGGATTGTGGATAATCGTCGATTGTATCAAATGTACGAAATTGAAGGTTCATTAGTTTGTAAGTCATAATTAAATTAATAATAACAAAATAATGAACCTTTCTCTATTTAAAAAAAAAAAATTAACTATAAAAAAATGTCTAAAATTAACGAGATGGAGAGATTGCGGCTAATCGTCGATTGTACCGAACGTCCGAAATGAAAGGTTAATTATTTTGTAAGTAATAATTACATTATTAATTACAAAATAATGAGCCTTTAATTAAAAAAAAAAAAAAATTAACTATAAAAAAATGTCTAAAATTAACGAGATGGAAAGATTGCAGACAATCGTCGATTGTATCAAAGGTACGAACCTTTATTCACCATCCGGTGTCGACTATAGCCCTTTTACGAGTCTCGTCCGTTCTCCGGCTCGGGGTCGTATAGTCTCGTATAAGAGTTTGCAATTGTTGCGACTCACACGCGGACGGTAAATCGCTCAACGGAACTGGATACGCGGCACTCGTTTGAGTTTCGTGAAAATCACTACCGTCGACTCTCTCGTTTGTCGTTCGACGAGCGAGTGTCGGAAACTTTTCTCGTGACAGACAAGATTTCATTCGAACTTTTACCTCCTCCCCTCGCTCGCTCCGGCAGCTGTCTCGCATTCGCCTCGCCGAGAGAGCGTAACGCGAACGGGAGAAGCGCTCCGCACAAGAATCCACCTTCGTTTGCCGACTGAGAGTCTTTCACACGTCGAACACTTTAGAATGTTGTTCGAAGAGTTCGTTCGACGAGCGTTCAATCGAAACACGATTGCGTTGCGCAACGAAATTTCCTAACTGGTCATTTATATTTATCGACGGATAAGTAATGGACTGCATACACTGATAAAAAAGTACGGTTGAATCAACTAAGATTCGGGCAGGGACGTTCAACTAAATATTTTGTTGGTACAGCTAAAAAATTGGTTAGTTCAACAATTTGTTGGGTGAATTCACCAAAATATTTTTGAGTCATTAAAATATTTTGTTCGACCAACTAAATATTTATTTGAACGTCCCTGCCCGAATCTTAGTTGATTCAACTGTACTTTTTTATCAGTGTAGAAATTTCAAGCTCGGGCCGCGCTTCTTCGAGATGAATTTCAATCGAACCCGATTACAGCTGAGATACGAAATTTTTAGACGAACTGTTATCCGTACGTGGAGATCGGGGCAAAAATGGGACATTGGGGCAAAACTCAGTTTTCCAATAATTTTTGGATGCCCCATTTTGTCCCAACGATACAACCGGATTTTCAACACCGTTTTGCCCCACTTACCATCACCGCCACCGGCCAAAAGTTATTGGACAATTGCGTTCTGTCCCATTGTCCCGTTTCGCCCCCACTGTGCCATTTTGCCGCGCTCTCCCCTACGGAAGAGAGCGGGACGATTAATAATTCAATGAAACTCCCGAAGCGATCGGTTGAGCAGCCAATTACAATAATTATCGGGATCGATCGTTGCATTCGGAGATGACCGATATTGCTCGGTTTCCATGATAAAATTTCGCTATTGCTCTGTTTCCACGATAAAACTTCGCTATTGAATTTTGACACGAGCTATTATCCGTACGTAGTGGAGATCGGGGCCAAATGGGACAGTGGGGCAAAACGGGACAGCGGGGGGCAAAATACAGTTTTCTAATAATTTTAAGGATGCCCCATTTTGTCCCAACGATACAACTGGATTTTCAACACCGTTTTGCCCCACTTACCATCACCGCCACCAGCCAAAAGTTATTGGAAAATTGCGTGCTGTCCCATTGTCCCGCTTCGCCCCACTGTCCCATTTTGCCCCGCTCTCCCCTGAGCAAGAGAGCGGGACGATTAATAATTCAATGAAACTCCCAAAGCTCTCGGTTGAACACCCGATTACAATAATTATCGGAATCGATCGTTGCATTTGGAGATTAGTGATATTGCTCGGTTTCCACGATAAAATGTCGCTATTGAATTTTGAGATGAGCTATTATCTGTACGTAGTGGAGATCGGGGCCAAATGGGACAGTGGGGCAAAACGGGACAGCGGGGGCAAAACTCAGTTTTCCAATAATTTTTGGATGCCCCATTTTGCCCCAACGATACAACCGGATTTTCAACACCGTTTTGCCCCACTAACCATCACCGCCACCAGCCAAAGGTTATTGGAAAATTGCGTTCTGTCCCATTATCCCGTTTTGCCCCGCTCTCCCCTGCGTAAGAGAGCGGTACGATTAATAATTCAATGAAACTCGCGAAGCTCTCGGTTGAGCACCCGATTACAATAATTATCGGGATCGATCGTTGCATTCGGAGATTATCGATATTGCTCGGTTTCCACGATAAAACTTCGCTATTGAATTTTCATTGCCTCGCGTGTTTCACTCTCGGTTAATGGACGCCGTTACCGAGCCGTGCGAGGGAAGACTTTATCGTTCGTTGATCATTACCGCGATTCTATCGGATATAATGGCTTATCGAACAGTTGCCGCGATGAACTCGACAGATCGCCGCGCTGTCTCGAATGAGTTTCGAGGCTTCGCAGGAAAAACAACACGATAAACCGAACGAGACGCAACGCAGTGCCGGGAAATTTTCTCACTGCCAATTAACTACTCATCGCGTTCATTAATCTTTTCATTCAATTTTTTTTTCTTTTCTTTTCCTTTTTTTCTTCTCTCGCGCAGCGCCGGCGCGTAGGCCAACGGGCCCTCGGAGAATCGACTTCGATAACTCAATGAGAGCTAACTTTTTCACATAGCATCTCATCCGACTCACTCCACTTCCCAACATCAGCTTCTGAATCGATTGAAATCTCGTTTCATTTATTTCCTCTTTTTTTTTTCCTGCCTGTTTTCCTCGACGTGTCAGTCGCTGAGACACGACGGAGGAAAATCGAGCTCGCACTATAATCAGACTAACAATGCCCGATGCGTTGCAGTAATAGCATTAATACATAAATCTGCAATTGTCGAATCGTCGAGTGATAATTCTTAAGTGTCTCAGTTCGCACGGCAGACGTGCGAATTAAACCGCTTATTCCGCAGTCCTCTCAGACCCCCCCCCAGTCCAGTTAACCCATTAAGACAGATCTATGCATTTTTTATTTTTTTGACGGTTTTTGAAAAAAAAAAAACATTAATAAAATTCTTAAGGATTTAAGTTTCAAGAATACATAATTGACTGAGGGAAATTTTATCGGCTTGACGGACCACATTTGCACCTACGGTCACACTAAGAAAGTGATGTATCGAACGGGAAAATTTTCTTCATCGCAGGGCTAGACACTTATGTCTACAACATTGAGTTTTTTTGAAGCATTCGGTTTTTTGTTTATTATCGCAGTTGATGGTCAGATCATGACAAAATAGTTGCTCGGGAAAAGTTGACGGAGTTACAAAATTTTGAAGCTTCAGTGCAACGATTTGGCGATTCGCTCCAAAACACCAGCATTGTGGTGGAAAAAACGTGGAGATTGCGACGTTCCTGGTAGGATCCGTTTCACAACGATGGTTTTGAGACAGTTGTGAAGACGTTTATGACGATGGATATCACGATTGGGCCTGTGTGCAAGATCGCCAGATTAAGGTAGTACCAGCGGACAGCCTGAGCCCACGTGAGTTCAGAGAGAATTGAGAGAGAGTTGCGAACACTTTTCGACGGGATAAAAATCTGAAAAAAATCAAGCATATTGAAGGTGCTGAAAAGATTGATTATGCATAATAATAATTCCAAACTGTTATTAACAAATTAATGAAAAAAAAAAAAATTCGACAAATTCCCTTGGCAACTTAACTTTTTGTTCGTATAAAAACGATTTGTTAATCTTTTTGAATATGTATGCATTTTTTCGGAATTTTGGGTAAATTTTGAAAATGACGTTTTTTATTAATTAAAAACGCGATTTTCAAAAATTACACGAAATTCTGAAAAAATTCATACGTATTCAGAAAAATTAACAAATCATTTTCATTAAAAAAAAGTTAGGTTGCCGGGTGATTTGTTGGGATTTTTTTTGTCGTTAATTTGTTAATAACATTTTGGAATTACTATTATGCAAAATTAATCTTTTCAGTACCTTTCATATGGTTGTTTTTTTTCAGTTTTTTATCTCATCGAGAAGTGTTCGCAATTCCTCTCTCAATCCTCTCTAAACTCTCGTGGGCTCAGGCTGTCCGCTAGTACTTAAAAGTACTACCTTAGTACTACCTTAAAAGGGACGATAATAGAATGTGGAATGCTGAGCGTCGACACTCTCTAGCGTCAAAAAGCAGCCCGAACAGCCCGAAGAGAAGTTTCAAATGTGAGGGACGATTTGTACGAACGGACGGAAGGGCTTCTGTACGGTCCTGGAGTCGCAGATTAAATGTAAGTCATAATAATCAATTTTGTGTACATGAAAATCGTTGCTTAAGCTTTAAACGCGTTTATCTCAAAACTATGTTTCTTAGGTCGGTGGGCAAGATATCGCGAGAACTAATCATGCGATCGGGTTCAAATTTGGAAGGATTTTGCAAAATATCATTCTGTCAGGGATGAACAATTTTTTTATACTAATTTTTTTACTTTAACTTTTTTTATGCGTTTCCAAAGACAACAAAATTTTTCAAAAGGTACTCTATGGGAGTTAAGCTGTAACTGCGACAATTTTTGGATTACATTTTTTACAGACGCCTATCCCCTGGCGAAAGGTTTCATTCATAAGGTATATTTTTTTGTTTCTTTCAAACATAATTCCGAGGAGTAAATGTGCCCACCATGTCGGTGCAACTCGTCGTCCGCGATACACTTTTCTGCTGATAAGTCGAAAGATAATTATTTCTTTTCAATGCAAAAATTCCTGAAGGTGTACAAATGTATCATGAATAAACCCTGCAAGTTTGAAAAAAATCGTTCCACAACTTTCTAAAAAAAAAAAAAATATATCCCAAAAAATGACCCATTTTTCGCCAGACTAACAGAACTGCCCCCTCAAGCCCAAAGCCCTCAAGCCCTCAAGCCTCAAGCCTCTTTCTCATTGACAAAAATATTCTTCTCAACCGCTCGACACTTTTTTGCATAAAATTGTAAAAAAAAAACTTTTGAGAAATACGCATTTTTTATTTTTACAATTGAAGAAACAAAAACTGTCGTTTCACCGACACTGTGAAGCGTACGTAAGGCACCGAAGGGTCAAGTTAAGCGAAGCGTTTCCTCTCGTGTCGCGCGTTCGTATCTCGTTTCCGCGGGATCTTAACGACTCGCGTATACCACCGGGCGGATTGAACCGAGTGGAAGCGGAAAGAGTGTAAGAAGAACAGTAAGAAATATTAAGCGAGATCGCGATAGCGAGGCGAGCTCAATGTCGAAGAGATACGCGATAGAGTGGAAAGAGAGCAAAGTTTCAGGCTGGCGTGCAATGCGCCAGGCAGCACCGTGAGCTGCCGGTCTGCCGTGAGCCGGAGAGCTTCCTTAACGGTAACACGATTTTTTCGCCCCGAGACCGGACTACCTAGGAGAGCTCTCCTCTCGTCCACTACACACTCTCTCGAGGCAAGAACCAACGGCAGAGGCACTTTCGACATGCCGGCGAGAAATTCGAACTGTTTTATGGACGGCACCGGGAGCCTGACGAAGTTTAGTGGAGTCGCGGGTGAGCTGCTTCCCGTGGGAAAACAACTCATCTCATAATAATCCCGGGTACAAAAAACATCTGAGATTCGCTCGTTAAGATTCATTTGCCACCGCGGAGTCGTACCCGATAGTCGGACCTTTGTAAATTTTTATTGGCTGAACGGACCAAATTGCATCTAAGATTCACCCTAAGAAACTCATGCTTGGAACGAGAAAACTGTCTTCATGGCAGGGGCAGATACACTTGTTTCTACAACATTGAGATTTTTTTGAAGCATTATTTTTTTTTTTTATTGTCTTGATAGTCCGATCATGATAAAATCGTTGCTCGCGAAAAATGTCTTTATAGCACCAGTGAATGTATCCTTGAACGAGGTATTAATATTATAGCGATTCGGGCGAGTATTAAAGAGGGATGGTAAGTGGAACAGTGCATCGCCGATTTTTAGCGAGAATTGAAGAGAAAAATCGACTCGATTATAGGAAATATTATCGGCCCGATGGACTACTTTTGCAACTAAGATCACCCTAAGAAACTCATGCTTGGAACGAGAAAACTGCACCCAGAAAAAAAATTATTTCACGGCCACCGTTTATTTGGTTCAACTAAAATATTTATTTGATTTAAATAAATATTTATTTCATTTAAGTAACTATTTACTCCATTTAAATAAATATTTATTTCAATCAAATAAATATTTTACTTTAACCAAATAAACGGTGGCCGTCGAATGAATTTTTTTTCTGTGTGTGTCTTCATCGCAGGGGCAGATACACTTATTTCTACAACATTGAGATTTTTTGAAGCATTCTTTTTTTTTTTAATTATCTTGATAGTCCGATCATGATAAAATCGTTGCTCGCGAAAAATGTCTTTATAGCAAAATCGAATATATCCTTGTACGAAGTATTAATATTATAACGATCCGAACGAGTATTAAAGAGGGTTAAGTAAGTGGAGCAGCGCCTCGCCGATTTTTAGCGAGAATTGACGAGAAAAATCGGCTGGATTATAGGAAATTTTATCGGCTGATCGGACTACATTTGCAACTAAGATTACATTAAGAAAGTAATGCCTTGAACGAGAAAACTTTGTTCATCGCAGGGGTAGATACACTTATTTCTACAACATTGAGATTTTTTGAAGTATTGTTATTATACATTTTTTTTTAACTATCGTACTTGATAGTCGGATCATGATAAAACAGTTGTTCAAGAAAAATATCTTTATAGCAAAAATTAATATAACCTCGAACGAGGTATGAATTTTATAAAGTTTCGAATGAGTATTAAAGAGGGTTAAGTAAGTAGAGCGGCGCAACGCCGATTTTTTTATCGAGAATTGAAGAGAAAAATCGGCTGGATTGAGGGAAATTTTATCGTCTAGATGAACTGGATTTGCATGTAAGATCCCTTATGTCTCCAACATTGAGCTTTTTTTGAAGCATTCGTTTTTTTATCATCGCAATTGATAGTCGAATCATGATAAAATAGTTGCTCGTGAAAAGTGTCTTCATATCAAAGATTAATATATCTTCGAACCAGGTATTAATTTCATAACGATTCGAACGAGTATTGAAGAGGTTTAGGTGAGTGGAGCAGTGCGTCTCCGATTTCTAGCGGTTCGAATTGAAGAAAAAATTCTTCCGGATCGAAGGAAATTTTATCGGCTGGACGGACTACATTTGCATCTCAGATCACTAAGTAATGCTTGAAATGAGAACATTTTCTTCATCGCCACGCTACATAGACCTATTTCTTCAACATTGAGCTTTTTCGAACCTTTTTTCGTCAGTTTTTTTTTTAAATCGTGCTTGACAACCGTATCTTGACAAACTTGGTCGCTCGGGAAAAATGTCTTCACAGCAGATATAAATATATCCTTGAGCGAAGTATGAACTTCATAACGATACGAACGAGTATTAAAGAGGTTCGGATAAGTGGAGCAGCGCATCTCCGTATGTAGCGAGAATCGAAGGGGAAAAAAATGTGGTTTTTGCATATTTGGGTCATCCGGTATCAACGTATTTAGAGTCGGTTACTCGTCTCAATCCGCTATCTACTTAACGCATCGGCATTGCCAAGGCCGTGAAGTTGCAGCACGCAACTTTCCGGGAACGTACTTATGACAGTTATAGGACGAGCACGCGGAAATATCTGATAGCCGGTTTGATTCACGACGCCTACCGAGTGGTGCCTACCTAGCTGTGCCCGTGGCGCACAGCTTTCGAATTGGTTCGTGCAATTATGCATGTCGTTATGGTATCAGCCAGATCCCCAGGATCGAGAGCGAATCGCGGCTTCGGAACGTTCTCGAGGCGCAAAATTGGAACAGGAGCTCGGTACAACTTTGATGCCGGAGCCGATAAACGGTAGCTCGGTCAATCGAGACAATCTCAACTAGAGCAACACGACTGATACTCAATTTCTCTACTACAAGACAAAAATAACAAGCTTCGAGACAGTTAACACATCCGGACGAGAGGAAGATCCGCACGTCTGGAGTGGAAAATACGTCGATTGGTTTTCATAAAAAGCAATGAGAAAATTAGATCTTCCGGAATTACAGTAATCAACCGGCGTGCAAAGTCAAGTACAATTGCGGGTGGGAAAGAATTTTTTTAAAAAAATAGAAACAATAAAAAATAATGAAAAGTTACGGAGATGAACGAGATGAAGGGACGCGGAGAGAAGTCGACGGAATGTTGCCGGCCGGCACGGGAGCGCTGGTATTATCTGTCGTAATAGTAATTGTGTTGAGGAAAACGTCGTCACGTATGTGTTCGATGCGGCAAAGTCGCTTTCATCGAGAAAAAGTGGTCGATCGCGAATCGCGACAGCGTGTCTTCCCCGCGGCGGCGTCGGCGACTCTCCGCGCGCGTGTGTGTGTGTGTGTGTGTTTGCGTTTGCACATGGGGCTCGTGCCGGTTGTCACGCTCTCGGGGTCCGTGCGCGATTGCAATTGCGATTCGCCTTCGCCTTCGCGCTACCAGCTGTTGTGCCCCCCCCGCTGTCCTCTCGACTCTCCCGTTCCCCGATAAAACTACATAAATCTGGACGCGTGCGATATACCAATGGACGGACGTTTCGATCTCGCGCTCCTCGAATACCTCGCGTTTTTTTTTTTTTTTTTTTTTTTTTCTCCGAACACTTTCGTTACCGTGAACTCTCGCCGTTTCCAAACTTGCGCGACCTACCAGTTGGGACAATCGTTTTCGATGAAAAACGGAGACCTTCGCCTCTACCGCTCTTGGCTATTATTTCATTTCTATTCCTGCTCAACGGACAGAGAATAATGAACTGGGGGCATTGCCGACGGAATTAATAATTTCGCGAACAGGATTTATAATTGCACGAACCGGATTCATTTGTTCTCGTTCCTAAAAAAAAAAAAAAAAAAACTATTCAGGAAAATTACATTTTCCTGAATAGAACCGTAAAAAAATGTCGTTTATTTTTCGACAAGGTCCTTTTTCGATTTCTTTCATTGAGCTCGATACTCCATCGTCGCAAACTATATTCTCATAATTTCAACGATCCATACGACGACCAAATGTGTGACATACCTTTTTGCTTCTTTCACCTCAGTTTTTCTCTCCCCTCGATCGGATATTGCACACGATGACGATGACAGCCCGAAAAAAAAAAAAAACAAACAAAAAACTAATCGCGATTACAAAACATGACGTACACTGTCGATACGACCGATGGAGAAAACTTTTCCTGTCGTACCGACTTTTCGTATCGCGATCGGGCGTCGATCGGGTGCGAAAAAAAAAAACGCGAATTCTCGAGGCTCAAAACCGCCCGTGAGATCGCTCGGGGTCCTCGGTGGGCTCGAAACGATCGAAAAATCTCTCCGACTCCTTCGTCCTTGTGGCCTTGTCGTCGTAGTCGTCGTGCGCACTCGTATAAAACCCGTGGTGTCGCTTGGGAACCGCGTTGTCCTCGGGGATTCGAGTACGACTGGGGCCTCTCTTAGGAGGGGTCCTGCCTATGAGTCCCCGCTAGTCCCACTTATCAACCAACCAGAAACCTCGGCTACCGGTTGGGAATATCCTCTAGTCTCGTGCTTCGCGAACAGCATCGTCGTCGGCATTTCTCCGAGGAACGAGCGCGGCTCGATCCTTCCCTCCTCGCTCTCCTCTCCTCCTCTCTCTCCCTTCGCCAATCTATCTCCTCCCTCGTCATTCTCCTCGTCCGCGCTCTCTCCCTTCGCCCTGGACTCTCGCGCACGCCGGGGGAGCTCGCATAGCCGAAGCGGCGGCAGCGATCGCTTCTCTCCGTCGGCTCCGCCGACGAGGAAGCCCGCGGTCTCCGCACGCTCGACGTGAGACTCACGGACGAGGGGAGGGAGCGAACGATGCCGGCGAGGTGGAGAATGAGAAAAGAAACGAAAAAGATAGGAAAAAGAAAGGAAGGAAAAAAAAAAAAAAAAAATTAGTTCTCTCTCGTGGAACGTAGCCAACGAGCCGGCGGTGCTCCAGTAATGCTCCTTCCGACGCTCGTTCGCATCGACGCCCACACTACTGACCCCCCCCCCCCCCAACCTTCCCCCCTCCCCGCTTTCCCCATACCCCGTCGATCTGGAGAAAAACATATCGCGAAACCCGAGGACGACGGGGCGGAAATCTCGGGAATCTCTGAAACTACCACTCGTTGGAGATGCCGCACTGAGAAAAAGAAATTGTTGGATTAAGCAAATGCGCGGTGACATGCGTTCGAAGGTGTATTTTTTTGGTACAACACATATGTTCGTTTCAATCAACAAATTTTGAATAAATTGAAGCAAATAATCGTTTAACAAAACAAATGCTTTATTTGTATCAAACAAATAACAGCTTTGAACGTATGTCACCGCGTCCGTTGGTTAATCCAACCAATTTTTTTTTCTCAGTGCGGATCGTGAGAAAAATATCGATCTTCAATATTGTATCGTGCGCCACGTTATGTATCGATGAGAAGAACATCGATACCAAGAAAGTCGAACGTTTTTATTATACGTCAAAATAAATTATGTCAAATTAGTCACCTTTGCAGTTAATGTTAAATAAATTGGAAAGGACTTTAATAGGGAAACATTAAATATTTAAGGACTTTCGTTATCGCAAACACATCTATCACACGTAGCATTCGATAGACGATGTATCCACTTCGAATCTTCTGTAAGGAACTGTCAACTTAAGGGGAAGTGAAATATCGCGGTCGGTAATGAAAAGTGCAATGAACTTTTATCGAGGGTGCTAATTTTTCTTGAGAAAAAATCAAATTCGAGCTGGATTCACACGGTAATTTCGCATCCTGACCGAATCGATCTTTTTCTCAAAAAAATTACCACCATTGAATAAAGTTAATTTGACAATTGCAACTATCTCTCTCACACTCATGGCCCCGTCACGTGACTTTCACTACACCTTAAATGTGAATAATACTTTTTTCTCTATTATGTATATCGCAGATATTACCATATATCGCTCGGTAAATTTAATTATGTAAATAGAATCGTGTAAAAAAAAACATTATTAAACCGACCGACTTAGATACGAATAATACTCGGGTTTGAAAATCAGCCTCATCAGCCAATAATTTTTTCTTATTCCGCTCGTAAACGCCGAAGCCGCGTTGTTCTATGCATAGCAGCAGTGGCGTTACACATTGTTGTGTAGTGTACTTTCCCACATGTCGATTAGTCTTTTCCCAAAGTCAACTAATTTACACGTATAGCCTTACGCTTTTCCTGTTTCATTTTAAATCTACAAGAAAAATGTAATTCAGGGGATCGATCTTTTAATTGAAAGATCGATCTACGATATTAGGGGAAACCGGGGCAAAATGGGTACATGAAATGTCATATCGACGTGGGGCAAAATGGGGTACCCAAAATTGATCGAATAAATCGATTCGTGATAGCCAACAAATGACGGAAACCGGGGCAAAATGGAGACATGAAATGTCATATCGACGTGAGGCAAAACGGGAACATGGGGCAAAATGGGTGATTGAAATGTCATGTCGACGTGGGGCAAAATGGGGTACCCAAAATTGATCGAATAAATCGATTCGTGATAGCCAACAAATTCCGGAAACCGAGGCAAAATGGAGACATGAAATGTCATATCGACGTGAGGCAAAATAGGGTAATAATGAAGCTAACAAAAGTTGCCGCAAGTCAAATCGAAGGGTACCACGTTTTGCCCCAGATTTTTTTTTTAAATCTCTTTTTAAAACCGGTGCCAATACAATTTTGGTGTGAAAAAAACAATGGATGTATGCTTTCGGTATCGTTGTAGCTGGTTTCATTGCTTAGCGTCCCCGTTGTGCCCCGGTCTACCCTACGATTTTTCGAACCACGATTTTTTACCCCACCAATAAAAATCGTTTCAAAATATCTATATTCACTGGACGGAAAATCGATTTCTCGAAGAATCGATCCAACACACTGGCATCCCTACCACTCGTCCAGTCACGATGGAAAGTCTAGTGACTGTTTCTTTTTTCCCCCCTATATTTTTGTCTTTTTGCTTACAGTGGAATGCAATTTAGGCAACGAGACCGCAGAGAAAGAGCTCAATACTGCAGTCGAACATTGTTCGCAGTTATTGTCATTCATATTCGTGGGCGTTCATTCGAGAGAGCTTCGCACGGAGCGTCGAGCGTTGAATTCAATCCGGGCATTCCCACGAGGTATGCGCGAGCGTGGTAATATTTGCCTCCGAACAAGAAGTGTCGAACGACGGGAGCGTGAGTGCAAAAATAAATAAAAAAAAAAATGAAACAAAACAAAAGCTCTCGTTGCGGTAAATAGGAGCACGCGCGGAAGCTTACCAACCGAGAGTTTGCGGTGTGCCGTGTCTCTGCTTGTGTCTCTCCGTTTATTCTCGCTCCGGCGCTCACCGTGTACCCACTGTAAATTGTTTCGCCGACTTGGTCTCGTGGTACTGCCTATTCGTCAGAACAGCGCACGAGCGTGTGTACTGTGCGGTAGCAGTGGAATCCGCTGATGTGCCGCCCACGCCGTGCGGCATGCCGCATGAAAGATCAAACAAAGAATACGGGAAAGGTGTCTGTCCCGAGAGAATGTACACCCTTTTTTTTCATATGCGTCCATGCTGAGACGACACTGATATTTCACATCTCTGGCTTCTTTCGGTTGACGTTTGAGGCACAAGTGCGTCTTGGAAGGAAATAAAAAATTCATTCGAAATTATATTTTGGTTGCAGAGGACAAGACAAATTTCACCGGAATGCGGAGTCCCTTAGAGTCGTTATTTGTACGGCAAGGACGTACAAACAGAAAAAAAAATTATTTGACCGCCACCGTTTATTTGGTTTAAATAAAATATTTATTTGATTTAAATAAATATTTATTTAAATCGAATAAATATTTTACTTCAAGCAAGTAAACGGTGGCGGTCAAATAATTTTTTTTTCTGGGTGTAGAAAAGGCGCGGCTCAGTTTTTTTTTTCTTCCATTTCTGACCTGGTACATTTATCGTTGCGAACGAAAAAGTAGGGGCGAAAAGGCCACAGAATAAACACTCGAAGTTTCTGTCGAGAAGTTGAAATATGTATACGGAATGAACTGCGAGTGCCCATCGGGCAGTATTGTTTGCTGTTAATTCAGAATATAGTTTCTTGTGGCGCTTATCAAGAGAAATGTAAAACATACACGCATTGTAAAAATATCTGGGTTAATAAACGTATTAAAAAAAGGGCGTAGAGAGGGAGTTCTTGACGAGTGCGGCTTTCGTACGAGTCAGGATTCCTTTTTCTAAGCCCATTAACATAATTTTTTCTAACAAGTTCACGCAAATCACGTTTTTCGTTTTTGGGAAGTGTGCGCAAAAAGGCACTTTCTCGCACTAGTGAGGGGAAAATACTATATTGCGTTTGTACGTATGCGCAGTATTTTTATCGCACGCGATGCGACAAAGTGTCTTTTTGCGCACACTTCACGGAAACAGAAAGCGGGATTGTACGTGCATGCATCAGGAAAAAGTTGTGCTTTTCGGACAGCTGAACCAACGGCTGAACTGAAAATAACAAAAAGTATTCTTGGGTATTCAAAACGTGTTTCTGGACGGTCGACAAATCCGACAGTCGAATATTTCGTCGTATTACGACACTTTTTCTCCTAACATCCTTCGTCGCCAGCTAATTAATTGGTTTGACTAATCAATTGAATGGTCGACAGGACTAACTTCCTGTCCGACGCAAATATTGACCGTGACAATCGCGCTCCTTCTTCGCCGTCGCGTTGTTTGAAACTAATTGAGTGGCCCTAAAGATATCTGCATGACGTCAAATTTCATCTTTGGCGAGTCTCTGTGAATGCGTTGCATTAGGAAGAAAACAAAATTGTTCACTTTTAGAATTTTATTCTCTAAGTGAACTTCCTCGAGCGAAGTTTCTGCGATGAAAAACACAGCCGTTATAACTCGATGAAATTTACTATCACGCAGATATCTTCAGGGTGATCTAATTGATAACAATTTTCGCAAACGATCGTTCCAACTGCAAGTCATCGTTTATATTTCTTTTAAATACATAAACGATGCGCGCATATATAAAAAAAATTTCCTTCCAGCACGAGATGCGAAAATTTTATTCAAAGCGTCGAAGGTGAGGGAAAAATGTCGCTCCCCGAGTCTCTGCGAATGCGCTGCTTTAGGACCAAAAAAATTTGTTCACTTTTAGAATTTTATTCTCTAAGTGAACTTCCCCGAGCGAAATTTCTGCGATGAAAAACACAGCCGTTATAACTCGATGAAATTTACTATCACGCAGATATCTTCAGGGTGATCTAATTGATTACAATTTTCGCAAACTATCGTTCCAACTGCAAGTCATCGTTTATATTTTTTTTTAATATATGAGAATTTATAAAGAAATATAATTTAAATATATAGAGAATTTTATTCTCTAAGTGAACTTCCTCGAGCGAAGTTTCTGCGATGAAAAACACAGCCGTTATAACTCGATGAAATTTGCTATCATGCAGATATCTTCAGGGTGATCTAATTGATAACAATTTTCGTAAACGATCGTTCCAACTGCAAGTCAACGTTTATATTTTTTTTAAATATATGAGAATTTATAGAGAAATATAATTTAAATATATACAGAATTTTATTCTCTAAGTGAACTTCCTCGAGCGATTTTTCTGCGATGAAAAACACAGCCGTTATAACTCGATGAAATTTGCTATCATGCAGATATCTTCAGGGTGATCTAATTGACAACAATTTTCGCAAACTATCGTTCCAACCGCAAGTCATCGTTTATATTTTTAAAAAATATGTAACGATGCGCGCATATATAAAAAAATGTCCTTCCGGCATGAGATGCAAAAATTTAATAAGTGATGTAAGGATGTCGCTCCCCGACGTTGTTGCGACTCTCGCAGAATGTGTGGGACTATCGGTTTTCATTCCGGACCCGATATGTTATTCCCTTCGTCGAGAGGCGGAGTGAGGAGAAACAGAGTCCACCGAGCGTGATATCGAACGAGGAAACTTATTCGATCTATCCGGTTGGCTGGTCGCGTCAAAAGGAGGCCGGCGAGGAGAGACGCTGCCCCCGCTGCGCCGCTATGATAATATTCTCGACTCTCCCGGGAGAAGACTCGATCAGCGAGCTTGGCGGCATCTCTCGCGCTCCCGGTGCAACCCCCTCATACCCCCCTCGTTTGTATAGTCGGCGAACTGCATTCCCGTTTTGCCTCGCCCGCGATTGTGCGCCGTTCACGGTGACGCTCGGGCTTAGCCAGCCGTTGAACGAGAATCAGCGGGCATTCCAATTTTCGCACGCTAGAATGTAATTGAACGGTATCGAGGCGGTCTGCGTGAATCCCCGGCATTGCGGAAAGCAGGAAGAGCGTAAAACTCGGAAGCAATTACTCCGCTCCGATACGACCGAATGCGTTATCCTCGGTGCCGTCGATCCTCGGTTATCCTTCGATTGCGCACGATGAATTTCCTTTCATCGTGCAAGCCGAAGACTTTGGGCGTACGCGTGCAGCGTTGATCCGCAACGGTAATTTGACATTGCTCGATGGGCGTTTCGTTTTCGACGGCGTTCTTTAATTTTCGGCCTCGTCGGACCCCGCGATGTAACGCAGAAAAAATTTTACCACGTGACGACGAAAAACAATACACCCGGAAAAAATTGTTTATTTAACGAGTACGCCGCAAATAAATATTTACTTAAAGTAAATACATATTTATTTAAAGTAAATACATATTTATTTAAAGTAAATATATATTTATTTAAAGTAAATATATATTTATTTAAAGTAAATATACATTTATTTAAAGTAAATAAATATTTATTTACAGTAAATAAATATTTATTTACAGTAAATAAATATTTATTTACAGTAAATAAATATTTATTTACAGTAAATAAATATTTATTTTAATTAATTAAATATTTATTTGCGGGGCGCCCGGCTGATGAATTATTTTTGTGGGTGCACGCGAACGGCGGAATGGATATACACGTTTGCGATCCATAATAGGCAGTTTCCACTGTGTACGTTGACCGCCGTGAGCCCGCTTTGGGTGTCTCTCTCTCCGCCCAAACGAAATTAGCTCGTCACCGCCGAAAATCACGGTCGCGACAGCGTGACGACCTCTCTCCGACGTGTCTGACCCGAACCGCCCGTTTTCACTTCCTCGTCATTTTTGGCCGCGCCCGAGCGGCAAAGTCGTCCGGCGAATCGCGCGCCTGCACTACTCGGAATCCACACGCTAGCTCGGGGTTATTTTATTAATACACCGAATTATATTTTTATGGAAATAAAAAGAAATCGAAATTCACTAAATGGGACACACCGAGAAAGAAAAATTATTCGACGGCCACCGTTCATTTGGTTTAAGTAAAATATTTATTTGATTAAAATAAATATTTATTTTAATTAAGTAAATAGTTACTTAAATGAAATAAATATTTATTTTAATCAAACAAATATTTTACTTAAACCAAATAAACGGTGCCCGTCAAATAAATTATTTTTCTGGGTGCACCGTCGAGGAAAACCGTATTGGCCGGCAGGAATGACGACATTGGCGAAGAAGATCGTCGGAATCGAGTGATGGTCAACACGACTGCTCGGTCGAGCAAGGAAAAACGTATTGGGCATGAAATTGCTCCAGTTCCCATCGGTACATATAATATCTCCGTCCTCCTCGTCTCGGTCTCTGCATCGGTTGCGCGGACGAACAGGACTGCCTCGGATTGCTGGCCGGATCGCTTGCATGCACGCTGCTCAGGCTGGCGCAGCAGCAGCGGCAGTCGAGTCCGAACACTATCTAAACTAGATCTCCGGGAGTTATGCCCACGTATCTACCTACCCTACATTAAGCACCTTCCCAGCCTAAACCGCTGCACGGAAGATCCCGCCGCGCTGAAAGTGATCGCGCCGGTACTGGCCGATCGGCCAGTGGAAAAAGCCCGGACTCCATTGTTCCCCCTCGAAACTGATCCCGGACCGTTTTCACATTTTCCCCTCGCGGATAATCAACGTTGGCCGAATAGAGACCCGGTCACCGGGCAATAACATAGGGCTGTACATTTAACAAATATTTCTCATCCATAAATTGCTACAATTCTTTTACTTGTTAATTTCACGATTCTTCATCTTGATAATTTTACCATTTTTTTATTTATAAAATATTGTACTATTAGAGAAAAAAAACTTCGAGACATTTTTGTTAAATGTACGACATTTCTCATGCATAAAGTTCTACCATTTTTTTTTAACTTGTCAATTTTACAATTCTTGTTGTTGATAATTTTATACACAGGAAAAAGATTTATTAAGATCAAATAAATGTCGATCTTCAAATGACGTTTATTGAGATAAAAGAAATGTTTACTTAATGTGTTGCTGAAATGTTGGGCGCATTACAGTGGTTGGGAATGAGTCCTCGAAGAACCAACTTCGAGATTGATTATGTTGTGAGTTTCGATATCGATACCGTTATTGTGCGTCGATAATGATTTATTTAATAGTAAAACTATCGACTAAAATCGACTAAAATAATAAATTTATTTAATTCAAAACGACTATAACTCGGAAACGGTTTGAGATAGCCAGTTGAAATTTGGTACACTGATTTGGTGAACCATAAAATAAATTTTATGGGATTTTGACATTTTTGAATTTTTTTGGAAAAGTTGTATATCTTGTCCGACACGAGTTCATGTATCGAGTGTCGCCCTAGGAGTAAAATAATTTGGAGATTTGGATGGAATATCGGATAATTGACATAATAACTCAAAAAATATATATTTTTCCAAAACCCTGTATTTTTGTCAATTGAAGTAGGTGCACAGATCCGACAAAGCTAAGACGTCGGTGTATTTTTTCGCGCTGAACCTGAATCGGCCAGGCGTTTTGCGTAAAAGTCAAACCCGACATTGACGTTAAAAACTTTGAAAATTGAAATTTTCATATGGCTTCCTCCTATAAGTTGCAAATCAAAATTTTCATGCGGTTCTCTCATAAGAGCCGCGTATTGAAATTTTCATATGGCTTTCTCATAATGTTCCTTTATTCGCGAAGCTTCCTCCACGAAGAAGCCAACAATACAGAAAATGCTTTCTCATAGAAGAAGCTTTGCGAATAAAGGAAAATGATGAGAAAGTCACATGAAAATTTCCATTTTCAACATTTTTTCATTAACAAAAATTGTAAAATTCAGAGAAAAAAAAACATAACGCCAAAACTTTGTTAAATGTACGAACGACACCTAGAAAAATAATTTATTTGACGGCCACCGTTTATTTGGTTCAAGTAAAATATTAATTTGATTTAAATAAATATTAATTTGATTTAAATAAATATTAATTTGATTTAAATAAATATTAATTTGATTTAAATAAATATTTATTTCATTCAGATAACTATTTACTTAATTTAAATAAACATTTATTTGAATCAAAGTATTTCACTTCAACCAAATAAACGGTGGCCATTAAATAATTTTTTTTTCCGGGTGGACTCTGGTAGCAGCCAGACTGCGATGTACGTCCTGTTCCTGAGCGGAACTCGTGTCCGCCCGGTCACGGAGGTGTCGCATGTGGAGCACCGATGAGAGAACCCTCTTCGCGTCGGCGACGGAAGAGGGCGAAACGGACACACGGCGTTATTCCCAGCGAGATTGGATCTACCGAACGATCTTCGGATTTCCGAACGAGCAGTCGTCGCGAGCGAGCGCGGCTCCTCGATCTCCGCGGCGCGACCTGGAAATCGATCTTGCCCCGTCGATCTCCCCGACGTAGGCGACGTGTGCTTGTTCCCCGCGACTTCTCTCGGGTCTTGGCGGTTGCTCCGTGCGATATCGGGCCAGTCCCCCAACTGCGGCTACCTCCGCATTGTTTATCTTCACCTCGCGATCTCAATCCGGCGTTGCATACCTGGGTCTCCTATCATACGTTCATGCAGAAGGCACTCGCTAGGGGCGCCCGAGCGAAAAATCCCAACGCTTATCGATCAAAGTGTCCGTGTCTCCTGCAAGCTTGTCCCACATACACAATGCACTTCATGCATGCTCATTCATTTTATTTACTTTATTTATTACAATCGCTTTTATTTTCGTGACTCGAACCGCTACGATCCCGGGGGGTCAATTCTACTTTCAATTGCTTCCGATCGCGAAGCACCTAAGGCTGTCCTGATCGCGGTCACGGCCGCCGTCACATGTGGAACAGTCGTGGGGTGTTTGCATAGCCTCCTCCCGAGTCGGTCCCGAGTCTCTCCGTCGGTTAGACGCTTCGAGCAACAATCTCGAATCTCAATCGTGAACCGTACCTTACATTGATCGGCGTTGCAGGAGAGATGCACTCCGGTATCGATTGGCCCCGCCTGGATCCCGTCGACCTGGGAGCAAAGTATACGTCTCGGGGCGACCTGGAAAGCACACTGTGCGATGCGAGAGCACGGAACGCTGACTTTTCGTTTGTTACGATTTTTTTTTTTTTTTTTTAAATGTATTGCTATTTTTTTTTAATTTTGTGATTTCAAATCTGAACACGAATCGTGCGTATCGATGATCCATGATCGAGGCGGGAATTACGAGGTCGAAAGAAACCGCGCGCCCGCACCCAGAAAAATAATTTATTTGACGGGCATCGTTTATTTGGTATAAGTAAACATTTACTTGATTTAAATAAATATTTATTTCACTCAAGGTAGTACTAGCGGACAGCCCGAGCCCACGTGAGTTCACAGAGAAGCGAGAGAGGATTGCGAACACTTCTCGACGGGATGAAAATCTAAAAAAAATCGAGCATACGGAAGGTGCTGAAAAGATTGATTATGCATAATAATAATTCCAAAATGTTATTAACAAATGAATAAAAAAAAATTGTCCAACAAACCCCCCGGCAACTTAACTTCTTGTTCATATAAAAACAATTTGTTAATCTTTGTGAACACGTATGCATTTTTTTAGAATTTTGTGTAATTTTTTTAATTGTCGTTTTTTTATCAACTAAAAACGCGATTTTCAAAAATTACACAAAATTCTGAAAAAAATGCATACGTATTCAGAAAAATTAACGAATCGTTTTCATAGAAAAAAAAGTTAGGTTGCCGGGTGATTTGTTGGGAATTCTTTTCTTCCTTAATTTGTTAATAACATTTTGGAATTATTATTACGCAAAATTAATCTTTCAGTACCTTTCATATGGTTAATTTTTTTCAGATTTTTATCTCATCGAGAAATGTTCGAAATTCCTCTCTCAATTCTCTCTGAACTCACGTGGGCTCAGGCTGTCCGCTAGTACTACCTTAAGTAACTATTTACTTGATTTAAATAAATATCGATTTAAATCAAATAAATGTTTGCGTATAACAAATAAACGGTGGCCGTCAAAAAAATGTTTTTCCTAGCTGCGCGTACGATCAATTTCGCAATCGAGTTACGGAGTCAAGTCTCAATCCGACCGAAGCGACCCGGACTGACTTTGCGTTATTTTAGGTCCTAGGCGGAGTCATTGAGCGCGCAGTCGTTGGCAGGATGGAAGGAGAGTGTGTCAATAGCTGTGTAATCAATAGCGCCCATCGGATATTAGCGGTACATCCTATCGGGCCGTAAAATTCCGCAGGCGCTCCGACATCAATCTCGTAATGGTCGGGGGGGATGACGTTGAGGAATCGTCTTCTCGTTGATCGCCTCCTCGGCCCCATTCTAGCGATTTGCTTTTATTCTCGTCGGGCTTTTGTTTGTTTGTAATTTCTCATATTTAAAAAAAATTCTTTTCTCTTATTTCACGTAATCGTCACCTTCCTCTCTCGAGGCTCCGTTTTATTTTCACTTCCAACGTTGTCCGTGACATTTCAGTTGATGGCGGCGACAAAGTAACGGAGGCAACGAAAGAATCGTCCGACGAGAGTTGGACGATGATTATCGAGACGATACTTTCTTCGACACAGAAAACATAACTTGCAAGGTTTTAACGTTATAGCTCGATCATCTCTTTCTCTCAGCGTTTCGCTTAGACAGGCTGAAAACGGGCAGGCGGCGGAGGGGGGGGGGGGGGGGGGGGGGGGACGGAGTCTCTCGACAACTACGTGGCTCTCGTTATTACCTCGGGGCGCGCGCGAGCGAGGGATAATTAGCCTGATGCGCGCTTGGCACTCTAACGTGCAGGCGCATCGAGGTGAGTTATAACTGCTTTGCCTATTGCCCGTGGCCCAGATGTCTGGGAGAAAGTGGCGGCTATCGATTCTTGCCGGAAGTACGTATAACCGCACCGGCAAATCGTTCCCGAAGCGAGAACGAGCTGGCGAACGCGCGTGACGAGAAAAACACAAAGAAAACAAAAGGATCGGAACACGAAACGTTGCCGCGATAAGTGTAACGTGCGAACTTACGCCACGTCGCGAATTAATTTAATCGGCGGCCGCTTCATCAGAAGATTCTCACACGCAATTGTGCGGCGTTTATGTACATGTGTGTTTAATGACTTTATAACTCTAACGCAGTAATGACCGCGGGACAATAATAATCGAGCTTTCAGCTTGATGCTTCGTAATTTCACATATTAATCCTTTCGCGATTAATCGCTCTTGTGGGATTTTTTTTTTCTTCTTTTTTTTTTTTTTTTTTTTTCTTTTTTTTCGTGAGTGAAAATCGTTGCAAGAAACTCGACGAGCTGTCTCGCGGACATAGCGCGCTCTTAATGAATCCGCGAGAAACGGCTATCGCGGGATATGAAGCGCACGCTGGTCGGTGGCTGGAAAAATGTGGAAAAATCGTGAAAAAAGTATCTCCCCGGTGAACGTCGATCGGTCGATCGAGCAGACTCGCTACGGAGACGGCGATTTCCACCGTGCGATAAATTAACGACGAGCCATCCAATCGCGCGATAAATTAACGACGAGCCATCCAATCGCGCGTGAGAGTAAACCCGCGATGAACATAATTGCCGATATCGGCAACGCGGGCACGATCTTCGTATACGCCATATGCGCGGTGTAGACGATAAAATTTCTCGCGTCACATAAAGTTCGCTGAGTTCGGACGGCAGCCTCGGAGACGGGCGTTCGTTGCTCGATCGAAGATTCCCGGTGACAACGAACAGTATGAGCGTGGCCTGTGTCCAGGAAAGAGAAAATACACGCGCGCGCCGAGCAGAGATAATCCTCGGAGTTCCACAAACGAGTCACTTTTTCTTTCGTCCGTTCTGCAAAGCGTGTGTCCGCAACGGCGGAAGCCTGCGGGTGACTCCGGCGAAAGAGTTAAAACGTACGATCGACGATACTGGGAATTATGATCGGGCCGCGAGCGGTACGTTATTCCAATGATGTGTCGGTTCGAAGCATCCTCGCATCCTCGCGCAGCGTTGCAGCGAGCGCGGTTCGCGTCGTGCGAGCATCCATCCAATCTATCATGATACAAACTCCGAAGGCTTGTACGGAGGTACCATATAAAATTGAGGGAAGACACCGGGGAATCGCTTTCCACCGAGCGGGGCAAGAGCGAACAGTGTTCTCGGCCGTGGCTCGCAGCTGCGGGCAAAAGGTCTCTCTCCCGAGGACGATGGAGACCCCGAGAGGCGGAGATAACGCCACGTAGATGCTGGCTCGAAATAACCTTCGACGAATCGGCAACGCGACGATGAACTAAATCTTTCCGACGAGCCGTACACTCTAAAAACAAACGCTTTGTTTTTGGAACAAATACGCTTCACGCGTGTAAATCGCGGCTTTATTTAATTTAACACGACTATATTGAGATAGCCAGTTGAAATTTGGTACACTGGTAGCGTGGTCACGTCTCTTCATTCAGTGCAATTTTTCTAAAGATTGAGGCCCATTGGAAGATTCTGCGGGATTTCGAAATTTTTGAAAAAACGCGGTGGTTGCTCTAACTTTCGTAAATTTTGAACGATCGTCCTAAAATTGCATACAAATATAACACGATGATCAAAGATCTTTGTTATTGAATTTGGCCCAAATCTATCGAAGCCGTCAGATTTTATGGAATTTTGATTTTTTTGACAAATTATTAAAAACCGTCTAATTGAAGTAAACGTGGAGATATCGAGCTTAAATTTGGCACGGAAATGGACTAACACTGTACAATGTTTCATATTGAATTTGCCGAAAAATGGATCGAAAAGTTTAAATTCTATGGGATTTTGTAATTTTTGGAAAAGTTGTATATTTTGTCTGTCACGAATTTACTTATCAAGTGTCGCACGAGTTTACTTATCAAGTGTCGCCCTAGGAGTAAAATAATTTGGAGATTTGGATGGAATATTGGATAATTGACTTGATAACTGAAAAAATATATGTTTTTAACTGAAAAAATATATTCTGTAGATCGCATAAGTTTGATCAAGATCGAAACAGAAAAGACTTTTGGTCAGGATATCCTTAAACGACGCATCAAATCGGTGATGTTGAACAACGGGTTTCATTAACTGATTATCCGATGCAGCTTCAAATTAGCACATATAACACTTGAAAATGGACTTGGCCTATGGCATAAAAACGGAAATAAAAAAAAAAAAAAAACTTGAAAATATTGGGTGACATTTCCATGATATTGCGGTTGATTCGAAAGCGTATGCAAGTGTGTTCTTTTCCTAGTGTTTTCTTTTATTAAGCGTGTAATATATCTATAGCGGGTACCCGCATACCAAGTGAGTTGAAACGCGTTGGAACAATACACATAACGTGTATTCCAAATAAGCTCGTTCCGTAGCAAAACACTAAAAAGTGTGTTGTACAGCGAATAGGGTAGACCGGGGCAAAACGGGGACTCTCAGCAACAAATCCGGCTACGACGATATCGAAAGCATACATCCATTGTTTTTCACACCAAAATTGTATTGGCACCGATTTCGAAAGGATATTAAAAAAAAACCATCTGGGGCAAAACGGGGTACCTTTCGATTTGACTTGCAGCAACTTTTGTTAGCTTCATTATTACCCTACTTTGCTCCACGTCGATATGACATTTCATGTCCCCATTTTGCCCCGGTTTCCCCAACAGGAGAGATGCAGTGCGAGTGTGTTGATTCAATACGCAACCCGACCAACACGTATTTTATTAACGCATTTGGATCGCACAACACATGTAATATGTGTAATGTGAGTTGTTTTAAATCTCTTGACAACACTCTTGTTTTTCGAGTGTAGAAAAAGTCTGGATCATGGTTCGTGAAAATTGTTGGGCACTTCGACCGTTCGATTTTGGAGATATCAGCTTCCGAAGTCGAGTCCTAGCGCATCGGTGGGTCGAAAGGACGTGAAAGGCCTCTTTACCGTAAACCGGACGAAGAGATCTTATCAACCGCGCTTACAGCGTTACAATGTTGCAGGACGATTTTTTTTTTTTCAACGCAATTTTTTCAAGATGGCGTCGGCAAAGGTAGGATTTCTCCCGAGAAGGTGAGGAGTCCTGAATAAGGCGGCACGGACCTCTCTCCTGGTCTGCCCGGCCGGCAACCCGCGCACCGTGCGGTCCATCATCGCCGCTACATCCCGATGCAGCCTCCTTAAACGCGCGGGCGGCGTGCGCGAGGATAAGAAACAGGCCAGGAGAGAAACCGCCGGCCAAGCCGCTCGGTGCTTGTACCGCGATGATGCATGCGCATGCGCACGTGTGAAACTCGGATGCTTCGTGCGCGGTGCATTTTCTCTCCTCGATCCCACAAAGCCCTCTCCGTACTAGTTCGACATCCCCGGGAACCTTCGACCGCGGATGCTGACGATAATGATGATGAGGCGATGGAGCGACTCTCGCCTGTGGCTCGCCCTCCTCTCCTCGCTCGGACCCCGTTGGCCTTCGTCGAAGTTGAATGCATAATTTCCCGGGTATGCAACACCGGGACAAAGACAATCACGTGCAGCTTCCGGCGCAAGCGCTCCCTTGTCTTCCTCGCTTTTCGCTTTTCCATCTCGCTCGCTCGTTGTCTCCGACGGGTCCGCGGCATCCGAGACGAATAGTGTCGTCGCACGATCATAGGAGAAAAACCCCCGGGACGAACCATCCGAGCGAGGAGGTCGGGCAATGCTCTCTCGTGTAATCGCGTGAAACGAGGGAGCTCCAGATGTCCCGATGCGACGTGGATTTTACTCCAATCCGTCGGATAACAATGGAAATAAAAAAGAATGAAAATATGAATGGCGTAATATTAAACTTCTAGAAGGCCGGAAGGAAGGGGAAGACACGTGGATTGAGAGGATATCGGAAGAGACGTGAGCGACTGTTAATGTAATAAGAGAAATAATTACTTTATTGGCGAAATTACACGGCGATTTTCCTCCTCGTCAGACCTAACGATTGCCTCTCCTTTGTTCACGCACACTTTTGTCTTTTATCAAAATAAATCATCTGGATACTTCGACGTACGTCACGTTCCTTATTTCCCCACGATATTAAGAATTTTAGTTTGTACTTTTGTTTGGCAAACTAGAAACCGGATGGTGCGATCGGAGTATTAACAAATAGAAAATTGTGGACGTTTGTGGACGATAAGTTGTTGTGAAAAGTTAAAACTTTTTTTTACTGTGTAGGCGTTGTCGATATATGACATATAACTATTATATCACTCGGTGCAAAAAGACAGTTTTACGCACGCTTAGTGTGCGTAAGGCCCCATTTTCGCACCTTGTGAAGTAAAATTTGGTACGACACTCGTGCGAAAAACTTTTTCTTGAGGATATTGGAGCTGTACAGTCGCACCAAACGTGAGTTTAAAAAAAATTTCGAACAATTCTCGATCGGATAAAAATCTGAAAAAAATCATGTATATGGGAAATGCTGCAAAGATTGTTTTTGTGCTGTAATAATGCCAATTTGTTATTAACAAATTGAGGATAAAAATTATTATATAACAAGTTACCAGTCAACTTAACTATTTTCCTTCATGAAAGTTATTCGTTTATTTTTCTGAAAACTTATGATTTTTTTCAGAATTTTTTGTGATCTTTTAAAATCGCGTTTTATCTATGTTCAAGCTGTGAAAAAACGCAATTTTCAAAGATTAAAAAAAATTCTGAAAGATTCATACGTATTGAGAAAAATAAACGAATCATTTTTATGAAGGAAAATAGTTAAGTTGACGGGTAATTTGTTATACAAGAATTTTTATCTTCAATTTGTTGATAACAAATTGGAATTATTATTTCACAAAAATAATCATTGCAGCATCTCCCATATGCATGATTTTTTCAGATTTTTATCCCATCGAGAAGTGTTCGAAATTTTCTCTGAAACTCACGTTTGGCGGGAGTGTACACAGTAAAAAAAAAAAATTCGTAAAGTAGGAATGTGAAATTTCGTAAAAATAATTTTGTTAAATAACTGACAAACTCGTTTGTCACTTATTTGAATATACAAACCTCTCCTTTTATTTCCCGTGTCATTGACAATTTTAGTCTGTACTTTTGTTTGTAAAACTTGAAAATGAACAAATAAAAAATTGTGGACGTTTGTGGACAATAAATCCTTGTAAAAAGTACAAACTTTTTTTACCGTGTACATCTCCAACATCCTCAACTCGTGTGATTGCAACACTCACCTTTGGCAAGTGCTGCAAACTCGCACTCGTCAGAAAAAGTTTTATCACACTGTTATCGTAAATTTTTATTCCACCTCGGACACAATGATCGAGTTTCGTTAGTGTCGAACCTGTTTCTGTGAAGTGCTTTTACAAAGTGACGTTTTTTTTTTAATCACCGGCATATTTACAGGATTAATTCATTAAAGAACAATTAAAAAATATTCAAGCGCGAAAGCTGCGGCGATCGCGAAAGACAATGTATTGCGAACGTGACGCGGACATGCAATTTGCCGGAGGACAACCGTTGAAAGCGGCCATCCCAATATACGCAGTATCGCACAATGAACAGTATCTATGCCGGAAAATGTTTCACCGAAATATCTCGCGAGATATTTCGTATTCGCCATGAGAGCGCGTCGTGTATTGGCAATTAACGGTCGGTGATCGATACTCGTGATGTTTGAATAATTGAAGAATCATGCAATACGGTTGCTTCAACAAAGTTCTCTCACTCGACCCTGCAATCCGTCGTACGCCCGAGCGATTCCATTTTTTTTTTTTTTTTTTTTATCAAACCGACCGAGACACAATGTTATCGGTTTATCGTTAAAATTCTCGGAATTTAGCTTCGCCGCATTAATTAATTGCTCGACATATTTACCCCGACGGCTCTTCGTGAATTGTGATAATATTTGACTTCCGTTTTACCACTAATAATATCGACAATAATACCCGACGGTAAATGCAATACGTTCATAGTCCAATAAATTCCGTTAGTAATTAAAATAAAATAAAACTCGATGCAACCGCCGTGGAATATACGGAAATCCAATGGGACGGCTCGGGACGCGGTGAGAACGAAACCGCAAGATGCTTTATTGAATTATTGATTGGAGTTTAAAGTTCGATTCATCTCTGATTGATATATGAATGCCCGACGATTATTGCTGAGTCCTTGCGATCGGTAGTTCCGTTCGATTCACGGTCAACGGTCCTGCCACGTGTTACCGTACGGTTCGTTTGTGCATACATTTATACGTATGCACAAATGCATACAGAAGTGTATATATATACGTATACGCGCATGTGGAACGACTGAAGATTAAACGGGAACTCCGCACACGAGCTCTCGTGAGCTATGGCATTCGAGATACGGTGACGGTGGGATAATGAGTTATTGGATACATAGTAGAGTGAAAACATGCCGGGCGTCCGCCGAGCTCTCGGCGTTGGCCCGCAAACGATCGACGAACCGAGAAAGAAATAGTGGATCGACTAATCCGGGTAACGAAGGAAGAAACACAAGTCGACGGAGAGCCCGAAGTGGCTGATGGACCGCAACGTTCCCATAGACAACTCTATACCTCTTCCTGCCGACTTCCTATCGGCTCTCCCCCCACGGTTTTCCAGCACTCTTTGCTATCCCGGCTGTACAGGGTGTCCCGGGTGAAATACGATCGCCGATGTATACGCACGCGAAGCAAACTAGATTACCGTTAAAGGAGATGCCCCGAGGATTCTGCGCCGGCCGCGGGACGATATTGGGCCAGAGTGACACCGCTGCATCCGAAATCGTGCCGAGGAATTTACAATTTGAAGAAAAAAAAAAACAAAAAGTCCCTGGCAAGTCAAGCGACCACCGTACGACCAAAAAAAATGACCGGTCGTCTTGTGCCGTTTTGACGACCATGAAACAACCAATAAAACGACACTTTTGTCGGTTTAGATTTGGTCGTCTTTTGCTTCAACGACCCAAAAACGACCGAGGTAACGTCTGCTCAAACACGCTGGTCGTTTTTTTGGGGTTGTTAACGGAAATACAACCAAGCCCAAACCTAAAAAAAACTGGTCGTTGTTTTGGTCGGACCGGTCGTTTTTGAAATTTTTACTCTTCTTAATGACGCATTTATTTAATCACGCATTCTTAACATTTTTTTACTTTTCGAGCACATACTACATGAATGCTTTTCATTTGCAAATTCCAACATTTACGGTCTGTAATTTGCGGGAGATCAACCGGGTATTCATAAATTTCATTTGAGAGATAGAGAGGAATTTACTTCGAAATTGGCCAATCGTATTTCGTCCGCGATATCGAGGAGTAAAACGGTCGACGATTGGAACAACGTTCCGAAGTGCGCTCTTGTCGGGCCATAATTTCAATCACCCTGAAATACATCTGTCTGCTGTTGAGCGCTGCGCGGTCACCCAATCTCGCTACATCGCTCTCCGGGAGTACCGACAGAGTGATTTACTTTCACAAAGGAATCCGTTCCCTCGGTCACCGAGGCATCTCGATATCCTGTGACGAATGAGCAGGCTTTGGCCATTGTCGTCCAACGCAGTGTCAGCTCACCCATGCAAATACACCTTAACGGCACCTGAGGTCCTGTTACCGAGACTCCTACGGAGATTAACTGGGCGCGAAATGGACGAGCCGTGACGTTTTCCGCCAAGTGTCCAAGTTTTTTTTTTTTTTACACAAATTAATTACAGGTTTGAAAATAATAGTACTTCGAAGTACAATTAAAATGCTCAAGGTAAATGGTGTTCTCCGGCTTTAAGCACGTTTTTTTAAATAACTAAACAAGTTTATTTTTATTTTTTAAATCGAAACAGCTAAATAAAACTGAAAGAAATTGTCATTTCGAATCCACCGATAATCGGTATTGAATCGTTTCACATTGACAATCGTATTAGCTGCCAAAAAATCGCGCAATTATAGTTAAACGTATTAAAAAAAAAAAAAAAATTATCGGGACTTAGAGTTATTTTATTAGACTGTAATTAGAACCATGAAATTTGAAAACAATGGTAATAGTAATGGAAAATAATAGTACTTCCAAGTACAATTGAAATGCTCAAGATAAATAGTGTGCTTCGACTTAAGCATGTTGTTTGACAGCTACAACTCTATTCAATGTTTTTTTTATTATCGAAACAGCCAAAGAAAACTGAAAGAAATTGTAATTTAGGGTCCACCGATGATCGGTATTGAATCTTTTCGCATCTACAATCGTAGTTGCCAAGAAAATCGTGCATTTATAGGTGAACACATAAAAAAAGAAATTATTGGAACACGATTAGAGTTATTTTATTGGAAATTTAATTAGAAACGTGAAATTCGAAAAAGTCTGCATTTTTTTTTTCTTTCGAAAACCATTAATGGCACCAGCGCTTCTGCGATCTTCGGATGGATATCGAAATATGTCGGAAGCAAGTTTTCGATATAGCGACCGCGGGTCTTGGTTGTGGAGAGCGATGGAGTTTGCACACGTGCGACACAGTTATGACACGAGCGAGCTGTCGCTGCAGCAGGGTTTCGAGAATTTTATATCGGCACGTGGATCTCCGATATCGTCTATAGTTTGTTAGCTCTTGCTGACTCTGACGAGATCTCTCGTATCTCTCTGCAGTATCCCCTTCCGGATCGCTCGGCTCTCGTTGCACTTTCAACGCCATCTCCTTGCTGTACGACAGCGACGAAACGTAACACGACTCTCTAAGTTGCCGGCTGTGGTGCAATACTTGAGAATCCATGGTGAATAATACTTTTTTTTTAACATCAACACTTTTGAGATAAAAAAAAAAACCGAAGATGCAATTCAATGGGTATATCGATGACAAGGGGAATTAACATAGCAAGAGATCCTCATCTCAACAGAGTCGTGATATACTTTATTAAATTAGTGAAAAATAAAAAGAAGAGAAAAGATAATTATACAAACACGATAGTCGATGTCAAATCGACCCTGATACAACTTTTCCAAAGAAAAAAGAAATTGCTCCGTAATCGATCACATCAATCGAATCGAATCCCCCCCCCCCCCCCAGATATGTACATTTTGTCTCAAATAATGGCATGAAGAGTTACAAACGATAAAACTTCGATTAATGATAAAAAAATAATAATAATTAATAATAGCTGTAATACATATGTTTAAACAACATTAAAAAACGGAAACATCTTCGCACGCTCCGTGTCCACATACTCATTCAATAATACATAATAAATTATAATAATACATAAAAAATGATAATAATAATAATAATAATAATAATAATAATAATAATAATAATAATAATAATAATAATGATAATAATCATGTAATATCAAAAGTCATAGAAATTGGCAGGTAAATATAATCGGTGATAGAACCGAGTTTCAATAATAATAAATCGTCGCTTAAAAAATTAATGGAATGCACTATACACTGTCTATACAAGTAACGATAAATCTGTATAATCGTACAGAATAACAGAGAGTGACGTTTCAACTTAATTTCCTTTAGGCATTACTTAAAAAAAAAAAAAAAATCAACACGAACTTCGTCACTTTAAAGCTTTCGTATGTGTTTCTAGCTGATGTAGTTTTCGATCGATCCCCCCCAAGGTAGGATCATCGCTCGATCGTCATTGTCCGACAACTCCGTTCAGCTTTAATACTATTTCGTTGCGGTGAAACTTCTGCGACCTTTGCAAGGTCGACTCTTTGCTAAATTTACGCGCATGATCGACGACGCACCTGCAGATCCGTCGGGAAGATTTGACCGTTATTTGCGCCTGAATTCGTATTTTTACTTTTCGTCTTGCACGGAGCCTCGCAGCGCCGCGTAGGCCGAACCGTTTTTACCGACCGTCGGTAAGGCAGAAATCGTGAATTTTCTCGCCAACCACGATTCTCCCTCGGTCCCTTGGATATCGGTAACTTTAGCGAAACTTCGGGGGATTCTCCGAACCCTTTCCATCCGAGGGTTTGTTTTCTAACGAGAAACCCGAGAAATCGGATAGATCGCCATGCAGCAGTTCCTTATCAACGGTTCGCCTCGTTCTCGAATTTCCCGGCCCGAAAGTTGGCTTCCACGTCGCGTTCGAGCTTCGATCCGGCGAACGGGGCCGCGTTGTACTTTCTCTCGTTGTTGTATCCACATTCTACTCTCACAGAGTGTAGACTGGCTCGGCATGATGAGACGGCACGCAGTATCCGCTGTACGTCTTGATCTCGAGAACACCGGAGTACGATCTAGCAGGAAGAGATCCTGGATCCGTGTGCCTTCTCGGACATCTGTGACCCTTGGGACACTGGCACAGCGGCGAGGCGTTAACCTCCTCCAGCTGGGAACTTCGTCTTTTCCGAACGGTGAAAAGCCTGCAGGGCTCCTTGTGCTGGCAACGTAGCCTCTGCTTTAGATTGAACAAAATTCATTATGATATTAACTCTGAGGAAAACGATTAAATTTTTATTTTTTTTTTTATTGAAAGTTTTATATCGCTTCCTTGTATAAGTTCAAAATTGAAATTTTCATATGACTTTCTCATAATGTTCCTTAATTCGCGAAACTTCGTCTATGAGGAACTTCAATTTTTGTGAGGAAGCGACACGAAACAAAGATACAATGAAAGTTAATAATTTATAAGGATGCGAAAAAGGGGGTCGGTTAACCCGTGTATATTAAACTCGAGACTCACGCTTTGGGGAGAACACGCGAAAGCGTAGATGTATCCGGGATTCCCTTCGGGAGATCTGTGTGGCTGCCTCCTGATGAGATACGGCACACTGCCGGGCCGGCAACGGCAGTGCACCCGCTGAAAGGTCGCGTTCGCCGGACCACCTCCCGGTGCCAATGTCCACGTTATGTCTCTAAAAAAAACAAAAGAAAAACGACGGAAAATTAATACAGAGAAACGTATGGAAACGCTATTTATCTATTAAAATTATTATTAAAATGTTTATTAAAATGATTATTAAAATGTTTATTAAAATGATTATTAAAATGATTATTAAAATTTTTATTAAAATGAATATTAAAATGATTATTAAAATGATTATTAAAATGATTATTAAAATAATTATTAAAATTATTATTAACATGATTATGAAAATGATTATTAGTAGCGAACTCACTTGAAATAACGACAGATCGGTAATCTCTTGACGGGCTCGCAGAGTTTGTACTGTCGCGTCTTGTCGACGATCGTGTGTCCGTCGTCGGCGTGAAGACTGCTCGGGCATGTACGACCGCCCGGACATCTGCACTGTCGTTCGACCCACGGTGCGCTGTACAAATCCACTTTACTGCAGACCTCGCTGCGATCCGAGCATTCCGGTAACTCCTCCTCGCTTTCCTGAAACGAAACACGAATAACGATTTAACAAAATGTTAATTACAAAAATAAAAAAAAAAACAAACAAAAACCTCATCATTATACTGTCGAGACAAAGTTCCTAATGCAACCGTGACAAAAGAAAAATAATCATGGTATGCGATTTTAAATTCTCGGTGCGAAACGTCGGAGGGTGATAATTGGTGTTTATTAATTATTTTCCACGACTCCGGCTGCAAAATTTCCAGACCACAGTGGGAATCGTCCGCGCGCCAAGAGAGCGCGGAGGGACGAGATAAAAACATTAAACAAAAAAAGATTAGCGGTCCAGCGAGTCGCTTTCGTTCATGCGGCAGGGACTCTCGGTCTTCCGGTTCAGGAAACACGCGTTAACGCTTCGTATAACTTTAAACGAAACACCGAAAACTTCAACTCCCGAATGAGCGGTACAGCGACTGGCAGCTTAAGGGGACCAGAGAGGTGTGACCGACGGAAATTGAGTCACGTTACGCTGAGAAAAAAAATCGATTGAGTCATCAAAATAGGCGCTTACGGACGGCGAAATAAATTTTTGATTGATCGAACGAAATAATTGTTGTATTAAGTAAAGAAAAATTTGAATCGGTGGCCTGTTAGTTCGATCAACGAGGTATTCCTTTCGATCAACCAAACATTTGTTTCGCCACCCGTATGCGCACATGTTGTTGACTCAATTGATTTTTTTTCTCTGTGTAAATTGTGTATAACAAGGCCACGACAGAATGTAAATAGATTTCCTTATTAATACATAAAATATATACAAATACATTAAAAATTTTTATATTGTCTATAAAAATGTTGTTATTGCGGTTTGTACTAAATAAGCATTTTTCACTTATTACCATGATTTTTGTAAAACGACCAAAAATAGCTTTGGTAACGACCTGACAAAAGTTGTTCCCAATACCCTCATTTATCGATTGTACCTAAAAAAATTATTCAAACAAAATCCACGCAAAGGTGAGCTAATAAAACAAATAAAATCATGAAAAATTGTGTTTTTTAGCTCGTGCCATTGTGTGAATGTTTTTTTAATAATTTTTTTTTTGCGCTCGATAAACAAGTGTATTAGGAACAACTTTTGTCTTATCGTTACTAAAGCTATTTTCGGTCGATTTACCGAAATTGTGGTAATAATTCATAAAAATAAACGAATAAAAAATTATTCAAACAAAATTCGCGCAAACGTGAGCTAAAAAACAAAAAACATGAAAAATGTTTAATCGTTCGCGCCATTATGTGAATGTTTTTTAATCATTTTTTTTAGTTTCAATCGATAAAGGAGGGTATTGGGAGCAACTTTTGTCTCATAGTTACTAAATCTATTTGCGGTCGTTTTACCGAAATCGTGGTAATAAGTGAAAAGTGCTTGTTCAGTACAAACGGCAATAACAAGATTGTCACAAACTATATCAGAATTTTTAATGCATTTTTCTACTTAATAATGTGGCACACATGCTCATAATAAGGAAAACTGTTTACATTTTCTCGTAGCCTTGTTATACACAATCTAACGTAACTAAATTTTGTGTCGGCCTTCATTTTCTGTTGAAAAACGAAAATCGTCGTTCGTTCCGAGCAATGTTATATCTCCGGCCAATGTACCTTCAGCCGCAGTTTATCGCAAGACCCGAAACGGCGGTCTCACTGCCAACCACTGCGTCCTCGATCTCTGCACGTGCACCCAGAAAAATAATTTATTATTTGGCTTATTTGGTTTAAATAAAATATTTATTTGATTTAAATAAATATTTATTTCATTTAAGTAACCATTTACCTAATTTAAATAAATATTTATTTCATTTAAGTAACCGTTTACCTAATTTAAATAAATATTTATTTCATTTAAGTAACCGTTTACCTAATTTAAATAAATATTTATTTAAATCAAATAAATATTTTACTTAAACCAAATAAATATTTTACTTAAACCAAATAAACGGTGGCCGTCAAATAAATTCTTATCCTGGGTGTGCGTCCTATGAAACTCGTACGACACTGTTCTGCGAATTCGTCCCCGCGACAACAACGAGCTCCCACCGATGAAAACATCAATTACCGAAATTCGCGTTAATCCGTAATATTTCTGTTACGCGAACCAGAAGTCGCGACCGTTTCGTCACCTTCCGTCCATCGAAATTCTCCCGTTTCGACGAAATCGAAGATACGTCATACCTAATACCGCGGACCCTCATCTCTCGCCTTTCTCGTTAAAGAGATAAATTAATTGGTCCAATTATCACCCCCCGAAGTATCTCCCGGAGTCGCTGGCACGAGGAAGATCTGCCGGCGAGTACGAGAGGCTGTGAATCATTCGCCAGCGAGAAACTTGGCCAGCATCCAATTATTCCCAGATGTGTAATTGTCGTGGAAATCGGGGAATTGCAGTTGTAGATGAGGCGGACAGCGCGGACTGTAATGTGTAGAGAAGAGCGGGGCAAAATGGACCATTTTGATAAACCTTTCACGGGCCTTAAGGTAGTCCTTGCGAATAGTGTGCATAGTTTCGGAGAAATGAGAGGGAATTGCAAACACTTCTGGATGGAATAAAAATCTGAAAAAAAATCAAGCATATTAAACGTGCTGAAAAGATTAATTTTGCATAATAATAATTCCAAAGAGTTATTAAAAAATTGATGAAACATCAAATTCTTCGACAAATCTCCCGGAAACGTAACTTTTTTTAATGAAAATAATTCGTTCAGTTTTCTGAATACGTATGAATTTTGTCAGATTTTTTAATTCACTTTGATTTTTTTTTTTTTTATATGTAAAAAATGAATGTGTAGAAAGTTACAAAATTCAAAGTGAATTTAAAAATCTGAAAAAATTCATACGTATTATACAAAAAAATAAACAAATAATTTTCATTGAAAAAATTTAGGTTTCCGGGAGACTTGTTGAACTATTTTATTTTTCATCAATTTGTTAATAACATTTTGGAATTATTATTATTATACAAAATTAATCTTTTCAGCGCCTTTAATGTCCTTGATTTTTTGCAGATTTTTAAACAACCGGTAAGTGTTTGCGTTTCCCTACTCAATTCTCTGAAACTTATGCGAAGTGAGCACTATTCGCAAGGACTACCTTAAGAGACTTTCATATCCAATCGAGGACACTGGTCCGTTTTACATCCCCCCCTGCTTCTAGGCTCATAGAATAATTTTGTCGTATCGTCACGAGAAACCATAGCGGAGGTCAGTTTACGATCGCTCGTAGATGTATATAATCGTGGTGGAAACGTGGAATTACAATTGCGGATGAGACAAAGAGCGGAGACGGTACGAGTCAAGTGAGAGTAACGAGCTGTCCGGCTCGAGAAGATACGTGCGGTACGTGCGATAACGGGGAAAGATACAAATTCATCTCGCTTTTCTTGTATACGTGTGTTTCAAAGCATTATAAAATATAGCTGCATGGATCGTTAAATTATCCCCCCTCTCTCGGTGGTCTCGGACAGATCTCGGAGTGACTTTCCCCGACAAGTTGTGTACAGCCCTGCCTAGCGGCGCCGTTTTTCCTTCTCTTTATTTCCACGAGAACTCGTAGATATCGGTCAGAATCTTGCCACTCCGCAGTTGCTGGAGCGAACGCTGCAGCAGACATGGAGAATCTTGCACCCAGCAGAAAAAAAAATTATTTAACGGCCACTGTTTGTTTGGTTTAAGTAAAATATTTATTTGATTAAAATAAATATTTGATTTGTTTAAATTAATTTATTTGATTTATTTGAATTATGTAAATAGTTACTTAAATGAAATAAATATTTATTTAAAACAAATAAATATTACGCTTGAACCAAATAAAAGGTGGCCGTCAAACAAATTATTTTTCTGGGTGTCTTCGTCGATCGTACACCCAAAAAAAAGATTTATTCAAATCAAATAAATTTCGATCTTCAAATGACGTTTATTAAGATAAAAGAAACGTTTCGTTGCCTTAACAAAATCTTTATTAGATTCTAATGACGGTTTTTCTTTACTTTCAGTAAAATAAAAATTATTCGAAGTGACTATTTATTGATTTGTACCTTAAAATAAATGTTTATTCGACACAATGAAATCGAATCATTGAAAATACGATTTTGAATAGATATTTATTCGCGCCAAAAAATTATATATTTTGCACCAAGACAAAACACGGCTATTATCCGGCACCGCGCATTATAGAGTCGTGAACACGTCAATAAAAAGAATAATAACATCAAACAAATAAATATATTAGAATTTAATAAATGCTCTATTAGGTTATGAACCAAATAAACATTTTTCTTCGTCCCTGATAAATTTTCTTTGATTGGAATAAACTTTTTTCTGGGTGTATATTATTATAAAAAATAAATAAAAACTGAGAAATATAAATGGTTGAAACGATAAAGGAGCGGTGACGTACGTTCAAAGGTTTAGTTGGTACAAAAAAAATATCTATTCGAATCGTTTAACAAAAGAATGCTTTATTGGTACCAAAAAAAATAACAGTTATGAACGTACGTCTCCGCGACTTTTGGTTAATCCAACAATATTCTTTTTCTCAGTGTATTGACCTTAAACATATATCGATGGGTCTGTACACGGAGAAAAGTATTTGGCCACAAAGAACTCCATGTTTCAACCCTTCGAGTCCCCTCGACTTTTTGCCGATCACAAACGACCATGCGTTTAGGCAAAAAAACGACACGGCTGTGCATAATAAATTTTCTTCTGCCTTATAAAAAAAAAAAACAACGCTTGAAGGTACGTCTCGGAATTTTTACAGATTTTTTTTAACACTTTAACTTGTTATTCAAATCGTCGAAAGTTGCGTCGTGATAAATTCTAGGTGATCGTTGAACGAGGATTCGGTACGCTCAAGCCGATTTATTCTGTACCGTCAACAAACTTATTATTACCATTATTATTATTGTTATTATTGTTGTGATTATTAATTGGATGGGATCAAGTAATTATTTTTCTCCGTGTATACGAGATTGTTTTATGGACACGCGCGACATCGTTAAAAAAAAAATACATTTATACTCTCGACGCATTACCATCCTTCCTGATTTACGAAGCGGTGAGTGGCGCGCACGGGAGAAGCGGAGAGAGAGAGAGAGAGAGAGTACAACACATCGGCTCTCACTACGTGACCGAATAATCGTAAAATGTGACGAGGATTATATCACACGGGACGTTCGTGCGCTCCAATTAACTCGTCGTATAATAAATATCGATATCAATTAAACCCTCCCGTTACGGTCCATTAAAACACCGGCGTATTGAACAGCGCCTTTCATGCGTCTAACTACGCGGCAGCTACCGGCGTACCGCAGCTCGCAGTACATCCACTCGGTCATTACGATCAATTGAAACTTTAATCAACAAATCAATGGAGCCTCTCCTGCTTTGTTATTCCACTCGCAGCGGAAATTGCATTTCGTCCTAATGCAACGAAGGTTTTCAAATTAATCCCACGTACAGCATAAAGGTTTTCAAATTAATACCACGTTAAGCAACTACGTACAATTTAATCCCAGTAATTGGACAAAAAGGAATTTTTTATTAATTTTTTTTCTAAATTTCTGACTCAAGTTTTTACTAACCAGGAAAATTTAGGGTAAGTCTGGATGATTCGGCCATCGTTTTGTGAACAATGAAAATTGAGGATGAACATTTTTTTAACTTAACAATTTTTGTTGTAACCATCTCTAAAAACTTCAAACTAAAGTAATTCACTCAGGAACTTTCGATGTTTTCGATGCGTGACTTAATAAATATTTATTTAAATCAAATAAATATTTTACTTAAACCAAATAAACGGTGGTCGTCAAATAAATTTTTTTTCTGGGTGTGGAACTTCGCTCTTAGGTGTGCGGCCATTGGTACTTTTACCTTAATTGCCTCCGTCAAATGTTTCAGATGCGAAACTAAAAAGAAAATGGTTTCACTGGCCATATCACCCATTTTCTCGGAAAAATGGCCGCTGCTTAAATTTAGGGAAGAAATTTAAAGAAACAGGTTTATTACGCGCCAACCATTTCTTGAAAGATCCAACTATAGTGTGCAATGTTCATTTACTAGCAAATATTATAATTTAGTATGTCTCCAGAGCGCTAGAAATACAGCTCGAGAAATTTCTGCCTACCTCGAAACAGGGATTCACCGCTCGTACTGACCCTTGCACGTACAATCTTAAAATTTCTTGTGCAATCGCGTTGTATCCACATTTACTAAAAACTGTTCAAGCGGCGGCGCCATTCGTTTGGTACTATAAACGATATTACGATTGGCCATCTTACCCTGATTTACCCTATCATAATATTTTATTTTTTTTATTCATTATTTTCCTGCGTGTCTGACGTTCCGCGCGCCTCCGCCAATGAATCGACGACTCGGACGATATTTCGAAATTTTTCTTGACACGATTTTTTATTTTTATATTTTTTATCGTAACAAACGATGTTACGATTGGCCATCTTACCCTGATTTACCCTATCGTAATTTTTCTTTTCTTTGCATATTTTCCTGCGTGACTGAAGTTCCGCGCGGCTCCGCCAACGAATCGACGACTCGGACGATATTTCTAAATTTTTCTTGACACGATTTCTTATTTTAATATATTTTTTTTTATGTAGAATCATAATTCCACGATTTCTTGAGTCATAGTTTTTGTGCCGTGTTTCCCCGGAGTTTTCGCTCTTGCGGCCGGTTCACGACCTCGTGAGCGCTCGAGCTGCGATAATAACTCGATACTATCTTATCGACGTGGAGTCGATCTAAATGAACACCTCGCGGCGATATCTCGACAGTGACAGAGTTACGGCCGAAGTAATTGCGAAACTCCTCCCGGCCTCCGCTCCCTCGTATCTCCGTGTACAGTAGCCGGCTCGAGATGCGGTTCTCGGGCGCGATTTTGCACCGTTCGCGTATCTCGATAAATATACCGGCGAGGTATTTGCAGCCGAGTCGCGGAGGCAACCGAACGGGGGCGGGCCTTCGCACTCGACGTATGGACTGACCGGTGATCGGGCAACTTGTGCCCAGTTGCGGGTGAACGGATTCCTTATGTTCCAAGGATAAAACGCTGAACGCGGGGCACGTCCGCTCGTGCGGTGTGGGTGGACGACGAGAGGCGCCCAACGATACCTCATTTGTTATGCATGTAGATCTTACTCTCGACCAGACGTTCGATGGGCGTGTTGCTCTTGGCTAGTTAAACTCGTTTGCAACTTCGGTATGCTTTGCGCGGCAGGAAGGAGTTTGAAAAAAAAAAAAACCAAAAAAAAACAAATTAATGCGGAGGATAAATTTGTACATTGCGGCCTACGGAGCTGCCTAACAACCTCACAGAATCTATGTCGAGTTTGCAAAACAGTTAATTTTTTTTTTATCTTTCATTACTTTAATGAGGTAAAAAAAAAAAAGAAATGGGTAGGAAAGGAGCAGAGATTGGAGCGAAGCACAGAAAAAAGAAATCAATTTTTTTTCCGCGATATATTTATTTTTCCCGGTTTCTCGATGCGAAACCGAGAGAGAGAAAGGGAGAGATATTCGAGCGGATGAGAGGGAGAAAAACCACGGTGTTCTCTCCCCTCTCGCGGGAGGTGCAGAGGCAAATTAGTGTCCGCCGGTAGTGAAATAATGGCTGAATAGGCCGACGACGCTGGGAGGGCCGTTCTTCCTTCGAGTGAAATAGCGGAAGTCTCTCCGCGGGTCGAGAATAAACCGGATGACCCCACTCCGTTAAACGACAATGGTCCCTCCGGCTCTGTTTGGATGAGCGAGAAAGATATAGAACTAACGATGGAACATGCCACGTGGTTTTTTTTATATCGTCGCCTCTTCACCCCGAGCCGCGCTGAGGCGCTGTGGAAGAAGAGGAACGACGATGATGAAGAAGAGGGCGAGGAGGGGGGATAGGAGAAAGAAGGCGCAGAGGGGTCTCAGGAATCAAAACATCGTTCTGCTTCTTCCGCTCTCCTCGACCCCTTCGGCCGGCTTATCCTTCCGAATACCTTTTTACCTGTGCACACCCCGGGCCCGGAAGTGACCCGGGGCTCGACTCCTGCACAATCGGCGCGGCGTCGCTTCGACCGTCGGGAAGAAACCCTCGAGAGAAACCCTGATGAATTTTTCGGGGCGGCTCGCTCCGCAGCGAAGCCTCGTGTTACTCACGGAGTTACCATCGGCACTGAGAACGAACTCAAACGAGTCTCAACTTCGTGGCAAAGTTCTAGTTAATTCGAAACTTTCCAGTCAACAGCCAATCGCACGAGTTAATTTCGAGTCTACTAACATTTTTCCACGAGCCCAGAGTACATCTCGGCCCGATCTCACTCACGGTTGAAACTCGGTGACTTAGGGGAGAGCGGGGCAAAATGGGACAGTGGGGCAAAATGGGACAGCGGGGGTAAAACTCAATTTTTCCATAATTTTTGGATGTCCCATTTTTGTCCTAACGATACATCCGGATTTTCAACGCCGTCCTGCCCCACTCACCTTCACCGCCACCATCCAAAAGTTATTGGAAAATTGCGTTTTGCCTCATTATCCCGTTTTGCCCCGCTATGCCATTTTGCCCCGCTCTCCCCTACACTGAGTGAAGGATCCAGTAAATGTGACTGTATCGCTTGAGAGATATTACCACAGCGCATGGTTGTAGGGAACTAGGGCGCCACGTGTAGCAGGAAGTACCGGATTTATAAGAATTGTTCGTAGATATTATGAGGTGCTTTCGATTTCCTAATGATGGTGCACCCAGAAAAATATTTTATACGAATAAATATTTAGGTAAAATATTTATTTGATTCAAATAAATATTTATTTCATTTGAGTAACTATTTACTGAATTTAAATAAATATTTCTTTGAATGAAATAAATATTTTCCTTAAACCAAATAAACGGTGGCCGTCAAATACATTATTTTTTCTGTGTGTGACGTCATAATAAGGATGAAATTCAAAACAGACAGCGCTCCAGTTACAATAACTGCGCATGCGTGTTGTGACCACATGCGAGTAAACCTCGTCCATTCGTGGGGAAAGTGACATGGGTCTCATAAAGCGCATGCGCAGTCATTGTAACTAGAGCGCTGTTCGTTTTGAGGTTCGTTATTACGACGCCACCATTATTATAACGGCAAATCGAAAGCACCTATGGTAAAAATTCTTGGGAAATCCTATGTGCTATGGTGTTGCTGTACGGCTTCGGTGGTCCCCGGAGTCAAGCTGAATCGTTCGCGGTCAGTACTTGGATGGGTGACCGCCTAGCCGCGCACTAACTGGCGCATTGGAACCGTTGAGCGGGAGGTCGAATTCTGAGGATTGATGTTCGTACTCGAAGTATAGAACGTGAACATCAACCTGGGTTGGAATGACCGGCTGTATCGATGCAGGTTTTCTGCAGTTTCCCGTGTCCTCGTGCAAATGCGTTACAGCAGAGTTGGGGGGGCTGCAGACGCACATCTATAAACGAAAATTGAAGACTTGGAACAAATGATGAAAACAGGCTTGATGGCAAAAAAATAACCAGAGCCATAAGGGAAACTTGGGAAACAGAAAAAAAAAGTGCTATGGTAATTTTGCTTAGATGATCGGTAGTTTTTACTAGATCCTTCTCTCAGTGTACGAAGAGATCACTTCACCGTCGACTCCGTTTCTTCTACATTGGGCTACGCGACTTCGAGCTACGATCGCCTCGACGAAGAAGCAAGCTAACCCGCTTGTTAAGAAAAGAACGGGGACCCGATCGAGAAAGTACCGTCATTAAACGAAACGCCTTATTTCCTTCCTCGAATATTTTAAAAGGGATTTTGGGCCCCGTAACCTTCTTCCTTTTTTTTCCGTCTCGTTAATGCCTCCGTTACCCGTCATCCCTCGGCCATCTTCCAGCAGCATCTCGCCCGATACTTTTTCTTCGTAGCTCCTTTTTTTTTTTTCTTTCTTTTTTCTTCGTCCTCCTCGACAGCCCTCGCAAACCTCGCGAGATCGTCCGCAGGAGATTACAGGGTAGGCGAGACAGGACACATTTTTTTCGAAACGTCGAACACGGCTGAGTTCTCGTTTCCTCCGGAAGCTGACCATTCGCTACGTTTAATTCAATGGGGATTCTGTCTCCCCCCCTCATCTCCTCTCGCCGAGGGTTGCCACTTTTCTCGCTCCCTCTCGGGCATGTTATTCTCGCGCACGGTCCTTCCTCCTCGTCCCAACGTGCTCGCCACGTGCTTCGCCATTCATGAAGATTCTGCACGCTCCGGACTTCGTGCCCGCGTGCACCAGATCCGCACCTCTACGGGGATCCTGTGTACACAGTTATACGGCATTCTTCGCCCCTATCGCAATCCCTCTTCACCAACGATTCTTCTTACTCTCCCCGGGCCACTTCTCATCGTTTAGGAACTTGTGTGCTCGGTAAATACACAGCCAGAAACGTGCGCGCCATACCGAGCCGAAGTCCCATCCAGACCCGCAAAGAAGGAAAGCGGAGGAAAATCATTCGTTCAAGAGAACGGAGAATGGAGAAAAAAATGTGCCGGACATTTTTATTCACACACTGGTACATTAAATTTAGTGCGCGAAATTGCGATGAAAAATTACTATACTTTTTCATTGAGATTAAAGTAAATTATAGAAATCATAGTACGTTCATTGCAAAAGTAAATTATTAAGACTAAAGTGAATTATTAAGAATAAAGTGAATTATTAAGAATAAAGTGAATTATTAAGAATAAAGTGAATTATTAAGAATAAAGTGAATTATTAAGACTAAAGGGAATTATTAGGAATAAAGTGAATTATTAAGAATGAAGTATTCCCAATGTATTTGATACACTAAACATTATTTTTTCTTCACAATTGTACACGAAATTTGATATACCAGTCTTTGCATAGAAACTTCCAGTCCGCTACATTAAATTTGATACCCGAAGAAATTCCCGAAATTCCCGAAAAAAAAAAAAAAACAACAACAACAAAAACCCGAGACAGTGATTCGGTGATTCTTAAAAGCCTAAAAACTGAAGCTCCGGATTTTAAGCCGGGTGTTGAAGATAAGAAACGCGGAGCAGCATTTCCGGTGCCGCCGATGAAAAGCCGATAATTACAACGACCTTATTTTTTTTTAATCGATCTTTTATGTATTTAATATTTTTGCCGTCGTTCGGTCCATCGTGGTCGCAGGATTGCACGAATCGTCGGTCGCGCCTCCTTTGCGTAATTAATTGCAAAGCAGGAGGGGAATGTTCGCTGCGTGGATTAGGCATAGAAATAACTAGCGATATAGTATTCGCTGTTCGTTGCTGTCCTTTCATGCGTTGATGCTGTAGAGACAGGACAGACCAGGACTTTCCAACGGCGTTCGCCCTCGCGCGCGGCTTTCACCGGTCTCTTACGTAGGAAGAAAATGTGCGATGTGTGCTCGCCGGGCTTCGCCAGGTACGGCGCTTTATCGGTGTGCACACGCCGACGACGCTGGACGACGGGAGCACCGATATATGCAAATGCAACGAGACGATAAAGAAGACGAGGGAGAATGAGCCGGGAGACGTCGTGAGATGTCTTTCCGCGCACACGCAGCCACCCGGTCAAAAGAACATCGTTTCGCGGCGTGAGTCTCCCTTTCTACCTTCCGTCTCACACTCTCGTAACAACTCCATTCAGAGGTTGTCAATCCAGTCAATGAGGCAATCACGCACGTCCTGTCCGACTCCGCCAGTTCTCTCCGGCGCTGCCTGCGCCGTATTCCACTGCGCGGAACACCGTTTCCTCAGCCTCGTCCTCAGCCCCATTTTATCATCTCTTCGTGCCGAAGGGACAGACATCCAATCACTCGATACGCATTCCTTGTTCATTCTAGTTCGAGCTGGAGTTACGGGATTACGCGATTTGCAGTAAACAGCGGATAAGGCTGAGGTTTTTTTTTTAATTTTTCTCGGAATGAAATGGTAATAATGGAATCTGTTTTAGCTGCACTCTGCATTTTTTTTCTTTTTTTCTGTCCGACTCCGCCGGTACTGCGCGGAACACCGTTTCCTCAGCCTCGTCCTCAGCCTCATTTTATCATCTCTTCGTGCCTATTGTGCGATTTGCAGTAAACAGCGGATAAGGTTGAGGCTTTTTTTTTTAAATTTTCCTCGGAATGAAATGGTAATAATGGAATCTGTTTTAGCTGCACTCTGAATTTTTTTCTTTTTTTTTATGTCCGACTCCGCCGGTACTGCGCGGAACACCGTTTCCTCAGCCTCATTTTATCATCTCTTCGTGCCGAAGGGACAGACATCCAATCACCCGATACGCATTCCTTGTTCATTCTAGTTCGAGCTGGAGTTACGAGATTACGCGATTTGCAGTAAACAGCGGATAAGGCTGAGGTTTTTTTTTTTTTTATTTTTCTCGGAATGAAATGGTAATAATGGAATCTGTTTTAGCTGCACTCTGCATTTTTTTCTTTTTTTTCTGTCCGACTCCGCCGGTGCTCTTGGGAACACCGTTTCCTCAGCCTCGTCCTCAGCCTCATTTTATCATCTCTTCGTGCCGAAGGGACAGACATCCAATCACTCGATACGCATTCCTTGTTCATTCTAGTTCGAGCTGGAGTTACGGGATTGCGCGATTTGCAGTAAACAGCGGATAAGGCTGAGGCTTTTTTTTAAATCTTCCTCGGAATGAAATGGTAATAATGGAATCTGTTTCAGCCGCACTCTGCATTCTTTTCTTTCCCATTCGATCCCTTTAAAAAAAAAAAAATCTGAATCACCAATCCATATATATTTCGCAAACGCAGCGAACAATATTCCTCCGCAGAAGCAGCCGACGCGAAGAAATATCCAAGGAAATTGTCTACCGCCGTTTTGCCACCGAGCATTTGCCTTTTTTTTCGTCCCTCCCCGACCGTCTCCAACCGCTGACGCAGTTGTAATTTTTCCTTCTCGCTCGCGTATCTCCGGCGATTGCCGGGCGACTGAGACAGCCGCTCACGGAAAACGTCAACGTCGCCACGACTGCGCCGCGTGGCGTGTCATTCGATAGCGATAATTCCCCGTCACCCGAGAACGGCGTAGCGGCGGATCGAAAGAAAAGAAAAAGCGAATCCACCTCGTCTCGGATACCGTCGGGACAAAAGGTGAAGTGTCCTATTCGCTCGAATTCAGCATATAATGCCCGTCGACGATCCTTGTACCCGTTCGACAGTCCGGTCGGGGCACGTGCCTGTCCGAACGCCGAGCCGTTCACGCAGCCGAATGATAATTCTCATCGGGCCTTTGCCCGATGACTCTCGGCGTCCTCGCTCCCGCTAACGCACCGCTCCACGTTCCCTCTATTCAACGGAGCCGGAGCCCGGCCATTGCGGGCTGACCCATATATCGCTACCGATTCGTTCAATCTAAGCTGATTAAACGCGCGAATTGCTTCTGGCCGCGACACGTACGCGGACGACTCTTGCACGGGCCGCTGGCGGATAAATGGCCCGGATTGATCCAAGGATCGTCCCTGTGAATGCCCGCGAGCCTCTCTATAGGAGAGGCTCGCGGCATAGCGAGAGATTCAAAAGAAGAAAGAAAAAAAAACCTTATCCTACGTAAGTCAGGGGAGTTTGCGAGCCGCTGCAGGCCAGTTTCTATCCTGAATGGCGCGTATGTAGGGATAGCCCGTAGGGCATGAATGGCAGTGAGTAAACGCATCTCGCATGTTCGCCGAATGGAAGATCGCGAGAGGGGGGAGCCGGGGAGTGGAGGACGGTTAGTACGAGAAGGTATGAATGAGATGCGAGAGGGAGCGGATGAATGAGGGAGCGAGGAAGGGAAACTAAGAATGGCAGCGTGTGTATAGGAAGTGGAGGAGCGAGAGATCTTGCGGGCACATGGGGGTAGGCAAGAGGTGGTGGCGCTATTGGACGGGGCCCTAGCGAAGGGAGAGAAACCACGTGGAACGCGAGAGGGATGTAGAAGAAAAAAAAAAAAGGAGAAGAAAAAATTGTGAGAGAGCAAAGACACCGAGGCTCCTTTGCGTTCGGAGGCCCGACGACGAAGACTCACAGAGAACGGCAGCGGGAGCGGTACGAGGACAGGGGAATTGAAACGGTGGCAGTAAACTAAAAATGGAATAATAGGGAAGGGGACCGGAAGGGCCTCGAAGGAACGATTCCGGAAGTTCTCACGAGTCTCCCGCTTCTCCCACGACCGCAACGAACATGACACCTGGCACTCCTGGCGTACACCCGCAGATGACCGAGAGAGAGCCGGGGGAGAGGGGCGAGAGGGGGCTGCTTGCCTTCGGAATTGGGAAAAGCGAGAGGGGCGTGTGGGAGCGTAACAGGGAAGGACGAAGATGAAGATGGCGAGGGAGTGGAAAGATATTGGTTACGTCTGAGGCTCCACCGGCCGAGTAACGCAGCGCGGCTCGATTGCTCGTACAGTTCTCGGCACGGGACCCTCGATGTTCGGAGACTCGGACCCTTGGCGCAGGGTTCCCCGAAGCTGTGCGACTCAAAGATGAGGCTGCGGGTTTGCACATTTAAGGTGGTCCTCGCGAATACTTCTCGGTGGTATAAAAATATGAAATAAAATCAAGCATACTGAAGGCGCTGAAAATATTAATTTGGCATAATAATAATTTCAATGTGTTATTAATGAGTTAGTGAAAAATAACATTTTTTCAACAAATCTACCGGTAACCTAACTTTTCTTTTTATGAAAATGATTCGTTCACTTTTCTGAATGCGTGTGCATTTTTTCAGATTCTTAGATCCACTTTGAATTTTGCGACTTTCTACACGATTTTTCTGTATAAAAAAAAAATCACAGTGAACATAAGAATCTGAAAAACATCGTACGTATTCAGAAAAGCGAACGAATTATCTTCATTTTAAAAAAAGTTACGTTTCGGTGAGATTTGTTGAACAATTTTACTTCCCATCAGTTTGTGAATAGCATTTTGGAATCATTATTATGCAAAATTAATATTTTCAGCACCTTTAATATGCTTGATTTTTTTAGATTTTTGTACACTGCCGTTCACGAATGCCTGATTTTTCTGAATTTTTAATCTTTCTGGATGTCTTGCTCTATGTCTTAACGGGGTCGAAGATATCAAGCAAGACATCCAGCAAGACATCCAGCAAGACATTTAGCAAGACATCCAGCAAGACATTCAGCAAGACATTCAGCAAGACATTCAGCAAGACATTCAGCAAGACATTCAGCAAGACATTCAGCAAGACATTCAGCAAGACGTTCAGCAAGACGTTCAGCAAGACATTCAGCAAGACATTCAGCAAGACATTCAGCAAGACATTCAGCGAGACATTCAGCGAGACATTCAGCAAGACATTCAGCAAGACATTCAGCAAGACATCCAGCAAGACATTCAGCAAGACATTCAGCAAGACATTCAGCAAGACATTCAGCAAGACATTCAGCAAGACATTCAGCAAGACATTCAGCAAGTCATTCAGCAAGACATCCAGCAAGACATTCAGCAAGACATTCAGCAAGACATTCAGCAAGACATTCAGCAAGACATCCAGCAAGACATTCAGCAAGACATTCAGCAAGACATTCAGCAAGACATCCAGCAAGACATCCAGCAAGACATCCAGCAAGACATCCAGCAAGACATTCAGCAAGACATTCAGCAAGACATTCAGCAAGACATTCAGCAAGACATCCAGCAAGACATTCAGCAAGACATTCAGCAAGACATCCAGCAAGACATTCAGCAACACATTCAGCAACACATTCAGCAACACATTCAGCAACACATTCAGCAACACATTCAGCAACACATTCAGCAACACATTCAGCAACACATTCAGCAACACATTCAGCAAGACGAAATTCAGGTATTCTTGAACAGCAGTCACAATCACGAAGTGTTCGCGATTCCCTCTCATTTCTCTAAAACTTATGCGAAGTGAACACAATTTGCAAGAACTACCTTAACGAACATTGCTCGACGACTCAGCTCCACGTCTCTCTCGTTGTTCTCAATTTCAAGAAGATCAATTAAACAGAAAATTTCTCTTAATCGCCCGAAGCAAAGGACTTATAGTTGAGAATGTCACATCCGTCAAGGGCGACGTTAGCCGCGTAGTTACCGGCTCGAGTGGCGTGGTCGTGCGTGGAGCAAAAATGCTACCGCGTTTAATCTCTCTCGGGCACAAGCGCCAACGGCATTCCACCGAAGAGTGGACGAGCGCGCCACTCGTCCTCTCCCCCCCCCCCCGGAATATCTCTGAAAGGAGACAAAAGAAAATAAGTATTCATCGACGTTCGTCGTTGAAACGGCAAAGTCGATCGGGCGCTCGATTCGCTCCGGAGCCAAGGTTCTCCGTCGCTCCTTCGTGCGCAGTCCTGAGACCCGGCGACGACTCGTTATGAATGGAGCACGATGCCGGAGGCATTTCCCCTCCCCCCCCCCCTTTGGGCGGGGGGGGGGGGGCTTACCCCGTTCGCACACGTTCCTTCTGGGCTCTCTCGCTGCGGAGATCGTTCGTTTTACTCGCGAGAGCAAACCCGACGCCGGCGACAGGTTGGAGAGAACGTCGAGTGGGCGCCACTCGTGGCCCGAGGCTGCGTTTTTACTCTTCGGCATCTCTCGCGTATCCCGGCTCGCGCGGTCTCTCCACCCGTTTGCTTCCTCTTATTTTGTTTCTTCCCGTTCCTCTTCATCCCCCTCTCGTTCCCCGACTCTCCTGGCGCGTTACCTGCGATACCCCCCTCGATCTCTCGAGGGGGAGCGCCGCCGGAGCGGCATCCGCGGCACACAGGGGCGTGCACACCCGCAGAGTGCAACGCGGATTATTCGAGATCCGTGCAATGCCGCTCTCGGCGAGACGCGAGCGCACCGATAAGCTATCCGCGGAATCTCTCCCGCGCCGCGGCGTACGAGGGAGACGGCAGGATTCTCTCCTTTGACAGCGCGGGCAGAACTTCTTCGGCGGGTAATTGCAACCGATGAGGCCGCGAGCCCCGGACGAGTATAACCGGGGAGGAGGGAAAATTGCCCCGACGGGATTCACTTCGGGGGAAATTCTCCTCGGGACGCTCGCACGGCCGATCGGAACCTCTGCTAGGATGTCCGGACGAACTATCAACATCCGCGTGCGCACGTAACGCTACTTGCTTCGTGCGGTAAACTTGGACGCAAAAATTCTGAGGTCTCGGAGAACTCGAGGCGAACTTGCGCACGCGACCAGAAAAATTATTTGTTTTGAGGGCGTCTTGAAAATACATGTTTGTTTGGTTTATGGAAATATTTATTTGAGATGAAGAAATATTTATTTGAGATGAAGAAATATTTATTTGAGATGAAGAAATATTTATTTGAGATGAAAAAAAATATTTATTTGCGTTGAAGAAATATTGATTTGAGATGAAGAAATATTAATTTGAGATGAAGAAATATTTATTTGAGATGAAGAAATATTTATTTGAGATAAAGAAATATTTATTTGACATAAAGAAATATTTATTTGAGTTAACGAAATGTTTATCGGAGTTAAAGAAATATTTACTTGGTTTAAATTAATAATTATTGGATTTACATAAATATCTCTTTAAAAAAAAATAGATATGCATTTGCGCGGCGCCCGTAAAAGAAATTATTTTTCTGGGTGCGAGGGACGATGTTATACCACGAGTTTGGAGAAATACGGTTTTCCTTCGGGGGGTCAATCAATCAAACACCAAAGACACTCGTCGATTCACAAAATGCTGCACTGCAAAAAAAAATATCAATGACTCAGTGAAATGCGCTTGCGGGCAGCAAAAAAAAAAAAAAATTGTTATTTCAATTCAACTTTCAATTCTTACAATTGCATACGTGATTGAAACGATAACAGTCACCGCGACAGTCATGCCGTCGTTGTTTCGATACCATATGGAATTGTAAGAATCGAAAGTAGAATCGAATTAAAAAAAAAAAATCTCTATCAGTCCGCGAGCGAACTTTTTGTTCAGTGTCGTGCACTTGTTCCGCGAATCGTAGCGTTATCGGTGATCTGTGGGCAACGGAACGGGTGTGCGCATGCGCGGTAGATCCGCCCATTCGATTTCAAATTGTCGTTACGGACGTGTATATGTCTGCTGTGTTTATGTCCACGTGAGTGGAAGTTCGTGGGCGCGAGAGTGCACTAGGCGTTTTAAACGACATCGGTGCTCGGGGAATCGTTGTAAGGTCTAAAAAAGGCGCGGGAGAAGCCGGACGGCCAGTCGGCGTGTCGGCACGAGGCGCGCGGAACGCGTCAAAAACGATCGGCGCAAACATCGATCGGGATCAATGAATGAAAACGGGAGATTACCGTCTCGCGAATTTTCTCAACGACTCACAGACAATCTCACCTTGGGTTCCAATTATTTCGCACTGAAAAAAAATTACACACTAAAAACGACAATGCTGACTTTTCACCATAAAAAATAGTTCCCAAGAGGAACGTCTATATTTTGTATTTGCGACAATGCCGAAAAATCATTGTTGCAACGATAATTATAGTTTAAGCTATTGAATGTGTACACTTTAAAAAAAATTTAGTTTAAAAATTAATGAATAGTATTGGAAGCTTTTTTTACATAAACCGTTTCTGAAATTTCAAACACATGTGCGTTGCAATTTTACAGTAAAATTTGTATTTTTCTTTAACATTTTTGTAAATTTCAAGCAAAAGATTTGTAATTTTAATATCTGGTATTTTTATTTTACGAGCAAAGTACATTAACGTTTAATTAATATGAGTAATGTTAGCAAATTTCAAGTTTCAGTACATTAAATTTACAATTAATATTTACAGTGTACTATCAGAAAATATCTGTACAGACTTTCCCCCTGGGAACTATTCGTTACGTTAGGAAACACTATCCTTCTTCTCAGTGCCAACTCAAACTCACCCCTATCTGATAAACCACTCTGGGCTGCTGGTGGGGATGTCGATGCTTCTTGCTGTCGATCAGATCGATCTCGATCGCCGCGTCTTGAAACTCCTGTATCTCGGCTAGATACCTGCTGTCGTCCAGCGACAAATATTCGTTCAGAAACTCCTCCCCGGTCTCGTCCAGCTCGACTCCCAAGAGGCTCGATTTCGTTCTCGTTACGACGAAACTCGTCAGCAGAACAATCAACCTGAGGCCCTTCATCGTAATTTTTTTTTTAAATGTCTTTCCGGTCTTCCGGTCTCTTCCTTGTCGATACTCTTCTCCAGCAATCTCGATCGAACACACCTCCTCTTATTCGTCGTAGTTTATCGCCAACTTTTCACAAAGTTCCTCACTGTTTGTTTGTGGGTATTTTTTTTTCTCGTTGTGTTTTTTTTTTTTTCGTTTTTATTTTAAGTTACCGGCTCGTCGAAGCAGGCGCGCCTTTACACCGCATAATATTATCCTCGGGTAAGGAGGGCGCGGGCCACCGATATCACATAACACGCGTTTCAGCCGAGACGACACGACCAGCCGTCTATCGCTCTTTGCGGCTCTCGTGTGCGTCTCCCACGTCTCTACGCGTGTACGACGAATGCGAAATTGTCCCTCGCTCGTTAAGCGTTATCGCACCTGAGACTCGAGTCTCCAATTAAATAACAAAAAAAAAAAATTAAGAAGAAGAAGAATAGCTTCTCGAACAGTTCGCAAGTAGCGCGCACCAACCGTGAATTATTTAAAGTCCATTTTTCCGCTCTCGTCGCGACGCCCTCGCGCTCCCCTCACGGCGCGATTCCTCAACGAAATACGAACGAACCTTATCGACGATGCTCGACGAAGTCGGCCCGACAACAAAAAAATATCTCGTAGCACTCTGCGACGAAGCACGACGTCGAAAAAAAAAAATATATATCGCCGGGAACTTCGAACGAATCGGCTCGGAGCTTCGAACCGACTGATAATTAATTCGTCGCAGCCTCCCGATTTCGCGCACGTCCCCGATGACGATTTCCTCGGGATTCGCCTCCCCGATGAAATCGTGTGAAAAACAACAACGATCAAAAAACAAAAGTCGACGAAGAAAATAAAAAAATAAATAAAAAATAATAATAAAAATGTAGAGACCAAGGCTCTATCCACAACTTCGCCGATCGAACTGCGAGTGTTCGGTACGCTCGGCTCGCGAACGGCAGGAGGAACGGCGAGTGCGGTATATCTCTATCGGCTGTCCGGCTCGACTCGAATGACTCGAATGACTCGGATGACTCGTGGCTGAGTAGTAGGTGAATGCCGGGCGTAGAATGGCGCCCACGGGGTACACGAAGGTATGCTGTGCGGTTCAACTGGTCTCTTAGACGAGAGGCAAAGCATGAATGGGTGCCCCCACCTCTTCCTCTCTTTCCCGCTCGCTCTCCCTCACGCTCTCTTTCTCTGCCTCCGAGGCCCCCCCACCCCCTTCCAATTTTCGCCCCGTCCCTTAAACTTCGGACTCCTACTTGTTTCCTCTTCTTCTTCCTCTTCTTCGTCTTCTTCTTCGTCATCTTCCTCCTCCTCCATTTCTTCTCGCAGGGCCCGCTCGTTTCTTAGCCTCGCCACCTCCTCCTCTTCCTCTTCTTCCTCACAGACGCTCCGTTCATCCTTCTTCGTCTCTCCCACCCCTCCGCGGGCTCGCTCTCGTCCCTCGTTGCTCTCCTGCAGCCAGGTGGGGATTCCCCCGGTCGCCTTGCGCCTTCCGCGCCCGCGGCGTTCCTTCTCTCCACCACGTGATTGCGCCAATGGTGCGCCCGAGAGTGAGAGACACACGAATACGTCCCATCGCCCCCCCCCCCTCCCCCCCCCCCCCCCCCCCCGCTCGAGCGAGCGAGGTAGAGATCGCGACGGCGAGAGAGAAAATCTCGAGGGCCATTTCGTACCTTTACCTCGACTGCAGGTTTACTGCCGCCGTTTCGCACAGGTTGTCCCGGTCTCGGCGAGCGTACACTATATCGTACGCTTACATTGCTCCGCACACACGCGCGCACGTATCTGCCGCTCCGTCCTCTCACTACTTCGACCTACACGCCGGAGCGAGGGAGCCAAGGGAACGCGTCTCCTCGACGTTACAACTTCGCGGCCACATAAGTTACGTGTACGATCTCGTAGGCCACCGTTCGTATATACCGATTTTTTTTTTTTTTTTTTTTTTTTTTTTTTTTCTTTCTTTTCTCGCACACTTATGCAAATGCGCTTGCGCGACGGAGGGACCCGAGTCGGAGGTTCGTCCTACGGGTTCGGTGTATTTAGAGTTAACGCCTAAAGGCGAGACGCTGTACGAGGCATTCTTTATCAACCGGGCCACTTCTTTCGGACGACCTCTCGGATTTTTTTTTTTTTTTAATTTGCCGGTTTGTGGCACTAGTTGAGAGGGACTTCTGTGATTTTTTTTTGATTTTTTAAGTGCAGCGTTCAGGATTTAGGTTTTTTTTTATATCAGTATATCTTGGAAAGTATTGGTTGCTCAAAAAATTCTTGGGAATATTAACCTTCTGATTTTTCATCAACTTTCGAATGATGGTTTTCCTTATTTTTTTTTCCTCGCACACTTATGCAAATACGCTTGCGCAACGGAGGGACCCGAGTCGGAGGTTCGTCCTACGGGTTCGGTGTATTTAGAGTTAACACCTAAAGGCGAGACGCTATATACGAGGCATTCTTTATCAACCGGGCCACTTTTTTCGGACGACCTCTCGGATTTTTTTTTTAATTTGCCGGTTTGTGGCACTAGTTGAGAGGGGCTTCTGTGATTTTTTTCAGATTTTTTAAGTGCAGCGTTCAGGATTTAGATTTTTTTTTAATATCAGTATATCTGGGAAAGTATTGGTTGCTCAAAAAATTCTTAGGAATATTAACCTTCTGATCTTTCGTCAACTTTCGAATGATGTTAGGGTCATAATTTTCCCGATAGAGGAAAGTCCATTTTTCATATAAAAAATAAATAAAATAATTTTTTTCTACTAAAAATGCAGCTTCGATTCTGGTCCCAATTTTACACGATATTTGGCATTGTGTGACAATTCTGAAAAAAAAATCCCAAAGTGGAAACTGCGATGCTTGGGTAGTAAAAAATGTAACCAGCAGGGGGCAAATGAGGGAAACACATCCAACAAACTTTATTGAAAGAACTTGTTTCAAAACAAGCTTCCCAACAATGTGAGTCAAATTTAACTACTACGGGCAAACCCCTTTTATTTATCTAAATAATAGTCGATTTTATGCGAATCTAATCAATATGAATTACATTTTTTTTATTGTTTATTTTTTTACTACGCCAGTATCACAGGTCCAACTTTGGGAATTTTTTTCAGAATCTTCATAGAATGCCAAATATTCTATAAAAGTGGGACCAGAATCGAAGGTATGTTTTTAGTAGAAAAAAATGCATCAAATTTTTTTTGTTCAAAAATAGACTTTCCTATGTCGGGAAAATTACGACTCCAACATCATTCGAAAGTTGCTGAAAAATGTAAAAGTTAATGTTCCTAAGAATGTTTTGAGCGACCAATATTTGCTGAGATATACTGATATTAAAAGAAAAGAAAACCTAAATCCTGAACGGTGCACTTTAAAAATCTTTTAAAAAATCACAGAAGCCCCTCGCAAGTAGTGCTACAAACTGGCAAATAAATAAAAAAAAAAAACATCCGAGAGCTCGACAGAAAAAAGTGGCCCGGTTGATAAAGAATGCCTCATATTGGCGTTTAGCTATGGTTTGAGCCGCCGAGCCGGCGAACGCGCGCTCGGAGAGCCCCGCAACCGCCTCCTTCTCGTCTTCTTCGTGGCTTCTTCTCGGTTTCTTCGCGGGTTCCGCGAGCCGAGACATCCGCCGGGAGTAGCCGATTCGCCGTATCCCGACGGCGAGGACGACGAGGAAGGAGACACTCGGCTTTCAGGGAAGACTGAGAGAGAGCTCGAAGTAACTATACGATAGGCGCTCGGCTATCTTGTTCTTTCGAGCCAAGTTCGGAATAGGAGGATATCCCGCGAGCGGTACACATCCTGGCGACTCCGAGCTGACGTGTGTGTACACGTGTGTTTTGTTTTCGTTGCCGTTGCTCCGGTATTCTGAAACGCGTCCGATCCGTTTCTTCGACGGAATTGTCGGAATTAAATTGGAAAAAAAATGTACCTCCGGTCGTCGATCGGAAGCAATCGAAGATTCAACGAAATTTTTCACTAGCACTCGTCGATTATCAATAACTAGATCGACTCTGGCGCGGCTCTCGAGATTGCCTCGGGACATAGACCGGATGCATGTGGTCGAAGCTTCCACATTAAAAGTGCTTTTCTTTTATCTTTTTTTATGTATATTTTGTTTATTTCATTTTTCCGCTCCCCAAAGATTGGCCGCGAGCCACGGCGGCGCGCCCACAGTCGAAGTAATCAACGGTTTTTTTTTTTTTTTTTTTTTTTCCCCACATTGAAACTTTGCCTATTCCGACAGGAAAAACCGCGGTGAACAAAGTTACGATTAACCCGACGAAATTTCGATTGGATATCGAAGCGATATACTTTTTTGTCGCGGCATAGGAAAATGAAGCGACGGAAGAGGATATTGAGTGAATGAAGAAAAAAACAAGCGCGTTCGTTAGAAAATTTATTCTCCACAAAGCCGATTGTGATGACATGCGAAATATAAAAAAAAAATTAAGATGCTGTTTTAATTGTCCATATGTGTGCGGGTATTAATTGTAAAGAGATAGCGTTAATTATAATAATGCACGTTACCGAACAATGTGAGATTCTCGCGACCCGACGATACAATAATACAACGCCTCGAGGAGTTTTCAGATTCCATGCGCGATATTGTCGGGTTCTCCAGGATCCAGGATGTTTCATATTCTGTCTCTCGCTCTCCGCGGCTTGCTGTCGTTCCTCACCCTCGCGACTCTTTCCTCACCGACTTTAGCGTATTTCTATCCTCAACGTATCGCAGCTTTCGCCTGATGTTTTGCCCTCGCGGCCTCGTGCCATCGAGAAAGTACACCCACGCGAGCAAACTCGGGTACAGCGCGCTCACCTCGCCGGGTACATACTATTCCTCCGTACACATTCGTGTCTGCGAACTTTCTATATATATATATATATATATATATAGGGAACAGTGAAAACAAAAATCTAAGCCGTGGGGCAAAACGAACTATTTTTTTTTGGCGGGCCTTAAAAGAAAATCCCGACTCGGATGGAGGAGACCGATCCGTTTTGCCTCACTCTCTCTCTCCTTACATACGTGTAGATGAGGCCTGGGGCAAAACAGACTATTTAATTTTTTTCGTGGGGGCTTGAAAGAAAATCCCGACTCGGATGGAGGAGACCGATCCGTTTTGCCTCACTCTCTCTCCTTACATACGTGCAGATATATTATACGTGTAGAGGCCTGGGGCAAAACGGCCCATTTTATTTTTTTCGTGACGCTTGAGAGAAAATCCGACTCGGATGGAGTAAACCGATCCGTTTTGCCTCACTCTCTCTCCTTACATATGTGTAGGTGAGCCCTGGGGCAAATGAACTATTTTATTTTTTCGTGGGTCTTAAATGAAAATCCTGTCTCGGATAGAGGAGACACCGATCCGTTTTGCCTCACTCTCTCTCCTTACATATGCCTATTACACATATCTATTACATATCTGTAGGTGAGCCCTGGGGCAAAATGGACTGTTTTATTTTTTCGTGGGTCTTAAATGAAAATCCTGTCTCGGATAGAGGAGACACCGATCCGTTTTGCCTCACTCTCTCTCCTTACATATGTCTATTACACATATCTATTACATATCTGTAGGCGAGGCCTGGGGCAAAACGGACTATTTTTTTTGTCGCGGGACTTAAAAGGAAATGCCAACGCGGATGGCACCGGTCCGTTTCGCCCCACGCCCTCTCCTTATGTATCTATAGTTGAGCCCGGGGCAAGATGGACTATTTAAAGAAACGTTTCGCTGGAGATGAGAATAAGAGGCCCATCCAGAATGCAGTACACTGCTCCGTTTTGCCCCGCTCTTCCCCATCCAAGCATATGTAGACGGTATTCCACATCCTCGAAGCTTGTCCCCTCCGGTTTGTTAAAAAAAAATGCCTCGCTCTGCTGCCGTTGACCGTGGTCGTACGATCGTTGCGTAAATCGAAAACACGCAGGCCCGTTCGAACATCTCCGAGCGCGGATCCCGGGATGTTGTACGACACGCTCGTGTTTTGAAGAGGCCCGGTCGCAGTCGTCAGCCGAACGCAATGGCACACATAGCTTATGCCCGTATGCCCACGTATAGCACAGTACGCGTGGGCGTACGAATCTCGTGGGCCCCGGGGCTCGCGAGCGCCGAGTTCTATACCCGTTGCCTGTTGCCCCTGCTGGATGCTGTGGCGTGGGTGCATCCTGCCCGCGTGCCCTCGCTCGGGGCCTTCGAGATTTCTAGGAAACCTTTCCCTCGGATATTTCAGAAATATCCGAAGCTCGTTCACGGTAAACCCACCCGTATCCATTTTATGCCCCGTCCACCTGTCGCCTCGGTAAAACATATCGATATCACAGAAAGTAAATGGGAGAGCGGGGCAAAACGGACCATTTTATTTTTAATTCGTGGAATATTTATTTTTAATAAAAACAGTCCCGTTCCCCAAAAAAGAGGAGGGGTCCGTTTTGCCCCACTCGCCCTCCCCCCCCCCTTTCCTGATTATATCATTCAATATATAATATACATACGTTATATTAGTCATGAATATTAAAAAATATTCTCATTATAAAAAAAAAAAAACAGACGGAACTTAATTGCCAGTGACGAGTCTCGAGAGCGTCAATAATATTGTTTTCGATGATCGTTTACTCGGAACGTAAACGCCGCCGAGGGAAACGGCACGATCGAGGTGACTCCGAGCCTCTCTCGAACATTCATTGGCATACCAAAATCGTGACGCGCGATAAACGCTCAACACGCACGGGGCGTATGATATTGAGCGCGGAAGGTGGCAATGAGAACCGCTGGTTCATTGATGGAGGCTGTGGTCCATTCACTCCCTTCCATCTCCCCCCCCCCCCCCCCCCGTCACCCGACGTCCTCTTCGACGCCACCGCGGCGACCCCCCACCCCCTCGACCCTCCCCACCACCTACTACTTTTTCCTCTCCTTCGTTCCCCTTCTTCCTCGTCGTTTACTTCTTCTTCTTCTTGCATCGCCACACCGGCACCTCGTTCTTTTTTTTTTTTTTTTCTTCCCCCTCTCTCGATCCCTCGCGTTTGGCTAGGCTGTACTGGTTCACCTCACTCACCTCTGTTACCTATCGGCAGAGAATTCTCGACTCGCTCGGCTCGTTCGCTTCGCGTTGCCTACATATTCCCCCACCGCGCGCGGTACGCGCACTTTTTTTAATACCAAACGATCAACACGACGATTCCCCCGGGACGCCTCGACTACGAAATCGGCGATTCTCGGGAGAATCGGACGTCGGGGAAAGGCTCGTTAGCATATTACGCAATGAAGATTAACAACAAATTTACTGCACAGATACGTCTCGTAGGTGAATCTTAAATTAATAAGACACTTCATCCATAAAAAAAAATACTCCTATATAGAGTACTATTTCTATACAGTGTTAAAAGAATGGGTCTGGAATTTAATGTACCGGACGAGAAGTTTTTATGCAAAAAGTGGTTTATTAAATTTTCATGTGGAATCGCGATGAAAAGTTAATGTTCGGTGTATTTAAAAATATTGGGAATACTTTATTTTTAATAATATTTTTAATTTTATAATATTATATTAGTATATTATAATATTTTTAATAATTTACATTAATTTCCATGAAAGAGTATAGTAATTTTTCATCACAAATGTACATTAAATTTAATATATCAGTTTTTACTTCGAGTCCAGTGCATTGAATTTATCATTTTTTTTTTTTACTGTGTATGATACTTTTTTTTAATATCAGGAAATAGTCGTGCCTCCTTGAGGAGAATATACCGAGATAAACCAGTTTCTTCGTCCCGTATGGCTAATCCACAAAGGCTGTTCGCATCGCGATTAACGACTTGTTAAACACTATTGTTACCTCGAATAGGCGTCTGACTTCGCTCGTGGCACGAGCCAGTGGTAAATCTATCGACATCGATTTTCTTGCGCACTTATCAAGCGAATTTCGTATGACTGTTGTTATTGTGAGCGTCGAAGATCATTTAAGCCGGTAATTGATCGGCGATGCGAGAATCTCTTCCCCATGCGATATCCATTTGGCAGGCCGTTCGCTATACAGCGATGAATTATTGATGCTTCAACAATGACTCTATTCGCTCCACCTCCGCGCATATTCCGTGGGTAGTAATCGCATTCGATATCCCAGACATGATGAGTTCGAACGTTTCTTATTGAAAAATTGTTGACGAGTCGATGTACGAATGGAGAAGCGAAGAAAAAGAAAAAAAGATGCGGCAGAAGAGACAAGGATGAGAAGACAGGTGCGTCTCGCACGTAAATTTCAAATAAATGAAACACTTTATTTATAAAAAAAATTCCTATTCGTACTTAGTACTATTCGTACTTAGTACTATTCGTACTTAGTACTATTCGTTCATAGTACTATTCGTTCATAGTACTATTCGCACATAGTACTATTCGCACATAGTACCATTCGGACATAGTGCCGTTCGTGCACAGTGCTATTCGTACGTAGTACTATTCGTACGTAGTACTATTCGTACGTAGTACTATTCGTAGGTAGTACTATTCGTACGTAGTACTATTCATACGTAGTACTATTCGTACTTAGTACTATTCGTACTTAGTACTATTAGTTCATAGTACTATTCGTTCAGAGTACTATTCGCACATAGTACTATTCGCACATAGTACCATTCGGACATAGTGCCGTTCGTGCACAGTGCTATTCGTACGTAGTACTATTCGTACGTAGTACTATTCGTACGTAGTACTATTCGTAGGTAGTACTATTCGTACGTAGTACTATTCATACGTAGTACTATCCGTACATAGTATTATTCGTACTTAGTACTATTCGTACTTAGTACTAATCGTACTCAGTACTATTCGTTCATAGTACTATTCGTTCATAGTACTATTCGTACTCAGTACTATTCGTTCATAGTACTATTCGTTCATAGTACTATTCGTTCATAGTACTATTCGTTCATAGTACTATTCGTTCATAGTTCTATTCGTTCATAGTACTATTCGTTCATAGTACTATTCGTACTGAGTACTATTCGTTCATAGTACTATTCGTTCATAGTACTATTCGTTCATAGTACTATTCGTTCATAGTACTATTCGTTCATAGTACTATTCGTTCATAGTACTATTCGTTCATAGTACTATTCGTTCATAGTACTATTCGTTCATAGTACTATTCGTTCATAGTACTATTCGTTCATAGTACTATTCGTTCATAGTACTATTCGTTCATAGTACTATTCGTTCATAGTACTATTCGTTCATAGTACTATTCGTTCATAGTACTATTCGTTCATAGTACTATTCGTTCATAGTACTATTCGTTCATAGTACCATTTGTACATAGTACTATTCGTCAATAGTACTCTTCGTACATACTATGGTACTATTCCTATAAATAACAATTTTTTAATATTAGGAAATAGTCTTGCCTCCTTGAGAAGAAGTCACCGAGGTAAACCAGTTTCTTCGTCCCGTGTAGCTAAGCCCGTTCGCCGTGTACAAAGGCTGTTCGCATCGCTATTAACGACTTGTTAAACACTATTGTTACGTCGAATAGGCTTCCGACTTCGCTCGGGGCACGAGCCAGTGGTAAATGTATAGGCATCGATCTTATTGCGCAGTTATCAGGCGAATTTCGTACGACTGTCGTTATTGTGAGTATGGAACATCGCTTAAGCCGGTAATTGATCGGCGATCCGAGATAATCTCTTCTCCATCCGATATCAATTTCATAGACCGTTCGCTATATAGCGGCGAATTATCGGTGGTTCAACAATGACTCTATTCACCCGACCGCCGCGCATATTCCGTGGGCAGTAATCGCATTCGATATCCCAGACGCGATGAGTTCGAACTTTTCTTCGCATAGAAAAAAAAAGCAAAAAAAAAAAATTGTTGACGAGGCGATATACGAAAGAAGAAGAGAAGAAGAAGAAGAAGGAAAAAAAAGAAGCGGTAGAAGAGACAAGGATGAGAGGGCAGGTGCGCGCAGGTGCTGCAGGGCGCGACCGGAAGCTGCATCCCGAAGCGCTCTCGCGACGAGGCCGAACGAACGGGCTCATCCTCTCCCTTCGAATTGAGACAGATATCTTCTTTTTTTTTTTTATTCTCTCCTCCGGGTGGCTCGCGAGGGCGCGGATGCTCAATGCGTGCTCCAAACCGAATCTCCGCCTTTGAGGTCTCACCTTACGTCCCTCGAGTATACAAAAAAAAAAAAAAAAAAAAAAATTAAAAAACATGATACATAAGTATAGATGTATTTTAAGTGCATAAATAAGAATAATAATTCCTGACGAGAATATGAAGCAGGTGTCGTAAATCACTCCCGCTTCTTTCCCGTCGCGTGTATCGGGAGGCCGAGACGCCCGTTTCGTAATGAACGGTTTTCGACAGCTTTTCCACTTCGTTGATTGACGGGACGTTCGAATCGTGAGAAGCGCGTATCGGCCGTCGAGAAGCGGAAGGGCGTATCCGGCGCGATTTAGCATGCGAAGCGACGTGGGATACGCCCTGCCGCTTCCCAAGTCGTCCGATATGTGGCGGAGGGCATCATCATCATCCCGCTGATGCCTCTTTACATCCACATGGTACACGGAGTGTACACAGGCGAACGACGGGGTAATGATTGGCGTTGCAAAAACTCTCTCTCGCGTCCGGTTGGTAGCCGTCGTTGCGTTTCCGTTTCACCGTCGTAAGTTTGAAGCCGCGCCGAGATGACGGCCTGCGGCGAACGTTATCGTCCGTTAACCCTTAAGTCGCGGGGATTATCCTTGTACACCTTCGATCGGTGAAGATCGTTCGGGAACTCGAAACGAGGCATGAACGAGCGTGTTGCAAAGGAGAAGCTCCCGAAGGAGGCGGGACAGAATCGCTGCCGATCTCCGTATGGATGCCTTCCGCCCTGACGGTCCGCGTGGCAATCCCAACGACGCTCCTCTCTTGCTTCTTTGCCCGGGCCACCTGACACCGGAGCCCCAAATAATAAGGCAAAAAAAAGAAACATTCTCTCGGACTGACACATACTCACGAAACTCGTAAGGGGAACATATGTGTGTGTGTGTGTGTATATATATATGTAATATGTATATATGTATGTATATATAAATATATATATATGTAATGAGGCAGAGACGAAATAAGGTAGAAGGACCTATCCGAGCTGGAACGAAAACGATCGACGTCGCGCGATCCTTGGTCTCTCCTTTCTTCGAGATGCACGTACAGCGGGATCCCGAGCGGGAAGAACTCGCACCCATGAACCTCGATCGTTCAGGAAACGGAAAAAGTGGCCCCTCACGCGCGCGCAAGATACACACAACTACTTCTACAGGCATAGTATGGTGCCGGCCATAGTACGCAGGTGCGATTGCCACCTCCCCGGCGAGCGAGATCGTGAAAACTTATTTCTTCTTTCCTCGCCGTCATCTCTTCACCGACCATTCACTCTTGCTATTAACCGATGCGGAGGATCTCGGTATTGAGGAACGTTGCAATAATAGTTTCTTGACTTTTTTTTTTTAATAGAAAAGAGGGTGTGCGGCGAGCACAGGCGGCAGAAGTGAAACTTACGGAGATGTCTATATGTCTCGGTCTTCGGCACGGGTGAGTTCGAGCAGATAGTTAGTTAAGGATTTTATCGACTTATAACCGGTTCTCTACCGGCAGGGTCATGATTTTTCTGACTTTCTGTGTGCGACGCGTGACGCATGACACATCGGCTGATTTTACTCCACCGGCGACGTTATGATTTTTCGCATTTTTGCTAATGTTCCGTGCGCGATGCTTGACTCGCGTAGAGGGAAGTGATACGGGAAAATGTATTAAATTGAGTATGTGGGGAATAGTACTGGAAAGAATATTGGGTGGAGTATAATCTGAATATGGGTTTTGTTCAGTTTCCAAATTCATCCCATAAACTTTTCCAGACTCTTTCCCAGGACTCGCGTACAGTAGGAACATTTTTCGAGGTTGTAGGCGATGGCTGCGCGTGACGTGTGACGCATCAGCCGGTTTTCCACTACAGTAGAATCCCGATTAACCGGGGTCGGATTAACCGGCAAGCGAATTAATCGCGAGTCTTCCGAGGTTTTTTTTTTTTTTTCTTTTTTCTTTACGCGCGGAGCAAACCAAAGTCACTTAGTACTTCCAGAAAAAAGAATAGCTTACGTACGATAAATGAAAAAAAATCCAAAGACTACATTTCAGTTAACACTATTTAACAATTGAGTGCAAGATGTACCAAATGTCATTGTAACTAGTCAAAATAAAGTTGTATCATTAGCCATTATTGACTTTTATACTTAGTTGTCTGTGAAATGAACGTACGGTAAAAAAAAATGATAAAAAAGTGGCATTTTTAATAAAAGTTCTTTAATAATACTCAAAGTATTTTTAAATTACTTTCAAATCACTGTAATTTTACATAAAATTTGTACATTCAATTTAATATACTCGGTTATGCATAAAAGCTTACAATAGCGGTACATTAAATTTACAATTTTTTTTTTTACAGTGTTACTGTGATCAGAGACGCGCATGTTGAGGCATACGTGCTTACGCAATCTAGAAGATAATAAAATTACGAGGCCCTATTGTGGGGTTACCTCGAGGTGATGTGGTCAATTGTTTGTGGGATGGGAAAGAACGTTGAGGATAGGATACGGAGAGCCTTTATAGCGGCCGGGGACCACTTCGCTTGCGCGAAGCGCTCTGCTGACTCGCCATCTCGCGGGAAGCGGAAAGATCCTACCTTGGGGTAGAGCGTCCCGTTACAATATATCGAAACGATCGAGCGAATGAATAACGCGCGCATTTGGTTTTAGGGCGGATATCATTAATAATGATCACGGCTAAATATCTCGAGTACGAACTGTCACACGTCTGATCTTTCAGACGTCTCAGTCCAGACTGTTTTACGTGACGATCGATCTTGTATCGATCGTCCGTTCGTTCCTTCGTTCGTCTATTGTCAAACCTAACTAATATCGTGTGCCTCAACGAATAGTCAGCTACATATTCGTTGCAACATATAGTCCGAACATGACGCTTCCTTCGTGACGGCCGGTTTTACCCTACCAGCAGCGTGACGCTTTTTCGTTACGTGACGCTTCCCTTCGTGACGATTTTCTTCGTGATGTCAGGTTTTACTCTACCGTGGATTGACCTCAACTAGCCCAAATAAAAACACTTCAACAATTTAATCCAACTGCCATCGCACCGCGAACCGTTATCGCGATACAGATGAAAATTCTACTTGCACCTTAAACGCTAATCGTGAAAATTCTTTTTGTCGCAGGAAAACTGTACGCGGTTTTTGGAAGACGACAGGGACGAGTCATAGCGGCGGAAAGTGCATTGGGCTTCGGTGGACAGTTCAGAGTATTGGCGACTCTACCGGTACCGGAGAGTTTCCAGCTGGCTCGCGAATTGCGAACGCAAACTTCCGGTCTCGCCAGTCCCCAGCTTGTCTTCAGCCATTGGGAGGTAAGAAAAACACACACGGTTTACCGATTTTCACCCAAATGCTTTTGTCCTAATAATAGATCGTGGCGAAAAATAAAAAAAAAATATATGTTTCGCCAACAAATGTTCATCTCCAAACCGCCTAACCGTTTAATCCAGGAGATCCCCCGACGGTTGTCAGGTGGGACCAGGTAGATCCCGACTCGCGATTTCTTTGCCCACCGGGTGTCCCTTTATTTTATTTTGATGAGGAGCGACGATAAGAGGAGAGAACGAGGGGATCGCATATATACGGACGCAGCGAGGAGGAATCTTCCGAAGTTGCGATGCTCAGACTAGATGTGAAAGACCGTGACAGACGGGAGACACGAACACGGCCGCACATCATTGTTTTATGCCTCGTATTTCGTTCCTATCTCGAAGCGCCACGGGGGTCTGTCCCGTGGTTTCGGGTGTCGTGGGTGCCTCGGTCGTCCTCCTCGGGGGCTTCTTCTTCGTCCGTCCGTCTGGTGTCCTTTACTCTCCTCAATTTCGGGGGCTTAACTAAGTAGAAAAATCGGCGGTCCCAGGGGTGGCTGTTACTCTCTCCACCGGCGTCCTGAACTGGGACAACAACACCGGACCGTCCAACGAAGAAGAAGAATAAAATAAAGAAGGAGAAGAAGAAATGAAGAAGAAGAAGAAGAGACAGCCGGGAGCCTCGGGGGAAATCGCACGCGGGGTGTAAGTTTCAAGCCCCTGCCGTGCCATTGTCCCATTAACAATACGGACAATCAACCGGTGACAGGACAACAATACCGAGCCGGGGCTCTGTTGCAACCTCTGCTGCAACGTACTGTACGAACCACGACTACCTCGGCCTCTCGATGTGTGTGTATATATATATCGATATATATATATGCCCGACGGTCTCATCGACCCGCGGCACCCTGCTCTTCACGAGGACTTAGGGACCCTCTAACGGCACTTGCGTGTTTAATACCACGACGAGGACTGATAGAAAAAGATGGATGGACGGTTAAACTCAGCGACAATCGCTACGGTGTGATTGCAGGGTCTTATATTTTTCCTTCCCGAGCCTCGATCCTTGCAGAAAATTCACAAAGCTGATTTTGCCACCGGTGGACTCGACTCGAGGGAATGTCAATGGAGAAGAATGGATGAGGATTATCGGGTGAAAAAGAGACAAATGGAAACAGATTTTTGTTTATTTCAATTTGATGGAGCGGTCTCCATTCTTTTTTATTGCTGATAACTTGTACATAGTATTTGGCATGAACGTGCAAAACAGTTCAATGAATATGGTAAATAAAGGTAATTAGTAAATAAAGGAAACGTTAATGTGGTAAATAAAGGTAAATAGAGTGCCTCCATAAAAACCAATTGGCCATTTGTTATTGCTGATAACTTGTACATAGTATTGGCATGAACCTGTAAAACAGTTTGGTTAACATCGCAAATAGAGGTAAATAGAGTGATGATAAATACAGAGCGTCTATAAAAACCAAATGGCCATTTTTTTATTGCTGATAATTTGTACATGGTATTGGCGTGAACGTGTAAAACAGTTCAGTTAATATGGTAAATAAAGGTAAATAGGGTGCCTCCATAAAAACCAATTGGCCATTTTTTATTGCTGATAATTTGTACATAGTATTGGCACGAACGTGTAAAACAGTTTAGTTAACGTGGTAAAAAAAACGTAAATAAAGTGCTATCATAAAAACCAATTGGCCATTTGTTATTGCTGATAACTTGTACATAGTATTGGCATGAACCTGTAAAACAGTTTAGTTAACATGGCAAATAGAGGTAAATAAAGTGATGGTAAATAGAGAGCCTCCATAAAAACCAATTGGCCATTTTTTTATTGCTGATAATTTGTACAAAGTATTGGCACACTGAGAAAAATAAATTGTTGGATTAAGCAAATGAGCGGTGACATACGTTCAAAGGTGTATTTGGTTGGTACAACAAAAATGTTTGTTTCGATCGACAAATTTTGAATAAATTGAAGCGATTAATCGTTTAACAAAACAATGTTTTATTTGTACGAAACAAACAACAGCTTTGAACGTATGTCACCGGGTCTTTTCATTAATCCAACAAATTTTTTTGTCTCAGTGCACTATCGTGTAAAACAGTTAATGGCAAAACAGTTAGTTAAAATGGCAAATGGAGGTAAATACAGTGTCTCTATAAAAATCAAGTGGCCGTAATTCGGCTCACCCGGGGATACCGCCGTCATGAACTGCACGAACGTCGACGTGAAGGACCGAGACTGCACTCGGGGCCGTCTGACTGCCGGACGTTTCTGCTTATACTCTCGTCTGTCGGGACCGTGTATACGGATATTTATTATAAGCGAGAGAAAACGGGGAGGGAGGAACCCCCCGCTGTACAGGGATGCAGGTAGTCCCAGCTCCCGCTGAGCGTTCGAGCCGCGGAAGTATGGCCACTTAATTCTTGTTTTCGCCCCGAAAAATTAAATAACCGAGGGACCTGTGCGCTCCGTACGAGAGCCCTCGGGGGCCCCGAGAGCCAGACCGGTCGGTCATTCATTAACATCGAGGAGAACCTTGAAAGGGAGGATCGCTGTTTTGCCTTTTGTTGATGAGGGCTGCTCCGAGACGGAATATCCCGCCTCCGGGATCCCCGGAGGGAATAATAACTCTGGCAGATATGTTCGAAGCGAGGCAAAGGAAAAAAAAAATAAGAATTTGGAGCCTGCGAAGTCCGATCATGAGAATTTCTCTTCGAAAGTCAACGATCCTCCCTTTCTTCGTGCGGAAGTAATTTTTTTTTTTTCCAGTAAAATACGTCGCAGCCAGGCCGAAAGCTGAAGCTCAAACATGGTCTATAGCTGGTGCATCGCCCGTTGATTCTTTTTTTTTCCTTCCCCGCGGAAGAGCCAATACTTCGGTCCGATCCGAGATTATCCGGAACGGAGATCAGCGCGGGTGATTCGATGTGTTGATTTTGTCATCTTTTGTCGCCCCATCCGCTGACAATGTACTTCGGGCGTGACGGGTCCGTGAACGAACGAACAAACGACTGGAGGCGAGCGAGTGCGCCACTCTCCCATTGCCGGTTTAATGTAGCAGAAGTGGAACGAGTGGAAAAGGACGATATCGTCGGTCACAACGGCCACGACGACGAACGGGGGCCCCGCAGGAACTTCCTGTAAACAAGAATGAGTTAATGAATGGAGCGGAGCGACGACGGCATCGCGGCAGGCAGGCAGACGCCCGAGCCGCCGGAGACGAGTGCTCTCGAGACTCCGGAGGAAAAAAGCTCCGAGCCGGTTCGACGACGCGCGCCCGCGGGTCACCAGCGCGGCGTCGGCTCGTTCCTCGTTTTGCCCTCCGGTTATTCTTTCCGACCACGAGGTTCCCATCCGATGCTTCTGACTTCCTAAAGATCTCCTCGCCTCCGCATTCACTCCTCGCAGCTTTTGCTCCGAGTTCGTCGCCACCAATTCGTCGCTTTTGCGTTTATTCTTCTGCTTTCGTTACTTTTTTTTTTTACCTAATTGGCGCGTTTCTTCTTTTCTTTCATTATTTTTTTTACCCGAATCGTCGCGTTTCTTCTTATGTTTCATTATTTTTTTGACCGAATTAGCGCATTTCCTCTTTTGCTTTCGTTACTTTTTTTTTTACCGAATTGGTGCGTTTCTTCTTTCAAAATTTCGTACACATAAAAAAAAAAAAAACCTGCTCGCTGTCTTCTCAACACTTGTCGCCACCTACGCTTCCTCGGCCACCTACAGAAATGGCTGCACCTTGTACTACTGTGCTACACCATTTCCGGTTCTGTAATCTCTCCCATTAGCATCGGACCGCGCCGAGCCAAGGCGCGTGCTCTGCCTCTGTAAGAAAGAAAAATAAAAGATGTTTCGGTAACCTTCTATTACAGCGTTCTATCGCTAATGGATCATCTCGATGTCGTAGTAAGCTAAATGTACTTTTACGAAGTTGACCATTCGGATTACATCGTCAGGATATATTCGACGGTCTTATATATATATACATTTATATATATATACATATATGTATATATACATACATATATAGATATATACATACATATATAGATATATACATACATATATAGATATATACATACATATATAGATATATATATATACATATTTATATATATATATATATATATATGTGTGTGTGTGTATATATATATATATAGACAGCGAAGAGTTCAATGCTTCCTGTGTCTCTTTCACCATCTCTTGTTTATATGTGTCTGTCGGTTGGTAAGATACCCCTGGCGTCCGAGTCTCGCTCTCTCGGTGACTAACGGATCTTCTTTTTTACCCGTTTCTAATGGCCACGGCCCCGGTGGTTACAGAGAAATAACACAACGAGGAGGATGGCGAGACTCGCCGGAAGATTATCACGAAGAAAAAGTTCGGTACGGCGGCAAAGGGGGTGGGGGGAATTTTGCGCCTCTCTCGGCAACGGTACCCGGTAGACACTTACCTATCTTACTTCGGCCGGGTTGCTCTTTCGTCGTTTCCTCTCGGTTCGTCTGCACGAACCGGCCTCGAACGACTGGAAAGGACGTTGAAAAACATTTCATATTTCCTCGTCACGAAACTCTTGTATAACGCGCACATTGGCGCTTTCTTCAGCAACGAAGAAACGGAGAAACGCTGGAAACGCGATCAATTGCGTGTTTCAGTTTCGACCGCAGATCGATCAACCGTCCGACCACGGCAAAGAGAACGACGGTGCTGCGAGTGCCAGGAAGTGCAACAACAACCCGATGAACGACTTATGGAACGCCTGAGAGAGCGAAGGAATATCGTCGGTTGTAAAACACTCGAGGCACGTTCGCGAACGTGCCCGGCGCGAACGTGGAAGAAGAAGAGAGAAGATGATGAGGAGGAAGTTAAAATTTTTTTTTTTTTAACGAAACGAAGATTCGAGAGAATCGGAAGAAAACGGGGGTAGATCACGGACATCCAGCAGACGTCGATTAACCAGTCGGAAACTCGTGGGTAAACAGTGCTTATAAGGAAAGAGAATCCGTAACGTAACAGGTTGCCGCTGAGGCGACTCGACTGGCTCGGGGACTGGTTAACTACTCACTTGGTTCGCACCACCTCCGCACGAAAGCATTTACTGGGGGCGAATGGAGAGTATGCAGCAACGATGCGTTCTCCGACGACTGGCTGGGACCCACCGCAACGCGTAAGAATACACCGGGTTCTCGTGTCGTTCCATCGAGATTCGAGAAACGAGAAGCCCCCGCGAACGAAAACAAATCTGGCCTGAAACAAAAACTGTTTTATCCCGGTGGGAGACTCCACCATCTGCTCGGCGGGATTCTCGAGTGGCAGGCCGGTTGCCGAGAGTCTTCAACGGCAACGGCAACGGCAGCAGCAGCCTGGATTCGTTTCCCAGAGAGCCGCGACGGAGATGCAAGAACGAAGAAGGAGACGGAGAAGGAGAGACGAGGAAGAAGAATAGACGAGGATGAAGAATAGACGAGGAAGAGGAAGAGACGAGGAAGAGGAAGGGACGAGGAAGAGGAAGGGACGAGGAAGAGGAAGGGACGAGGAAGAGGAAGGGACGAGGAAGAGGAAGGGACGAGGAAGAGGAAGAGGAAGAGACGAGGAAGAGGAAGAGGAAGAGACGAGGAAGAGGAAGAGACGAGGAAGAGGAAAAGACGAGGAAGAGGAAGAGACGAGGAAGAGGAAGAGACGAGGAAGAGGAAGAGACGAGGAAGAGGAAGAGACGAGGAAGAGGAAGAGACGAGGAAGAGGAAGAGACGAGGAAGAGGATGAGACGAGGAAGAGGAAGAGGAAGAGACGAGGAAGAGACGAGGAAGAGGAAGAGACGAGGAAGAGGAAGAGACGAGGAAGAGGAAGAGACGAGGAAGAGGAAGAGACGAGGAAGAGGAAGAGACGAGGAAGAGGAAGAGACGAGGAAGAGGAAGAGACGAGGAAGAGGAAGAGACGAGGAAGAGGAAGAGACGAGGAAGAGGAAGAGACGAGGAAGAGGAAGAGGAAGAGACGAGGAAGAGGAAGAGACGAGGAAGAGGAAGAGGAAGAGACGAGGAAGAGGAAGAGGAAGAGGAAGAGGAAGAGGAAGAGGAAGAGGAAGAGGAAGAGGAAGAGGAAGAGGAAGAGGAAGAGGAAGAGGAAGAGGCGAGGAAGAGGAAGAGGCGGGGAAGAAGAAGAGGTGACGAAGAAAGGACGAAGAAGAGGAGGCGAAGAAGAGGAGGCGAAGAAGAGGAGGCGAAGAAGAGGAGACGAAGAGGAGACCGAAGAAGAGGAGACGAAGAAGAAGAGACGAAAAAGCAAAAAGGCCAACACCATCAACGGCGTAGACGGGTATGTTTGGGGCTCCAGAGCCAGGTGTCCACATCTTATAAATTTCAATACGGCATGAGGGAAGAAACGCCGGAGACACGAGACGAGGGGGAAACCCCGGGCTCCCCACGGACGATCTTCGGGTTCGGGATTGCAGGGCAGCGGGAGAAGGAGAAAGAAACTCTTCGTGCCGTAGGAAACTCTGCTGGCGAGGATAAGAAGAGAAGAGATCGGCGAGAGCAGGCCGGGAGTGAGCGGAGGCGCTGCAGGTTATTCGGAACTCGATTTTTTTTTTTTCCGAGGTGGGAGAAAAGGTGCTGCCCATGGGCGAGAAGAGGGCAAGAGAATTGAAGGAGAGGGTCCACGCGGCGTCGCGGCACCCGTGTCTCTTCTCTCGGCCCGAGGCCCGGCCAGAGATGGAGAGAGGAAAATACGAAAAGAATAAAAGAAGAGTCGCTAGAAAGCGTGGAGTAGGGAGCTAATTCGGAGTGCTACCCGGCTTACGCAAGAGGAGGATGCGAGAAATGTGGAAGGATAAGTTTTGTCCGAGGACGTTTGTAGTTTGCTTGCGCAGAACGGTAGCCAGTTTGTGGGTTCCGAAAGTGGGGTCTCCCCCTCGCGTCTTCTCTTCGACTCTCTCCCTCTTTGGGCCACTTGTGTACCCGAGAACCTCTCAGGTGCGCTCAGCTGTGCCTCGCTCCTTATTTTTTCTTTTTCTTTTTTCAAACGCGCGAAGAAGCCTTCCGTGAAGAGGGGACGCCCGCGCATTTTGTCGATCCCCACCCGAAACTTCTAGTAATGTTTTCTTTATCCGTAGTTTCTTCACGGCAAAACTCAAAGCCGGACGTTGAATATTAAAACTACTTAACATGTATCTATTATTTTGCTGACGGGTTGCTGTGGCTCCGCCACTTCGCTATGGATTATTGGAATTTAGATTTCCGGAGATTTGTCTGAAATAGGGAGGAGCGGGGTAAAATGGGACAGCGGGACAAAACGCAATATTCCAATAATTTTTGGTCGAGAGAGTGGTGCAAAATGTCGCAGAAAATCCGATCGTATCGATGGAGCAAAATGGGGCATTCGAAAATAATTGAAAAATTGGGTTTTGGACCACTGTCCTGTTTTGCCCCACTGTCCCATTTTGGCCCGCTCTCCCCTACATCGCTTCCGATTTGAAAATCTCGTTTTTCCACCGGAAGTGACGTCATTCGTGAAATACGTCGCTTCCGGTTTGAAAATCTCATTTTTCAACCGGAAGTGACGTCATACTGAAAATACATCACTTTCGGTTTAACAATCGCATTTTTCGAGTGGAAGTGATGTTATACCGGAAATATGTTAAGTCCGGTTTGAAAATCTCACTTTTCGGCCGGCAGTGACGCATTTCTGTATAACAAGGTAAACGTCCCAATGACCGAACAAGTCCCACACTGAGAAAAACTTACATAGTAAATAGTTCCCAGTCTACATTTTACAATTACGACAATGACCAAAAACTGTAGTTGTAACTATGATTATAGTTTAATCAATTGAGTTTATACTATCACAAACTATCTATATAGACGTCCTGCCTGGGAACTACTCGTTATAGTAGGAAATACCATCCTTTTTCTCAGTGCAGTGGCCGCGCAAAGCATGCGTGCAAGAAAGACGCCAAATACGATTTTTCATGCATGTACGGGAACTGGGACTTCGCCCTTAGATGTGCGGCCACTGGTACTTTTACCTCAACTCTTCTGGATTCTTAAAAATAGCGACAAAAAAAAAACAACTTTCCAAAACATTTATAAGATTATTAAACTACGGAGCCAAGGCCGCCCCTCGGCGCAGCTAATGAATATTCGCTGACGGAACGTTCGTTTGATCTCTCCGCGTTCGCTTATCTGTTGCAGGTCATCGAGCAAGATCCTTACTGGGTACCGTCGACGGAAGAGGAGTACCTGCACTTCGGGGAAAAGGCCGATAGCGGAAATCGTGCCAAGAGATACATGGACGCCGTGCGACGTCGCAAGGGACTTCCGGTCGACTCCCAGCTAGTTACACACGCCGAGAAACAGAGAACTCTCTCCAAGAATAAATGAAGGATACACACAGATGTAATATTTTTTTAGTATGTTTCGAACTGTATCCATCGGAGAAGCGAGGTGCTCCAGGATAATGAGAGAGATGTGAAAAAAAAAACAAAAAACAAAACAAAAAGAGAATGCTAATGTTACTTCGCTGTCAATAACTGCCATGTCAAAATCATTCGTCAGATTTTACATACAAATTTAATGCAACATTGCGATGTACACGTTCATCGACCACCCCGCTGCTCATACTTCCCAAAGAATCCGCGCTCCCGAAAATTCCACAGGAGTATCATCGATGAGAGAGGTAAGATGCGAAGGGCCATTCGTATGCGGCTCAGTCGAAAGGTTAAGTTTCCTTGACCGAGTGCATTATCAGGCACATTTGCATCTCTACCACTCACAACTCTACCAGATAACATCTCTCCCCAAACAACTCTACCAGAATCTCTACCAGAATCAAAATAAAAATTTCCCGGACTTTAAATAACACTCTACCGGCATTGAAATAAAACTCTACCGGAATGGAAATAAAAGTCTACCGGAATGGAAATACAACTCTACCGGAAAACAAGGCTAGACGGTAGCCGATAGAGTAGAGACAGTATTTCAGTAGAATTTTATTTTGATTGTGGTAGAGTTTTTTTTTAGAAATTTTGGTAGAGTTCTAATACGGTAGAGATGTTTTCTGGTAGAGTTGTGAGTGGTAGAGATGTAAATGTGCCGATTATCAGCGTATCCGCGCCGTGGTCTCGTGCAGAGATTGACAATGTGAACATGGAGAATCTTCAGATATTGAGAGCGTCCTATCGGGATGAGGTGAGCCAGGAAATCCGTTCGAAAAGTTTGACCGAGTCTGTCGAGCGATTGGGAAGATACGACGTCCTGTCGACTCGAAAGATTCCCTCATCACCGTCGGAGTATCGAACGGAATTCTCATTATTCTATAAAATATTTTATTCAACAACGTGTCGTATGTACAGATGAAAAATCTAGTCGGGAGAATCTCGGCTCTAATCGTCGAAGACGATTTTCTTTCCTTGAAAGCCTTGCTTCAATATTTCCTGCTGTTTCTTCCTCGCCGCCCACGAAGGATGCAAAACTTCCTCCTTAGCTTCGATCTTCTTCTCGAAATCGCCCCTCGCGTTTCTGCCGCTTCCCTCTCGTCCGAACCTCTTCGCCGGACCTCCTTCCCTGTTCGGCAAATTAATCGATCTCTTCCTTCCGGCGCCGTTCGAAGCGTGCTTGTCGCCGTAACCGCCGCCCGAGCTCCGCTGATCGACCTTGCTGAAAAACTTGTTGTTCCTCTCGTGAAAGTTCATCTGCCGCTTCGCCGCGTGATTCTGACCGAATCTCTCGTCCTGCTCGTCGTCCTCGCACAGCTTCGATTTCGGCACGACGACGCTGTGATATTCGCTCTCGCCGTTTTCCGTCATGAAAAACGAATCCACCTCCGTCTCGATTTTAACGCCCCGCCTCTTCGAGCTCCCAACCGTCTCCGGCTCCCGAACGATTTCCTCAGATTCGTTCGCGGCCCCGAGTTCGGAAAATCTCTTCACCGACGCTTCCCTGCTTATTACTTTGATGGGCTTTGGCTTCCTCGGTTCCGCGGAAGCTTTCGACACCGAAACACGCTGCTTCGTCGTCTCCTCGTCGACCGTTTTGATACTCTTCATCTTTTTATCTTTCTTAGATTTGTTATTTTTGGCTTTTTCGGATGTTACTGGCGTAGAATCCTTCGTTACCGAGTCTGCCGCTTTTTCTCTCCTTTTTCTCTTATCCACCGAACTAGGTGTTTTTATCCTGAGCAGACTTCCCGGTTCAGAGCAATGCTCACTCGGTAAAGCCTCCGTCTCCTCGCTCTCCTCCTCGTCAGCTTCGTTAACTTTCCTCTTCCCTTCTCCGTCGCTACCCAGGAACTCGGTCGCTTCCTTACAATCCTCCGTAATCCTGTCTTCTTCGTTACCACTCTCGTCCGAGCGCTCCAACATGTTTTCGCCGGTCGTTTGATTTTTCTGAGCCTTCTCCTCGCTACCTTGCCCTTCCCTCTTCGTCGCCTCGTCTCCACCTGCGTCAACCCCTGGATTGCGCTTCGTCGCTTCTCTCGCCATCCCGTTCTCATGTCTCTGGACTTTCGACAATTTCCTTCTCCCGGGACTCGAATCTCCGTCGTCAGCTTCGTTAATTTTACTCTCCGCAGACTCAGTAAAATTACTTCCGTCGTTGCTATCCGAAGACTCAGCCGCTGCCTTAGAAACCTCCGCAATGCCGTCTTCCTCGTCACCACTCTCGTCCGAGTGCTTCATCAAGTTTTGGTCTACAGCTTCGTTTTCACGAGCCTCCTCCTCGCTCTTCGTTGCCCTTTCTACGTCCGCGTCGATGCCCGGATTGCGCTTCATCGCGTTTCTCGCCTCCCTGTTCGCTTGTCTTTGGATTTTTGACAATTTCTTTCTCCCCGGACCCAGGTGTTCCTCGTACTCGGGAAATTTCTCCTTGAACTTGGCTATCCTGTCGGCGAGGATCTTGTGAAAGGTCAGCCTGCACATAATCCGGGTCGCTGGCTCGCACGTACAGTCGTTCAGAACCTCCGCGAGCTTTCTCGTATTAGTGACGGCGAATCTCGTTATATCGTCGTCCTTCATCTTCTTCGCAGCTGCGATCTCGGCGAGCAGTCTCTGGCCCTTCCTTTTGCATTTCTCGATAGTCTTCTCGTCGCCGTGCTTCCTCGCCTGCAGGAGCTTCGCCTCCTTTATCAATTTACGCACGACAGCGACGCGCGCTTGCCTCACCGCCTGGCGCATCAGAACGATCTGCGGAAAGAACGATCGTTTGTCGTTATCGTCATTTGTTTTTATCATTTATTTATTTATTTATTTATACAAACGGGCCGATGCCAATTACAAGAATAGATTTTTATGTCTGAATAAGGAAACGGCGCGAGTATTTTCGCTTGAAAACAATTTTTTTTTTTTACTACAGTTTTTTGTGGAACCAAAATCAGAGGCGATCGGAGACGAGAACGATGATTGGTTTCTTCGACTGTAACCTCAAATCCACCGATCGCACATGCTAGATTAATAACGTATCGGTCTCTTGGACGTTTTTGTGTCGGCTTACCTCGTTGTTTATTGCGATTTTGCTCATCGTGCTGCAGTTCGCACGCTTTCCGGGATCAATCGAAGTTTCGAACGCACGTTGGCGACGACCAATATTATTTCAATTCAGCGCGATTTGTCAGTCGTTCCGCCATCAGTGCCAAGCACGCTCGCCAGAGGGCGCCACTGCCTCGCACTAAGGTTGAAAGATATTTCCGTAAGATGATGCGTCAGTCGGCCTCGACAAGGCAGTCGACGAAAGTTGGTGGCCAGGAGGACTTTAGGATTACCTTCGCAACGCATCTCTCGCATTGTTTATTAGTCATTACACGTTCAAAGGTAAATTGCGTAACTAATAGGGTCGAACTGTGTCAGCGCGCTGGAGGAGACAAACTAAAACGGCAATATCGCGGTTTATCGCCCGCAAAGTTGCGTCGAAGTTTCAAACGCACGCTGGCGCGTACCGCCATTAGTGATAAGCACGCTCGCCCGGGGGCGCCACCGCGCCGCACTATCGTTGAAAAATATTTCCGTAAGATGATGCGTCAGTCGGCCTCGACGAGGCAGTCCACGAAAGTTGGCGGCCAGGGGGACTTTGGGATTACCTTCGCAACGCGCCTCTCGCATTGTTTATTCAACATTAAAAGGTAAATTACGTAACTAATAGCGTCGAACTGTGTCAACGTGCTGGAGGAGAGCGAACGATAATGGCGCTATCGTGGGTTCCAATTAAACGCAGTGCTTCCGACTCGTGACCTTGGGCGCCCAACACACCACTCTCGGGGCCCCTGTGATTGTTTTCCCACGATCGTGATGTGTCAGATTCCGATAGATTAACATCAATTCTTTTGTTGCACCTTATCGCGCTCGATCTCGCATCTCCCCGTCATTCTTGATACAATTCTGATAGACATTTTTTTTTAATTCGCTCGATCAGCATCGACGATGACTATGGAATGGGAACTTCAGTGATAAATTGGTGCGCGATAAGGTCCGACCGAGGCTGTGCAACGCGACTCGCGATAACTATCGGTTTAGCGAACGATTAAATAAAGGTTAGTGCGTTCGGTTTAACCCTGGCATTGCGAACGCAATCGCCCGAATGAGAAAAGTCCTCGCAGCCAAACTTCGCGCTGTCACATGACCCTCTTGTTTGTCATCAACTAAACTAACCAGACTCGACCGTGAATTTGCATCGCGCGCTTTGCACGACTTCACCAGTCCGCAACACGTCGAGTCTCGTGAAATCGTGATTTCAGCGACGATCTCTCGCACCCACTGGAACGAGTTTCGCATCTCCTCGTCGAATCTTACGAGTGTCGAAAAAAAAAAAAGCAAAAAAAAAGAGTCAAGCGTTCGTGCGTGCGCGACGGAGATCAGAATATCGCGAAGCTTCCGCGTTGCATATATCTGCGTGTGACGAAATCGACGCCACGTGTCGAAATTTCACGTTTACTATATAACTCTTAAAATTTTTGGCACTTGGGGACGTTACGACGAAAAACAACGTCGCTATATTTATAAGTACGCCGATTGTTTGTTTCAGATTTAGTTTTAAAGAGAATACATCCCCGGGGGAAAAATTACGTTCTTTCGAGCTCCTCGTCCGTAGTACCGCGAGGTACGACCGTTAGCTATGAGTTGCGTTCGCTGTTGTTTAGTTAGCGCCGGTCGTCTGGCGTCGTCCAGTCACGTCACCAATCATGGTGAGCGATTAAATTTCATTGATTTCTTCCTCCGAATACCGCTTTGCAAATGACCCTGAAGATATCTGCACGAGACTAAGTTTTGGTAAATTAAGTCCTTCAATCTGTTGCACACGCGCTGCGCTATAGAGTGGTGAATGCGTGGAACATTGTTACCGTTAGATGCGGTCAAAGCAGAGTCTTTGGACGAATTTTAAAGTATTTAGTTTCATTGCATTCAGTATTAATTGACTAAGTACAAACTATTTACAGACATTCGTTTTGTCCACAGAAGCTTTTAAGCTCGTACACAGATATCACTTATATATTTTTTATTTATTTATTTATTTATTTATTTATTTACAGGACGAGCCCTTTTACATAAAATAATTCAGATAATGTAATAATAGTATGAGATCAAATTAACTTAATTACGATTTTTTATTTTGCACAGTTTTCCAATATACTCTTTCGATGTATGTGCATATATTTATATCTGGTATAGTTTACTAAAAATAGTCTTTGAGAATAATTAATATCACTTCGTATCACTTCGTATAGGTATCGCATTTCGATATATATTTTATACATCATAAATCAATAAATAAATAAATAAATAAATAAATTTTTGGTACAAATATTGCAGGATTGATGAAGTAACACACCATGAATATATCATCTTAAACAGTAACGTTCCATATAATAATACAGTCCATGCGTTAAAACCATTCCATACACCAATTTATTTTATGCATTTACAATATAATATGAGGGATAGGGGGCGCGAGCTACTGAATAAAAGTCAAAGTTACCTTGCTTTGTGAAACTTATAAAGAAAACTTATATTGATTTCTTATTATTATTATTATTTCAATTTACAGAAAGCAAGTTTATAACTTATAATATCTACTACTAGCATGTTCTTGAACACGATTTATTGTATCCGAATTTATTATCATTGCTGGGAGAGCATTCACACAAAATTTATAAGAGTTTATAGGAATTTGTAAGAATTTATGAGAAAAACAATATTGTGATTCAGTTATCGAGATGTAGATTTTATAAGTGTTAAACTTCCTTTCTGTAAAGATTAATAATAATAATATTCATGAAAGAAATTCTGGAATATTTGCTTCTGTAGCTCCCCGAAGTCATTTGATTGCTGTTTTTTCGCTGCTTATTGCACCTCAGTGGAAAGATAATTTCTGTAAATAGTAATAATAAAGTAAACATATTACAACAGCTGCGTTTTGCATCACGCGTACTTTGCTAGGGGAAGTTCTCTGTGAGAATAAAAATCGACGAGCGAACAATTTGTCTTTTCTTCCTGAAGCAGTGCGTCGACGGAGACTTGTCAAATATGAAATTTGATGTCGCACGGATATCTTCAGGGTCATTTTCGCTGAGGCACAATTAATAATTTTCTGTCCACGCAGTTCACAAAATAGTGAGGGTGGTCGCGAGTCGATCCATAGCGACGACCGGAGCGCTTGGAAAAGTTCCCAGTGACACTGCGCCCCCTGGCAAGGATGCAGGTGCGAACACGACTGCGTCGACCACGGGCAGCTCGACCGGCAACGGCACGGGAGGCGGCAAGAAGAATACACTCACTTGCCCAAAGTGCGGGGATCCTTGTACGCATGTTGAAACATTCGTCTGTAAGTATCTCCTTTAAAAAAAAAATCTTAATACATTGTTTTCTTTCGAAATTGACGATCGACTTCTGATCCTCTTTTTTATGTTCTTTTTTTAAAGCTTCAACCAGATTCGTGAAATGCGAAAAGTGCCATCACTTCTTCGTGGTGCTGTCCGAGATTGACTCGAAGAGGAGCTTGAAAGAGGCTCTGAGGCCCGAGGATCCTAAACAGGGCTTCTACAGAAAACCACCGCCGCCTCCCAAGAAGGTAGCTCGGACCCATTAAACAATGCTCTCGATGATTTTTGTACGGCGCGAGAAACTTTTGCACCAGCTCTCCTAGCCCTCGCGAAATTATTGGCCGCGCTGGCGTATTCCGACCAATTAAAAAAACGCTCTCGATGATTTTTGTACGACATGAGAAGCTTTTGCACCAGCTCTCGTCGCTCTCGCGCAATTATCGGCTGCCCTGGCGTATTCTGAGCAATTGAAAAATGCTCGATGATTTTTGTACGAAGCAAGAAGCTCGTGCGCCAGCTCTTGTCGCTCTCGCGAAATTATCGGCCGCGCTGGTGTCTAACGATCGAATGATTTCCTCAACAGATATTCGAGTACTTGAACAAGCACGTCGTCGGCCAAGAGTACGCTAAGAAGGTCCTCAGCGTCGCGGTTTACAATCACTACAAACGAATCCACAACAATCTGCCTGTTCAGACGTCGGTCCAGGCGACTGCGAATCCGGTCGGGACTCAGGAGCTCAATCATCCCTTCACACATAGAGGTCTCAAGCCGCGTAAATAACACATTTCACCCACATTATCTCCTCCATATCTTGATCGTGAAAAAGCATCTCCACGAGCTGCGTCTAACAGTAAATTCTTCTATCACTATGATGCAAAAAAAAAAAGGATCGTTCGGGTGAAAAGTATCGTCCCAAGCGACTCCCACCGGTTGACAATTTGTCTTCATAGCTCATTAATTTTTGTTGCCAGATTTACTTCACGTCTCCAGCATCGGTAATCCACTCGGGGTCGGTTTCCAGCACGTAACTCCGACGAACGATCAGCAGCAGAAAACAGGCGGCGCTCAGTCGGTTCCGGGATCCGACATACTCGACGCTAAGCAGCATCAGTTGAAGTTGGAGAAAAGCAATATACTTCTGCTCGGCCCGACGGGGTCGGGAAAAACTCTGCTTGCACAGACGATTGCCCAATGTCTGGACGTGCCGTTCGCGATATGCGACTGCACAACGCTCACTCAGGCGGGCTACGTCGGCGAGGATATCGAGAGCGTGATCGCGAAGCTACTCCAGGACGCTAATTACGTGGTCGAGCGAGCGCAGATGGGTATCGTTTTCCTGGACGAGGTCGATAAGATCGGCGCCGTGCCGGGAATCCATCAGTTGCGAGACGTCGGCGGCGAGGGTGTTCAGCAGGGCATGCTCAAGATGCTCGAAGGCACGATCGTGAACGTTCCGGAGAGAAACAGTTCGCGGAAGCTTCGCGGCGATACGCTGCAGGTCGACACCACGAATATCCTGTTCGTCGCATCCGGTGCTTACAACGGTCTCGACAGACTCGTCTCGCGGCGCAAGAATGAGAAGTATCTCGGCTTCGGCGCTACTCCAGCCTCCGAGAGCCCCGGAAGACGAGCGGCCACTCTCGCCGACGTTGCCAATATGTCGCCGTCCACCGAGGACGACAACAAGGAGAAGGACGTTCTGCTGCGACAGGTGGAAGCCAGAGATCTCATTGATTTCGGAATGATACCCGAATTCGTCGGAAGGTTTCCGGTACTAGTTCCTTTTCACACCCTTGACAGAGACATGCTCGTCAGGATTCTGACCGAGCCGAAAAACGCCATGGTACCCCAGTATCAGATGCTGTTTTCAATGGACAAAGTGAGTCACGACTGGGGTAGATACATTTTTAACCGGAGCTGGGCAAAACTCGAAGTACCGGGTACTTGCTTAGTACTTTAAGTACGAAAGTACTTGATGTACTTTTTAGTACAAGTACTTTTTTACAATTTCTAGTATCAAGCACAAGTACTTTTTTACGATTTCTAGCATCAAGCACAAGTACTTTTTTACGATTTCTAGCATCAAGTACAAGTACTTTTTTAAATTACGCTTGCATTACGGATACGTGATGAGTAGCATGACATCCAGTTTCTATATATGATTAAAGGTCTAAACTTTGTAAGAAGTATAATTTTAACGAAAATTTATTGTTAAACAATATGAGAAAAAATCTTTTGAAAAACCGAGAGAGACCCTTTTTCGTTTCGAAATTTTTTATGACATTTTTTTAAATGGTTTTTTTTAAATTGATAATAGTGAAGAAAATATAAGAATAATCTCAAAACGACGAATTATGAAAATTTCAATGAGCGATTTTACAATGGGGAAGCCGTGTGATTAACGCTGCGAACCTAATTGCAAAAAGTACTTGAAAAATACTTCAAGTACAAAATGTACTTAAAGTACTTAAGTATACTTGATGTAGTGTACTTGATACTTAAAGTATTTGTGATACTTTGTACTTTATACATTAAGTATTATTCGGTACTTTGCCCAGCTCTGTTTTTACTTTGCGGTCGTATGAACTGTTTTCTTTTTCTTTTCGCTAGGTGGATTTGACATTCACGGCAGAAGCCCTGGACGCAATAGCGTCGATGGCGATGGAGAGGAAAACCGGAGCGCGGGGTCTCAGGGCTATAATGGAGACCTTGTTATTGGAACCGATGTTCGACGTTCCGGGAAGCGATGTGTTGTCTGTACATGTGACCGACGGTTGTGTTCGCGGTGACGACAAGCCGCAGTACATCAGAAGGAACGAAACCACCGAGGAGGAGCCGCAACAGGCGCAGCATGTTAACAATTAGCATATGAGGCGTTTCGGCGTAAGGGTTCAGTCCCCGAGGTAGAGAAAAGCTATCAGTCTTTTGGAACAGATGGATAGATGTACTAAAGTACGGGTCAAAACCCCTCCTCACCTCTCGCCCCCCACGACTCGTCAACTTCGGGGAACCTATGGAAAGAAAGTAAATATTAAAAGTTTTACCTTGCTTGTACCATCGACGTACCTACGAAGCGAAAGTGAACAACAAAGAAGTCACCACAGTGGATTCGGTTTTCGAGACCAAGCGTGCGTCGTCGGTTCGTTTCCCTCCCATATAAAATTTCGTCGTTTCCATGCTAATTAATGACAGAGCAAATCTATCTCGAGCTTGTTGATGAACTGCAGTCGCAGTTTTTACAATTCATACACACATACACACAGACACACACAAAACTGTATCATCCGTACATTATGGTTTGATTGAGGATTTAAAGAGAAAAAAAGAAAACGAAGAAAATTCAGTACCGAACGCGTAACAGAAGAAAAAAAAATCCAACATTTGAAGAAAAATTATTTTTACGTGAATGTACAGACGGACGAAGGATCTTTGTAATATATTGTACATAGCAATAGATTAGTAGAACTTTGTGGGAATAACTAAAGAGAAGATAACTCTAGACCTAGATCCACTCCGGGTGGTTCGACGAAACCCCTCGATCGAGGAACAGTCTCGCTTTTCGTTTCCAAGAAAATTTATCTTCCTCGTTAAAAAAGAGAAAAAAAAATACAAAAGAAAAACGCAGAGTGTCGTGACGCGTATGCTCGAACAAAAAAAAAGCCATAGGCCACGGTTCTTCGCGTTCCGGATATCCTTTGAGTTTCTACTGATCGATGTTCCAGCATAAAATAAATGAAAACGGAAGAAAAAAAAAACGTGAATTCGTTCGTACAGAAGAAGCGCTCCCTCTGCTTCGTCTGCATCGAAATATAGGATGGCAATGTAACTTGTCGAATGAAAATTATATTCAAATTTTGAATGTGATATTAGAATGGAAAGCCATTTTTGGACAATTCAAGATCTATAAAAAAAATTGAAGGGCACATAGAACTTTCCATAAATTTAAGGCAAAGATGAGCATCCGCGTGACTCACTATGAATATCTCAATATTCACGGAGTTCACTGGTTCTTATTATAGCTAATTTACATTGTACGAACTTATATTTATAATAAATGGAGAAAAAAAAAACGAACAGCACAGTTAAGGTTATCTCTGATGTTCTCGCGTTCGGTCGCGCTAAATCGGATCGTTTTGTCTCGTTGATGTTTGTTAAATTTTATTACGAAGTCTTCTTCTGTACATACTACGCTAGACTTCTCCTATATCTCTGATCGAACAATAACCGAACGGGGAGTTTATGTACATTGTGAACGTCGAAAACTCGAGATCATAACACGGATTTTAATAGAAATAATATAAATAAACTCTCGAACGTTACAAAATGGATTTTCAATACCGAAAAAAAAAGAAATCGCTCGATCACGATGCCCATCGGAGCCATGACACGGTTATGCAGTTCCGGGTGCACAAATAAATTCTCTACTCCCGATATTGAACCAAACTCTATAAAAAAGATTCCAAGTGCAAATATCAATTCATTCGTTGAGTATATCACACGTTTTATCCCCGAATTTTTTTTATCCATCGACTAGTGATTAACAAACATTATCCGTATGTCCTGACGAGCTACTTTTCGAAGGAAGTTTCAAGCCGGCGATGAGATAATTTGAACAGCCTATACGTATTAATCATAAGTTATTTTATCAATCATTCATTACGAAACATTAATTTCAAGCTTCATTGTAGTACGTATTTTGTGGATGTTTGACGAGTTTCGGTTTCGGTTTCAGTACGCTTCCGACTTCGGTGAGTATCCATTTGGTAGCTTTCAGTACGAGCACGTGAACGGCGAATTGTAAAATGAGGGCGCCGAAGCCTTTGTACAATCCGAGTGGTCCCTCGGTCGATATGATCGTCCTGTAGCAATCCACGGCGCCGCTGTATCCATTCAACAGAGGTGTTACACACTGTCCTGTGTCGAGATTGTCAATTATCGTTCTTGTGCCTTGGAGATGCAATCTGTGAACTACCGTCTCCAATGGATAAAACACAACGTCAGCGGCGCATAGCGACACGAGAATCGATTGCAATTCGATATCCTGAGCTATCGCCTCCGAGACGAGATCCCGGCTGCAGGCACCCTGTAATCGTTAAATCCTCACCGATTAGTTACACAAATAAATTTGAATAATCGATGAGGAAAGAAACGACATCGTCTACTCACTCTCAACTCTTGAGAGTGCCTCCGTCTGATGTGCATTATCCTGCTGGTAACTCCTCTCACAATCAGGGCGAAAAGGTACTTGGCTACTCCGTATGCGATCGACGGCGGCAAAAGTGCGTAGATCGGTATTAGTCTACCCTTGTTTCGAAATTCCAACAGTCTTATCGCACCGTCCCGAAAAACGTCCAAAATTCCGGGCCTCTCGGAAGCGATCTCGGACTGCACGGTCTCGACCAGGGAAGCCGAGTAAAACGGCGTGACGATTCCAATAGACACGCTGTTGAAAGAGTGAAATTATATGTATGGTAAAAAAAAAAACATAAAATCCACTCTTCAAGGAGCTCGGAGCGCTTCACACTAGTCAAATGACTGCTACATTTTTTAAGTCGTTTATAGGGTAGAAACACCGTTTATCCGAGGTGAAGTCTCGGATTAGGCTGACAACAGGATGACTCCGTATTATCCGAGTCTACACCTCGGTTAACGCAGAGGGCTCGCATGAGATGGCTGCCTCGGATAAGACGGAGGCTTGGTTGATCGAAGGTCGGATAAGCGAGGTCTGGTGTCCAAACTTTTACGGATCTATTTATTGGAGTGGATGATTATTTGTACTAGAACAGATGTCCTTGATCTGTAAAAATATTACTTGCAATGGATTTGCAAAAATTTAACTGGCTTGTTCTAATCTAGGTGAAGAACATCCGTTGTAACACAAATAACCATCGCTGTAATCAATAAATGCGTGAAAGTTTCTATAAACGACTAAAAATGTAGCACTCATTTGACTAGTGTGAAGCGCTCCAACCTCCTTAAGGGCATGTGGTACAGACTCAGTCGATAACAAATCGCCTTCCCTGTTTTCTCCAAAACGATTGATACGACGAGCAAAAGCAAATTAGCTTTTCATACTTATATCTATTGACTACAAAAACCTAATTTTGGTTGAAGCATCAACCATCACGGAGAAAATAGGGAAAGCGATTTGTTACCATCGGAGCATCGATACGTGTGTATCACATGCCCTTAAGAGCATGCGAAACACCACGGTCGGTAATAAAAACTGTAATCAATTTTTTTTACGGACGGTGGTATCGAAGTCCGAAAGGAAAGTAACATTGGAGGCAGATTACACGTCAGCTTTCGATAACACTTTCCTTCTAACCGTAAATGCTAGTATCCGTGAAAAAAAAATTTATACAGTTTTGTGTACCAACCAGGCATGGGAAGGGTGGGGGGCGAGAGGTTTCACATGCTCTTAAGAGCATGTGAAACACTATGGAGTGCGAGAGAGATAGCATCAGTGGCGTTCTCGGCGGAGCGAGAGAGACACGCTGAGAACGTGTTTCACATGCTCTTAACAGCTTGTGCAATACCATGGTTGGTAAAATAGTAGAGTCTTTTCACCGGGTGTGAAGTTTGATTCACGGAATCTCACACGAGGTGAAAAGGCACTTCCTCCCGAGTGGCATACGCTATTTTTTTCCCGACTATGCAAAAAAGTGGCAATATTTCTATGACTGCAACGGCGATGGAAAGTGGCCGATTCTTGACTAGCGGGAGGAAAAGTGATTCAACGGGAGGAAAAGTTTCGCTTTCCACCCCCGTTGCAGTCATGAAACAGGGCCTTTTTACCGTGATCGGAAAAAAAGTTATCAACTTTTGTCACCGATTCCGGCATGTACGGTCAAAAGAAAAAGTCTCATCGAAAGCCGAGATCATATCCGGTTCCGATGAGACTTTTCTCTTGACCGTATATGCGAAAATCCACGAGAAAAGTTGATTACAGTTTTTGATACCGACTGAGCCCGGGATGGGCGGGGAGGGGGGTGTTTTCATATGGTCTTTAAAGTATTCTTTGCCATTGAGTTCTGCCTCTCTCACCATTTCAAAAGTATATGTTGGCCGAACGCCCTCAGCGAGCTGTTCCTAGATATTTCTCTGAAAGCAAAAAAAAAAAAAATAGCGGGGAGAAAACGTTGAAATAACGATTTTTCGTATTGACTCTCTGCTACTATGTGTGTACCCAACTGTTACCTTACTTTGGCCAAGGAGTCACTTTGGAGATTAGATCTTCGACTGCGAGGGTCATACCTCTGACCAGAAGAACCGACCCTATTCCCTTCCACAGAGTATTGAGACCCTGAGTCTGATGCAATCTCACCATCACCGGTATAAGAGTCACCGGTATTAGATGATACTTGCGAGCTCCGGGATTGACCTGGCATTGTCTTCGCAGTACGACGAACGGATGGATCAATAGATTTTCCGTGATGAGACTGGCCAAGCCGCAACCCAGTCCCACATACTGCTTGACCATCAAATCTGGGAATAAAAAAAAATTAATAAAAATGAAGTTCCATTCTGTATCGATTAACCCTTCGAAGCACGGTGTATAACAGGTGATGAACCTCTTTGACTTCAGAAGAAATGCATTCATAAATAATTCATAAATGCATGCATTTAAAAAAAACAAAAAAAAATTGTATGCTTCAGAGTTAAAAGAGGAAGATTGATTTTTTTTTTTTTTTGTCGGAAAATGTTACCTTCATCGGGCGGAGGAGTGTCCTTCGCTAGAGGATGAATGATGGGAATATCCAAAGGCCGAATAACCTCGCGATCTTGATACCTGCCCGGAACGTCGAACATTGGATCTCGGAATTCGTGCGGCCGACCCCGGTATACCCTGTCGTAATCGTCCAATCCAGCCATGTCGTTAAAATTTTACTTGTCCGAAGTGCGAAGAATCTTTTTTGTTGCAGTCGAGAAAGTCATTCGACACTTGGATTGTCTTCCCGAATTCCCGACATCCTCCTCGCCCGGTCACTTCGCAATCGCCACCGATTCACTTCGCCACCGTCGATACTGCTTAAGCTATTGCGAAATTGCGCGCTCTTTGGGACGAACGCTTCGTTCGCTGTTCGCAATTGAATCGTACAACAAAGATTACTGCATAAATGATATAACGCGTTAAAAATTGATCATTTATATGGGACGGTAGGGTATCATTTACGCCAGACTTGTTTCAGTCACAACTCGTTTCCGGCGAAAAGTAACTAGGTTGGAGAAATCAGGGCTGCCACGCCGTGACACCTTATTTTTTGGTCCACGACCTTGAGGCTGCCCCCTCTTTGCTCCACAACTCTGTTCTCTACACTCTCAATTCTCCGCATCACTCTACGTATACGCACGATCCTACAAACTCCCTTACTATAAACAGTGGTTCTCCACACTCCCTTTATTATACTATCCGATACTCCACAAGTCGATTGTCTATATTTGATTATCTGCACGCCCAGTACTAAACATTCCTTTTTGTCCACAATTTAGGTTGAACACATTTTCATTACTCTCCATTACTGGCTTCTCCACATTTTTTCCTCCACAACCCGATCCTCCACATTACCGCCGTCGGCATCGACCCATGGAACTATTTCACGTCGGTAAAATATAGAACTGATCGCAATTCACGAGATAATTTAGCTCGCAAGCAGGACGCCAAAAGCGAAATCACTGCGGATTTTTATTTATACGATGCGCGGCATATTATTGAATATGCTGCAGTTTGAGCTGATGAAATCCCGATCTCGAATTTACATTCGTAGAAGTACCTCATGACTTTTTGACAAATGGTAACATTAAATATATGTGTATTTTATGTCACTCGGTGTAAAAATTGCAATTTATGCTCCGCGTGCGAAAACCTTCATTTTCACACCTCCTGAAATAAATTTTTGTACGATACTCGTGCGAAAAACGTTTTCTGAACTCATGTGATTGCAACTCATGTGCTGCAAACTCACACTCGTCAGAAAAATGTTTTTTCGCCCTCGTATCGTAATGTACTATTTCGCACTCGTATCGTAATGTACTGTTATTTTATCGTCATAACGATTAGGTATTTGATGATAAACGTAAATGATAGCCTACTATCCGAATTCGTGTTCTCTACGAAACTATACTTTTCCGTATTCTTATCGACCGAGAGTCGAGCAGGTTTGCAACTCGGTCGGAAAGTCAATACCTGCTACTCGGGCGCGTTACCTACATGCGCTAAACGGTTGACGCAGTGAAGTTACCTTGAACAGCTTAGCTAACCCGCCGCCCATTCGACCCGCGCCCGTCGGTAATAAAAATCTGTAATCCGAATTTCTCCAGCCGGATTGCTCAGTCTCGCATCAGCCTCGCAATTCGCTGGCCAGATACCAGCATCGTCGGCTCGACCGCCACTGCGGAGGACAGTAAAGGATTGGTGAAGTAACAACCTGTCCCCGATCTCCGATAACCAAGCCCCTCAAATTCGTCGGACCAACGAATAACAGTCGACTACGCAAGAATTATTCAGCAGAGTTGCAGAAGACCGCCAACAGCTGACCGTACGGTAAAATCGTCGGATCGAGAAAATCGTCGGGATTCTCCTACGCGCATCCCTCGATAACCGCAATTCTCTACGCAAAGTTGATAACTCGGATTCCTCGTAGCCCGCGGAGAATGTCCGTCGTGGTTTCTTCGAAAGTCCCAGGACGATAGAGGGAATAAAGTCTCGACTAACAAGGGAAGATAACGGCACGAGGAGTTGTTGAGGAAATGGGGAAGGCAGAGAGAGAGAGGGAGATGGACCAGAAATGGGAGGAACGGGTAAGGTGGTAGAGAGAGGAACAGCTTAGTCGACGAGAAGGCGTACCATTTACCGAAAGTTCTTCGTGCTCCCACCGAGTTGTGTAACAAACTTTACTCGGGATTGGTAGCCCGAAGGGGCGCTCGTGGCTTCGGGTGTTCTCTGCACGATAGAGACAAGCAACCTACATATATATACGTGCATATACATATATCTGGAAGAAGCGAATGCGAGGGTTGCGCAAAGTTTGAGATAAAGGGAAAGAGCGAGGAGGATGGGTCGCGCGTGACAAGAAGAAGGATGACGAAGAGGAGGAGGAGGAGGAGGAAGAAGAAGCAGAAGAACCGTGGGCGAGCTCCGGGAGATCTTCGCAGCTACGGTGAAGAGATTCAGTTAGGATTCTATCGGTTCGTTCAAACGCTTCGTAGGTATCTCTTTCTCGTTTCTCCGTCTCGCCTGACGTGAATCCTCACAACCCCCGCGACGCCGGATCGAAGACACCCGAGCTTGAGGAAACAACCCATGGGACGAGCGATCATAAGTTTACCTCGACAATCGAAAAGCCCCGTGGCTGCCTCGCCGCTGGGAAATATCGTCGGGAAACCTCATCTATACATCCTCTCCTATTTAGCGCAGAATACAGAATTAATTATAGACAAACTGTAGATCCTGATATTTCGATCCGATTGCAATAAATGAATGGAAAAAAAAGTATCGTTCGTGATTATTATTAATTATAATGAGGGAGAAAAAAAAATACCTTCGGCTGTCAAAAGTCGACCCGCATGCCGTACGATGATTCGTAGATTAAAGCGTGCGATTTCTCGCTTTTTCTATACTACACAGCTAGACGTATATGTATATATATATATATAGTGGTGTATATTTCTTTTTTACTGTTTGTTGCTTTTGCCAAAGTCATCGGGCATCTGGCAGTAAAAAATAAATATAGATATATAGATACTAAAAAAAAAAACGAGGTCTTCGTGCCGGTGTGCTCGCGAATGCTCGAAGAGCCGGACAACGGAAATAACGCTCGGAGTTCGACGCCTACCCTCGGCATCTCGCGACGGGAGAAAGGTGCGAAAGAGAAGGAGCTATCGAGCGCGCGGACGTCAAACAAACAACCGGCAATTAAATGCAAATACGGCTAATGCGTTATGTGCCGAAGATGCAAGTCACCGCGCTCGTTACGAAGATCCCGAAGAAATCCCTACTCTCGGCCGGGGCTTTTCTATCGCGGCATTTCGTCTGCCCCCTCCGCCCGTCGCCATGTTGTTTCTCGAGCCGGGCGGTGCGTTCAGCGGGTCGATATCGATGCGTGCCGACAAAGCGACCGAGAATTCGTGCCGGGAGAGAGAGGAAAACGGACTCGAAGAAAAATCAAGAAAACAAACAAAAAAAAAGAACACCAAAGATTCAAAAGCAGATTCCTTAAACAGTATCGATCGGTCTTCTTTTGACAACATTTTTTTGTTATGTTCAAAATTAACGAATGGCAGCGATCCCTCAAAGATTAAATTGGCAATCTGGCAATACAAGTATATAAAGTATGTTACAGAAGATTTGTACCTCTATCGGCTTTATATACGCTCGTGGAAACGAGCGGCATCGATCAAACCGGGGATAACGAAGATAGAGACGAAAACGGACTTGAGGGAAAATCAAGAAAACACGAAAAAAAATACCAAAGATCAAAAACAGACTCCTGAAACTATATCGATCGGTCTTCTTTTGGTAATATTTTTTTGTTATGTTTAACATTAACGAATGGCTGCGATCCCTTGGAAGATTAAATTGGCAATCCGGCAGTACAAGTATATACAGTATATTACAGAAGATTTGTACCTCTATCGGCTTTATATACGCTCGTGGAAACGAGCGTATATCGACGAAACCGGGGATAACGGAGAGAGAGACAAGGACGGACTCGAAGAAAAATGAAGAAAACCCAAAAGAAAAAAAAAAAAACCAAAGATCAAAAGCAGGTTCCTGAAACTGTATCGATCGGTCTTCTTTTGGTAATATTTTTTTTTATCTTTAAAATTAACGAATGGCTGCGATCGCTGGAAGATTAAATTGGCAATCTGGCAGTACAAGTATATACACTATATCACAGAAGATTTGTACCTCTATCGGCTTCATATACGCTCGTGGAATCGAGCGGCATCGACCAAACCGGGGATAACGGAGAGAGAGACGAAGACGGACTTGAAGAAAAATGAAGAAAGCACAACAACAAACAAAAAAACTTCAAAGATCAAAAGCAGATTCCTGAAACTGTATCGATCGGTCTTCTTTTGATAAAATTTTTTTGTTACGTTCAAAATTAACGAATGGCTGCGATCCCTGGAAGATTAAATTGGCAATCTGGCAGTACAAGTATATACACTATATCACAGAAGATTTGTACCTCTATCGGCTTTATATACGCTCGTGGAAACGAGCGGCATCGACGAAACCGGGGATAACGCGATATGCTCTCCAAGGACCTTAATCCTTCCTATTCAGCGATGAGTATAGAGAGCGAGAGAGAGACGGAGAGGGCTTCGCGAATGTCCCCGCCCGAGCTCGAACTATGTTCGATGCTAACGGATCTATATGTGCCTTCGCTCTCGTCTGCGTCGAAGAAGAGAGAGAACCACGTATATTCCCTCCGCGTTATCGCAGGGTCTTCCCTTTCAGGCTGAGGTCAGGGTGCGTGGATAACGTAAGGTCAGCCTCTTCGACGTTGCGCGTTATTAACTCTGCAGTGGTCGCAAGAAATCTTTGGGCTCATCGATGTAATATCATCCCGGCGAAGCACGAAAAGAACACTGATAAAAAAAAAATGCAGTTGAATCAACTAAAACTTCGGGCAGGGACGTTCAAATGAATATTCAGTTGAACGAACAAAATATTTTCATGCCTCCGAAAATATTTCAATGACATCATCCAAAAAGTTGTTGCCACTAATCAATCTTATAGCTGTACCAACAAAATATTTATTCAAACGTCCCTTCCCGAATGTTTAGCTGATTCGACCGTATTTTTTTATCAGTGAAGAACAAAAAAAAAGGAAACCCAAAAAACCAACTCTTCTAAGTAATCTCTACTAGTAATACGGCAGCTCGGAGCTCCATCAGTGTCATCGAACTGTGTCGAAACTACATTGGGGAACGAAAAAAAAAAAAAAAAAAAATTATAAAAATAAAAACGCTCTTCCCCGAAGAATAACCTTGAAAATCCGTGTCTTCCTGTTTTCGCGACGCAAGGTAATAGAATGTAAAGGAGAATCCGGGCCTCGGTGAGGAGGGTTGGGGGGGGGGGGGGGGGGGGGGTTGGTTGCTTGCATCAGCCATCGGTTTTTCAGTAAAGAAGAGACGACGGATTAGAGTTTGCACGCGCGCACTCCGCGAGATTCGCGAGTGAAGACGAAGAGGGACGACGATGCGGCTGGGAGATGGAGTTGCGCGGGCGCGCGACACATCCTTCGAGGAGAATCGCGCTTGCGTTCCTCTCTTCCGCAGGTTCCTCGGAGTTCCGAACTGGCGGCGAGGGGGGGGGGGGGGGGGGGAGAGGAGTGTTGGATATAAAGCTCGAGGAGTGAGACCGAGCGAGGAATCGAGATGGTCAAAGATCGCGGTATAGGAGGAGAGGACGAGGAGGAACGGAGAGGCGAAGAGAGTGAGGGAAAGGGAGATAGACTCGATTACACCGCTCCCGGTGCTGGCGCTGCCGCGGCTGTTGGGAAGGAAGAAGCCATCCCGAGCATCCCGTGGGAGCCCGGCCGAGACTCGTTCAGTTTATAGCGGGCTTTTCCCTCTCCTCCGCTTTCATAACCGAGCCCGCATCTTCTCCTTCGTCCTCTTCTTCTTCCTGCCTTGTGCCGCGCGGTGTTCGTGCCCCGAGCTTGCAGCTCGGAGGAACGCGATGGAGGCGAACTCACGGCGACGGGAATCAAATCAGAACGCCGCCGAGACGCTTAGCCATCCTCGGAGTTCCTCGCCGCTTACATGATCTTCGCGGTGGTTTATACGCTCGTCGAGAGCACAGCGGAGAGCCGAGCTTCCGGTACGTTACCCCGCGCCCACCGCGGCGTTGATTCTTCGTGGGATCAATAGCCCGAACGCGAATCCGCAACGGGAATCCTCGATACCCAGGGGACGATACGTAACTGCACGTTGAGGAAATGGGTCTGTGCAGTTCGGCAAACATTTCTCGTCCGCGAAGGTCCATTATTATTATTTTATTTTGTTTATTTATTTTTAGGGATTTCTCCTTTTTTTTTATCGATTTACATGGAACCCAATACAGAGCTCAGAATACAAAATCATTAAATATCTGAATAAAGATAGTAAATATAAAATAACATCTGATTCTAGACTGAGAAAAAAAAATTCGTTCGATTAACCAATAGTCGCGGTGACATACGTTCAAAGCTGTTATTTGTTTGATACGAACAAAGCATTGTTTTGTTAAACGATTATTTGCTTCAATTTATTCAAAATTTGTCGATTGAACAAACACATTTGATGTATCAACAGGATACACATGTGTCACCGCGCATTTGCTTGATCCAACAATTTCTTTTTCTCAGTGTAGAGTACATAACAAACTAAACATAAATTAACAGCCTGTAGTTGTCACGAGACTAGTCATCCCTACACTTCTCTTTTCTTCTCTCTTTACCATAATCTGCTTTATTTATATTTAAGCACTGCGGAATATGCCTTAAAGGCCTCGAATTTTACACCGTAAAATGTCAACATCGGGAATTCATTCCCAAGTCTGGTCATTCGCGAGATAGCCGAGTTCGTTGCAACATTTGTGTGACATTGTCACTCATAAAATAACCGCGATGTACC